>CANTUQ010000069.1:9165390-10485781 GCA_947683425.1 Excoecaria cochinchinensis
TCTTCTTTGGTTTTGTTTAAGTTAAGGATTGTGGAAGTAATTGTGGGTTTTGATTTTGTGCAAGTTTTGAGTATCAAGAGTAAGATTAAAGGATAAGAGATAGTGGGCTCTTGAAGGTTGAAGATTACATCGGCAATTTGAGGTTTGGGAGCTTTGATTTCTTCATTTGTGTTTGAGTTGTCATTTGCCTAATTCTCCTTGGATCATGAGTTGGTATTGTTGTTTGTTTTCTAGAATTTTGAGTGCTTTGATATGAGTTTATGCATGATTTGATTTGAGTAAATGTGTTGGTAATCCATGTTATTGAATGAGATGAATTTATATGTGAGTTGGCATTGAAATGCATGAGTTTGAGAAATCTTTTGAATTTGATGTTTGATGGTGATTTTGGGCAATTCTGTTCCGTTTTTGTTTGACCTCTGTGCCTTGTTTTTATCATATCTGTAGTTATAGAGCTCTGAATCGTGTGATTCTTGATCCATTAGAACCATGATTCCCATTACTTTAAATGTCTCAGAAATATCCTTGGACCAATTCTCGCTCTAAGACATCGAAAAATTGATTTCAAATGTAGTGTCCCTGTTGTGTCGGGTTGTTTGAACAGTTTGGGTTGTGGAGATCATATCTGGCGTTATAGGTGTCCTTTTAACCTGAAATTTGTTGCATGTGAACGATAACATCTTAGGGAACATTTGTTAAGAAGGAAGTTTTAGCTAAAAATGAGTTTTAGATGTTGGTTTAGGCAATGCAAATCTGGGGCGTTAAACAGTCTTTTGCGGGTTCTGAATCGAGCGTCTGTCGCGATCGCGACAGAAAAACCTATTTTAGCCTTTATTTCTTCATTTTCGAGCCCTCGATTGATTCGGATCAATCCCGTACCTTCCCCTCAGCTTTTTATGCATGTTTAGGGTAATTAAATGGCTGTATAAGTAGTTGTATTTGGGAGAAACTTAGGAGTATGATTAAGATTGGTGTTTTAGCTAGTAAATAATGATAGATATAACTTTGTGAAGGATGAGGATTAATATGTGTTAATCTTATGAGTAACCTAAGCATGACGTATCACATGTTTGAATGCATTTAACATGGGTGCGATTGAGACGAATGGCGAATAATGTTGTTGTTATAGATTGTGTATATGAATATTGTTAGTGGTATGTTTTATCGAAATTCTTAATACGGATGTTGTGTTTATGTTGTCAATGATGTGTGGCTTGCTGGAGATGAGGTAAGAGACCTTCTGTTATGTTTCGTGTGTTTGTAGGTGAGTATGAGGAAGGAAAGATTCTGTAGAATTCTGTAAATTTTAGGAATCATGACTCTGTCGCGATCGCGACACTGTCGTGAGCGCGACAGAGATCGGTGATCCTATTGCTGTGCCATCGCGAGCACGTGACGCTATCGCGAGCCCGCGATAGCAATAGCTTGTGTGTTCTCTATCGCGAGCGCGACAACTGTCGCGATCGCGACAGAGCACATTGTGGCCTGTGCTATCGCGAGCATGCGACTTGTCGCGACCCCGCGATAGCAATGCTTACTCTCTGTCGCGATCGCGACAACGTCGCGAGCGCGACAGAGCCGGGCTCTTCTCTCCTTCCCGCGATCGCGAAGTCCGTCGCGCGCACGCAGCGAAGAGACTATGGTCTCTGTCGCGAGCGCGACAGATGTGTTGTGCTGAATGAGTTTTCTGTGGTGATTCCAATGTTTGAATTCCGAACTTGTGGTACCTTTAGGTTTATACTTTGACTATTTTATGAAGTATGTTAATATAATTGGATGTATTATGCATATCTATACTTATGATCTCTCTCTAAGATTGTTATGTTATGCTTAAAGTGTAAATTGTATGATGCATGTTTGACTTTATGAACTTATTCATATGTCTCACCTATTGCTGATTATGCATAATGATATAAATTATGTGATTTAAAATATGATTCGTATTATGTAAGACCTGCGAAAGTCAGTCTAGTGGATAGTTAGGCATGCCTAAAAGAGTCTTCCGCTGCAGCTTCCGTTATCGTTTGGACCCCGATCAGGTCCCCGTTTGGTTCCTCGCGAACCCCTTTATTGTGTTTGGATCTTGTTTAAGGTCCTTCCGAAAAATGTTTGTGAATGAAAATAGAAATGGTTTTCGATTTGTACCCGTAAGGTACTTTCCGTAATCGGCTTGTACCCGTAAAGTACTTTCTGTATACTCGTTATCCACTATTTTGAGTCAGCAGGTATCCTGTTTGTTTTGCCTAATATGAACAAGATAATGTGATATTCGATTAAGCATGATTCTGGACACGTGAATCAGTTATGTATCCGCATGTGATTATGAATCTCTGAATGGGTTAAGTGTGACCTAAACATGTGAATTGGACATAATTATCTACACATATGGGTATATGCATAACATATTGTGAATGTATGGTATGCTAACGATTGTGAATATAGATACGGGAATTCAGATGTGTGTAACTGTGACCATGATCTTTTGAATGCCATGAGTTCGATTAGTTATGTCTATTTTGAATGCTATGATTAGTAAGTATTTGCACAAACGTGATTTTGTACTTTTGGCGGTTATAGTGATTTATATGAATCAAGATCCGTAGCTAATGTGCTCTTGACCTTGGAATATATATATATATATATATATATATATATATATATATATATATATATATATATATATATATATATATATATATATATATATATATATATATATATATATATATATATATATATATATATATTGTGTTATGTTACGTGCCTCCTCTCTCTAGTTTTCCTATTGTAGTGATTTCAGCGTGTGGGCATGTATTTACATTTCGAGGCATAATAGAAGTATGTTTAGTTAACTAGCGTTCTCGGCATGATAATTGGGTGTGTATTTGCCTGATAATTGTATTGCATGTGAATGGGTTTTCCGTTAAATGCATGAGTCCTTGGCATGATAGTCGTATGTGTATATGAACTTCCGAATGCCTTGCTTTTCTATGCAGGTTTATTTATCCATCTATTGTGATTATTTGTATATGCCATTTGTGTATGTAATTTGTTCTGGCGACCATTGTGAATGGTCGTCCATATTGCTTGTGTGTTCTCCCCACTAAGCGTTTATCGCTTAGCACGGGCTCTTTTCCCGTGCAGGTGGCAGGTTTGGTTCGGTTCGAGTCGTGCATCTGCAAGGTCGGCCACATAGGAGTTAGAAGCGTTTTGTTATTCTGTTCAACTTTTGTATTTTGATTTCTGTAATTTTGTAGCCTTTTTCTTATGTATTTGGTTAGGTGAAGGATATTATTGTAATTAAGTTTTCAGTTATTCCTCAGTCTTATCTTTCGCCTTATGCTTCCGCTGAGTGATTATATGTACGTATGTGAGTTAATGTTTGTTCAGCTTTTGTTTCTTTAAAGTTTTAATTTACCCTGTATTTTGGTATGTATGTTTATGTATGAATGTATGTATATTCTGTATCTGCATGGTGGCACCTTTACTCTTACGGCATCTCACTCCTTATCGGATGGGATCGCCTAAGTATGGGTAAGGGGTGTTACATACCCTGACTTACCTTGCAGTACAGACTGAACATGCAATAACTCACGCACATGAAGGCACTAAGCAAAAGCATACACAAAAGCATACATAAGACCAATCAACGGAAGCATAAGCAAAATATCAAAACAAAGGAATAACTTAACATAAGGACATACTAACTATTACATTCCCAAATGAAAACTCAAGAACGAAACATAATTAATTACATATACAATAATACAGAAATCAAAAGCTGGAATACAGAAGCTGAACAAAATACAGAACTTCTAACTCCTATGTGGCCGACCTTGCAGAAGCGCGACTCGAACAGAACCAAACCTGCCACCTGCACGGAAAGGAAATCCGTGCTAAGCGTTAAACGCTTAGTGGGGAGAACACACAAGAGTATGGACGGCCATTCACAATGGTCGTCAAGGCAAAACACATTCAGATGGCAAATGCGGATATTCATAACATATACATAGTTAGGCTTTCATAATAAAGGCATTCATTTCAAAACTCACAATCAAACCATGAACTCATGTCCAGGATAGACCAAAACAGACATAATACAATACACGTTACAAACATCATCATGCAGAACTACATACTATAACACATGCATAAACCTACATGGGTAGCAAATATCAACATCTTACCGTGCGGAGTCACATGAGCTTTACACATGCAATTGACATAACTAAGCACCCATGCATGAACTGACAACCAAACCATCATGTTAAGAATGCTAGCTAACCAACATACTTAAACATGCTAAACACACACACTAGTCAAAATCCAAGGTGCAAAATCCAAAGCATCATATTACCGCTGCGTAACTCTCACATATAAAGTATCAAGCGAAAACACTCTAATAGCGGAGACTGAAAGCATAATCACATAACATTACATTCATATCATCAACATGCAGAAAGTATAGTAATCATCACCTACTTACCATCACAACTGCTTCGGTTCACATGCTAATATATATAACAAAACTATGCTTAAGTCATATACTTAAATACATCAATCGAATCATTTCAAAGCATTCAGAAACTTATAATAAATCACATGACAAGTACGGATAATCATGTTTACTTAATACAGACATACATTCTGAAGCCCATAGACACATCCATATGCATATAAACTGATTCCTGGAATCCTTATCATAATCAATCGGATATCACATTTCGATAGTTATTTCAAAGTAACGAGTACAATGTGCAAAGGCTAAAACATAATCCATATAAAAATACTCATATAATAAAGCCATACAATCAGTATTTCCTAATCATATTCATTCAGAAATAATCCGATATACATTACATCGATATACTCATTCAGATAATCCATTTATAGCCAAATCAGATCAGAGCAGTTCAAATAAACATTCAAAGAACACCTGCTGACTCTAGGTAGTGGATAACGAGTGTACAGACAGTACTTTTCGGGTACGAGCCGATTACAGACAGTACGTTACGGGTACGAACCGATTAAACCATTATACTTCAACTTTCACAGATATTTTCAAAAGGGACCTTAAACAAGATCCAATACAGAAAAGGGTTCGCGAGGAACCAAACGGGGACCTGATCGGGGTCCAAACAGAACGATGGGCTGCAGCAACAGACTCTATTAGGCATGCCTAACTATCCACTAGACTGACTCTCGCAGGTCATGCATAAAACAATCCACGCTTCAAATCGCATAACGCATAAATATATATACATCATGCATAAACTAGAGAATGATAGACATATAAATATGCTCATAAAGTTGGTCATATATCATTCAATTATCATTGCAAAACATAATACAGTCTACACCTTTTTAATATTAAACAATATTCTAAAGCATGACAATAATCAGGTATAGAAACGTTATCTTGCCAATGATTATCGATACAAAATCTTAATCATGCATTAGATGCAGATACTAAGCATAAATCATGCATAGTCCAAATTACATTTAAACATAACACATTGAGTTCCCAGGCTAAAGCATAATCATGCTTTCAGACATTAATCATATTATTCAAATAAATATAGCATAGCATAATATCAATCATACCTCATTCAAGTCACATTCTGAAGCATGCGAAAATTCCATCAATTATATTTTAACAATACTCATCATACTAAAGCATGTCAGGAACACATGTGGAATCATATTATGTTAATGACCAAAGGCGCATCATCATAATCGAGAAAAGTTACAGTATAATCTTAAGCATGACAGATTTCTTAAAGAAGAAACAGACTAAAGGTATGCATAACATAATTCACATTAAGACAGAACATGTTTGGGACTAAACAATTAGAAAGTTAGCCTTCAAAATTCCTTCGCATTCAAAATATGACGTGCAATACATATCACAACAATAGGCATATCACAGTCCAAACCATACCGTTGAAATCCCACAATCATTTAACAGGATCACTATAATCCAAAACTTATTCCAAAATGCAACATATAACTTACCATAGATAACATATTACTAATACCAAATAAATTGGGATAATTAATCATATCAGCAAGGTAATATAGAACACAGTAGAGGAAAAATATCATAAAAACCATTTGGAAATCATTTTATAAAAACTGGTCACTCGGGAGAAGAAAAACAGAAGCAAAACAGAAGAGCCGGAAGACCTGAGCAACCATCACGTAACGTGATGGTTGCTCACGTCGCGTGAGCAATCTGCTCACGTAACGTGAGCAATTTGCGTGAGCATGGCTCACGTCACGTGAGCATAGCTCACGTCGCGTGTAACACCCCAACTCATACGTGGACGAACCCATCCGCAAGGGAGTAGGAAGCCGTACGAGTAGGTGTGTTACCGAACAGAAGCGAGACAAAGCATACTAAAATACGGAAGAATTTAAAACTTGAGAAGTAGATTTGGACATGCATACTTCGCAAACGCGCATACACTAAGCAAAAGCATACAGTTGTGAAAAACTTACAAGCATACAATAGAAGTTATTCTCCAAACATCGCTACACAAATATTTACATGGCCCAGAATATTATATAAGTATCTTTACATATTATTACATATTTTACAGAATTACAAAATCCAAAATAAAGAAGCTGAACAAAAACCAAAACTCCTAGCTCCTATGTGGCCGACTCTGCAGATGCGCGACTCGAACAAAAGCAAACCTGCCACCTGCACGGGGAAAAGAACCCGTGCTAAGCGATAACGCTTAGTGGGGAAAGCAAAAAAATATAGACGACCATTCACAACGGTCGCCACGGCATACCACATACACGAAGGTGAATACATAAAATCATGACAGATAAATATACATGCTTGTATAATATAGCCATGCACTCGAATATTCTTAACCACACTCATACACTCATATTATTAACACACCCAATTGTTTTGCCAAAATCATTATATTTATCCAAACATATTTTTGTTGATATGCCAAAAGTTATAATCCATCCCAAACCCAAGAGATGACGTCAAAACACCACACTTCCACTGCACAAAACCCATTACAAATTATCATGCCATGACACGTAAACACATAATAACATACTGAAATTACTACAATATCTAACGATAAGGAGCTATGTAGCATCATATTAAATTTGTTACATATTTTAGTTCAAGATCACATTCATAAGTATACAAATCGGTATACTTAATCTTAATATCTAACAATACATATTCATGTTTATATACATAAATTTCAACCATAGTATTCAGTAATTCAAATTCGCATTCACATACATATTAATTTATCTCATTACTATACAAAAGAGTAGTGTCCATATTATGTGATACACCGACTTCACATACACGTACTATACCCAAGACCATTTACAGATAACCACAAGGTACAATATACAGGTCAGAGTTACATTTAACTCAATCAGAGATTTATAATCACATTCGAATTCACGACTGGTTCACATGACCGAAATCTTCCACATTCGGATATCATATTCTCATATTCATATCAGATAGAGCAAACGAAATACCTGCTGACTCAAAATAGTGGACAACGAGTACTGAGGGGGAGACCTCATGAGGGAACACATAGCCCGATCTCTGACCGGGTAAACCTCAGAGGGAACACATAATATAATGTACCATACAGGTACAAGTCGGAAGGCAACATTTCGTTGAACATGATCTTAAACAAGATCCATACACATACACATACACATAATAGGGGTTCACGAGGAACCATTCGGGGACCTGATCAGGGTCCAAATCGTTCAAAGGGCGCTGCAGCTACACATACATAGACTCTATTAGGCATGCCTAACTATCCACTAGACTGACTCTCGCAGGTCATGCATCATTCAAATCATGTGTCATATCAGACAGTATATGAATATCATCATACTTAATCCAGAGTATAATAGACATCAAAAGAAACTCATAATATCAGTCAAGCATCATAATATTCATCTTACAAAGCATACAATATAATTCCATCAACATGCTTGAGCACTATTCAATATTCTAAAATTTATCTGAATCAAATATGAAACATTATCAGGCCAACCATTCACTTAACATTCAAATTTTACTTTTAACAACTAACCATTCTTTACAAAAATAGGGTAGGTCACGGTCACAACCAGATTGGTTGTCACCGTGACATACCAAAACTCTCGGCAGAAAGCACTCTTGGGGTACCTCACGGTGGTAACCCATTAGGTTGTCACCGTGACATACCCACAGCCCAGCACAAAATATCATTCCACACACACACTTTATCATATCATTCATACCAACTATTTGAACATTTATATAAATACTTACTTACCCGATTTGTCGCATTATGGCCTCCATTAAAAGAGGAATTCATAAACTAAAAGCATTAAAGCACATTTACCATTATCAAAATATATTATCACTCAAAGATCCACTTGAACCATAATAGCATCATAGATATCTTGCATACTAATACATTCTATTAACATTATTATCAATGCACGCATCATATAATATTGTTAGGCAATTATTTCAATCACACATTCACTACTCATATCCCATAAATACATATATATATCATTAAGCAAGTTCATTTCAGATAACATCTTTCATGAGTATTTAACTTAGATCTTAAGTCATACCTATGCATACTTATTCATATCATACACATTTATATAGATTAAAGTATTATAATGTTCAATAATGTCATTTAAACTTGACTTGATGTTAATACATACAATTACACATTATCACTTCATTAGGTTGCTATTAATCTTAATCATAATCATGTTTATTTTCCAAGGAATAACTATTCTTATACTCATTTATTAGTCCTAAACATACATTGGATGGATCCTAGAAAGTTCTGGTGCAATACGGGTTCAATTCGGGAAGAAAAACACATAAAATGGCCAAGACAGAAGGGGTCACGGTGGTAATGAATTCATTGTGACCGTGAGGTCCAAAAATTTACATTCTGCCTAGCATTTTGGTATGTCATGGTGGCAATGAAATTCATTGTGACCGTGACATACCAAAAATTTGCAAAACAGAAAGCAAAACTCAGGACTGCTACACTACACGTTTTTGTTCATCCTAAACGGGCATCTAAACGACATTTTTAGCCAAAACGTCCTTCTTAACAAATGTTGCCTAAGATGTTAAATTTCAAATGAAACAAATTACAGGTCAATTGGACATCTATAGAGTCAGATATGATCCATACAACTCACAATGCTTCTCTGAACCCGTCCAAAGAAGATAGGTCTACTTCTTGACCAATTTGCGGACACTTAGAGTTAAAATTAGCTCAACCCTATTTCTAACATATATGTAGAAATATATCTTAGCTTTCCAACGGAACTGGTTTCATACCATTTGGAGTTCTAAAACTCCAGATATAGCCTAATAACCAAAGAGGGGTCAAGTGTAACCTAACACAGTCCTCACCAAAATCCTATTCACATGCACTTTTTATCAAATTAAAACCAACACTCACTACCATCATCAAAGATCATCATCAACACATTCAAATTACTTAAACAACTCATGAATATAATCAAAATCATACATAAATAAAAAGTTCCCAAACCTGGATTTGCGATTCAAAACCTCAATCTTCAAGAACCCACTCAATCTAGCCTTAGCTCCTCTTCAAATCATCCAAAACTCGCACAAACAAACCCAAGAATCACTAAACCAAAACCCTAACTTACTCAAATCGAAAGCAAACTAGAAGAAGAAGAAGATCAAAGCACAATAACCAAAACCTAACCACTTACCTCATCAATCTTGCTCCCAAACTCTTCCAAAAGAGCTCCAACTCACACACAACCAAGAGAAAGAACGCAAGAAACGGGAAAGGGAAAAAGAAAAGAGAGAGAACGGGAAGGAGAGGAGGGCCAAACGTGATTCTGCCCCTTTTCCCATTCTTCTTTTCCTTTTTCTCTTTCTCATTTAGTGCACACACCAACCATACCACTTGTCACCATCCTAAAGGTCCACTTGTCATAATCCTATTAAATCCAAGATACATCTTTGACTAATTCCAACCTTGGCACCATACTCACTCCACATACAAACATTTCTTGAATAAAAATCTTCAAGGTACCACACTTAAGTCACACCAAATCATTTCCTAAAACCCACTTATACCCTACTTCCATACACAACAAGCACACCATAATACTTCCTTCACTTAACTTATTTAATTAATTTCTTTGCAAATAAATCCTTATTATCCATATTATTCATGTACAAATTACCAAATTACCCTCACTCATTCCGACCGAGCAAGCATATTCCGACTAGGCCCTGTTCGGGGTGTGACATCGCGTGAGCCACTCTCCTCGCCCTCTTCTTCTTCCCCGATCTCAAACTTGCAGATTCCAATGTTTTCCAGAGATTCTCTCAAAACCACTCAGAACTCATTCCATCATCAAATGGACATAAAACCCGCTTAATCTAACAATTAAAACAATCAAAACCATGCATAAACACATTTAATCCATTTAAAAACGTAAACCCTAAAAGTACAGTAAGTTCAAAACTTAAACTCAGAACTTCAAATTCAATCCTTAACATGTATTACTAACGCATCTATTCACGTAATCATGCATATACACATTCCAAAACACATCAATTTCCAGAAATTAGACCACGCAAACACAATTATAAGCCTAGTGAGAAATAGGGCAGAGACATTCAGCTGAGATTGAAGAACAGAGAAGTTCAAAACGTTGCATGCATTCAAAATGCTCCCAAACCTGGAAATGACGATCCAAAAATCAGCTTCAAGATAAAACCTCAATCCTTTCCTTGCCTTTACTTTGCTTCTTCATGCGATCCAAAGCTTGCACAACAAAACCCACAAATCCTTAGTTCAAACCCTAACTCACCAAAACCAGGAAAAGATGAAGAAGGACAGTACGTAGAAACCTTAACCCAACTTACCTCTTCAAGCAAAGCACAACTCCACCAAGAAACCCAAACACAACTCCAAGCCAAAGCTAAAGAGAGTGAAAGGAAAAGCAGAGAAAGAAGAGGAGAAGAAGAAGAAGGAACGTGAGAGGAGGGGACGGGAAAGCAATCTGTATTCCCCCTCTCTCTCTCTTTCTTTTCTTCTTTTCTTCTTTCAATGCCTACCTAACAGTCCACTTGGCAACATCCAATTGGACCTCAAACTCCACTAAGACTATTCCAAATCCATTAATGCTCTTAAGTCCTTAGACAAATAACACTTCACTCACTTACACAATTCTTTCTTACAACCCTAATTATCTTTTCAATTAGGTCCTTAACACTCCAACTTTCTCAAGCATAAATTACTGAAATACCCTTCCGATCCCGACTTAGCATGCACAATCCGACCAGGGCTATTTTGGGGTGTGACAACTCTTCCCTCCTAAAAGAATTTCGTCCTCGAAATTCACAGTGAAACACTTACATCCAAATAACCCAAGCAAACAAAACTTACTTAAACAAAAGCTTGCAATGTAACTTACCAGAAGAACCTGGGGTCTCCTTCGAATCCTTGCTAGACGCTACAAACTCTGTAGGCACTCGCGAAGATCTGAGCAAATCTTCCACTTCCTTTTTAGCTTGCCCAGCTAGACTCTCACTCATCTTTTTAGGACAACCGGCAATCTGGTGTTCCATACTGCCACATCTAAAACAAGCACCTGAAAGCTTCCGACATGGACCCCGATGTCGATTCTGATAGTGCTGACATACTGACGGTACCCACTTCTTACACTTATTCCCATGTTGCTTCTGACATTGTTGATACACTGAAGGTTCTCGAACCCTTTTCCCTGCTGACACTTCACTAACCGATCATTTTCTCTTCTGAGGAACATACTGAACAAATTCTTGAGAAGCACGAGGAGCAGTCAATCTATCCAAAATCCGAATCAATCCTTGCATGAGAGCCCTATCCTCAGAAACCCGTCCAGAATCTTCAACTGGAAGACGCTCGGAAACATCCTGATCAGCACCAACTCGATTCACACTTTCTGTTGTCTCGCCCACATTCTCACTAGGATCAGACTCCATCTAGACAGGACACAAAACAAGACGCATCTGCATTAGGCCACGACACAAAACCGACTCTCATGCAAAGACTCAACACCTAACAAACAACACACCCAGAACCATCAAACCTGGGCTCTGATACCACTAACTGTAACACCCCCATCGCCGTCCCCGTTGGAAGGACGCCGACGGACGCGCTACACGACGCTCACATATACAGATATACACATGCACTATGCGGAAGCATACATTCATACATAACATACATACGAAAATACGGGTTAATTAAAAACTTACCCTGACTTACCTTGCAGTACAAACTGAACATGCAATAACTCATGCATATGAAGGCACTAAGCAAAAGCATACACAAAAGCATACATAAGACCAATCAACGGAAGCATAAGCAAAATATCAAAACAAAGGAATAACTTAACAAAAGGACATACTAACTATTACATTCCCAAATGAAAACTCAAGAACGAAACATAATTAATTACATATACAATAATACAGAAATCAAAAGCTGGAATACAGAAGCTGAACAAAATACAGAACTTCTAACTCCTATGTGGCCGACCTTGCAGAAGCGCGACTCGAACAGAACCAAACCTGCCACCTGCACGGAAAGGAAATCCGTGCTAAGCGATAAACGCTTAGTGGGGAGAACACACAAGAGTATGGACGGCCATTCACAATGGTCGTCAAGGCAAAACACATTCAGATGGCAAATGCGGATATTCATAACATATACATAGTTAGGCTTTCATAATAAAGGCATTCATTTCAAAACTCACAATCAAACCATGAACTCATGTCCAGGATAGACCAAAACAGACATAATACAATACACGTTACAAACATCATCATGCTGAACTACATACTATAACACATGCATAAACCTACATGGGTAGCAAATATCAACATCTTACCGTGCGTAGTCACATGAGCTTTACACATGCAATTGACATAACTAAGCACCCATGCATGAACTGACAACCAAACCATCATGTTAAGAATGCTAGCTAACCAACATACTTAAACATGCTAAACACACACACTAGTCAAAATCCAAGGTGCAAAATCCAAAGCATCATATTACCGCTGCGCAACTCTCATATATAAAGTATCAAGTGAAAACACTCTAATAGCGGAGACTGAAAGCATAATCACATAACATTACATTCATATCATCAACATGCAGAAAGTATAGTAATCATCACCTACTTACCATCACAACTGCTTCGGTTCACATGCTAATATATATAACAAAACTATGCTTAAGTCATATACTTAAATACATCAATCGAATCATTTCAAAGCATTCAGAAACTTATAATAAATCACATTACAAGTACGGATAATCATGTTTACTTAATACAGACATACATTCTGAAGCCCATACACACATCCATATGCATATAAACTGATTCCTGGAATCCTTATCATAATCAATCGGATATCACATTTCGATAGCTATTTCAAAGTAACGAGTACAATGTGCAAAGGCTAAAACATAATCCATATAAACATACTCATATAATAAAGCCATACAATCAGTATTTCCTAATCATATTCATTCAGAAATAATCCGATATACATTACATCGATATACTCATTCAGATAATCCATTTATAGCCAAATCAGATCAGAGCAGTTCAAATAAACATTCAAAGAACACCTGCTGACTCTAGGTAGTGGATAACGAGTGTACAGACAGTACTTTCCGGGTACGAGCCGATTACAGACAGTACGTTACGGGTACGAACCGATTAAACCATTATACTTCAACTTTCACAGATATTTTCAAAAGGGACCTTAAACAAGATCCAATACAGAAAAGGGTTCGCGAGGAACCAAACGGGGACCTGATCGGGGTCCAAACAGAACGATGGGCTGCAGCAACAGACTCTATTAGGCATGCCTAACTATCCACTAGACTGACTCTCGCAGGTCATGCATAAAACAATCCACGCTTCAAATCGCATAACGCATAAATATATATACATCATGCATAAACTAGAGAATGATAGACATATAAATATGCTCATAAAGTTGGTCATATATCATTCAATTATCATTGCAAAACATAATACAGTCTACACCTTTTTAATATTAAACAATATTCTAAAGCATGACAATAATCAGGTATAGAAATGTTATCTTGCCAATGATTATCGATACAAAATCTTAATCATGCATTAGATGCAGATACTAAGCATAAATCATGCATAGTCCAAATTACATTTAAACATAACACATTGAGTTCCCAGGCTAAAGCATAATCATGCTTTCAGACATTAATCATATTATTCAAATAAATATAGCATAGCATAATATCAATCATACCTCATTCAAGTCACATTCTGAAGCATGCGAAAATTCCATCAATTATATTTTAACAATACTCATCATACTAAAGCATGTCAGGAACACATGTGGAATCATATTATGTTAATGACCAAAGACGCATCATTATAATCGAGAAAAGTTACAGTATAATCTTAAGCATGACAAATTTCTTAATGAAGAAACAGACTAAAGGTATGCATAACATAATTCACATTAAGACAGAACATGTTTGGGACTAAACAATCAGAAAGTTAGCCGTCAAAATTCCTTCGCATTCAAAATATGACGTGCAATACATATCACAACAATAGGCATATCACAGTCCAAACCATACCGTTGAAATCCCACAATCATTTAACAGGATCACTATAATCCAAAACTTATTCCAAAATGCAACATATAACTTACCATAGATAACATATTACTAATACCAAATAAATTGGGATAATTAATCATATCAGCAAGGTAATATAGAACACAGTAGAGGAAAAATATCATAAAAACCATTTGGAAATCATTTTATAAAAACTGGTCGCTCGGGAGAAGAAAAACAGAAGCAAAACAGAAGAGCCGGAAGACCTGAGCAACCATCACGTAACGTGATGGTTGCTCACGTCGCGTGAGCAAAGCTCACGTCTCGTGAGCATTGCTCACGTCGCGTGAGCATTGCTCACGTAACGTGAGCAATCTGCTCACGTTGCGTGAGCATTGCTCACGTCGCGTGAGCAATCTGCTCACGTAACGTGAGCAATTTGCGTGAGCATGGCTCACGTCACGTGAGCATAGCTCACGTCGCGTGAGCCACTCTCCTCGCCCTCTTCTTCTTCCCCGATCTCAAACTTGCAGATTCCAATGTTTTCCAGAGATTCTCTCAAAACCACTTAGAACTCATTCCATCATCAAATGGACATAAAACCCGCTTAATCTAACAATTAAAACAATCAAAACCATGCATAAACACATTTAATCCATTTAAAAACGTAAACCCTAAAAGTACAGTAAGTTCAAAACTTAAACTCAGAACTTCAAATTCAATCCTTAACATGTATTACTAACGCATCTATTCACGTAATCATGCATATACATATTCCAAAACACATCAATTTCCAGAAATTAGACCACGCAAACACAATTATAAGCCTAGTGAGAAATAGGGCAGAGACATTCAGCCGAGATTGAAGAACAGAGAAGTTCAAAACGTTGCATGCATTCAAAATGCTCCCAAACCTTGAAATGACGATCCAAAAATCAGCTTCAAGATCAAACCTCAATCCTTTCCTTGCCTTTACTTTGCTTCTTCATGCGATCCAAAGCTTGCACAACAAAACCCACAAATCCTTAGTTCAAACCCTAACTCACCAAAACCAGGAAAAGATGAAGAAGAACAGTACGTAGAAACCTTAACCCAACTTACCTCTTCAAGCAAAGCACAACTCCACCAAGAAACCCAAACACAACTCCAAGCCAAAGCCAAAGAGAGTGAAAGGAAAAGCAGAGAAAGAAGAGGAGAAGAAGAAGAAGGAACGTGAGAGGAGGGGACGGGAAAGCAATCTGTATTCCCCCTCTCTCTCTCTTTCTTTTCTTCTTTTCTTCTTTCAATGCCTACCTAACAGTCCACTTGGCAACATCCAATTGGACCTCAAACTCCACTAAGACTATTCCAAATCCATTAATGCTCTTAAGTCCTTAGACAAATAACACTTCACTCACTTACACAATTCTTTCTTACAACCCTAATTATCTTTTCAATTAGGTCCTTAACACTCCAACTTTCTCAAGCATAAATTACTGAAATACCCTTCCGATCCTGACTTAGCATGCACAATCCGACCAGGGCTATTTTGGGGTGTGACATGTATGGTTTGGATTTAGACATGTTAATTGTTGTGATTTATATTGCATGATGTATTTCGAATGCGAAGGAATTATGAATGCCAAGTCCCCGATTGTTTAGTCCCGAGCATGTTATATTAAAATGTAAAATATGTTATGCATATCTTTAATCAAATCCTTCTCTAGGAATAACATGCTATGGTTAAGTGTATATTGCATCATTCCATGATTAAGATTATGCGTGGTATAATATGGTTCCACATTTAATTCTGATATGTTTTGGAATATTGAATAATGCTAAAGTGTGTTGATTGAATTATAATGCATGCTTCATAATATACATTGTATGAGGTAAGATTGATATTACGAACATATGTATTTGTTTATTAGACTCGTGGATAGTGTAGACTTATTTATATGTCTATTATACTCAGTTTGGTGCATGATGGACTATGTCTCGTGACTTGAAACATGCTTTTGCTTATGTGTGACCTGCGAGAGTCAGTCTAGTGGATAGTTAGGCATGCCTAATAGAGTCTTTTAGCTGCAGCCCTCAGTTCAATTTGGACCCTGATCAGGTCCCCCGTTTGGTTCCTCGCAAACCCCTCAGTATTTGGATCTTGTTTAAGATCCACTCAGTAAAAATATTGTGTTTTTAATAAAAAATGAAATGACTTTTGATTTGTACCTGTGAGGTACCCTCAATATTCGATTCGTACCCGTAAGGTACCCTCAGTACACTCGTTATCCACTATTTTGAGTCAGCAGGTATTCTGTTTGCTTTGTCTAATATGAATAAGTGAATAAGATATCCGAATGTGTATGATCCCAGTTATGTGAATCAGTTATTTATCAGGATGTGATTATGAACCTCTGAATGGGATACAAATGACTCAAGCATGTACATTTTGGATGATTATTCACATGTACCATATTGTGACTGTGTTCGAATATAGCCCGTTATGGTTATAAGTATGGGAATTGATATGCATATGAAAGCGAGCCTGAATACTGAATGCTGTGGTTACTTGGTAAGTATGTGAATGTGATTTCGTACCGTTGACTGTCATGGTTAAGTATGTGAATCAGTATGAATATGAATGTGATCCCGACTATTGAATGCCAGAATTATTGCATATGGTATGAGTTCTCTCTAGTCTGCTATTATAGTAACTTCGGCGTGTGGTCATGTGTCTATGATTATGGCATAATATTTTATGTAAAAGAGTCGTACCGTGGAAGTGTGGGGTTTTAACGTCTTCCCTTGGGTCCAGTTAGTGTGTGTTCTATGACATGACAAAAAGTAGGCTTAATTAGCTCGTGTTCTTAGCATAATAATTGTGTGCATTATTGCATGGTAATCTTCTGGCCTGTGAATGGGTTTTCAGTTAATGTATGAGTATTTGGTTATGATAATTGCACGTATAAATGTCATGCCACTATGAACGGTAAGATGCTGATGTCCGATACCTTGGTAAGTATATGCATGTGAGATTACAAGTAGTTCTGCATGATGTTACATGTATCATGTATGGTGTTATGTCTGCTTTGGCTTATTTTCGACATAAGTATATGGATACGATTGTGAGTTTTCGAATGAATGCCTTTCTGTGCAAGTCTGATTATATCTTTGTTATGAATGTCTGTATTTGCCATTGTGAATGGTCGTCCATATTGCTTGTGTGTTTTCCCCACTAAGCGTTTATCGCTTATCACGGGTTCTCTTCCCGTGCAGGTGGCAGGTTTGGTTCTGTTCGAGTCGCGCATCTGTAAGGTCGGCCACATAGGAGTTAGAAGTTTTGTACTTTGTTCAGCTTCTGTATTTTGGATCTTGTATTTCTATAACCTTTTGTATATGTAATCATTATGTAATCATCTTGATGTAATATTTCTGATGATGTAAGCGTTAAAATGCTTATGTATTAAGTTTTCCTCAGTTCTATTATTCACCTTATGCTTCCGCTGATTGAAAGAGTGTATGTGTGTGTGTATGTGCTTATGCTTCCATGTAGTGGTTAAGGGCGTGTGAGTTAATGCATGACCAGCTTTTGCCCGCAAGGTAAGTTTTTAATTATACCGCATTTATACATGTATGTCTATGTATGAATGTATGCTTCCGCATAGTATATGTGTGCATGTTTGTGAGTGAGCGTCGGTAACGCTCTCCGGCGTCCTTCCAATGGGGACGTAGGGGGTGTTACATTTCGTCGCTATATTTTGCCACTAATTAGTCGCTATTTTTCGATTAGTAATCAGATATAAATAAACCTAAATTCCCAAATTCTTTTAACACCCAAACGAAAAAAGCAAACACCGAGAAAACCCATAATCCCCAATCCCCCTCCACCGGTAGCTCTGCCTGTTATCGCCGGAGTTATAATCGGCGATAGAATCTCCGTTTGCTCCGTTTGTTTGTACTGTGTGATAGGTAAGTTAGATTTACTTAGAACTCGTACTTGGATTTCATTTTCCAGATGTTTAAAAATTGATCTGTGTGAGTATAGTTAATGTAAAATTGATCTTTGTTGAGGTTTCTGGCAATATCGAAGACGCGAAGGGAGGAGGAAGGACAACGGATTTGATTTTCTACCATCAGAACCAAATCATGCGAAGCTTAGCAGAAAAAAAGGTATGTCCCATATCATGAACCGTAAATTTTATTTTTCTTCTTTATCTGTAACTTTCAATCAATTGATTTGTGTGCTAATGGATTTGCTAAATTATTGAAAATTATAAAAAGTTTTTGTTTCATTGATTACTGGGTGTCTGAATTTGAGCCATGTGAATAGCCAATGCATATTATCGGCCATGTTAATTTACACGTGAAAGATGACAAACAACGAGCTAGTTAAAATTAGACACAAGTGGAGAACTGGATGCCCACAGGTTATAACTCAATTTACATTGAGTTTTGGCATTTGTAATTCAATTGATATAGTTAGAGATCTGTCTGTCATTAGAAATAATCTCAAACAACCCGTAACTAAGTTAAAATTAGTTGAAGGCAGCAGCATTGAAATCAGCTAGACTCATCTAGGTTTAAGCAAAATTTGGTGCATGTCCTCTTCAATCAATTCTCTCATCTAACTGAAAATTGTAGCTCTACAGAAATTGAGTTAAAATTAACGTGTAGCACCAAATTTTGCCTATAACTTACCTTTTCATCTGTGGCTAAATTTTGGCAGTAAAGAAATATATTCATCTACAGAAATTTTAGCTCTTATTACTGAGATATATTTATCTAATCTACTCTAAAAAGCGAATTTTAACAACATCATTAACAAAGAAGCATCTTTAATTAGGCCCTCTACAAACACAAACTTTTCCAGATATATTGAAATTTTCTACGGTATACTTGAAAGAAAACTCAAATGTATCCAATATTGCAAACAAAAATTGGATTTTGAAGCCAATATCATATCCAGTACCTTTTCTCTCTTTTAGAATCAAATCACCTCTTTTCTCTCCTCACCTGAAATGTAAGTACCTTTACTAATGTCCATCTTACCACTAAAAAGCAACAAAGACTGAGGTCACCCCTGTTAACCTGATTAAGCTATGATTCAGCTGTCGAGAATTAATCAAGAAAGCAGCAGGACCTATTAAGGCAGCAGCACAAAATTAAGGCACCTCAACAAACACAGAATATTAAGGCCAGGTTCTTTCACAAGACTGAATGTTGTGACTACATCAAATCTGATTTTTCATCATGTTCAAGCATATCTTCAAAATCTTCTGATTATTAATTGACCAAATTAAGCATTATCCTTTTATTTATATAATGCTAAACTTCAAGAAAATAATTAATTCTTTCTCCATAATGATATTCTCCAAAATCTTTCATGTTAGCAGGTTCTTTTACATAATATTGCTTTTTTTTTTTTTTTTTTGAAACTTTTACATAATATTGCTCATAAGTATAACTAGGGAAGATATTACTTAAGAAATATTCAAATCATCTGCACATTACAAGTTTCCAAAAAAAAAATCAGAATATAAATAAATAAATAACTATACTGAATATTCAATTGTTTTGACATTATAACAGTATGATCGTAAGTAAAATCAAATATATATTAATTATTTAAATATAATCATTTAATTTGATTGAATTAGTTTAGATGCATAAAAAAAGTTGTTAAATAATTTTGCTTATAGATAATCTTTTTTCTTTTCTTTTATTCCATTACCATATCGCAATTTTTGCATTGATTTTCTTTTCTTTTAACGTAAGGAAGGTTTGTATTGGTTTAAATTTCATGCAATGATTATCCCTGAAATTAGGGCAATTATCTTCAGAATTATGGTAACATACTTTTTTGGGGTCCAACACTAATACCAAAAATATTAGTTGCGTTATTAACGCAAGAATCTTTAATTAGCTAAACTAATTTATTAGTAATCTACTCTAAATATTTTTCTAATCAAAATTTATGAATCTTCACCAAGACTCGCCACAAAGCTTTGAAGCATATAAAGTTATGATAATTATGGTCCTTTACATAGCAAAAATATAACATGTTTAATAATTAATATAACGACATATTTAACCACGAAATTTAAAATCACCCCTTTTTGCTAAGCGTTCCATTAAAATTGACCAGCAATTTAGAGAGAAATTAATGTCCTTTGATAATTGTCCACATTTATTAATATATTTTAAAATTAATCTAAACATTAGAATGGATATGTATTACAATGGAGGAGTATATAATTTTCCTTTTAAATTATTACCATATAATATATTATCCTCCTCAATTAATTAAAAATATCATGTCAATTTGACAAAGATAAATGGTACATTATATATATAAAGAGTGTATGAAAAGAATGCATATGTGATGCGTTAATATAATTGGATAATTTTTAAAAAATTTAGAGATATTTCATATAATTTTAATATTGAAGGGATATTAATTATATTTAAATTTCAATACATTTAGATAATAACAAGACACTTGATTAATTTAAAAAATAATATGTTAAACTATACTTAAGATATTAGAGAGGAATTTATGTATTATTCCATTATAATACGACTATATATTGTATAACTCATGAGCAAAATGAGCATTGGTGTCTAAAATGGAATGAAATCTACAAATTTCATGATTATATATATATATTTATGTATGTGTGTATGTATTATATTATTGCTTATGTGATAAATCTAGATTCCGAATCTTTTTATTTTTTTAGTTTAGTAAATAAGAATTGAAAGTAGATCTTGTTATTTTTATGTGCAAGTACAAGTAGATATTGTGTTGCTTTGCAACATACAACTTAATTCATCTTGTTAGTAGACAGTAAAGAAATATATTCATATTGTGCAACAAACTATATACATATATAATTACCTGAGATAAAAAAAACTGTAAACATAAATAGTTGTGCAATGAATGCCAGCTTCCATCATATTTCCTACATTAGCTGTAGTTGTATGTTGATTGGTCTAACTAAGTTGACTTTTCTATGAAAAACTAATGCAATGGGTAAATAGAAATTAATTTCTTTTTGCTTGTTTGATGGTCAGAAAAGTAGATGTAGAATGGAAAGACTCTTTTATTTCTGTATAATGGGGAGACTAAACTTTGTTTTTTTCTTATTTTGTTAAAATGGAGGAATTTAGGTTATATGGAATCCTTAGATCGTAGTTGGATGTATAATCGGCGGGATGCAAGTGGAAGGACTAATTCCTCATTCGTATATGGAGTAAAAAATTTTGTTAAATTCGCCACTTCTCATCCTGAAGAAATGAGTGGTGATCATATTAGGTGTCCGTGCAAACATTGTGTGAACCGAAAGTTTCATGATGCAGAAACTGTTATGAATCACCTCTTCTGTAAAGAATTTATTCGGGATTATTTTTTTGGAATTGCCACGGGGAGACACACATTACCCCAAACGAGTTAAATTAGAATCCACTAATGAATGAATCAGTGGATGGTAGAGAGGTAAGAAATCCATATCAACAAATGGTACTTGATGCAGCTGGGCCTAATTTTAATCCCGACACCCTTTGGCAATAATTTATTCCAGAAGGTCATACTACTTATAATCATGAACAAGTATCTCTGTCAAATCCTAATGAATCCGGACCCTCAAATTTTTATGCAAATTGTATGGATGAGGCACCAAACCCACAATGTCAAGAATTTTATGATTTTCTTGAATCTGGTAATGCAAAGTTGTATCCTGGCTGTGATAATCATTCCCAGCTTTCTGTAGTTGCAAGGATGTTGCATGCCAAATCCGAATTTAATCTTCGAGAGAGGTTTTATGGTACAAACATCCAACTGTTTAAAGAAGCTTTGCCTGAAGGTAACATATTGCTAGATAATTTTTACCAAACAAAAAGTCTAGTTAGAAGCTTAGGATTGCCAGTCCAAAAAATCAATTGTTGCAACGAGGGATGCATGTTGTATTGGCGTGAGAATGAAAACTTGACACATTGCAAGTTTTGTAATCACCCAAGATTCAAAATACGTGCCGGTTCTCGTAAGCAAAGGTTGAAAGAATATAAAAAGATGTATTACTTTCCACTAATACCTAGGCTGCAACGATTGTATCAGTCAAAAGCGACAGCAATACATATGAGATGGCATCATAATCATGTCCAAAATAATGGGGTTATGCAGCATCCTTCTGACTCTCTAGCTTGGAATCATTTCAATGAAACTCATCTTTCATTTGCTGCTGAGACTAAAAATGTTAGGTTGGGGTTATGCACATATGGTTTTCAGCCATTCGGACAATATGGAAGAAAATACTCGTCATGGCCTGTAATTGTCATGCCTTACAACCTACCACCTTAGATGTGTATGAAGGAGTCTTATATGTTCCTAACTATTATTGTACAGGGCCTAAAAATCCAAAGCAAAAAATTAATGTTGATTCATGAGTTGAACGAATTGTGGAATAGTGGAGTGTTAACATATGATGTGTCAACCAAGCAAAACTTTATATTATGAGCTGCACTTATGTGGACAATCAATGACTTTTCAGCATATTCAATGATGTCTGGTTGGAGTACATCTGGAAAATATGCATGTCCTTATTGCATGGAACATACACAATCTTTTAGACTAGAGAGTGGTGGAAAACAAACATGGTTTGACAATCATAGAAAATTTTTTCCTCCTGATAACCCATTTAGGAGAAATAGAAGGAACTTTAGAATCGGGCATGTTGAAATAATGCCACTGCCACCATTTACAGATGGGGAAGAAATTCTACAAGAAATTGATCAGTGGGGCCTAATCAAAGAAACTGAGCTTGATGCAGACGAGATTAATGGGATCATATGTCACTTTTATGGATGGAAGCATATTTTGGGATTTGCCTTATTAGAAATAAACATGATTGGACACAATCTTGATGTAATGCATATTGAAAAAAATGTGTTCGACAATGTGCTTAACACAGTTTTAAATGTTAAAGGCAAAACCAAAGATAATGCAAAAGTATGTTCAGATTTAGATAAATATTATTGCTGTCCAGAGTTGGCAATGGATCCCATCAGTGGCAAATATCTAAAAGCATGTTACACATTGGATAAATAAGCAAAAAAAAAAAGAATTATTTGATTGGTTGATGGAACTTAAGTTTCTAGATAGATATGTTTTAAACTTGGGTCGTTGTGTTGACATGACAAAACTTAAATTATATGGCATAAAAAGCCATGATTGTCATATATTTATGCAACAATTGCTTCCTGTAGCCTTCCGTGAGTTACTTCCTGGAAATGTGTGGTAGGTCCTTACAAAGCTAAGCTTATTTTTTAAGGACTTGACATGCAGTACTATCCGTGTCGAGGACATCGAGGCATTGGAATCAAACATCCCACAAAAAATTTGCAAACTCGAAAAGATATTTCCCCCATCTTTCTTTGACTCAATGGAGCACATAATGATACACTTACCATATGAAGCAAGGGTTGCTGGCCCTATACAATATCGTTGGATGTATCCATTTGAGAGGTAATTACTGCTAAATTTGAACATTATGCTAGTAAATATTTATGTACAAAGTAATGTTTAAATTAATTATCTACATCCGTCATATGCAGGTACCTTCGAACTAAAAAAAAAAAGATGGGTAACAAATCAACAGTAGAGGTATATATTTGCAATGCATACTTACTCTCAAAATCCTCTAATTTTTTCTCACATTACTTTGAATCTCATGTCAGTACCAGACACCGACGTCCTCCTCGTAATGATGATGGAGATTATGAGGAAAATATTGGTGAAAATTTAAAAATTTTCACTTACCCAGGCCAAACAAGCTTAGAACTTCGTAACAGAGCATTAACATCTGAGCAGCTCATAATTATATTCTACTAAATTGTGAGGAGGTTTCTCCATTCCTGAGGTACAGAATAATTATATATATGATTCTGCTGTGAGATATACAAGGATTTTTGAAAATGATTATTTAGTTTTTAATTTTTTGGTAATGAAGTATATATTGCGAGAACTTACGTGAGAAGCATCCTGATCTTACACCAAGTCAAATTGATGTAAATATTGACAACTACTTTGCAGACTGGTTCGAATTATATGTAAGGCTTAAACAATTCATATTTATAACACATAAATGTCATATAAGATGGTAATGATGATAACTTCACTATGTTTTATTTGAAGAGTAGGTCCGTTACAATGGAATTGAAAACGAATACCTCAGTAGTTTGTCACAAAAACCATTATGAAAAGTGAAGTGCTCCTCGATCTACTTTGTCAATGGATACAAATTTCACACTAAAAGTCATGGTTCTGGGAGACATTCAATGAACAGTGGAGTTTGTGTAAAAGGGTCTAACTCAGTTGATAATGCTAGTGATTACTATGGATGGATTGAAGAGATCATAGAGATAGAGTACCCATCGTTACTAATAAAGCGAACTGTATTATTCAAGTGTCATTGGTTTGATCCCAATTTAAATATTGGTCTTAAGATTCACAGCCAATATAGACTTGTTGATGTAAAATAGCATCGACAGTTTAACAAATATGAACCATTTATCTTAGCAATGCAAGGAACTCAAGTGTATTATGCAAGATATCTTGCTTTGAGATTAGACAGAGCTAACTGGTTAGTTGTGTTTTCGGTTAAATCGAGGGACTACATTGTGACATCAGATGTAAGAGATGACACTGCTACTACAAAATCTAATGCATTCCAAGTTGATGAAGTTACTGTGCAAGAAATAACAATGGATGCTTGTAATGAAGATGATATAGGCTTGCATGACCCTACGGGAGTGATAATTGAAATTGATAACACTGATAAATTTGATTAAGAACTTGAAGTGGGTGAAGAAGAAGAGGAATTTACAGGTTATGACAGCAATGAAGACGACGAAGAGGAATTTCAAAATTCATCATATAGTGACTAATTGATTAATTGTAATTTTTAGAGGACGATGTGTTAACTTGTTAAACTTTTTTAATGCATATTTATTATTTGGAAAAAAAATATTGATACACTTATGAAATTACAAGTTATATATGTTAAACATATACATGTATAGTTTACCATTGTGTAGGTATGGGTCGTGGTAGAGGACAAGGACTTATAGGTCGAGGACGTCGGGGAGGACGATCTGGAGGGGATTCAACAGCTCCACCTTTTGGAGATATGCCAGATATCCCTGGAGACCCTACATCCAGGAATGAACCATCACCTCCTGTGACATTTACGCCATTAGCATCAACCCCTAGTCCGCACACGGCCAACAACAGTACATCTACTACATGTGAAGTGTCTAGTGAAAATATTAGTAGATTGTACATTACAGTGAATCAAAAGGGAATGTGAGCATTCACCCATATATATTGTGAATAAGTTATGAAAACATGTTTAACCACATTGCTTTTATATTATATATTTTTCAAGCTGGAACCTTCCTTCCAATGCTCTAGGATTATAACTAGCAGTTTCCATTAGCGAACAGACATTAATGGAGTTAGTTGGAAGGAAGTTGCTAGAGAAATCAAGGAGTTTTATTAGGGAGAATTCAAGGTATATCTATATATTTATTTGAAAATTAATAGTAATTTCTCATTACAAATTTTATTATTCAAATTATATTAAATTAATGTATGATTACAAATACTAATGAACCACTTGAAATCTAAATGCAGAAAAGGAGCCACTGGGATGCTGAAGTAAATGGTCCTATTAGGGCAGGTTGGGAAACAAAGGCTGCACAAAGGTATAAACATTATGTGTATTACATAAAGATCGCCAAGCAAAAGCCTAAAGATTTTCCAGAGGCTGCATGGATTAGGTGGAATCAGATTTTTAATCTTCCTCCACGCATTCAAGTTTTTACTCAGAAAAAGATCAATCGTTATGGAGGGTGTGAAGATAAGGCTCCTGAATCATACACCGGTGGTACCATTTCTATTGGTGAGCATATCTCACGACTGGTAAGCACTTTAATTATAAGAGAATTAAATTATACTTTTATATTAGTGACTTTCAATTTGCATCTATTTGCTAATTGATATGTTCATTTTGATACTTTTGAAACGGTTTGCCTTTTGAATTTGGATTAAATAGAACCAATCAACTATTGAATTTGATAGACATGTAAATTACTTGACAATATATTAATTGATATATGTAGAGGAGGATGAAAAAATTGTGTTGGAGTTTGTTGATGAGATTGGATTAGATTTGTGATTTTTAGAAGTGTAAAATGTATTTTTCTGTACAGGAGGATGGCAGTAATATGGGGAGGTTATGCCAAAATTTTCATTGATTTTTTGAAAATTTTTTACTTTATATATTACTTTTGAAATAGTTTACCTATTGAATTTGGATTATATAGAACCAATCAACTATTGAATTTGATAGAGATGCGAATTGTTTAACAATATATTGATTGATATATATATGTAAAGAAGGATGGGAAAATTGTGTTGGAGTTTGTTGAGGAGATTGGAATAAATTTGTGATTTTTGCAGGAGGTTGGCAATAATTTGGGGACGTAATGCCAAAATTTTCATTGATTTTTTGAAAATTTTTCACTTTATATATTACAATAAAATAGGATAACAACGGAAAATAATGCAAGTGCGTGTTTTAATAATACATAAAAAAAATTTATCTTTTTAACTCGTAGTCATTTTTTTTAATAACTACTTTATACTGCACATGATATAGGAGAAGGAGTTGGGCCGACCACCTACAATTTTCGAGGCCTATCTGCACACACATACCATAAATCATGATGGGAAGACCTATGCGGTGGATCATAGTAGGGAGGTGCATGTAAGTAACATGTACTTTAGTAGTTGATAATGTTTTTAGTTATTCAAATACTAAATTGTTGTAAAACATGTGTTGTTCTTATATTTACATTTATTAAAAATTGTTGTCATTTTATAGGAGAGGTATGAGCAACTCCGATCTAAGAGATCGCAAGATGAGTCATCTGTCGATGAGTCGGAGTTGTTTATCGAGGCCGCACGATGCAATAAAAGGAAAATAATATACAGTCTTGGCTCATATGTGCCTCCTGGTGTTTATCCATCCGGCCCATCATGTGCTGCTGGTACAAGCACTACCTCTCATTCTGGTGGTACCTGCTTGACATAGGAAGATGTCGAGGAGATTGTCGCATGGACTATTCATTCGTTGCTTCCTCACTTGGCCCCTCAGCCACTAGCCCCTCAGCCAAATACCACTACCGTATCACCCGCACCACATGATGATGTTGGCCCTTCAGGTACACACGGTCTTGACCCGCATGATGATTCTCATTTTGGTAGTGGCGGCTCTACGTGAAAATGACTTTACATATATTTTTTTGTATGATATTATTATTAGTACAATTTATTATTTAGGAAGATATTATTTGTTACGATAAATTTATTTACTTTTCGAGTACTTTTAATTAGATATACACTATGTATTAATATTAATTATATATGTTTTAGATTATATGTTTATAAATTTGATTATAATTTATATTTATATTCATATGAATGTTTATTTTTTCATAGTGTATATATTAATTTATTTTATTGTTTAATGATATGAAAATAAAAATAAAATTAAAAATCAGAAATTTAGCGACAGATTTGCGACAAAAAATCCGTCGCTAAACATGAAATATATAATACTACCAATTAGCGACTGAAGCCGAATTAGTAGCTAATTTTTAGCGACTGATATATTTGGGCGATTGTTAGTCGCTAAAAATTTAATTAATAAATAACAACAAATATTTGCGACAAAAAATTCAGTTGCTAATTTAAAAATAGCACATTTGGCGACTAATTTTATTTGTTTATTAGCGACGGAAAAATATAATATTTGCGACTAAATTTAGTCGCTAAAAATAGCGACTGTTTCTCACATTAGTCGTTAAATCTCTTGCGATGGCTGTATTTGCGAAAGTTCGTTGTCCTGTCGCTATATGTAATTAGCGACTAAAATTTACAAATTAACGACTGAATTTGCAGTCGCTAATTACACTTTTTTTGTAGTGTTATAATCCAATTGGATTGAATTGAGTTCAACCCATTTAAAAATTTAGATGGGTTGGATAAAAAACCAATTGTAATCTATTCAATCCGTTTTTGAATACCCCTATATAAACCTATACTCCCATATTAAAATCTTACATTCTTTGGCTTTCACACTTTCTTGAGTTCCTCTTGGCTTAACTTTAGAATAGATAACCTTGTATTCTTTATATCTTGTTCTTCTTTTGTTGTTCTTTTTTGAGTTTTGAGTTTTGACCACCAATATTTGTGTGCATCATTTGTCATTGCCATAATCCGAAAGAAATGGAAAAAAGTATGCATATAAAGAAAGTAATTTTACTTATTTTTTGCTGATCTATTGGCCATTAATTAATTACTAGGCTCTCTCAAACCCTTTGCTTACTTTCATGCTTTACTTCTTTTAGTATTACAAATTTTATTTATAAATTATAATTTATAACCTGGAGTTTATGGTGCACACATGATTATATAAAAAATAATATTCATTATAGATTCATCATGTTTGATACTTGTTTATTACAAATTCATCATGGATAAAAGTAACTCAACCTCATCAATAGAAGTTAAAAATAAAGATTTTTGGAATAAAAACATTTTTTGTCCTTCTCACCCCATCCTTAGAAAAAAAAAGTAATAGGTTGGATTCTAGAAAAACTTATATTATATGGGATCATTTTAGGTTGATAGAGCATGTAGATAAAACTAAGTTCTTTTAAAGAAGTTAGTCATGTACTCATGTGCTTGGATTAATTTGTTTATCAGCTTATTGCTCTATGAGGCTGGATGTTTGAATTTTACCTTTAATTTTCAGGCACAATGCGATTGTTTTTTTTTAGTTGCGGATAAATTTCAGTAATTATTAGTTTTAGATTCAGAAAATTGAGACTGTTTGAATACAATTTCTTTAATATATATAGTTTGCAATTTTTATTTTATTTGTAAATATATTTAAAAAGAAAAAGAAAATTTGCAGTTATTTTTTAAAAATAAAATGCAATTTATAATTTAATACAAATATTATCTTGTTTATTATTTTATTTTATAATAAATTTAAAGAGTTGGAATTTTGAAAAAAATAGATAAATATAATTAACCGTTTTAAAAACGCTCCAAACCGTTGTAATTACAATGAGTTGGATTGATTTTTAACAAATAAACTACATATTTCCATACATATTGGATTGAGTTGAGTTCATTTCATTTTTGATCCAACTCAATCCAACCCGACCCAACCCACAAACAACCCTAATTATTAGCGGTGAATATTTTCTCTCACTAAAAAGTAGCAACGGCTGTAACTATGTCGTTAAAAGTTAGCTAAGCACGGAATATTAATGGAGTTGGATCCATTGGTGAGGCCTTTTTCTTCGCTAAAAAATCTTTTTCTTTTAATGCTATTGGGCAAAGCCATGGCCAAATCCATTAAGAAAGTCCAATCAACGTAAACTTGGAAAATAAGCATGATTAATCGTAGGTTGGAATTCTGACACTCTTAACAATGTTCTATCTCCTCATTTAGTACTTTCACTCAATCGGGCACTCACTAAATCATTAGAGTGCTCATTCCCGTGACTTCCAAAACAGTTTTTCTTTTTTTCTTAGGTATTTGGAGTCCCATTAACTTAGACCGATTGGACATAAAACTCGATACAACTCCCTACTTCCGCTATCTTCGGACTCTTCAGGTTCTATAAAATATTTAAAAGCGAATTATTAATAATTTGATCATAAAATTTTTCAAAACAAAATAATTTCCAACCTCAATCTCAATTGTGCTTCTTAGAATCTTAAAAATCTTTAATATAATTTATATATTAGTGAGAATCAAACATTTAAATTAACTATTTTTCTAAAGTATCCAGCTTAAATCAATCCCTATTTCATTTCCATTTTTTTTCCCGAGAAAATCCTGTTAGCATTTTACTGTCTCATCATCACAAATGGAGTTAAGTGAAACATAATTTCACTTTTTAGGATGCTATGTGAAGAATAAAAAGTGTTGGAGAAAAAATATATAATAGTAAGTGAAAAATAATACTGATAAATACAAAACAAAATACTGCTTATAGATAAATATAGGAGAAAAGACAAACTCCTATCCTTTATGTATGGCGCAGCAGATGTAAGAAATAATCAAACATGGGTGTCCAAAAAAAAAAAAGACCTGATCGGAAAACTTCAACCTCTTTTTGGTCAACATCGGAAAAGTTCAACCCAGTGAGCCTAGACAAACCTTTAAAAAACGCTGACCTTTTTCTCTATATAAACTCACTCCCCATCTTGCTTTCTTCTCCATCCTCTCATTTCTAAATTCTTTGCTACTCTTCGTCTTCAAAAATCTGCTATTGTTATTTTCTATTTTTTTTTTAAATTAAAAATTTACTTTACTTCTTGAGAATAATAAAAAAAATGGCAGATCCGATTAATCATAATGTGGTGAGATGTCCATCAAAAGCAGCGGCAATCATGTTTACGTTGGTAGTAATATTAAACATAGGATGCCAAGCTCAGCTGACCCCAACATTTTATGAAAAAACATGCCCTAATGCTCTTACTACTATCAGAACTTCCATAAGAAGTCCTATTGCTGCAGAACGAAGAATGGCTGCTTCTCTTATTCGCCTTCACTTTCATGATTGCTTTGTTCAGGTACCTATAACTAATATGCTTTTTTTTTTTTTAATGTATGTATATATATATATATATATATATATATATATATATATATATATATATATATATATATATATATATATATATATATATTTGTTCAACTAATGAATATATTCCTTATTATTGATTTATTTCATATGCAGGGCTGCGACGCCTCCACCTTACTGAAATAGACCCCAACAATTGAGAGCGAAAGAACAGCAACACCTAATAAGGATTCCGCAAGAGGTTACGAAGTAATAGAGAGCAAAATCTCAAGTAGAGAAGATATGCCCTGGAATTGTATCAAGTGCTGATATTCTGGCAGTGGCTGCTAGAGATGCTTCTGCTTATGTGGGTGGTCCTTCGTGGACTGTGAAGCTGGGTAGAAGAGATTCAACAACTGCAAGCCGAAGCTCAGCCAACAGCGACCTACCTAGATTCAAGGATGGGCTTGACAGACTTATATCGAGGTTTCAAAGCAAAGGACTAAGTGCAAGGGACATGGTTGCTTTATCAGGCTCTCACACTCTTGGCCAAGCTCAGTGCTTTACCTTTCGTGACAGAATCTACACCAATGGCACCCACATGATGCTGGATTTGCAAGCTTAGCACTCGCCGCCGTCGCTGTCCTACCAATGATGGTCATGAAAATTTAGCTCCACTTGATTTGGTCACTCCAAATTCTTTTGATAACAATTACTTCAAGAACTTGATCCAAAAGAAAGGCCTTCTTGAATCGGATCAAATTCTTTTCAGTGGGGGTTCTACGGACTCCATTGTAACTGAATATAGCAAAAATCCTAAAACATTCAGCTATGATATTTTTCCTTCGGCTATGTGTTGGCTAAAGATCACATCATAATTTTGATGATTATCAAACATTAAATAAACTCTACTAAAAATTCTTTTCTAAGCAAATTTCTGTAGGAACTTTTCTACATGTTTGTCTGATGCAAAGTATCAAATTTCTGAAGATCAAGCTACAACAAGCATGGATTTAAGTTGTAAATTTGTGAGTTGCCTTAATTTGTTAGGAATTAGGTTATTAAAATTTAAAATCAAATTGAGGTAAATTATTCTCAGTCATGCATACACACTACAGTTTTAAATTGCACAAAAATATTTTTAAAATAGAAAATGAACTTTTGATCAAAACTGGTTTTCGTCAGAAAATGGTTCTTTAGAAAATAAATTTCTAACTCCATCAATTTTCTAACTGAATTTCTGCTCGTATCAGAATTCTGAGCAAAATCCATAATTGCACTACTGGACAAAATAACGGCTATCTCAAAATCTGTTTTTCCTGTTTTGCCCTCCAACAGCTATAAACGGTTAGTTTGTGTTTCAAATGATCAAAAATGATTTTTTGGGTATAAATACATGTTTTTTCTTTCATTAGAAGGTTAGAGAAAAGTTTGAAACAATTTCTACCTCTTAAGAGAAAAGCTTAAATTTTTACATCTCACTTTCCACATTTTTGCACTTCATTCTTTACATATTCTCCTCAATTTGGTTATAGGTTTTTGTTGTAATCTTTGTGTGAGGAAATTCTATTGTAAAAGATTGTGAGTTGAGTTGGCTAGAAATCTAAGAAGAATTATAGTAAGTGTTTTAATATTTTACTTTGGGAAAAAGATTGTGGGTAGAGATACAAATTTAGGATTGTATATTGACTTTGACTCTTGCCCTTAAAAGAGTTAAGAGTGGAAAGAAAAACTCAAAAAGTGAATCTTGGAGAGTGGATGTAGGCAAGTTGGTCGAACCACTATAATTTCTGTGTGTCAGCTTTTCTACCCTCTTTTCTAATATTCTACATTTTTACTACTCTGTTTTCAAAATTCTGACAATCGTGATTTCAAAAGTAGGCCTGACATTCATTTCAGTATATGCCTTTGTGCACGTTTTCAATCAGCTCCAAAGGAATCACACTTGTCTGCAGTCAAAAGAATTTTGAGATATATGCATAGAACTCAAGAATTGGGACTTTGGTATCCAAAGAATACATCTTTCAATTTAATTGGATACTCAGATACTGATTATGCTGGCTGTAGAATCGATAGAAAAGTACTTCTGGTGCTTGCCATTTTCTGAAAAATTCGCTAATCACATGGTCAAGTAGAAAGCAAAATTCTGTGGCATTATCTACAACAGCGGCAGAATACATAGCAGCTGGTGGATGTGTAGCTCAAATTCTGTGGATAAGACAGCAATTGAAAGATTATGGAATAGAGTTTGACAATATTCCAATATTTTTTGATAATACAAGTGCTATTAATTTGACAAGGAATCCTATTCTGCATTCAAGAACGAAACACATTGAAATTAGACATCATTTCATTAGAGATCATGTGTAAAGGAGAGATATTTTACGGGAATTTATCCCTACTGAAAATCAAATATCTGATATATTCACAAAGCCTCTCAAAGAAGATAGATTTTGTCAGCTAAGAAGAAAGTTAGGTATGGGTTCATCAGAAATTTAAAATTCTGCTAAGGTACGTTTTCTAAACTAAACTCTAAAAACAAGGTTGCTGAATTTTTTTTTGGCGTGAAGATCTTTTAAAAGTACAAGTTCTTTTAATGCCTGAAGATATGGGTTTGTGTCTTTCTCAATCCTCTGACAAATTTTGAACGTGATTTGATGGGTTGAGTATTGCAATTAATAAATTATGTTATAAAGTCCTTTTTGCTCCTACTATCTATTTGTGGTGATTTAAAATTTCAAGGGGCAATATGGTCTTTTCATTCCACTATCACTTCCTGCCTCTCGATAACTGCAGAAGGGCAGTTTCCCTATGGGAGTTATCTCTCTGCACTTGATGTTTATCTAGTCCTCTCAACTTCCTTATATTGTCAGTTATATCTTTAAAGCTTTATTCATCTTTTCATATTATATACTATGTTATTTCCTTTGTCTCCATCTCTCTTTACCTAACCAAATCCCTAGAACCTCCCAACATGGGAAGATCAAAATCCATGGCCAAAAGTCATCCTCATTGATCACCATCCCAAACCGCCTCTACCCCATCGGAAAAAACCACCGTAGAACAAAACCCTAGTGTTACCCTCAACTAGCCTCCATGTCGCGAAACCAGTTTACCCAAATCTCCCACATTAACCACAAAATCGCACACTTTGTTACCTTTTAAGATTATTATTTGGGAAGATCTGTTGAAAGCTGCTCCCGACGTTGCTCAATATGCTGAATCGCAAAAATGGAAGCGATTTTTTTCATTTCGCATGAGTTCTTTCTTTCCTGATTTGGTAAAGGAGTTTTATTGCTCAAGATTTGATGTTTGTGCTAAGAGTTTCAAAGTTGTCCTAAAAGGGTGCATCTACATTGTGACTCCTGCACTTATTGCTAAGGTATTTTCCATGAATCTTGATGGTTCTATGTGTACTAGAAATGACTGTAAATTGTTTGAATTTTCTGATCTTGATAAGGATAAATTTTTGTCTAAAATCTCAAGTGACTGTAGTAGGGCTTCGAAAAATCCATTGGCCTCTAATCTGTTGCCTTAATATAGGATTTTATATAAGTGCATCAATCAATATATCACCCCTCGTGTTGGTAGTATGTCCTATCTATCAGACTTTGATATTGTATTTCTATGGCATTTCCATACTCTCAAGCCTTTCAACTTGCCATTCTTGATCTTCAATTATATGGCCACCCGTTCAATTGATGAAAAGAAACCATATGGGTTGATTTTAACTAGATTGTTTGAACATTGGAACTTAGCTAAGGACAATACTAGAGGTGAGGCTTTTAAAACTAAAAAAGTGAATTTTGTGTTCTATAAAGAAACAGGGAAGAAAATAAAATCTGGTAAGTGTAAGTTGGAAGAATTCTCTGCTCCTGTGTCCGACAAAGGCAAGGAATTAGTAGAGTTTGTCAAAATGGATGATACCTTGCACTCTAAATATCTTGAATTTATTTCATGGATGAAAACTTCTGCTGGTCTGGCCATTAAGAAATCATCACCTACCCAGCAGCAATCTACCTCAAGTTCCTCCTCCAGTAAAGGCACATCTGGTAAGAACTCTGATTTCTCTGCTCAAACTGCTACTAATGATGATGTTAAGTCTGCAGAAAAATTAAAAGTTAAATATTCTTCTGAGAATACTCCCTCTGCCTTTCGGTCTAGAACTCCCTCTGGTGAGGCTGCCCATTCAAGTCCTCCTGCTACTGCAGTTGAGAGATCCACTAGTATCTAGATGCCTGCTACCACAAATCCTCCTGACGAAATCTCTTCATCTCCTTACTTGAATTCTGCACAACTCCAAGAGTTTGAAGCACATCTCATTTCTGCCTCTGGTCTTTTTCACTAATTGGGTGATGTCTTCAGTAAGCTGGCTGCTACAATTCCTCTTCTTCTCTCCAAGCCTACTGAAGTTCCTATTGAGCATTCTCCTATGTCAGCACCATCTCCTGTTGTGCCTCCACCTGAGCCCACACCTTTGGTCACAGATGATTCTACACCTGTCCATGCGTGCCGCAAGTCATCCCGCAATACTTTTCTACGCACCGAGAAGCCACCCAAGCCTGGACAGCCTGGTAGTAGTTCCCTACCCATGGATGTTGAATCCTAACTTTTTATTAGATATTTGGTACATTGCGCTTGTTTTTGGATAATTTTGGGCTTTCTGTTATGTGGACTGCCTTGTGTTTTTGGGATACTTTGTTTTGCAGGTTCTCTCCTTTTTGATTGATGACAAAAAGGGGGAGAAGAAGTAGATTATTTGATACTTGCTTGATATTTGATTATCTTTGCTGATTGCTAATTATCTGTGCTATCTTTGCTATGTGAAACTGTTATGGATGAATGGATTATACTTGATGAATGGGTATAAGCTATTATTTGCTAAACTGTTAAAATTGTCTATAATTTTGTACAAGGGATATATAAGTTTTTATACTTATACATTTACCCCCATGCACATATTCAGGGGGAGATTTTTAGACTAAGCTAGATAGACTTGTAAATGGAGTTTATTAAGATTTTGTCATCATCAAAAAGGGGGAGATTGTTGGCCCAAGGTCACATCCTGATTTTGATGATTATCAAACCTTAAATAAATTCTACTAAGAATTCTTTTCTAAGCAAATTTCTGCAGAAACTTTTCTACATGTTTGTTTGATGCAAAGTATCAAATTTCTGGAGATCAAGCTACAGGAAGCATGGATTTAAGTTGTAAATTTGTGAGCTGCCTTAGTTTGTTAGGAATTAGGTTATTAAATGTAAAATCAAATTGAGGCAAATTATTCTCACTCATGCATACACACTACATTTTTAAATTGCACAAAAATATTTTTAAGATAGAAAATGAACTTTTGATCAAAATTGGTTTTCGTCAGAAAATGGATCTTTAGAAAATGAATTTCTGACTGCATCAATTTTCTAACTGAATTTCTGCTCGTATCAAAATTCTGGGCAAAACCTAGAATTGCACTACAGGACAAAATAACGGCTAGCTCAAATCTGTCTTTCCTGTTTTGCCCTCGAACAGCTATAAATGGATAGTTTGTGTTTCAAATGATCAAAACTGATTTTTTGGGTATAAATACATGTTTTTTCTTTCATTAGAAGGTTAGAGAAAAGTTTGAAAGAATTTCTACCTCTTAAGAGAAAAGCTTAAAGTTTTTCATCTCACTTTTTACATCTTTGCACTTCATTTTTTACATATTCTCCTCAATTTGGTTATAGCTTTTTGTTGTAATCTTTCTGTGAGGAAATTCTATTATAAAAGATTGTGAGTTGGGTTGGCTAGAAACTTAGGAAGAATTATAGTAAGTGTTTTAATCTTTTAATTTGCGAAAAAGATTGTGGGTAGATATACAAATCTAGGATTGTATATTGGCTTTGACTCTTGCCCTTAAAAGAGTTAAGAGTAGAGATAAAAGCTCAAGAAGTGAATCTTGGGGAGTGGATGTAGGCAAGTTGGCCGAACCACTATAATTTCTGTGTGTCAGCTTTTCTACCCTCTTTTCTGATATTCTACATTTCTACTACTCTGTTTTTAAAATTCTGACAGTCGTGATTTCAAAAGTATTTTTTAGAAAATATTCTGAACTTGTCACAACAAATTTCACGCACACGTTTCTGAAGTTATTATTTGAGTTTGTGATTGCAAAAGAATTTGCAAAAATCTGATTCTTGCTTGCATTGTATTTTTGTATTCAAAGTCAAAATTCTGTATTCTTCAACATTTTTGTTCCACCAGAAAAACAGCCAGAAAATTTCAAGACACTCAATTCACCCCCCCCCCCCCCCCCTCTTTTGTGTCTTTGGGATCTACACTATGATCAAAATGGGAGACATTCATCCTCTCATGGATCTGCTGGACAGATAAGGAGGATATGCAGTGCTATCAATTAAAACTGGCCTCTTGAAAATTTATTCACTTCTCAATAAATTATTTTATTCTTTCTTGATAACCACATAAATAACACAGTCAAAGAGGCCCATCCAGTCGGCCCAATCTACCAGGCGAGGCCCAAAACCCATCAGTAAAGAGCACAAAGCTTGAGCATGAAGGCAACGCCACGTCCGATCGGACTGATGTGACAACACGTCCGATCGGACTGATGTGACAAAGCAGCGCCATGACCTTCACCTGCTCCCTGTCGCTTCGTCGCTCACCTACTCTGACTGCTAGTTATCACTCCCCAGGCACTCAAGTGCATCCCTCCTATCTCATATAAATAGCCCAACAAAAAGTGGCACCAGGTATCAAATCTCTAAGACTCTCTCTCTAAGCATTCTCTCTCTAGAAAGCTACTAACTTAAGCTTCGGAGTGCTTACGCCTGATCCGATCGAGCATTCTTTATTGCAGGTCTCAATCATCCGATCGGCTCTCCCTCTTTACCACTTGAGACTTCCAATCAGCTCTTCTCTCTTCTAGATAAAGACATTCTTCGTCTTATCATTTGGTGCTTTCGTTGAGAGCTATGGCAAGTTCAAGATCAAACGAGAATTCTGGAGAGCATAATCACAATGGCAATAGCCAGGGCAGGTCTAGGCCCACAGGGAGAAGATAGAGATCTCCTAGGTCCTTAGTAAGGGGTAATCTTCTTCCAAAATTCGATGATGCCATCCTATGGCAACCAGAAAACACCCCTATTACAGTCAAGGACATGCGTGCCCTTCTTAGTGACTTCACTAAGAGTATCATCCAAACAATCAAGAAAGGAAAAATGCCTAGAACTTCTAAAAGATATCATGAAGAGGACTTCATGGACGTAGACTTTAGAAGGAGGAGAAAAAAAGGAATCTCCATCAACAAGCCACGAGCTCATGACAGTGGAAGAGGTGTGATCAGGACCCCAGGAAGATATGATAATGGGAAAGGGATGACGTCCTCAAACAAAGACTACACTTACTTTCCCAGCAGATCTTCCACCCCATCCATCGGAGATGACCTGTCCTTCATGTGCACGCCTAATTGCAGCCACTCCAGAAGGCCAAGAAATGAGTCCATCTCGATGGCCATGAGCAAGGAGGACAGGTGGCTCAAGCAAAAACTCAAGCAGTTTGGCTTGACGGGCTCCAAAAAATCGTTGTTTGAAGGGGACACCTGCAAAAACACTGCGTCTCCATTCTGCAGGGAGATTGTAGAGTCCTAGTTGCCTCCCAGATGGAGAGATGTGGTGATGGACAAATATACAGGTAAAACAGATCACACAACTCATTTAGCTGAATACTTGACTAAAGTGCAGGTGTACATTTATGATGAAAGAATCGCCTGCCGAGTCTTCCCCACCACCTTAGGAGGAGATGCTCTGAATTGGTTCCATGAGCTGCCTCATGAATCAATCACCTCCTCCAGACAATTCAAATAGCTATTCACCACACGGTTTATTGTGCAGACACGAGCACCGAAGTTGGTGAGCAACTTGTGTAATCTCTACCAAAAAACCGATGAAAGTCTTAGAGACTATATCGACAGATTCTAAGCCACGATGTCTGAGGTGAGGAATGTGAGCATGGAAATGGCGATTACCACCTTGGGTGGGGGCATCCTTGATTGCCCACTGTTCGAATCAATAACAACAAGACCCCCGGTCAGCTTCTCCGATCTGATGGAAAGGGCCAGGCAGCACATCCAGCTGGATGACGCCCTGAGGTCCAGCACAGGAAGAAGGACTAACGTCATAGATAGACTTTAGCATCCAGACGGACAATCATTCAATAGAGCTCTAGTATTTGAGCCGATAATGAGGAGCCCAGACAGAGCCGCAACTTCAAAATATTTAGGCAAGAGAAAGGAATCCCAACGTTCAAGATCCGATCGCTCAGACAGTCGGTCGCCCCAAACCTTTACTCCGCTTAACACTAACCCAGCTAACGTGTTGATGTGGATAAGGAGAAACACAGGAAGGTCAATTGGCCCAAGGAAATGTCCGACCGAAATAGAAGCCAGAGGGACCAAAGCAAATACTGCGAGTTTCACAGAGATGTTGGTCACACCACTGATGAGTGTTACTCACTGAAAAAGGAGATTGAGCGGCTTATATAAAGGGGCTCTCTCAAAAAATTTGTAGGAACGGCTAGAAGGGAAGGTTCCTGCAGATAGCCAAACATCAAGAAGGATGATTCTAGCTCGGATGATGATGACGAGCGCAGAAACTCAAGGAATACAGACCCGCACATACCATATGCCGGAGTCATAAACATGATCACTGGAGGCCTATGGGGAGGACCTATCCAGAAAGAAGAAGGGGAAAGGCGTGTATCTCTCCCTTCGGTCACCATTTGCAGTGATGACACACGAGATGTGATGCTTCCCCACGAGGACGCTCTCATCATCAGAGCTTGAGTTAACAACTTTGATGTTAAAAGGATTTCAGTGGACAATGGCAGCGCTATGAACGTGCTCACCCTCCAAGCCTAAAAAGCCATGGGACTACCGATCGGGGAGTTGAAGCCGAATGCCACCTCGCTAATCGGACTTAGCAATGCTACTGTCCCGGTATTGGGGTCTGTCGAGCTAGTCGTCGAGCTTGGCCAAGAGGCACTCGACCATGCCTGCAATGTAACATTTATGGTAATTGAAATAATGTTTGCCTATAACACCATTTTTGGCAGGCCCCTACTCTCTCAAACCAGAGCTGTCACGAGTATACGATACATGGTGATGAAAATCCCAACTAGCGGCAGCATTGCTATTCTAAGGGGCGACCAGAAGGCATCCTGCGAGGCATATATCACCATGATCAAGCAGTAGAGATATGCGTCCACCAAGGAACAAAACCTTGAGGGTTAGAGGGAAATGCCCAAAGACGACCCGAGAAGGACAATATCTATTCGAGTGCTCACACTCAACTCCTTGAAATAATGTATCAAGAATCAAATTCAATCAATAAAGAAGTTATTCTTCATCTCTATAAAAGGCATGTATGGTACAGTTTATACGCTAGGCTTGATACTCATTCCAAGCCTAAAATACGAAAGTTAGAATCCATTTGTTTGAAGGACAAACTCATCCGTTAGGATCGACAATGTTCCCGATCCAAAGATAAGGAAATCACGAATCGCCATCAGCTCATCCGTTAGGATCGACAATGTTCCCGATCCAAAGATATGGAAATCACAAATTGACATCAGCTCATCCATTAGGATCGACGATGTTCCCGATCCAAAGATACAAAAATCACAAATTGACATCAGCTCATCCATTAGGATCGACGATGTTCCTGATCCAAAGATACGGAAATCACGAATCACCATTGGCTCATCCGTTAGGATCGACGATGTTCCTGATCCAAAGATACGAAAATCACGAATCGCCATTGGCTTATCCGTTAGGATCGACGATGTTCCCAATCCAAAGATACGAAAATCACGAATCGCCATCGCTCATCCGTTAGGATCGACGAAGTTCCCTATCTAAAGATACGAAAATCATGAATCGCCATCAGCTCATCCATTAGGATTTCCCGATCCAAAGATACAAAAATCATGAATCGCCATCGAAGATACGAAAAATGCCTAATTTCCACTGACTCATTCGCTAGGTTCGACGCCAATCCCGAACCAAAGACACGAGGGTCAAGTTATAGTAAAAGTTTCTCCCAAGTTAAGCATTGCCCAGTAATCACGGATTGAAAGGCAAACAAAAAACGCTAACTTGATGTACAAAACTATTCACCTAATTCTAAGTCTATGCGAGGCTAAGAAGTCATCCGCTGGCCTTGAAGGTTATTAATTCCAATTCAGGAAGTATCTATGATTAATTAGTCTATCACATTAGCAAGTTATATGCGATTTTGGCAAGTTATATGCGGTTTTACAAGTTATTGAAGAATGCCAATTCATAACTTTGAAAGTTTGCAATTTACACAAAAAATTGTGATTTATTGAAAAGCAGTATACTATACAGCTTACAAGAATCAGTATAAAAAATAAAGTATACAATGGAAAATCTAATATAAGTTTCTATGTCTACAATTTGTACATTAGCAGGAGCCGAGACCTGATCAGCAGCTAACTCTACGCTCAGCTCGGCAGCAGGCTCTGCATCTGGCTGGGCAGCAGGTTGAGAGGGTTCGGCAGCCACCTCAGAGATTGGCTCCGCCGGCAAAGGAGCGCCAACCTCAACTCCAGAGGGCACGTCTGGCTGAACTTCAATCGGTAAAGGATCTTCCATAGATGATGGTGCTCTGTCGGTCGCTTCCTCTTTGGGAGCCTCTTCCTTATCATCACTAGATGGCGGATCAGGCAGAACACTGGTATCCTCCATCTAGCTGAGATCAGCCCCAGGGAAGCGCCTCCCGGCCTCATAAATTAGCCGAGACGATAACTTCCCTGGAGCTTCTTCCAGTTGATCAAGAAGCTGCTCCTTTTAAAAGGTAAGCTCCTTTTCAAGCTTCTTCCTCCAGGAGGTCTCCTTGTCCTCCAAAGCAGCCTTCAGTGAATCCCACTCGGCTCGAAGCTGGTCGCACTCTGCCAAGGCTTTATCCCTCTCAGTGCCCAGAAGTTTGCACTCAGAGCTCAGTCTTCTTGCCTCTTCTTCGAATCTCTTGCACTAAGCGCTATCAGCAGCTAGGCGCGAGACTTCTCCCTTCAAGCGATCGACCTCGCCTAGCCAAGTCTTCAACTCCTGAGCATGCCGAGAGGCCTCCTTCTTCAGGTCTACCACCTCCGAGCGAAGGGCAGAGACTTCTTTCTGGGTAGCATCGCGTTGAGCATTGACCTCCCCCTTCGCCGTGGCAGCGTCTTTTGACCTTGCCTCTAGAAAGTTGGCCAAGCCGTGCATGCGCTGGTCCCTCTTGATCAGCTAAAAAACAACAATAAAAACAACACATTTGCAAAGGAGGACATCACTAATTTCTAGACAATAAAAATTAAAGTGGCCAAATCTCACCTCAGGGCTCTGCTGGTTGAACATACTGAGCTCCCGGGCTAGCACGCTGGGATCTCCCATGACTTTGAAGTCGTCATCCTGAAGAATACCCCGGCAAAGGTAACTAGTGACTACTTTGTTGCTTGCCAACCAGTCACTGCCGAAGTTCTCCCTCAGCATGTCCTTCAAAGGCACAGTTTGCCTCTCAGGGGCTCCCCCTGCAGCTCGCCGGATCGGCTCTCCTTGGATCGCTGCCTTGCCTTTTGCCACTCGGGCGTCCGAGGCAGCCACCAGCCCCACAGCCTTTTTCTGGGCAACCTCCCTTGGCAGTTGAATATTGGGAGGAATGACAGCTAGATGTGCTTCATCGGAATCGAACTCCTCCTCCAACAGTAGCCGTCTATGTGGATGTCGGTCCTCAGCACCAGTTTGGGGGCAGTAGGTCCGAAAATGACCAAGGCTGGACGAGAGGCGGGGATGGCAGCAACTGGGGCAGCTGTGGTAGGAGCATCCACTGGAACCCACGAGGTGTGCACTTTCGAAGCGGGTAGGATTTTCCTTTTCTTCCTCTGCTCCCTCGCAGCCCGCTCGGCATCTCTTTTGGCTTTAGCCCGAACGGCGAGCTGCCTTGTCATGTTATCCCCTCCAGCCATCGCAACTGCATCACAAAAATAAACAAGATAAGTATTCTTTTCAGAAAAACATACTTAATGCACATGTAATGCATAATTGTCAACTCATGCTGCTCCTTTCACTACAATCCTAATGCTCACATTCTGCATTTGCGCCAGATTCGGAGCTAGAAGACCCGAACAACGACATCAATAGAAAGTCAGACTTGTAGGGTTCCTTTTGTCTCGCTACGGCGTCCATCAATTTCTTGATGTCGGCCTCGTACAAAGGCTGACCGTCGGCCTGGTCCTTCAAAATGGTGGCTCCACCCCGATCGGGTAAGGCGCACCCTAAATCCACCAATCATCCCCACCAAGAAGAACCTCTCTTTGTACCCTTTCATCGAAGGTGGGGATATGGACGAGCTTTCTCTTCGGTTGGCTTGTGAAGAAATACTCTATCCCATCGCTCCGACCTGATATATAGAAGAAGTGGGTGAAAAGATCAAAAGTCAGGGCCGCTCCCTCTATCTTACAAAGGATTTTGAAGCAAGCCACCGATCTCCACCCGTTCGGATGCAATTGATTTAGGGCAATCCCGTAACCTTCCAATATTGCCATCTCAAAGGCGCCAAATGGGAGCCTCAGTCCTGCATCTAAGCTCCAAATGTGGCAAATAAACCACTCGTTCTTCTAGTGTCCAAAAGGCCCATCCATCACCACCATGGAATCAGGACAGGGCATCACAAATACGTCATCGGGAAGGCCACATTTAGAAGGGCTCTTAGCCACCTCCCGAGGTCCCAATCTGAAAAAATGCTCAGCCGCCGGCTTGTCCTTGTAGTCCTCCATAAAGCTCCTATCTATTGGCCGACCACTGCTGGAGGCCATTTTCAACATAGTAACCCTAATTTCTAAATGGAGTGAAGTGAGTTGAATGCAAAGTGCAATAGAAAGAACAGAGGAAAAGTCAAAGGCATGAGAGAAGGGATTACTTACTTGATTGAAGGTACTTTGAAAAATTTCAGGGAATAGAAGGCAAAAGGCCACCAGAACGCGAAAGATGAAGGAAGCGAGAAGAAACTTCGGCAGAGTCTCTCTAAGAATTGCAAAAAATTGAGGAAAAATGCCTAGAAGTTACCCTTTTATAGGCGAAAGCTTCTCGGGGACGCAAAACGTATCACCACAGGATGCGCGCCACGTGTCTTGAAAGCATCATTGCTGTACGAAGAACAAAGCATCACCCTCGGTGCACACGTAGCAGCATTAAATGAGACAACTGTCTCAACAGGCGCGTCTCTTCAGATGAGCGCCTTTCAAAATTCAAAAATTCTGCCAACGGATGTCTTCCGATCGGCACAAATCAAAGTAAACTCTCCCTGAGCGGAGCAACTCAAGGCAAATCTATGCCCAATCGGACCTTTTTAAGGGGGGACAAGTGATAAACACATAAATAACACAGTCAAAGAGGCCCATTCAGTCGGCCCAATCTACCTGGCGAGGCCCAAAGCCCATCAGTAAAGAGCATAAAACTTGAGTATGAAGGCAGCGCCACGTCCGATCGGACTGATGTGACAATACGTCTAATCAGCCCACTGACACAAGGCAGTGCCATGACCTTCACCTGCTTCCGGTCGCTTTGCCGCTCACCTACTCTGACTACCAGTTATCACTCTCCAGGCACTCAAGTGCACCCCTCCTATCTCATATAAATAGCCCAACAAACAGTCGCACCAGGTATCAAATTTCTGAGACTCTCTCTCTATGCATTCTCTCTTTAAAAAGCTATTAACTTAAGTTTCGGAGTGTTTACGCCTGTTCCGACCGGGCATTTTTTATTGCAGGTTTCAATCATCCGATCGGCTCTCTCTCTTTACCACTTGAGACTTCCAATCAACTCTTCTCTCTTCTAGATAAAGATATTTTTCGTCTTATCATTTCTATTTTTCCAAGTGTGTATCTAAATACGGTGATTTGTTTATTCAATTTCATCTTTTTAGTTGTTAAACTTCATGAACTGATTTCCATAGAAAACAGCTAATTATTCTATTTTTTTCGATCAAACATAAAAAATAATTTTATTTGGCAAAATATACGAAGCATCTGTCTTTATATATGTATATATATACGATATCATGGTGTAGTTACATGTGAGAACCAGTAACAGACTGGTAAATTTGGAGTATATAAGATATATTCAAATTTTATTATTATTATTATTATTATTATTATTATTATTATTATTATTATTATTATTATTATTATTATTATTATTATTTTGGATTACACTAACAAAGAGAGTCTAAAATCGATGGCTACGTATAAATTAAAACCTAATAGTATTAGGACCCCAACAGCCCAAATGCATAAATTTTCTGCATGTTTTCATCCGATATTTGCATTTTAAGATCATCTCCTATCATGGAAGAAGAAGTAATAAAAGAAGAAGAAGAAGAAGAAGATACAATTCTGAAATAATTGAAAGCGTGGTGTTCAAGTGATCTCAGAACTGTTAGAAATAATGCAGAAACTTCTTAAGTCAGTATTTTACTGCTTACGTGTCTATTGGTTTTTACTTGGTCAATAAATTAGCTGTTATAGTCCTAGTCAAAATGAGTTTGTTAGTAGTTATCTTAATTTCAGGAGAGTTTTTCTGATCGTGGGTTTGTTCCTTCTTTTTCTTATTTTTAGTTATCTTTTCAACTGTATTTAAGAAGACTTTCAGCTCAATAAAAATTATCCAAGTTCATTATTCAGTTGCATCATATTTGTGTTCTTGCCTCTGTTTTCTATTCTAAGCTCTGTTATCTTTAACATCTGGTATCAGAGCCTCTACTAAGGCCTGAGTTTTTTTTTTAAATGGCAAGCACTAACACATCGAATGGAGTGAATATTTCACAACCAGCAATTCCAATTTTTCAGGGCAGCAACTATGATGTCTGGAGCACAAAGATGAAAACTCTTTTTATTTCTCAAGACTTATGGGATTTGGTAGAGAAAGGCTACAATGAAGAAGGAACAAACCCACGATCAGAAAAACTCTCCTAAAATTAAGATAACTACTAACAAACTCATTTTGACTAGGACTATAACAGCTAATTTATTGACCAAGCAAAAACCAATAGACACGTAAGCAGTAAAATACTGACTTAAGAAGTTTCTGCATTATTTCTAACATACCCCCTTAATGCAGAAATCTGCAACACCAATTAAATCTCTAAAATACTCGAACTTTGCCAAGGGAAGAGGCTTTGTGAACATATCAGCTTGCTGCTCATCTGTGTTGCAATAAGCAATCTCAATACTTCCTTTTGCTACCAATTCTCTGATGAAGTGATGACGCGTTTCAATATGCCTTGTTCGACTATGAAAAACAGGATTCTTCGTCATAGCGATAGTGGATTGATTGTCGCAATAAATTGTAGTCACATTCTGTTGTTGCTTCAGATCCTTCAAAATTCGTTGCAACCATACTGCTTGGCATGCTGCTGAAGTTACAGCCATATACTCAGCTTCTGATGATGAAAGAGCTGTAGAAGTTTGCTTCCTTGAACTCCATGATATTGCACTTGACCCAAGACTGAAAATGTAGCCTGTGGTACTTCTACGATCATCAACCGAACCTGCCCAATCGCTATCCGAGAAACCACACAAATGTAAATTATCACTGTTGTACCAAAGACCATAAGAACTTGTTCCCTTTAAGTATCGCATAATTCTTTTTGCTGCCCCATAATGCACCTTACTTGGAGTTTGCATAAATCTTAACAACAGACTCGTTGCTTGTAGAATGTCAGGTCGGGTGTTGGTGAGATAAAGTAAGCTACCAATTAAGCTACGATAAACACTTGCATCAGCCTTTTCTTCTCCATCTTTAATGCTAAATTTTTGGTTTGTCGCCATGGGAGTCTTCACAGGATTGCAATCTTGTAGTTTGAACTTCTCAAGAAGATCTCTTATATATTTCTGCTGACAAACAAAAATTCCAGCATCACATTGTTGTATTTCTAACCCCAAAAAATAATTCATCAATCCCATATCAGTCATATCAAACTCACCAATCATAAGCTTTTTGAATTCAGCAATCAAACTAGCATTATTACTAGTATAAACTAAATCATCTACGTAAAGACAAACAATAAGTAACTCACCAGCCCTGTTTGTCTTTACATACAAAGTTGGCTCACTTGTACTTTTTTCAAAGCCATTTTTAGTGAAATGCCCATCAATTCTTGCGTACCAAGCCCTTGGAGCTTGCTTGAGCCCGTATAAAGCTTTTTTGAGGTGATAAACTTTCTTTTCTTCACCTTTAACTTCATACCCTGTTGGCTGTTCCACAAACACTTCCTCATCCAAAACACCATTCAAAAAAGCTGATTTCACATCAAATTGATACACGTTCCATTTGTAATGAGCAGCTACAGCAAAAATTGTTCTAATTGTATCAAATCTAGCCACCGGAGAAAATGTTTCTTCGAAATCAATCCCTTCTTTTTGCATGTATCCACGAGCCACCAATCTTGCTTTGTGTTTCTGAATTGACCCATCAGGTTTGAATTTGAGTTTATAGACCCATTTCAACCCAACCACTTTTTTGCCTTTAGGTAGTTCAACCAGCTCCCACGTTTGATTTCTTTCCAAAGACTGCATTTCCGCATCCATCGCAACGAGCCATTCCTTTGAAACCACTGCATCTTCAAAGCAATTTGGCTCTTCAATCTCGGCAAGTTAACATCTTTCTGTTCTTTGATAAGTTTCCAGCAATGAACCCCATTTTCTTGGAGGTGTAGAAGATCCACTTGATGATGCACCGCTCGTAAGACTAGAAGAATTTGTTGTTGATGCAGGTGAATCCGAAGGGCTGGATGGGTTCGTTGAAGTCGAAGAACCTGAATTTTGATCACCACTAATTTCTTCAATACTTGCTTCCTCCATGTGAAAGAATTCTGGACACCCCTGTTTCTCATCCCAATTCCATGCATTTTTCTCATCAAACAAAGCATCACGACTAATGATAAGCTTTTTAGCAATTGGATCATAAAAACGATAGCCTTTAGTATTAGCACTATAACCCACAAAGATGCATTTAATACTATTATCATCAAGCTTACTCCGTTGTTGTGATGGAGTATAAACATAAGAAATGCATCCAAAAACTTTAAAATGGGTTACCGTAGGCTTCCATCCATTCCATGCTTCAAATGGTGTTTGACTGTGCAATGCCGTTGTAGGACTTCGATTTAAAATATAAGTTGCTGTGTGCACTGCTTCAGCCCATAAGTACTTCGGAAGATTTTTTGCTTTAAGCATGCATTTTGCTATCTCAACAAGACTTCTGTTCTTCCTTTCCGCCACTCCGTTTTGTTGGGGTGTGTAGCTTGCTGTCAGTTGTCTCCAAATTCTACAATCTTCACAAAGTTTTTCGAATGCATTGGACATAAATTCTCCACCACGGTCTGTTCGCAAAGTCTTCAAGTTATACCCGCTTTGTTTTTCAACAAGAAACTTAAATTTCTTGAAAGTGGACAGCACATCTGATTTATGCTTAAGGAAATACACCCACGTCATCCTGCTATAATCATCAACAAACACAAGAAAATATATGTTATTATCCAGAGAGGGAGTTTGCATTGGGCCGCAAACATCAGCATGAACCAGCTCAAGAGGTTCTGTTGCTCTCCTCGCATGCCCTTTTGGAAAAGAATCCCTATGCTGTTTCCCAAGTGCACAACTTTCACATACATCATTTTCATGTTGAATGGAAGGCAATCCATACACTAAATCTTGATCAGACATCAATTTCAAGCATTTGAAATTCAAGTGGCCATACCTATGGTGCCAAATCCAATTGTCATTGTCTACAGAGGCAGTAAGGGCTTGATTCTCATCACTTAAAGTGACGGGAAACATGTTATTCTTCGCCATGGTAACCTTGAGCAGCAACTTCTCCTTACTTTTATCTGTAAAAACAGAACATGATAAATCTTCAAAGAGCAATGAGTACCCTTCTCTCAAGAATTGCCCAACACTTAATAAGTTTGAGTCCAAATCCGGAACATAAAGAACATCCTTGATGCAGCTGCCTCCGCAAGAATTCAGTTTCACCACTCCTTTTCCTTCTGTTTTACGAATCGTTCCATCAGCCGTTTTCACACTTGTTCTAGCTGACCTGTCCAAGCTAACAAACGCTGCCAAATTTGCCGTCATATGGCTGCTACTACCACTATCCATATACCACACATCTGAAGAGCAAATATTAGCAGCATAGCAAGCAAGAAATAAACATTCAGACTCATCCTCATCATTTTCTTTAGCAAAATTTGCTTGCTTTTCATCTCTTTCTTTCAAACGACAATACTTCTCAATATGACCAATTTTGTTACAATAATAACACCTAAATTTACGGTTTTGAGTTTCACCTTCACCGTTGGATTGTTGATATCTGTCACTTAATCGTCCACCACCTCTGGTACTTCTGCCTCCTCTTTTTCCTCGAAATGAATAACCTCCACGATTTGTGTTGCTGCTGCTGCCCCCATGGTCATGCTCATTATTTGAAAGTCGCAACTTAGTCTAGAATGCCTTCTCGAAAGAGCTCTCCTCATAGCTTTTGTATCGATCTTCATGAGATTGCAAAGAACCCAATAGTTCATCAATTGTCAAGACTGTTAAGTCTCTAGATTCTTCTATTGCCGATACAGCTGAATCATACTTCCGTGTCAAACTTCGCAGTAATTTCTCAACAACCTTTTGATCAGTTATCTTCTCTCCATACTTCCTCATTTGATTAACTATACCCATAAGATTGTTGGAACACTCATCTATGGTTTCTCCAACTCCACCAAATATAAGCCCAAAACCCAACAGTCTCTCTTATTAACACATCCTATCTCCAACCCATGTAACCAGATAAAGGCATTTACTTCTTAGGAATTTCGCACCAAAAAGATGTTTCAACATTTGTCATCCCCTGGCAGGAGAGCTCCACGAAATTTGTTCAGTAGCAAGCGCCCGCAAAGAGTGTTCAGCTAATCAATCAATCAATCTATATATAAAGAGAGCAAGAGCTGTAGGGTTCGATGGCAGGCGATTCTGAATTGGCGGAGGCATCTGCCCTATCATGTGTGCAATGCGGGAAGCCTGCCCATCTTCAGTGTCCAAAATGTATGGAATTAAAGCTTCCTCGTGAATGTGCTGCTTTCTGCACGCAGGATTGCTTTAAGGCTTCTTGGAGCTCTCATAAATCAGTTCATTTGAAGGCAAAACTGTCTCAACTTGGTGCTCCAGGAGAACATAATTCTGATGTACTCAGTACTGGTTGGATGTACTGTTTGAGGAGAGGGCAGGCTCGATCTCCAAAAGTTCCTCATTTTGATTGGACAGGGACCCTGAGGCCATATCCTATATCTCCTAATCGTATTGTTCCTGCCCACATTGATAAACCTGACTGGGCAATTGATGGAATCCCAAAGGTTGAACCCAATAGTGATTTGCAGCATGTAGTGGAGATCAAAACTCCAGATCAAATTGAAAGAATGCGAGAAACAAGTCGAATAGCAAGGGAAGTATTGGATGCAGCTGCTCGGGTCATTTGTCCTGGCATTACGACTGATGAAATCGATAGAGTGGTTCATGAGGCAACTATTGCAGCAGGAGGATATCCATCTCCATTAAATTATCATTTCTTTCCCAAGTCATGCTGCACGTTAGTAAATGAAGTGATCTGCCATGGAATTCCATATGCCAGGAAATTAGAGGATGGTGACATTGTAAATGTAGATGTGACTGTGTACTACAAAGGTGTCCATGGTGATCTGAATGAAACATTCTTTGTTGGAAATGTTGATGAAGCATCCCAACAGCTGGTCCGGTGTACTTATGAGTGTTTGGAGAAAGCAATATCCATTGTGAAACCAAGAGTTCAGTTTCGTGAAATAGGAGAAGTTATTAATCGTCATGCTACAATGTCAGGGTTATCTGTGGTAAAGTCATATTGTGGTCATGGCATTGGAGAGCTTTTCCATTGTGCGCCAAATGTTCCTCACTATGGAAGAAATAAAGTTGTTGGCGTGATGAAGGCTGGACAGACTTTTACAATTGAACCAATGATTAATGCAGGGGTTTGGCGTGACCGGATGTGGCCTGATGGATGGACTGCTGTTTTAGCAGATGGCAAACGCAGTGCTCAGTTTGAGCATACTCTTCTGGTGACAAAAACTGGAGTTGAGGTTCTCACAGCACGACTGCCTACATCCCCCAATGTCTTCTCGTGGCTAAATGCATAGTTGGCGTCATCCACTGCAAGTAATTTAATGTGGAATTGCGAGCATCTTTTTGATGGTTAAATTTCATGTATGTAACAAATTAGGCAATTAATGCCCAATTCTGAAGTAAGCTTGATGATAATAGTATTAAATGCATCTTTGTGGGTTATAGTGCTAATACTAAAGGCTATCGTTTTTATGATCCATTTGCTAAAAAGCTTATCATTAGTCGTGATGCTTTGTTTGATGAGAAAAATGCATGGAATTGGGATGAGAAACAGGGGTGTCCAGAATTCTTTCACATGGAGGAAGCAAGTTTTGAAGAAATTAGTGGTGATCAAAATTCAGGTTCTTCGACTTCAACGAACCCATCCAGCCCTTCGGATTCACCTGCATCAACAACAAATTCTTCTAATCTTACGAGCGGTGCATCATCAAGTGGATCTTCTACACCTCCAAGAAAATGGGGTTCATTGCTGGAAACTTATCAAAGAACAGAAAGATGTCAACTTGCCGAGATTGAAGAGCCAAATTGCTTTGAAGATGCAGTGGTTTCAAAGGAATGGCTCGTTGCGATGGATGCGGAAATGCAGTCTTTGGAAAGAAATCAAACGTGGGAGCTGGTTGAACTACCTAAAGGCAAAAAAGTGGTTGGGTTGAAATGGGTCTATAAACTCAAATTCAAACCTGATGGGTCAATTCAGAAACACAAAGCAAGATTGGTGGCTCGTGGATACATGCAAAAAGAAGGGATTGATTTCGAAGAAACATTTTCTCCTGTGGCTAGATTTGATACAATTAGAACAATTTTTGCTGTAGCTGCTCATTACAAATGGAACGTGTATCAATTTGATGTGAAATCAGCTTTTTTGAATGGTGTTTTGGATGAGGAAGTGTTTGTGGAACAGCCAACAGGGTATGAAGTTAAAGGTGAAGAAAAGAAAGTTTATCGCCTCAAAAAAGCTTTATACGGGCTCAAGCAAGCTCCAAGGGCTTGGTACGCAAGAATTGATGGGCATTTCACTAAAAATGGCTTTGAAAAAAGTACAAGTGAGCCAACTTTGTATGTAAAGACAAACAGGGCTGGTGAGTTACTTATTGTTTGTCTTTACGTAGATGATTTAGTTTATACTAGTAATAATGCTAGTTTGATTGCTGAATTCAAAAAGCTTATGATTGGTGAGTTTGATATGACTGATATGGGATTGATGAATTATTTTTTGGGGTTAGAAATACAACAATGTGCTGCTGGAATTTTTGTTTGTCAGCAGAAATATATAAGAGATCTTCTTGAGAAGTTCAAACTACAAGATTGCAATCCTGTGAAGACTCCCATGGCGATAAACCAAAAATTTAGCATTAAAGATGGAGAAGAAAAGGCTGATGCAAGTGTTTATCGTAGCTTAATTGGTAGCTTACTTTATCTCACCAACACCCGACCTGACATTCTACAAGCAACGAGTCTGTTGTCAAGATTTATGCAAACTCCAAGTAAGGTGCATTATGGGGCAGCAAAAAGAATTATGCGATACTTAAAGGGAACAAGTTCTTATGGTCTTTGGTACAACAGTGATAATTTACATTTGTGTGGTTTCTCGGATAGCGATTGGGCAGGTTCGGTTGATGATCGTAGAAGTACCACAGGCTACATTTTCAGTCTTGGGTCAAGTGCAATATCATGGAGTTCAAGGAAGCAAACTTCTACAGCTCTTTCATCATCAGAAGCTGAGTATATGGCTGTAACTTCAGCAGCATGCCAAGCAGTAAGGTTGCAACGAATTTTGAAGGATGTGAAGCAACAACAGAATGTGACTACAATTTATTGCGACAATCAATCCACTATCGCTATGACGAAGAATCCTGTTTTTCATAGTCGAACAAGGCATATTGAAACGCGTTATCACTTCATCAGAGAATTGGTAGCAAAAGGAAGTATTGAGATTGCTTATTGCAACACAGATGAGCAGCAAGCTGATATGTTCACAAAGCCTCTTCCCTTGGCAAAGTTCGAGTATTTTAGAGATTTAATTGGTGTTGCAGATTTCTGCATTAAGGGGGTATGTTAGAAATAATGCAGAAACTTCTTAAGTCAGTATTTTACTGCTTACGTGTCTATTGGTTTTTACTTGGTCAATAAATTAGCTGTTATAGTCCTAGTCAAAATGAGTTTGTTAGTAGTTATCTTAATTTCAGGAGAGTTTTTCTGATCGTGGGTTTGTTCCTTCTTTTTCTTATTTTTAGTTATCTTTTAAACTGTATTTAAGAAGACTTTCAGCTCAATAAAAATTATCCAAGTTCATTATTCAGTTGCATCATATTTGTGTTCTTGCCTCTGTTTTCTATTCTAAGCTCTGTTATCTTTAACAAGAACATAATTCCATCTGCAAATGCCTTGATCTTTCATTACCTCTACTGTCCCAATACTAGCTGCCACAATCCAACTCATACTTTGGTTTCCTTTTCTTAACTTGCTCTCTTTCTTTTTCTTAATTTTAATTATATTAAGAAAAAGAATGAGAAGGAAACATATTGCGAGGGCGTGGAGTCATTCTTATGTAGACATAGAAGTTGTGGTATTTTTGGTACAATGTCAATTAAATAGCATAGGAATTATCACCAAGACTTTTGGAAATTGCTTCAATTATTTGAATATGAAACCTTATTTTTTGCCTACCAGTCTTGACATTTTTGTTTTTAGGAGACCAACTATATGCAAATATAATGAATATTTACATTTCAAGGAATCATTTTCTTGTGTGCATAGGTTATGTGGACAAGAGAAGAAAAAGTTGTATGGAAACTTTTACTGTAAAAGGATTAAACCCTACCTAATTATAATATTTAAGTGATTTTTAAATAGAATTGGGTGAGATATTTCACACTAGCAAAATGTGAATTTGCAATGCGTGTGCTAATATTATAATACTACAATTTGGTAGACATGGTATCCTATTAATTACTTTTGTAACAGTAGTGATAGTCCTCAAATTTGCCAAAAAAAAAAAAAGATACTGTTAGATTGACTTTGAGTAAAATTTTGTTAGCACGAAGCACTTAAAATAACAAAAAAAAAAAAAAAGGTTCGGATGACTTTAGAGCCACTTCTATGTTTACGTTAGTAAAGATATTTTAAAAAGTATGTATGAACAACTTATCTAAAGAGTCAAAAGTTTCAATACAAGAAAAAAGGGCTTTAGCAAGGACAAAGTGGTCGCTAAAAACGTAAATTTTGTTCCTATTCATCTAAGGGAATGGAATTTTCTCCACTGCCTACCGCAGTTATAGACTCTTATGTTAATGGTCAGCAGTGACCGTATGACGAGTGATCCTTGAAAACTAATAGTGACCACAAAAATCTAGTCCCTAACATATACTTTTAGTGACAGAAACCCCCTTAGCTAACAGGAAAATAAACCATGGTTAATTTTTCTTTTAGCTACTGGAATCCCTTATCTAATGTGAAAGCTAGCCATGAGTTACAATACAAATGGTGACTACAAATCCGTTCACTATTTAATTTAGATAGACATTAGGGATAGGGACCAAATTAAGTGGTATCTATTAGTCCTTTTTTTAAAAAAAAAATTCTTTTACATATATATATATATATATTGACCCGTAGAAAAATCATTCACATTCAAACAACACCAACATAATATAATAGAGGTAATCTCATAAAATTAAGTATTGAGTATTTATAGAAAAAGATTAAATTGCATCAATCAATAAAAATGCTTACATCAAGAATGTTATGTCACATTTAAAAAAAAAACAAAGAGTCAGAATTCCATCATTTAATTACCAAAGAGTATCTAACTACATCAATTAGGGGTGGGCAAAAACCGAATCGATCCGAATAACCCGACCCGAAATATTAATTCGGGTAAGGTTATTCGGATATTTCGGTTCGGGTTGGAAAATTTGTGAAATTTCGGGTTCGGGTCGGTTCGGGTGAAAATGGGAAAAAATCGAACCACCCACACTTAACAAACCCGGTTTGCCCTTTTATCCCTTCCCTGTTTTCAGTTTTCCCTCACGCTAAATCCCTAGAATCTCTAAATCTCTTTTTGCCCTGCCGCTCTTCTCCTCCACCGCCGTCGCCGCCGCTCAGCTCTTTTGTCGCTGTCGCCGTCGCCGCTCGTCTTCGCCGCCGGTAGCATCAACGAAGGTAAGTTCCTCTTCTTCTTCCTCTTCTTCTTCTTCTTCTGTTTTCGGGCTATGTTTTGTTAAATATACTCAATTTATTTGATGAACTGAGTTTAATTTAGAGTATAATATATTCATTATACACAACTTAAAATAGATTTATATAATTTTGTAACTTTTGTAACATGATTTTGAAATTCAAATTCATATTTTTCTAACCTTGACATTCTTAGACTGGAATTGATTCATGTACCAAAGTCTAGTTCCATATCTGTATCAAACGGATATGCAGATTCTTGTGATGTTGAATTCCTAGATAGTTTCATCCATCTGGAAGTAATGCATGTTCTGATTTGCCAAAACATAATAGTCCCATGTTTCTTTGTGTGCAAGGAGAACTAAAGTCAAGCTTCCCCTCGCAAATCCAGGAAGCTTCCCCTGCATAAACAAGTGATAAAACCATCATTTTCTTTTATTTGTGTATGTAAATTTCACAAAAAGGATATGTGCAGTTATTACTGTAGCCAAAAATATGAAAAAGAAATTGAAAGACTTTCATTCTTGTCAATGCACATATAAACGTTTTATCTGTAAAGGCAGCAAAGTATGGAGCATATAGTTAGTATTGAGATTTATTGAGAAAATAATGAAATGTGTTACAGGTAATATAAGTAATATACGTTGTGCAAGTATATAATATAAAGAACATGAAAAAGGTTGATTTGTCTTAGTATTCAAGTTATTGTGGCCCTGATGAAAATAGCAACTCAAACTTGGTAATAAGGTTTAATTAGTTTTAGATTCAAAAAAAAAAATGAAATACGGGTTATTCGGTTCGGGGCCGGAAATTTTTCGAGTTATTTGGTTCGGGACCCTATTATAATTTAGGGTCGGTTCGGGTCATAAGATTTTCCATATTTCGGTTTTCGGGTTCGGGTCGGGTTGACCCGAACCCGACAATTGCCCACCCCTAAGTCATCAATAGATAGAATAAACAAGTTTGCTATACATTAAGCTCCAAGCATAAACACAAAAAACCTCATCTATATGTTGGTGATGACCCTCAAAATCTGCAACAAATGTGTAGTTGATCTCCTTTTCGGACTACATGCCTCCATACACTGCATTAAACAATAGCAGAATTCAAATTTCAAAGAATAACAACAAAATGGGTATTCTAAAATTTGGAGAAACTGGTGCTTGCATTATGAAATACTGCAGCACTATGCAGGAGAAATTTAGATAGACTGAAATTATACAAAAGAACATGGCACAAATTTTAATAATGATTAAAAAATCTTACCTGTCAGCTTGACTTTGAAATATATGTGGTACTTCATGTTTTTCTTTTTCTTTTTTTCTTCAGTGGTTAATTTGACCTTTTCTTTGTCCCATACTGAGAAAAAATATATTTATGTTTCTTTCACCTCTATATTTGTTTATACTTTGATAATGGCCATCTGACATTGATATGCAGAAACATTAGCCTTAAATTGATAGGTGCAAGATAAATCAATCTTGGAAATAATATTTATAGCACAGGATTTTGATTTTTGATAAACTTTTTTGTATGTTTTAATTGACTTTGACCTGTGCCAATTGATTAAGATTATATTCTTATCCTCCACTAATTAAAATAAACACCATGACAAAGCCAAATTCTACACCGGCATATTATTTAATACACAAAATCAACTGAGAAACATCCAATAACTTACAAATTCATTGAGCATTGCTGCAATATATATATATATATATATATATATATATATAAACTCACCATTTAATCTCCATTCCTTAATCACCTCAAGAATTTGTATGAGAGAAGATGAGTTGGTCAGTGAGGAAACATCATGTTATCTTCTACTTTCTGTTACCCTTACAATGTTTATTAACAATATCATGTTATGCACAAACTTGTCTGAAAGCTGAGAGTATGGCTCTATTGAGACTTAAAGATGAATTTGTGTATGATGAGACAGCTTCATTAGATTGTAAACCTCCTCTTCCTAGGATGTTTTCTTGGAAGGTTGACACAGATTGCTGCTCATGGGATGGAGTCACGTGTGATAATATCACAAGTCATGTAACTGCTCTTGACCTTAGTTGCAGTGGACTTAGAGGCAACCTCACTTCAAGCAGCAGCCTTTTTCGCCTTTCAAACTTTAAACTCCTCAACCTTGCTTTCAATCACTTTAATCGGTCCGAAATTTCATCACAGTTTGGTGGGTTTGCAAGTTTGACACATCTTAATCTCTCAACTACTTCGTTTTCTGGTCCTGTTCCATCTGAAATCTCTCACTTGTCCCACTTGGTTTCTCTAGATTTGTCTGGCAATGAACCTTTAAGCCTTGAAAATCCAACTCTCAAAATGATTGCTCAAAATCTTACTCAAGTAAGTGAAGTTTTTCTTGACTATATAAACATGTCCTCAGTTGCTCTCAATTCCTTAACAAATTTTACTTCTTTGACATCTCTGAGTCTTGAGTTATGTGGACTTCAAGGTGAATTCCCAGAAACCATTTTCCACCTACCAAACCTTCAGTATCTGAATTTGATGTTGAATAATGATTTACATGGTCATTTACCTGAATCGAATTGGAGCAGTCCTCTAGTATTGCTAGTGCTCAGCTCCACCAGTTTCTCAGGAAAATTGCCTACTTCAATTGGCAATCTTAATTCTTTGATGGTGTTAGAACTTGCAAATTGTCATTTCACCAGTTCAATTCCAGCATCCTTCGGCAAACTTGAGCAACTCACAAGGCTAGATCTTTCAAACAACAATTGGACAGGACAGATCCCAGATGTTTTTGGAAATCTCAGCAACCTAGTCTGTCTATCTTCTTCAAGTAGTAATTTTACTGGTGTCTTACCATTATCCATCTTTAACCTCACCAAACTCAACTGGTTAGACTTGTCTCAAAATCAATTTGAAGGTAGCATTCCTAATCAAGCATGTGGTCTTATTAGTCTAATTAATTTTGACTTATCTTACAACTTACTCAGTGGCATCATACCATCTTGTTTGTATGGTCTTCCATCACTGAAGTGGTTCTCACTCAGTTTTAACCAACTCACAGGTCAGCTTGGCGAATTTCAATCCAAATATTTGCTAGAAATTAAACTAGAAAGCAACAAGATATATGGTCAAATTCCACCATCAGTCTTTGAATTGGTTAATCTCACAAATTTCCATCTCCCCTCAAATAATTTAAGTGGTGTTGTGGACTTGAAAATGTTCTCCAGGGTGAGAAATCTTTCGGGACTTGATCTTTCAAATAACCATCTTTCTGTCATAACTAGTGTAACACCCGCTTCCCATACGTAGGCGATCCCATCCGAGAAGGAGTGAGATGCCGTATGAGTAAAGGTGCCACCAAGCAAGTACAAAGTATAACATACAATCATTCATAACATACATTCAGAAAATACAGAATAATTAAAAACTTTATATAAAAAGAAAGCACAGGCTGATCATGCATTACTATAATTAAGCTATTACAATAATGTTCTGATCAGCAAGCTGATATCAAAAGAATATTACATAACCCAAACTATAGATACAAAAGCGGAAGCTGATACAGAGAGTGCTAAACAAAAAGAATCAATAACTGATACAAAACTGAGCCCTACACTAATCCCTTCTGTGTTGGCTTGATGACGGCGACTCTCCCAAAGCAAAACGTCTTCCACACCTGCACGGGTAAAAACACCGTGCTAAGCGATAAACGCTTAGTGGGGAAACACACATAAGTTATGGACGGCCACTCACAGTGGTCGTCAAGGCATGACACATTCACAATGGCAGAATGCAAGGACTATTGCATAATTCATATAAACATGCTCGTATTTAAAAGTTATACATTCAGTATCTCATAATCATATGTATTACAGAATAAACCAGCATGTAATTCATCATTAAACTCATTCAGATATTCCATTCAAAACCAGATCAGATCAGAACATTTCCATTAACATTTAAAGAACACCTGCTGACTCTAGATAGTGGATAACGAGTGTACTGAGGGTACCTTACGGGTACGAATCGAATACTGAGGGTACCTCACAGGTACAAGTCAAATATTATATCAATTATCAAAACATGTTATTTATATACTGAGGGAATCTTAAACAAGATTCTATACTGACGGGTTCGCGAGGAACCAAACGGGGACCTGATCGGGGTCCAAACTGAACTGAGGGCTGCAGCTAAAAGACTCTATTAGGCATGCCTAACTATCCACTTACTTGACTCTAGCAGGTTATGCGTCAAACAGATCACATTTCAGGATACAGAATATAATTCATCAGAAAATCATGGTATCATGCATATCGAAGCATCAAACAGTAAGACATGCATCATACAACAGTAAAGTCTATTCAGAAGACATACCAAATTCATTTCTGAGTTAAAAACTAGGAAATTTCGGAAAAAAGAGCTGAACGGAGAATCGGGCGAGATTGGCTGGTCACAAGACGTGACTGGCCATCTCAACAGGCAGGTCACGGCGTGACCGAGGGTCACGAGTCGTGACCTGCTTGTTCCTCGCCGCTCACGTTGCGTGATCCTCGCGGGTCACGCAACGCTTATGCAGGTCACGGCGTGACCGATGGTCACGCGACGTGACGCTGCTTCTCCCTCGCAGATCACGTTGCGTGATCTGCCTCTCCTTCGCAGGTCGCACGACGTGACCGAAGATCACGTCGCGTGACTTGCTTGCTCTTCAGCTGGTCACGCGACTAGCTTCTCAGCAGGCATGTCACGTCGTGACCGAGAGTCACGCGACGTGACTTACCTTCCTGCGTAGCGAGTCACGCGACAGAGGGAGTTTCTACAGTAATTCGATTTTCCCAGAATTTCCAGAATTTACAGAACAACAATCTCAATCCCAATTTGATTTTAAACCATACCAACCTGTCTTTACTTCCCAGAAATCATCTCAACAACATATAAACAACTCAAACAATATTCAGTCAAACCAATCAAGGATAATTGCATTCAAATTCTTCAAGAACATATAAACCCTAGAAATTTCCAGTAAACTCAAATTATGCAAATCACAAGCAATTATTCCCAAACCTGGATTCTATACTTCTATCACTTAGCTCCACTAGGACCAGCAACTTCTTTCCCCTTGGGATCACGTGGAGCTTCAGCTAAACACAATCACAGCAAGAATATCCACAAAGAAAACCCTAAGTTAAATCTAAACTTAAGGAAGAAGAAGATGCAAATTACAGTAAAACAAAGACTAGATCATGCACTTACCAAGCTAAAGAATGCAAGGAGAGGATTAGTTTCACCAATAAGACCTTGAACTCTCAACACAGTACTTGGAATGAAGAAAATGAAGAAGAAGGAAGTGAGTGAAGAAAGAACGTGAATCTGTAAGTTCCTTTTCTCTCATTCCCTTTTCTTTTTCTTTTCTTTATTCTAAATATGTATAAATCTCCTATTGGTGACACTAATCACTCACACTAAAATAACCTACACTACACACACCTAAAACCCTCTTCACTTATGCATACCCTACCATGGTATGAACACATGGACACAAGTATATCTCATTTAATTAAACACACTAATGCCATGTATGCACCCACATAATAATAAACCCCAAAATCATACATTTTACTAAAATACCCTTATGAAATGCTGAATACATGCAAATGCTTACACATACTGACAGACAGATAGACAGACAGACAGGCTCATTCTACTAGGGGGCAAATGGGGTGTGACAACTCTCCCCTACTAATAAGAATTTCGTCCTCGAAATTCTCACCTGAACTGAATAACTGTGGATACTGAGCTCTCATCAACTCCTCTGGTTCCCAAGTCGCTTCCTCGACTCCATGATGGATCCACAACACTTTAACCAAAGGAATCTGCTTATTTCTCAACTGCTTCACCTCTCGGGCTAGAATAGCTCGCGGTTCCTCATCATAAGAGAAGTTTGGCTGAACCTGGATATCCTGAACTGACAGAACATGCGAAGGATCTGATCGGTACCGACGAAGCATCGAAACGTGAAACACATCGTGTAACTTTGCTAACTCCATCGGTAACGCCAATCTGTAGGCTACAGGTCCTACCTTAGCCAAAATCTCATAAGGTCCAATGAAACGAGGACTCAGCTTACCCTTCTTTCCAAATCGAAGCACTCTCCTCCAAGGAGAAACTTTAAGGAAAACTTTGTCCCCGATCTCAAATTGCACGTCTTTTCTTTTCAAATTGGCATAAGACTTCTATCGATCCTTGGCTGCCTTCAAATTCCGCTGCACTACTCTGACCTTCTCTTCAGTATCCCTAACCAAGTCGGGTCCAATCATAGATCTCTCGGATAGCTCGGTCCAACAAATCGGAGTCCTACACTGACGACCATACAAAGCCTCATAAGGTGCCATACCAATACTCGACTGGAAACTGTTGTTGTAGGCAAACTCCATCAGTGATACATATCTATCCCAACTACCCGGAAAATCCAAAGCACAAGCTCTCATCATATCCTCCAGAATTTGAATAACTCGCTCTGACTGACCATCGGTCTGAGGATGAAACGCTGTACTGAAGTTCAACCTAGTGCCCAAAGCTCTCTGTAACTCCTTCCAAAACTTGGAAGTAAACCTCGGATCCCGATCTGACACTATGGACAAAGGTACACCATGCAACCGAACTATCTCATCCACATAGATACTGGCTAATCTGTCCATGGAATAGTCCACTCTAACTGGCAGGAAGTGAGCTGACTTCGTAAGCCGATCCACAATAACCCAAACTGAATCACGCTTCCTCTGAGTCAAAGGTAAACCAGAAACAAAGTCCATGGTGATATCATTCCATTTCCACTCAGGAATGGATAAAGGCATAAGCAAACCTGAAGGAACCTGATGCTCAGCCTTTACCTGCTGACAAGTCAAGCACTTGGAAACAAAATCCACTATATCACGCTTCATACCTGACCACCAGTAGAATTGCCTCATATCTCTATACATCTTCTCACTGCCCGGATGCATAGTAAAAACTGAACTATGCGCCTCACTCATGAGCTGTCTCCTCAAATCCTCAGACTCTGGCACACATAAACGATCTCTGAACATAAGTACCTCATCCTGAACTGAGAACTCTGACTGCTTACCCGATCTAACCTCATGCACAATCTGCTGAAGCCTCACATCATCTCTCTGAGCATCCACAATCCTCTGTCTCAAAGTAGGCTTCACACGCAACTGGGCAAGCAAAGCCCCATCTGAACCAAAACGCCATCTGAAACGCCTCAAGAACAAGGCTGAAACTGATTTCCGACTCAAAGCGTCGGCGACTACATTAGCCTTACCAGGATGGTAATCCACAATGCAGTCGTAGTCCTTAAATAACTCAAGCCATCTGCGCTGTCTCATATTCAACTCTTTTTGTGAAAGGAAGTACTTCAAGCTCTTGTGGTCCGAGAAGATCCTACACTTCTCCCCATACAAGTAATGACGCCAAATCTTCAAAGCAAAGATTACAGCTGCCAACTCTAAATCATGCGTCGGATAGTTCTTCTCATGTGGCTTCAATTGACGAGAAGCATAAGCCACTACCTTTCCTTCCTGCATCAGCACACATCCAAGACCAACTCCAGAAGCATCACTGTAAATGACAAACTCCTTACCCGAAATGGGTTGAGTAAGGATAGGAGCCTTAACAAGCAACTGCTTTAACCGATCAAAACAAGACTGACACCTGTCTGACCACTCAAATCTAACTCCTTTCCTCAACAATCTAGTCATAGGAGCAGCAATCACAGAAAATCCCTTAACGAACCGACGGTAACAACCTGCTAAACCGAGGAAACTCCTCACTTCCTGAACATTTCGAGGCGCTTTCCAATCAACTATCGCCTCAATCTTAGCTGGATCCACCTGGATACCTCTAGCTAAAATAATGTGACCCAAGAATGACACTTCTCGAAGCCAGAAATCACACTTGCTAAGCTTAGCAAACAAATGATGCTCTCTCAACATCTGCAAAACCAATCTGAGATGCTCCTCATGCTCACTCTCATTCTTGGAATACACCAAGATGTCATCAATGAACACTACTACAAATCGATCTAAGTATGGCCTAAATACACAATTCATCAGATCCATGAAAGCCGCAGGAGCATTTGTCAAACCAAACGGCATCACAAGAAACTCATAGTGGCCATACCTAGTCCGAAATGCAGTCTTCACCACATCCGCATCCTGAACCCGTAAATGATAGTACCCTGATCGAAGATCTATCTTGGAAAAGACACCCGCACCTCGAAGCTGATCAAATAAATCCTCAATCCTAGGCAAAGGGTACTTGTTCTTTACTGTAACTTTATTAATCTGGCGGTAGTCAATACACATCCGCAGTGATCCATCTTTCTTCTTGACAAACAGCACTGGAGCTCCCCAAGGAGATATGCTAGGTCGAATAAACCCCTTATCCAATAACTCCTGTAGCTGAGATTTAAGCTCCCTCAACTCTACAGGAGCCATCCGATAAGGTGCTCTCGAAATAGGTGCTGTACCTGGCATAATCTCAATGGACAACTCAACCTCTCTCTCAGGAGGCAAACCAGGCAACTCGCTCGGGAACACATCACTAAACTCCCGTACTACAGGAATATCCTCAATCTGAACCTGATCTCTCCTGGAATCTAACACAACTGCTAGAAATGCCTCACAACCTTTCCTGATGAATCTCTTGGCTTGCATTGCAGAAATAACATTATTCAACGAACTAGCACCCAAACCTTTTAGAAACACAAGAGACTGACTTCTATCCCGAAGTACAACTGTCTTCCTATGGCAATCCACTACAGCCCGATGCTTACCCAACCAGTCCATACCCAGAATCAAGTCAAACTCTCTGAAGGGTAACTCAATCAGATCCGCTGGAAGCACAGCTCCCTCAACAATCAGAGGAAAACTCCTAAAAACTCTACTCACACTGACACTATGCCCTAATGGACTGGTCACACAAATCTCATAATCTAACTGATCAACAGAATGCAATTTATCAACAATTTTATCCATGCACAAATATGAGTGTGTGGAACCAGGATCAATTAGAGCATACAACTCAGTGTCATGGAGTAGGAACTTACCAGCAATAACGTCAGGCGCGTCCTGCTCATCTCTGGCTCTCATAGCATAAGCTCTAACGGCACCCTGAGGAGGATGCTCAACAGTCTCAGAAGCCGCACCATCTCTATGCCGACCACCTCTACCTCGACCTCGGCCTCTGCCACGGGTAGCCTGAGAAGCATTCGAACCGACCCTACTGCCCTTTCTCTGGGAACCTGAATCCTCCTGTAATCTCGGACAACCAGCCAACTGATGCTCAGAACTCCCACACCTGAAGCACGCACCGGAGAGCCACCTACACTCACCCCGATGTGACTTACTACAATGAGGACAAACTGGTGAAGTCTCAGCTCTACCACCCCTACCAGAACCTGACACAGCTGTAGAACCCTGACGTCTACCTCTAGAGGCCGGACCAGATGCTGACTCATCCTGTGGGTTCCTAGATCTCTTACTCGAAGAAGATCCTCCACGAGAAGAACTCCTCCTCTGAGCTCTCTCTCTCATCACAGTCTCATTTAACTCAGCTCTCACTGCAGCCTCAACAATCTGATAATAGCTAACCCCAGGAATACACATCAAGGAAATCAAAGCAATCTTCAATGACTCATTTAACCCTGCCTCGAAATGCTTGCATCTAAAGTCATCAGTCATAACTCCTCGTGGGGCATAGCGAGATAACCTGTTGAACTCCTTCTCATAATCTGCTACAGACAATGCTCTCTGCCTCAAACCCAAAAACTGCGCCCATCTCGAATCTCTATAAGTCTGAGTGATATACTTCTTTGTGAACTCACCCTCAAAGAACTCCCAGGTAATCGGATCCGGTAACTGAGGATGCCTGCACACCAACTCCCACCACTCAAAAGCAGACCCCTGAAGAAGAGCTAATGCACACTCTGCCTGCTGGTCGGGAGGACACCGAATCTCTCTCAAAGCACGCTTCACTTTATCTAACCATCTCTCTGCAGTCTCAGACTCATTCAAACCGGTACCATAGAAATCCTCAACTCCTGCCCTCCTCAGATTCTCCATAGGTGCTCTAGGAGCAGTCACTCTCTCCAACACCCTGGCCATGTCCTGATGCAATCTAAACATAGCCTCCAAGGGCATGGCTGTGGCTTCGGGCTGGACCCTAGCATGCTGAGCCGACACAGTAATAGAAACAGATGGATCCACAGCTGGAGGATTCACACTCTCGGCGGATTCCTCGAGTGATCCACGAACAGAATTAGAAGCCATCTAAACAAACAAGAAACAACCGTATCAGCCAACACAGATCTAGACACATACACATCTAAGAAACTCAGAACAATCACAACAACACCCAGAAACGCCTAAACCTACGCTCTGATACCACAAACTGTAACACCCCCTTCCCATACGTAGGCGATCCCATCCGAGAAGGAGTGAGATGCCGTATGAGTAAAGGTGCCACCAAGCAAGTACAAAGTATAACATACAATCATTCATAACATACATTCAGAAAATACAGAATAATTAAAAACTTTATATAAAAAGAAAGCACAGGCTGATCATGCATTACTATAATTAAGCTATTACAATAATATTCTGATCAGCAAGCTGATATCAAAAGAATATTACATAACCCAAACTATAGATACAAAAGCGGAAGCTGATACAGAGAGTTCTAAACAAAAAGAATCAATAACTGATACAAAACTGAGCCCTACACTAATCCCTTCTTTGTTGGCTTGATGACGGCGACTCTCCCAAAGCAAAACGTCTTCCACACCTGCACGGGTAAAAACACCGTGCTAAGCGATAAACGCTTAGTGGGGAAACACACATAAGTTATGGACGGCCACTCACAGTGGTCGTCAAGGCATGACACATTCACAATGGCAGAATGCAAGGACTATTGCATAATTCATATAAACATGCTCGTATTTAAAAGTTATACATTCAGTATCTCATAATCATATGTATTACAGAATAAACCAGCATGTAATTCATCATTAAACTCATTCAGATATTCCATTCAAAACCAGATCAGATCAGAACATTTCCATTAACATTTAAAGAACACCTGCTGACTCTAGATAGTGGATAACGAGTGTACTGAGGGTACCTTACGGGTACGAATCGAATACTGAGGGTACCTCACAGGTACAAGTCAAATATTATATCAATTATCAAAACATGTTATTTATATACTGAGGGAATCTTAAACAAGATTCTATACTGACGGGTTCGCGAGGAACCAAACGGGGACCTGATCGGGGTCCAAACTGAACTGAGGGCTGCAGCTAAAAGACTCTATTAGGCATGCCTAACTATCCACTTACTTGACTCTAGCAGGTTATGCGTCAAACAGATCACATTTCAGGATACAGAATATAATTCATCAGAAAATCATGGTATCATGCATATCGAAGCATCAAACAGTAAGACATGCATCATACAACAGTAAAGTCTATTCAGAAGACATACCAAATTCATTTCTGAGTTAAAAACTAGGAAATTTCGGAAAAAAGAGCTGAACGGAGAATCGGGCGAGATTGGCTGGTCACAAGACGTGACTGGCCATCTCAACAGGCAGGTCACGGCGTGACCGAGGGTCACGAGTCGTGACCTGCTTGTTCCTCGCCGCTCACGTTGCGTGATCCTCGCGGGTCACGCAACGCTTATGCAGGTCACGGCGTGACCGATGGTCACGCGACGTGACGCTGCTTCTCCCTCGCAGATCACGTTGCGTGATCTGCCTCTCCTTCGCAGGTCGCACGACGTGACCGAAGATCACGTCGCGTGACTTGCTTGCTCTTCAGCTGGTCACGCGACTAGCTTCTCAGCAGGCATGTCACGTCGTGACCGAGAGTCACGCGACGTGACTTACCTTCCTGCGTAGCGAGTCACGCGACAGAGGGAGTTTCTACAGTAATTCGATTTTCCCAGAATTTCCAGAATTTACAGAACAACAATCTCAATCCCAATTTGATTTTAAACCATACCAACCTGTCTTTACTTCCCAGAAATCATCTCAACAACATATAAACAACTCAAACAATATTCAGTCAAACCAATCAAGGATAATTGCATTCAAATTCTTCAAGAACATATAAACCCTAGAAATTTCCAGTAAACTCAAATTATGCAAATCACAAGCAATTATTCCCAAACCTGGATTCTATACTTCTATCACTTAGCTCCACTAGGACCAGCAACTTCTTTCCCCTTGGGATCACGTGGAGCTTCAGCTAAACACAATCACAGCAAGAATATCCACAAAGAAAACCCTAAGTTAAATCTAAACTTAAGGAAGAAGAAGATGCAAATTACAGTAAAACAAAGACTAGATCATGCACTTACCAAGCTAAAGAATGCAAGGAGAGGATTAGTTTCACCAATAAGACCTTGAACTCTCAACACAGTACTTGGAATGAAGAAAATGAAGAAGAAGGAAGTGAGTGAAGAAAGAACGTGAATCTGTAAGTTCCTTTTCTCTCATTCCCTTTTCTTTTTCTTTTCTTTATTCTAAATATGTATAAATCTCCTATTGGTGACACTAATCACTCACACTAAAATAACCTACACTACACACACCTAAAACCCTCTTCACTTATGCATACCCTACCATGGTATGAACACATGGACACAAGTATATCTCATTTAATTAAACACACTAATGCCATGTATGCACCCACATAATAATAAACCCCAAAATCATACATTTTACTAAAATACCCTTATGAAATGCTGAATACATGCAAATGCTTACACATACTGACAGACAGATAGACAGACAGACAGGCTCATTCTACTAGGGGGCAAATGGGGTGTGACAACTAGAAACACCAGCAGCTTAAGTTGGCCACAGTTTTACAGATTGGCATTGTCTTATTGCAATATAAGTGAATTCCCAGATTTCTTGAGAACCCAAAACCAATTGCGATATTTGTCTTTGTCCTACAACAAGATTCAAGGTTCAATCCCCAAATGGCTATTTGAATTGCATTATTTAGAGTATGTAGACCTTTCTCACAACTTGTTCACAAAAGTAAATGAACTCCCAACTAACTTATTGCAATATCTTGATATGAGTTCCAATTTGCTTCAACAACCTATCCTAGTTCCACCTCCTACCATGTACATGATTTTCCTATCAAACAATAAGTTGATTGGAGAAATCCCACCTTTGTTTTGCAATGTAACAACCTTTCAAATAATTGACCTGTCCAATAACAGTTTGAGTGGACCAATTCCACAGTGCTTAGGAAATTTCAGCAGTGAGCTATCTGTGCTAAATCTAGGAATGAACTACTTCCATGGCCCTATCATAGGAACTTTTGCTGAGGGCAATAAATTGAGGAACCTTAACCTCAATAGCAATCAGCTTGATGGGTCACTGCCCCAATCATTAGCCAGGTGCAAGATGCTAGAAGTCCTTGATCTTGGGAATAACAACATAAATGATACATTCCCTCATTGGATAGAAACTCTTATAAAGCTACAAGTTCTAGTGTTGCGTTCAAATCTATTCCATGGTGACATATCTGATCCTAATGAACTATCCTCTTTCTCTAGTTTGAGAATCATTGATCTCTCACACAATCAGTTAACAGGCCTTCTGCCAACAAAATTGTTCCTGAATTTGCCAGCTATGATGAAATTGGAAAAAGTTAAGGCCAAAACAGAGTATATGGGGGAACTATATTACAAAGATTAAGTTTTTTTGACTGCAAAAGGAATGGAAATTCAGTTGGTTAGAATCCTAACCATTTTAACAACAATAGACTTATCAAACAACGGGTTTGAGGGGCAAATCCCAGAAGCAATTGGAGATCTTAGATCACTTGTAGTGCTTAACATTTCACATAACAGCCTCATGGGTAGAATCCCAGCATCACTAGGGAACCTGGCAAGCCTTGAATCATTAGATTTATCATCAAACAAGCTAAATGGAGGGATCCTAGTATAGTTGACAAGTCTAACATTCCTGGCAGTACTGAACATTTCATATAATCAGCTTTCAGGACCAATCCCTCAAGGCAAACAATTTGGCACATTTGAGAATGATTCTTACATTGGAAACTTGAGATTGTGTGGATTGCCATTATCTGAGAAATGCAGAAACGATGTTTCACCAAAGCCACCAACATCAAATTACTACGAAGATGAAGATTCTGCAACCATTTTTGATTGGAAATTTGGTATGATTGGTTTTGGAAGTGGAGTGGTTTTCGGGATTTCTATGGGATACATCATGTTCTCAACAAGCAAACCATGGTGGGTTGTTAGAATTGTTTATAAGCAACAAGAGAAAATGTTAAGCAGACTAAATCGACGAAATTAACAGATGCAGCTAGTCCTCCGAGGTGAGTGAGGCATACTTTATATCTCTAATTCTAATTCTTATTGAGCTATATGTTTAACAAAACATTTGATTTTACAGAAGATTTTTGCCTTTAATCATTTGAAGAAGAAGATAAAGCTGAGCGTACCTGGGAGAACTTCCGTGTGGACAAGAATTTGAATGAAGTGCGTACCTGGGAGAACTTCCGTGTGGACAAGAATTTGAATGAAGTGGATCTACCTTACTGCTTATATGGAATCTATGTATATTATCTCAGCACTTGCTAGAACAGGTATTAGTTTGTTTTGACATAAATGAAGAGAAAATGAAAGAATCGAAATTCTATCTCTTTTCCTTCATTGTGATATTAAATTAAAGAAGGTAAAATATCTATTTTGTTAATGTCTCTACTCACACTTTAATTTTTATATATATTGAATATAATAATATGCATGGCTGAGCATGTACCGGTTAACTAGTGCATGTGCCAAAAAAAAAATCAATTCATTAATATCGATTTTTTAAAATTACAGTACATTAAACAGACTATTACTATCTGGGACAAAGATTTGAATAGGGCAGTTGAAAAAAGTATTTGCCCTGATAGGGTAATCTGAAAAATATTTATGGGACAGGGATATTTTGGTCAATGCTGCAGGATTGACCTGCGGCATTGCGACAAGTGGACGTCCTCGCAGTAGAGGCATGAAATGTCCTCGTGCCGCAGCTGATAGCTGCGGCATACAATGGAGGCATGAAACGTCCTCATGCCACAACTGACAGCTGCGGCATGATGGTAGATGCCGCAGCCGACAGTTGTGACAAGTGAGGTCAAATGTCGCCGCTGGCGATGCCGCAGTCGACAGTTGTGACAAGTGAGGTCAAATGTCGCAGCTGCTAGCTGCAACAATTGGTCAAATGCCGCAGCTCTGAGCTACGACATTTGTCATGCAGAGAGCACGCTGCAAGGATGCTCCCTGCTTCGCTGGAAGGATGTTCAGTCACGCGTGAACAATGTCACGAGTGACTGACAGTCATTGAAGGGCTAAATAAATTAGAATGGATTGTTTTGTGAAGTTTCGACCCTTTATAAGGGGTGAGTATGTGCCCTGCCTTATTCAGTCTTCTACAATTGTTTCGTATGCAAAAAAAATTAAACATTGTTTCTTTGCTGTTTTATTGCACAAACACCAACGAATTTCTTTTTTTGTTAATTTATTAATCATAGTTTAATTTAGCAAAAATCAAGTGTAAGTATTATTTATAATGTTATTTTGCAATTATTTATATGATAATATCTTTAATCAAATATTTAACTGTGATATATTTTAATTTGTAGGTATTTTTTGTTCAACAATTTGAAGACGTAAACGACAAAAGGCAAGTTATTATTTTCACTTATATTTGATAATGCAAAATTTATTAGTATAAATTACGAAAATAATATATTTATGTAATAAAAATTATGCAACATGAATAACAATTAGTAATTTACATGTATTATGTAAGTGTAAACTAATATTTTTTTGGATAATATGTTTGGGACAATTTTTTTATTGTTTATGTTTATGAAAGTTATAAAGTAAATTTTTTAAGTTGTTAGAGTGGAAAAAAAATTAAAATAATTTTGTACAATTATTTTAATACAAAAGTGTATGAAAATAATAGTATGTATGATAAAATATTTAATTATATTATTTTGTGTTATGAAGGAATATTTTCAAATAATTTGAGAATGTGGCAAAAAAGGTAATTATCTATATTATTATGTGTAATGCAATATTTAATTTTGTAATATAAAATAATAATAATTTTATGTGTGAAGAACTGTGAAACTAGAGAATAATTTTTATTCTATTATAGAAATATGAATAATTTTTACATATTTAGCAAATAATATTAATATTATTTATTTTTACATATATTATTTGAATATATAATTTTTAAAATATTAGAATTGAAAATAATGGTTGTTCGAATGAAGATATTATAAATATATGTAAAAAAAATTAAAAGTGTATTTATTTTATATAGAGTGAACTTGAATAATTTTTATGTATTACGTATTTGAATAGATTTATAATTTTTTTATTATGCAAAAAAATTTATAAAATACATTAATAGTTAATTATTTGAAATATTTATTTATACATGAGTAAAACTTACAGTTATATTTATTCGTAGGTTAATAAAAATGAATCAATTTGAAAATCAGTAATATATAAATCCGGGTCCAATAGCCGATGATTTGCTAAAGTTGCATAGAAAATACCGTTCAGATACTGTTTGGAGTAATATGTATATTTACAAGGCTATTATTTAAAAATATTATTAATTTTATAAATGGACATAGCGATAGAAGAATATGTGACTGAAAGTTTATAATTTTCAGGTTGATCATGAAGTATTGTTTGCACGTCGAGCAAGTGTAGACAGCCACTACAGGAACATCGATCCAAGAATAGTGCCCTACCTTAGATTGGTAGGATTTTACAGTGTTGCGCAAATTGGAGTAATGAATGTGGACTGTAATTTAATAATTGCACTTATGGAGAGATGGAGACCGAAAACACACACTTTTCACCTTGCTATAGGTGAAACAACAATAACATTTCAGGATGTTGGAATCCTGACCGGTATACCAATTGAAGGACAGGTTGTCACGGGACATTTACTGTACGATTGGGCAGATTTGTGGGGGCGGCTTTTAGGCCAAGTTCCACCAGAAGACGTTCTGAAAGGCCACCAGGTTAAAATGACATGGTTAGGAAGGAATTTCAGTTCGTTACCGGCCGAGGCAAATGATTACACTGTACAATGCTTTGCCCGTGCGTGGATATTGCGGTGTATTGGTGGATTATTATGTCCGGGACAGTCGAACAATTATATCCACTTAATGTGGCTCTCGCTATTATATCATTTAGACTAAGCGGGGAATTATAGTTAGGGATCGGCTTGCTTGGCGTGACTGTACAGAGAGTTATGTCGTGCCACCCGTCCAAGTGCAAATGGACTAAGCGATTATCACCAACTAATTTAGATATGGGCATGGGAAAGACTTCCTCAGTTGCACCCTACATTTTTGCACAATATTGTCCTAAATTAGACCATGCCATATGGCTATAGGTAATATATATATATATATATATATATATATATATATATATATACATATATATATATATATATATATATATATATATATAATCATACGATATGCTAATTATTAATTAATTATTTTATCAGGTGGCGATCTCCCATTGATTTAAGAAACAATCATAACAAAAATGTTAATGATTATCGTTTGGATTTAGACATGCAGCATACTAATCAAGTTTGTTTATTTTTTAAGGTAATTAATTTGATTTAATATTTAGCAATGTGAATAAAACTCTAACAATGTCACTTAATTTGTGTTATTTATTTCAGATGGACTGGGAGCCCTACAATAATGTCATCCACATTGCCCGAGTATTGTAGAGATGGTGTTAATAGTTGGTGATCAGTCGTGCCAATAGTATGTTTTCATATTAATGAGTGGCACCAACCTGATTGCTGCCTACAACAATTCGGGATGGAATAACCGATTCTATATCCGCCTCAAAATAATGATATTGTGCATTCAGTTCATTTGTGAGGGCACAGTGATGTCAATTGGGAAGACAGATTTTCAAGTTTTATTTTTGAGTGGGTAAATAGATGGAATCGAGTTGTGGCAACTCAGTTGTTGAATGCTCCCCTACATTTAAGGTCGCAGTACATGCAATGGTATATTCAGCGGACCCAATGCTGGATAACACAGATTGGTGCTTCAATGGGATCAACGGTATGAGATTTAGCTATAATAAAATTTGTGTAATTGGAATTGTTGTTTTCTAAACAGTTATTTATTATAATACAGGCCGATGGTGTGGAACGAATTTACCATGCTGGCAACGCTTCGTCGTCAAATGAGACTAGTAATATTCATATGACATCAGAAAGTATTTTAGGTGCGCTTGGCACAATAGGAAGGACATTGGTTGATTATCCCCGACAGCCAGTTCCTAATCCTGTAGAGATTCAACCTCTATCAACTCGATATGAAGATTTTCGCTCTACAAGACGTAGCAGGAAAGGCATGTCGGAAAGATGCACAATAGTTGCATCCATTCTTATTCATCCCGGAGTGCATCTGGTCCCTCAACCCTTATCATGACCATAGTTTTCCAATGATAGTTCAAGTTCATTCAACATTCCTAGTTTGAGTCAGCATCAACAATTTGATCAGCAATAATTTTATGAAACTCAAGCTGGTCTGTCCAATTTTTATGACTTTGAAGCTGGCCTTTCTAGGTTGAACATTGATTTGAATGTGAGTTTATCAATAGGCGATCATCCACCGAATAATATATATGAACAAATCGATCAGATTGTGCAACATGATGATTTTTTTAATGATCTTTTGAACAGTTCCAATGTATGTAATACAGTGGATTTAGCTGATCGTCCACTATACAGTGGAAAGTATAATGATGTTATGCATATGTCCCAGGATCCAAACCCAAGTGAGATGGATCTGTAATTCCAGATGCATAGTAGTTCATCTCGCAGTACAATGTGGAAGAGTAGGAAATTCTAAATATGTTGTATTGTTCGAACCGTTGTATTAATGACAAGACATTGTTAATTGTAAAAATTTATACAAAAACATTTTTTTTTGCAAATGAAATTATATTACATAATATTAAGGAATATTATTTAGTGAAATGATAAATTCACATAATCATATTACATATTATTCACAAATTTTTAACTTCTAAAAAATTGAGTGGATGGTCCAGCTGCACTAATGTATGTTTTTTTTTTATTACCGATGTTTCTGCATTTGCTGCAGTGAACAACATTACTCATTTCCCTTCTATCCATTTCATTTCGGATGCGCGATGTTTTAGGCTGGCCCTTCTTTCTCTTAAGTTCCATATCGGGTACCAATTTAGGACCACAATACATGGGCCAATATGCTCTATGTGCCAGGGGTCAAAATTCACCATCATAGCATTTAAGTGTTTCAGTAATGGTATAACACTCATCCATAAATGTGTACATGTCAATGTGTTTGTGCATGCATACAGTAATAGCGTGTGAATAAGGCATTTTTGTCCCTTGAAACTTGCCACACTCGCATTCACTCCTGTCGAGACTGACAATATAAGTATCAACTTCAGTGTCATCTTCAGGTGCAATGCATGCTATGATGCTGAACAATCGGTAACGACTGTCATAATCAATAACCATATGTCCTCGAGCACTTATAGCGCGCTTGTTCATGACTTTTACACATTTTGGAGTGAACCTATATCCTTCAGCCATTTTACTCATATACATGCTCCTTCTTAGATCATAAAATTTGACCAACCTACCAAAAACATGTTCAATTATGGCTGTGATAGGCATCATGCGTACACCTTTTAGAGCACTGTTCACACTTTCTGGAATGTTTGTCGTCGTATGCCCATACCAATATCCACCATCCTCAGATAATGTCCAACACTCCAAAGGCACCCTCATCGCCCAGTTATAAGAGTCCAGATCAAGCGCTTTAATGTCATCCATATGCTTACTAAACTTACACTTCTGGAATTGTGCACCTACACCGGGAATATTAATTAATATAAAAAAATGACATCATATACTGTGAATAAAGAATAATAGCAAGTATTACATAGCTCACCAGCCTTATAAAGTATATCTTTTATAGTTGGTTTGTGATGATGGTTGTTGTAGTTGCTGACAAAGTGGCGCAAACATATTCTGTGAAATAATTGTAGTTCCTTCCACCCACTTCTTTCATCTCGAAAAATAGCCATTATACCAGCATGTCTGTCTGATATAACTGCTATACCCTGACGTTGTGTCACATGCTTTCTAATTAATCGTATGAACCATGCCTAACTGGATTTATTTTCTGACTCAACAACAACAAAAGCAACTGGGAACAGCATGCTGTTACCATCGACTGAATTGGCTATTAGAAGTGTTTGTTAGAATTTTTCAGTTAGGAATGTTCCATCTATCAACAAAATGGGCTTACAGTGAACAAGCCCGTCAATAGCCGGTTTGAAGCTCCAGAAAATCCTTTGAAATTACTTCACATCGGGAAGGGCTGTATCTTGCACCTTCAGCTCATACACAGTTCCAGGATTGAAAGTTTCCAGAGCTAATAAAAAACTTAGTAGCCTCGCATAAGAATCTATGTAATTTTCGAAAACAGACTCCAAAGCTCTCATCTTAGCATACCATGCCTTTTTGTACGACATTTCAAATTTAAATTGCTGCTTAATGGATGCAATAATAACATCAACAGGCATGGTTGGATTTTTACTTACCATTCCCATAATGCAATTCCGAATGATTTTGGAGCCCAATTGTCTGTGATCATTAGACATATTAGTAGAAATGCATGTATGTGGTTCCTCAAACCTCGTAATTGTCCAAAAAGGACTATTCCTTTTCATTACTACTCTTAACCTCCAGCTGCACCCGTCTTCAGCATTTGCACATCGCAAAACCCAAGATTTTGCTTTTGATTCAACAACTTTGAAGTCAACATTTCTAATTATTGAATACTTTTTCACACTAGATTTTACTTTTTCCTTGCTGTTGAAAACCATACCGGTGGATAACTTAAATATGCCATCCCATGAGTTAAATTGCACTCCTTGTGACAAATCAACTTGTGCTGGATCAAAATCAATTTCAATATAATGTTCAGAAGGGAAGTTGTAGTTTACCTGGCCTGTATCCTCACATGGATGGAGTGATGCTAATGGACTCACATATTGCATAGCATAAGATGTGTCACTGTCACCATTGTAGGATTCATCACTTTCCTCAACATCATCTTTTGATACATAATCATTACTTAATGAAAAATTAGGGTCATCCTCCATGTCTCCCATATCATATGATGGCTCATTGTCGTGTTCTGCATCGGTTGGATTAGATAATGGCACATCATTTGCATTATTAATTGGACTGTTGATGGGTAACGAATCAGCCAATAAATTATCATCCCTTCGACTATCTGACTCAGTTCGCAGAGTTGCTTCCTCATCTGGCATCTGAGAAACAGTTCGGTGTTGACTAACATCAGGCAGAATGGATACAGATCATCATTGTCTAACGTCTGAAATTTACGAAATTGACCGGCGTCCCCCAATTTGTTCTGTACTCTGACTTTTATCTTCATTACATCCCTCAACAACATTTAAAATCATTAGAAAGACTGCATGATCTTATGCCAAATATTGATTTACTGAAAAAGTTACCAACCCTTCAACTAAATAACCATCTGGGTTCACTCATAGAAGCAGCTGGTTTCTGGCTTACTGATTAACGTAGACCACTGTGTCCAAATATGTCACTTGTCCCTATTCTTATCATGTCGCCTGCCAAGCGACTGACAGACTGCCTAGGCTAACTAGGACCAGCACCCCCTTCATTTGCAACTGATTACCATTGAGGATTTTGATTGACATTATGTATTGTATCTATATTTTCCCCTCCACAAAAATTAGTTTGAGATAATATTTCAGTATCATGTCTACTTATAGATTGCATTGGCTGACTCGGACCGACATCATTTACATACATAAGTTGACTTGGACCTACATCATACGTCGGTATATTAGCAGCTGCATCAGCTTCAGTAACCACAATAATTATTTCGACCACCGTATAATCACCATTCCTTCTTAGATTTTCATATATTATCTCAACGTCATCATCATCCACCAAATCCACTGATGTCCAACATATTGAACCTCGGTTGTAACACCCCCACCGTCGCACCCATTGGAAGGACGCCGGCGGGCGCGCTACCCGACGCTCACTCACACAGATATGAACATGCACAACGCGGAAGCATACATTCATACATAACATACATACGAAAATACGGGTTAATTAAAAACTTGACTTAACTTGCGGGCACAGACTGATCATGCAATAACTCACACACACGCAGGCACTAAGCGGAAGCATAAAGCGAATGATAAAACAAAGGAATAACTTAATATAAAAACATACTAACGTTTACATTTCCCAAAAGTAATCTCAAGATTCTTACATATAATTACATATATACAATAATACAGAAATACAAAAACTGAAGTACAGAAGCTGAACAAAATACAAAACTTCTAACTCCTACATGGCTGACCTTGCAGATGCGCGACTCGAACAGAACCAAACCTGCCACAATCCGTGCTAAGCGATAAACGCTTAGTGGGGAGAACAGACAAGAGTATGAGCGGCCATTCACAATGGTCGCCAAGGCATATCACACTCACAATGGCTAATGCGAACATTCATAACACATATATAATCAGGCTTGCATAGTAAGGCATTAATTCGAAAACTCACAACCATAACCATATACTTACGTTGAGAATAGGCCAAAACAGACATAATACAATACCCGATACAAGTATCATCATGCAGAACTACATACAATATCACATGCATAAACCTACAATGGTATCAAATATCAGTACCTTACCGTGCGAAGTCACATGAGATTTATACATGCAATTGTCATAACCAAGTACCCATACATGAACTGACAACCCAATCAAATGCGACACAATTACCATATGATAACGCACCCAACTATCATGTTAAGAATACTAGCTATCTAACATACTTTGACATGCCATACACACACTAGCCGAAATCCAAGGGACGACATCCAAAGCACCACATTACCGCTGCGCAACTCTGATATATAAAATATCATGCCGAAAACACTCTAATAGCAGAGACCGAAGACATAATCACATAACATCATATTCATATCATCACCATGTAGAAAATACAGTTAAATCTTACATACTTACAGCCACAACTACTTCGGTTCACATGCTTATATATAACAAAACCATGCTTGAGTCACATACATAAATACATTAGTCGAATGACATTCAAAGTATTCTGAAACTTATAACACAACACATGACAAGTGCGGATAATGGTGTTAGATATCCAATCATGCTTACAATATAAAGACATACATTCCGAAGCTCAAATCTACGTTCATCTATATATAACTGATTCCTCAAATCATTACTATGCTCATACGGGTGTCACATTCTTACAGTTATTTCAAAGTAAAACAAACCAACAAAACACCTGCTGACTCACAATAGTGGATAACGAGTGTACAAATAGTACCTTACGGGTACAAATCGGCCAAAGGGTACCTTACGGGTACGAATCGAAAACCATTTTATTTTGTCACAATTAAAACATTTCACTGAGGGGGATCTTAAACAAGATCCAAACACATTAAAAAGGATCGCGAGGATCCGCACACATAAAGGGTTCGCGAGGAACCAAACGGGGGACCTGATCAGGGTCCAAACGTCCACAGGGCTGCAGCTAAAGAGACTCTATTAGGCATGCCTAACTATCCACTAGACTGACTCTCGCAGGTCATGCATCAAACAATTCACGTTTCGAATCGCACAACGCATATATATATATACATCATGCATAAACTAGAGTACGATAGACATATAAATATGCTCATAAAGTCGATCATATATCATACAATTCCTATTGCAAAACATATACAGTCAACACACTTTAACATTAAACAATGTTCTAAAGCATGTCAAAAATCAGGTATGGAAGCACTACCATGCCAATGATTATCAATACAAAATCCTAATCATGCGGTAGGTGAGGATAACCAAGTATAAATCATGCATAATCCAAATTACATTTAAGCATAACACATTGAGTTCAAAGGCTAAAGCATAATAATGCATTCAGACATCAACCATATTATTCAAATAAATTTGGCATAGCATAATATCAATCATACCTCATACAATTCATATTCAGAAGCATGCAATAATTCAATCAATCACATTTTAGCACTACTCAATATACTAAAGCATGTCAGGAACACATGTGGAATCATATTATGCCAATGATTAATAACGCACAATCTTAGTCGTGGAATGATACAATATACTCTTAAGCATGGCAGGTTATTCTTAAAGGAGGATCTGATCAAGGATATGCATAACATATTTTTAATAACAAATAAATTAGGATAACCATTCATATAAGCAAGGTAATATAGCACACAGTAGGGGAAAAAGCCATAAAAGCATTTGAAAGTCATTTTATAAGAAAACTAGTCACTTGGGGAACAAGGCAAAACAGAAAAGGCCATATAAGAGCATATAAAAGTATGACATGAATCATACAGTAGTATAAGTCCATACAGAAGAGATAGGAAATTCATTTTGGTTGAAACTGGGCTAATTCGGAAAAATGGGGCTGAAGGGGGGTCGGTCACGAGTCGTGACTGGCCTCAAAGGAGGGTCACGAGTCGTGACTCTATGTCACGCCTCGTGACATTCCTCACAAGGGAGTCATGAGTTGTGACTCTAAGTCACGACTCGTGACTTGCCTCTCACAGGGTAGTCACGCGTCGTGACTGGTGAGTCACGCCCCGCGACTGCTTCCAGCCCGCCAAAAAGTCATGCGTCGTGACTGGGAGACAGAGTCACGTGTCGTGACTGGGAGTCACGACTCATGTCTTGCCTCACTCAGGGCAGTCACGACACACACGTACTGGAAACAGAAATTCCACCAGAATCGCGATTTTCCGTTCCCAGCATGCCCAGAATTCTAAGAACTCGACAAAATCAATTTCAATTTGATTCAAAACACTACCAATCTCATCTTACCTTCCAATAGATCTTCCATACATCAAAAATGACGAAACACCAACTTAATTAACAATCAAAACAACCAATATTATGCATAAACACATTCAATTCCCTCAAGAACATAAACCCTAAAAATTACACTAAGTTCAAATCCCAAACTCAGTACCTTCAATTCAATCCTTATCATGCATTACTAACACATCTACCCACATAAATCATGCATATTCACATGCCAAAACACGCAAAGTTCCAGAGATTAAACAAAACAGACACATTTATAACCTACGTGAGAATTAGGGCAAAAACAACTCAGAAGTTCAAATGCAGGAATCAAAGCTCCCAAACCTGGAATTGAAGATCCAAAAATCGCACTTTAAGCTTCAATCCTCAATCCTCTACTTGTCCTTAAGCTTCTTCTTGCAACCCAAAGCTTGCACAAACAAGAAACCCACAAAATCCTTAGTCCAAACCCTAACTCAAATTAAACCAGAGGAAGGAGAAGAAGAACAGCATGCAGGAACCCTAAACCCCAACTTACCTCTTCAAGCAAAGCACAACTCCAAGCCAAAAGAGAAAGAAAGGAAAAGCAGAGAAAGGAGAAGATAAGAAGAAGAGGAGGCGTGAGAGGAGAGGATGGGAATGCCAAAAATCTGTGTTCCCTCTCTCTTCCTCTTACTTTTCTTCTTTTTCTCCATTCAAAGCCCAACCACCAATGCCACATGGCAGCTCCCTAATGGACCACAAAACTCACTTAGACTTTTCAAACCATGGCGCCATACTCTCACATGCACCTGACGTGACCTCAGCAAGAGTACTGAATCGACAAGTAATATAATGGAGTATTTTTAAGACTCCGAGTTATCGTACCCAAGAGACTGTGTGCGCAAGTAATGAAAATCAAATGTATGCTAAATAATTCCCAATTGTTTGAATTTATTGAATTAACTACTGATTAAAAACAAAGAATTTAAATAACCAAAATAAGTAAACAGAAACAATCAAATTAAATTGACAGCAACAATTGCAATAAACTAAATGACAGAAAAATTAACAAGATAAGAATTCAAAATTAGACAAACGTTGCTCAGGTTCACTCATCCACCCCATACCCAGATATGAATCAAAACACATAAAGAAAACATATATGAATGAAATCGGGATAACCCTCTTAACCCAAGCGTCCCATTCCGGAGCAAGCTACTCTAATTACATGACGTCCCATTCCGGAGCAAGTCATATAACTAGCCTAATCACGGGTCTAAAATCCTAGGTTCGGTTTGCTTTCCCATTCCGGAGCCAAACAACCCAAAACCTACTTATTTCACTCCTCACTCAAATCTTAAACCATGAAAACATGCACATATGGATTCCCTTCCGGAGCAGTCCGAATGTTACAGCAAACATGACAGAAAATCTGAAGATAAATTATCATGACATTTAATCATACAATTCAATAACCAATTAAGATACATGAATTAATTCATTCATCAAAACAGGAAATTAACTAGAAAATATACATCTCATGATTTAACAATAATAACCAGTGAAATAACCCTTCATTCATATATCGAATATCAAAATATGTTCAGAATTCACATAAGGATAGGGGTTTAGAGATCCCCCAAACAACTAAAAGACTACTCACAATCCATTACAAAATCAAAAGAATAAAGGAAAGAATAAACCCAGAAATTCATTGAGGTAGAAATCCTGGTTGAATCCCACGTTCTTCAGTCTTCTTCTTCAGATCTTTAATGGAGAATAAAACCAAAATTCTGGAAAACTGGAAAACTAACTATCTCTTGAAATTAACTATGTATCTAATGAAAATTACTCTCAATTTCTAATTAAAATCTCAAAGCAAGAATGAAAATTAAAGTTTAGAACCGAAGAGTAACTCAGAAAATCTCAGCCGCCAAAACTAATAGCAAAAACTAACTAAAAAAATCAAAACCCTAGCCAAACAGAAAATGCGTTTTTATAGTTCTAGAGGGGTCATGGTGACAATGAATTTCATTGTCACCGTGAGGTGTCTAGATCTTCAATTTCCTTTCACGCACAGGAGAGGGGTCACGGTGACAATGAATTTCATTGTCACCGTGAGGTCTTCAAAGTTTCGCTTCTGTCCGGGAAAAATTTATGTCACGGTGACAATTAAATTTGTTGTCACCGTGAGGTCTTCATCCCTTGCATTCTGCCCAATAGAGAATTATGTCACGGTCACAACCAATTTCATTGTGACCGTGACCCATTAATTTCAGCTACTGTTTGCAATTCTTCTTATGTCACGATCACAACCAATTCATTGTGACCGTGACCCCTTGAGCAAAATTCTACAAAGGCACAAAACTTTAATCAAAAAGTTATCTAAAATGCATCAAAATTCCAATTTGGATAAGATTAACAAAATTAACATAAAAGAAACATAACATGACATTAAACACAACTAAATACCCAAAAATCATATAAAAAATACTATCAAAACTAAATACTATATTGAAGTTATCAAAATACCCCACACTTAGACTTTGCTCGTCCTCGAGTAAATGAATTATCCACATTCCTGAAATTTCTAAATCTAACTGGGAATACGAAAACTTAGCAACAATCATAGCACCAAGCAGAAGGGTCTTAGTTACAAATCTTCAAATCAATTTATATCAAGTAATTTCACATGTGTGTGTGCTAAGCTCAAAACCAATTTTCTCTTTTCAAACCAAAACAACCAATGCATTCCAGTAATTGAGCAAAGAAACTAAATATGCAAATGAATTTGCATACAGGTTTCGTGCTTAAAACTCAGGATAATCATACGCCTCTCCTTTAGCACCGGAACCACAAGGGTCATCTCCACTTAAACAACTCAAATCAAGAACAGAATCAAAAGGACTTATTCCAGGGTTGTAATGTTAGGTTAAGGTATTGGCTAACAAGAAAAGTTAAAGAATTCAAACAAAGAATTAGCCACTCTACCTCAAGTTTCAACTACCCAAAACTGAACAAGATTGTCCAGATCCTACCTTCAATTCACCCATAATTTCCAATGTTGTTTGAACTTCCCCATACATAATATGCTTCGAACTCAAAACAACAAGGTGATGAACTTCCCTTTTACTTCACTTTTAAACCCAATTCTGTAAATATGAGTATGTCTTTTTCTACTCAAAGGTACCCCACACATGAATTTTTCTATATTCAAAACATCAAAATTGACTAAAAGAAACAACAAAACTCATTAAACTTTCATTTTTTTTCTCTTTTTTTTTCTTCTTTTCATGATTTTTTTTCTTTTTTTTTTCCTTTTTTTTTTCTTTTGTTTTTTTTTTTTGGGTACCCAAAGTCTAGAATTTCTTATACCAATTTTTTCTAATGAGGGAAAGTTTATCACCATACTAAATAACACCCACAAATTTCAACAATTCTTCTCACACTTCCACTATTTCAACAACATATACCCTTATTCAACTTTCAATGATATTCCAACCCAATCCTAGAGTGGCCAATTCTTAGAAAAGGGTAGGCAAAAGCATTTAGGCTAAATGGTAAAATAATAGTGTAACAAGAAAATTTCGTAGTACGCTTTTAGCATACTAAATCAGCTCAACGGGGCTAGCAATGGTCATAATATAAATAGGTAGGTCTCAAGCAGTTTAAAGGTGGTTATCAAAGAAACAAATTGCCTTAATCATGTCCTAAACTTGTTTAAGTTGTTATCATGTTTCGAAGGGTGATGAGGAAGGTTCTAACTATCCTAACGTTCCTTCACTCAAAAACTCTTACGCACTGGATTTTTCAAATTTTTACAAATAAGCCTATAGTGCATAAAAGATTGGAAATCACAAGATATATGACTGATTGAGATTCAAATTGCTTCTAAAACTTCCAACTACTCATTTGCCAAGATCAGTTTTTAAGATAGACTATTCTCCAATTAAAGTTCAAAACATTCACAACAGGAATAACTGAGGTTAAGCTAAGCTGAGATAAAGATATTTAGGCAACAACAATAAAGTACAAAGAAACTAAAACAGAAATAACCATGCATCATACATCAATGGAATGGCTGTTAATTACATATATAATATGAAATTAATGTCTCCTACCCCCCCATATAAAAACTTGCTGTCCCCAGCAAGTAATAATATTACATATCAAAAAGAAAAATAAAAATAAAGTAAACAAAAGTCAAAACAAAAGATAAGAGGTCTCCCTGATCATGGATCTGATGGTGGTGGTGGCGGTGGGAAATGGGTATCAAACCGCGCAGACCAGGCGGAGAATCCCTGGATCAGCTGGTCCATCCGAGACTGCATGTCTGCCTGAGATGCTGAGATGGTGCCCACAGATGTGGCAAGGGTGTCCACTGATGCAGCGATGATGTCCATGCGTGCCATCAGAGCATCATACTGCTGCGATGATAATTGCGCAGGCTCTGGTGTAGGAGGGACCGGTGCCTCAGGTTCGTCCTCCTGCTCATGAGGTAAACTGCCCAAGCCCCGCTCAACTCCGTGTAAATACTCCTCACAGGTTGATAACCGATAACCATCCGCTGTTGTTGGATCTTTGACTATAACTTTCATATTCCTCAGCATCTTATCATCAATTACAGGAATAGAAGATAAAACCTTGTACTTGCCCAATGGATGGTTAACCCGCTTGGCTATCATTGTGACGAATCCGCCCAGTGCAATTTTTTTCACTTTCTTTGGATGCCATTGCATCTCCTCCAATTTATGCCAAAAATGAGTAGCGCCATTGATTCTAACATCCTGAACCATGCAAGCAAGGAACAAAGCTTCGGGTAAGTTTACCTGTCCCACCGAATCTATATGGCTGAGGAGAGAAAGTGAGAAGAATCTATGGATGATGCGCAGAACATGGTCGTCCAAATGGTGGGCTTTCGTCTTACCCGAGACATACATGGTAGCTGTAGCCGTGTCTCTAATAGTGGCCCAAGCAGCATCCTTATCATACTCCTCAAAACAGTCGGGTACAAGGTGTGGAAAACCAAGGTATTCGGAAAATTGATGAAAAGTAAGATTGTAAGAAGTTCCATCCAACCAAAAAGACACCGTACCTGGGTCTCGGGCGAGGTCGCGTCCCGGTCGACAGGTGACGGTCGACGCAAAATCCATTATCAATTGCGGATATACCTTCTCCTGTGTTGAGAACACCCTCTCCCAACCGATGTTGGCTATTAGATGTTGAATTTGATCTCTAATTCCGATCTTCTGCAATAGATCAAAATCCAAATATATTGTCGGGACATAGGAGCACTTAGAGAACAAAGCATAACCGTCTTTCTTTGGTACCGGTACCCACTTAGGGACCTTCGAAATATCTACTGATTGTTGGCTCGGGGGTGGGCTGATGGAGCTGGAAGCAAGAGCAGAGCTTTTGCGCTTAGGAGCCACTGCACAACATGGAAAAATCAAATTCAATAGCATGCGATGGCATCAACAGCAATGGATTTTGAAAATAAGCATAATGTCAAGCTTATGCTAACCTGTTAAACAATCTCTCAATTCCAAATGAATTTCATAAAAGATGTAATAATGCAAGAAGAAGTCAAATGACAAAATCACAATTTAGCAAGAGTGGTGAGCAGATTCAGTGTTAACTCAGAATCACTAGTAGCGATACAGCTGCTTACCAAATGCAATAAAAGGTTAAGAGCATTGGAGCTACTGTCAAAAGGCAACATTGATAAATGAGAACAACAACTATTTGGAACATTATTGCGAAAGAATCTTGGCATTTCAAATTGGCAGGAATTTAAAAAAACAAGAAAATCATTCATTCAGACATTTAGCCAAACACCTGGTATGCAGATAGTTTACTGATTAAATTGAAGCTTAAAGATCATACTAACATCCCACAATTTCAAAAACCAGGCATTATAATACAGAGTAAACAATTAAAACCAGCAATTTCCATTATAAACCAAGAATTTGAAGAAAAATTTCAATGTAAATCATACACACACACTTGCCCTAACATCCCAACCCAACTCGTTCTTAATAAAGATAAAAAATTTAAATGGGGAAGTAAGAATTGAAGGGATGCACAGCTTGAATCGAAAATTTTCACAGAAGATAAACAAAAGCATCGGCACAGGAATCGTATGAATCACAACCATGGAGATCAATTAGAACAGGTAACGCAGGGAGGAGAAAAGTAAAAATAAATGAATTGAAATAAAATTAAAAAGGAAGAGAAAAATACTTACTTGTTGTAGATAATCCAGAATGATGGTCTAAAAGAGAGAAAAGGACACAGAGAATGCAGCGAAGAAGCACGGTGCGAGTGAATGAGATGTGGGAAAGTGAGAAATAACAAATAGAAAACTGGGATTTTAAAAATTCTTTTCGTAGGTCACGGTCACAATGAGTTTCATTGTGACCATGACATATCCAAAATTTGCAATCCAGAATTGAACCGCCATGGGGTCACAGTGACAATGAAATTCATTGTCACCGTGACATAACCAAATTTGAAAACAGAATTGAATGTGCATTATGTCACGGTCACAATGAATTTCATTGTCACCGTGACATAACCCAATTTGAAAACAGAATGTAACTTATTTTATCTCACGGTGACAATGAATTTCATTGTCAACGTGACATGTGCACACCTCAAAACAGAATGTAACTTACCTGATGGTCACGGTCACAATGAGTTTCATTGTGACCGTGACATATGCACCAACCAGAATCCAGAATGCATCCTCCTTTGGTCACGGTGACAATGAGTTTCATTGTGACCGTGACCACCTGCATACTTGCACAAATTCATCAATTTCTCTAAACCTCTTGATACAATTGTTTTGAACCTTCTCCAACAAAACATAATTTCTCTTCTAAACATAAAATTTACAAAATGAAACAAGATTAACTTCCTAAACAAAATACCATTAAATGATAAAAAGAAATAAAGATAAGAAGTAGTTCTGCATTTAACAAGTCCGCAGCTGGACTTTTAAAAACCGTCAAGGATCCATAAGAGTGATGATCATGGAAGCACAATCAAATTTAGATTCAAAATACGGCTTCACACGATGTCCATTTACCTTGAATTCATCCTCAAACCGCGGGTGCTTCAATGTCACCACGCCAAACTTATCAACTGCCACTACTTCATATGGTCCCTTCCATCTCGATTTCAACTTACCAGGAAACAATCGCAGCCTACTGTTATAAAGAAGCACTCGCATTCCAGGTGTAATTTCCTTTCTGACCAGTTTTCGATCATGCCACTTCTTAGTTTTATCTTTGTATCTCATGGCATGATCATAGGCCCAAAATCGATGCTCGTCTAGTTCATTTAGCTGCAAAGACCTGCACTGACCTGAATTCTCAAGGTCAAAATTCAGAAATTTGGTAGCCCAATAAGCTTTATGCTCTATTTCCACTGGGAGGTGACGGGACTTCCCAAAAACCAACCTAAAAGGGGACATCCCTATCGGTGTCTTGAATGTTGTCCTATAGGCCCATAGAGCTTCATGTAACTTAAGGTACCAATCTTTTCTAGATGAATTGACCGTTTTTTCTAAGATGGCCTTTAACTCCCTATTAGACACTTCAACTTGACCATTAGCCTGAGCATGGTAAGGGGTTGTGACCTTATGCCTAACGCCAAATTTCTTTACTTAAGCCTTAAATTGGTGGTTCACAAAATATTTACCACCATCGCTTATTATGGCTCTAGGGGCTCCATACCGAGTGAATATGTTTCTCCTTAAAAATTCTAAAACAATCTTAGCATCAGAAGTTCTAGTGGCTATAGCTTCAACCCATTTACTCACATAATCCACTGCCACCAGAATATATTCAAACCCGTATAAAATCGAAAAAGGTCCCATAAAATCTATTCCCCATACATCAAATAGTTCTACCTCAAGCATATTTGTCAGAGGCATCTCATCTAGCTTAGATATATTTCCTACCCTCTGGCATCTATCACAAGTCTTTACATAAAATTGAACATCTCTAAACATTGTAGGCCAATAAAAACCAGAAGATTAAATTTTCATTACCGTTCTATTGGGCCCATGATGTCCACCAGCTTCTCCACTGTGACAAGTGGTGATGATTGCAACCGTCTCCTCATCTGAGATGCACCTTCTTAAAACTTGATCAGCACATAATCGGAAAAGGTAGGGTCATCCCAAATGTATTGTCTTGCATCTGCTCGCAGTTTCTTCTTTTGCTGCCAAGTATAATCTTTAGGCATAAAACCTCCTGCAAGAAAATTTGCTATGTTAGCAAACCAAGGAACAGAAGTGTCATAAGCAAATACAGCACAAATGTGTTCATCAGGAAATAAATCTAAAATTTTCCCCTTTTCAATATGGTCATTTTCCATTCTTGACAAATGGTCTGCCACGAAGTTTTCAGCACCCTTCTTATCCTTAATTTCTAAATCGAACTCTTGCAATAGCAGCACCCAACGAATCAGCCTCGGTTTGGATTCTTTCTTGGCAAATAAATGCCTCAAAACTGCATGGTCCGACCACACCACAACTTTTGCACCCAGCAAATATGGCCTGAACTTCTCGAATGCATACACAATTGCTAGAAGTTCTTTCTCTGTGGTTGTGTAATTAACCTGTGCTCCTGTCAAAGTGTGACTAGCATAATAAATTGCACAGAATATCTTATCCCGTCGCTGTCCCAGTACCGCTCCCACTGTATAATCACTAGCATCACACATTAGTTCAAATGGCATAGTCCAATCCGGAGATATAATCACCGGAGCTGAAATAAGCCGTTGCTTTAATGTTTCAAAAGCTAGCAAGCATTCATTATCAAAATTAAAAACAGCATCTTTCATGAGTAAATTAGACAGGTTAGCAATTTTTGAAAAATCTTTAATAAAACGCTGGTAAAACCCTGCATGTCCTAAAAAACTCCTTATGCCCTTAACACTCGTTGGAGGCGGTAACTTCTCTATGACTTCACTTTTGCCTTATCCACTTCTATCCCTCTCTCTGAAATTTTATGCCCTCAAACAATGCCCTCTCTCACCATAAAATGGCATTTTTCCCAATTTAAAACTAGGTTAGTCTTTTCACACCTCCCTAGCACTAAATCAAGATTCTTTAGACAGCTCATAAAATCAGCTCCATATATAGTGAAATCATCCATGAATACCTCCATAAATTTCTCTATAAAATCATGGAAAATAGCCATCAAACACCGCTGAAACGTAGCCGGTGCATTACATAACCCAAAAGGCATTCTTCTATAAGCAAATGTGCCATATGGGCAGGTAAAGGTCGTTTTCTCTTGATCCTCAGGGGCTATAGGAATCTGCAAATATCCTGAATACCCATCTAAAAAACAGTAGAACCTATTACCTGCTAACCTCTCTAGCATTTGATCAATAAATGGCAAAGGAAAATGGTCTTTCCTAGTGGCAATATTCAACCTTCTATAATCAATACAGACTCTCCAACCCGTAACTGTACGAGTTGGAATCAGTTCATTCAGTTCATTCTTTACCACTGTCATCCCCCCCTTTTTAGGCACACACTGCACTGGGCTAACCCATCTACTATCAGAAATAGGGTAGATTATACCTGTATCGAGGAGTTTGAGTACCTCCTTCTTTACTACCTCTTGCATGGCCGGGTTGAGTCTTCTTTGAGGCTGAGCTACCGGCTTGCATTCCTCCTCCATTGGGATCACGTGTGTGCAGTAGCTTGGGTCAATCCCCTTCAAGTCTGAGGTTTCCCATCCGATTGCTCCCTTGTGCTTCTTCAGCACCTCTAGCAGCAGCTGTTCTTCGTCACCTGACAACAAAGAAGATATAATTACTGGTTTCTGATCTTTCTCTAAAAACACATATTTTAAGTGAGAGGGGAGAGGTTTAAGTTCAGAATCTAAATCCCCCTTTTTAGGGTTAGACTCTTCATTCTGTGACTCATCCTTTCCATCTTCTATCTCCACATTTTCTATTTCTTCTCCCCTCATCTCTTCTTCCACTTCTTCTCCTTCCACTGAGTGTAACAAACTCAAATTTTCTGAATCAGCTCCAACCGCATTTTCCTGCACTTCTTCCACACATTCGTCTATTACATCAACAAAATAAACAGACTCCTCCATATCCCCAGATGGATACTTTTGAGCTTTGTTCATATCTACTACCAACTCCTCATTATTGAACCGTAGGGTGACCGTTTGACCATGAACATCTATCAATGCCTTCACTGTGTTTAAAAACGGCCTCCCCACTATCAGTGGCACCTTCCTATCCTCTTCCATTTCCATCACCACAAAGTCCACTGGGAAGATGAATTTCCCCACCTTCACTAATAGATCTTCTATCACTCCTTTGGGCCGCCTCACTGATCTATCTGCCAGTTGGAGTCTCATTCCTGTCTCCCTTAGGTCCCCAAGATTAAGCTTCCTGCATATAGAATAAGGCATCAAATTTATGCTGGCACCCAAATCACATAAAGTATTACCATAAAAATCTTCACCAATAGCGCAGGGTAAAGTAAAGCTACCTGGATCTTCCAATTTCTCGAGGATCTTATTCATAATTATAGCACTGCAATTTTCTGTAAGCTGTACAGTTCCATGCCCTTCTAAATTCTTTTTATTAGAACATAATTCTTTCATAAATTTAGCATAGTTGGGCATATGAGCTAAAGCTTCAGCAAATGGTAAATTGATGTGCAGTTTCTTAAACATCTCTAGAAACCTAGCCTTTTGCTCATTTTTCTTTTCCTATTTAGCAACTGCAGGAAATGGCAGTCTATTTATATCAAGATCCTCTACCCTCGGATTCACTAAACTTTTACCCTTATCACTTTTAGGAGCATCTTCATTAACTTCTACTCTAGAGTTAGAATTACTTACCGTCCGTGTCGGCTCCTCCTTTTCTGATGATGAAGAATTTTTACCTTGGCTTTCTTTCGGTACCATTTCCTTACCACTTCTCAGTGTGATGGCTTTCGCTTCCTCTTTTGGATTTCGGTCTACATTCGAAGGAAATGTTCTCGGTTGTCTTTGAGACACGGAATTCGCTAGCTGTCCCACTTGAGTCTTTAAATTCATCATGGAAGCATCTTGGTTTCGGTTCCACTGCTCTTGAGATTTCCACCTTGACTCTTGATTAGCCATGAACTGCTGCTGGCTATTTACAAACTGTTGTTGACTGTTTATGAAAGTAGCCAACATGTCTTCCAGATTTGTCTTCTTTTCTTGAACAGATGGCCTCGGTTGGTATCCCGGTGGGTGGTATTGTTGCCCTTGGTTGGGATGGGGTGGGTATGGTTGTTGATACGGCTGCCCTTGGTTCGGATGAGTATTTTGGTTGAAGGGAGGTCTAACTTGTGGTTGAGAGGATGAAGCATTTGGATTTCCATCCTTCCAAGAGAAGTTTGGATGATTTCTCCATCCCGGGTTATATGTGTTGCTGTAGGGGTCATTCCTTCTGTAATCCCCTATGGCATTTATATCTCCCATTGCCCCACTCTCTTGACCAACTTGCCCACTTTCATACCATCCACTCTCTTGAGCCACAGAGGCTACATTCTGCACTTTCAGACTACTCATCTCCTTCCTCATGGACTCAATCTGTGCCTTCAGCAGCGACACCTCATCCACAGCGTGTATCCCTTGTCTTTTCGGTACTGACCTAGGATTAGACCATTGAGCATCATTCGCCGCCATTTCATCAAGTAGATGAAAAGCTTCCTCTGGTAGTCTATTCATGAATGACCCTCCTGATGAAGCATCCAATAAGGATCTTGTCTGTGGTGTAACCCCAGAATAAAATATTGTCATCAGGTGGTATATGGCTATCTCATGGTGTGGACAGCTTCTTAACAGCCTTCTAAACCTTTCCCAGGCTTCATGAAACGGCTCCTCACTCATTTGACTAAAACCCAATATATTGTTACGGATGTGCGCAGTCTTTATCGGAGGGAAGAATCTCATCAAAAATCTCTCCTGTAACTGGTCCCATGATCTAATCGACTGTCTAGGTAGCATTTGCAACCATTCACATGCTTTTCCAATCAATGTGAAAGGGAATAACTTTAATCTTACTGAGTCGGATGATACTCTAGGAATCTAAACCGTATCACTGACCTCTAAGAATATGTCTAAGTGCTGTGCGGGGTCTTCCACTTCTGAACCCGTAAACTGATTCCTCTGTACCATATTGATGGTGGCTGGTTTAAGCTCAAACTGCACTCCCCTTAGCAGCACAATCGTCCGATTATCCTCATTCCATCTTGGTACTGCATAATCCCTTATTATCCTCTACCTCGGGACCTCTTCTCTATAATTCCCTTGATTTCCATCTTGTGCCCTCGGCACTTGTTCGTTCTCGGGAGGAACTTCACCAATAGGAAGAGGATTGTCTTCCATGTTATAATTTCTGTTGGCTCTCCTTCGTTGATGCAAAGTCCTCTCGATTTCAGGATCGTAGGGTGCTATTTGCTCCTGTCTCAATCTGCTCATGCACCACAACAATTACCTGAAAAGAATAAAGAATAAATAAAAATAAAAGAAAAGAAAAGAAAAAAAAAAGAAAAACACATACAAATAATAATCAAAACTTAAAATAACGCCAGTCCCCGGCAACGACGCCAAAAACTTGACGCGACCTCAGCAAGTGTACTGAATCGACAAGTAATATAATGGAGTATTTTTAAGATTTCGAGTTATCGTACCCAAGAGACTGTGTGCGCAAGTAATGAAAATCAAATGTATGCTAAAGAATTCCCAATTGTTTGAATTTATTGAATTAACTACTGATTAAAAACAAAGAATTTAAATAACCAAAATAAGTAAACAGAAACAATCAAATTAAATTGACAGCAACAATTGCAATAAACTAAATGACAGAAAAATTAACAAGATAAGAATTCAAAATTAGACAAACGTTGCTCAGGTTCACTCATCCACCCCATACCCAGATATGAATCAAAACACATAAAGAAAACATATATGAATGAAATCGGGATAACCCTCTTAACCCAAGCGTCCCATTTCGGAGCAAGCTACTCTAATTACATGACGTCCCATTCCGGAGCAAGTCATACAACTAGCCTAATCACGGGTCTAAAATCCTAGGTTCGGTTTGCTTTCCCATTCCGGAGCCAAATAACCCAAAACCTACTTATTTCACTCCTCACTCAAATCTTAAACCATGAAAACATGCACATATGGATTCCCTTCCGGAGCAGTCCGAATGTTACAGCAAACATGACAGAAAATCTGAAGATAAATTATCATGACATTTAATCATACAATTCAATAACCAATTAAGATACATGAATTAATTCATTCATCAAAACAGGAAATTAACTTGAAAATATATATCTAATGATTTAACAATAATAACTAGTGAAATAAACCTTCATTCATATATCGAATATCAAAATATGTTCAGAATTCACATAAGGATAGGGGTTTAGAGATCCCCCAAACAACTAAAATACTACTTACAATCCATTACAAAATCAAAAGAATAAAGGAAAGAATAAACCCAAAAATTCATTGAGGTAGAAATCTCGGTTGAATCCCACATTCTTCAGTCTTCTTCTTCAGATCTTTAATGGAGAATAAAACCAAAATTCTGGAAAACTAGAAAACTAACTATCTCTGGAAATTAACTATGTATCTAATGAAAATTACTCTCAATTTCTAATTAAAATCTCAAAGCAAGAATGAAAATTAAAGTTTAGAACCGAAGAGTAACTCAGAAAATCTCAGCCGCCAAAACTAATAGCAAAAACTAACTAAAAAAATCGAAACCCTAGCCAAACAGAAAATGCGTTTTTATAGTTCCAGAGGGGTCACGGTGACAATGAAATTCATTGTCACCGTGAGGTGTCTAGATCTTCAATTTCCTTTCACGCACAGGAGAGGGGTCACGGTGACAATGAATTTCATTGTCACCGTGAGGTCTTCAAAGTTTCGCTTCTGTCCAGGAAAAATTTATGTCACGGTGACAATGAAATTTGTTGTCACCGTGAGGTCTTCATCCCTTGCATTCTGCCCAATAGAGAATTATGTCACGGTCACAACCAATTTCATTGTGACCGTGACCCATTGATTTCAGCTACTGTTTGCAATTCTTCTTATGTCACGGTCATAACCAATTCATTGTGACCGTGACCCCTTGAGCAAAAGTCTACAAAGGCACAAAACTTTAATCAAAAAGTTATCTAAAATGCATCAAAATTCCAATTTGGCTAAGATTAACAAAATTAACATAAAAGAAACATAACATGACATTAAACACAACTAAATATCCAAAAATCATATAAAAAATACCATCAAAACTAAATACTATATTGAAGTTATCAGCACCCAATCCTTTCTTGAATAAATATCTCATGCCTAGGTACCAAACTCACACTTCACTAGATAAATGCCACAACCAAAACACCCTACAACCGTAAACCACATGCACACTCTAACATTTCTCTTCTTAACATACTTAATTAATTTTTTGCCATTAAGTCCTTATTATCCAAATTTCTCATGCACAAATTACTGAAATACCCTTGCATTCCTGACTTAGCATACACATTCCGACCAGGGCTATGTTGGGGTGTGACATCGGTTGTACATTGGACTCTTGTATATAATTCTTGAAACCACGTCGTTCGGCCCCAAACCCAATTTTACGTGAATTTTATGAACCAATTCAGTAAAAGTTGGCTTATTCCTAAGCCTTAGTCTCCTTGTAATGGTATTTGGACCAGAAATATCATATTGAAAACCTCCCGATCCATAACTTATTTGGCCACCAGTGTGCAAATAAAAATCGGTATATGCTGCCATCTTCAAATTGCCTATAAGTTCAAATATAAGATTAATATTTTAAAATTTTTGTTCACATTTAGATGCTTTTTAATTAAAACAACTAATTATTTATCATTTAATAATAAAATAACTCATTACATATTATCAACCAATAATAATAATAATAATAATGATAGTATAGGGACTCTCCAATATTATTACATTATATTTTTACATATACTTAAATTATATAATATGCAGCACAAAATATCATTACACTTGTATATAATTCTAATGAATATAGTGTTCAGGCCATTTATTATAATTGTACCACTTACAATAAATTTATTGTTCCACTGGCATAGTATCTCTAATTTTTAAATAATTTTCTTCACTAACTTTTATTACATCTTTTGCAAAAATCAAAACTAATTGCTCATATTTCATCACATTCTCACTATTCTAAATTTTCATTACAGACTTTAGATAACATATTGGTATCGTCATACAAAGAGCTTCCACCATCTCGGCTTCCTTCATTCGATATCCTCTCATTATAATTTCTTATAACTTTTTATTAACTGTAATAATATGATTGAATATTGTTATGCCATTTCCAACTCGACAACTATACAAATCATTCCATTTTTGGGCAACCATTTGCCTTGCAATATCACTCATCATAGTTCTTGAAGTTAAATATGTGAGTATCATCTACCACAATGACAATAATTAATATTTCTACACTACATAAAACTAAATTAATTAAATTATTGCAAATTAAATTGGATGTCAATATTCATACATTATAATAATAAAATAATTTCATTCTTATTTTCTATTATGTCTGCACTTATATGTTAATAAATAAATATAACAACAATTCATAACATACCTTAAATTTAACACCAAAATTTTTTGATGATTTTTTTTCTTTGTTTCCTAAATTTGCTCTGAAATGTTGTTCTCAGTGAAGGAATTCTGTGTTTCTCTTTATGCTCTCTCTAATTAAATTCCGAGAAGTAGGAATTTATAATTGAATCCTACTTTACTGATGCCACAGCAAGGTACTGCGGCGTCAGAGTCAAAGACGCAGCTCTGAACTGCGGCTTTGACTCTGACGCCGCAGTACCTTGCTACGGCGTCAGCAAATGATGCCGCAGTCAATACCTACGGCATCAGTCAAACTTGGCCTTTTTTCGTCTAGGCCCACCACACTGAAGCCACAACTGTCAATTGCAGCTTCATAACAACCCTAATCCAGGAAATATTTTCTCTTTCACCCTATTTTGGTAAATAGTTTCCCATATAACCCTAATGAAATCTTAGTCCCTTATTATCGATTAATCAGTCTATCGGTTTCGGATTTTCGGACCGGTTAATTAATATTTTTCAGTTAACCACTATAATTATAAAATGCATTCATAAAATAATTAAATTGTTGAAGATACTTAAAATTTAAAATTAGAAAACAAATATAATTCAACATAATAATTAAATATGATGTTCAAACAACAAATATAAACTAAAAATATTCAAAAATAATATTTTCACATATATTAAAAATTTTATTTATTTTTTTAAATTTTAGTTAATATATTAATTTTATTTAACTTTTCAAATATATTTTGATTTTAATTAATGGAAAATTGATATATCAGGAAATAATAAGAAATACTAAACATGTACATATTGAATAATTAATAAATTAACTAAAATGATTTTAAAAAAACTAAAATAAAATTGAAATATTTTAAAGTATATGAAAATTAAAAGTATATAAATAATTAAATATGAAAATAATGAAATAAAAAATTATAATTAAAAAAAAAGAGTTTCGGTTCGGTTAACCGATTCATAAGCTAAAAAATAAAAATAAGTCCATTAATATCGATTTTTGTAAAACACCAACCGTTAACCATAAAAATCGGTTCAATTAACCTATTTTTCGGATCGATTTCGGTTCCGGTTTTTTTACTCACCCCTAATAATATGTGGCTATAATTGTAAAATTACATTTTATAAGCAGAAGAAAATTTACTTCTTTAAAAAAAAAATCCATCATTAATATATTTTTTTTGGCAAGTTTTTAATCAAATACAGGGTTAAAATTCCGTTTGGTTTAACTAATGAATGGAGCGGATAACTATTTTTATGTGAAAAGTGAGAGAGAGTTAATTGCAGGAAAGAGCATGGTTTTGGTAACTTAACATCTTTTCTGATGTCGTATGATTTTTTAAGATGGATCTCAATTGTGGTGGCTGCAATAATTGAGAACTGATATTTGGTTTCAAATTGTGATTTTAATTATGTGAAATTGTTAGATTTTTTTTTTTTTTTTTGTATTTTTAGACTCAAATTGTGATTGTAATTATATGAAATTGTGAGATTTTTTGGGTGTAATGTGTTATAAAGTTTTGAGTGATTTACCCTATTTGTATACATCTCTTTTAATCATAATTATTGGACTTTGTTTTTGTTCACCAGTAAAAATAAGTTTACGCCAAAGCACGTGAAAATAAGTTATATAAAAATAAGGTCATAATCGTGTAAGAAATTTTCAATTTAATTTCAACACTAATTTGCAATTATTTGTACTCTTATCAATTGAATTTGACAAAAAACTTCCACTCTCTTTACCAATTCAGACACTAATTTTCTATGTATTAGAAAAATCCATTAATCCATGGAGTTTAGTTCTTATATTATGATTCAATGTGGTTGCAACTTTATGTAGATAGAAGATTAGGAAGCAAATGTCATTTGTCATGCCCTCAAAGTACCATGCTGATTTGCCTCATTCTAAAGATCTAAATGAAAGAGGTGCCAAAGAAAATTGTTGCAATTGTTGCCTCCTCAAGTTTGCCTTTGTGATAAACTGAGAGCTGAACTTCATGGATAACCTGTTTGGCTTGTAAGGTGATTTTCTTGGAGTTGTTGAGAATGTATGATTTGTCTATTATGTAAGAGTATTGAATACTATTTGAATCATCAACAGCTAGAATTAAAAGTTTGAAAATTTTCAAAATATTAACCAACATTTAGTGTTTGATTTAAAAAAAATTTTTTGGTACATTGAATTGGAAGATAATTAATCAATTTAAGAGAAAGTTATATTTTTAAATTATTTATATTTGTATTACAGAATTTTCTTGATGAATTCTTTCAATCAAATTATTGTTGAAATACTTTGATTAATGACATGAGAAATGGTATGCAAAATTTTTATTACAAATATAATTTTAAAAATAATTATAAATTTAGAGTATTTTGCATTGATGCTTATTTATAATAATGAATTTTCTTGAATCTTTAATTATTCAATTCATATAATATTAAAAAATTAACATTATTAAATTATTTATCACGTGTAATATAAGTGCACACGAAATTCGCGCGCGTGTGTGTATATATATATATGATGGCTTAAATGAGTACTATTAAATTTGAGGGACAAAGATTTATATGGGGTTTGAAGGAAAAAATAATTCTGGAATTGGTGTGGATGCCAAAATTTTTCTTTCTTATTTTTTTTTTATTTTTGCTTGCTTGATTGTTCATCTTTCTTATTGTTGATTTGCTCATCTTCTTTATTATTATTATTATTATTATCATTATTATCATTATTATCATTATTGCTTTTGTTTTATTATTATTACTATTGTGATCATTATCATCATTAGTATTATTATTATCATTATTATATATTATTACTATTATTATTACCATCATTATTTTTATTTTTATTATTCTTATTTATTGTTATCATTATTTGTTATTATCATCATTGTCATTATTATTACTTTTATTATTCTTGCTTATTGTTATAATTTATTATTATTATTTTTTATTATTTGTGCTTTTTATGCATATTGGATTGTTCATATGTTAAGTTACATATTTTTATTATGACATTTAATTGATTTGTCATACATGATGCATTGCATTTTATTTATTTCATTTATTTTCATATGTTATGTGTTTAATTCATTTTTTATCACTAACTTTTTTATTTGTGTTTGTTTTATTTTCAATATTTTTTATGTGTGAGTTTTTTCCGATGGCAAGTGGGAGCCCATGGAGATTTGAAGACACCATTTTGGTGGAATTTGTCTTTTTTTAGCATTTTATTATTTTTCATTATGATTTTATTTGATGTAATTTGTAATAAATTAATTTATTTTTATACACGTTAATTAAAAGTAACAAAAACGTTTTATATTAATAAATTGGATTTTTTCTAATAAAATGGGACCAATGTCCTAGTTTTTTACACCTAAATAAACCATCACCTTTAACACATTTTTTTTAAGTGCATAGGAGAACCAATGTCCTCATCCTTAATAAGTAGCCCGTTTTATGTATGATTTGTATTTTATTTACAATAGGGATTGTATTCCGCTCCTAATTTTGTTGTCATTTATTTTCATATGCTTCATTTTAATTATGCTTTTATTTATCGCTTTCCTTGACTGACCAACCATGCGCTTTAATTAAATTGCACTGAATTGAATGAGAAATGGGATGAAACGCTAAATTCAAAACTCAATTATAAACTTAACCAAGGTATGAATAAATGGGAAGTTCCGAATGGTCTTTAGGCTCAACGAGGCGAGAGGGTCGCCTCAATGTTCTATTGGGGTGGGGCCTCCAAGATACCTCTTGTGTCTCGAAAAGGGCTCAACTTGCATAGTCCTAGACTCCACGAGACGAGAGGGCTATCCTAATGTTCTATTAGGGTGGTGTAGACACCGGGTCCTGAATCAGCCTAGATCGAAGTTACCCGATAATGATAATTGCCTTCACAGGCTAAAAATGTTAAAAGTGATGATTTGCTCGTCAAATTTGCATTTTAAAGTGAAAAATTAGAAAATAATAAAAAATATTTAAAAATTAATTTTGAAAAATGGGGCTTAAAATTATAGTGTTTTTAGTCAATTTAAAAAAAAGAAGAAAAAAAAATTTCGGATCGCGAGTGTCGGGCGCGGCAGCGCGCTGGGCACGATATGGCGACGCTGCTGCGCGTCGCTAAAAAGCGACGTGCTGCACGCCGCACCGCGCGCTGGAGTGCGCGATTTTCGCGCCTCTGCGCGCGATTTCCGCGCAAATGGCTGTGGGAAGCCCATCCATCTATAGCGACGGGCTTCCCTCCTCCCCTGGCCGTCGCTATAGGGTCTGATACCCTATTTTTCAATTTTTCACCCCTTTTTCCGATTTTTTCACCCAAAATCCGTTTTTTATCCCATTTTTTTTGGGTTTTTGAGTCCAAATTAAATTCTAAAATATTTTTTTAGATAATTAATTAATAAAACTTGATTTTATCATTAAAAATAAAAGAATTTTGTGTTAAAATAAATTGGTTTTCTTTAATTATATTAGGGCAACTTTTCCTCCAACCTATATATTCTTAATGATAGAAAAATTAAAGGGACTAGCCACATTTTTTAGACCTAAAATTTCCAGAATTTTTCTTCTTCTATTTTCTCTTCAAAAAATTTCAGATTTTTCTTTTAATTGATAAGGTTTAATTGAAATTGAAAAATCAATTTTCAATTCTTAATTATTCCAATTAATTTCTTTGTTTTTCCTCCACAAACACAAGAAATTAATCATCACTTTGAAATCAATTTCTTTTCAATTTTAAGCATACAAATTAATTCCTTTGTTTTTTCCATAAACAAAGAGAATTAATTTTATTGCTAAATTATTCTTTCAAGCAATTTTCCGGAAAATCATCACTTTTCTTTCATCAAATCCAATACTCTGAGGGTAAATATTCTAGGCTTAATTTCTATTTTCTTTTATCTTATTTATATTTAATTTATTCATGTATATTTTATTGTTTTTATTGATTTATTTATTGTTTTCATTTATTCATTTGTTCTATTTAATTGTTTATATATGGTTTGATTTTTATTCATGTGAATATTGTTTTCTTTTAATTCCTAACATGTAAATAATTTATTTTATTTTGATTCCTCATTATTTTGAACATGTAAATAATTAATTAACTTAAATTAATCTTTTTTCCATGTAAATAATTTGTTTTCATTATGAACACATCAATTAATCATGTTACTGTCTTAATTATTTTTACTATTCTTTTGTTTACTAACTTTTATTATTCTTTTTATCATTGTTACATGATTTATTCATTATTAATTATTTATTTAGTCATTTATCATTTTTCACTTTTTATCATTATTTTCATCATGTGTATATTTCCATGTATTAATTAATTAACATGTCATATTTTATTTTATTCACATCATTTAATTAATTTGTCATTTATAATTGCATTTTTTCCATTTATTTTGGTTTGTTAACATTTTAATTCAATCATCATTCTTTTCATGTCATCTTATTTTATTTTAATTTGTCATTCATTATTTGGTATATTTTATTGATTTAATAATTTTTAATTACTAACATTATTTTATTTATGTGTTGTTTTAATGTCAAAACCTATTTTCTTTATTTGGGCATTTTTGCGAGCACATCGGGAGTTCCAGGAGACTCGTTTGGTTCACATATTTATTTTCTTTGTTTGTAGTATTTATTTATTTTATTTTGGCTTTTTCCTATTTATTTTTGCCATATAATTTTCTGGTAAAATTATTTATTTAGGCCCGCTAGAAAGAAAGTCACTAAACCATTTTTATTAATTAACTTGGTATTTTTCCTAAATAAAAATGGGACCAATGTCTCAATTTTCTCCATCCAAAATCATCACATAAAAATTGTTTCATAATAATATCTTTCGAGGACCAATGTCCTCACCATTAATGAATATCTCAATTTATGCATGATTTGTATTTTATTTACAATGGGGGTTGTATTCCGCCCCTAGTTTTATTGTAATTTATTTTGAGAATGTTTTAATAATGCTTTACTTATTGCTTTTGACGTAAATGATTGCGCTTTAATTAAATGCATCGTGTGAAAAGTTGGTGAAACAATGAATTCAAAACTTAATTATAATATTGATCAAGGTATAAATAAATGAGAAGTCCCGAACTCACTCTGGTCTTTGGGGCTCAATGAGGCGAGAGGTCTAGGACTTCCAAGACACCTCTTGAGTCTCACCAAAAGACTTTAATATACAAATCTTAGGCTCCAGGGGGTAGAGGTTGAGACCTCCAAGATCTTTCTGGCTAACCCAAGATGGATATGTATGCGCCGTCTTAGGCTCGCTGAGGCTAGACGACCTTTCCCAATGTTTTGTTGGGTGGCGACTCCAAGAAACCTCATTGTTGCCCAAAATAGACGCACTTGTAAATACCTTACAAGTTTTAATGAATACCATCCCGATCGCCCTAAAGCGGGCCCTCGGGAGGCCACAGGGTTCGGCGCGCGTCACAGGTGGAGCCTCCAAAACACCTCTGTCTTGCCCAAGTGCGAGGCGAGAGGGCCATCCTAATGTTGTATTAGGGTGGGGCCTCCAAGACACATCCGGCTTGCCCAAAAGGGACATAGTAGCGATGTCTTAGGCTCACTGAGATTAGACGACCTTTCTCAATATTCTATTGGGTGGCGACTTCAAGAAACCTTCTTGTTGCCCAAAATGGACGCACTTGTAATTTCTTACAAGTTTTAATGAACCTCTCTCGATCGCCCTAAAAGCGGGCGTTCGGGGCGCCCCGGGGTTCATGAGTTTTTTTCAATGGCAAAGTGGGAGCCCATGAAGATTTGAAGATACTATTTGGGAGTTAATTTGTCATTTTTATTGTTTTTCATTATTTTGGGTTTATTTATTTTATCCTGTAATTTGTAATAAGTTTATTTTTAGGCATGCTAAAAGAAATAACAAAAATATTTTTATTAAATTAACTTGGAACGTTTCTAATAAAATGGGACCAATGTCCTAGTTTTTTACACCTAAATAAACAATTACCTTTAATACATTTTTTTAAGTGCATGCGAGGACCAATGTTCTCATCCTTAATAAATAGTCTGTTTTATGTATGATTTATTTTTTATTTACAATGGGGGTTGTATTCCGCACCTAATTTTGTTGTCATTTATTTTCATACGCTTCATTTTAACTATGCTTTTATTTATCGCTTTCCTTAAATGACCAACCATGCGCTTTAATTAAATTGCACTGAATTGAATAAGAAATGGGATGAAACGCTAAATTCAAAACTCAATTATAAACTTAACCAAGATATGAATAAATGGGAAGTCCCGAACCTTCTCTGGTCTTTGGGTTCAACAAAACGAGAGGGCTACCTCAATGTTCTATTAGGGTGGGGCCTCCAAGATACCTCTTATGTCCCGAAAAAGGCTCAACTTGCATAGTTCTAGGCTCCATGAGGCGAGAGGGCCATCCTAATATTCTATTAGGGTGGGATCTCCAAGACACCTCTGGCTTGCCCAAAATAGACATAGCAGCGTTATCTTAAGCTCACTGAGGCTAGACAACCTTTTTCAATGTTCTATTAGGTGGCAACTCCAAGAAACCTCCTTGTTGCCCAAAATGGACGCACTTGTAATTTCTTACAAGTTTTATGAACCTCCCTCGATCGCCCTAAAAGCGGGTGTTCGGGGCACCCCGGGGTTCGGCGTGCGTCACAATGGTGACTCCACTGGGGATAATACTCGAGACTTCGTTTCGAAAGTTCCTTGGTTAAAATTTACAATTGAGTTTTAGTTTAAAAATTTTCATCCTTTTTTGAAATTGCATTGCATCCATGCTAGAGCCTTAGATTATGCTAGTTTGGTCCCTTTTCTAGCCCCGATGCATTCCCAAAGCACGACCCTATGTTCACTCAATGTGGGGAAGTATTAAGGATAATCACCAGCCCATGTCTCGTACCTTATGGTATATCAAATGGAAACCCAATCAGTCATTATGCTTGTGACAAGCTAGACCTATTGACAGGGACCATGATTAGGTAGCTCTAAAGTATTACTACCTTTGACCAAAACTCATGTAATGGCAATAGATACTTTTACTAGGTGAAATGTACCGTAATCCCGTGCTTGCTATGTAGGCCATCATATATTGAACAAAATCAGCTAAATTAAATGGTCTTTATCAAAGGCTTTCTTGCCTCAGTGGGCCCATCTTGATTTAATTGAGGTGTTTAAATACATAAAGGCCAAAAACCCATATGTATGTACATTAGGCAAGAGATATTATGCTGCCGGCTTTTCACCGTGCACCATACGCGTCCACTGGGTTCCCTGTTAACCCTTAGATAAAGCCCACCTAAGAAAGAGGCTACACTACCTCGTGTGTGGGAGTGATAAGGAAGGAACGATCTATCTACTTGTATGTGATTGTCTATGCTGCATTAACACGATCATGCATTGTATATATCATTCATGAATCATCCTAACAGCTCAAATCTTTTCAGCCATCATAGATTCACCTAAGTGCGGTCGATTAGTGAGGATAGATCTGCCCCTTGGATTGACAGAATTAGTGTCTGACTGGAATTTTGAGCCACTCTCAATGGCCTGGGAATCATCCATAGAATCAAAAATGGCAGAGGAGACTGGAGCTTTGACAACTCAAGACCTTACTAGGAGACTAGAGGATTTTGAGCAAAGAATGTTAGAAATGATGGGCGCTATGGCCGATAGGATTGCTCATACTCCTGCTCCACAACCACCAGTTGCTCCACATCCACCAATTGCTCCACAACCCCTAATGGTCCTTGTTGGGGGGCAAGTTGAACTGGCTGCTGGCAGAGAAGCCCCTGTTATAATTAATGTTGCACGCCAACTTGTCAATGAGCATAGGGCCGCAGTGCCTGTTGAGCAAAGAAGGGCAATAATCCCCAATCCCAATGATGATTTTTTTATGGAGAAGGGGGATGAAGAGGCAGTAGCACCTCAATTTGTGGGGGCCAGAGCACCCAGGGAAGAAGATGAGGCAATGAGAGGGATGAGGCAACAGATTGAAGTAATCACTCGCATGCTATCTGCTGAAAAGGGGATCAACCCCGAAGATAGAGATTTGGGGGATGAAGAGCTGTTGCCCCAAAGGTTCAAAATGCCTGAGCTACCGAAGTTTGATGGTACTTTAGATCTATCTGCACATATTAAGCAGTATACCTTGGTGATGAAAGGCACAGGGTTGACCAAGAAACAGAAGGTAGAATATTTCTGCCTTAGTCGTGGTGGGTCCGGCTGTGGACTGGTACCATGGGTTAGATAGGAGGTCCAAGGAAGATTGGGACCTTTCGATTGAGGAGTTCATAAAGCAGTATGGCTGCAGCACCAGAATGGAGGTTACCTTAAAGGACCTCTTTTACAGCAAAAGAATGATGAGTCGTTCCATGAATACCTTACAAGATGGAGAAATAGGGTCATGGAGATGAAGAGAAAGCCTGACACTGTTGACCAAATCAGGCTATTTATCAAGAACTTTTGCCCTTACTTCAGGGACTTACTCAGCTCTAAGGGGCTCAGAGACTGGGAGTCGCTTAAGGACATTGCTGTAGAAGCTAGGGGGGCTTACCTAGCAAAAAAAAGCAAGCCAAAATAACTTTGCTGGGAAAGGTTATGGCAACCAATCAGGGTACAAACCAGGCGGTGCAGGAAGCAGTAATAATAGAAGTGGTAAGACGGCCGAGGTTTCAGCCACCAAGGTTGGACAGGGTCAAAGGTATTACTCTAATTTGGGCCACTCTCTGTCTTGGATATTAGAGAAATTGACAAAGAAGGCAATCTGAGACCATTGCCACCCAGGCCAGCCATGAATCAAGGAAAGCCAGGGTATAGAGATGATCAATACTGCGCTTACCATCAGCACACTGGGCATTTAACAGATTACTGCCGAATATTGAGGAACAAAATTCAAGATGTTATTGATTTCAAGGAGATCACTGACCCTGAGAAAAGAGACAAGAAGAAGAGGGCAGGGTATAATACAGTCCCCTCACCATGAATATAATCGGAGGAGAAGATGATATGTTTTTAGTTGCTTTTTATTCCAAGAACACTTTTTATGACAATATTTGCAATGTTGGTTATTTCAATAAAATGAACAATCTTGCGTGTTTGTATAGTGTCTTTAATGATTTCATTTCTCATGATCACAATGCATTCATTTTTTATATTAATTCAATTAATACGATTACATTTAATCTCGGAACTTTGGAAAACCCAAAGAAAATCTTGATAGCATCTGATATAACTCCTGAACAGAGAAAAATTCTGAGAGCTAAAAAAAAATAGAAAGTAGTGAAAAAAAACTGGTTGCAATTAGGGGATTGGATGAAAACTCACTAAGAGCACTAGAACCTTTCTGATTAACCGTCAAAGCGATCCGTGGATAAGACGGAACCTAGAAAATGATTTATGCAGCCTTTCTTTGTATAGCTCTCTAAATGACTATTTTCTACCTTTATTTTGCAATCGCTTGCTAACCCGTTGAGCCTTTATAGAGGTATGCTAAATGCGTGCCAATTTTGTTGTTATACATGTTAAAACTATCCCCTCGCATAAAATGATTTTTGCCTCCCCTTAGAAGAATGGCCGCTCTAGAAAGGATGGATGTAGGTTTTAATAATTCTTTGGGTTATCAAAAATTGCCCTGGTAAGGATGAGTTTACACTTTGGGAAGAGGATTTAGTCATGCACAAAAGACATGAGATCGCGAAAGGAAAGAAAAAGAAAAAGATAGGAGAAAAGTGAAAAAAAAAAATGAAAAAAGAAAAGCAAAAAAAGGGAAAAAAAAGAGAAAAAAAAAAGTAGAGCTCTAGTAATCTCTTAATGAGTTTCTGTGGCAATCACTTTAACTTAATTGTTATTTTGAGCTTGATGAGCTAAAAGTATTATCAAATCCAAATTCAACAACACCTTTATAGTACGTAATTGAGCTGAGGATGGTCCTCCCATCGGTCGAGTAAAATTATTGCCATTTTTCTCTAGCAACCTGATCCTCCTTTGATAGCCATCTACCTAAGCCTAACGCTACAAACAAAGTAAGACCTTTTGATTCTTGGTTTAGTCTTATCCAATTAGCGGATATGACCTTCTAATAAGGTTTGGTACGTAGGAAGATGCATATGGTATTTCTTGAGCTTCAAGCGTGGAGCCACAAGTGCATTTATGCATTTGAGTTGAGTCTCGTCCCCAACGTTGCATCTAGAATTTGCTTCATAAACAAAATAAAAAAAGAGCATCCTGGGAAAAAATTAAGGCCTGAGAGAAAATTTTTAACCATGAAAACCCGAGAGAGCTAGTTGATAACAGGAGTTTGATGATTTCAAGATTTATCCCGAGATTAGGTGATGTCTTATATTATTTGAGTTAACGCCAAATAATGATCATGTGTCACGAAATCAAATTGAAACATATGCATTTATGCAATATTGATGTGGTCAGAGCAGTTCATTTTGCATACTCAAACTTGTCTAGTTATGATATAAAGGTAGCAATTGTTACTATCTGCCCTCTGCTTTTCTCGCTACTTGGGCCCTTCAGCTGATACATTCTTCTATCATCTATGAAATCAATTCTACAGCACCTTCATGATAAGAATCAAGCTCATACAACCATGATCCAAGACGTAAGTACATACTGATCACGCCTGAAAGATTTTTGGTAACAACTTCAACCTCTCTGCGAAAGAAAAAAGCTGCTAGATTGGGTTGGGTCCATTCCAGGCAAAAATAAGGCATAGGGTTATGTGAAAATCCACAAAAGACGCATTTCCCGCTGAACAAAGCTAGTGTGAAAATTCATAACAGATGCACTACCTTCAAAAAATGACTACAGGTATCAGATGAGAACCTTGCAATCCCAAAGGCATGAAATTCAAAAGTAGCTTCAAAAGGCATCATTCAATAGCAAATTACAGCCAGCCCAGCTATCACCTCTAAGTCCACATAGATGAATTCTTATCCTGCATTCCGGCATGACTCATGCATTTCACGTGTATGCTCACTATTTTTCCTGCATATTTGGTTTTTTTGTTTTGCAGTGAGAGCGATTCGATGCGGACACCGGCAAAAGGCGAGTAACGAAATCAGTCAGAACATCATCAAACAATCAACCAAAGACCTCTCTGGGGGAAACCAACCAAAATGACATCAATCCAGACACCGATTCAAGCATTAATCCAAGCATCAATGAAAGACTTCTCAGGGAACAATTAACCTAAGGGCTCACAAACAGCATCACTTCAAATCTCAGAAGGGTTAACACGATGGCGGCACTACCACTCCATGGAGGTTTAGCACGACCACGGCACAGCCACTTCACATCTCAGAAGGGTTAGCACGATGGTAGCACTACCACTCCATGGAAAGTTAGCACAACCACGGCACTGCCACTTCACATCTCAGAAGGGTTAGCACGATGGTGGCACTACCACTCCACGGAGGGTTAGCACAACCACGACACTGCTACTTCACATCTCAGAAGGGTTAGCACGATAGCGGCACTACCACTCCTCGGAGGGTTAGCACGACCACGGCACTGCCACTTCACATCTCAAAAGGGTTAGCACGATGGCGGCACTCTCACTCCTCAGAAGGTTAGCACGATCACGGCACTGCCACTTCAAATCTTAGAAGGGTTAGCACGATAGCAGCACCACTCCACGGAGGGTTAGCACGATCACGGCACTACCACTTCAAATCTAAGAAGGGTTAGCACGATGGCGGCACTACCATTATACGGAAAGTTAGCATGACCACGGCACTACCACTTCAGAAGGGTTAGCATGATGGCGGCACTACCACTCCACAGAGTGTTAGCACGACCACGGCACTACCACTGCAAATCTTAGGAAGGTTAGCATGATGGCGGCACTACTACTCCACGGAGGGTTAGCACGATCATGGTACTACCACTGCAGAAGGGTTAGCACGATGACGGCACTACCACTCTACGGAGGGTTTGCACGATCACAACACTAGTGCTTCAACAAAAGATAACACGCCGACAATATGGCGATAACCATCCCAACTGCATCATCCAGTTAGGAAAGCCGACTGCCTCAGGTATGTGTCTCTTTCCTTTTTTTTCTGACTTTAGGCTCATCTAGACACTAGTGTACTAGTTTCCCCAAAACTGAGGGCAACTGTAGACACCGAGTCCCGATGCAGCCTAAATTAGGATTATCCAATGATGATATTAAGTGTGTCTATTTATAGGCAAAAAAGAAAGTTGGAAGTGACGATTTCTTTGTCGGTTTGATTTACTAGAAATAAATAAAAATGTATTTTAAAAAAATATTTTAAAAAATTATCTTGAGACAAAAAGGGTATATTTTGAAATTATAGTATTTTAGAAAAATTTTTAAAAAAAAATTTGCGAGTGTCGGGGCTGCGGCAGCACCCAGTGCGCAAGCGATGCCCTAGGCGTCGCTCCCGCGGTGACGTCCATCGAACGCGCCGACGGGCGTCGCTCGCCCCTGCGCGAGCCCGCGCGTCCCTAACAGCCCATTTGGGCGTTTTTGGTCCAATTTTAAGTGTTTTTAAGTGTTTTTCTTCATTTTTTTTGTAGAATTTAATTTTAAAACTTTTTGGATTCTAAACCTTTAAAATTATTTAGTTTTTTGTGATTATTGAAATTAAATTGATTTAATTTCTTCGTAAAAAATCTGAATTGTTTGGGGTATAAATTATTTTTTAGAGAGAATTTTGAGGGGGGATTTTTCTTAAGAAAAATATATTTTCTCACTTCTTCTTCTTCTTCTTCTTTTTTTCTTCTTCTTCAAGAACAAATTTCCCAAATATTTTGAATTTTTTCTAAGTCAATTCTTGAGACAAATAAATTAATTATTTGTTCTTGTGAATTTTCTTACTTCTTTTTTACAATTTTTTCCTTAAAACAAATAAATTAATTATTTGTTTTTGGGATAAAATTTTGTTACATATTTTATTTTTATAAATCAAGACAAGGAAATATATCATTTACCTTTATTCATCAAACCAAAATTTGAGGGTAAGCATTCTAAGCTAAATTTTTAATTTAATTTTTGTTATAATTTTTTTGTTTATAATTAATTAGCAACCATGTAGATTTTTGATCTTTTATTTTATTTTATTTATATTCGTATGATTTAGCAATAGATTTAATATTTTTAGCATACCTTATCTTTATTCTTATTTATTTATGGTTGATTGTTCATCTTTTGTTATTATTATTATTCTCATCACTTTTGTTCATATATTATTGTTATTATTAGTATTATTATTTAACATGTTTTAACATATTTTGCTTTCTTTTTTCTTTTATTTTTGCTTGCTTGATTTTTCATATTTCTTATTGTTGATTTGCTCATCTTCTTTATTGTTTATTATTATTATTATTATTGTTATTGTCAATATCATTATTGCTTTTGTTTTATTATTATTACTATTGTGATTATTATCATCATTAGTATTATTATTATCATTATTATATATTATTACAATTATTATTACCATCATTATTTTTATTTTTATTATTCTTATTTATTGTTATCATTATTTGTTATTATTATCATTGTCATTATTATTACTTTTATTATTCTTGCTTATTGTTATAATTTATTATTATTATTTTTTATTATTTGTACCTTTTATGCTTGTTAGCTTGTTCATATGTTAAGTTACATATTTTTATTATGTCATTTAATTGATTTGTCATACATGATGCATTGCATTTTATTTATTTCATTTATTTTCATATGTTATGTGTTTAATTCATTTTTTTATCACTAACATCACTTTTTTATTTGTGTTTATTTTATTTTCAATATTTTTTATGTGTGAGTTTTTTTCAATGACAAGTGGGAGCTCATGGAGATTTGAAGACACCATTTTGGTGAAATTTATCTTTTTTTAGCATTTTATTTTTTTTCATTATTATTTTATTTGATGTAATTTGTAATAAATTAATTTATTTTTATGCACGTTAATTAAAAGTCACAAAAATATTTTATATTAATAAATTGGACATTTTCTAATAAAATGAGACCAATGTCCTAGTTTTTTATACCTAAATAAACCATCACATTTAACACATTTTTTTTAAGTGCATGCGAGGAACTATGTCCTCATCCTTAATAAATAGCCTGTTTTATGTATGATTTGTATTTTATTTACAATGGGGGTTGTATTCCGCCCCTAGTTTTGTTGTCATTTATTTTCATACGCTTCATTTTAATTATACTTTTATTTATCACTTTCCTTGAATGACCAACCATGTGTTTTAATTAAATTGCACTGAATTGAATGAGAAATGGGATGAAACGCTAAATTCAAAACTCAATTATAAACTTAACCAAGGTATGAATAAATGGGAAATCCCGAACCTTCTCTAGTCTTTGGGCTCAATGAGGCGAGAGGGCCACCTCAATGTTCTATTGGGGTGGGGCCACCAAGATACCTCTTGTGTCCCGAAAAAGGCTCAACTTGCATAATCCTAGGCTCCATGAGGCGAGAGGGCCATCCTAATATTCTATTAGGGTGGAGCCTCCAAGACACCTCTTGCTTGCCCAAGTGCGAGGCGAGAGGGCCATCCTATTATTTTATTAGGGTGGGGCCTCCAAGACACATCCGGCTTGCCCAAAATGGACATAGCAGCGCTGTCTTAAACTCATTGAGGGTAGATGACCTTTTACAATGTTCTATTGGGTAGCGACTCCAAGAAACCTCCTTGTTACCCAAAATGGATGCACTTGTAATTTCTTACAAGTTTTAATGAACCTCTCTCGATCGCCCTAAAAGCAGGCGTTCGGGGTGCCCCGAGGTTCGGCGTGCGTCACAGGGTGGTTGGGTCATTACCGCAGGTGAGACATGTAGAATTGAGGCAGGCCCGAGGGAGACAGGACATCACCATGTCTCCCTGCATGCATGCTTATTTGGAGTCAGTCACGCATGACTGACTTTAAATAGTAGAATTTAGAAAAAAAAACAGATAGAATTCTCATTTGGATTCCGGGCTATATAAAAGAGTAATGTAGAGGTTAATTCCTACGCACAATTGGTTTCCTTTATATAGAGAGTGAAATGGTTATTGTAATTGTAGTTGTAGGTTGAAATTTTGAAAGTTTTTATGTAATTTGCTTCGAATGCTCAAAATTTGTAGGGAATTTTCAGTCATCCGCAGAATATAAAGGTAAGTAAAGTTAGTTGAATTTTAGTAATTTATTTTTATGTTAATGGTTTTGATTAAATATTTAATTATAATATTATTGTGTAAATTATAGGCACATTTTATTGCTGAAATTGGATTTTGGCCAGAAAAAAAAAGATAAGTTGGTGTATATATTTTTTAATTTGATCATGTGAAGCACGAAAATAAAATGTAATGTGGTAAAAAAAAATCCAATTAACATAAATTATAATTTTTTGTTAATTTACTTAGTATTATAATATGATATATTGGGACCGGTGTTAAAAATTTGATTGTATACTAGATATGTGCAGTTATATTTTTATATAAAATTGTAATTTGTACTTTCTTGCAATGGTTAAGAAAAATAGATTTATTGCTGTGTTTCTTTTTATGTATTTTTATTGTGTAATTTGCTTAGTATGCACTAATTTGCAGTGATTTTTCAGTTAGCTGTAGAAGATATCGGTATGTAAAATTCGTTTATTTTGTTTATTATTATTTATATGTTAATATTTTGATTAAAAATTTTATTTTTTTATTGTTGTGTAAACTGTAGGTGTATTTTGTTGCAGAACTTGGTGTTGAAAGAAAAAAAGGCAAGTTGGTGTATATATTTTTAGTTTATGATGTAAAGAACAAAAAGAAAATGAAATGTGTGCAAAAAATTTTAATTAAAATAAATTATAATTTTTGTTAATTTACATAATATAAAGTTATATATAAAGAAGTGTGAAATTAATATAAATTAATACTTTGCTTTGGAAAATTTGTTACCCATTTGAATTGTAATAGTACAATTATATTATAATTATTAGAGTTTTCTATAATATTTATTATTTATATATTTTTAATTTTATAATATTTTCAGGAATGCATAATATCATAGAATTAATCTTATGGTTAATGCTTTGAAAATTATTATCATACGCGATTGACAAATGTTATTGTATTTATACTTAGGATATTATCTAATGGATCGGTTTGGAAATGAACATTATGTTAATCCAGGTCCATTAGAGGATGATCTGTTGAACTTGAGCGGTAGACACCGAGCAGATGCAGTTTGGCATAATAATATATCTATATGTCGATGCTGTAATAAAATTATATTTTGTTTATTATTAAAAGACACACACAGAGTCAAGTAAATGTAACTGATAAATTTAAATTTACAGGTGGAACATGATGTGTTATTTGCTCGTAGAGCAAGTGTAGACAGCCATTATTTGAACATCGATCCGAGGGTATTACCGTACCTGAGAGTAGCTGGATTTTATGAGGTATCGCAGATTGGTGCTATAAATGTTGATTGCAATTTGATTACCGCACTTGTGGAGCGATGGAGACTGGAGACACATACATTTTATCTTGCCGTTGGTGCAGCCACAATTACTCTGCAAGATGTGGGGATCCTCACTGATCTACCCATTGAAGAACGAGCTGTAACAGGACATTTGCAATATGATTGGGCCGAGCTGTGTGGTAGGATATTGGGACAAGTTCCCCTACAAGAAGTTCTAAGAGGGCACAGTGTTAAAATGACATAGTTGACAAGAAATTTTACTTCTTTACCGTCAGATGCATCCGATTACTTTATACAATGTTTTGCACGAGCTTGGATACTGCGCTGCATTGGTGGATTGTTATGTCCTTCACAGTCTAATAATTATATTTATTTAATGTGGTTACCGTTATTGGAGTTTTTAGATCAAGCAGGCCATTACAGTTGGGGATCAGCTTGTTTGGCATGGTTATACAGAGATCTAAGTCGTGCCACCCGTCCTGGTTCAAATGAATTAGGCGGCTATCATCAGATAATACAAATATGGGCATGGGAAAGATTGCCACAATTTTGACCGGCTTTTTTGCAAAATATTGTGTTAAATCAAACCATGCCATATGCGTATCGGTAAATTTTTTTAATTATGTCCTATGTTGGGATTTATCTATTTAATTATTCATATAATATGCTAATAATATATTAATTATTATGTAACAGGTGGCGGTCCCCTATTAATTTAAGAAATAATCACAACAAAAATGTTACTGATTACCGTATGGACTTAGATATTCAGCGTCATGAACAGGTTACTAGTTATTTTTAAATAATTCACTATTTTTTCAACCTTAATTTCTGCTGGGAAAAAAAGTTTACTACATATTGACTCGTAATTTGAAAGTTATTCAGATTGAATGGGAGCCCTACAACAATGTAATTCACTTGTTGCCTGATTACTATACAAGTGGGGTGAACAGTTGGAGATCGGTTGTGCCATTGGTGTGTTTTCATATAATTGAGTGGCATCAACCAGATCGATGTATGAGACAATTTGGGATGGACCAACCCATTCCATACTCACCACAAAATAACGATATAGTTCATTCCATTGACTTGCGAGGACACAATGATGTCAATTGGGAAGATAAATTCTTCAGTTTTATTCAAGAGTGGGGCAACCGATGGAATCGGATTGTAACAACTCAGTACTTGCAGGCTCCATTACATCCGAGGTCACAATACTTATAGTGGTATATTACAAGGACCCGACGCTGGATTACTCCATTTGGTGCTTCAATGGAGGCTACGGTATGAAATGTTTGTAATATGTATTTTTTAAATCAGTTATTGTTGTATTCTAACAAGTTTAATTTTTTCATGCAAGGCCGACGGTGCCGAACGAATTTATCACACAGATATATCTTCGTCATTGAATGAAACAGATAATATTCGCTTGACATCCGAGAGCATTCTTGGTGCGCTTGGCGCAATTGGACGGACGTCGAATGAATACCCTCGGCAGCCAGTTCTTGATGCTCCAGAGATTCAGCCGTTATCTACTCCATACGAAGATTTTCATTCATCTAGACGTAGTAGGAGAGGAATGCGGGAAAGACATACAACTGTTCATCCATTCCTATCCCACCCGGCGTGCACCAGGTCCTCCCACCTATGTCATGGCCATATCTTCTTGACCCAGCTTCAAGTTCATTTTGTATTCCATCTATTAGTCAGCAACAATTTGATCAGCCAGAAATGGATCAGCAGCAATTTTTCCATAATGAAGCTGGTCTTTCAAATTACTATGCCTCTGAAGCTGGTCCTTCCAGATGGAACGTCGACTTGAACGTAAGTTTATCTGAAGGAGTTCCCCCAGCACAAAACATATATGGAGATTCACAGCATATTGCACAGCATGACGATTTTTTTAACGAGCTACTTCATTGTTCTCATCTTGGTACAACTATGGGATTAGCCGAGCAACCACTGTATAGTGGAGAATACAATGATATAATGCATATTACCCATGAGTCGAACACAAACAATGTCGCTCAACAATTTCATACATAAGGTAGCTCAAGTCACAGTAGTAGGAGTAGGAGAAGTTAAATATCTTGTATTTGATGAAATGGTGTAATTTAGGCCAATAATGTTTTTAATCTCATATTTTTTTATACTTGTTTAATTTTTACATAAATACCGCATATTATATCATACAACATAACATTATGAAAACATTTTAAACTAATATAATCACTCAAATTTACATAATAAGACTAAATATAAATTAAATAAAACACATAACTTTGACACTGTTAACTTCTGAATGATTAATTGGAAGATTCAGCTCCACTCGAACATGTTTTTTTATTATGACCAATATTTCCACACTTACTGCAATGAACAATATTGGCCCGTTCATGCCTATCCATTTCGTTTCGAATTCGTGTTGTTCTAGGTCGTCCTTTCTTCCTTTGTAGTTCGATATCAGGTACTAATTTGGGTCCATAATATTCTGGTCAATACGCTTTGTGTGCCATCGGTCTAAATTCACCCTCGTAGCATTTAAATGCCTCAGTTATGCTATAACATTGATCGACATATGTGTACATATCAAGGTGTCAGTGCATGCATGCAGCAATGGCATGAGAACATGGCATTTTCGTACCTTGAAACTTTTTGCACTCGCACTCACGCTTATCAAGACTTAAAATATAAGTATCAACTTCTGTGCCGTCTTCTGGTGTAATGCCTGCTATGACACTGAATAGTTCGTATCGAGTGTCATAATTAATGACCATGTGTCCGCACGCCCTGATTGCACGCTTTGTCATAACTTCAACACATTTTGGTGTGAACCGTAGCCCTTCAGCCATTTTGCTCATGTGCATCCCCCTCCTTTGGTCATAAAACTTAACCAGTCGGCTGAACACGTGTTCGATGATCGCTATGATTGGCATCATGCAAACGCCTTTAAGAGCACTGTTTACACTTTTCGCAATGTTTATCGTGGCATGTCCATATCTATGTCCACCATCCTTAGAAAATGTCCACCGATCCAGTAGAAACCGCATTGCCCAGTTATACGATTCCTCATCAAGCTCTTTTATTTTGTCCATATGCTTGGTGAACTCCCGCTTCTGAAATTGCGTGCCTACACCATATTATTAATTATATTATATTATATTATATTTTTATGTTCTACTAAACTCATTCCAAATTATAATAACGTGAAATAAATATTTAATTGTAATATAAAGTATTTATTTGCTTACCAGCCTTATAAAGTAGATCTTTTATTATTTTATTTCAGTGCTGAGTGTTGTAATTGCTGACAAAGTGACGCAAGCACACCCTGTGAAATGAGAGCGATTCCTTCCATCCACTTCTTTCATCACGAAACACAGCCATTATACCTGCATGCCTCTTAGAAATAACTGTAATACCGAGATGCTGAGTCACATGTCTGCTAATTAAGCCCATAAACCACGCCCAAGTAGACTTATTCTCAGATTCCACGATGGCAAATGCAATTGGAACAGCATGCTATTTCCATCGACTGAGCTGGCAATAAGAAGAGTCTATTGGAATTTACCTGTAAAAAACGTACCATCAATCAACAAAATTGGTTTACAATGAGCGAACCCATCAATGGCCGGTTTAAAAGTCCAAAAAACCCTTTCAAATTGCTTAACACGTGGATTCTGTGTATCTTGCAACTTGAACTCATAAATAGTTCTGAGATTGTAAGTTTGCAGCGCATATAAAAATCCTGGTAATCTCTCAAACGATTCAATATAATTTCCAAATATAGCCTCAATTGCACCCACCTTCCCATACCATGCCTTCTTGTATGATACCTCAAACTTAAATTGTTGCTTGATAGTTGCAATTATCACATCAACAAGCATTGTAGGATCTTTACTCACCATTCCCATTATGCAATTTCTAATGACCTTAGACCCCAATTGTTTGTGATCCTTTGTAAGATTAGCAAAAACGCCTGAGTGTAGATCACCGTACCTTGTAACTTTCCATAAAGGATTATTTCCTTTTGCTGCTGCTCTGAGCCCCCACATGCATCCATCTTCAAACTTTACACATCAGACGACCCAATATTTAGGCTTAGATTCAACAACTCTAAAATCGACATTTCGCATTATTGAAAACTTTTTGACACAAGACTTAACCTCTTCCTTGTTATTGAAAACTAAACCCATTGACAACTCAGATACACCATCCCATGTTTGAAAGTGTACACCATCTGATAGATCAACTTGTGCTGCATCAAAATCGATAGTCGTATAATGTTCGAAAGGAAAGTTGAAGATTCTGTCATTCGTCCCTTCACAAGGATGCAATTAGGCTACAGGACTAACATCTTGAGTGTTGGAAGACGCATCACCTAAATCAGATTCATCACTTTCGGAACTCATGGCTGCAGGCTTACCATCAAAATCATCATGAAGTGACAGATAATCATTGTCTAGCCCTTCATATTCACTATCATCCCTGGCGCCCAAATCAAAAGAACATTCATTTGCTTGATCCATACCTACTGGAATAGAACATAGAACTTCATTTGAATTTTGAGATTCAGGGTTTTCGTCTATGGAATCGCCTAATAAATCACCATCTCGTCGACAAACTGATTGAGTTGGTTGGTTCATATTTGTCACAAGCAGCTGACTTATAGAACGGCGTCTACTCCCATGTGCGGCTACTGAATCAGATTGTCATTGACCATGATCTGGAGTATGAGATACAGAATGACGACCATGATTGCTTTCTGCATTATGAGTTGGTAATGCACTCGAACCCACTTCATTATAATTGTCATCTGCACGCCTACCAGACCTATTTCCAAATAGGGATTTACTTTTTAAATTACCAAGCCTCCAACTAAATGACCACCTTGGATAGCTCACATTAGGAACAGGCATCTGGCTAACTGAAGGATGTAAAATACCATGCCCTGCACTTCCACTTGGATCATTTTAACCAACTCACCATCCATTTGTTGCATAGCTTGCCGAGGCTAACTTGGACCACCATCTCATATATTGCAGACCGGTCATTGTTGTCTACTTCTATCCATACTTTGTACTGCTTCTGTGTACTGTTCCCCACATAAATTAGATTGAGAAAACAATTCAACATCATGTGGACTTACAGATTGCATGGGCTGACTGGGACCAACATCATTCATGTCGTTCTCTTCACTCCCGCGGATATTTTTCATGCCAACCTCTTCACTTCTGCCTCCTTGTGCATAAGTCGGCATCGTATGTCCTGCAACGACCTCAGTAACTATAATAATTAATTCAACTAAAGTATAATCATCAAATTTTTTCAAATTTTCATATATCATCTCTATGTCATCATCATCTACCAAATCAACCGAAGTTCAGCATAATGAACCTCGATTGTACATTGGACTCTTATATATAATTCTTGATACGACGTCGTTCAGACCTAATCCTAATTTCACATGAATTTTATGGACCGATTCACGAAAAGTTGGCTTATTTTTCAATCTTAGTCTTCTCGTTTTGGCATTTGCACCGGATATATCATACTGAAAGCCTCCCACTCCATAACTTATTTCTCCATCGGTATACAAATAAAAATCGGTATGCGCTACGATCTTGGATTTGCCTACACGTAAATATATGTGATTAATAATTTTTTTTAACATTCATATGTTTTATCCATTAATTAACAAAATATTTACGTCTAAATAATATTTTTCCTAATTTCGCATTTTCAACCAACATAGCACAATAAAATGAACAATAACAATACTAATAATAATAGTAATGGTAAAAATAATAATCGTATAAATAAATAAATAAATAAATAAGTATTAATAGCTAAATATTATTTTAACGCATTACGTACAATAATATAAAAATATTCATAATAACAAATAATTATTTGACTACTCACTATCTACATGCTGATAATAATAATATAAACAAATATTATTAATGCCGATATAAATAATAATAATATATGATCAACATCAAAAATATTAAAACTATTTATCACCATACATATTAATGTCTAAATAATATTTTACTTACTTATGTATTATAAACCAACGAAACAAAATAAAATTAACAACAACAATAATAACATACAATAATCATAAAAATAAATAGCATTGCTTAAATAACAATATTTTAACACGTTACTTACAATAAACCAGCAATAAAAATAACTGTAATATTATTAATACTAATATAAATAAATATAATTTTTTAATTTATCTTCTACCTAAATACATAATATAAACCATTAAAATAAAATAAATTTAATAATTATACTACAAACTTATATATTTACAAATTAATATAATAAAACTTAATAAATACCTTGATCGAAGTATAGCAATATTATTTTCTTCCACTGATAAAATAGGAACGACAACAATTGAAGTTTTGTGTATACAATTTTATTTGATGCGTAAGAGAGGGACGTAATTGCATCATTTATAGCCATGACAGACCACTGAAATCGCAGGTCCCACCTGGGAAATTTGAATCAGAAACCGCAGGTCCCACCTGCGGTTTCTGACACGAATTCTGTAGGTCGCACCTGCGGAATTCGTGTAAAATGTATCTGTAGACACCAGGTCCCGAGACAACCTAAATCAGGATTACCCAATGATAAAATTAAGTGTGCCTGTTTATAGACAAAAATAAAAGTTGGAAGTGATGATTTCCTTGCCGATTTGATTTATTAGGAATAAATAAAAATGTATTATAAAAAATATTTTAAAAATTATTTTGAGACAAAAAGGGTATGTTTTGAAATTATTGTATTTTAGGAAAATTTTAAAAAAAAAATCGAGAGTGTCAGGGGTGCGGCAGCGCGCGCTATGCGGAAGTGACGACGCTGACCGTAGCCCGCGCGCGCGAGGGATGGCCTGAACGTCGCGCGCGCGGCAACTCCCGTCGGGCGTCACTCGCCCCTATGCGCCCGGTTTCGCCACCGACAGCCTTTTTGGCCAATTTTGACATTTTTTCTTCATTTTTAATGCTTTTTTCTTCATTTTTTTTATAGAATTTAATTCTAAAACCTTTTATTTTCCAACTCTTCAAATTCATCAGTTTTTTTGTTGTTATGGGAATTAAATCATTTTAATTTCTTTATTAAAAATCTGATTTTTTTGGGGAATATAAAATCATTTTTAGAGAGAATTTTGAGGGGGGATTTTTCTTAAGAAAAATATTACTTTCTCTTTTCTTCTTCTTCTTCTTTTTTATTCTTCAAGAAAAATTCTCCAAGTGTTTTAATTAGATTTTTTAAGTTAATTTTTGAGACAAATAAATTAATTATTTGTTCTTGTGAATTCTCTTACTTTTTTGTTATAATTGTTTCCTTAAAACAAATAAATTAATTATTTATTATTGGGAAAAAATTTCATTATATATTTTATTTTTTTATAAATCAAAGCAAGGAATTTATCATTCAAATTCATTCATCATATCAAATTTGACAGTAAGCATTCTTGACTCAATTTTTAATTTATTTTTGTTTACAATTGATTAGCTATCATGTATATTCTTTTAGATCTATTATTTATTTTACTTTTTATTTCTTACTTTTTATTTAATTGTTCATATTATTATTTCTTATTCTTATTTTTTATTTAATTGTTTATATTATTATTTTTCATTCTTATTTTTATTTAATTGTTCATATTGTTATTATTGCCATTACTTTTGTTCATATATTATTATTAGTATTATCATTTAACATTTTTTAGCATATTTGGCTTATTTTATTTTTATTTCATTCTTGCATATTTAATTTGATTATTCATCTTCTTTGATGTTATTGTGTTGTTGTTGTTATTATTATTATTATTATTAGTCTTGTTTATTATTATAATTTATTATTATTGTCATCATCATTATTATTTTTATGTTTTCATGCATGTTGAATTTTATTATTATTGTTATTTTTTATTATTTATGCATGTTGAATTGTTCATGTGTTAAGTTATATTTTTTATTGTGCCATCTAATTAATTTGTCATTCATGATGCACTTTATTTGTTAATTCATTTTTTACATGTTACATGTTTAACTCATTTTCATTACTAACATCACTTTCATTTGTATTTTTTATTTCAATAATTATTTTTATGTGTGAGCCTTTTCAATGGCAAATGGGAGCCCATGGAAGTTTGAAGACACCATTTTCGTGGGATGTATTTTTTAGCATTTTTAGTATTATTTTGCTTTTATTATTTGATATGTAATTTGTAATAAGTTTGTTTATTTTCATGCACGTTAATTAAAAAGTCGTATAAAGTTTTATATTAATAAATTGGGATTTTTCTAACAAAATGGGACCAATGTCCTAGTTTTTTACACCTAAATAAACTGTCACCTTTAACACATTTTTTTAAAAAAAAGTATGCATGCGAGGACCAATGTCCTCATCCTTAATAAATAACCCATTTTATGTATGATTCGTATTTTATTACAATAGGAGTTATATTTCTCCCCTAGTTTTGTTGTCATTTATTTTCATACGCTTCATTTTAATTATTCCTTTATTTACCGCTTTCATTGTATGATTGACATGCGCGTTAAATTATTGCACCGAATTAAATGAGAAATGGGATGAAACGCCAAATTCAAAAGTCAATTATAAACTTAACCAAGGTATAAATAAATGGGAAGTCCCGAACCTTATCTAGTCTTTGGGCTCAATGAGGCGAGAGGGCCATCTCAATGTTCTATTGGGATGGAGCCTCCAAGACACCTCTTGTGTCCCATAAAAAGGCTCAATTTGCACAGTCCTAGGCGCCATGAGGCGAGAGGGCCATCCTAATGTTCTATTAAGGTGGGGCCTCCAAGACACCTTTGGTTTGCCCGAGCGCGAGGCCGAGAGGGCCATCCTAATGTTAGGGTGGGGCCTCCAAGACACCTCCGGCTTGACTATGATGGACATAGCTGCACTGTCTTAGACTCACTGAGGCTAGACGAACTTTCCCAATGTTCTATTGGGTGGCGACTCCATGAAATCTCCTTGTTACCCGAAATAGATGCCCTTGTAATTTCACTTGCAAGTTTTTATGAACCTCCTCTCGAAAGTCCTAAAGGCAGGCGTTCGGGCGACCTGGGGTTCGGCACGCGTCACTGTGGCGACTCCACTGGGGACCTATACTCGAGACTTTGCTCCTAAAGTACCTTGGTTAAAATTTACAATTGAGTTTTAGTTTAAAAAAATTTTCGTCTTTTTTCAAAACTGCATTGCATCTATGCTAGAGCCTTAGGATTATGTTAGTTTTGTTCCTTTTTTAGCCCTAGTGCATTCCCAAAGCACGACCCTACGTTCACTCAATGTGGGGAAGTGTTAGGGATAATCACCAGCCTAAAACTCGTACCTTATGGTATATCAAATGGAGACCTAATAGGTCGTTATGCTCACGATGAGCTAGACCCGTTGGCAGGGACCATGCTTGGGTATCCCTAATGTATCATCACCCTTGACCAAAGCTCATGTAATGGCAATAGATACTTTTCCTAGTTGATATGCTCCTTAATACAATACTTGGTATGTGGGCCATTATATATTGAACAAAATCAAACAAATTAAATGGTATTTTATCAAAAGCTTTCATGCCCCAGTGAGCCCATCTTAATATGGTTGAAATATTTGAATACATAAAGGACAAAACCCATACATATGTACAGTAGGCAAGAGATGTTACGCTACCTATTTTTCACCGTGCATCGTGCGCGTTCATCGGGTTCCCTGCACATAGGAAAGAGAATACACTACCTCGTGTGTGGGAGTGATAAGGTTGGAAGGATCTATCTGCTTGTATGTGATTGTCTATGCTGCATCAACACGATCATGCATTACATATATCATTCATGCATCATCCTAACAGTTTAAATCTTTTCAGCCATCATAGATTCACCTAAGTGGACTAAGGGTTCTGACGGTCGGCTGGTGAGGATAGATCTGCCTCTTAGAATGATAGAATTAGTGTCTGATTGGAATTCTGAGCCACCCTCAATGACTAGAGAGTCATCCATAGAATCACAAATGGCACAAGAGACCGGAGCCTTAATAACTCAAGACCTTGCTAGGAGGCTAGAGGATTTTGAGCGAAGAATGTTGGAAATTATGGGAGCTATGGCTAATAGGATTGCTCATCCTCCTGCTCCACAACCACCAGCTGCTCCACATCCACCCGTTACTCCACAACATCCAATGGTTCATACTGGGGGGCAAGTTGAACCGCCTGCTGGCGAAGAAGATCCTGTTATAATTAATGCTGCCGGCCAACCTGTTAATGAGCATAGGGCCGCAGTGCCTGTTGAGCAAAGAAAGGCAATAATCCCCAATCCCAATAATGATTTTGTGATGGAGAAGGAAGATGAAGAGGCAGTAGTACCTCAATTCGTGGGGGCCACAACACCCAGGGCAGAAGATGAGGCAATGAGAGGGATGGGGCAACAGATTGAAGCAATCACCCGCATGCTATCAGCCGGAAAGGGGATCAACCCTGAAGATAGAGATTTAGGGGAGGAAGAGCTGTTGCTCTAAAGGTTCAAAATGCCTGAGCTGCCGAAGTTTGATGGTACTTTGGATCCATCTGCACATATTAAGCAATATACCCTGGTGATAAAAGGCATAGGGTTGACCAAGAAATAGAAGGTGGAATATTTTTGCCTTAGTCTAGTGGGTCCGGCTATGGATTGGTACCATGGGTTAGACAGGAGGTCAAAGGAAGATTGGGACCTTTTGACTGAGGAGTTTATGAAGCAGTATGACAATAGCACCAGAATGGAGGTTACCTTAAAGGACCTCAAGCTTTTACAGTAGAAGAATGATGAGTCGTTCTATGAGTACCTTACAAGATGGAGAAATAGGGTCATGGAGATGAAGAGAAAGCCTGACACTGCTAACCAAATCAGGCTATTTATCAGGAACTCTTGCCCTTACTTGAGGGACTTACTCAGCTTTAAGGGGCTCAGAGACTGGGAGTCGCTTAAGGACATTGCTGTAAAAGCTGCGGGGGCTTACCTAGCAAAGAAAGTAACCCAAAATAACTTTGTTGGGAAAGGTTATGGCAACCAATCCGGGTACAAACCAGGCGATGCATGAAGCAGTAATAATAGAAGTGGTAAGACGGCCGAGGTTTCAGCCACTGAGGTTGGACAGGTTCAGAGGTACTACTCCAATTTGGGTCGCTCTCTATCTTGGTTATTGGAGAAATTGACAAAGGAAGGCAAGCTGAGACCATTGCCACCCAGGCCAGCCATGAATCAAGGAAAGTTAGGGCATAGGGATGATCAATACTACGCTTACCATCAGTACACCAGGCATCTAACAGATTATTGTCGGACTCTGAGGAACAAACTTCAAGATCTTATTGATTCTAAGGAGATCACTGACCCTAAGAAGAGAGAAGTGAAGAAGAGGACAGGCTATAATGCAATCCCCCTACCATGAATGTGATCGGAGGAGAAGAATATGTTTTTAGTTGTTTTTTATTTCAAGAACATACTTCATGACTTTGACGCGCGCCGAACCCCGAGTCGCCTCGAGTCGCTCGCTTTTAGGGCGATCAAGAGAGGTTCATAAAACTTGCAAGTGAAATTATAAGGGCGTCTATTTCGGGCAACAAGGAGGTTTCATGGAGTCGCCACCCAATAGAACATTGGAAAAGTTCATTTAGCCTCAGTGAGCCTAAGACAGCGTAGCTATTTCCATCATAGGCAAGCCGGAGGTGTCTTGGAGGCCCCACCCTAACATTAGGATGACCCTCTCGGCCTCGCACTTGGGCAAACCAAAGGTGTCTTGGAGGCCCCACCCTAATAGGACATTAGGATGGCCCTCTCGCCTCGTGGCACCTAGGACTGTGCAAATTGAGTCTTTTTATGGGACACAAGAGGTGTCTTGGAGGCCCCATCCCAATAGAACATTGAGATGGCCCTCTCGTCTCGTTGAGCCCAAAGATCAAAGAAGGTTCGGGACTTCTCATTTATTCATAACTTGGTTAAGTTTATAATTGAGTTTTGAATTTAGCGTTTCATCCCATTTCTCATTCAAGTCAGTGCAATTTAATTAAAGCGCATGGTTGGTCATTCAAGGAAAGCGATAAATAAAAGCATAATTAAAATGAAGCGTATGAAAATAAATAATAACAAAACTAGGAGCGGAATACATACTCCATTGTAAATAAAATACAAATCATACATAAAACGAGGTATTTATTATTAATGAGAATATTGGTCCTCGCATGCATAGTTAAAGAAAATGATTTTAAAGTGACAATTTATTTGGATGAAAAACTAAGACATTAGTCCCATTTTGTTAGAAAAAATCCCAATTTATTAATATAAAACTTTATGCGACTTTTTAATTAACGTGCATGAAAATAAACAAACTTATCACAAATTACATATTAAAACCAAATAAAGGCAAAATAATACTAAAAATGCTAAAAGTATAAACTCCACCAAAGTGGTGTCTTCAAACCTCCATGGGCTCCCACTTGCCATTGGAAAACTCACACATGAAGAATAAGTATTAAAATAAAAATACAAATGAAAGTGATGTTAGTAATAAAAAATAAATTAAATATGTAACATGTAAAAAATGAATTAAAATAAATAAAATACATCATGCATGACAAATTAATTAGATGGCATAATAAAAAATATAACTTAACACATGAACAATTCAACATGCATAAATAATAAAAATAACAACAATAATAAAATTCAACATGCATAAATAATAAAAATAAGAACAATAATAAAATTCAACACGCATAAATAATAAAAATAACAACAATAATAAAATTCAAAATGCATGAAAACATGAAAATAATAATAATGATGACAACAATAATAAATTATAATAATAAACAAAACTAATAAAAATAATAATGATAATGATAGTAATAGTAGCAATGATAAATAATAACTAATAATAACACTAATCACAATAATAATAATAATAATAATAATAATAATAATAATGATGATGATGATGATGATGATGATGATGATGATGATGATAACATCAAAGAAAATGAACAATCAAATTAAACATGCAAGAATAAAATGAAAATAAAACAAGCCAATCACACTAAAACATGTTAAATGATAATATTAATAATAATACGAACAAAAGTAATGACAATAATAACAATACGGACAATTAAATAAAAAATAAGAATAAAAAATAATAATATAAGCAATTAAATAAAAAATAAGAATAAGAAATAGTAATATGAACAATAAAAAAAATAAGAATAAGAAATAATAATATGAACAATTAAATAAACATAAAAAATAACAAGTAAAAAAAAAATCTAGGAGAATTTACATGATAGCTAACTAATTGTAAACAAAAATTAAATTAAAAATTAAATTAAAAGTTGAGCCAAAAATACTTACCCTCAAACTTGACGTGATGAATGAAGTTGGATGATAAATTTTTTTGCTTTGATTGGAAAAAATAAAATATATAATGAAATTTTATCCCAAAAACAAATAATTGATTTATTTGTTTTAAGGAAAAAAAATTAAGAAAAATAAGAAGTAAATTCTCAAGAACAAATAATTGATTTATTTGTCTCAAGAATTAACTTAATAAAATCAAATTAAAACACTTAGAGAATTTTTCTTGAATAAGAAAAAAAAAAAAAGAAGAAGAAGAAGAGAGAAAACGATATTTTTCTTAAGAAAATTTCCCACAAATTTCCTCTCTAAAAATCATTTTATACATAAAAAAAAAACCAAAGAAAATCAGATTTTTATTAAATTTAATTAAATCAATTTAATTCCAATAATCACAAAAAAAAACTCATGAATTTGAAGGGTTTAGAAAATAAAAATTTTTTTCATTAAATTCTATAAAAAAAAAGTGAAAAAAAAAATCAATTTTGGGGGCCAAAAACGGAAAAAAAAAATAAAAAATGGGTGAAGAGGGAGCATTAGGGGGCGAGCGACGCCCGTCGGCGCGCAGCAGTGCACGCTGGGTGCCACGGGGGGGCGCACTACCGCACCCCGATATTCGCCGATTTTTTTTTATATAATTTTTTACTAAAACACAATAATTTCAAAACATACCCTTTTTGTCTCAAAATAATTTTTAAAACATTTAAAATATATTTTTATTTATTTCTAATAAATCAATTTGACAAGTAAATCATCACTTTCAACTTTCATTTTTTCCTATAAATAGGCACACTTAATTTTATCATTGGGTAATCCTGATTTAGGCTAATTTGGGACCCAGTGTCTACAGTTGCCCACAGTTTTAGGAAAACTAGTGCACTAGTGTCTAGGTGAGCCTAAACTCAGAAAAGGGAAAGAAGCGCGTACCTTAGGCGGCCGTCTTTCCGGACTGGACGATGTTGTTGTGATGGTAGTCGCCAGCTTGTCGGCTTGTCGTCCATTGTTGAAGCGGTAGTGCCTTGATCATGCTAACCCTCCATGGAGTGGTAGTGCCATCATCGTGCTAACCCTTCTGAACTGGTAGTGCCGTGGTCGTGCTAACCTTTCGTAGAATGGTAGTGCCGCCATCGTGCTAACCCTTCTGAGTTTGTGAAGCGGTAGTGCCGTGATCGTGCTAACCCTCCGTGGAGTGGTAGTACCGTCATCATGCTAACCCTTCTGAAGTGGTAGCATCGTGGTCATGCTAACCTTCCGTAGAATGGTAGTGCCGCCATTGTGCTAACCCTTCTGAGTTTGTGAAGTGGTAGTGTCGTGATCGTGCTAACCCTCCGTGGAGTGGCAGTGCCATCATCGTGCTAACCCTTCTGAGTTGGTAAAGTGGTAGTGCCGTGATCGTGCTAACCGTCCGGGGACTGGTAGTGCCATCATCGTGCTAACCCTTTCGAAGTAGTAGTGCCGCGGTCGTGCTAACCTTCCGTAGAATGGTAGTGCCGCCATCGTGCTAACCCTTCTGAGTTGGTGAAGTGGTAGTTCTGTGGTCGTGCTAACCCTCCGTGGAGTGGTAGTGCCGCCATCATGCAAACCCTTCTGAAGTGGTGGTGCCGTGGTCGTGCTAACCTTCCGTAGAATGGTAGTGCCGCCATCGTGCTAACCCTTCTGAATTGGTGAAGTGGTAGTGTCGTGATCGTACTAACCCTCCCCTCCGAGGAGTGGTTGTGCCGTCATCGTGCTAACCCTTCTGAGATGTGAAGTAGTAGTGTCGTGGTCGTGCTAACTTTCCGTAGAATGGTAGTGCCGCCATCGTGCTAACCCTTCTAAGATTTAAAGCGGTGTTGTCTGTGAGCCCTTTGGTTAGTTGCCCCCTGAGAGGTCTCTGGTTGATGCTTGGATTAATGCTTGAATTGATGTTTGAATTGATGTTTTGATTGATGTCGTTACTCGCCTTTTGCCGGTGTCCGCATCGAATCTCTCTTACTGCAAAATTGAAAAACCAAATATGCAGGAAAAACAGTAAGCATGCACGTGAAATGCATGGGTCATGCAGTAATGTAGGATAAGAATTCATCTAAGTGGTCTTAGAGATTGTAGCCAGTCTGGTTGCAATTTGTGATAGGATCGATTCCTTTTGGAATTGCCTATGAATTTCTTGACTTTGGGATTGCAAGGTTCTCATCTGATACCTGTAGTCATTTTTTGAAGGTAGTACGTCCTTTATGGATTTTCACACTAGTTTTTCTTAGCGGGAAATGCATCTTTTGCGGATTTTCACATTATCCTGTGCCTTATTTTTGCCTGAAATGGACCCAACCCAATCCAGCGGCTTTTCTTTTCTTTTGAAGGATAGACTGCTTGTTTTCAGGTTTTCACCCTATCCCTTTGCCTAACTTTTGCTTAGAGCGCCAATTACGGTTTTCATCTCTAACGGCTCTTTTTTTTTCTTTGCAGATTGGTCGAAGCTGTTACCAAAAATCTTTCAGGCGTGATCAACATATACTTACACCCATGTTAAAGCTGTATGAGCTTGATTCTTATCATGAAAGGTGCTGTAGAATTGGCCTCATAGTTGATAGTAGGATAAGTAGCCTCACAGTTGATAGCAGGATAAGTAGTTGACTGAAGCATCCGAGTGGTGAAAGGAGTGGAGGGTAGACAGTAGATGACTTTAATCATGCAAAGTGAACTGCTCTGATCACATCAATATATCATTGCATAAATGCATGTGTTTCAATTTGATTTCATGACACATGATCATTATTTGACATTAACTCAAAGAATATATGACCTCATCTAATCTCGGGATAAATCTTGAAATAATCAAACTCCTGTTATCAATCCGCCCTCTCGGGTTTTCATGGTTGAAAATTTTCTCTCTGCCCTTAATTTAATTTTTTTCTGAAGCAAATTCTAAATGCAATGTTGGGGACAAGACTCAACTCAAATGCATAAATGCCCTTGTGGCTCCCCGCTTGAAGCTCAAGAAACACCATATGCCACTTCCTATGTACCGAACCTTATTAAAAGGTCATCTCCGCTGATTAGATAAGACTGAACTAAGAATCAAAAGGTCTTACTTCGATTGTAACGTTAGGCTTAGGTAGATGGCTATCAAAGGAAGATCAGGTTGCTAGAGAAAAATGGCCGTAATTTTACTCGATTGATGGGAGGACCATACTCAGCTCAATTGCGTACTATAAAGGTATTCTTGAATTTGGGTTTTGATAATAATTTTACCTCATCAAGCTCAGAATAATAATCAAGTTAAAGAGATAAACACAGAAACTCAGCAAGGGGTTACTATCTTGAGCTCTACTTTTTTTTTTCTCTTTTTTCCTTTTTTTTCTATCTTTTTTTTTTTTGCTTTTTCTCCTATCTTTTTTTTTCTTTTCTCCTATCTTTTTCTTTTTTCGCGAGCTCATGTCTTTGGCACATAACTAAACCCTCTTCCTAAAGTGTAAACTCATCCTTATCAGGGCTATTTTTGATAACCCAAAGAATTGTCAATGATGTAGAATTGTCAATGATGTACATCCATCCTTATTAGAACGGACATTCTTCTAAGGGAAGGCAAAAATTATTTTAGGCGAAGGGGTAGTTTTAACATGTGTAATAACAAAATTGGCACGCATTTAGCATATCTTCATAAAGGCTCAACGGGTTAGCAAGCGATTGTGAAATAAAGGTAGAAAATAGTCATTTAGAAAGCTACACAAAGAAAGGCTGCCTAAATCATTTTCTAGGTTCCGTCTTATCCAAGGATCGGTTTGACGGGTAATTAGAAAGGTTCTAGTGCTTTTAGTGAGTTTTCATCCAATCCCCTAATTGCAACTAGTTTTTTTTTTCACTACTTTCTATTTTTATTTTCACCTCTCAGAATTTTCCTCTCTTCAGGAGTTATATCAGATGCTATCAAGATTTTCTTTGGGTTTTCCAAAGTTTTGAGATTAAATGTAATCGTATTAATTGAATTAATATCAAATATTGAATGCATCGTGATCATGAGAAATGAAATCATTAGAGACACTATACAAATACGCAAAATTGTTCATCTTATTGAAATAAGCAATATTGCAAATATTGTCATGAAAAGTGTTCTTGGAACAAAAAACAACTAAAAACATATTCTTCTCCTCCGATCACATTCATGGTGAGGGAGCTGCATTATAGCCTGTCCTCTTCTTCTTGTCTCTCTTCTCAGGGTCAGTGATCTCCTTGGAATCAATAAGATCCTAAATTTTATTCCTCATAGTCCTGCAATAATCTATTAGATGCCCAGTGTGCTGATGGTAAGCACAGTATTGATCCTCTCTATGCCCCGGCTTTCCTTGATTCATGGATGGCCTGGGTGGCAATGGTCTCAGCTTGCCCTCCTTTGTTAATTTCTCCAATACCCAAGACAGAGAGCGACCCAAATTGGAGTAGTACTTCTGAACCTGTCCAACCTCAGTGGCTGAAACCTCGGCCATCTTACCACTTCTATTATTGCTGCTTCCTGCACCACCTGGCCTATACCCTGACTGGTTGCCATAGCCTTTCCCAGCAAAGTTATTTTGGCTTGCTTTCTTTGCTAGGTAAGCCCCCTCAACTTCTACAATAATTTCCTTAAGCAACTCCCAGTCTCTGAGCCCCTTAAAGCTGAGCAAGTCCCTTGAGTAAGGGCAAGAGTTCCTGATAAATAGCCTGATTTGGTCAGCAGTGTTAGGCTTTTTCTTCATCTCCATGACCCTATTTCTCAATCTTGTAAGGTATTCATGGAACGATTCATCATTCTTTTACTGTAAAAGTTTGAGGTCCTTTAAGGTGACCTCCATTCTGGTGCTGCAGTCATATTGCTTCATGAACTCCTCAGTCAAAAGGTCCCAATCCTCCTTGGACCTCCTATCTAACCCATGGTACCAGGCTACAGTCGGACCCACTAGACTAAGGCAGAAATATTCTACCTTCTATTTTTTGGTCAACCCTGTGCCTTTCATCATCAGGGTATACTGCTTAATGTGTGCATATGGGTCCGAAGTACCATTAAACTTTGGCAGCTCTGGCATTTTGAACCTTTGGGGCAAAAGCTCTTTATCCCCTAAATCTCTGTCTTTAGGGTTGATCCCCTTTTCCGGCTGATAACTTGCGGGTGATTGCTTCAATTTGTTACCTCAACCCTCTCATTGCCTCATCCTCTACCCTGGGTGCTCTGGCCCCCACAAATAGAGGTGCTACTGCCTCTTCATCTTCCTCCTCCATTACAAAATCATCATTGGGATTGGGGATTATTGCCCTCCTTTGCTCAACAAACACTGCGGCCCTATGCTCATTAACTAGCTGACGAGCAGCATTAACTATAACGGGGGCTTCTCTGCTAACAGGTGGTTCAACTTGCCCCCCAGCATGAACCATCGGGGGTTGTGGAGCAACGGGTGGATGTGGAGCAGCTGGTGGTTGTGGAGCAGGAGGATGAGCAATCGTATCAGCCATAGCTCCCATCATTTCCAACATTCTTCGCTCAAAATCCTCTAGCCTCCTAGAAAGGTCTTAAGTTGTTAAGGCTCCGGTCTCTTCTGCCATTTGTGATTCTATGGATAACTCTCTGGTCATTGAGGGTGGCTCAGAATTCCAATCAGACACTAATTCTGTCAATCCAAGAGGCAGATCTATCCTCACCAGCCGACCGTTAGAACCCCTAGTCCACTTAGGTGAATCTATGATGGTTGAAAAGATTTGAACTATTAGGATAATGCATGAATGATATATACAATGCATGATCATGTTGATGCAACATGGACAATCACATATAAGCAGATAGATCCTTTCAACCTTATCACTCCCACACACGAGGTAGTGTATTCTCTTTCCTAGGTGGGCTTGACCCATGGGTCAGCAGGGAACCCAATGGGTGCGTATGGTGCATGGTGGAAAACCAGTAGAATAACATCTCTTGCCTTATGTACATACATATGGGTTTCGGCCTTTATGTATTCAAACATTTCAACCATATTAAGATGGGCTCACCAGGGCATGAAAGCCTTTGATAAAAGACCATTTAATTTGGTTGATTTTGTTCAATATATAATGGCCCACATAGCAAGCATTGTATTAAGGAGCATATCACCTAGGGCAAGTATCTATTGCCATTACATGAGCTTTGGTCAAGGGTGATGATACTTTAGGACTACCCAAGCATGGTCCCTGCCAATGGGTCTAGCTCATCACGAGCATAACGACCGATTGGGTCTCCATTTGATATACCATAAGGTACGAGGCTTGGGCTAGTAGTTATCCCTAACACTTCCCCACATTGAGTGAACGTAAATTCGTGTTTTGGGAATGCACCAGGGCTAGAAAAGGGACCAAACTAGCATAATTTAAGGCTCTAGGATGGATGGAATGTAGTTTCGAAAAAGGATGAAAAATTTTTAAACTAAAACTCAATTGTAAATAAATTTTAACCAAGGTACTTTCAAAGCGAAGTCTCTTATGTCCCCAGCGGAGTCGCCACTGTGACGTGCGCCGAGCCCCAAGTCGCCCCAAGCCACCCGTTTTTAGGACGATCGAGAGAGGTTCATGAAACTTACAAGTGAAATTGCAAGGGCGTCTATTTCGGGCAACAAGGAGGTTTCATGGAGTCGCCACCCAATATAATATTGGGAAAATTCGTTTAGTCTTAGTGAGCCTAAGACGGCTCAGCTATGTCTATCATAGGCAAGCCGGAGGTGTCTTGGAGGTCCCACCCTAATATTAGGATGGCCCTCTCGGCTTCGCGCTTGGGCAAACCAAAGGTGTCTTGGAGGCCCTACCCTAATAGGACATTAGGATGGCCCTCTCGCCTCGTGGCCCCTAGGACTGTGCAAATTGAGCCTTTTTACAGGACACGAGAGGTGTCTTGGAGGCCCCATCCCAATAGAACATTGAGATGGCCCTCTCGCCTCGTTGAGCCCAAACACCAGAGAAGGTTCGGGACTTCCCATTTATTCATACCTTGGTTAAGTTTATAATTGAGTTTTGAATTTAGCGTTGCAATTTAATTAAAGCACATGGTTGGTCATTCAAGGAAAGCGATAAATAAAAGCATAATTAAAATGAAGCGTATGAAAATAAATGACAACAAAATTAGAGGTGGAATACAGTCCCGATTGTAATTAAAATACAAATCATACATAAAACGGGGTATTTATTATTAATGAGAACATTGGTCCTCGCATGAATAGTTAAAGAAAATGATTTTAAAGTGACAATTTATTTGCATGAAAAACTAGGACATTGGTCCCATTTTGTTAGAAAAAATCCCAATTTATTAATATAAAACTTTATGCGACTTTTTAATTAACGTGCATGAAAATAAACAAACTTATCACAAATTACATATTAACACCAAATAAAGGCAAAATAATACTAAAAATGCTAAAAGTATAAACTCCACCAAAATTGTGTCTTCAAACCTCCATGGGCTCCCACTTGCCATTGGAAAACTCACACATGAAAAATAAGTATTAAAATGAAAACACAAATAAAAGTGATGTTAGTAATAAAAAATGAATTAAACATGTAACATGTAAAAAATGAATTAAAATAAATAAAATACATCATGCATGACAAATTAATTAGATGGCATAATAAAAAAATATAACTTAACACATGAACAATTCAACATGCATAAATAATAAAAATAACAGCAATAAAATTCAACATGCATAAATAATAAAAATAACAACAATAATAAAATTCAACATGGATAAATAATAAAAATAACAACAATTATAAAATTCAACATGCATGAAAATATGAGAATAATAATAATGATGACAACAATAATAAATTATAATAATAAACAAAACTAATAAAAATAATAATGATAATGATAGTAATAGTAGCAATGATAAATAATAACTAATAATAACACTAATCACAATAATAATAATAATAATAACAACAACAACAACAACAACATTAAAGAAGATGAACAATCAAATTAAACATGCAAGAATAAAATGAAAATAAAGCAAGCCAATCATGCTAAAACATATTAAATGATAATACTAATAATAATATGAACAAAAGTAATGAAAATAATAACAATATGAACAATTAAATAAAAAATAATAATAAGAAATAATAATATGAACAATTAAATAAAAAATAAGAATAAGAAATAGTAATATGAACAATAAATAAAAAAAATAAGAATAAAAAATAATAATATGAATAATTAAATAAACATAAGAAATAAGAAGTAAAAAAATAGATCTAGGACAATTTACATGATAGCTAACTAATTGTAAATTAAAAATTAAATTAAAAGTTGAGCCAAAAATGCTTATCCTCAAATTTGATGTGATGAATGAAGTTGGATGATAAATTTCCTTACTTTGATTTGGAAAAATAAAATATATAATGACATTTTATCCCAAAAATAAATAATTGATTTATTTGTTTTAAGGAAAAAAATTTATGAAAAATAAGAAGTAAATTCCCAAGAACAAATAATTGATTTATTTGTCTCAAGAATTAACTTAATAAAATCAAATTAGAACACTTGGAGAATTTTTCTTGAATAAGAAAAAAAAAAAAGAAGAAGAATAAGAAGAGAGAAAACAATATTTTTCTTAAGAAAATTTCCCACAAATTCCCTCTCTAAAAATCATTTTATACATAAAAAAAACCCAAAGAAAATCAGATTTTTATTAAATTGAATTAAATCAATTTAATTCCAATAATCACAAAACAAAACCCATGAATTTGAAGGGTTTAAGAAATAAAAGGTTTTTTCATTAAATTCTATAAAAAAAAGTGAAGAAAAATCAATTTTTGGGGCCAAAAACGGAAAAAAAAAAAATCAAAAACGGGTGAAAAGGGGGCATCAAGGGGCGAGCAACGCCCGTCGGCGCGCGGGCAACGCTCAGCAGTGCGCGTCCAACTTGCTGCCGCACCTCGACATTCACCGAATTTTTTTTTTTAATTTTTTCCTAAAATACACTAATTTCAAAACATACCCTTTTTGTCTCAAAATAATTTTTAAAACCTTTAAAATATGTTTTTAAATACATTTTTATTTATTTCTAATAAATCAATTTGACAAGTAAATCATCACTTCCAACTTTCATTTTTGCCTATAAATAAGCACACTTAATTTCATCATTGGGTAATCCTGATTTAGGCTGTTTCGGGACCCGGTGTCTACAATGACAATATTTGCAATAAAATGAACAATCTTTTATGTTTGTATAGTGTCTCTAATGATTTCATTTCTCATGATCACAATGCATTCAATTTTTGATATTAATTCAAGTAATACGATTACATTTAATATCGAAACTTTGGAAAATCCAAAGAAAATCTTGATAGCATCTGATATAATTCCTGAAGAGATGAAAACTTTTGAGAGCTGAAAATAAAAATAGAAAGTAGTGAAAAAAAAATTAGATGCAATTAGGAGATTGGATAAAAACTCACTAAGAGCACTAGAAGCTTTCTGATTACCTGTCAAAACGATCCCTGGATAAGACGGAACCTAGAAAATGATTTAGGCAGCTTTTATTTGTATAGCTCTCTAAATGACTATTTTCTACCTTTACTTCGCAATCGCTTGCTAGCCCGTTGAGCCTTTATAAAAGTATGCTAAATGCGTGCCAATTTTGTTGTTACACATGTTAAAACTACCCCTTCGCCTAAAATAATTTTTGCCTCCCTTTAGAAGAATGGTCGTTCTAGTAAGGATGGATGTACATCATTGATAATTTTTTGGATTATCAAAAATTGCCCTGGTAAGGATGAGTTTACACTTTGGGAAGAGGGTTTAGTCATGTGCCAAATACATGAGCTCAAGAGTCAAAAAAAAAAAGAAAATGAAAAAAAAGAAAAAAAAAAGGTAGGAGAAAAAGCAATGAAAAAAGAGAAAAAAAGAAGTAGAGCTCAAGATAGTAACCCCTTGATGAGTTTCTGTATTTATCTCTTTAACTTAATTTTTATTCTGAGCTTGATGAGCTAAAATATTATCAAACCCAAATTTAAGAACACCTTTATAGTATGCAATTGAGTTGAGGATCGTCCTCCCATCAGTCAGGTAAATGTTACGGCCATTTTTCTCTAGAAACCTGATCCTCCTTTGATAGCCATCTACCTAAGCCTAACGTTACAACCAAAGTAAGACTTTTTAATTCTTGGTTCAGTCTTATCCAATTAGCGGAGATGACCTTTTAATAAGGTTCGGTACGTAGGAAGAGGCATATGCTGTTTCTTGAGCTTCAAGCGGGGAGCCACAAGTGCATTTATGCATTTGAGTTGAGTCTCATCCCTAATGTTGCATCTAGAACTTGCTTTAGAAAAGAAAAAGAGCATCCTGGCAAAAATTAGGGCAGAGAGAAAATTTTCAACCATGAAAACCTGATAGAGTTGGTTGATACAGGGGTTTAATGATTTCAAGATTTATACCGAGATTAGATGAGGTCTTGTATTTTTTGAGATTAATGCCAAATAATGATCATGTTTAATGAAATCAAATTGAAATACATGCATTTATGCAATGATATATTGATGTGATCACAGAAGTTCACTTTGTGTGACCGAGGTCATCTGCTGTCTGCCCTTCGCTACTCTCACCACTCAAGCGATTCAGCTGACTCATCCTGCTATCATCTATGAAATCAATTCTATAGCACTTTCATGATAAGAATCAAGGTCAAACGACCACGACATGGGCATAAGTACATACTAATCACGACACTACCACTTCACTAACTCAGAAGGGTTAGCACGATGGCGGCACTACCATTCTATGAAAGGTTAGCAGGACCACGGCACTACCATTTCAAAAGGGTTAGCATGATGACGGCACTACCACTCCATGGAGGGTTAGTACGATCACGGCACTACCACCTCACCAACTCAGAAGGGTTAGCACGATGGCGGCACTACCATTCTACGGAAGGTTAGCACGACCACGGCACTATCACCTCAGAAGGGTTAGCACGATGGCGATATTACCATTTTACAGAAGGTTAGCACGACCACAGCACTACCACTTCAGAAGGTTTAGCACGATGACGGCACTACCACTCCACGGAAGATTCGCACGATCATGGCACCACCGCTTCACAACTCAGAAGGGTTAGCATGATGACGGCACTACCATTCTACAGAAGGTTAGCACAACCATGGCACTACCACTTCAGAATAGTTAGCACGATGACGGCACTACCACTTAACAGAGGGTTAGCACGATCACGACACTACCGCTTCACCATCTCAGAAGGGTTAGCACGAGAGCGGCACTATCACTTCACAGAGGGTTAGCACGACCACGGCACTACCACTTCAAAAGGGTTAGCATGATGACGACACTACCACTCCACAGAGGGTTAGCACGATCACAGCACTACCGCTTCAACAAAGGACGACATGCCGACAACATGGCGACAACCACCATAGTAACATCGTCCAGTCCGGAAAAACGGCCTCCTCAGGTACGCGCTTCTTTCCCTTTTCTGAGTTTAGGCTCATCTAGACACTAATGCACTAGTTTTCCCAAAACTGGGGGCAACTGTAGACACCGGGTCCCGAGATAATCTAAATTAGGATTACCCAATGATAGAATTAAGTGTGCCTGTTTATAGGCAAAAATGAAAGTTGAAAGTGATAATTTCCTTGCCGGTTTGATTTATTAGGGATAAATAAAAAGGTATTTTAAAAAATATTTTAAAAATGTTTTAAAAATTATTTTAAGGCAAAAAGGGTATGTTAGGAAAAATTAAAAAGAAAAAAAATTCGTGAGTGTCAGGGATGCGGCAGCGCCCCAGCGCGTAGGGTGTGCTCGCCCGCGCGCTGTGCGCAAGCGACGCTCTGGCCGTCGCCGGCGCGCGCGAGCGGCGGCCTGTGCGCCGACGGGCGTCGCTTGCCCCTGTGCACCCGGTTTCGCCCCCGACAGCCTTTTTGGCCCATTTTGGCCATTTTTCTTCATTTTTAATGCTTCTTTCTTCATTTTTTTTTATAGAATTTAATTCTAAAACCTTTTATTTTCCAAATCTTCAAATTCATCAATTTTTTTTTGTTGTTATGGGAATTAAATCATTTTAATTTTTTTTATTAAAAATCTGATTTTTTTTGGGGAATATAAAATCATTTTTAGAGAGAATTTTGAGGGGGGATTTTTCTTAACAAAAATATTACTTTCTCTCTTCTTCTTCTTCTTCTTCTTCTTTTTTCTTTTTCAAGAAAAATTCTCCAAGTGTTCTAATTTGATTTTTTAAATTATTTCTTGAAACAAATAAATTAATTATTTGTTCTTGTGAATTCTCTTACTTTTTTGTTATAATTTTTTCCTTAAGACAAATAAATTAATTATTTGTCTTTGGGATAAAATTTCATTATATATTTTATTTTTTTTAAATCAAAGTAAGGAATTTATCATCCAATTTCATTCATCATATCAAATTTGATGGTAAGCATTCTTGGCTCAATTTTTAATTTATTTTTGTTTACAATTGATTAGCTATCATGTAAATTCTCTTAGATCTATTATTTATTTTACTTTTTATTTAATTGTTCATATTATTATTTCTTATTCTTATTTTTTATTTAATTGTTCATATTATTATTCCTCATTCTTAATTTTATTTAATTGTTCATATTGTTATTATTGTCATTACTTTTGTTCATATATAATTATTAGTATTATCATTTAACATGTTTTAGCATATTTGGCTTATTTTATTTTCATTTTATTCTTGCATATTTAATTTGATTGTTCATTTTCTTTGATTTTATTGTGTTGTTATTATTATTATTATTATTATTATTATTATTATTATTATTATTATTATTATTACTACCCTTGTTGTTACTCTTATTATTATTATTATTATTATTATTATTATTATTATTATTATTATTAGTCTTGCTTATTATTATAATTTATTAATGTTGTCATCATCATTATTATTTTCATGTTTTCATGCATGTTTAATTTTATTATTGTTGTTATTTTTTATTATTTATGCATGTTGAATTGTTCATGTGTTAAGTTATATTTTTTATTGTGCCATCTAATTAATTTGTCATGCTTGATGTACTTTATTTGTTTTAATTCATTTTTTACATGTTACATTTTTAACTCATTTTCATTTCTAACATCACTTTCATTTGTGTTTTTCTATTTCAATAATTATTTTTATGTGTGAACCTTTTCAATGACAAATGGGAGCCCATGGAAGTTTGAATACACCATTTTCGTGGGATGTATGTTTTTAGCAATTTTAGTATTATTTTGCTTTTATTTGATTTTATTATTTGATATGTAGTTTGTAATAAGTTTATTTATTTTCATGCACGTTAATTAAAAAGTCGCATAAAGTTTTATATTAATAAATTGGGATTTTTCTAACAAAATGGGACCAATGTCTTAGTTTTTTACACCTAAATAAACCGTCACCTTTAATACATTTTTTTTAAAAAAAAGTATGCATGCGAGAACCAATGTCCTCATCCTTAATAAATAATCCATTTTATGTATGATTCGTATTTTATTTACAATGGGCGTTGTATTCCGCCCCTAGTTTTGTTGTCATTTATTTTCTTACGCTTCATTTTAATTATTCCTTTATTTACCGCTTTCATTATATGATTGACATGCGCGTTAAATTATTGCACTGAATTGAATGAGAAATGGGATGAAATGCCAAATTCAAAACTCAATTATAAATTTAACCAAGGTCTGAATAAATGGGAAGTCCCGAACCCTCTCTAGTCTTTGAGCTTAACGAGGCGAGAGGGCTATTTCAATGTTCTATTGGGATGGGGCCTCCAAGACACCTCTTGTATCCCATAAAAAGGCTCAATTTGCACAGTTCTAGCCGAGAGGGCCATCCTAATGTTCTATTAGGGTGGGGCCTCCAAGACACGTTTGGTTTGCCCAAGCGCGAGGCCGAAAGGGCCATCCTAATGTTAGGGTGGGGCCTCCAAGAAACCTCCGGCTTGCCTATGATGGATATAGCTGCATTGTCTTAGATTCACTGAAACTACACGAATTTTTCCAATGTTCTATTGGGTGGCGACTTCATGAAACTTTCTTATTGTCCGAAATAGACGCACTTACAATTTCACTTGCAAGTTTTTATGAACCTTCTCTCGATCGCCCTAAAAGTGGGCGTTTGGGGCGCCCCGGGGTTTGCCGTGCGTCACAACATCCCAGATGTGTGGGGCCCACAATCAGAAACCGCAATTGTCAGTTGCGGTTTCTGACACACACCAAACCCAGAATTATTTCCCAAATCACACCAAATCCAGAATTACTTATTCTAAACACACCATATAAATCTTTGTCCCTAAATTTGAATCTTGAACTTAAAAATGCTGAAGATGGAATCTGAACTTGTTTGCTGAACATAAAAATAGTATCTTATAGAATTAATATCGATATCTTCATGCACTATCTTATTCTCGTTATTCTAGATACATAATTTATCTCTTTGATTTTGTAAAAAAAAAAAAATTAAAACAAAAGTATGATATTTAATCTTTACACTATAAGCAATGTGTCTTAATCCATTATAATCCATTATTCATGGAATTGGGATACAATTCATTTGATAAATACGAAAATCCTCTAATACTAGTGTAAAGAAAATGCATGTTGTATATGGATTAATTAACTATAAACAGAGATTATGAGTAATAAAAAGCAATAATAGCATAATCCTTCTATATTGATTAATGATTGTTAATTTCCCACAAATTTATCAATGCCATAATTATTAATTACGATGTTAATTCATTAATCAACCCACTAACTCTCATTAACGTGTACGCACACTTCAATATCTTCTCCTATAATCAATACATACCCTCTTTCACTCTCTCTTCATCATCTCTGTGAATATGGATTCTTAAATTAACATTCAAAACCCTAATAACATCGACTGCTCCATGGATGGCATTTTTCAAAAGTAAATATATCTTTTTTTCTTTTAACTTTTTTCAGTAGTTAATAACATGATGGGATCAAATTGGAATAAACAAAACTAGTATTTGATTTAATTTGGCACAAAATATAACAGAAGGACTAAATTGAACAGAACTGAAAGTTAAGGGTTATGAGTAAAAATATGAATTATTAAAAAAATGCAGAATGATCCCTAAAAACTTATAAAACTGATCCTTCATTTTATTAAATATTTAAATCTACCCGGACTAGTATTTTTATGCAAAACAATCATTTTATTTTTTGCTTTTTTGTTTATTCATGCTTGTAACGATTACATTTCCTTTTAACTTAGAATGCATGATCACATTTACAGTTAGAAAAACATGATCTTTGTTGCTTTGTTTGAAAAAGGTTGGATCTTAATTATTTGTTCTTCCTTAATCTATATCCGTAGAAAAGGATCCTTGATTTGGAGAAAATACGTATTTTTGTTTTGCGTTTCTATTTATGGTAATTGAAACATTGATTGAATGCGTATTGATTTTTATTGCAAGCAAATGATGGTTATTTTTGTTATGTTCTGGATCAAAAAAACACAGAGAAATCTTTGACTATTTTTTAAAGAGGTAGAGTCCCTCTTGATTTTTTTTTGTTCTTTATCATTGACTTTCGGGAAGAAAAAAATAAAAAAATAAATGATTTATTGCTTTTAGAAAAGTTATTCTGATTTTTTTTTTACTAAAATGTTTAATTTCAGCTGAAAATGGACTCCATTAAAAAGAAGAAAATTTATTTATTTATTATTTTTCGGTTTTGTGAATTGCCTTTATTATTTATTATTTGTGGGTGTATGGTTTAAATGAATGATTTAGGGATGGATGGTTTATTTTACTTGTTTTTTCTAAGGAAAAAAAATAAACTCTTTTCTAACAAACACAAATCAGATGTTTTTAAGATCCAATGACCTCAAAACAAAATTGTTAGAATAATAAAAACTTTTTATTTTTTAAAAGAAAGCACAAACACTTTTTAAAAGCATTTTTCTTAAAAAAGGAACTTGATTGATTAGAAATCATTTTTATAAAAAACACAACTAATTTTTATTAATATTTTTGATGCCCTATGATGAACGGAGTTCACTAAAAAGAAAATCTCGCTAATACCCTTAAAAGATATTTTGGGACCCAAAATGGAGGATGGCAGTATTTGAAATGCAACTAATTTTGTTGTTAGTTTAGAAAATTCTATTTTGGGTATTTATGCAAGCATGACATGTAGAAAAAGGAAAAAAATATATTTTAGGGGAAAATGGTGTTAACTATATAAAGAGAGATTAAAAGGAAAAACATAAATCAAAGCAAATAAACAGAGTAGAAAAATTGCGATCTCTAAGAGGTGCAGAGACAAAACACGGCTATGTTTAGAAACCAGTAAAAATTGACTATTTCTATTAGTGTTTTGGCCCTACAATTCTGTTGGATTTTAAAAGGTGTACTTAAAATGACAGAAATTTGATTATTTTCTCTACTACTGCTGCCTTTCTTCTCCCCCTTTTTCCCTTTTCTACAATGTGTTTTCCAATGTCTTAGTCTAACATTTCTTCTGTCTTCCTGGGACCTTTATTTATAATGAAAAAAATTGGGTAATTTTAATAACCAAAGGTTAATAACTAGAAATTAATCTTAAAAATATTAACCCTTGGATTCTTACAAATTTTCTATACAAGTCCTTGTAAAAAGTCTGTTGTAATACCTAAAATTATTGTAATATTCCTTGAAAATTACATAATAGATTCCTATTTTAGGCAGATAGTTGTAACGCAATTTGGCAAATAGGTTTGGGTTCGTTGCTGGGTTAGCCCAAATAATGACAAATGGGTTAAAATCAATGTTATTAAAACCGGACCGGATAAAGAACCGGCAAGGCTGAGAGTTCGTGGTTCGACCGGGTTCGACTGAATTTTTTTATATTTTTAAAAATGTTATTAATTAGTATAATTTTTATAAATACTACTACTAAAAAAAAATCAATCAAAACATTTAACATATGTTTCAAATATATTAGTAATAATATTTTTCACCTTTTATTTTTTTTAAATTATTACTTTATTAGTTATTTTCTGTTAAAATATTTTATTTTATGAATTTTAACTTAAAAATTAAATAATTCAATAACTGTAGATGAAATTAAAAAAAAAATGATAGAAAATTATCTTAAGTTTACCAATTTTAATAATTTATTCAATTTTTATTCTATTGTATTTTATTGAATTATTAAATCATTATATTATTTTCATTAAGTTCAAATGTGATTAAATAGTAAAAAAACTAATTATTTGTTAAATAAAATTTATTAGATTATTTATTTTTTATTTTTATGAAAAAATAAATATTTTATTAATTATTTTAAATTAGACCCGGTTTTTGGCCAGTTCAACCTGGTTCTTCCCGGTTTTTTCCAATCCGATTTTCTGCGGTTGAACCAACCGATTAGGCAACCGGTTTGCAGTTCAACCGATTGAACCGGCCGGTCCGATCCGATTTTAATAACCACGGTTAAAACTCACAAATTCTGTACTCTTTTCACATGAATTTTGTGTCTGACTTGGACTTTTTATCAATTGGTGAATTGGGACTCTATTTAGAATTTAGACTCCTAATTTGAGATATGATGTATTCTTAGCCCCACAATAGATTTTGTTTATTTTTTTTCTCTTATATGTATTTTTCTTTTTTCTTTTTTCTTTTAATTTTCTTTTCTCTCTCTCTCTCTTTTTTTTTAATTTGATTATCAAATTATTTTATTATTTTTAAAGCATGTACCTATTTTTTATATTAATGAAATAAATACTATTTTATTTTTTTCTATTTATTTGTACTTTTTATATTTTATATTTTTTACTTAAATGTTCACTACACATTTATAAGAAAAATAAATAATTTATAAATTAATCATCACAATAACCGAAATGAAGGATAGAATTATGAAAGGAAATTAAGTATCACGACAACCTATTATCTTCGTAAACAAAATACCAATTAATCATGATTCATTTATCCATTGATGAGATCTCGGACAAAATGGGATATCTACAACACAAAAATAAAAAGTGCTTTTTAAAATAATTAAAATTTCCATAGCATATTTCCATCAAATTTTTACTTAGAATAAAATGGGACCAATGCTCCAAATCATTTTCAATAAATAATAAAATTAAACCACATTCTCCGGTGTTAATCATAAATAATAATATAAAAAACTTCCCAATAACATGTTTCCAAAAGACACTTTGAGAATAATGATAAAATTGGAGGAAGATGTAAACATTGAATTAGGATAAGAGATCAATGTCCCAAATTTCCTTAGATGGGTCAGAAACCCAATTCAATTAAGTAATGGACCGATGTTCGAAAGCTGAATAAGTAAAGTCCATTTTCATAAAATGGGTGACTTAGGATAAAAAATAAATAAATTAGGATCACTTGTGCAAAATATGTTGTATGTTCACCTTTTACCGCTTTAATGCATAAATGCTTTAAAAGGAAAATAATAAATGTGAAAAACCATCAATAACGATAAGGATATTAATTATAAGGTAGAAATAAGACTGAGATTTTCGGATCTCAAATCTCATGGATTTTAATACTTGGTCTAACCCATCGGGTGGTGACTCCACTAAAACCGCTTCATAGAAGAAAATGCTTATACAATTGAAAGTTTATGAGAGGGTTGACCTTTACCCATCATACTCTTTCATGGAAAAAGTGGACCCATCCTTTAATGGTAGTAGATACCCTACTACTAACATAAAGGAAACATCAAATCCCACACATCCACATTTTGGCTACTCCACTAGGGATAAATTTCCTCTATGAGAACCTAGTCTAAAAAAATTTATATCTCGTTAAATCTCTGATTTTCATATTTATAATTTTTTGACTCGTGCATTCATACTTTACGCATATTGTGTCCTGTGTACCTTTGGTGGCATTTCGAAGCATAAACTCACTCAATGTGGGGAATTATTAGGGATGACAATCACCAATCCAAGTCCATGTACCCAAGGGTATATCAAATGATAACTCGGTTGGTTGCTATCTCATGATGAAATAGATCCATTAACAGGGATCATGCTTGGATGACTACAATAACTTTGAGTCGACTATACCACAACTCATATATATTAGCTTAGCCATTTCCCACTAAGAAATACAATAAATAGGACAATATAGTTGCATTCTATATGGATAATTTATATAAAGTGCAATAGAATATTCTAAAATGTGATACACACGTGTCTTATGTTCCACCATAATCAAATGCCCATTTATATGAATTATCAGAATTGAGTCCTTTTGAGTGTATATATATTTGTATAATGTTGTTATACTATTAGATTTTCACCGTGCATATTACGTATTCTTTTGCCCACATTGGCATTCGAATAAATTCCTCTTAGGATAGTCAATACATCATCACATGTCAGGGAGAAATAAGGACGATGTGTGATTGTTGCATCCTTATGCTTATGCATCTTTCACCATGAATAAACTATGCCATGCATTAAGCTTTACACATGCCATTCATCATGAATGACCTGTATCGACATCATGAATACGTCATATCATACTTCATGTATAATCGACGACATGCATCTCATCGAACCCTTTGTGTATTAGCTATAGATCGATCGAAAAGGTCTTTTTAGAAGAGGACTTTGTTTAACAAATTAGCCTAAAGATCACCAGTTATTTTTAAATCAGTGTGTATTAGTGGGATCTTAGATTTGTTAGAAATGTCAGGGGATCAGTATAATTTCATCACCAGGGTAAAGTTTAGGGAAGAGTTAATCGACTGCAAAGCGAATCTCAAGAAGGACATGATAAAATCTATGAGGGCCATTCTTACAGTTGCTTTGCCACCTTCTATTCAGAGGATGCCTCCCACTCTTGCTTCAACTTTAGGGTCACATAACTTTAGGGCACCTCCCACCGCTCAAGAAAGGGGTAAATGAGTAGCCGATCAAACAATGGGCAGCTAATCCTGAAGATAATGACTATATTAAGAAACCCTTCTTTCATCCTTCATTTTCCCCAAAAAGAAATTAGTTTATAAGTACAAGTAGTTATCACTGTTAAAGAGTTTAGGTTCTAAAAGATTAATGACCGGTTGGAGTCATTGTCCCATAAGTTCAAGGATAGTAAGGAGCTGGACTTAGAAGTTATTGCCCTTAAGAGAGATTATGCCCTTCCTGATAAGTTCAAGATGCCAAAACTCTTTTAATTTGATGGGACCTCAGATCCTTGGGTTCATCTGATGCAATATGCCACAAGCATGAGGCATACTCCCCTTTCTCTAGAGTAGATGATTAGTTTATTCAACCTGTCTCTATAAGGGAAGGCTCTAGATTAGTATCATGGCTTGGATTTCAACACCAAGAATGATTAAGACAAGCTGGCATCGAATTCCATAGAACATTATCATGATTTTTCCAAGATGGGGGTCACCTTAAAAGATCTTGAGTTGTTGCTTCAGCAGCCTTCAGAGTCCTTTATTTGGTACCTCAGTAGATGGAAGAGCATTGTCCTTTAGATGAAAGATAAACAAAAGAAGCTTGATCATATTAAAATGTTTATAAAAAATGTTAACTCTTATCTGAAGGACGATCTCACAACTAAAGGCTAAAGGGATTGTAAAATGGTCAATGATATAGCAATTTACCTAGAACAAGCTCATACTACCAAAGCTACCAGCAACTAAGATAATACCAGCAGTTACAATAAGGGAAAGTATGCTAATTTAGACAACATTGGCTATGACAAGGCTATATAAGGGAGTTGCAATACCCCTAAGGTGGGAGAAGTGTCATGTAACACCCCATTTTTCCCCCTAGTAGTTTGAGCCATTTTGCATGTGTGTGTATGTGTATTTTTAGCATGTGTATATTTTAGTTTCGGTTATATGCATGTTTTGGGATTGGTTATAGTGTGGTTGCTTGTATTATTGTAATGTGTGAGCTAGTAGAGTTTTGCTTGGGTGTTGTGTAGTGGATGGTTGTAGGGTATGAGTTGATAGATTCCACCAATGAGGGAGTGCCATGTGCTTGTGAGGAGGTATTTATAGAGTGGAGAGAGAAAGAGAGGCAGCTGTTCCCTTGCTCTCTCTCTCTCCCGTTCTCTTCCCTTTCCTCATGCTACCTCTCTCTTTCTTTTCTTCTTCCTCCTTGTTCTTCTTGATTCATTCTCTTATGGCATCAATTAGTGGTAGAATTTAGCAACTCTTGAGTCCATTTTGGTAAGGTATTAGTTTGATTTTGTTCTTCTTTTTCTTGTTCATCTTTTTTTTTTGATTTTGATAGTTATGGTTTTGAACTAGGGTTTTGTTGGTTGTATGTGTGTTGGGTGTTTTATGTTCAGTGGTGCCTCCTCGAGACCCTAAGGGTAAGGAGAAGGCTTGTGGAAGTGGAGCTTGTGATTAGGAGCTAAGGGATTCCAGGTTTGGGATTTTTGTGATTAGTGATGTTCTTGTTGGTCCATATGTTTTGGGTTTTGTTTGATTTGAGTTGAAATGCTTGATTGATGAATTTTTGAATCAAATTGAGTTGTTGTGATCATAAGTATGTTTTGAGTGCATTTAGAGGTATGATTTTTCATGATTTATGCATGTTGGTTAGTTGTGGGTAAGTTGGTTTATTTTTGGAAGATTTTTGTTCCTGCGATTTTCTGGAGAGCTAGAAAATGCGACTCTGTCATGAGCGCGACAAAGCCAGGTGATTCCTGCTCCTTGCGCGGTCAGTGCGAGTCTTGTTAGTGGGCACGTCTCGTGAAGCTTCTTCACGAGTCGTGAAGCATACTTCATGAGTCGTGAAGTTTCCTCATGAGTCGTGAGGTATCCTCATGAGCCGTGAGGCTCGGCATGACTCGTGCAGCTAGTGTCATGAGTTTTGACATCGTGCACGAGTCGTGTCCACCTCGTCTTTTCCTCGCAGCGTGTTCTGGCTACTATCGTGAGCGCGACAGTGACCCTTGCTTGCCTTCTGTCCTGAAATTTTTTTGACGTTTAAATTTTTGTCCTTTTGTTCCATTTTAACTTATATTTTGGTTCTAATATTTAATTAGCATCACCTCAGATTTCAAATGATATTCTATTGTAATTACTCTTGCTTCTTCAAATTATATTGAATATTATGTTTCGATTGTGGAATGTTTTATGCATGGCCTGCAAGAGTCAAATTAGTGAATAGTTAGGCATGCCTAATAGAGTTCAGTAGCTGCAGGCACAATGTGTTCTGGACCCTAATCAGGTTCCCGTTTGGATCCTTGCGATTCTCAATGTGTATGGATCTTGTTTAAGATCCCCTAATGTGAAAATGTTTTTAACGAGAAATAATGATGTTGCTTTTCGATTGTACCCTCGGGTACCCCCCAATGTGTGCACTCGTTATCCGCTATTGTGAGTCAGCAGGCGTCTGTTTCATTTGTTTTGTTGTAACTATAAGTATGTGAATCGATATAAGTTATGAATTTAATTATAAGCCTTTAAATCTAATTGAATGCAATTAAACTATGTTTTGTACATATGTGATTATAAGCATGTATCATTTTGAATGTGTTTTACCTCAACGACCATTGTGAATGGCTGTTCATATTATTGTGTGTTTTCCCCACTAAGCGTTATCACTTAGCATGGGTGTTTCATCCGTGCAGGTGCGGAAGGTTTTGAGCTTTTGGGAGAGTCTCCGCAGGTCCATCCAACACAAAAGTTTTGAAGTGTTAGGACTTTAGCTTTGTAACTAAGATTCTTTTTATAATATTGAGCTCTCATTGTATTGCTTTCGCTATGTATTCTTCTGGAAGAATATAATTTTCTAATATCAATTATGTACCGACTGTATTTTTTGTAATGACCCCTTTGGATATTAATGAATGAACTCTCAAGTTTTAATTTTTGCTGTTTTCTATATGTTGTGTACTTGTATACTGTTATGCTTTGTTTGGTGACACCCCTGCTCGTAAGGGTTCTCACTCCCTTAAGGATGGGTTCTCCTACGTATGGGTAGGGGGTGTTACATGTCAGTTGTTATCTTGAGGCAATATTCAAAGTTGGCAAAGCCTATGTTATCAATCCTCCAAAAATGGTCTCATGATGAATTGCTCCAACTATTTCCAATGTGGCCTATGAGGTTGCCCTTGCCTTCATATCATCGCTAAAATCTGTATTGTGGCTTTCACCAGCAAATTGGCCATGCTACAGGTGAGTGCCAAACTCTTCGTAATGCCATCCAAGATTTGATAGATAGTGGTAGAGTCCCCAATCCTGAAACTAAATCGAGCAAGAAAGGGAATCAAAATTACAAGAATATACCGCTGCTATGTAATGACCTAAAATGTACTCTAGACAGATTTGTGCATGTATAGGGCTTAATGATGACGAAAAATGTGTAAATGAGTAATTAAAATGGTTAAGAGTAATGAAGGACATGATCAATAGCAAAGTATGTGCCAAGGGTAAAATGGTAATTTGACCCCCTATAGACTAAATTGCATAGAATTCTAACTTGTGTGTGCTAATGGATAAACCATTAAGGTAAATGTATGAAATTATGGAAGACTGGGGACCAAAATGCAAGTCAAAGTGTTAGCCAATGACAAGTAGACATGTGGAGGTATTTGGACAATGAACTTGTGACATCTAGCTTGAAGGGATAAAGATGAATTTTATGACTATAAAAGCCATAAAAATCTGTGGAGAGAGGGGATAGAACCTGTTCCTCTTCTTCCTCTCTTGGCCACCATATTCTATTCATATAGACCATAAAATTATCCATTCAATTTCTACTCTCGATTCTTGAAGATTGAGCAAATTAATTTTAGTGTTTTTACAAGTTTTGCAAGGTAAGAAATTGGTTTGATTTTCTTCTTCTCTTCTTTAATCCATGAGTTTTGAGAAGGAAGAATTGAGTTTGTTAGCTGGTTTGGATTTATGATCTATATGTGTTCTTGATTGGTGCAAAAAGAAGAAAGAGGAGCATCAAGCAAAGGGAAAGGTTGGTACATAAAGAGGCAATCAAAGCTAAGGAAAAAAGGAGTAATTTTGAGGTTGGGAATTCTTATTTTCTTACATATTATATCAAGGATTTGAAGAGTAATAATAGTGTTAAGAATGTGTTTGATGTTGAGTTTGTGTTGAGCTTGATTTTGTGTTAAAAGTAGGGATTTTGGCTATATAGAGATCTAGGGTTGATGCTGTCCAAATTTCCTTTTGACCCCGGTCCAGTTTTAAGAGTATAATTAAGTGTAGAAAATTCCAATTGAGGTGAATCTAGTGTAATTTGAAAGCTACCACAAATTTCTTCAAATGTCTTAGAAATAGCCATGAGCTAATTTTAGCTTTAAATGGCCCAAAAGTTACCAAAATAGAAGGACATCTATTCTGGTCGGGTTAAGGGAGTAGTTTGTATTATTAAGGCCATTTCTAGAGTTAGAGTGGTCTAAATGAGGTGATCAAAATTCTAATGAAACTAGACATCTAGGAGAACAACTTTTATGAAGAGAGTACGGTCTAATTGTGTCCTTATTGTTCCCAGTAATATTTCAATATTGGGACACAATTCTTTCCCTAGAAGTTACTCTAGAATAGTCTGCAATGTTAAGGCCATAACTCTTAGGATATAGCTCAGAATGATCTGAAATCTTACCATTAGAAATTTAAGACACAGAGAAACAAAATTATAGAGACAATTTTTTGCTGAAAATGTCATTAACTAGTTCAAATTCGCAATGCAATTTGAAAAAAGTCTCTGAGTCAGCACCTGACTTGGCACCTTTGCCCTTTGTCACGACTCAGCACCACCGTGCCGACTTGTGACAGCCCTAATTTTTCCCAACTTGATGATTTATGCAATATTTTTCATCCTAAAGTGTTCCAATGCATTTTCAAGGGATGGATTAGTTAAAAAGACATCTATAAGACTTAAAAACAAGGTATAAACATGTGAGAATGATTATAATGCAAACACTTTAGGATTCTATATGCAAAGATTAGATGAAAAAAAATGTTATGTGTTATTAAGATGGTACAAATTCTAGATTATGCATGATAAGTGTATGGATGTGTTAAATGTTATTGAGCATGATATGAATGCTACCTTTATGACATTAAGCATGATAAAAATGTTACCAGTATGACATTGGACATGTTATGAATGTCATTTATATAAGATTAAGATTATGAACATAATTAATTAGTGAAGTAACTAAGGGTAGGTATGTCAAATTAGAAAATTAGTGAAAACTGCTAAAACAATAAGGTGTGATGCATTGACTATCAATGTGATGGATGTATGAGCAAGAGTCTTACTCGACATAATTGAATAAAATGTGATTAATATTTGTATAATGAGGATACGATTAATAAGGTTATATCAATAATTACATATATGAGTAGACTTGGTATGATTTGAGTTTCTTTTTATTTTTATTTTGGATAATAAGAATGTATGGCTTATACATGAGTAAAGGATAAAGAAATGTTTATAGTTAACATAAAAGATAGCATTATGTTTATAAACTATATTTGATACCTGCTTGTATTTATTGTGTGGATTAACGATAATATTTCGTTATTTGTTTAGGGTTTTTTAAATAAAAATATACACATAATACGAATGAAATGACATGAAAGAAATATGTGTGTGAAGGTTGTTATTATGTAGTTTTGAATATCAATAAATGTTATGAGACATGTATGCAGGTTGAAATATTGAGTATTGAAAATGTTACATGTTAATCAATTTCGATGAGTTTGTATACATGTTAATCAATTTCGATGAGTTTTTAAGAGTATATGATCATTATAAATGTTGGTAAATGTAATGTGTGTGATGATAATACAAGTATCATAAGTTGAGAATAAATATCACTTAGTGCTTGGTTTTGACCGGATAGTGGATAGATAGGCATGCCTATAGGGTTTTTTGTTGCTGCAGCCTTTTGTTAGGATTTCGGTTGTGGATTCCTCTATGCATTTGGATTCCGATTGTGGATTCCCATCTATCTTTGGATTCCAGTTGTGGATCCCTATGCGTTCTGTTAGATCCGGGGTGGGATCCCTTTGTATAATGGTACCCTCATTTGAAAATGCAGGCTCTACATGATTAAAAGACTATATGTGAATAAACGAAAATAAAGTGAACCATATGAGATATTCGATTAATTGAACATGATTTAATGTGTAGAATTCTAATGTATACTACAATAAATGCTTAAGTGATTTGCTAATCAAGAATGATTCTTTGATGAGTATGAAGACTTATGTTATGAAAGGAATTGTGGAATTAAGTTTTTCATATGTATGCAATAGTAATGAATAATTGTTATAATCTATGTGTAATACGTTAAAATTGGTTTGGGAAATAAGTTAGGCATTCCAATTTGATAATAAGACAAATGATGTATGTGTTGACTTTAATAAGCACAATTCATAAGGAATGAGTGGTAAATTGCATTTATAGCTATATGTCTCTTAATGTGATAAATATAGATATATAATTGCTAATATGAATATGTCCTTAATGTAAACCCATGTACATTGAATATCTGTATATATGTATATGTTTGATTATATGAGTATGAAAGGTGACTTAAGATAAACATAGGAAACTAACTCTAATTTTAGTATGTCAAATAAGAAAGAACTATTTGAATGTATAAAACAGTAAGTATGGATTGATATGCAATAATTAATACGATCAAATGTTTTGTTGCGATTTCTTCAAATATAAGTGTGGTATGGAAGTTTGTGTGTGTTTAATATTCATATATGTAACGATTAAGTAATACCTGTTTATAACTTCGACAAATGCAAACATTTGTGTGTTTTGTTGATGACTGCTGTGAGGGGTCATCCATATCATATTTGTTCCCCACTAAGCCATTGTGCTTAGCACGGGTGTTTTATCCGTACAGGTATTGAAGATAGTTGCTTTGTTAAGGACATCTCGCACCTATCGAGGCCAATGAGTCTGTAGGAGTCTATTTGAATAGTCTTTGTATTATGTAATTAGTGATGTAAATGAATGAATTAATTATGTTAATAAATGTTGTGTAAAAGGATTAGTTTTAAATTTGTAAATCACTTATGAGGATGTAATATGTAAAGTGATATTATGAATTCCATTTCATGAGTATCATGAAAATAGTTTCGTAAAACTTTGTTTAATATGTTATGCAATAAATGGTTTTATAATGAAAGAAATTTTATTATTCTGATTTTGGTATTTGGTATTAAACAATTGTGCCTAGTTTATTAGCATCCTTCACCCGATGTGGTGAACCTATCTTATTATGATACGGTTTACTACGTATGGGTAAAGGGTGTTATATGCTATACATGTTGTTCTGGGTTGCCTGAGTAAGTAGTGGTGTAGGACCTAATTTTCGCATAAGGGGTGAGTGATCACAGTCAAAGCTACTCGGGAGAACAATGTCTCTACAAATCGGGTGGCCACCCAACCATATACTAGCTTTCATATGGCAATGTTAATGAATGATGACAACATCAACCCTGAGGTCAATGCTATGATGGAATAGATGCAATAAGTTCTAGGAAGTGGGTTAGGGGCTAGAGGACAAGAGATCTCAGAATTTCTGGAGTTCAAAGGCCAGCATAGCAAGAAGAGCCTTGGTTATGTACCTAAAAGGGGAGAACAAGCTAAGAGTGTCCTCCATGCTCTGCTAGAATCAGTCTTTACTGCAGCAATTGACAAGCCTCATTATTGTGGACAACCTGAGCCATTCATGCTAGATGGGATTATGGTACTAGGAACTAAAATCTTGAAAAACATATACTGATGGGTCATTGGAGCAAAGAAAGACGAAGAGAAGATTGCCCTTAATTTGGATGACTTAAGAGGAAGGGGTCGAGAATGAGGTAAAAGAGTTTTTCTTAGATGTTAAGAAAAAGCTCAAGGCTTTTAATACAGGTATGAAGGAGCAATGGCCTATAGAAGATGAAGCTGCCGCAATTAGAGGGACTCCTATTGTCCATAGTTCTTCTTATATTAGTGATTATAATGATGTTGCTTATGACAATTTATACGTCGGTAAACTTTTGAGGCTAATGGCCTCTTTTCTTCCAAGATTAATAAAATGAAAAATGGCTTTGCTTACTTATGTGATGTTTTGCCTGATGGCGCCATGCATTTTGATAACAACCATGCATCAATTTTTGAAATTAGTGCAACATCTGCCACTCCTTTTAATCTTGGCATAGATGAAAGTCCCAAAAACATATTAATTGCATCAAACATAACTCCTAATGAAAGGATAAAATCTGAAAGACTACTCGAAAGATATAAGCAAGTGTTTGCATAGACTTACTCAAATATGCCAAGGGTTGATTGGTTAGTCATCAAACATCTTATTCCTATTTACTAGGATGCCAATATAGTCAAATAAAAGCTCAGATGAATTCATCTTGAATGGTCTACACCTATTAAGGAAGAGATATAAAAGTAACTGGAGGTTGGATTCATCAAAGAGGTTAAGTGGCCTACTTAGTTAGCGAATGTTGTTCCAATCACTAAGAAGGATAGCAAAGTGCACATGTGTGTTGACTACAGGGACCTAAATAAGGCCAACCCCAAGGATGACTTTCCTCTACCATATATCAACTATGTAGTCGATAGTCCAGCATTGGTAACTATGTTTACCATGATGAATGGCTACTATGGATACAACCAGATCTGCGATAAAGTGTAGGATAAGCTCAAAAAAGGGTTCCATATAGAATGGGGGGAATTTCTGCTACTTCATCATGCCCTTTGACATAAAAAATTCAGAGGCAACCCATTAGTGTATGGCTACTAAGATCTTGAAAGGCTACATCCACAAGGGTGTCGACGACTATGTTGATGACATAATGGTAAGATCTACGACTTAAGATGGTCATTTTGAGCCATTAGAAAGGTTCTTCCAATGGATTAACAAGTGCAATCTTCATATCAACTCGAAAAAATGCATCTTTAGGGTCACATCAGGGAAGCTATTCGAACATGTGGTCAGTAATTATGGGATTGAGATTGATCCAAAAAAAACTAAAGCCATCAGAAAAATGCTGGCACCTAAAATTGAAAAGGAGATTAGGGGTTGCTTGGGTAAAATTTAGTAGATTAGTCAGTTCATCGCTAAGCACATGGTGATTTGTGAACCTATTTTCAAGCTTTTACACGAGGACTAACCACTAAATGGAACGATCATTGCCAACTGGCTATCAACTAGATCAAGGAATACTTAGTCAATCCACTAATCTTGAGAACTTCATTACCAAAAAGAGTTATTATCCTTTATCTAACTTTCAAGGAATTGACCATAATGGCACAAGCTGATAACATATAAGCTAAATGGGTGGTTTAGTATTTAAGCAAGAAGTTCCTCACCTACGAGTTGATGTAAAAAATATTTTCCTTACAGTAATTTGGGAATCTAAGAAACTTAAGCATTACTTCCAGTCGTATCAAGTATAAGTCATTTCCTAGAAGGATCCTCTTCGGTATCTTCACACTACTCTGTCTCTTATAGGAAAAATGGGTTATTAGATGTTATTACACAAAGAACTCAGTGTATAGTATATCACTGGGAAGATTATCAAAGTCCATGCAGTAGAAGAATTCCTTGCTCAGAATCTTATTGATGACAATGAATTCAAGTATGAATTTCTTGATGAAAGTTTGGGTGAAATCTTTGTGCAAGGGTGGAAAGAGACGTAGGTGTAGGAGTTATCTTGATCACCCCAGAAAAAGAGTTTATCCCCTTGGGCAAAAAGTTGAATTTTAAGACTACCAATATCATTGTTGAATGGTAAGTATGCACTTTTAGTTTAAAATCTCGACTAGACTTGAGCATTAAATCAATAGAGGTATTCAAAGTCTCGATGTTGGTGGTTCATCAAGCTTCAGAAGAATGGGAAGTTAGAGAAGAAAAGCTCATTCCTTATGCCAAGTGCTTTCGAAGCCTCAGTCAATAGCTTGAAGTGTGCACCTGTGACGCGAGCTGAACCCCGGCCTACCCTGAACCGCCCGCTTTTAGGGCTTTCGGGAGGAGGTTCATAAGAACTTGTAAGGGATTACAAGTGCGTCCATTTTGGACAACAAGGACGTTTCATGGAGTTGCCACCCAATAGAACATTGGGAAAGATCGTCTAGCCTCAGTGAGCTTAAGACAGTGCTGCTGTGTCCATCATAGGCAAGCCGGAGGTGTCTTGGAGGCCCCACCCTAATGGAACATTAGGATGGCCCTCTCGCCTCTCACTTGGACAAACAAGAGGTGTCTTGGAGGCCCCACCCTAATAGAACATTAGGATGGCCCTCTCGCCTCGTGGCGCCTAGGATTATGAAAATTGAGCCTTTTAGGACACAAGAGATGTCTTGGAGGCCCCATCCCAATAGAATATTGAGATGGCCCTCTCGTCTCGTTGAGCCCAAAGACCAGAGAAGGTTCGAGACTTCCCATTTATTCATAACTTAGTTAAGTTTATGATTGAGTTTTGAATTTAGTGTTTCATCCCATTTCTCATTCAATTCAGTGCAATTTAATTAAAGTACAAGTTGTCCATTCAGGGAAAGCGATAAATAAAGCATAATTAAAATAAAGCACATGGAAATAGATTACAACAAAATTAGGGGCGGAATACAACTCCCATGGTAAATAAAATACAAATCATACGTAAAACGGGCTATTTATTAAGAATGAGGACATTGGTCCTCACATGCATATTTAAAGACAATAACGTTAAAGTGTCAGTTTTATTTGCTCAGAAATAGGACATTGGTCCTTTATTTATCAATAAAAATTTCCAATTTAATTAGTAAAAACATTTAACCATTTTTCTATTACCGAGATAAAAAATACAATATTCACAATAGGGGTGAGCAAAAAAACTATTGGACTTGGTTAACCGAGAAACCGATCCAAAAATTAGGTTAACCGAACCGATTTTAATGATTAATGGTTAGGGGTTTTTAAGATTTTCAGTTTCGGTTTCGGTTTCAGTTTTAGGACTCAAAAAACCATCGGTTTTGGTTAACCGATCGGTTTTATTATATATATATATATATATATATATATATATATATATATATATATATATATATATATATAAGAGAAAATTAAAAAACCCTAATGGTGTCTGCCTCTTCCCTCAGTATCTAAAAATCGTTTCTTCATCTTCTCTGTATATCTGGAAATCCTTTGCCTCTCCATCAAAATCGATCTTCATCTTCCTTCTCTATGTCGAAATTGTGTCTTCTCTACCTCAAAATCTTGTATTTTCTGCCCCTCCATCGAAATCGGTGGCCCACATTCCTTCTCTGTCTCGAAGGAAATAGTATAGCCTCTGCCTCTCCACCGAAAACCTCAGTCCATCTTCGTTTCTCTATCTGAAAACCGTGTCATCTTTGTTAAAATTGGTAGCTATTCTGCATCTCGCCGGCCATTTTGCCTCTCGTCATTCCTGCTTTTGACAGAGCTGTAGATCTATCTTTAAAATCAGAGTATGCGTTATTTTTTTGCATTTTTTTGCTATCTTTACTATGTTTGATGAATCTAAGCCTTATTTATCAAACAATCCAACAGGTACAACTCTTGGTTTAACAGACATTAACCTCTTGAAGAGCTCTGCCGCAGACAAAGGCTGAGATCAAAGTTGTGGTATGTTTTCACAGATTGAGTGCTTTACCCATATGCGTTTTTGGCTAGCTCATTTGTTTTCTTGTATATATATTATAGAAATTTAAAATAGTTAATAATGAGATATGCTATTTTCAAATCAATGCAATTGTAATGCGTTAGGAATAAAAAAGGTAACAATAACGAGGGTTTATAATTTTTAGCCTTCATCATTCTGTTGTGGTTGGTTAATGTGGAGCACATGTATTGGTTATAAGGGGTATGCTAATTTCATTGATACTGACATTGTTGCACAATTGAACTATCTGTTGTTCATTCTCTATTATCTGTTATCAGAGCACATTTCTTTTATCTCTTTTTCATTTCTTCGGAATTTTATTTCCCAAGCCACAAAGAAAAAGAAGATATTTTAGTTGCTAAGCTTGAGGGTATATTGAAATAAATTAGTGGCAATAGAATATTTGACAATTAATTACTTGACAATTTTGGTTTTGGAATTTACTTGTTTATGCTTATCCAAACTACTTTGCTGGAAATCATACGTAACTCAACTAAAGAAAATCTATTTAATTATTATTTCAATTATTTACCAGTTATCTATATTTGTAGTTTTGTACACATATGGATAAATGGAAAACTTAAGTACATGAATTTACTTATTTATCGATTTATTCAAGTAAACATGCATGCATGAACTATTTGTACAAATTATACTAGTATGCATGCATCAAATTAGTAATGACAAATAAATACAAGAAATTAAATAGTTGGCATATTTGTATCTCTTGATTTGATATGTAATCAGAAAAAGAAAATTGTCTCTATTCTACAATTTAATTGAGATTTAATTACTTTTTGATATCAAAACTAATCCTTCATGTTTTTGCATTGTTTAGAATTCATGGAGAATTTGGGAAGTACTGCTAAAAATTCTACAACAAACACTAAAAGTACCCCGCATGAAAAATAGCAGCAAGAAAATGTTACAAATGAAGAGTGTACTCAGCAAGTACAAAGAGAATCAATAACTCAAGTTGGGAATCAAGCAAAACCACCACTTTTAAAATCAAAAAAGGGTGGTAAGCAAAAATCATGGGTTTGGGATCATTTTGATAAAATTACAAGTAACAATAGTAGTGATCAAAGGACTAGTTGCAAATATTGTAAGAAATCTCTTGCATGTCCATCAACTAGTGGCATAAGTTGTTTGAGTAATCACTTGAGTAGATGTAAAAGCTATCCTGCAAATATAGAAAGCAAAAGCCAAAGAACATTAACTTTTAAGCCTTTATCAAGTGGTTCAGTTGGCACTACACATAAGCTTTTACATTGGAATTTTGATTAACAAGAATGTAGGAGATGTCTTGCTAGAATGATAATTTGTGATGAAATACCTTTTAAATTTGTGGAACATGAACGATTTCGTGACTTTTGTCATGCTATGCAACCTTTGTTTGTTATGCCATCACGTTTTACGGTTGCTAGGGATTGTTATGATCTTTATAAACAAGAGAAATTGAATTTGATGAATTGTTTGAAGAAGTTATCTTCTAGAATTTGCCTTACAGCTAATGCATGGACTTTTATTCAGAATTTGAGTTATATGCGTATCACATGTCATTTCATTGATGAGAATTGGACTTTGCATAAAAAGATTATTTCTTTTTGTCCAATTTTTAGTCATTTTGGTGAGGTTATGGGTCATTCAATTGAAAAATGCTTACTCAATTGGGGTAGCGGTATAGTTTTTACTGTAACGGTTGATAATGCAGCCTCAAATGATTTGGGTATTCAGTACTTAAAAAGAAGGCTTAATAGTTGGGGGTATAGTGTTTTGAATGGTGAATACTTGCATATGAGATGTGCTGCACATATTTTGAGCCTTATTATGAAAGAAGGATTGAAAGAAATTAGTAGTTCAATTGAGAAAATTCGAAATGCAGTGAAATATGTTCGCTCTTCTCCTTCTAGGTTGAGTAAGTTTAAAGAGTGTGCTAAAAAAGAGTGGCTAGATACTTCAAGTCTTGTATGCCTAGATGTGGAAACTAGGTGGAATTCAACTTACTTGATGTTAAAGTCTGCTATCAAGTTTGAAAAAGCTTTTAACTTGCTTGAGCTTACTGATAAAAAGTATGTGACTGACCTTTTGAGTAAGAGCGGCTTACCTGATAGTAGTGACTGGGAATATGCTAGAAGTCTGCTTCCTTTTCTTGAAGTGTTTTATGAAACAACTGTGAGTTTGTCTGGTTCACTTTATGTAACTGGGAATGAATACATGAGACAGATTTATGGTATTGGCTTGTTGATTTCTTCATGGTGTGAAAGTGATCATTTGGGTTTGAGGGGAATGGCTATGAAAATGAAGAATAAATTTGATAAGTATTGGGCAAATGTTGATAATGTGAATATTATGTTGTTTGTTGCTATGGTGCTTGATCCTCGTTTTAAATTGGAATCTGTTGATGTCATCATTGATTATTGTTATGGAATTGAGAATGGTGAATAGCTTAAATACAATTTGAGAAGAGTTTTATCTGGTATGTATGATTCTTACGGTGCATTCATAGTGCCATCCACTCAAGTAGAAGCAAATGAAACAGTTCAGGCTGAGAAAAATGAGGTTAAGACTAGAGCTACTATAGATATTATTCGAACAGTTTTGAAAAAGCAAAAAATATCTCAAAGTAGTATGGATGTAAAAACTGAGTTTGATAGGTACTATAATGAGGTGCTTGAGGAAGATAAAGAAAATTTTGATATATTGAATTGGTGGAAGGTTAATTAATCAAAGTATCAAATACTTTCTGTAATGGCTCGAGATGTATTTGCAATGCCTATGTCAACTGTTGCTTCAGAATCTGCTTTTAGCATAGGAGGCCGTATTCTTGACTCATTTCGGTCTAGTTTGACTCCTAGAATTATGGAAGCGCTTGTTTGAGGACAAGATTGGTTTAGATCAAGTAGTAAACTAATTTTTATTGAAGAAGTTTTAGAGGAACTTGAAAGTTTGGAGATAGGTATTATTCTTTCTTATTTTAATTTTTTATTTATATTTTCACTTATGGTTTCAACACTAATTAATTTGTAATATTTTTTTTTGTTTTATTTTTAAATTACAGAGTCAACTTGTGATATAGGTGATCATAATGTCATTCAAGTTGATGATTAGATTGGAGATACTGCAGCTTCATGTTATACTATATTTTTATGTTAATTTTATTTGTTGAACTATGATTTGTAATTTTAATTTTTAAAGACTTTGAACATTTTTAGTTTATGTTGAATTATGTTTGTAGTTTGACATTATATTTAATTATTATGTTGAATTATATTTGTAGTTTGACATTATATTTAATTATTATGTTGAATTATGTTTGTTTTTTAATTTTAATTTTTAAGTATTTTCAATAATTTAATTTTTTTATAAATGTATTTTATAATTATAATGGTTAACCGAAAAATATTAGTTAACCAGTCTGAAAATCCGAAATCGATAGACTGGTTAACCGATATTAATGGACTGGTTAATAGACTGTGATTTTAAAAAATCGATGTCAATGGACTTGTTTTTTTTGGGGCTCATGGACCGGTTAACCGGTCCATGCTCACCCCTAATTGACAATAATAACATGAATTAAAAACAAATAAAGTCCAGAGAATAAACCCGGGAGAAGACCCTTAGGTCATTGCAGTGACCTCCATCACAAATAGCTCCAGATTCACCAAACAAGTCAGATAAAAACTCACAAAATAAAAGACATATTAGTGCCCAATTGAGAGCAAAATAAAATAAGAAATTAAACAACAATAAAAAGAAACATGAGAAATTGCATGAAAAATCCATAGAAAAACAAAGGAATAAGAAAGAGGAGACAAATGGGAAAAGAAGGCCCAGGGACAACCCAAGGCGCGTGAGTGACGGGTGTCCCTGGGTGTGACCGGCGGGCATAGCTAGTTACCCTCGATGGCCGTCAGTGGTTCCTATGCCCGTTGGTCACCCCTGTTCCCGAGAAAGGCAAACCAAATTACTTTTGTTGTTTTAATTTGAGTAAAATAAGATTTTTATGCAAGAAACCACTGAAAAATAATTAAATTCAAAATAATAGATCCATAATGTTTACCCTTGGATTCTTTTTACCTTGTGAAGGTGAATGTTGTGCGATTTTGGCTTCTTGAGTTCTACAAGGATCGGCCTGCGATTGCGTGATTTGGAGAGATTTTTGACTGCAAAAATCTTATTTTGAAAAAAATAAACCAAGAGAAGAAAATTATATTTCTCTTTCTCGGTATTTTAGCACTTTAAATGTGAAAAAAACAAAAGCTAAATTGACAAAAAAATGAATAAATGTCGTTCCCTCTATTCAGTTTTGATTCAGAAAATATTTGATAAAATGTTTTTGGAAAAAACGATTATTTCGTGAGGAAATCTTTAAAAACCACTTTTCTGATCAAAATTTTCCAACCCAGAATTTTCTAACCTAAAATCTTCCAACCCCAAATAAGGAACTTTCTTCCCCTATTTATAGGTTTTGGAACATATTTCAAATAAATTTAAATTTGAAGAGGATTTTCTGAAATCAAATCAAAACTGAATGATTTTCCCAATATTCCCAAAATAAAATCTAATATTTAAAAAAAATATATTTTAAAAGATTTTGGAGATTTAAAAGATTTAAAAGGATATTTTGTTAATCTTTCAAAATTTGGAGAATCTGGCGGTGTAAACGACCAGATCACCTACCGACGGGCAGCCCGTGGATGATCGACGGGCATTGGTTATGTGGGTACCAACAGTCATTTGGCTGACGGGCCTACACGTGGCTCGGAGATGAGAGACGACCGTCTCTCAAGTGAGCGACGGGCGTCGCTCAACTGGTCGACGGGCACCGCTCAGGTATGCGACGGGCGTCTCTTAGTCGAGCGACTGGCTCCATTCCCGAGCGACAGCCAGTGCTCGTCGCGAGAGACGGGCCTCTCGTGTGAGCGACGGGCTATCCCACCACCGACGGGATGCCCGTCGGTGGAACAAAATCCCAAATCTCAAAGCTGAACTCTCTTCGACCCTCAGAAATCTCCCGTTTACCCAGAAAACCTCTGATCCTTATAAAACTGGAGAATGAAGACCCACAACTTCCATTCTTTATCCGAAGACCGACGTTAGTCTCTTCATCGAGTAACTCTAATCTGGACTGCCTCAGGACCCGGTGTCTACAACACCCTTAACCATTTATTTAGGGAAGAAAACCAGTTGGTTAATGCTTTAGCCACCTAGGTGTATATCTGGGATAATCCTAAAGGTCTTAAGATGAAACCTAAAATACTCAATAGTTCTAACAAGGTATGCTTCGAGGAGGTATCTTAAGTCATGGCGATGGATGTTGAAAATGCTAAGCCATGGTTTTATGACATAAAGAACTACTTAGATAAAGGAGTTTATCCTATAGAAGCTTTAGAGAAACATAAAGCCATATTAAGGAAGCTGGCTACTCATTTCATCCTTTTCAATGATGTTACGTACAAGAGACAGCTTGATGGGCTACAACTTTGCTGTCTTTCTAAGGCCGAGTTAGATATGGTTATTAAATAGATCCATAAAGGAATTTGTGGGTCTCATATGAATGGGCATAATTTGACTAAAGCTATTATCTGACAGGGATACTACTAGATGAAGATGGAGATAAATTGTATTGTTTATATTCACAAGTGTAGACAATGTTAGGATCATACAAATCTCAATCATTTACCTCCTTGAGAGTTGCACAATCTATCACCAATTTGGCCTTTTGCTGCCTAGGACATAGATGACATAGGGAGATACCACTACAAAAAAAATCCAAATTAGCGACTGAAATTAGCGACGGATACATTTTCGTCGCTAATTAGCGACTGATTTGCGACTAAATTTGAAATTAGTCACAAAAATCCATTTTTTTTACTTTTAGCAACTAAATAGCGACGAAAATAAATAATCCGTCGCTAAATTTTTGGCGGCAATAAATGGCGCTTCTTTTTAGCGACAAAATTTAGCGACGGTGGGTTTAGTCGCTAATTTAGTCGCTATTTGAGGGTAAAAGGGGAAATTTGAGGGTAAAAATCTACCCTAGTCCAAAACTGCGTCGTTTTAGCTCTTTGCTCTTTCTTTTCTTTCTTTTTCTTCTTCCCTCTTTTCTTTATTCCTTCTTTCCCGATGCCTAGCCACTAAAGATCCCTATCTCTTCCTTTGGTTTCCAGGAGCCACCACCTGCCCCTCTTCTTCTCGTCACCGTCTCCGCTTCCTCTGTTGGCAACCACCGTCGCCGGCCTTTCCTCTTATTCTTCTTTCTTTTTCGTCGGCTTTTATATGGAGAGGCAGCAGCATTTTCCCCCTTGGCAGCCCTTTTCTTCCACCGTTGCCGCTGCCCTTTCCTCCATTAGCTCTTCGCCGATCTGCCTTCTGATCCTGGTGTGAATTTTTATTTTCGATTAGAAATTTGTGTGATTCATTTTTTTTTGTTTTTATTATTGTTCGATGAGGACGACTCGAGCAAAATAGGTGTCAGATCTAGCAAATGAGAGAGAGGTTCATGAGTTCTTCTCTTTCTCTGGCGAAATCGAACATATTGAGATCCACCGGTGCGTTCTTTGCTTCTTTCTGTATTTATGTACTCTCTATTTTTTTGTATGCATTTAATATGTTTGATTAATATTTAATAGATTTCTTGGAGAACAGAAATAAAATGCTATCATTGAGGTTAAATATTTAATAAAGAAATATTTAGTTTTTTTGCACCATAGGCTAGATATTTAGTTATATTGTTAGATTTATGAGTTTGTAAAGTTATAAGAGATTCTCAAAATTTGTTAATCTTGAGACTAAAAGTATTGACAAAGATAAATTTTGCTATGTATCCATTAGTTAAACCTTGTAGGCTCAAAGAAATAATTCAGACTGGGATTTTTATTTTACTTTTATTTCTCACTTAATCACTAGACAATTGCTAGAACTTGGTAAATGTTTCAATTCGGTGTTGGAGCCTACCTTTTGTGTTGAATTTCTGGCAGAACTCTGCACCACCTGACTAAAGTTCTTGTTTTAATATGTTGGACTTTTTATTAAATTGAGTTACTCTTTTGTTTGATGAATATCACATACAAAATTTGACTTAAATTTCTCTGGAATTTAAGGTATTTTGCTTGTTACTTGATGAATCCATTATTTATGAAGAATTAGACAGTCTTACTTTTGATTGAATTTGAACTTTCTATCTCTCAATCCATTTGTGTTGCTGAAATTTTGGATGTTATAATTTGGATTTTATGCATATTTGTTGGATAATCTGTGTTTAGTTTTTAGATACTTTTTCTTGCATTATTTTGATTACTTTGCAGCTGGCTACTTTGTTTGGGCTGTTGTAATTGAGAATTTGGCCAAAATTGGTTATCAAGGGAAGAATCTGCACATGGTAGGTTATGATTGGAGGCTTTCTTTTTAGAATACAGAGGTAAATATATTATTAGCATATACATGAACTAAAAAAATAGAAATAAAAAGCATAGTGTGAGTATATATATATATATATATATATATATATATATATATAATCTTTTAGCATATATATGTAAGTTTTATTTGCTTCAAGTTTAAATAGTACAATAAATATGCTTCAGTTTTTGAGAGAAAACTTCCATATATGTAGATTTTGGTACTTTCTTGTGTGGAAAAGAGAAGTTGGTTATGTTTTTAATTATTTTTACCTAGGAGGTAAAATAACATTGTATATGTTGCTTTCCCCAAACTAATAAATTTGTTGTTGAAGTGTGGAAATATGTGATCCAAGAGTTTGCCACATAATTGAATAGTTACAAATCCATTTTTTTTATTGGTTTTATTTGAAAGTGAATATTCATTTTTCTCATATGCTTGTTGATGACATTTAACTCATTATATTTTATATTGTAGAACCAAGCTGTAAGCTCTGCTCCTTTAGCTCCACCATATGCTCCTTTCATTATATCCGGCACAACCATCTAGCAACTGAAATTCCTGATGCACCACCTGCAGCTTATACAATTTTATTATGTTATCTCTTTATTCCACTTAGTTCTAAATAGCACTATTTTGTTTGAATTATTTATTTTTTCTAAGTAAATTTTAAGTACTATTTCAATTTAATGTACTCTATGATATTATATTTTTTAAATTAATAATATTGGAGAATTGTTATTTATATAAATTAAATTTTGGATGATATAATAATAATAATAATAATAATAATAATAATAATAATAATAATAATAATAAAAAAATTAAATTGGAAATTATAATAAAAATTTTAATATTTTTAACGACGGAATTGTGATAGATTATTCGTCGCTAATAATTTTTTTAATTTTCACATCGGCAAATTTTATGAATTATTTAGCGACGAAATTTTTATTTTTAGCGACTGTTTTTGGCTGTCGCTATTTTTAGCGACTGTTTCAGGTTTTAGTCGCAAATTTTTTGCGACGCTTAGTCATCGCGTCGCTAAAATAAATTACCGACGGAAATTTTCCAATTAGCGATGAAAATTTCTGTCCCTAATAGCCTGTTTTTTTGTAGTGTGCACTCTACCACATCTAATGGTCATCATTTCTTGGTAGTTGCTATCGACTACTTCAGTAAGTAGGTTGAATCAGAATCCTTTAGTAAATTAGGAGCAAAGTAAATGTCCAAGTTTATTGAGATGATGATAATCTGTTGGTATGAGGTTCCCTACCATATTTTTTCTAATAATGGCAATCAGTTCCAAGGAGAAACAATATAACTATTGGAAAGATATGAAATTAAACACCATAAATCTTCATCATATTGTCCTAAGTTTAATGGTTTGGTCGAACCAATTAATAAGAATTTGAAACATATTTTGGCCAAGACAATTAACATACATATAGATTGAGCAGATAAGCTTCCTTATGCCTTATAGGGCTACAGAACTACGACCAGAGTATCCATTGGAGCTACCCCTTATTCTTTGGTATTTGGAACTAAGTTAGTCATCTCCATCGAGCTAGAGATGGAATCCTTAAGGGTGATGGCAAAGGCGACGACAATTGAGTCGGATTAGATTAAAGGTAGATATCAATAACTGGCTCTTCTAAATGAAAAGAGGCTAAGGGCCTTATACCACAGTTAGGTTTACTAGATGAGAATAGAAAAGGTCTTTAACAAAAAGGTGAAACCCCATCAGCTTAAGGAAGGTGACTTGGTTCTAAACCATTATAAGTAGACCACTTAAACCCCTAAGGGAAAAATTCATACCAAATTGGGAAAGTCCCTTTATTGTTAAAAAGTTATTTTAAAAGGTTATAGTTTGCCTTTTAAATGTAGAGGTTAATGAGTTTAAAGAACTAGTCAACCGTGATAGGCTAAATGATAAAAAAAAAAAAGTTTGATAGATCGAAAACCCAAAAAAAAAGGTGCACTAGGCAAAAATTAGGGGATTGATAGAAAATGGTCAACCGAGAAAACCCATGAGGGATTGATAACAAGAGTTAATGATGCAATTCATATTTTTTGTTAATATTAACGAGAGTTATTCAGTGTTGTAGTTAAATTTTAACTGGGTTATTATCAAAATGATTAAAGCATCATAACATCTTGCAATTAATCAATAGTCTTATACATTCCTTATTATCTTTCTTCATTCAATACATATATAAAAGTTGTGAGTGCATGCACATTTTCTTTTCCTAACACTATTGTTTCTATTAGCAGGTACAATTAGGGAAAACCAATAAAAACAATCACAATAAGATAGTATAAGAGTAGAGATAAAAGAGACAACTGTCCCTTGCCAAGAGAGGGAACACCACCAGTGGGCCTCATATTTTGTCCTCACACTGGTTTAGTATGAGAAGTAGGATTAACAAGCCATGCCTTGTAGGCAGCATTCGTGTTAAAGTCATAATGATCAATGTGAGTTATATAGGTGCAAAGCGTCAAATCTAGCCATAAACATATATATTGGTTTAAAAAGCACTTAATTAACGGCCTCACTAAAAAGTCATCCAACTCCAATTAGTGGGTTACTGCCACCTATACTGTCTACTGCATTGCCCTGGGACGTAAAACCTCACATGATGAATGCCTATCAAAGGGACACAATTCTTGTCCCCACTTATCCTGACAAACTCAAGTGGTAGCTAAGGACACATAAAGTTGATATTATCATCAGTGGTATGCACTAACTAGCTATATCAAGCATCCACAATCGACAAGACCCATAAAACTTGACGAGATAACAAGTGCAAGGGTCAATAAGAAAGGATCACCTTAGCCGAAGGATCCTCTAACAACCACAACTTCTTCTGTAACCACACCTGAATAATAATAAATAATAAAAATTAAAATTAAAAAATAATATAAAAGCCATAGATTGGTAGTTTAGGCAAAAAATTTGAGGCATAAGATTATATGAAAACTCCATAAGGGGCACATTGTCCAAAAAGAAAAGCTAATGCGACAATCAATAAGGGGTGCATTACCTTAAAATATTGACTACAGGCAGTTTGTAAGTACAATATGCAAGTATAATGGGCATTTTGCAAGTGCATTGTGCAAGTGTAGCAAATAGTTTGTAAGTGTAGTGTTCAATTTGCAAGCACAATATGCAAGCAAATTGTGGCAAGCATGACAGTTAACATGAAGACAATACTTGAATAATAAAATAATAACCCTACAAAAGTATGCTCCCTTAGGGATGGATCTCAATGTTTCTATCCTAGTTTTCAACATCGTGGTTTCTATGGTAGTGATCTAAATGACACATGGTCTTTGCAATGATAAAGGGAATGGGTTGAAGGTAATTAGTTCTACACTAAAAAAAATGTCAAAGCAAAAGATGGACTACTACTAAGTGCTCAAATCGCCTAAATTGGGTACCGACGTGGTAGACTAATAATGCAGGTAGGCTTTCTTAGTGATTTTCTGACCCCAATATGATGGTAAATTCCTCAAGAAATGGGCATATCTCTTGATGAGTGAAATAGAAAGCACGAAGATGCAGGTTTTAGAAATGCACGCAAGCAATTAAGAAAACGCCATCTATATTCACCTTTTTAAGGAAACAGGTGCGGAAAAATCCCTAACACCATATTCTCCCAAGTTTCAAGATAATCAAGGATACAATTAAGTCAGTTTTTCAAAGAACGCTAATTTTTCATAGTAAAAATAAGGGAAGTAAGGTGGATTCAAAGCAACAAGTAAGGAGTTAGATGTGGATATTACATAATACAAGGGGAAGGTATTTATAGATGTAAATATTACAACTCAAAGGTAATTTTAATATGGCAAGAAGGGCTACCATTCTGTAAAAAGGGGAGAGCTAACCAGTGATGTGACATCACACCAAATAGTCAAATCTAGGTCAAGGGGAACTAACTAGCTTTCAATTACTAACAAGCCAGTTAACCCTGATTAGCCAGTTCTCAATTGCCAATTGGCTAGTTTAGAGTTAACAAACTGGCCAATCCATGTTTATAAAACATGATGTTTTTTGTTATAGAAACTGAAGAAAGTGACGGGCATCTTGTTTAGGGAAGACTACAAGGATTTAGTGCATGTAACACCCCTTACAGGCATCCTATATGCTTATTGAATAATATGGGACCATCTGTTGTAGGGTGTCACACCCCAGTATTCAAATACCTATTAATACACTTACATAGCTATAACTGTTTACAAATATATTCCATTCCAAATAATACAAGTCACTAAAAACTTTTTCCTCTTTAAACACATATCATACATTCAAAGTTCATCGTCTAAAGTTTTATACTCCTGGATTCACATATACAGAATAATTACATTACTTGAATACTACTTTAACATATACATCATTGTGTTGTTGCAAAATGACTACTACAAATACATTAGCTTTTAGCCAAAAAAAAGAACCTATAAAAAGACTCTCTTTCTATATTTGTGTTGGCCTTTAACTTTGCAGCTTGTCCTTGCGAACGGAATTGTCAGTGGCAGCTACATGGATTAACACTCATGCTTAGTGTCAAACTTAGTGGGAAACATATAAATTGAGATGACCGCTTACAATAGTTAACAACAAACAAATAGAATATATATATATATATATATATATATATATATATATATATATATATATATATATATATATATATATATATATATATATATAAATTCTAAAAAATGTAATATATTGTATTATGCATAACATGTCCATATTGTTTGCATGCCATAAGATCATATCATATATCAGAATGCATATTAATGTTTACCTCATTTAGGTCACATTATTCACATAATTGTTTGTCTACTTTACTATGGGTGTGGATAAGTAGAAGAAACTAACTAGCACTCCGGAAGGTGAGAAATTACAATGCCTGAAGGTATACAAATCTGGCACACCCGAACGTGAGAGTTACATGATTATCATGTGTAGGCATACCCGAAGGTAAGAATAAAGGATACATTTAGTCTCAAATAAAAGACACCATGGGTGTCAAATATATTTGTAGCTACAAATAGCACCCTATAGGCATACCTATCTATCCATGCCCTAGACTTGCTAAGCAAGCTCTAATATTAGTTCAGAATTATTTACAGTCATTTCACATTCATGTGTGTATATTCAACATCTTTATTTCGGAAACAGAAAAATCAGGTAACTATAAAATCATATCATTAACAAATAAATAAGCATAGGCATTATGCCTCATATGAGAATTATATTCGCATCATTGTAATTTTTATGTTATTTCATGCATATTGCATGAATTTCAACAACTAACATATTTATACAGACATCCAACAAGTATCATACACTACAAGAAATTGCGGCTTTCCTAACGGAATTTACAAATGAAAAAGCCACAGTTTCCATTGGCAAAGCAAATTCCTGACAGAATTTGTCGACAGAAAATTTTATCGAAATAGTGATGATGGCAATGTTTACTGATAAATTTTTTTTCCTCGGTATTTTTCTCGATAAATTTTTTTTTAGCCGGGAAAATTATCGAAAAAATATTTTTCTGTAAGTATTTTTAACGACAGAATAGAATATTCTATCGGTAACATTAGTGACGAAAAATAGAAATCTGTCGTTAATGTGACCAATGGAATATTCTATTTCATCGTTGAAAATACCGACGAAATAGAATATTCCGTTGGTAATTTTCCCGATGAAATTGGACATTCTGTTGGGAAATTTAGTAATTGTTTTTGAATATTTGAATAATAAATTTCTTTTGAAATATAATATTTTAATGAGAAAATCAACAATAATTAATAAATTATATAAATTTATAATTGACAAATAAAATATATAACTTAAAATGTATTAATTATAGCAAAATATTCTAGTTAAAATGTATTAATGTATAAAAATACTAAAATAATTGTAAATACTAAATAATTATAAAATCTCTAACTAAGCCGGTAGGGAAGGTGGACGATCAGTCTGCTGGGATAAACTTCTGCCTCTTGCTTGCTTCTGATCCTCCTGGCATTGCAAATGAGATATCTGATCCATCAACACTTGTACTATATTTTCAAGGTGAATTACTCTCTTATTCGATGCAGACACCCTATTGGAGGCAGCTGTACTAGATGTCAAGGATTGCGAGTAGCAGGTGTTAGCAAAAGTACCTAAGCCAAAAATTCATCCACGGCAGTCCCTACTACCAACTGCCTGGTAGAAGGTCTGACTCTCATCAACATTTTCAAAATTTTGTGTTTGTTCTTGAAGAGTCTCTTGTATTTGCTCCTGTCATAAAACAAATTATATACATTAAATACTTGTAAATTTTAACTAACATGATAAATAAAAATATTATTGATATATAATTTAAACTTAATGGATTTGCTGACATCGACGGTTGATGAATGTCACACCATCATGCTTACATATGTGGATGTGCATGAACACCTCATATGGAGTAGGCTTCTTACCCAATGATGTTTCCTGCAAACAAATAAAATGCTATAATTGAACTAAATTTTACAAAAATTTCAGCAGAGTTTCCTTTATTTTTTTGATATTTACCCCCTGTTAAATAGAACATTATCTCAACAATCTAACAACCAAGGCAATAGAATTATATTTATATATTATCTTCAATGTAAAGGACATATGTTTTCGTCCTAAAGTTTGTACATCAAATAACTTTTAAATATAATTAAATGAAAATGTTTATGTCAGGTTTAAATACTTACAAGTCTTTTTGCATGCATGTGGTAGGTCATCGATCCTCCACTGTGTAAGATGCACTCACTCCCTTCGGTCCTCAAATCTATTATTTGCATTCTGGTAAAAAATGGTGACTGCCTCAAGTGTTGACCAGTATTGCTGCCAGTTCTCCTATATTTCTTCGGAGATGTAATGAGCCGTACACCCTTATTGTGGTGCATACTCACAAAATCTCTATAACATGCATGGGCTCGACTCTCCCATGCATGATAAATGATGTGATCAAATTATGAATCCCAAAAAAAGTGTTTCTGAAAAAAAAATAAAAATTTGTAATTATTAAAAAACTACAATAACTAAGATTTAAGTATTCATCTTATTTATCTCGAACTCTTCAAAATAAAAAGTGTTTTTGTCTCTTGTGTTACTTTCTTCCACGTGTAACCATCAAAATCAATCTTCTCATGGAACTTTGCCGTGATCGCATGGGAGCACATTCTTGAAGGAACCAACCTGCATCACAAGCATTTTCAGAAGCTTAATGAAATCAAATACGATTAGAAAATACAAAATATATTACTCACTCATTATTAATAATGGACATGTAGGTCCTTCCATCTACTCTAACTGCTCTAGGCATGAGTGGTTGAACTGCCTCTATTCCTAATATCTGTGATGGTGCTAATGCAGCCCCTGCAATTGGGGTTGATGTTCCTTCTCCAAGTGATGATATAGTAGCAGGGATAGTAGGTGATGTAGTAGCTGGGGTAGTAAGAGGCGATGGAGAACTGTGTGGTAATGAAGCTTATTTAGAGGAAATAGGAGCTTGCGATGTCGGAGGTGGAGGATCACTAGATTCTTCCGGTGGTGGTGTCCTTATCCTTAGGGGCATCATATTAGGACCCTTTCGCTTTATTGGATTATTTTAAACCTGAAATATCTGAAAATAATTATTGCATTAAATATAAAATTGGAAATGTTAAGAATGAAATATATACAATTATATTATTGAAGCAATAATTAATTTTCTCACTTGATATGTAATTAAATAGAACAATCAGTTGCTATCATCCATTAATTGTGAATCATAATCTTCATCTTCATTTTTTGAAGAGTTAGAATACAAATCAGGCTTCTCTTCAGATCCGTCGCCCTCTATTGATTCCTTATCCTCTCCAGATAAAATGTCTACATATTCATTATTTAGGTTATTCAGAGGTTTATCGTCATCATATATGACACTTCCATTTATTTCATGATACCTGATTGCTTGTTCCTGAAATGCTTCAGTTTCAATCCTTTTATTTTGGCTTGTTGCTTTCATTTTAAAAATACGGGTTTTACTTTATAAACTGCCAACCAATCTAATTTATGCCCATCTCAAGCTGGGGAAGGGATGTAATAAACATGGATTGCTTGTAGTGCTAATACAAAATGTTCAAACTTACTAAATCTTCTTTTCTGATTTATTTCAACTAAATTGTATCTGCTATGGACTTTTGTTCAAACATTAGGTGTTGGATCAAACTGTTCACACTTAAATATCATAATACGTTTTATAGGCAAGACGAGGTATTCTAGTTCAATAATCTCAATGATTTTACCATAATAGTCCATCGATTCCCCTATACAAACCCCACTATATACTGTTGCCTTGCTATGACCATGATACTCAGCATGAAATTTGTATCCATTAGCAAAATACATCAGATATGTTTTGATCATGTTAAATAGCTAAGTGTAGTTTAAATACTTATCTTAAATTATATAAATTATTGCATACGTATTCCTTGAAACCATTGATGAAAGTTATTTTCAACTTCTTTATTGATCTCATTATCTGCCCTTTCTGGCATAAGCTCGCATAACCATGCCTCCTACATGCTTAAAATTCATTACAATATTATTATTAATGGAGACAACCCTTAACATTATTTAAAAAAAAAAAATTAGACTTACATGAGAAACGATTGAAGCAATTCAGTAAAATATAAGTATGGACGGCCTCTATTTCTTCATCAGTTAACATTCTTCTTGTGTTGTGTCCATATAGAAGGCCATGATATGTGAAAATGGCTAAGTTTCCATCACTATTACTCGTTTCTCCCCTATCGTCATTACGAGGCACGTTTCTATGTCTTGTTTGCACATGCGGCTAAAAGTAATGCAAGCAAAATATACTTGCTTCCTCAACCAAATACGTATTACATATTGAACCTTCAAATATGGCTTTGCTTTTGACATTTTTTTTAAGGTGATACAAATACCTACATTAGAAGTATAATTCAAATTTGTTATATTAACACATACCTAGTTTACACCTCTGAATATAATATATACTTACCTCTTGAATGGGTACATCCATCGATATTGGACAGGACCAACAAGTTTTGCCTCATTTATTAGATGTGCAGGCAGATGTTCCATGCAGTCGAAGCAGTTTAGAGGGAAAATCCCCTCTAATTTGCACAAGAAATTGGAATTTGTTGTTCTATTCTTTCAATGTCAGCTAACTGAATTTCAAAAGATGTTAATGCTTTGAAAAACAAGCTTAATTATGTAATCACTTCTCAAACCTTAGTTGGCAACAACTCCCAGAGTACAACTGGGATTAGCCTCTGTATAAATACATAATAGTCATAGCTTTTAAGTCCAAATAATTTTAACTTGTGTCAGACCACGATCCGAGATTTACATCGAAATTTTGGAAAGAGTTGCAAGTTGCTTTGGGTACTTGACTGAACTTTAGTACTGCTTTCCATCCTCAGACAGACTGGCAGTCAGAGAGGGTGATTCAAATTTTGGAGGATATGCTTCAGGGTTGTGCATTAAACTTTTCGGGCAGTTGGGACAGATATGTACCTCTAATGGAGTTCGCATACAATAACAGTCATAAGATGAGCATAGGAATGGCCCCATGTGAGGCTTTGTATGGTAGGAAGTGTAGGATTTCAATTTGTTGGAATGAACTGACTGAACATTCTTTTGTTGGCCCTAAATTGGTTAGAGATACCGAGCAAAAGATTAAGGTTATACAACAAAATTTGAAGACAGTCAAGGACAGACAGAGATCTTATGCCAATTTAAAGTGGAAAGATATGCAAAACCAAGTTTGGGATAAAGTGTTTTTGAAGGTTTCTCCTTGGTGTAAGATTCTTCATTTTGGTAGGAAAGGAAAACTAAGTCCTAGATTTGTAGGCCCTTATGAGATTTTGGAAAGGATCGAACTAGTTGCATGCAGGTTAGCTTTGACATGGGAGTTAGCTAAGTTGCATGACATATTTCATATGTCGATGCTTCGCCGATATAGATCGGATGCATCTCATGTGCTATCAGTTCAGGATGTACAGGTTTAGCCTAACTATTCATATGATGAGGAACGGAAAGCTATTCTGGCTCATGAAGTGAGATAGCTCAGAAATAAACAGATTCCTTTGGTTAAAGTATTATGGCATCATGATGGGATCGAAGAAGCTATTTGGGAACCAGAGTTAGCTATGTCGTCTCAGTATCCACATTTGTTCAATTCAGGTGAGAATTATGATGACGAAATTCTTTTTAAGGAGGGTAGAATTGTAACACCCCGATTCCCACCCTAGTAGTTTTGAGCTTTTGTGTGTGTGTTATTACATGTGTTAGGTCATTATGCTAGTTAATTAAAGAGTTAGTTGCATGAATTATTAAGTTTACGGGTATAATTGTGTTTCGATATTTAATGGTGTGACTTGTTTGTGTGGTTTTGAAGAGTAGAAGGATTAGAAGAGGAATTTTACCAATTTAGCCACAATTTTGTGACAAGTGGAAGAAAGGTTAGGTGGAGATAAGGCTGGACTTAGTCAAAGGAAAGAGAAAAAGCGAGAGAGAGTGAGAATAGCTGTTCCTTCTCTTCTCCCTCCCATTTTCTCTTTCTCAGCCAAAGCTTCTCTCCTTCTCCTCCTTGCTTCTCTTCTTCTCCTCCTTTGCTGTGTTTGTGAGTTGGGTTGGCAAATTTCAAAGCTGGGAGTAAGTTTCTTCTTCTTCCTCTTCTCCTTTTATTTTCCGTGGTTGTGTGTGTGAGTGGGTTGTTATGGCTGTGATTGTGTTGGATTAATTGGTATGTGTTGGGTTATGATTTTTGGTTCATAGGTTCCTCTTAGAGACCCAAAAGGGAAGGATATTGCTAGTGGTAGTGCCACAAATTGACAACTGAGGAGCTTAGGAATTCAAGGTTTGGGATTTGTTTGAGTTGCTTTTATGTTTGAATTTTTGTTTTGATTTCTGGTAATTACGGGAAAAATTGTGTATATTTATGTGTTTAAATGAAGTGTGGGATGTTGAATTGAAGTGAAGTTGTGGATTTGATAGTAGAATTGTGATTGGGTATGATGTTGTATGGTTTTTGGCAAAATTTCTTGGTTTGAAGAACTTTTCGTTTTGATTGCCTATTTTGATGTTTTAATTTGTGTTAAGTAGAATAAAACTTGGGTTTTATGTTTTATATTGTGTATTGAAGGCTTGATTTTGATTGTATCAGAGTTTGATAAGTTAATTGGAGGTTTGGGTAGGTTTGTGTGTTGAAATTTTTCTGCAGATCGGCTGAAGGAGTTAGAAACCTGACTCTATCATGAGCGTGATAGAGCTCGATTATCCGAGCTCTTACTGAAGAGGGTCTCTGTTGCGAGCACGATAGAGAGCTCGACAGCCGAGCTGTTGCGGGGTTGATTGCTTTTGCTAGCGTGCCTGTGCGCGCGAGTGACCTTTTTTGCCCTTTTTCGTGAGTGCGATAGAGGCCTGCTAGCCCGCCCTCGCGAGAGCGCCAAGGCCGTCGCGAGCGTGACATTGGGCAATTTTTGCCTTTGCCACGGGCGCGATGGTCATCTCGAGCGTGACTGTCTCCTGTTCCTTCATGTTATTTATTTTTATGTCTTTTTACATAGTTGCTCACTCATGTTTTGGTAAATGAATTTATGTATGAACTATTATATACTGCAATATCTTCTATATGTATTCTTTATACTGATTTAAGCCTAGCCTGTAAGAGTCAAGTAAGTGGATAGATAGGCATGCCTATAGAGTTCTGTTAGCTGCAGCCCCTTTGTGTTTCAGACCCTGATCAGGTCCCCGTTTGGGTCCTTGCGATCCTTAGTTTGTTTGGATCTTGTTTAAGATCCCCCAATGTGAAAATGTTTTTTATGGAATCAAAAGAAGTTACTTTTGACTGTACCCACAGTTACCAATGTGTTCACTAGCTACCCGCTACATTGAGTTTGTAAGCATATTTATGGTTATCACTTGAATGTGAACTTGCTATAAAAAAAAATATATATGCTGTGAAACCCTTGTGAATACAATGCATGATGTAATCTTACTATGCTCTATATGGATTTATGTATGTATGTATGTGCCGTATGGATTTATGTATATATGTATGTGTTTTGCTTTCACAGCCATTGTGAATGGTCGTTCATCTTTTATTTTCCCGACTAAGCGTTATAGCTTAGCACGAGTGTTTCATCCATGTAGGTGCAGAAATAGTGGAATTTTTGGTAGGACCGCAGCAGTCTAGGCTAACACAGTAGGAAGGCTTATTAAGAGATTTAGTTTTGTATATTGTACTCTTTTGTATAACTTTTGTTTCTGTCTCGATTTTATAATACTTCAGCTTTGTATTTTGTAATTTTGTAAAGAATGATATTGTACTCCTATCCTTGTAATGAGTATTTTGTTATATCAATGAAAAGATCTTGAGATTTCTGTTGGTAGTTTTGAGTATGTTAATTAAGTTGTAAATTTTTTATTTATTATGTTCATTTTAGTTATTTCTTTTTATGCTTGGTTATGTTTCGGTTTGGTGGCACCCTTATCTATACGGGGTTTCACTCCTCTTGTGGATGAGCTCCCTTATGTATGGGCATGGGGTGTTACAATCCGGAGGAAAAACTTTTCTGTGGTTATCAAACCAAGATATTTTGTACCTGTTAGGTAGATAAAAAGCATCAGAATCATTGACACAGTACGGACAAACCAAGTGCTCCATCTGGACAACATAGAATCCACAGGAAAATCACGAACTGTCCACGACAAAGTTGCTCACATCAAAAAATTCTGCTTAAGGGACACATTATAGGTTTGCACACCAAATTCCCAAAGATGTTGCAATTCATAAATCAACGGTTGTAAGCAAATATCAATATTTTGCTTTGGATTCTTGGGTCTTGGCACAATAACTTTCAAAAACATGTATGCCTCATTCATACACATCCAAGGTGGCAAATTATAAGGAGTTATTATAATTGGCCATGACGAATATTGTTGCCCTAATTAACCAAAAGGTTGGAGTCCATTTGTGTACAATGCCAACCTAACGTTCTGACATTTAGCAGCAAACTGAAGATGGATGTCATTGAAGTGTTTTCATGCGAGTGCATTAGATGGATGGCTCATTATCCCATCTATCTGCTCATGTTCATAATGCCATCTCATATGACATGCAGTCACTTCGGAAGCATATAATTGCAGAAGCCTCGGAGTTAATGAAAAATAATACATACTCTTCTAGGGTACTAATTTCTGCTTACTTGTACAATTTCTCGGTTTAAACCTAGTTTAACAACAAAATTTACATTCAAGTAAGTCCACATCTTCTCCCCAAAACAACATACATCCAAATCTGCAACAATCAATTTTTTAAAATGGCAAACCTATGCCTCGAATAAGTTTCTTTATATTGTAAAAACTATTGACCATTTTATGATCAGGTGGCAATGATTCATTATACCAAGCCAAAATTTTGTCCAAACTTTGATCAGAATTATGACCTTCAGATTTAATGTTCAATATTCTAGCAACTGAAGATAATTGCATCATATTTTCACAACCTGGCCATAATTCCTGATCGGTTGAATATAATAAGTCATAGAATTTTTGTGCATATGGGTTTGGATCTTCCTTAACATTGTGTATATTTATATGAAATGACTGACCATTGGCATCATAAACCATTTGGGTGTAAGGATTTTCAGTTCCACAATATTCAATTGTGTTAAACCTAGGCCCACCCCTCAGCCCCCTTGCCCAGTTTCAAATTCACCTACATTTATGACAAATTGACTTCATATCCCCTAAAAGTGCTACATATTTGTGGTTCTCCATGTCTTGTCTATTCAAAATAATTTGGTACAAAGTCCTTTCTCAACAAATGAAGCTAGACTTCATAAGTAGGAAGAAAACAAGTATGTCTGCACTTTTTATATGGACATCTAATTTTAGTACCATCCATGAATGCAAGTTAAGAACATGCAAATTCAATAAAACTTTCAACTCCTTTGGTAAACTCAATACTAATGAAACCATCTTGCTTTAGCTTCTATATATCCAAAATCTATCATTGTTACTCATTATTGCAAAACTATTAATTATAAAAAGAGGATTCATACTTAGCTTTTAAGAGAATTACATTGCCTAACTAATAAAGTGAAGATAACATGAACTTAAAAAAAAACATATCAATCGAAGCGATAAATGAATTCAAATTTATATTTGGATTTATATTACTCAAAAGGTTTATATGGAAGTATTTATATATAGTCATAAGTAAGTTAATTCACGAATGGTATGGATAATTGTAAATTCGTAATTTGACATCTCTTTTGAATTTTTTCTTTTTATAATTAATATAAGAACATTAAAAAATTAATTGGAAAAGCCTACCCTATTATTAATGTCTATGCATATTTTATTAATTAATTCCTATTTTATGTCCTTAATTACCAATTAATTGTTAGGTACAATGATGTCAGCTTCAAATTTTTCGCTGCACAAATTCACTAACCCAAATTAAGCTTTAATTAAATTATATTAATTTATAATTTTTTTCTTTAGAGTTCAAACTTTGGACAAATAAGATTAAATTAATTTTTTTTTTATCATTTTGCATTGTTTAAGTGATTAATTTTTTTTTCTTATATGAAACTTAAAAGTCTAAAAAAAAAGAAATATGATAACTATACAAACAAAAAATACAGAATTAATGAAAAAATTAAAATAAATGAAAAAAATACAAAAATAAAAAACATAAACCTAAATATCACATAAATACCATTCACAATAATAAACAACTAAATGAAGAAAAAAAACTTACCAAAACCAAAGGAGGGGGTGGCGACTCCGAGAGTGAGTAAGAGGGAGGTTGGTGGCGAAATGCAACGTCCACACCGGCTAGAGCAATGGTGGCAACCAGGAGACATTCGAGCGCAAAGGATGAGAAAGACACACAAGGCAGAGGGGATGCAAGGAAAGGGAGAGATGCTGGCAGGGGAAAGCGCTATGAGATTGTGGCAGGGGAGCGGGGGACCAGATCCAGGGGAGGGAGGTGAGAGAGAGAGAGAGGGCCAGTGAGGGAGGGAGGGAGAGTGAGAAAAATAGAAATAATTTTTTTTATATATATATCATCTTTAGTGATGGGATATTCTTTTTCGTTGCTAAAGTTCTCTAATAGCGACGAAAAAGAATATTCCATCGCTAAAACCTATAATTACTGACAGAATATCCCTTATGTCGTTAAATCTATGTTTTTGCCACGGAATGAACTTTTCACTGCTATTTTTAGCAATGAAAAAGAATATTTCATCAGTTATTTTTTTTAAGAAGGTAACTTTTTCCGTTGTAAAATATTAGCGACGAAAAGAAACTTCCATCGCTTAAAACCATAGAAAATAATTGTGCCATTTCTTGGCGCCATTTTTAGCTAGGGGAGAAACTTTCCATCACTAATTTTTGTCGTAGAATGATGGCAGGAATAGTTCCTTCTATTTTTAGCAATAGAAATATACCTTCATTTTTTTCTTCGCAAGAAAAATTATTAACTACGAATGTAGCGACAGAATGAAATTTTTGTCACTAATTACCGATGGAATGGAGTTTTTGTCGGTAATTAGCGATAAAAATCTCTTCCGTCCCTAAATGCCCGTCGGTAAATGGCTAATTTCTTTTGGTGATGGACTTTTGGAGAAGTTTAGGTTCGATTAAGTGAGAAAACTCACATTTAAAACTTCTAAAAATAGGGTGCAAGGGGTTGCCATAATTCTAGATTTTTAATCCAAAACCATTTTATACGGCGGCGAAAAATATTACATGGTGGTCAGAAAAGACTATAGGGTGGTTAGACACATTTACACGGTGGTCAGAAAATCCTGACCACCATGTGGGTCACTTTTAAGGCAAATTTTGTTGGGCAAAAAGGTTTTACACGGTGGTGGTGAGGATTGTTACGCGGTGGTCAAGAAGTCTTGATCACCGTGTAACCCTGTTATTTTCGGTACTGAAACTGACAGATTTTCAAGTCTGTTTTGTCTAAGGATTTTCACCTAATAAATGTAATTTCTAGGCAAAAGTTCCTCATAAGGATTGTTCTATTATGTCTTAAGTTTATTATGGCATAAAAATCATACAATTTGAACTTATAATCTAGGAGTTATGTCCCCAAGAACACAAGCTGCTCCCTTTATAGGGACAACATCAGGTCTGGACATTCAATCTCACTTTCAGGTATCCTAATGACAAAATTGAGTATTGGTTCTCCTTAATAGTTATTTGTCTTTGTCTTATGGTTCTCCTTCAACTAGAATCACTCTATTTAGAGGTCCATGGGCCAAATTGTGGCAAAAATACCAGAATTGCTTCTAATGAACCGAAAATAGAGGTTTATCAAAAGTCATTTCCTAAGGCATATATCTTTAAATCTGACCAATTCTTTATCAATCCAACACTCTCATAACAAAATCACACTTATTACATTATATAAACCAATCCAAATCAATCATACACATACAAGGACACATAAGAAATTCCTAAACCTGGTTTTGATCAAATCTCCTTCACGCTTGCTCAAGCTTGTGCTTTCTCCTTTCCCTTCCTCTTCCTACTATTTTCTTCAGCTAATTCATACCCAAAACCTCATATCAATAACAATTCTCAACATCTCTCTAGCAATTTATCACATTAAAGAGGAAGATGAAGAGAATACTTATTATCTTACCTTGAATTCTTAGTTCAATAGCACCAATTTACTATTTCCCCCTTGAATTCTTTAACTCATGATGTGTGTGTTAAGAATTTGTTGTGTGAAATACCCATTTTAGCCAACCAAGAATGGCTTTAGAAGCCATCTAATCTTTCTTCAAGCTTAAATGTCATGATTTTTTTGGTCTAAGTTCTAGGTACTAAGGTATAATTTCTTTTTTAATCCTTCATACTTATTTATTCACAATTTGACATATAATTAAACTCTACTTGTACATATTGGCGATGATATAATTCCATTTATACATATGTAACAAAATTTAACATTTTACCGATTTATTGCATCTTTTGAATTAATGACGGTTGTGTCCTTTACTACACGTTAGTCATTAATTCATGCATATTCAATTATTGTTTCACCCTAACATGCATCAATGCTACTAGGGGGTATTTTAGGGTCTTACAGTGCATGGCAATTGAGTTTGATGCATTGGCACGTGTACAGAATTGCTTGAGAGATGGAATAAATAATTTTATTTTAATCCAAGCATGTAAGAAAAAGGTGTAAGGCAAATAAGAGAAATAACAAAATAAAATAGACTACTCCAATAGCCACAAATTAAACCCCACAAGGGTAATAAATGTACCAAGTTTCAAAAAAGGGAAGGAGCCTCATCAGACTATTCTTTGCTAATGGTCACTACGGTGTTGGACAGCTTTTTAAGGTCCCGAATCTTCTTTAGCTAATGGTCAATCACTTTATCACGAATATGACATTCTTCCTATATGAGCATTCATCATTCGAATTATAAACATGCAAAACATACATAAATAACATGTTATCTATTATTCCTTACCGCTGCACGAGCGGAAGACTCCAACACTTTTTTCTTAAGCCCTTCAACATGGTACGCCACATGCTTAACCTCAGGTCTCTTCACCTACACATACATTAAGATACACACTTAAATACTATTCATGTTGCCACCTTTATGCAATCTTTCTTACTTTGGAACAATCAAGAACTCAAATTGATTAGTCCTAACTCAAGATGGACATCTCAAGGAATTTTATCTTATTCCTAAAAAGCTAGGCTAGATTAGAAATGGGCACCACAAGGTGGTTTTTATTTGTGAAGTCGCCACCGAAAATAATAGGGAAAAACATTATAGGTTCATACAAGAGGGGGTTTAGAACCCAACACTTATTTATGCCGCATATAATTAATTTTAAATAAGTTAAATCAGTTTGAGTATAAATGTTGTTTCCCTTTTCACACATTTGCACGTGCATTAATCTATCACAACAAGCACATATGAAAGTGTTTAACAAAGTGATAAAGAAAGTGATAAAGCAATTTATAAGTAAAAAATAACTTAAACCATTCACACGAGGCATGAAAGTCATTGGAAAGCAATACAAGTGTTATCTAAAATGTGTTCATACATCTATCAAAATGGGCCAATTTATTTTGTTTGAGGACTTTAGTTATCGCATGCAATTAAAAGGGGTATGACACTTATCCCCACTTTGAAATACCTTTTGGGTAATATTTTTAGAGAGAACTAAGTCCTAGTTTGATGAAATATTCATTTTAAGATGTAAAATTTTAGGTCACTTTTCTTAGTTGGACTCGTGTAAATAATTTTCCGAAACTAAGCAACTTATGTGTACATATATAAATTGGATTAATATATTATTTTCTGAACTTTGGCTCACACATACAACAAGGTATAATATTGGCCATTTTTGGAAGAATGTTACAAGTGTGAATTTTGATTAAGAAAACCAAACCCTTTTTATTAAGGAAACACGTATTTTTAGGCATGTAAAATCACTTTTCTAAGCTATTACAATGTTCGTGAAATTTATAAAAAAAAAATTGTACAAAAATACAAATGCTATATATATGGAAAAATTAGCAAAAACCCATACAAATTTTCCTAGAAAAACATAAATAAATAATAAAAAGGAAATAAGGCATAAATGGAGAATAAATACATAAGAAAAAAAATAATTAAATTAGATATGTACAAGATATTAATTTGAAAGAAAAAGATTTATTTAAATTTTAAAACCAGATATTTTCATTTATGAAAAAGATATTATTTAGATAAAAATCACAATTGAATCAAGATAATATTTTTAAACAAGACTTATCATTTCTAAAACTAATCAAACCCAAATTAAATTTAAATTTTTAATTTAAACGAAACTTATCATTATTATTATCTAAAACACTTAAATCAAAAATGATCAATTAATATATACAAGAATCAAATCCTAAACAAAAGAAGTTAAAATAAGTTGGCCAACATTCACATAAAACAACTTAAAACAATAAAATAAGTAAAAACAAAAATTGAAAGAAAAAAAAAAGGCAAGAATAACGTACCTAGAATACTGGGTGAGAACGACTGTGTTTTGGAAAAAATACAGTTGCGATTTTGGTCTGTCACCAAAAGCAAAGCCATTAAGTAGAACAAAAAAAAAACAAATAAAAAGAAAATACATTGTAAGGCAGTGGTTAAAACCTACATTTACTCCATTTGGTAATACAAATCATATGGAATTAATTACCAATATAAACAATAAATTAAATATGAGCAATTAATGGTCTTTGATTAGCACGCTTTGTCAAAATTGCCAGAATTTTAACAGAGTGTGTTCTTTCCCTACTCGTGTGTATTATCCAAAAAAAATCGGGATTCAGGCTTGTTTTCTGTCGTACTGCTGCAGGGGTGGAGCTTGGTCCTTCGGGATCTCACATCGCTTGGTAATAGTGACATGTGTGTGGGTATAAGGATGAGCATGCTTTGTCAAAATTGTCTTGGTTTTGACAAAAAAATGTGTTCCTTCTCCATCCGTGTATGTATTTATCCATGTGTATGTAACACCCCGAATATTCCCTAGTCGGATTAGGGTAAGTTTAGGGTGTAACGGAAACCGAATGTGGTTGAAATAGAGACGGAAGTGTCTAAAAGGGGCACAACCGTCATTAATTTGAAAGTTTCGGCAAGTTTCGATAAATTGAACAGTTATATCGTCATGTCTTAAATGACGTGAGAAGAATTATTTGGTGATAAAAAATGTGTAATTAGATGATGGAAGTGATTAATCGTAGTAAAGAATGTGACCGGTTTTATTTGAGTAAGGTAAGGGTATTTCGGTCATTTTGTAATTAAGGCTTAAATTGATTGAATTAGTTAATTAAGTGGGTCAATATATGAAATAGAATAGTGTTATACCAATGGAAGAAAAGGAGGGAAGTTAAGGGGTTAAAAGACAAAACTTAGCTTAAATATCTTCTTGGGACCAATAGTGTGGTGACAAGTGGCATTAGGGATAAGTGTTGGTAGGTGGCCCTCTTTAAGCAATTTTTGGCTGTTTTCTTAGGCCACTTTTGGCCGGCCTTAAGGGAAAAATAAGGGAGCAGCCGTTCATCTTCAAAAATTTCTGCTCTCTCCCTCTTTTGCTTATACTCCCCACATGGGTATTTTGAAATTCAAGTGCCTAAATCAAGTTAAAAAGGTAAGTTGTGTAATTGCATCTCTTCTTCTTCTCTAATTATGAGATTTAAAATTTATATGGAAATTATGGTTAGTAGGTATGCTAACATGAAATTTTGTGGGTTTTGATGAGGAAATTTGATGATTATGATCATGAAAGAGTATGGGAGTAGGAGAGTGCAACCAATTGAACAAAAAGGAGCAAAGGAAATGAGGTTTGGAAACTAGTTTGATTTGATGTGTTTTGATGATAAATAATATGATTTGTGATATATTTGAATGATATGTGTTGAATCTATGATGATGATAGTGAGTGCTGGCTTTAGATTGTTAAAATTGTGCATGTGAGTAGGATTTGATGAAAACTGTGTTAGAAAACACTTGACCCTTCTTCGGTCATTAGGCTTTATCCGGAGTTTTATAACTTGCAATGATATGAGACCAGTACCATTTGAAAGAGAAGACATATTCCTACAAATTGCTTAGAAATAATCTTGAGCTAATGTTAGCTCTAAGTGTCCCAAAAGTGGTCATGAAGTAGAGCTATCTTCTCTAGCCGGGTTCAGGGGAGCAGTATAGATTGTTTTAATAATAACTGAAGATTTAAGTGTCCAAATGACCTGAAATTTGTTCCATATGAAAGCTAACATCCTAAGGATCATTTTTTAAGAAGGACGTTTGGCCTAAAAATGAGGTTTAGAGGTCGATTTAGGCTGTTTATATTTGAAGTGGAAAGCAGTCCTGACTCTGTGCTTCTGTTTTGCCATTTTTAGTATGTCACGGTGGCAACCAAATTGGTTACCACCGTGACCAATTCCTAAAGAAGGCAGAATGCTTAATTTTGGACCTCACGGTCACAACCAAGTTGTTGCCACCGTGACCCTCCCCTGTTTTGCATATTTTGGGTATTTTTCCTCCCGAAACGCACCCGAACTTCATCGGAACTTTTTGGAACTTATCCGAGAGTTTTGTAAAGCATAATCAATTGGTTACAACTTAGGAATACAAGTGACTAGGGTTTTGAATAAGAATTTGGACTAAAATATTTAAAGGTTTAATGAGTCGAACACTTTCGGATTCGTCTAACATTGATATAATTATAGTATCTTAGGAGATTTGAAGCGAAGTTCTACCACCTTTATTTTTAACTTATAGAACTACGGGGTTCTGATTCCCAATTCTTTGGGATACGTAGGAAGCTTGGGGTATTCTTCCAAGTCCAAACCAAAACACCAGGACTTATTTAGACATAAAGTATAGTGTTTCAATTGAATTCTGTTAGACGCCATGATACTTATTTAAAATAAATGTGATATGTAGTTGTCGTTTTATAAAAATATATAAAGTTATTAATGACTCAAGTCTTGAGTAAGATAATGTATAGTTTAAAATTTGCATGTGATATTAAGATGGAATAAAATGAATGTTTAGGTGTGTCTTAACTTAAGTTGAACGAATATTTCGTATATCAAATACCAAACGGTTTTATATGATTGACTGAGTAATAATTAATCCTTAATAAATTGAATAGTACAAGTTCCCTATGTTGGAATTCTTGATGTTAACGCATGTGCTTAAAGAAGTAATGCTTATAAAATTGATTACGGACATTATAAGAATAAATATGTTTTTATGTAAAGTTCATTTAATTAAGAATAACTAGAGTGGGATGCTTGGTTCTCTGTCTCGAGCGCGACAGAGGCCATTTAATTTTCTGTCTCGATCGCGACTAAGATCGCGGGCGCGACTCCTTCTTATGTCATAAACGTATATCGTTGGAGCTTTTAAACATGAGTCTTGACTTGTAATTAACATATGACATATTGTTTCAATTAGGATATAATATACCATGTGAGCTATAGTTGAGATAAATGGTTAAGCCGTTAATGAATTAAATTATGATTGTAATTAAAGCTTATGGTTGGTTATATTTTTTTATGAGCCATTGCTTTAGCTTATGTATGTATTTATGAAAAGTATGAAAATATAATATGTACATCATTAAAAGAAGCAAGTATGTATTAGCCTGCATTAGTCGAGTCGTGGATAGTTAGGCATGCCTAATAGAGTTATGTGTTGCTGCAACTATGTGTACGATTCTGGACCCTGATCAGGTCCCACGATTGGATCCTTGCGATCCTTCTGTTGAATCTTTCTTAAGATTCTATGTGAATAGATTATTAAACAAAAATGAAAAGAATGTTTTGATGCCTTCAGGTATCTATGTGTTATGTGATGATATCGATACCCTCGGGTATCTATGTGTACTCGTTATCCACCCCTTTTGACTCAGCAGGCAATAAAGGAACAACAGTATGTGATTCAAATAATAAGATGTGAATTGATCAATATATATGATGACTTGTATGCAAGTATGGGTTTAAGCAGTTCACAAGAATGTGACCTATATGTGTGACGTGGGTTAGTGCTTTAAGCACTCATGGGTTTATGGGTTCCGTATTGTAGACACCGGGTCCTGAGTCAGCCTAGATCGGAGTTACCCAGTGATGAAAAATTGCTTTCTCAGGCAATAACGTTAAAAATGATGATTTTCTTGTCAAATTTACATTTTAGAATAAAAATAAAAAATAAAAAATAAAAAAATAAAAAAATAAAATAAAAAAATAATAATAAAAAATAAAATATTTTAGAAATTAGTTTTTGAGAATAAATTTAGTATTTTTTAGTCATATTTGAAAATTAAAAAAAAAAGAAGAAAAAAAAAAAAAGAAGAGAGGGTGTGCTTTTGGATGGAGGGTGTGCTTTTAAAAGCACGGCTGTGCTTTTGAAAGCACGGCTGTGCTTTTGCACAGTGTGCATTACGCGCACTGCGCGCAAAAGCACAGCTGTGCTTTTTTTAAAAGCACAACTGTGCTTTCACCTCAGTCGCCCAAAATTACCGAAATTGACATTTTTTCGCCCAAAAATCTTTTGTTTTCAATTTTTTTGACTTTTTTGAAGATTTTTCCGAGATTTTGTTGGTTTTTTCTCCTTTTTCACACTTAAATTAAGGAGAATTTAATAAAAATAATTTTATTTCTTAATTAATTAATTGTTTTTTAGTTTTTTTGGTAAAAAAAAGAAAGAGATGAGGGAAATTAGGGGGTTGGCATTTTTTCTCTCGGGGGAATTCATTTGCTTCATCCTCTCTTCCTCTTCTTCTCTAAGAAATCCATTTCTACAGATTTTTTAAGGGCTCTTCACCAAAAATAAGATCTAAAAGCCAAAAAAATCAATTTTCAAGCTAAATATTGGTCTTGAAGCAAAGAAATCAATTCTTTGCTCTTGAGTTTGGTTTTTCTATCAATTACAATTTCTTGAGACAAAGAAAATAATTCTTTGTTCTTGGAAATTAATTTTGTTTTCATCAATTTCTTCTCTTTAATTTTAATTAACAATTGTTCTTGAGACAAAGAAAATCAATTCTTTGTTTTTGGGAATCAATTTAATTTTTCTTCAATTATTTTTCAAGAAATTTTTCTTTTAAATGAAAATCTCAAACTTTATCATTTCAAAACCATATTTTGCAAATCAAAACAAGGAAAATCCATCATATTTTTTCCATCGAATCCGAAATCTGAGGGTAAACATTCTAGACTCGATCTCTTGATTTAATTTTTGTTTTCATCATTTTTGCTAACATTTAAATTAGTAAACATGTAGATCTATATATTTGTTGTTGATTTATTTATTTTATGTCATTTTAGATGTAGATCTAACTTTTAATATTGTTTTTAGATGTAGATCTAACTTTTAATTTCGTTATTTGTTCCCATTTTCTTTTAATTGTTTATCCTTATTATTATTATTATTATTATTATTATTATTATTATTATTATTATTATTATTATTATTATTATTATTTACTTATCTTTTGCTATTATCATCATCATATGTGCCATTAGTATATTGTTATTAGTGTTATTTATTGTTACTATCATCATTTATCGTTATTATTATCCTTATTATTGTTATTATTATTTTTGTTGTTGTTCTTGTTGTTGTTATTATTATTGCTTTATGTTTTAAATAGTGATCTATTAATTTGTTAATTTATTTTAATATGTCGTTTAATTTATTTATCATATAATATACATGTTTTATTTAATTTATGTATTGTTATAAATGTTTAGTTGATTTTCTTACTTCGATTACTAACATCAATTTTATTTGTGTTTGTTGTCGGTGTTAAATCTTTGTGTTCCCCTGTTTGAGCACCCGTACGAATGAAGGAGGAGATCCAAGGAGTTGTTATTTTTTATTGTACTTGTTATTTTTCCTTTATTTGTTTTATTGAGTTATTAGGCATGTAATAATTAATTGAACCATTTATTTTATGCACGCTTAATCAAAAATCACACCAAAATATTTCTACAAATAAAATTGGGTTTTCTAATAAAATGGGACCAATGTCCTAGCTTTTTTATCCAAAAATAAATTGTCACTTCAAAATAATTTTTTTAATTATGCATGAGAGGACCAATGTCCTCATCCTTAATAAATACCCCGTTTTATGTATGATTTATATTTTATTTACAATGGGGATTGTATTCTGCCCTTAGTTTTACTGTAATTTATTTTTATCTTTATTTTTATATTTATTTATCGTTTTATATGTGATTGATATGCGCTTTAATAAACTGCATTAATTGTGTGAGATAAAAAATAAAATTTTATAATTTAAAAACTCATTTATAATTAACCAAGGCACCAATAAGTGTGAAGTTCCGAACACCATCTCTGGTTTAGACCGATAAGAGGTTAAACTTTCCCAATTTCTTGTAAATTGGGTGGCGACTCCAAAATACCTCAAAAGTGCCTAAAGGTGTTATGGCGATAGATGGTCCTTTTCAATGTTCTATTGTAAAAGGAGGTGCCGAAAATATCTCATAACACCTAAAATCGAAAAAGACGCGAACCTATCCCTCGAATCCTAAAAGCGGATTCCCGAAGAGGGCCTTACTGGTTCCGGCGCGCGTCACAGTGGCGACTCCGCTGGGGACTGTTTGTGACTTTGCTCTGAAAATGTCTTGGTTAAAATGTATAATTGGGTTTTTAAAACTAAAATTTCATCTCTCATCTAAATTGCATTGCATCCATGCTAGAGCCTTAGAATATGCTAGTTTGGTCCCTCTTTTAACCTCGGTGCATTCCCGAAGCACTACCCTATTTTCACTCAATTTAGGGAAGTGTTAAGGATAATCACCAGCCCAAGCCTCATGCCATCAAATGGTATATCAAATGGTGACCCGATCGGTCGTTATGCTCTTGATGAGATAGACCCGTCGTGCAGGGACCATGCTTGGGTAGCCCTAAAGCAACACCACCTTGACCAAAGCTCAAATAATAGCAATAGATACTTCCCCTAGGTGGTATGTACCTTAATACAGTGCTTGCTACGTGGGTCATCGTGTATTAAACAAGATCAAACAAATTAAGTGGTCTTCTATGGAAAGCTTTAAAGCTTCGATAACCTCACCTTAATTTGGTTGAAGTGTCCAAATACACAATGGCCGAAAATCATACGTGTGCGCATCTTGAGAGACGTCATGCTCTAACACGCCCATTGGGTTCCCCGTTGACCCATGGGCCAAGCCCACCTAGGAAGAGACTATTTGACCTCGTGTGCGGGAGTAATAAGGTTGGAAGGATCTACTTGCTTGCATGTGTTTGTCTATGTTGCATAACACACGACCATTCATTGTATACGTCATTCATGCATGTTTTTATGATAAAATTAAAAATGAAAAAAAAAATTATTAAAAAAATAAAAAATGAAAAAATAAAAAATGCATTTCATTTTGTGTGTGTATATCCTTTTGTCTGCATATCATTTTACGTATATTCTTTTCATGCATCGCATTATATCACTGTAATTTATTGATCTTTCACTCATCCAGGACCACCTGCATAATTCACAATCATGCATTATATATATATCATTCATGCATCATTTTAACAATTTAAATTTTTCAGCCATCATAGATTCGTCTAAGTGGATTAGAGGTCTTGACGGTCGGCTAGTGAGTACGGACTTGCCCTTTGGATCGCTAGAATTAGTGCTTAATTGGGATTCTGAGTCACTCTCAACAACAAGTGAATCATCCTCCATGGCAGATGAGACTGGAACTTTGACCACTCAAGACCTTGCTAAGAGGTTAGAAGATTTTGAGCAAAAAATGTTAGAAATGATGGGAGCTATGGCCGAAAGAATTACTCACCCTCCTGTTCCACAAGCACCCATTGTTCCGCAGCCGCCTGTTGCTCCACAAGCGCCGGTAGCCCCTCCTCGAGAGCAAGCCGAACCACTTATTGGTGGGGAGGCTCCTCTCGTTGGAGTTGCTGCCCATCAACCTGTCAACGAGCATAGAGCTGCCGCACCCATAGAACCAAGAGGGGAAAGGATCCCCAATCCTAATGATGACTTTGTGATAAAGGAGGAAGATGAAGAGCTAATGGTCCAACAAGCTGTGAGGGGCAGAGCACCCAGGTTAGAGGATGAGACTCTGAGGGGGATGAGATAGCAGATTGAAACTATCACCTGCGTGTTATCAGCTGGAAAAGGGATCAACCCTGAGGACAGAGATCTAGGGGATGAAGAGCTGCTACCCCAAAGGTTCAAGATGCCTGAGCTGCCGAAATTCGATGGTACTTCTGACCCATCTGCACACATCAAGCAGTATACCCTGGTAATGAAAGGCACCGGGTTGAGCAAAAAGCAAAATATGGAATATTTTTGCCTTAGTCTAGTAGGTCCGGCAGTAAACTGGTATCACGGGTTGGATAGGAGATCCAAAGAGGATTGGGACCTTCTGACCGATGAATTCATGAAGCAGTATGACTGCAGTACCAAAATGGAGGTCACCCTGAAGGACCTTGAGCTTTTACAACAAAGGAACGACGAGTCATTTCATGAATACCTCACCAGATGGAGGAACAGGGTCATGGAGATGAAGCGGAAGCCTGACACTGCTGACCAGATTAGGTTGTTTATCAGGAACTCCTGCCCTTACCTAAAGGATTTACTCAGCTTTAAGGGGCTCAAAGACTGGGAGTCGCTTAAGGACATTGCTGTAGAGGCTGAGGTGGCCTACCTAGCAAAGAAGGCAAGCCAAAACAACTTTGCTGGGAAGCACTATGGGAATCAATCAGGGTTTAAATCAAGCAGTGCCGGGGGCAATAACAGCAGAAATGGCAAGACAGCAGAAGTTTCAGCTACTGGAGTGGGACAAGGTCAAAGGCACTTTTCAAATTTGGGCCGTTCTTTATCCTGGGTATTAAAGAGACTGATAAAAGAAGGAAAGCTGCAGCCCTTACCTCCTAAGCCAGCCAAAATCCAAGGACATCCGGGTCATAAAGATGATGAGTATTGTGCCTTCCATCAGCACACGGTGCATATGACAGACCGTTGTGCAAGGCTAAGGCATGAAATACAGGACTTGATCGATAGCAAGCAGATCACTGATCCTGAACAGAGGGAAAGTAAGAAGAAGCCTGGCTGTAATTCCATGATTAGTTCTAGCTTGCCTGAAGAGTATGTACTGCAAGATTTGTTCGATAGTGAATATGATGCTACCACTCGCCCTAAGGGAGATGAAGGAGAGATCTTCGTGACAATGATAGACTCTTGGTCCACCGGTGAGAATGGGGAAGAAAGTAAAGAAGAAAAGAAGACGGGCCAGGCTTTAGAAACGGTTAATCCCTCACGGCAGATTGAAGAGACCTGTGCTTTAATTGCCCAAGAGATGGATAAAAGGTTCGAAGAACTCGAAAAGAGGCTATTGGCCATGATTCAAGAGAGAATGGATGCCATGGCGCTAGTTCTTCAAGCTCAAGTTATGGCGACTACCCTTAGCCAAGTTGGGCCAGCCACTGTTGAGGGAGCCTATACAGCGGCGACTGTAGCATCCCCTTTTACTCTTGAGATTAGAGGCAAGGAGCCATTTGATTCACCAGTTGGGCAAGGGAGTAGCCAGAGGCCTACTACAGGATTTGGTACTGTGCCTGAAGAGGGCGAGGATCTAGTAAGGGCGTGTGATCTGGAGAAGGAAAACTTGGATATCCACAATGATAGCAAAGGTAAGGCAAAGAGGATGGAAGTGCTAAACATGAAAGGAGGCCAAAGACACTTTTCTAATTTGGGTCGACCTCTATCCTGGGTATTGGAGAGACTAATAAAAGAAGGCAAGTTGCAACCTTTGCCACCCAGACCAGCCATAAGTCAAGGACAGCCAGGGCACATAAAGGACCTGTACTGCGCCTACCATCAACACACTGGGCACTCGACTGATTACTGCCAAACTTTGAGGAATAAGATCCAAGATCTTATTGACACCAAATAGATCACGGACCCCGAAAAGAGGGAGAAAAAGAAGGAGCCAGCCTACAATGCAGTCCCTCCACCAGATATGTGATCGGGTCTGATCCAGCAGAGTGGCATACTTTGCGAGAACTACATGGATATGAATAGGTCGCTGACACTCGCCGGGAGAGTGGAAAAGAAGATTAGGTTTTTAGACATTTTGTTTCAAGAACTCCTTATGGTAGTTTGGTTATTTTCAATAAATTGAACAAGCTTGCTTATTTGTATGGTACTCCTAGTGATTTCATTTCACATGGTCATGATGCATTCATTTTGACACTAATTCAATTAATACGATAACATCTAATCTCATAAAATCTTGATAGCAACTAATATAACTCCTGAAGAGAGGATATTTTTGAGAGATATGAAAAAAAAAAAGAAAAAAAAAACAAAATGAAAGAGCCTTTGCCTGAACATGGAACGACATATTGGTAAGGACATTATTGGATCGATGCTGCTTCAATATGCTGACATAACGACAAGCAAGTTTCAAAGGCTATTCCTTTGCTTCTTCAACATTCAAGATGCATATAATGCAGCCAAGCGAAGTCAAGCCCTGAGTGCCACGTCAGGAAATAGACGAATAAAATCTTGGACCTTCACGAGAAATGTAACCAAACCCCAGAATCCCTTCCCTTCCAACCATGCAAGACGTGTACCTCAAAACCAATCTAGACCAACCTTTGATCGTATGAGACCAAAAGCGCCCATGTAACCAGACTCAGGAGAACGACTCATTACCTTTAAAAAAAAAAGGCAAAGAACAAAAAAAAAAAAAAAGGAAGAACCATAGCCTTGTCATAGTTTTATCCTACAACTCCATCCCAACCACTAATGGGTACCTCAGAAATTAAACCACCCAAAACCAGCAAAAGGAAGACACAGATCCAAGTGGAGAAGCTAACTACCTCAACCATCTGGCGCAAGGGCCAAGAACGGAACTTTGATGCTAAAAGAACTACCGTTGAAAGGAGCAGCCTCCCAAGCTAATGAAGATGAAAACAAGTTCAATCAACATCGACAGACCGAAGGAAAGTTCATGGCAAAGGCTAAAAAAAAAGACTGAGAGAAAATCTTCAATCATGAAAACCCGAGAGGGCTGATTGATAACAGGAGTTAGATGCTTTCAGGATCTATTCTGCGATCAGATGAGATCTTATATTATTTGAGATTAATGCCAAACAATGATCATGTTTGATGAAATCAAATGGAAGAACATGCATTTGTGCAATATGATCAGAGCAGTCCAACCTGTGTGATTAGAATCATCTACTGTGTACCCTCTGCTGCTCTCAACATTCGGGTCCTTCTGTCAACTTACCCTGCTGTCAACAACGGATGCAATCCTACAGTGTCATCATAGGAAGAGTCAAGTTCATATAGCTACAACTAAGACGCAAGCATATGCCAATCATACCCGAAAGACCTTTCGCAACAACTCCAACTTCTCTCGCACAAAAAAAAAAAAAGGCCGTTAGAGATGAAAACCGTGACTGGCGCTCTAAGCAAAAGTTAGGCCAAAGGGCAGGGTGAAAACCTGGCAACAGGCAGTCTGCCCTACAAAAAAAATGAAATAAATAAAAGCCGCTGGATTGGGTTGGGTCCATTCCAGGCAGAAAAATAAGGCACAGGGTTATGTGAAAATCCGATAAGGACGCATCTCCCGCTAAGAAAAGCTAGTGTGAAAATCCACAAGGGATGCACTACCTTAAAATAATGACTACAGGTATCAGAAGAGAACCTCATAATCCTCAAAAGCATGAAATTCAAAAGCAATTCCAGGGGGCATTGATCCCACCTCAAATTACGACCAAATTGGCCGTCACCTCCAAATCCATTTGGATGAATTCTTATCATACATTACTGCATACATATGCATCTCATGTGCATGCTCACCACTTTTCCTGCAAATTTTGTTTTTCCTATTTTGCAGACAGAGATTCGATGTGAACACCGACAGAAGCCAAGTGACAACATCAGTACAAACATCAATCCAAACAAGCCACCAAAACAACATCAATCCAGACATCAGTTCAATCATCAATCCAAGCATTAATCAAAGCCCTCTCAAGAGGCAAATCTCTAAATCCTCTTAAGAGGCAATTCAGAAGACCTTTGAGGAGGCAAATCTCGAAGACCTCTGAGGAGGCAAATCCTAAAGCCCTCTGAGGAGGCAAATCTTAAGGACCTTTGAGGAGGCAAATATCGAAGCCCTCTGAGGAGGCGAATCTCGAAGACCTTTGAGGAGGCAAATCTAGACGACCTTTGAGGAGGCAAATCCTAAAGCCCTCTGAGGAGGCAAATCTTAAGGACCTTTGAGGAGGCAAATATCGAAGCCCTCTGAGGAGGCGAATCTCGAAGACCTTTGAGGAGGCAAATCTAGACGACCTTTGAGGAGGCAAATCCTGAAGCCCTCTGAGGAGGCAAATCTTTGAGGAGGCAAATCCCGAAGACCTCTGAGGAGGCAAATCTCGAAGCCCTTTGAGGAGGCAAATCTTGAAGCCCTCCGAGGAGGCAAATCTTGAAGACCTCTGAGGAGGCAAATCCCGAAGACCTCTGAGGAGGAATAAACTAAAAGTCCTCTGAGAAGGCAAAATCTCAAAGTCCTCTGAGGAGGCAATATCTCAAAGTCCTCTGAGGGGGCAAAATTTCTAAGTCCTCTCAAGGAGCACCACTTTATCATCTCAGAAGGGTTAGCATGATGGCGGCACTACTACTCTACGGAGGGTTAGCACGACCACGGCACTACCACTTCATCATCTCAGAAGGGTTAGCACGATGGCGGCACTACCATTCTACGGAGGGTTAGCACGACCACGGCACTACCACTTCGAATCACAGAAGGGTTAGCACGATGGCGGCACTACCACTCTAAGGAGGGTTAGCACGACCACGGTACTACCACTTCAAATCACAGAAGGGTTAGCACGATCACGGCACTACCGCTTCAACTAAAAGACAACACACCGACAACATGACAATAACGACCACAACAGCATCACTCGCTTCGGAAAGAAGGCCGCCTCAGGTACGTGTCTCTTTCCTTCTTCTCCTTTAGTTTAGGCTCACCTAAACACTAGTGTACTAGCTTCCCCTAAACTGGGGGCAACTGTAGACACCGGGTCCTGAGTCAGCCTAGATCGGAGTTACCCAATGATGAAAAATTGCTTTCTTAGGCAATAACGTTAAAAATGATGATTTTCTTGTCAAATTTGTATTTTAGAATAAAAATAAAAAATAATAAAAAATAAAAAAATAAAATAAAAAAATAAAAAAAAAATAATAAAAAATAATAATAAAAAATCAAATATTTTAGAAATTAGTTTTTGAGAATAAATTTAGTATTTTTTAGTCATATTTGAAAATTAAAAAAAAAAAGAAGAAAAAAAGAAAAAGAAAAAGAGAGGGTGTGCTTTTGGATGGAGGGTGTGCTTTTATGTCACACCCCGTTTGCCCCCTAGTAGAATGAGCCTGTCTGTCTGTCTATCTGCCTGTCTGTATGTGTAAGCATTCGCATGTGTTCAGCATTTCATAAGGGTATTTTAGTAAAATATATGTTTTTGGGTTTTATTATTATTAGGGGTGCATACATGGCATTAGTGTGTAATATAAGTTATTTTAGTGTGAGTGATTAGTTCACCAATAGGAAATTGATACATATTTAGGATAAAGAAAAGAAAAAGAAAAAGGAATGAAAGAAAAGGGACTTAGAGATTTACGTTTCTTTTCTCACTCACTTTCTTCTTCTTCACTTTCTTTATTTCAAGTACTGTATTATTGATTCAAGATCTTATTGGTGAAATTAATCCTCTCCTTGCAACCCCTAGCTTGGTAAGTGTATGTCTTTGTCTTTGTGTTACTGTAACTTTACATCTTCATCTTCTTCTTTAGGTTGAGTTGTAATTTAGGGTTCCATGTTGATGTTCATTACTGTGTTTGTGTTCTAGCTGAGGCTCCACGCGATCCCAAAGGCAAAGAGGTTGCTGGGAGCAGTGGGACTAAGTGTTAGAAGCTTAGAATCCAGGTTTGGGAATGTCTACTGTGAAATTGTGTGATTTTGATTTTACTGTAAAATTCTAGGGTTTATGTTCTTGTAAATTTGAATGCATATGTTCTTGATTTGATTTGATTAAATAGTTGATGAATTGAATTGTATAATTGTTGCCTATGTTGTCTGAGATGATTTCTGGAAGGTAAGAACAGGTTTGTATGGTTGTAAATCAAATTGGGATTGAATTCTTGGTTCTGAAAATTCTGGAAATTCTGGAAAATCGAGGTACAGTAGTAGTTCTCCCTCTGTCGCATGACTCGCTACGAAGGAAGGCAAGTCACGAGACGTGACCCTCGGTCACGCTGTGACCTGCCTGCTGAGAAGCCAGTCACGTGACCAGCTGAAGAACAAGCAAGTCACGCGACGTGATCCTCGGTCACGTCGTGCGACCTGCGAAGACGTTGCGTGATCTGCGAGATCACGCGACGTGATCTGCGAGGAGAGTAGCACGTCACGAGACGTGATGTTCAGTCACGCCGTGACCTGCTAGGGCGTTGCGTGATTTGCGAAGATCATGCAACGTGACCGGCGAGGAACAAGCAAGTCACGTCGCGTGACCCTCGGTTACGTCGCGTGACCTGCCTGTTAGGAAGGCCAGTCACGCTTCGTGACCAGCCATTCTCGCCCGTTTCTCCGTTCAGCTCATTTTTCCGAAATTTCCTAGTTTTTAACTCAGAAATGAATTTGGTATTTCTTCTGAATGGACTTTACTGTTGTATGATGCATGTCTTACTGTTTAATGCTTCGATATGCGTGATACCATGATTTTCTGATGAATTATATTCTGTATCCTGAAATGTGATATGTTTGACGCATAACCTGCTAGAGTCAAGTAAGTGGATAGTTAGGCATGCCTAATAGAGTCTTTAGCTGCAGCCCTCAGTTCAGTTTGGACCCCGATCAGGTCCCCGTTTGGTTCCTCGCGAACCCATCAGTATAGAATCTTGTTTAAGATTCCCTCAGTATATAAATAACATGCTTTGATAAATGATATAATATTTGATTTGTACCTGTGAGGTACCCTCAGTATTCGATTCGTACCCGTAAGGTACCTTCAGTACACTCGTTATCCACTGTCTAGAGTCAGCAGGTGTTCTTTATTTGTTAATTAGAATTGTTCTGATCTGATTTGACTACCATATGGAATTTCTGAATGAGTTGATGATGAAACACATGCTGGATTATTCTATAATGAATATGATTGTGAGATATTGACTATATGGCCTTTATACGTGAATACGTTTATATGTATTATGCTAACCTTTGCATATTGCCATTCTGAATGTGACATGTTTAGGCGACCATTGTGAATGGCCGTCCATAATTTATGTGTGTTTCCCCACTAAGCGTTTATCGCTTAGCACGGTGTTTTTATCCGTGCAGGTGCGGAAGGAGTTTTGCCTTGTGAGAGTCGCTGTCATCAAGCCAACACAGAAGAGTTTTAGTGTAGGGCTATTTTTGTATCAGTGATGATTCTTTTTGTATAGAACTCTCATGTATCAGTTTTGTATCAGCTTCCGCTTTTGTATGTATATTTTGGGTTATGTAATATTATTTTTGTATCAGCTTGCTGATCAGAACATTATTGTAATAGTTTAATTATAGTAATGCATGATCAGCTTTTGCTTTCTGCATGTAAAGTTTTTAATTATTCTGTATTTTCTGAATGTATGTTATGAATGATTGTATGTTATACTTTGTACTTGCTTGGTGGCACCTTTACTCATACGGCATCTCACTCCTTCTCGGATGGGATCGCCTACGTATGGGAAGGGGTGTTACAGTTTGTGGTATCAGAGCATAGGTTTAGGCGTTTCTGGGTGTTGTTGTGATTGTTTTGAGTTTCTTAGATGTGTATGTGTCTAGATCTGTGTTGGCTGATACGGTTGTTTCTTGTTTGTTTAGATGGCTTCTAATTCTGCTCATGGTGCGCGTGAGGAATCCGCTGAGAGTGTGAATCCTCCAGCTATAGATCCGTCTGTTTCTGTTACTGTGTCGGCTCAGCATGCTAGGGTCCAGCCCGAGGCCGCAGCCATGCCCTTTGAGGCTATGTTTAGACTGCATTAGGACATGGCTAGGGTTTTGGAGAGAGTGACTGCTCCTAGAGCACCTATGGAGAATCTGAGGAGGGCAGGAGTTGAGGATTTCTATGGCACTGGTTTGAATGAATCTGAGTTGGCAGAGAGATGGTTAGATAAAGTAAAGCGTGCCTTGAGAGAGATTCGGTGTCCTCCCGACCAGCAGGCAGAGTGTTCATTAGCTCTTCTACAAGGGTCTGCATTTGAATGGTGGGAATTGGTTTGCAGGCATCCTCAGTTACCGGATCCGATTACCTGGGAGTTCTTTGAGGGTGAGTTCACAAAGAAGTACATTACTCAGACTTATAGAGATTCGAGATGGGCGCAGTTTTTGAGTTTGAGACAGAGGGCCATGTCTGTAGCAGATTATGAGAAGGAGTTCAATAGGTTATCTCACTATGCCCCACGAGGAGTTATGACTGATGACTTTAGATGCAAGCATTTCGAGGCAGGGTTAAATGAGTCTCTGAAGATTGCTTTGATTTCTCTGATGTGCATACCTGGGGTTAGCTATTATCAGATTGTTGAGGCTGCTGTGAGAGCTGAGTTGTCTGAGACTGTGATGAGAGAGAGAGCTCAGAGGAGGAGTTCTTCTCGTGGAGGATCTTCTTCGAGTAAGAGATCTAGGAACCCACAGGATGAGTCAGCATCTGGTCCGGCTTCTAGAGGTAGACGTCAGGGTTCTACAGCTGTGTCAGGTTCTGGTAGGGGTGGTAGAGCTGAGACTACACCAGTTTGTCCTCATTGTAGTAAGACACATCGGGGTGAGTGTAGGTGGCTCTCCGGTGCATGCTTCAGGTGTGGGAGTTCGGAGCATCAGTTGGCCAGTTGTCCGAGATTGCAGGAGGATTCGGGTTCCCAGAGAGAGGGCAGTAGGGTCGGTTCGAATGCTTCTCAGGCTACCCGTGGCAGAGGCCGAGGTAGAGGTAGAGGTGGCCGGCATAGAGATGGATCTGCTTCTGAGACTGTTGAGCATCATCCTCAGGGTGCCATTAGAGCATATGCTATGAGAGCCAGAGATGAGCAGGACGCGCCTGATGTTATTGCTGGTAAGTTCCTACTCCATGACACTGAGTTGTATGCTCTAATTGATCCTGGTTCCACACACTCATACTTGTGCACAGATAAAATTGTTGATAAATTGCATTCAGTTGATCAGTTAGAATATGAGATTTGTGTGACCAGTCCATTAGGGCATAGTGTCAGTGTGAGTAGAGTTTTTAGGAGTTGTCCTTTGATTGTTGAGGGAGCTGTGCTTCCAGCGGATTTGATTGAGTTACCCTTCAGAGAGTTTGACTTGATTCTGGGTATGGACTGGTTGGGTAAACATCGGGCTGTAGTTGATTGCCATAGGAAGACAGTTGTACTTCGGGATAGAAGTCAGTCTCTTGTGTTTCTGAAAGGTTTGGGTGCTAGTTCGTTGAATAATGTGATTTATGCGATGCAAGCTAAGAGATTCATCAGGAAAGGTTGTGAGGCTTTTCTAGCAGTTGTGTTAGATTCCAAGAGGGATCAGGTTCAGATTGAGGACATTCCTGTAGTGCGGGAGTTTAGTGATGTGTTCCCGAGCGAGTTGCCTGGTTTGCCTCCTGAGAGAGAGGTTGAGTTGTCCATTGAGATTATGCCAGGTACAGCACCTATTTCGAGAGCACCTTATCGGATGGCTCCTGTAGAGTTGAGGGAACTTAAATCTCAGCTACAAGAGTTATTGGATAAGGGGTTTATTCGACCTAGCATATCTCCATGGGGAGCTCCAGTTCTGTTTGTCAAGAAGAAAGATGGATCCCTGCGGATGTGTATTGACTACCGCCAGATTAATAAAGTTACAGTGAAGAACAAGTATCCTTTGCCTAGGATTGAGGATTTATTTGATCAGCTTCGAGGTGCGGGTGTCTTCTCCAAGATAGATCTTCGATCAGGGTACTATCAGCTTCGGGTTCAGGATGCAGATGTGGTTAAGACTGCATTTCGGACTAGGTATGGCCATTATGAGTTTCTTGTGATGCCGTTTGGTTTGACAAATGCTCCAGCGGCTTTTATGGATCTGATGAATTGTGTGTTTAGGCCATACTTAGATCGATTTGTAGTAGTGTTCATTGATGATATCTTGGTATATTCCAGGGATGAGAGTGAGCATGAGGAGCATCTCCGATTGGTTTTGCAGATGTTGAGAGAGCATCAGTTATTTGCTAAGCTTAGCAAGTGTGATTTCTGGCTTCGAGAAGTGTCATTTTTGGGTCACATTGTTTCAGCTAGAGGTATCCAGGTAGATCCAGCTAAGATTGAGGCAATAGTTGATTGGAAAGCGCCTCGAAATGTTCAGGAAGTGAGGAGTTTCCTCGGCTTAGCAGGTTATTACCGTCGGTTCGTTAAAGGATTTTCTGTGATTGCTGCTCCTATGACTAGATTGTTGAGGAAAGGAGTCAGATTTGAGTGGTCAGACAGGTGTCAGTCTTGTTTTGATCGGTTAAAGCAGTTGCTTGTTGAGGCTCCTATCCTTACTCAACCCATTTCGGGTAAGGAGTTTGTCATTTACAGTGATGCTTCTGGAGTTGGTCTTGGATGTGTGCTGATGCAGGAAGGTAAAGTAGTGGCTTATGCTTCTCGTCAGTTGAAGCCACATGAGAGGAACTATCCGACGCATGATCTTGAGCTGGCAGCTGTAATCTTTGCTTTGAAGATTTGGCGTCACTACCTGTATGGGGAAAAGTGTAGGATCTTCTTGGACCACAAGAGTTTGAAGTACTTCCTCTCACAGAAAGAGTTGAACATGAGACAGCGGCGTTGGCTTGAGTTATTTAAGGACTACGACTGCATTGTGGATTACCATCCTGGTAAGGCCAATGTAGTCGCCGATGCTTTGAGTCGGAAATCGGTTTCAGCTTTGTTCTTAAGGCGATTCAGATGGCGATTCGGTTCAGATGGGGCTTTGCTTGCCCAGTTGCGTGTGAAGCCTACTCTAAGACAGAGGATAGTGGATGATCAGAGAGATGACCAGAGGCTTCAGCAGATTGTGCATGAGGTTAGATTGGGTAAGCCATCAGAGTTCTCAGTTCAGGATGAGGTACTTATGTTCAGAGATCGTTTGTGTGTGCCAGAATCTGAGGATTTGAGGAGACAGCTCATGAGTGAGGCGCATAGTTCAGTTTTTACTATGCATCCGGGCAGTGAGAAGATGTATAGAGATATGAAGCAATTCTATTGGTGGTCCGGTATGAAGCGTGATATAGTGGATTTTGTTTCCAAGTGCTTGACTTGTCAGCAGGTAAAGGCTGAGCATCAGGTTCCTTCAGGTTTGCTTATGCCTTTATCCATTCCTGAGTGGAAATGGGACGACATCGCCATGGACTTTGTTTCTGGTTTGCCTTTGACTCAGAGGAAGCATGATTCGGTTTGGGTTATTGTGGATCGGCTTACAAAATCAGCTCACTTCTTGCCAGTTAGAGTGGACTACTCGATGGACAGATTGGCCAGTATCTATGTGGATGAGATAGTTCGGTTGCATGGTGTGCCTTTGTCCATAGTGTCAGATCGGGATCCGAGGTTTACTTCCAAGTTTTGGAAGGAGTTACAGAGAGCTTTGGGCACTAGGTTGAACTTCAGTACAGCGTTTCATCCTCAGACCGATGGTCAGTCAGAGAGAGTTATTCAGATTCTGGAGGATATGATGAGAGCTTGTGCTTTGGACTTTCCGGGTAGCTGGGACAGATATGTATCATTGATGGAGTTTGCCTACAACAACAGTTTTCAGTCGAGCATCGGTATGGCACCATATGAGGCTTTGTATGGTCGTCAGTGTAGGACTCCGATTTGTTGGACAGAGCTATCCGAGAGATCTATGATTGGACCAGACTTGGTCAGGGATACTGAAGATAAAATCAGAGTAGTGCAGCGGAATTTGAAGGCAGCCAAAGATCGACAGAAGTCTTATGCCAATTTGAAGAGGAAAGACGTGCAATTTGAGATCGGGGACAAAGTTTTCCTTAAAGTTTCTCCTTGGAGGAGAGTGCTTCGATTTGGAAAGAAGGGTAAGCTGAGTCCTCGTTTCATTGGACCTTATGAGATTTTGGCTAAGGTAGGACCTGTAGCCTATAGATTGGCGCTACCGATGGAGTTAGCTAAGTTGCATGATGTATTCCACGTTTCGATGCTTCGTCGGTACAGATCAGATCCTTCGCATGTTCTGTCAGTTCAGGATATCCAGGTTCAGCCAGACTTCTCTTATGATGAGGAACCGCGAGCTATTCTAGCCCGAGAGGTGAGGCAGTTGAGGAATAAGCAGATTCCCTTAGTTAAAGTATTGTGGATCCATCATGGAGTCGAAGAAGCGACTTGGGAACTAGAGGAGTCCATGAGAGCTCAGTACCCTCAGTTATTCAGTTCAGGTGAGAATTTCGAGGACGAAATTCTTATTAGTAGGGGAGAGTTGTCACACCCCGTTTGCCCCCTAGTAGAATGAGCCTGTCTGTCTGTCTATCTGCCTGTCTGTATGTGTAAGCATTCGCATGTGTTCAGCATTTCATAAGGGTATTTTAGTAAAATATATGTTTTTGGGTTTTATTATTATTAGGGGTGCATACATGGCATTAGTGTGTAATATAGGTTATTTTAGTGTGAGTGATTAGTTCACCAATAGGAAATTGATACATATTTAGGATAAAGAAAAGAAAAAGAAAAAGGAATGAAAGAAAAGGGACTTAGAGATTTACGTTTCTTTTCTCACTCACTTTCTTCTTCTTCACTTTCTTTATTTCAAGTACTGTATTATTGATTCAAGGTCTTATTGGTGAAATTAATCCTCTCCTTGCATCCCCTAGCTTGGTAAGTGTATGTCTTTGTCTTTGTGTTACTGTAACTTTACATCTTCATCTTCTTCTTTAGGTTGAGTTGTAATTTAGGGTTCCATGTTGATGTTCATTACTGTGTTTGTGTACTAGCTGAGGCTCCACGCGATCCCAAAGGCAAAGAGGTTGCTGGGAGCAGTGGAACTAAGTGTTAGAAGCTTAGAATCCAGGTTTGGGAATGTCTACTGTGAAATTGTGTGATTTTGATTTTACTGTAAAATTCTAGGGTTTATGTTCTTGTAAATTTGAATGCATATGTTCTTGATTTGATTTGATTAATTAGTTGATGAATTGAATTGTATAATTGTTGCCTATGTTGTCTGAGATGATTTCTGGAAGGTAAGAACAGGTTTGTATGGTTGTAAATCAAATTGGGATTGAATTCTTGGTTCTGAAAATTCTGGAAATTATGGAAAATCGAGGTACAGTAGTAGTTCTCCCTCTGTCGCGTGACTCGCTACGAAGGAAGGCAAGTCACGAGACGTGACCCTCGGTCACGCCGTGACCTGCCTGCTGAGAAGCCAGTCACGTGACCAGCTGAAGAACAAGCAAGTCACGCGACGTGATCCTCAGTCACGTCGTGCGACCTGCGAAGACGTTGCGTGATCTGCGAGATCACGCGACGTGATCTGCGAGGAGAGTAGCACGTCACGAGACGTGACGTTCAGTCACGCCGTGACCTGCTAGGGCGTTGCGTGATTTGCGAAGATCATGCAACGTGACCGGCGAGGAACAGGCAAGTCACGTCGCGTGACCCTCGGTCACGTCGCGTGACCTGCCTGTTGGGAAGGCCAGTCACGCCTCGTGACCAGCCATTCTCGCCCGTTTCTCCGTTCAGCTCATTTTTCCGAAATTTCCTAGTTTTTAACTCAGAAATGAATTTGGTATTTCTTCTGAATGGACTTTACTGTTGTATGATGCATGTCTTACTGTTTAATGCTTCGATATGCGTGATACCATGATTTTCTAATGAATTATATTATGTATCCTGAAATGTGATCTGTTTGACGCATAACCTGCTAGAGTCAAGTAAGTGGATAGTTAGGCATGCCTAATAGAGTCTTTAGCTACAGCCCTCAGTTCAGTTTGGACCCCGATCAGGTCCCCGTTTGGTTCCTCGCGAACCCATCAGTATAGAATCTTGTTTAAGATTCCCTCAGTATATAAATAACATGCTTTGATAAATGATATAATATTTGATTTGTACCTGTGAGGTACCCTCAGTATTCGATTCGTACCCGTAAGGTACCTTCAGTACACTCGTTATCCACTGTCTAGAGTCAGCAGGTGTTCTTTATTTGTTAATTAGAATTGTTCTGATCTGATTTGACTACCATATGGAATTTCTAAATGAGTTGATGATGAAACACATGCTGGATTATTCTATAATGAATATGATTGTGAGATATTGACTATATGGCCTTTATACGTGAATACGTTTATATGTATTATGCTAACCTTTGCATATTGCCATTCTGAATGTGACATGTTTAGGCGACCATTGTGAATGGCCGTCCATAATTTATGTGTGTTTCCCCACTAAGCGTTTATCGCTAGCACGGTGTTTTTATCCGTGCAGGTGCGGAAGGAGTTTTGCCTTGTGAGAGTCGCCGTCATCAAGCCAACACAGAAGAGTTTTAGTGTAGGGCTATTTTTGTATCAGTGATGATTCTTTTTGTATAGAACTCTCATGTATCAGTTTTGTATCAGCTTCCGCTTTTGTATGTATATTTTGGGTTATGTAATATTATTTTTGTATCAGCTTGCTGATCAGAATATTATTGTAATAGTTTAATTATAGTAATGCATGATCAGCTTTTGCTTTCTGCATGTAAAGTTTTTAATTATTCTGTATTTTCTGAATGTATGTTATGAATGATTGTATGTTATACTTTGTACTTGCTTGGTGGCACCTTTACTCATACGGCATCTCACTCCTTCTCGGATGGGATTGCCTACGTATGGGAAGGGGGTGTTACATTTTAAAAGCACGGCTGTGCTTTTGAAAGCACGGCTGTGCTTTTGCACAGTGTGCATTACGCGCACTGCGCGCAAAAGCACAGCTGTGCTTTTTTTAAAAGCACAGCTGTGCTTTCGCCTCAGTCGCCCAAAATCACCGAAATTGACATTTTTTCGCCCAAAAATCTTTTGTTTTCAATTTTTTTGACTTTTTTGAAGATTTTTCCGAGATTTGGTTGGTTTTTTCTCCTTTTTCACACTTAAATTAAGGAGAATTTAATAAAAATAATTTTATTTCTTAATTAATTAATTGTTTTTTAGTTTTTTGGTAATAAAAAGAAAGAGATGAGGGAAATTAGGGGGTTGGCATTTTTTCTCTCGGGGGAATTCATTTGCTTCATCCTCTCTTCCTCTTCTTCTCTAAGAAATCAATTTCTACAGATTTTTTAAGGGCTCTTCACCAAAAATAAGATCTAAAAGCCAAAAAAATCAATTTTCAAGCTAAATATTGGTCTTGAAGCAAAGAAATCAATTCTTTGCTCTTGAGTTTGGTTTTTCTATCAATTACAATTTCTTAAGACAAAGAAAATAATTCTTTGTTCTTGGAAATTAATTTTGTTTTCATCAATTTCTTCTCTTTAATTTTAATTAACAATTGTTCTTGAGCCAAAGAAAATCAATTCTTTGTTTTTGGGAATCAATTTAATTTTTCTTCAATTATTTTTCAAGAAATTATTCTTTTAAATCAAAATCTCAAACTTTATCATTTCAAAACCATATTTTGCAAATCAAAACAAGGAAAATCCATCATATTTTTTCCATCGAATCCGAAATCTGAGGGTAAACATTCTAGACTCGATCTCTTGATTTAATTTTTGTTTTCATCATTTTTGCTAACATTTAAATTAGTAAACATGTAGATCTATATATTTGTTGTTGATTTATTTATTTTATGTCATTTTAGATGTAGATCTAACTTTTAATATTGTTTTTAGATGTAGATCTAACTTTTAATTTCGTTATTTGTTCCCATTTTCTTTTAATTGTTCATCCTTATTATTATTATTATTATTATTATTATTATTATTATTATTATTATTATTATTATTTACTTATTTACTTATCTTTTGCTATTATCATCATCATATGTGCCATTAGTATATTGTTATTAGTGTTATTTATTGTTACTATCATCGTTTATCGTTATTATTATCCTTATTATTGTTATTATTATTTTTGTTGTTGTTGTTGTTGTTGTTATTATTATTGCTTTATGTTTTAAATAGTGATCTATTAATTTGTTAATTTATTTTAATATGTCGTTTAATTTATTTATCATATAATATACATGTTTTATTTAATTTATGTATTGTTATAAATGTTTAGTTGATTTTCTTACTTCGATTACTAACATCAATTTTATTTGTGTTTGTTGTCGGTGTTAAATCTTTGTGTTCCCCTGTTTGAGCATCCGTACGAATGAAGGAGGAGATCCAAGGAGTTGTTATTTTTTATTGTACTTGTTATTTTTCATTTATTTGTTTTATTGAGTTATTGGGCATGTAATAATTAATTGAACCATTTATTTTATGCACGCTTAATCAAAAATCACACAAAAATATTTCTACAAATAAAATTGGGTTTTCTAATAAAATGGGACCAATGTCCTAGCTTTTTTATCCAAAAATAAATTGTCACTTCAAAATAATTTTTTTAATTATGCATGAGAGGACCAATGTCCTCATCCTTAATAAATACCCCGTTTTATGTATGATTTATATTTTATTTACAATGGGGGTTGTATTCTGCCCTTAGTTTTATTGTAATTTATTTTTATCTTTATTTTTATATTTATTTATCGTTTTATATGTGATTGATATGCGCTTTAATAAACTGCATTAATTGTATGAGATAAAAAATAAAATTTTATAATTTAAAAACTCATTTATAATTAACCAAGGCACCAATAAGTGTGAAGTTCCGGACACCATCTCTGGTTTAGACCGATAAGAGGTTAAACTTTCCCAATTTCTTGTAAATTGGGTGGCGACTCCAAAATACCTCAAAAGTGCCTAAAGGTGTTATGGCGATAGATGGTTCTTTTCAATGTTCTATTGTAAAAGGAGGTGCCGAAAATATCTCATAATACCTAAAATCGAAAAAGACGCGAACCTATCCCTCGAATCCTAAAAGCGGATTCCCGAAGAGGGCCTTACTGGTTCCGGCGCGCGTCACACGTATGAATCTTTGTTTATGAATAGGATAATACCTTTGTATAAATTGGTTTATGTGATCTAATACTCCATTGATTAGAAAGTTATATGGTAAGACCTGTGTAAGTAAATTGTATGAAATGAATTTTGGGAACCGTAATGAATGTAAATAAGTGAACAAAATGACATGTATATGATGCGAAAAGGTGTATTATTACATAAGTGATTTGTTAACATTGATACATGAAGTGAGTAGTTATTTTGATGATCTACTAGAAAATATCCAACTTGTTATGATAGATACGATTATACTTTCTGTATTATGTTTTTTTTTGAACTTATCTGACGGCTCTTCTTAGTGGTCGTCTATATTTATATGTTTCCCACTAAGCTTTATGCTTAGCACAGATTTTCCTTTAATTCGTGTAGGTACCATTGATCGGATCGTTCGAGAGTCCTTCCGCAGCAGTCCAGGCCAGTGCAAGACTATGAAAGGATTTTAGGATAGGATTTGTGTAGTCTTCGAAATGTATACAAGATTGGTAGTTATAAATAATAAGTTTGTATAAGTGAATTTAGTTTCGTAAATGATCTATCTGTAGTAAACTCTGGAAAAGTTATACTTTATGGTGTGATTGTGTAATGAATTTAAAGTTAACCATTATGTGCTATTGGAAACGAAAGAAATTTTATAATTCATATTTTAGCTTAAAGGTTTATAAGTTTTACTTGGTTGTTCGGTAATGCCCTTGACCATCATCGTGAACCACCGGTTTACGGTAGGATTGTGAGCAAAAAAACCGATGGATTCGGTTAACCGAAAAAAAAATCCGAAACCGAACCGATGGACTGGTTAACCGATTGTAATGGACTGGTTAATGGTTAGTGTTTTGAAAAAATCGATATTAATGGACTGGTTAATGGTTTTTGACTCATGTGACTGGTTAACCGAACCGAAATCGAATTTTTAGTTAATTTACTAATTTTTTAATAATTTATAACAATTTATCCTAATTAAAAGTGATCATGTTCTTTTTTTTATTATACTAATTATTTTAAAGTTTTTAAGTTTTTTTAATTGGCTATTAGTAAGTATAATAATTTATCTAATTAAAAGTGATTATGAACTGGTTAATATATTTACTTATTAAATATTAATTTTTAAAAACAAATTTGCTTATATCCACCAAATATTTTTATTTTAACAACAATAATGTTATATTATAGTGAAAAAAATTTAATTTTTAAGTATTTTCAACATTTTAATTTTATTTATGAATATATTTATAATTATAGTGGTTAAACGAAAAATATTGGGTAACCGATCCGAAAATCCGAAACCGATGGACTGGTTAACCGATGGTAATGGACTGGTTAATGGACTGTAATTCAAAAAACCGATATTAATGGACTGGTTAATGGACTGAGGTAATGGACTGGTTAACCGACCATGCTCACCCCTAGTTTACGGTATGGTTTACTACGTACGGGTAAGGGGTGTTACAGTGTGTGTATTATATAAAAAAAAGTAATTAATGGAAAATAAATCAATAAATCAAATGGCAAAAAAATAAATATAATAGGTGGAAGGAGATTATTTTGCTTTTATATCATTTAACACGGATTCAAAAATTTATTTCTACAAGATCAATCTAATCATCGAAACAATTAAAATTTTTGGACAAATAAATTATTCCCCCAAAAAAATGTACAGTACATAAAGCAAAGGTATAAGAATTTAAAGTGTAAAATTTTAAATTGCAAATAGTAAACTGCAAAATTAAATAAAGTATAATAAATAAATGCAAATAAATGTGCACAAAATAAATTAATATAATAAATAAAAAATTGAAATTTAAAGAACATAAAATAAATGCGGAAAGTAAATGACATTAAAATAAATTGCAAATAAAAATAAATAACAATAAATAAAATAATTTCCACACACTAACACCATAGAAAGCAAATCAAGTGACTGATTTTTACAGATTGAATTCGATCCTAGAAATACATGGGAATTGTTCGTAAAATAACTATAAGATTAAAAGTTGTGATTTTGATCCCTCAAAGTGTTAAACTGATCACTGGGATCCTTTATCCCCAAGAAAAGAAGAACAAGGAGGAACAAGCAAAAAATATGATTAAATGATTGAAAGTGTAGAATTGAAAAAAAATGTATTTGAGATGAGATGAAAAAAAAAATCAAAATACTAATGGTGCGTTCGGGGAGAATATTATTTCCGGTTTTTTATTTTTTATTTTTGGAAAATAAAACCAAAACATGTTCGGCAAATTATTTTTCATTTCGACTTTTGCAAAAATTTAAAAAAGTGACTTTCATACTAAAAACAAATTAAAAATAAAAATTTTCAAAATGTGATTTTTACGATTTTGCTACTTGATCCTTATTATCATCACTGTGACTGCCATTGCCACTGCCGCTGCTGCCTTCACTGCCACCACACCGCGAACACCACCGCCGCTACCACACCTTCGTCGCTACCATCACCGCCACCACCACACTGCCGTCGCTGCCACCACTACGCCTCCGCCACTACCACTACCACGCCGTCGTTGTCGCTGCCACCACCACCACATTCACCTCCACCACCACACTGCTGCTGCCTCCACCACCACCATGCCGCCGCTGCCACCACAATCACACTGCCGCTACCACTACAACCACACTACAGTCGCCACCACCACCACCACACTGCCGCCGCCGCCATGCCTCCGCCGCTACCACCACCACACTGCCGCCACAACCAAATTACTGCCACCACCATAACCACATCGTCGCCATTACCGCTGCCGCCCCTACCGCCGCCACCATGCCTCCGCCACTATAACCACCACATTGCCGCCGCCACCACAACCACACCGCTGCCGTCACCATAACCACATCACCGCCACTATTGCTGCCGCCTCCACTGCCACCACCACAACCACACTGCTGCAGCCTCCATCACCACCACACTACCGTTTTTGCCATTTCCACCGGCAAAATTTTTATTATAATATACATGAATAATTAAAAAATATGATAAAGTTTTTAAATATATAAAATAGTTTTCTAAAAAATAAATAACAAAAACTAAAATTAGTTTTTGGATTTTAAAAATAAAAAACGTAAAACTTTATCGAACACACTCTAAATTAAAGGTCCCTATTATAATCACCTATCGAATTTGACTTAAAACACAAGGATTAAAGAGTAAATCCAATTCAAAAGTAGAAATAATAAAAATAATTTTAATTGCAGAAATTTTAGAAAGAAAATAGCTGCTGAAAAGTGTGTTTTTTCAGTAAAAAAATCTCTTGGGAAAATGTGCCTCTCTTTCAATTTTTAAAGAGAGGGCATGAAAATAGGGTTATTTTTGAACTCTAAGCAAAAGCACAGCCATGAAAAGACAAAAGTATGGTTGTGCTTCTATTAAAAACACACCATTCTTCACATATTTAAAGGCCAAAATTTCATTTTTATTTTAAATTATGTTATAATCCTTCAAACTTCATTTTTAACCCTCTAACAATTTTTAGGGCTTCAATTGAGTTCCAATCTCTCATCGGATTCAATCAAAGGTACCAAAATTTTATACTATTATTTTTATTTTTAAAATTGAAAACTTCTGAAACAAGATAAAACTTTTTTCCTTTTTTTCACAAAGCCTTTTTCATTATTAAGTAATCCTTGACACGGATGACTCAACCTAAGATCCAATTTTAAGAAAGCAATTAGGTGTGTGTGAGGTGAGCCAAAGTTCATAAATGGTACTTAGTTGGAATGTCCGCATTCGCCATAGTCCAAGCGATATGCTCTCTTAGTAAGCAATAGTTGAAATAATCCAAGTGATAGGATCTCCTGGTAGGCAACGGGTGATCTAAGACACATGATATTTGCTAAATTGAAATTTTAACGTTTGACCCAAGATGCACAGTGTTCACCGGATCAGAGTTTTAACCTTTAAAGTAGGTCTGATATGTGATGTATGATGTTCGCCAAATTAAGAAATTGACCTTTGAAGTAGGTATGATTTAGGACATGCGATGTTCACCAAATCAGATTGTTGGTTAGACCCTTAAAAAGAATAATTTGGTTAGTTCATAACTCAATTTAGGTATTTAGTAATTTTACTTATTCGGTTATGTGCTTGTTGATAATTATAAGCTTTCCGAAAAGCTTATAATCTTGCCTTTTGAATTTGGTTGAGCTCGTGAATGTGTGAAGTGATTGCCAAGTGAATTCACAACATTTTAAAAAGTGACTTTTGGCATTTCACAAATGTGTAATGACCATTTACTGCCATGACTACTTGCGTCTCGCACTGACATAGCATGACATTATCATAGTAGTGCAAATGGAAAAGCACGGCCATGACTGACCCCACATCTCCTATATAAAGGGGCTTAGCCTCCTTATTTTTTCACTTAATTCTCAATTTCTCACTTTCACTTCTTTAGGTTTATTCCTTATTTTTTTTTCCTTTGGGCTCTTTAGGCTTTTGGGATAGTGTGACGCGTGTTAAACCCCCGCATTAGTATCCGGCTTGTACTCGAAAGTCCACTTTCAGGACCCGAGTCCGGATGAAGGTTCTTAACTCGTGAAGGTTGTTTATTTAGCAATGGACGAAGGATCCTATCCAATTTTACCAACCCTTGACTCATAAAAGGTCTAGACCAGCATTTCAGGGTCCCCTTATTCCACTATTAGTTATTGACTTGTGAGGGCGTCAGTTGGGCACCACAAGGTAGGTTTAATAGGAGTAGCCACCCAATAGAATATTGGAAAATTAGTTCCAACCTTATGACGCCAAAACCAGAGATGGTTCGGGATTTCACTCTTATTTATACCTTTGGTTAGTGTTATATAAATGAGTTTTGAGATTAATTGTTTTATCTCTCTTCTCATGCGAGTTATTATGCTAGAAAAAGTAATGGCGCACTCATTCATGTTGGAAAGTCGTAAAAACATATTATAATGAAAGCCATAAAGCATGCCATAGAAAAGCAGTAAAAATTATAAAATGTAAATGAATATAAAGATAAAATCGTATATAAATCGGAGAATTAATTGAATATTATTTTAAGTGGGAACATCGGTTCCCGCATGCAATTATTATAAAAAAAGATGATTTTAATTATGTACATTTTGAGAAAATGGGGATGAATGATTCCATTTATTATGAAAAAATTATACGTCAATTTATATACAAAAACTATTTACAATTTAAAAGAATCATAATTTGCGTGTATTTTTATGATACAAAAATAGGACATTGGTCCTGACTTATTAGAAAAGTCCAATTAATTAGTAGAAATAGTTTTGGTGTGATTTTTATATTAAATGCATAAAAATATTTATTATTATAAACAATTGCAAGAAATAAAAGAAAAACACAAGTTATATACAAATAAAGAATAATAAACTGCGACACATTTGCCATAGCCTTCTGCCTCCAACTCAGGTATATGTGTGTGGCGGTGAAAAATGAAGAATAAATGGTTAGTATTGAATAATATATATATATATATATATATATATATATATATATATATATATATATATATATATATATATATATATATATATATATATATATATATATATATAATATATGCAATATAATATTCATATAAATAAATGTATATAAAAGAAAATAGCGCCAATAAATAAATATACACATATATATGCACATATGCATATATATATGACTGATATATTTATTTATTATAAAATAAATGCGGCAATAAAAATATAGATAAAACAAGTTAATAAAAAATGCATGATGCAGTCCGAAATTCATGTAGCAGGCAATAGCACCCATATGCTAAAGCATTTAAATAGATTGTGAATTAAATAATATATAATAAAGTAAAATGAATTCACAAAATTAATACATTAACAACAACAATAACAACAATAATAATAATAATGATAACAGTAATAATAATAGTAATAATAATAACAATAATAATAATAATAAGAAATATATTAATATAAATAATAATAATAATAATATATACAAACTAAATAAATGCATAAAGGAGTGTAGTGTGTGAGAATAACAACGTTGGCCAAAACAGGGAAGTTAGGCATGCATGGCATACAGATCACGCAAAAGCCACACAAAGCAAGGAAAGAAAGGAAAAGGAAATAGGGGGCCAAAATCATGCAAACCGTGCAAGAAGAAAAACAAATAAGAAAGGAAAGAGGGGAAGAGACCAATGAGGAGGCCTGGTCAGGCCATGTGCCGTCGTTCTAGGAGCTGGAACAACGCCATGGCCAAAGGCAACCAAGCTTCCTTCTAAACTTTAAGCCTTGAAATCCAATGTTTAATGTATGATTCATGTCACAAATCATTGAAAACACATATATTTTTAAAGTAAACTTGATTTAGATATGAAAGAAAGAAAACCACAAGAGCTTAGTCTTAGAGAGAGACAAATAGGGGATGATGAAGAAGATAAACAGTGATTTTCACTTTTATTGTTTTTAGCTATTTTAATTCATAAAAATTATCACAAACATTAAATAAACCAAAGACAAGATGAAAGGAACAATTGTTACACAATATTATCAACAGAAATCCATAATTAAAGAAATTAAAGATTAAGCTAAAAACATATATATTTACAAACCAAAATATGATTTTTTGCACTGTCTAGAGATTCAAGCTTTTTATATTACCTTCAGTTTTGAGACCTCAAGATCAAGAGAATCTTGCATCTAAGTCTTTCTCTGTGTTTGGTTTGGTTTCTTTTGATTATTGCTATCAATTCTCTCTCTGTTCTTTGTAATTTTTCCTTTCTCTCTTTATTTCTTTTCTTTGTTTCTTTTGATTATTGCTATCAATTCTCTCTCTGTTCTTTGTAATTTTTCCTTTCTTTCTTTATTTCTTTTCTTTGTTTTTCGGGTCTATTCAGAGAACCTCCTCCCCTTCTTTCTAGGTGTGTCCCCCTTTTTATATAAACCACCATGAGACTTAAATGCAGAAGATAAGAGTTTGAAAAAGTAGGAAAAATATATAATAAATTTTTATCCTCTATTTTCCAATTTTAGGAAATTTGGAAAACAAGGAAAACAAAACCCATTCACTTCCGAAACTTAAGGAGCTACGGGAGTGGTTGGAAAAAAAGGAAAAAAGGGTTAAAAACGACATTCCTAGGTCTCATAGAGGCGAGTCACGGCCAGGATGTGACTCAGTGGGGAAAAACACGAGGGCCAGGACGTGAAAGGTATCCCTGGCTGCAATATGCAACGAGCCACGGTCTTAACCGTGACTCGGAGTGAGTCACCTCAGGACCTAGTATCTACAATTGCCCCGAACTTTAGGGAAGCTATTACACTATTGTATAGGTTAGCCAAAGTTCAGACTTAAGATAGAGATGCGTACCTGAGGTGACTTTCTTATTGTGGTGGTTAAGCTGGTGTAAAGAGTAATTTGGCATTGCGTGTTCGATGGACATCGAGAACCGAAACCTACAATCTCCACCTTGATTGAGTTGGTGAGAAGTGCAATCCAGTGTTTCATGCCCTTTGGACATTGGGAACCAAAATCTACAATCTCCATTTTGCTCTTGATTTATTGATGGCTTGGTGGTGAATTTCATCTTTATCTACTTATGCTCGCAAAGAGGATTTGATTGCTCAAGAGAGGCTTTAATGATTTTAAAGGATTTATGCTCACTAAAAGACTTATATGATTTATTTTTTAGTAGTGATTGATGCTAGTTGGCATGTCAAACTACAAAGAGGGCTTTAAAGCTCACAGGGAGACTTCGAGGTTTCTAAATTTTAGCAGTGATCGACACCAGTCGGCATGTCAAACCACAGTTGGAAAGGAAGATTGATGCTAGTCGGCATACTGAACCATCCTTGAAAGGTGTGATTGATGCTATTCGGCATGTCGAATCATAATTGGCAAAGATGATTGAGGTTAGTCGGCATGTTGGACCATCCTTGAAAGAGGTGTGATTAATACCAGTCGGCATGTCAAACAACAATTGGAAAGGATGATTGACACTAGTCGGCATGTCAGACCATCTTTGGAAAAGGTGTGATTGATGCCAATCGGCATGTCAAACCACAATTGAAAAGGAGTTCAGTGTGATTTATCACACCCCGTTTTCCCCCTAGTAGAATGAGTCATGTATGTGCATGTGTATTGTGTGAGTTTTGGCATGTGTAAAGGGCATTTTGGGTAGAAATGCATGTTTTAAGAGTTTTGTTAACATGTGGGTGCATGTGTGGTGATAGGGTGTGAATTAGATGGGTTACACTTGGGTGTGTTCACTCATATGTTTGTAGGATGTATTAGAGGGCTGTGCTTGAATGTGTGTGTTCACACATTTGTAGGGTATGCTTTAGTTGGGAGAGTCTTGTGTGTGTGTGATGCATGATTGTAGTGTATGAGTGGTTGATTTCCACCACTAGAGAGATGCTATGTGTCTAGGGTTGGGAAAGGGTAAGTAAAAGGAGGAAAGGAAATTTGGAAATCAGATTTTTCCCATTCTTTTTCCCGTTCCTCTCCTCCCTTTACTGCTCTTCTTCCTCTTCTTCACTCTTTAGTTGCCCTAGCTTGGATTCAAGCTCTTTGGTAGTGGGAATTGATCACACCTTGCACTTAATTAGTAAGTTTTCTGCATTTTCCATCTTCTTCTTCCTCATCTTCATCTTTCTTCTTCATATTTTTTGGGTTTGGGTTTTAATCTAGAGTTACTTTGTTGTGTGTTTTGATGGGTTGTGGTTAGTTGAGCCTCCCCGTGACCCGAAAGGCAAAGAGAAGGCGGGAACTAGTGGATCTAAGCATTAAGAGCTAAGGATTTCAAGGTTTGGGAAAATTCCTATTTTTGTATGTAAATATGTTCATGTATGTGTTCTTGGTGAATTCTGGAAATTTTAGGTATTCTTGATGTTTTTAATAGTTATTATGTTATGGGTTTTGACTCTTATAGTCCATAAAACATTGTTTGTGAGTTTTTGAATCAAATGTATGATTGATGGAGTTATTGTATGAATAGTGTTTGGATTGATTATGAAAATTGATGTTGTTCTTGAATCTATGAGTAGGATTTGTTTATGGCATGATTTATTGATGTTTGGTTAGCTTAATATTGTTATTGGAATGAGGGTATGTTATTTGAAATGAGAATTGTGGGATTTTTGGCTTGAATGATCTGGAATTTGCCCGTGGGAATCGCATCTGGGCATGGGTCACGGTGGCAACCAATTTGGTTACCACCATGAGGCATGAGCCAGGTGCATTCTGCCGAGAGTTTGAATATGTCACGGTGGCAGCCAATCTGGTTACCACCATGAGGTGTCCAAACTTTAGCTTCTGTTCTGGGCAGTGGGTATGTCACGGTGGCAACCTATTTAGTTACCACCGTGAGGTACCCCATTAGTGCATTCTGTTTTTGGGGTCTGGGTATGTCACAGTGACAACCAAATGGGTTACCACCGTGAGGTACCCCGACTTGCATTCTGCCAAAGATCTTTGGTATGTCACGGTGGCAACCAATCTGATTACCACCGTGACCTACCCAGTTTTTGCAAGTAAATCTCTTTTGTTTCACATGAGTTTGGGATGTTGAATTATTGATTTTTAGCACTCATCATCATTAATATGAGCTACATACTTGTACGATGGATGATGTATGTGCGTGCTGATTTAATCATAGTATGTGAACTCGTTATTAGTTATCACTGAACTTTGGATATTAACTGTGAATTATAGCCTGCGAGTCAATTAAGTGGATAGTTAGGCATGCCTAATAGAGTCTTATAGCTGCAGCCTCTATTCAGTTTGGACCCCGATCAGGTCCTGTTTGGTTCCTCGCGAACCCTCCAATGTGTTTGGATCTTGTTAAGGTCCCTCAATAAAATGTTTTGCAAATGATAAAGTAAATTGGTTTTCGATTCGTACCCGTAAGGTACTGTCTGTATTCGGCTCGTACCCGTAAAGTACTGTCTGTTTACTCGTTATCCACTACTTTGAGTCGTGCAGGCGCTTTACTATTTGAATTATTTTGCTAATTATGAGAATGAATTATCCGAATATGTTATTAATGTGATTTTATGAAGACTGTTATTATGTATTAAAAGTATGACTCTATATGTTCGCATGTTTATACTTTGATCTAATGCGTATTTCTGTCTATGCCATCTGTATGCGATTTGCTTGACGACCATTGTGAATGGCCATCCTTTTGCTTTGCGTGTTTCCCCACTAAGCATTTATCGCTTAGCACGGTGTGTTTACCCGTGCAGGTGCGGAAGGAGTTTGCTTTGGGAGAGACGTCGCAGTTGAGCCAACACAGCTGGGGTTTAGTGTAGGGCTTGATTTGTATTTTTGATGATTCTTCTTGTATAGAACTCTCTTATGTTAATTTTGTAACCGCTTCCGCATATGTATACGTATATACTTGGATATGTAATATTTTCGTACCAGTTGGTTGATCAAACAGTAATGTAATGATTTCTGTTATATTAATGCATGATCAGCTTCTTTCTTGAATGATTTTGTAAAGTTTTTAATTTACCCTGTATTTAGGAATGTATGTTTATGTATGAATGTATGTATTTTCTGTATCTGTGTTGTGGCACCTTTACCCATACGGCATCTCACTCCTTATCGGATGGGATCGCCTACGTATGAGAAGGGGGTGTTACATGATTATTTAATGCCAGTTTGTCGGCATGTTAAATCACGATTGGAAAGGCTTTTTGTCGCTTGTAGAAAGGCTTTCTGTCAACTGTGGAAAGGTTTATCACCTATGGAAAGGTTTTTTTATCACTAGTGGAAAGGTTTTTTTATCACCAGTGGAAAGGCTTTTTAGTACCTGTAGGAAGGATTTTGATTACTTATAGGATGGATTTAAAACACCTGTAGAAAGGATTTAAAACACCTGTAAAAAGGTTTGGATTGCCTGTTGAAAGGACTTTATTGGAGCATGATTAATGCTAGCTTATCACGTTGATTTGGATATTTGACACTAGCTTGCTAGCATGTCAAGTCTCCATTGAAGAATTGATTGATGCCCATTTGTTGGCATGTTTAATAAAGATTCATAAACCGATTATCGCCAGTTTGTTGGCATGACAAATCAGGATTGACTTGGATATTTGACAATAACATGTCAGCATGTCAAATTTCTATTAGTAAACTGACCAATGCCAACTTATTAGCATGTTGAATGAGGATTGATAAACTGATTGTCGCCAGCTTGTTGGCATGACCAATCAAGATTGAATTGGATATTTGATGCTAGCTTATCGGCATGTAAAATTTCCATTTGTAAACTGATCAATGCCAGCTTATCGGCATGTCAAATTTCCATTGGTAAACTGATAAATGCTAGTTTGTCAGCATGTCGAATCGGGGATTGATAAACTCATTGTCGCCAGTTTCTCGACATGACAAATTAGGATTGACTTTGATAGTTGACGATAGCATGTCGGCATGTCAAATTTCCATTGGTAAACTGACCAATGCCTATAACACCCCCATACCCCCGGGCAGGAATATCGGGATGCCACAAGCCAGACATACACATACTCGGACACATGCATACACAAAGGCGGAAGCGATAATAATAAATAAATATAAGAACATTCTTTTGGGCCAAACATATACTAATAATAATGTATAAACTGGACATAAACAAAACTTTTATACTTGTTACATATTCATTTTCGGTACATATACAGAACAGTTAATATTTACATGTCGATACTATACTTCCTATATACATAATGATGTTACTCAAAACATCAGAAACTCTATCTTATACAAAAAGATCTTAAACCAGCTCCTAGTGGCCATGACCTGCAGATGCAAACTCTCTGATACCATCCTGCAAACCTACACGGGAAAAACACCCGTGCTAAGCGATAACGCTTAGTGGGGATAAACAGAAACAAAAGACTTCGAACAAAGTCACAAATATATCACATACATATCACTAGTCATATCATTCACAAATAACCATATACACAACCATGTAACAGATAACATTCACTCTAATCAGTTCTGCATGCAAAAATCCAAGTATAGCATACAATGGCGATGTCATGTCATATCATGTTCATATTCATATACAAGTCTTTACTATGTTCATGTGCAAATATCCAAGCAATATGGCAAGGTAATAGCGATATCACGCCATGCTATGTTCATATATATCTATATGAATCTCTATACATAGGCAAATCTCTATTACACTTCTTGTACACTACAGACCTTACAGTAGCCTGAGAAACACGACAAAATGTAAAGTAGCCTGAACTCTCAACAACGGTGGATACAGGTACATTTCAAAATAGAAGACCGAAGTCTCAGAACAGAAGATAGAAGTATCAAAATATTTTCTCTATCTTATTAAAATGACCATCTCGGAGGTCGGCCGCTTGGCCCAAACGGGGCCGAATTGGGCAGCTGCACTCGATATTCCTTTATAAGCATGCTTATCTATACACTACTATGACCGTTCAAGCTCAACATAAAGACTCTACAAACTGAATCATATACATTGCATGTAATTTAATGTTTATAAACTCAATACATTATGATTCAATCATACATGATCGATATCACATGCCATGTCATGTTCAACAATAAAAAAGCAAGTATACATTTAATTTCCATTATTAAACTCTTATACTAAGCTTTAATTACCTAAAATTTCCATTGTCAATCACTCATAAACTCATGTCATAAGGTTAGAAATGAGTTGGACAAACTATAGGAACTTGCAATGAAGTTCGGGTGCGTTTCGGGAAGAAAAACATTCAATTTATGCAAAACAGGGGATGGTCACTGTGGTAACCACTTGGTTGTGACCATGAGGTCCAAAAATATTCAATTCTGCCTTATCTAGGCATTGGTCCTGGTGGCAACCACTTGGTTGTGACCGTGACATACCCAAAATAGCAAAACAAAAGCAAAAACTCAGGACTGCTTTACTACTCTACTTTGTACATCCCAAACCAACGTCGAAACCTCATTTTTAGGAAAACCTCTCTTCTTAAATATTGTTCCCTAGGATTCTAAGAATAAAATGAAACAAAATTTAGGTCAATTAGACATCCATAAAATCATATATGATCTAAATAATCTGAACTGGTCAAGTGAACCGGCCAAAGTAGAGACACCTCTATTTTTGCCAATTTTCAGGGTCTTACAGAAAGAATTTGCTCAAGGTCATTTCTGAGGAGTTTATAGGTATTGAAGTCATGGTTCTAACGGATTAATAATTATGAAATTTAGATATCTAAAACTCTACTTATGACAAAAATACTTCACATAGGTCAGATGCAAAATGAATAAAATTTGCCAAAACCTAACTTTATCATCATCACACACTCAAATGATCAAGTCACATACTCATAAACGTATATACACACATATATCATAAAAATATATACACATACCACAAAACACTGCAAGCAATCAAAATAAATAGAAATTAAAATCACACACGATCCCGACCTCTAGGAAGCTCAATCTCTGTTTTCTACTCATTTCCGACCTTCTCCTTCCCTTTATCCAATTTCTTGTCCACCGCTTAAAAAAAATCGTATAGAAAACACTTGAGTTAAACTTCTACTCACTTTAAATCAAAAATAGAAAGAAAAAGGAGATCAGATCAGAAAATCAACCACACTTACCTTTCTATCTCTCTTTTACTCTCACTAACTCTTCAAACTAAACCAAGAATACAGGTCAACTTAGGTGGTCAAATGGAGAAGGGACAAGAAGAGAAGTTGCACGAGAAAAGGAAAAAAGAAAGAAAAGGAGGGCCAAAAGACACAAAAATGCAGAAAAATGGAAAGTCAAATAGGAAGAAATGGGGGATAAGGCCGGCTAACCAACATAGTTAAAGCCACCAAACCCATTAACTTCCCTAATACATATCTTAACTCATGCTAGGTGTCACTCTCACATATAGCCACTTGTCACACTAATTAAGCAAAAAAAATAAGTCTCTTGCCATGTGTCACACTCTCAAGCTGCCATGTGTCATTCTCCTATGATGCCACTTATCAAAATCCAACAAAACTTTGCCAAAACTTCTAGGGTCGAATCAGGGTGTTACAAATCTCTCCCCCTTAAGAAATTTTGTCCTCAAAATTTCCCCGCTACTATACATATGAGCAGACTGCACTTACTGACAACTTCACTCGAATCCGATTCTATCTATACTCTACAAGATAATATTTGCATCAGGTCACGACTCTAGACAAACTTTGACATTAAATCTATACTCCACATCTTATAGACTAGAACCTCTAACCTATGCTCTGATACCACCAAATGTAACACCCCCATACACCCGGGAAGGAATATCGGGGTGCCACAAGCCAGACATACACATATGCGGACACATGCATACACAAAGGCGGAAGCGATAACAATAAATAAATATAAGAACATTCTTTTGGGACAAACATATACTAATAATAATGTATAAATTGGACATAAACAAAACTTTTATACTTGTTACATATTCATTTTGGGTACATATACAGAACAGTTAACATTTACGTGTCGATACTATACTTCCTATATACATAATGATGTTACTCAAAACATCAAAAACTCTATCTTATACAAAAAGATCTTAAACTAGCTCCTAGTGGCCATGACCTGCAGATGCAAACTCTCTGATACCATCCTGCAAACCTACATGACAAAAACACCCGTGCTAAGCAATAATGCTTAGTGGGGATAAACAGAAACAAAAGACTTCGAACGAAGTCACAAATATATCACATGTATATCACTAGTCATATCATTCACAAATAACCATATACACAACCTTGTAACAGATAACATTCACTCTAATCAGTTCTGCATGCAAAAATCCAAGTATAGCATACAATGGCGATGTCGTGTCATATTATGTTCATATTCATATACAAATCTCTACTATGTTCATGTCTTGCTATATTCATGTGCAAATATCTAAGCAATATGGCAAGGTAATAACGATATCACGCCATGCTATGTTCACATACATCTATATGAATCTCTATATATATGCAAATCTCAATTACACTTCTTGTACACTACAGACCTTACAGTAGCCTGAGAAATACGACAAAATGTAAAGTAGCCTGAACTCTCAACAACGGTGGATACGGGTACATTTTAAAACAGAAGACCAAAGTCTCAGAATAGAAGACAGAAATCTCAAAACATTTTCTCTATCTTATTAAAATGACCATCTCGGAGGTCAGCCGCTTGGCACAAACGGGGCCGAATTGGGCAGCTGCACTCGGTATCCCTTTATAAGCATGCTTATCTATCAACTACTATGACCGTTCAGGCTCAACATAAAGACTTTATAAACTGAATCATATACATTGCATGTACTTTAATGTTCATAAACTCCATACATTATAATTCAATCATACATGATCGATATCACATGCCATGTCATGTTCAATAATTAAAAAGCAAGTATACATTTAATTTCCATTATTAAACTCTTATGCCAAGCTTTAATTATTTATAATTTCTATTGAAAATCACTCATTAACGCATTTCATAAGGTTAGAAATGAGTTGGACAAGCTATAGGAACTTGCAATGAAGTTCGGGTGCGTTTCGGGAAGAAAAACACTCAAAATATGCAAAACAGGGGATGGTCACGGTGGAACCACTTGGTTGTGACCTTGAGGTCTAAAAATATTCAATTCTGCCTTGTCTGGTCATTGGTCACGGTGGCAACCACTTGGTTGTGACCGTGACATACCCAAAATAGCAAAATAGAAGCGAAAACTCAGGACTGCTTCACTACTCTACTTTGTACAGCCTAAACCAACCTCTAAACCTCATTTGTAGGAAAAAACTCGCTTCTTAACAATTGTTACCTAGGATATGAAGCATCAAATGAAACAAATTTCAGGTCAATTGGACATCCATAACATCAAATATGATCTAAATAATCTGAACTGGTCAAGTGAACCGGCCAAAGTAGAGACACCTCTGTTTTGGCTAATTTTTACGGTCTTAGAGCAAGAATTTGCTCAATGTCATTTCTGAAACGTTTATAGGTATTGAAGTCATGGTTCTAACAGATCAACAATAATGAAATTTAGATGTCTAAAACTCTACTTATGACAAAAAAACTACACATAGGTCAGATGCAAAATGAACAGAATTTGCCAAAACCAAACTTTATCATCATCACACACTCAAATGATCAAATCACATACTCATAAACATATATGCACACATATATCATAAAAATATATACACATATACCACAAAAACACCGCAAGCAATCAAAATGAATAGAAATTAAAATCACACACGATCCCGACCTCTAGGAAGCTTAATCTCTGTGCTCTACTCATTTCCGACCTTCTCCTTCCCTTTATCCAATTTCTTGTCCACCGCTTCAAAAAAATCGTATAGAAAACAGTTGAATTAAACTTTTACTCACTTTAAATCAAAAACAGAAAGAAAAAGGAGGTCAGATCGAAAAACCAACCACACTTACCTTTCTATCTCTCTTTTACTCTCACTAACTCTTCAAACTAAACTAAGAATACAGGCCAACTTAGGTGGTCAAATGGAGAAGGGACAAGAAGAGAAGTTGCACGAGAAAAGGAACAAAGAAAGAAAAGGAGGCCAAAAGACACAAAAATGCAGAAAAATGGAAAGTCAAATAGGAAGAAATGGGGGATAAGGCCGGCTAACCAACATAGTTAAAGCCACCAAACCCATTAACTTCCCTAATACATATCTTAACTCATGCTAGGTATCACTCTCACATATAGCCACTTGTCACACTAATTAAGCAAAATAAATAAGTCTCTTGCCATGTGTCACACTCTCAAGCTGCCATGTCGCCAAAACTTCTAGGGTCGAATCGGGGTGTTACAATGCCAACTTGTCACCATGTTGAATGAGGATTGATAAACTAATTATCGCCAGCATGTTGGCATGATCAATCAAGATTGAATTGGATATTTGATGCTAGCTTGTCGGCATGTCAAATTTTCATTTGTAAACTGATCAATGCCACCTTTTCGGCATCTCAAATTTCCATTAGTAAACTGATCAATGCCAACTTGTCGGCATATTGAATCAGGGATTGATAAACTCATTGACGCCAGCTTGTCGGCATGACAAATTAGGATTGAATTGGATATTTAATTCTAGCTTGTCGAAATGTCAAATTTCCATTGGTAAACTAATCAATGCTAGCTTGCCGGCATATTGAATCAGGATTGAGAAGAATATGATTATCGCCAGTTTATCGACATGGAGAACCATATTTGATAAGATTGTGATTATCACCAGTTTATCGGCATGAAGAATCACATTTGATAAGATTGTGATTATCACCAATTTATCGGCATAAAGAATCGCAATCGGGAAGAATGTAATTATCGCCAGTTTGTCAGCATGAAGAACCACATTTGATAACATTGTGATTATCACCAGTTTATCGGCATGAAGAATCACAATTGGGAAGAATGTGGTTATTGCCAGTTTATCGGCATGAAGAATCACCTTTGATGGACTGATAGTCGCCAACTTATCGGCATGACTAATTAGGTTTGATTGGTTTATACTAGATTTCGATATGTCTAACCAAAACTGGTCAGATGATTGACACTAGCTTATCGATATGTCGAATCTCCATTGATGAACTGACAGTTGCCAGCTTATTGGAATGACTAATCAGGTTTGATTGGTTAATGCCAGCTTATTGACATGTCTAACCAGAATTGGTCAGAGGATTGATGCCAGCTTGTCGGCATGCCGAATCTCTTTTGATGGACTAATAGACGCTAGCTTATCAGTAGTCTAATTATGTTTGATTGGTTGATGCTAGCTTATTGGCATGTCTAACCAAAATTGGTCGGATGATTGACCAGCTTATCGGCATGTCGAATCTCTTTTGATGGACTGATAGTTGCTAGCTTATCGGTATGACATATCAGGTTTGACTGGCTGATGCCATCTTGTTGGCATGTCTAACCAGGATTGGTCGAATTGATGCCAGCTTGTCAGCATGTCGAATCTCCTTTGATGGACTGATAGTCATCAACTTGTCAGCATGACATATTAGGTTTAATTGGTTGATGCCAGCTTGTTGGCATGTCTAATCAGGATTAGTCGAATGATTGGTGCTAGCTTGTCGACATGTCGAATCTCTCTTAATGGGCTGATAGACGCCAGCTTGTCGGCATGACATATCAGGTTTGACTAGTTGATGCTAGCTTGTCGGCATGACATATCAGGTTTGATTGGGCATGTCTAATCAGGATTGGTTAGATGATTGATGCCAGCTTGTCGACATGTCGAATCTTCTTTGATGGACTGATAATCGCCAGCTTGTCGGCATGATATATCAGGTTTGATTGGATGATGCCATCTTGTCAGCATGTCTAACCAGGATTGGTCGGATGATTGACGCCAGCTTATCGGCATATCGAATCTCCTTTGATGGACTGATAGTCACTAGCTTATCGGCATGACATATCAAGTTTGACTGGTTGATGCCAGCTTTTCAGCATGTCTAACCAGGATTTGTCAGATGATTGACGCTAGCTTATCGGTATGTCGAATCTCCATTGATGAACTAATTGAATTACCCTCCTTTTTTATGGGTTTGCATGATTTTAACTTATGTGAACTTTATCTTGATCTACTTATGCTCACTGAGAAGTTTTGATGCTCACAAGAAGCTTTGATTTGTTGGCAAGGGTATTTTTTTTTTGTTTTTGGGGTTCAAATTTTTTGGATTTTCACATTTCAAATGTATTTTGAATTTTTACATTTTAGGTGTATTTTGAATGTGTTTTTTATTTGTACAGTTTAAGTGTATTGAGAATTTGTATAGATTGAATGTATTTTAAATCTTTACATTTTTAATGTATCTTCAATTTTTACATCTCGAGTGTATGTTGGATTTTTCAAAATATTTCAGTCACATATAATTCTAATTAAAATATTTCAAAATAGCTTGAAGTGTGCACCTGTGACGCGAGCTGAACCCCGGCCTACCCTGAACCGCCCGCTTTTAGGGCTTTCGGGAGGAGGTTCATAAGAACTTGTAAGGGATTACAAGTGCGTCCATTTTGGACAACAAGGACGTTTCATGGAGTTGCCACCCAGTAGAACATTGGGAAAGATCGTCTAGCCTCAGTGAGCTTAAGACAGTGCTGCTGTGTCCATCATAGGCAAGCCGGAGGTGTCTTGGAGGCCCCACCCTAATGGAACATTAGGATGGCCCTCTCGCCTCTCACTTGGACAAACAAGAGGTGTCTTGGAGGCCCCACCCTAATAGAACATTAGGATGGCCCTCTCGCCTCGTGGCGCCTAGGATTATGAAAATTGAGCCTTTTAGGACACAAGAGATGTCTTGGAGGCCCCATCCCAATAGAATATTGAGATGGCCCTCTCGTCTCGTTGAGCCCAAAGACCAGAGAAGGTTCGAGACTTCCCATTTATTCATAACTTAGTTAAGTTTATGATTGAGTTTTGAATTTAGTGTTTCATCCCATTTCTCATTCAATTCAGTGCAATTTAATTAAAGTACAAGTTGTCCATTCAGGGAAAGCGATAAACAAAGCATAATTAAAATAAAGCACATGGAAATAGATTACAACAAAATTAGGGGCGGAATACAACTCCCATGGTAAATAAAATACAAATCATACGTAAAACGGGCTATTTATTAAGAATGAGGACATTGGTCCTCACATGCATATTTAAAGACAATAACGTTAAAGTGTCAGTTTTATTTGCTCAGAAATAGGACATTGGTCCTTTATTTATCAATAAAAATTTCCAATTTAATTAGTAAAAACATTTAACCATTTTTCTATTACCGAGATAAAAAATACAATATTCACAATAGGGGTGAGCAAAAAAACTATTGGACTTGGTTAACCGAGAAACCGATCCAAAAATTAGGTTAACCGAACCGATTTTAATGATTAATGGTTAGGGGTTTTTAAGATTTTCAGTTTCGGTTTCGGTTTCAGTTTTAGGACTCAAAAAACCATCGGTTTTGGTTAACCGATCGGTTTTATTATATATATATATATATATATATATATATAAGAGAAAATTAAAAAACCTTAATGGTGTCTGCCTCTTCCCTCAGTATCTAAAAATCGTTTCTTCATCTTCTCTGTATATCTGGAAATCCTTTGCCTCTCCATCAAAATCGATCTTCATCTTCCTTCTCTATGTCGAAATTGTGTCTTCTCTACCTCAAAATCTTGTATTTTCTGCCCCTCCATCGAAATCGGTAGCCCACATTCCTTCTCTATCTCGAAGGAAATAGTGTAGCCTCTGCCTCTCCACCGAAAACCTCAGTCCATCTTCGTTTCTCTATCTGAAAATCGTGTCGTCTTTGTTAAAATTGGTAGCTATTCTGCATCTCGCCGGCCATTTTGCCTCTCGTCATTCCTGCTTTTGACAGAGCTGTAGATCTATCTTTAAAATCAGAGTATGCGTTATTTTTTTGCATTTTTTTGCTATCTTTACTATGTTTGATGAATCTAAGCCTTATTTATCAAACAATCCAACAGGTACAACTCTTGGTTTAACAGACATTAACCTCTTGAAGAGCTCTGCCGCAGACAAAGGCTGAGATCAAAGTTGTGGTATGTTTTCACAGATTGAGTGCTTTACCCATATGCGTTTTTGGCTAGCTCATTTGTTTTCTTGTATATATATTATAGAAATTTAAAATAGTTAATAATGAGATATGCTATTTTCAAATCAATGCAATTGTAATGCGTTAGGAATAAAAAAGGTAACAATAACGAGGGTTTATAATTTTTAGCCTTCATCATTCTGTTGTGGTTGGTTAATGTGGAGCACATGTATTGGTTATAAGGGGTATGCTAATTTCATTGATACTGACATTGTTGCACAATTGAACTATCTGTTGTTCATTCTCTATTATCTGTTATCAGAGCACATTTCTTTTATCTCTTTTTCATTTCTTCGGAATTTTATTTCCCAAGCCACAAAGAAAAAGAAGATATTTTAGTTGCTAAGCTTGAGGGTATATTGAAATAAATTAGTGGCAATAGAATATTTGACAATTAATTACTTGACAATTTTGGTTTTGGAATTTACTTGTTTATGCTTATCCAAACTACTTTGCTGGAAATCATACGTAACTCAACTAAAGAAAATCTATTTAATTATTATTTCAATTATTTACCAGTTATCTATATTTGTAGTTTTGTACACATATGGATAAATGGAAAACTTAAGTTCATGAATTTACTTATTTATCGATTTATTCAAGTAAACATGCATGCATGAACTATTTGTACAAATTATACTAGTATGCATGCATCAAATTAGTAATGACAAATAAATACAAGAAATTAAATAGTTGGCATATTTGTATCTCTTGATTTGATATGTAATCAGAAAAAGAAAATTGTCTCTATTCTACAATTTAATTGAGATTTAATTACTTTTTCATATCAAAACTAATCCTTCATGTTTTTGCATTGTTTAGAATTCATGGAGAATTTGGGAAGTACTGTTAAAAATTCTACAACAAACACTAAAAGTACCCCGCATGAAAAATAGCAGCAAGAAAATGTTACAAATGAAGAGTGTACTCAGCAAGTACAAAGAGAATCAATAACTCAAGTTGGGAATCAAGCAAAACCACCACTTTTAAAATCAAAAAAGGGTGGTAAGCAAAAATCATGGGTTTGGGATCATTTTGATAAAATTACAAGTAACAATAGTAGTGATCAAAGGACTAGTTGCAAATATTGTAAGAAATCTCTTGCATGTCCATCAACTAGTGGCATAAGTTGTTTGAGTAATCACTTGAGTAGATGTAAAAGCTATCCTGCAAATATAGAAAGCAAAAGCCAAAGAACATTAACTTTTAAGCCTTTATCAAGTGGTTCAGTTGGCACTACACATAAGCTTTTACATTGGAATTTTGATTAAGAAGAATGTAGGAGATGTCTTGCTAGAATGATAATTTGTGATGAAATACCTTTTAAATTTGTGGAACATGAACGATTTCGTGACTTTTGTCATGCTATGCAACCTTTGTTTGTTATGCCATCACGTTTTACGGTTGCTAGGGATTGTTATGATCTTTATAAACAAGAGAAATTGAATTTGATGAATTGTTTGAAGAAGTTATCTTCTAGAATTTGCCTTACAGCTAATGCATGGACTTTTATTCAGAATTTGAGTTATATGCGTATCACATGTCATTTCATTGATGAGAATTGGACTTTGCATAAAAAGATTATTTCTTTTTGTCCAATTTTTAGTCATTTTGGTGAGGTTATGGGTCAATCAATTGAAAAATGCTTACTCAATTGGGGTAGCGGTATAGTTTTTACTGTAACGGTTGATAATGCAGCCTCAAATGATTTGGGTATTCAGTACTTAAAAAGAAGGCTTAATAGTTGGGGGTATAGTGTTTTGAATGGTGAATACTTGCATATGAGATGTGCTGCACATATTTTGAGCCTTATTATGAAAGAAGGATTGAAAGAAATTAGTAGTTCAATTGAGAAAATTCGAAATGCAGTGAAATATGTTCGCTCTTCTCCTTCTAGGTTGAGTAAGTTTAAAGAGTGTGCTAAAAAAGAGTGGCTAGATACTTCAAGTCTTGTATGCCTAGATGTGGAAACTAGGTGGAATTCAACTTACTTGATGTTAAAGTCTGCTATCAAGTTTGAAAAAGATTTTAACTTGCTTGAGCTTACTGATAAAAAGTATGTGACTGACCTTTTGAGTAAGAGCGGCTTACCTGATAGTAGTGACTGGGAATATGCTAGAAGTCTGCTTCCTTTTCTTGAAGTGTTTTATGAAACAACTGTGAGTTTGTCTGGTTCACTTTATGTAACTGGGAATGAATACATGAGACAGATTTATGGTATTGGCTTGTTGATTTCTTCATGGTGTGAAAGTGACCATTTGGGTTTGAGGGGAATGGCTGTGAAAATGAAGAATAAATTTGATAAGTATTGGGCAAATGTTGATAATGTGAATATTATGTTGTTTGTTGCTATGGTGCTTGATCCTCGTTTTAAATTGGAATCTGTTGATGTCATCATTGATTATTGTTATGGAATTGAGAATGGTGAATAGCTTAAATACAATTTGAGAAGAGTTTTATCTGGTATGTATGATTCTTACGGTGCATTCATAGTGCCATCCACTCAAGTAGAAGCAAATGAAACAGTTCAGGCTGAGAAAAATGAGGTTAAGACTAGAGCTACTATAGATATTATTCGAACAGTTTTTAAAAAGCAAAAAATATCTCAAAGTAGTATGGATGTAAAAACTGAGTTTGATAGGTACTATAATGAGGTGCTTGAGGAAGATAAAGAAAATTTTGATATATTGAATTGGTGGAAGGTTAATTAATCAAAGTATCAAATACTTTCTGTAATGGCTCGAGATGTATTTGCAATGCCTATGTCAACTGTTGCTTCAGAATCTGCTTTTAGCATAGGAGGCCGTATTCTTGACTCATTTCGGTCTAGTTTGACTCCTAGAATTATGGAAGCGCTTGTTTGAGGACAAGATTGGTTTAGATCAAGTAGTAAACCAATTTTTATTGAAGAAGTTTTAGAGGAACTTGAAAGTTTGGAGATAGGTATTATTCTTTCTTATTTTAATTTTTTATTTATATTTTCACTTATGGTTTCAACACTAATTAATTTGTAATATTTTTTTTTGTTTTATTTTTAAATTACAGAGTCAACTTGTGATATAGGTGATCATAATGTCATTCAAGTTGATGATTAGATTGGAGATACTGCAGCTTCATGTTATACTATATTTTTATGTTAATTTTATTTGTTGAACTATGATTTGTAATTTTAATTTTTAAAGACTTTGAACATTTTTAGTTTATGTTGAATTATGTTTGTAGTTTGACATTATATTTAATTATTATGTTGAATTATATTTGTAGTTTGACATTATATTTAATTATTATGTTGAATTATGTTTGTTTTTTAATTTTAATTTTTAAGTATTTTCAATAATTTAATTTTTTTATAAATGTATTTTATAATTATAATGGTTAACCGAAAAATATTAGTTAACCAGTCTGAAAATCCGAAATCGATAGACTGGTTAACCGATATTAATGGACTAGTTAATGGACTGTGATTTTAAAAAATCGATGTCAATGGACTTGTTTTTTTTGGGGCTCATGGACCGGTTAGCCGGTCCATGCTCACCCCTAATTGACAATAATAACATGAATTAAAAACAAATAAAGTCCAGAGAATAAACCCGGGAGAAGACCCTTAGGTCATTGCAGTGACCTCCATCACAAATAGCTCCAGATTCACCAAACAAGTCAGATAAAAACTCACAAAATAAAAGACATATTAGTGCCCAATTGAGAGCAAAATAAAATAAGAAATTAAACAACAATAAAAAGAAACATGAGAAATTGCATGAAAAATCCATAGAAAAACAAAGGAATAAGAAAGAGGAGACAAATGGGAAAAGAAGGCCCAGGGACAACCCAAGGCGCGTGAGTGACGGGTGTCCCTGGGTGTGACCGGCGGGCATAGCTAGTTACCCTCGATGGCCGTCAGTGGTTCCTATGCCCGTTGGTCACCCCTGTTCCCGAGAAAGGAAAACCAAATTACTTTTGTTGTTTTAATTTGAGTAAAATAAGATTTTTATGCAAGAAACCACTGAAAAATAATTAAATTCAAAATAATAGATCCATAATGTTTACCCTCGGATTCTTTTTACCTTGTGAAGGTGAACGTTGTGCGATTTTGGCTTCTTGAGTTCTACAAGGATCGGCCTGCGATTGCGTGATTTGGAGAGATTTTTGACTGCAAAAATCTTATTTTGAAAAAAATAAACCAAGAGAAGAAAATTATATTTCTCTTTCTCGGTATTTTAGCACTTTAAATGTGAAAAAAAACAAAAGCTAAATCGACAAAAAAATTAATAAATGTCGTTCCCTCTATTCAGCTTTGATTCAGAAAATATTTGATAAAATGTTTTTGGAAAAAACGATTATTTCGTGAGGAAATCTTTAAAAACCACTTTTCTGATCAAAATTTTCCAACCCAGAATTTTCTAACCTAAAATCTTCCAACCCCAAATAAGGAACTTTCTTCCCCTATTTATAGGTTTTGGAACATATTTCAAATAAATTTAAAGTTGAAGAGGATTTTCCGAAATCAAATCAAAACTGAATGATTTTCCAAATATTCCCAAAATAAAATCTAATATTTAAAAAAAATATATTTTAAAAGATTTTGGAGATTTAAAAGATTTAAAAGGATATTTTGTTAATCTTTCAAAATTTGGAGAATCTGGCGGTGTAAACGACCAGATCACCTACCGACGGGCAGCCCGTGGATGATCGACGGGCATTGGTTATGTGGGTACCAGCAGTCATTTGGCTGACGGGCCTACACGTGGCTCGGAGATGAGAGATGACCGTCTCTCATGTGAGCGACGGGCGTCGCTCAACTGGTCGACGGGCACCGCTCAGGTATGCGACGGGCGTCTCTTAGTCGAGCGACTGGCTCCATTCCCGAGCGACAGCCAGTGCTCGTCGCGAGAGACGGGCCTCTCGTGTGAGCGACGGGCTATCCCACCACCGACGGGATGCCCGTCGGTGGAACAAAATCCCAAATCTCAAAGCTGAACTCTTTTCGACCCTCAGAAATCTCCCGTTTACCCAGAAAACCTCTGATCCTTATAAAACTGGAGAATGAAGACCCACAACTTCCATTCTTTATCCGAAGACCGACGTTAGTCTCTTCATCGAGTAACTCTAATCTGGACTGCCTCAGGACCCGGTGTCTACAACACCCTTAACCGTTTATTTAGGGAAGAAAACCAGTTGGTTAATGCTTTAGCCACCTAGGTGTATATCTGGGATAATCCTAAAGGTCTTAAGATGAAACCTAAAATACTCAATAGTTCTAACAAGGTATGCTTCGAGGAGGTATCTTAAGTCATGGCGATGGATGTTGAAAATGCTAAGCCATGGTTTTATGACATAAAGAACTACTTAGATAAAGGAGTTTATCCTATAGAAGCTTTAGAGAAACATAAAGCCATATTAAGGAAGCTGGCTACTCATTTCATCCTTTTCAATGATGTTACGTACAAGAGACAGCTTGATGGGCTACAACTTTGCTGTCTTTCTAAGGCCGAGTTAGATATGGTTATTAAATAGATCCATAAAGGAATTTGTGGGTCTCATATGAATGGGCATAATTTGACTAAAGCTATTAGCTGACAGGGATACTACTAGATGAAGATGGAGATAAATTGTATTGTTTATATTCACAAGTGTAGACAATGTTAGGATCATACAAATCTCAATCATTTACCTCCTTGAGAGTTGCACAATCTATCACCAATTTGGCCTTTTGCTGCCTAGGACATAGATGACATAGGGAGATACCACTACAAAAAAAATCCAAATTAGCGACTGAAATTAGCGACGGATACATTTTCGTCGCTAATTAGCGACTGATTTGCGACTAAATTTGAAATTAGTCACAAAAATCCATTTTTTTTACTTTTAGCAACTAAATAGCGACGAAAATAAATAATCCGTCGCTAAATTTTTGGCGGCAATAAATGGCACTTCTTTTTAGCGACAAAATTTAGCGACGGTGGGTTTAGTCGCTAATTTAGTCGCTATTTGAGGGTAAAAGGGGAAATTTGAGGGTAAAAATCTACCCTAGTCCAAAACTGCGTCGTTTTAGCTCTTTGCTCTTTCTTTTCTTTCTTTTTCTTCTTCTCTCTTTTCTTTATTCCTTCTTTCCTGATGCCTAGCCACTAAAGATCCCTATCTCTTCCTTTGGTTTCCAGGAGCCACCACCTGCCCCTCTTCTTTTCGTCACCGTCTCCGCTTCCTCTGTTGGCAACCACCGTCGCCGGCCTTTCCTCTTATTCTTCTTTCTTTTTCGTCGGCTTTTACATGGAGAGGCAGCAGCATTTTCCCCCTTGGCAGCCCTTTTCTTCCACCGTTGCCGCTGCCCTTTCCTCCATTAGCTCTTCGCCGATCTGCCTTCTGATCCTGGTGTGAATTTTTATTTTCGATTAGAAATTTGTGTGATTCATTTTTTTTTGTTTTTATTATTGTTCGATGAGGACGACTCGAGCAAAATAGGTGTCAGATCTAGCAAATGAGAGAGAGGTTCATGAGTTCTTCTCTTTCTCTGGCGAAATCGAACATATTGAGATCCACCGGTGCGTTCTTTGCTTCTTTCTGTATTTATGTACTCTCTATTTTTTTGTATGCATTTAATATGTTTGATTAATATTTAATAGATTTCTTGGAGAACAGAAATAAAATGCTATCATTGAGGTTAAATATTTAATAAAGAAATATTTAGTTTTTTTGCACCATAGGCTAGATATTTAGTTATATTGTTAGATTTATGAGTTTGTAAAGTTATAAGAGATTCTCAAAATTTGTTAATCTTGAGACTAAAAGTATTGACAAAGATAAATTTTGCTATGTATCCATTAGTTAAACCTTGTAGGCTCAAAGAAATAATTCAGACTGGGATTTTTATTTTACTTTTATTTCTCACTTAATCACTAGACAATTGCTAGAACTTGGTAAATGTTTCAATTCGGTGTTGGAGCCTACCTTTTGTGTTGAATTTCTGGCAGAACTCTGCACCACCTGACTAAAGTTCTTGTTTTAATATGTTGGACTTTTTATTAAATTGAGTTACTCTTTTGTTTGATGAATATCACATACAAAATTTGACTTAAATTTCTCTGGAATTTAAGGTATTTTGCTTGTTACTTGATGAATCCATTATTTATGAAGAATTAGACAGTCTTACTTTTGATTGAATTTGAACTTTCTATCTCTCAATCCATTTGTGTTGCTGAAATTTTGGATGTTATAATTTGGATTTTATGCATATTTGTTGGATAATCTGTGTTTAGTTTTTAGATACTTTTTCTTGCATTATTTTGATTACTTTGCAGCTGGCTACTTTGTTTGGGCTGTTGTAATTGAGAATTTGGCCAAAATTGGTTATCAAGGGAAGAATCTGCACATGGTAGCTTATGATTGGAGGCTTTCTTTTTATAATACAGAGGTAAATATATTATTAGCATATACATGAACTAAAAAAATAGAAATAAAAAGCATAGTGTGAGTATATATATATATATATATATAATCTTTTAGCATATATATGTAAGTTTTATTTGCTTCAAGTTTAAATAGTACAATAAATATGCTTCAGTTTTTGAGAGAAAACTTCCATATATGTAGATTTTGGTACTTTCTTGTGTGGAAAAGAGAAGTTGGTTATGTTTTTAATTATTTTTACCTAGGAGGTAAAATAACATTGTATATGTTGCTTTCCCCAAACTAATAAATTTGTTGTTGAAGTGTGGAAATATGTGATCCAAGAGTTTGCCACATAATTGAATAGTTACAAATCCATTTTTTTTATTGGTTTTATTTGAAAGTGAAACTATTTTATTCATTTTTCTCATATGCTTGTTGATGACATTTAACTCATTATATTTTATATTGTAGAACCAAGCTGTAAGCTCTGCTCCTTTAGCTCCACCATATGCTCCTTTCATTATATCCGGCACAACCATCTAGCAACTGAAATTCCTGATGCACCACCTGCAGCTTATACAATTTTATTATGTTATCTCTTTATTCCACTTAGTTCTAAATAGCACTATTTTGTTTGAATTATTTATTTTTTCTAAGTAAATTTTAAGTACTATTTCAATTTAATGTACTCTATGATATTATATTTTTTAAATTAATAATATTGGAGAATTGTTATTAATATAAATTAAATTTTGGATGATATAATAATAATAATAATAATAATAATAATAATAATAATAATAATAATAATAATAAATTAAATTGGAAATTATAATAAAAATTTTAATATTTTTAACGACGGAATTGTGATAGATTATTCGTCGCTAATAATTTTTTTAATTTTCACATCGGCAAATTTTATGAATTATTTAGCGACGAAATTTTTATTTTTAGCGACTGTTTTTGGCTGTCGCTATTTTTAGCGACTGTTTCAGGTTTTAGTCGCAAATTTTTTGCGACGCTTAGTCATCGCGTCGCTAAAATAAATTACCGACGGAAATTTTCCAATTAGCGACGAAAATTTCTGTCCCTAATAGCCTGTTTTTTTGTAGTGTGCACTCTACCACATCTAATGGTCATCATTTCTTGGTAGTTGCTATCGACTACTTCAGTAAGTAGGTTGAATCAGAATCCTTTAGTAAATTAGGAGCAAAGTAAATGTCCAAGTTTATTGAGATGATGATAATCTGTTGGTATGAGGTTCCCTACCATATTTTTTCTAATAATGGCAATCAGTTCCAAGGAGAAACAATATAACTATTTGAAAGATATGAAATTAAACACCATAAATCTTCATCATATTGTCCTAAGTTTAATGGTTTGGTCGAACCAATTAATAAGAATTTGAAACATATTTTGGCCAAGACAATTAACATACATATAGATTGAGCTGATAAGCTTCCTTATGCCTTATAGGGCTACAGAACTACGACCAGAGTATCCATTGGAGCTACCCCTTATTCTTTGGTATTTGGAACTAAGTTAGTCATCTCCATCGAGCTAGAGATGGAATCCTTAAGGGTGATGGCAAAGGCGACGACAATTGAGTCGGATTAGATTAAAGGTAGATATCAATAACTGGCTCTTCTAAATGAAAAGAGGCTAAGGGCCTTATACCACAGTTAGGTTTACTAGATGAGAATAGAAAAGGTCTTTAACAAAAAGGTGAAACCCCATCAGCTTAAGGAAGGTGACTTGGTTCTAAACCATTATAAGTAGACCACTTAAACCCCTAAGGGAAAAATTCATACCAAATTGGGAAAGTCCCTTTATTGTTAAAAAGTTATTTTAAAAGGTTATAGTTTGCCTTTTAAATGTAGAGGTTAATGAGTTTAAAGAACTAGTCAACCGTGATAGGCTAAATGATAAAAAAAAAAAAAGTTTGATAGATCGAAAACCCAAAAAAAAAGGTGCACTAGGCAAAAATTAGGGGATTGATAGAAAATGGTCAACCGAGAAAACCCATGAGGGATTGATAACAAGAGTTAATGATGCAATTCATATTTTTTGTTAATATTAACGAGAGTTATTCAGTGTTGTAGCTAAATTTTAACTGGGTTATTATCAAAATGATTAAAGCATCATAACATCTTGCAATTAATCAATAGTCTTATACATTCCTTATTATCTTTCTTCATTCAATACATATATAAAAGTTGTGAGTGCATGCACATTTTCTTTTCCTAACACTATTGTTTCTATTAGCAGGTACAATTAGGGAAAACCAATAAAAACAATCACAATAAGATAGTATAAGAGTAGAGATAAAAGAGACAACTGTCCCTTGCCAAGAGAGGGAACACCACCAGTGGGCCTCATATTTTGTCCTCACACTGGTTTAGTATGAGAAGTAGGATTAACAAGCCATGCCTTGTAGGCAGCATTCGTGTTAAAGTCATAATGATCAATGTGAGTTATATAGGTGCAAAGCGTCAAATCTAGCCATAAACATATATATTGGTTTAAAAAGCACTTAATTAACGGCCTCACTAAAAAGTCATCCAACTCCAATTAGTGGGTTACTGCCACCTATACTGTCTACTGCATTGCCCTGGGACGTAAAACCTCACATGATGAATGCCTATCAAAGGGACACAATTCTTGTCCCCACTTATCCTGACAAACTCAAGTGGTAGCTAAGGACACATAAAGTTGATATTATCATCAGTGGTATGCACTAACTAGCTATATCAAGCATCCACAATCGACAAGACCCATAAAACTTGACGAGATAACAAGTGCAAGGGTCAATAAGAAAGGATCACCTTAGCCGAAGGATCCTCTAACAACCACAACTTCTTCTGTAACCACACCTGAATAATAATAAATAATAAAAATTAAAATTAAAAAATAATATAAAAGCCATAGATTGGTAGTTTAGGCAAAAAATTTGAGGCATAAGATTATATGAAAACTCCATAAGGGGCACATTGTCCAAAAAGAAAAGCTAATGCGACAATCAATAAGGGGTGCATTACCTTAAAATATTGACTACAGGCAGTTTGTAAGTACAATATGCAAGTATAATGGGCATTTTGCAAGTGCATTGTGCAAGTGTAGCAAATAGTTTGTAAGTGTAGTGTTCAATTTGCAAGCACAATATGCAAGCAAATTGTGGCAAGCATGACAGTTAACATGAAGACAATACTTGAATAATAAAATAATAACCCTACAAAAGTATGCTCCCTTAGGGATGGATCTCAATGTTTCTATCCTAGTTTTCAACATCGTGGTTTCTATGGTAGTGATCTAAATGACACATGGTCTTTGCAATGATAAAGGGAATGGGTTGAAGGTAATTAGTTCTACACTAAAAAAAATGTCAAAGCAAAAGATGGACTACTACTAAGTGCTCAAATCGCCTAAATTGGGTACCGACGTGGTAGACTAATAATGCAGGTAGGCTTTCTTAGTGATTTTCTGACCCCAATATGATGGTAAATTCCTCAAGAAATGGGCATATCTCTTGATGAGTGAAACAGAAAGCACGGAGATGCAGGTTTTAGAAATGCACGCAAGCAATTAAGAAAACGCCATCTATATTCACCTTTTTAAGGAAACATGTGCGGAAAAATCCCTAACACCATATTCTCCCAAGTTTCAAGATAATCAAGGATACAATTAAGTCAGTTTTTCAAAGAACGCTAATTTTTCATAGTAAAAATAAGGGAAGTAAGGTGGATTCAAAGCAACAAGTAAGGAGTTAGATGTGGATATTACATAATACAAGGGGAAGGTATTTATAGATGTAAATATTACAACTCAAAGGTAATTTTAATATGGCAAGAAGGGCTACCATTCTGTAAAAAGGGGAGAGCTAACCAGTGATGTGACATCACACCAAATAGTCAAATCTAGGTCAAGGGGAACTAACTAGCTTTCAATTACTAACTAGCCAGTTAACCCTGATTAGCCAGTTCTCAATTGCCAATTGGCTAGTTTAGAGTTAACAAACTGGCCAATCCATGTTTATAAAACATGATGTTTTTTGTTATAGAAACTGAAGAAAGTGACGGGCATCTTGTTTAGGGAAGACTACAAGGATTTAGTGCATGTAACACCCCTTACAGGCATCCTATATGCTTATTGAATAATATGGGACCATCTGTTGTAGGGTGTCACACCCCAGTATTCAGATACCTATTAATACACTTACATAGCTATAACTGTTTACAAATATATTCCATTCCAAATAATACAAGTCACTAAAAACTTTTTCCTCTTTAAACACATATCATACATTCAAAGTTCATCGTCTAAAGTTTTATACTTCCTGGATTCACATATACAGAATAATTACATTACTTGAATACTACTTTAACATATACATCATTGTGTTGTTGCAAAATGACTACTACAAATACATTAGCTTTTAGCCAAAAAAAAGAACCTATAAAAAGACTCTCTTTCTATATTTGTGTTGGCCTTTAACTTTGCAGCTTGTCCTTGCGAACGGAATTGTCAGTGGCAGCTACATGGATTAACACTCATGCTTAGTGTCAAACTTAGTGGGAAACATATAAATTGAGATGACCGCTTACAGTAGTTATCAACAAACAAATAGAATATATATATATATATATATATATATATATATATATATATATATATATATATATATATATATATATATATATATATATATATATATATATATATTCTAAAAAATGTAATATATTGTATTATGCATAACATGTCCATATTGTTTGCATGCCATAAGATCATATCATATATCAGAATGCATATTAATGTTTACCTCATTTAGGTCACATTATTCACATAATTGTTTGTCTACTTTACTATGGGTGTGGATAAGTAGAAGAAACTAACTAGCACTCCGGAAGGTGAGAAATTACAATGCCTGAAGGTATACAAATCTGGCACACCCGAACGTGAGAGTTACATGATTATCATGTGTAGGAATACCCGAAGGTAAGAATAAAGGATACATTTAGTCTCAAATAAAAGACACCATGGGTGTCAAATATATTTGTAGCTACAAATAGCACCCTATAGGCATACCTATCTATCCATGCCCTAGACTTGCTAAGCAAGCTCTAATATTAGTTCAGAATTATTTACAGTCATTTCACATTCATGTGTGTATATTCAACATCTTTATTTCGGAAACAGAAAAATCAGGTAACTATAAAATCATATTATTAACAAATAAATAAGCATAGGCATTATGCCTCATATGAGAATTATATTCGCATCATTGTAATTTTTATGTTATTTCATGCATATTGCATGAATTTCAACAACTAACATATTTATACAGACATCCAACAAGTATCATACACTACAAGAAATTGCGGCTTTCCTAACGGAATTTACAAATGAAAAAGCCACAGTTTCCATTGGCAAAGCAAATTCCTGACAGAATTTGTCGACAGAAAATTTTATCGAAATAGTGATGATGGCAATGTTTACTGATAAATTTTTTTTCGTCGGTATTTTTCTCGATAAATTTTTTTTTTAGCCGGGAAAATTATCGAAAAAATATTTTTCTGTAAGTATTTTTAACGACAAAATAGAATATTCTATCGGTAACATTAGTGACGAAAAATAGAAATCTGTCGTTAATGTGACCAATGGAATATTCTATTTCATCGTTAAAAATACCGACGAAATAGAATATTCCGTTGGTAATTTTCCCGATGAAATTGGACATTCTGTTGGGAAATTTAGTAATTGTTTTTGAATATTTGAATAATAAATTTCTTTTGAAATATAATATTTTAATGAGAAAATCAACAATAATTAATAAATTATATAAATTTATAATTGACAAATAAAATATATAACTTAAAATGTATTAATTATAGCAAAATATTCTAGTTAAAATGTATTAATGTATAAAAATACTAAAATAATTGTAAATACTAAATAATTATAAAATCTCTAACTAAGCCGGTAGGGAAGGTGGACGATCAGTCTGCTGGGATAAACTTCTGCCTCTTGCTTGCTTCTGATCCTCCTGGCATTGCAAATGAGATATCTGATCCATCAACACTTGTACTATATTTTCAAGGTGAATTACTCTCTTATTCGATGCAGACACCCTATTGGAGGCAGCTGTACTAGATGTCAAGGATTGCGAGTAGCAGGTGTTAGCAAAAGTACCTAAGCCAAAAATCCATCCACGGCAGTCCCTACTACCAACTGCCTGGTAGAAGGTCTGACTCTCATCAACATTTTCAGAATTTTGTGTTTGTTCTTGAAGAGTCTCTTGTATTTGCTCCTGTCATAAAACAAATTATATACATTAAATACTTGTAAATTTTAACTAACATGATAAATAAAAATATTATTGATATATAATTTAAACTTAATGGATTTGCTGACATCGACGGTTGATGAATGTCACACCATCATGTTTACATATGTGGATGTGCATGAACACCTCATATGGAGTAGGCTTCTTACCCAATGATGTTTCCTGCAAACAAATAAAATGCTATAATTGAACTAAATTTTACAAAAATTTCAGCAGAGTTTCCTTTATTTTTTTGATATTTACCCCCTGTTAAATAGAACATTATCTCAACAATCTAACAACCAAGGCAATAGAATTATATTTATATATTATCTTCAATGTAAAGGACATATGTTTTCGTCCTAAAGTTTGTACATCAAATAACTTTTAAATATAATTAAATGAAAATGTTTATGTCAGGTTTAAATACTTACAAGTCTTTTTGCATGCATGTGGTAGGTCATCGATCCTCCACTGTGTAAGATGCACTCACTCCCTTCGGTCCTCAAATCTATTATTTGCATTCTGGTAAAAAATGGTGACTGCCTCAAGTGTTGACCAGTATTGCTGCCAGTTCTCCTATATTTCTTCGGAGATGTAATGAGCCGTACACCCTTATTGTGGTGCATACTCACAAAATCTCTATAACATGCATGGGCTCGACTCTCCCATGCATGATAAATGATGTGATCAAATTATGAATCCCAAAAAAAGTGTTTCTGAAAAAAAAATAAAAATTTATAATTATTAAAAAACTACAATAACTAAGATTTAAGTATTCATCTTATTTATCTCGAACTCTTCAAAATAAAAAGTTTTTTTGTCTCTTGTGTTACTTTCTTCCACGTGTAACCATCAAAATCAATCTTCTCATGGAACTTTGCCGTGATCGCATGGGAGCACATTCTTGAAGGAACCAACCTGCATCACAAGCATTTTCAGAAGCTTAATGAAATCAAATACGATTAGAAAATACAAAATATATTACTCACTCATTATTAATAATGGACATGTAGGTCCTTCCATCTACTCTAACTGCACTAGGCATGAGTGGTTGAACTGCCTCTATTCCTAATATCTGTGATGGTGCTAATGCAGCCCCTGCAATTGGGGTTGTTGTTCCTTCTCCAAGTGATGATATAGTAGCAGGGATAGTAGGTGATGTAGTAGCTGGGGTAGTAAGAGGCGATGGAGAACTGTGTGGTAATGAAGCTTATTTAGAGGAAATAGGAGCTTGCGATGTCGGAGGTGGAGGATCACTAGATTCTTCCGGTGGTGGTGTCCTTATCCTTAGGGGCATCATATTAGGACCCTTTCGCTTTATTGGATTATTTTAAACCTGAAATATCTGAAAATAATTATTGCATTAAATATAAAATTGGAAATGTTAAGAATGAAATATATACAATTATATTATTGAAGCAATAATTAATTTTCTCACTTGATATGTAATTAAATAGAACAATCAGTTGCTATCATCCATTAATTGTGAATCATAATCTTCATCTTCATTTTTTGAAGAGTTAGAATACAAATCAGGCTTCTCTTCAGATCCGTCGCCCTCTATTGATTCCTTATCCTCTCCAGATAAAATGTCTACATATTCATTATTTAGGTTATTCAGAGGTTTATCGTCATCATATATGACACTTCCATTTATTTCATGATACCTGATTGCTTGTTCCTGAAATGCTTCAGTTTCAATCCTTTTATTTTGGCTTGTTGCTTTCATTTTAAAAATACGGGTTTTACTTTATAAACCGCCAACCAATCTAATTTATGCCCATCTCAAGCTGGGGAAGGGATGTAATAAACAAGGATTGCTTGTAGTGCTAATACAAAATGTTCAAACTTACTAAATCTTCTTTTCTGATTTATTTCAACTAAATTGTATCTGCTATGGACTTTTGTTCAAACATTAGGTGTTGGATCAAACTGTTCACACTTAAATATCATAGTACGTTTTATAGGCAAGACGAGGTATTCTAGTTCAATAATCTCAATGATTTTACCATAATAGTCCATCGATTCCCCTATACAAACCCCACTATATACTGTTGCCTTGCTATGACCATGATACTCAGCATGAAATTTGTATCCATTAGCAAAATACATCAGATATGTTTTGATCATGTTAAATAGCTAAGTGTAGTTTAAATACTTATCTTAAATTATATAAATTATTGCATACGTATTCCTTGAAACCATTGATGAAAGTTATTTTCAACTTCTTTATTGATCTCATTATCTGCCCTTTCTGGCATAAGCTCGCATAACCATGCCTCCTACATGATTAAAATTCATTACAATATTATTATTAATGGAGACAACCCTTAACATTATTTAAAAAAAAAAATTAGACTTACATGAGAAACGATTGAAGCAATTCAGTAAAATATAAGTATGGACGGCCTCTATTTCTTCATCAGTTAACATTCTTCTTGTGTTGTGTCCATATAGAAGGCCATGATATGTGAAAATGGCTAAGTTTCCATCACTATTACTCGTTTCTCCCCTATCGTCATTACGAGGCACGTTTCTATGTCTTGTTTGCACATGCGGCTAAAAGTAATGCAAGCAAAATATACTTGCTTCCTCAACCAAATACGTATTACATATTGAACCTTCAAATATGGCTTTGCTTTTGACATTTTTTTTAAGGTGATACAAATACCTACATTAGAAGTATAATTCAAATTTGTTATATTAACACATACCTAGTTTACACCTCTGAATATAATATATACTTGCCTCTTGAATGGGTACATCCATCGATATTGGACAGGACCAACAAGTTTTGCCTCATTTATTAGATGTGCAGGCAGATGTTCCATGCAGTCGAAGCAGTTTAGAGGGAAAATCCCCTCTAATTTGCATAAGAAATTGGAATTTGTTGTTCTATTCTTTCAATGTCAGCTAACTGAATTTCAGAAGATGTTAATGCTTTGAAAAACAAGCTTAATTATGTAATCACTTCTCAAACCTTAGTTGGCAACAACTCCCAGAGTACAACTGGGATTAGCCTCTGTATAAATACATAATAGTCATGGCTTTTAAGTCCAAATAATTTTAACTTGTGTCAGACCACGATCCGAGATTTACATAGAAATTTTGGAAAGAGTTGCAAGTTGCTTTGGGTACTTGACTGAACTTTAGTACTGCTTTCCATCCTCAGACAGACTGGCAGTCAGAGAGGGTGATTCAAATTTTGGAGGATATGCTTCAGGGTTGTGCATTAAACTTTTCGGGCAGTTGGGACAGATATGTACCTCTAATGGAGTTCGCATACAATAACAGTCATAAGATGAGCATAGGAATGGCCCCATGTGAGGCTTTGTATGGTAGGAAGTGTAGGATTTCAATTTGTTGGAATGAACTGACTGAACATTCTTTTGTTGGCCCTAAATTGGTTAAAGATACCGAGCAAAAGATTAAGGTTATACAACAAAATTTGAAGACAGTCAAGGACAGACAGAGATCTTATGCCAATTTAAAGTGGAAAGATATGCAAAACCAAGTTTGGGATAAAGTGTTTTTGAAGGTTTCTCCTTGGTGTAAGATTCTTCATTTTGGTAGGAAAGGAAAACTAAGTCCTAGATTTGTAGGCCCTTATGAGATTTTGGAAAGGATCGAACTAGTTGCATGCAGGTTAGCTTTGACATGGGAGTTAGCTAAGTTGCATGACATATTTCATATGTCGATGCTTCGCCGATATAGATCGGATGCATCTCATGTGCTATCAGTTCAGGATGTACAGGTTTAGCCTAACTATTCATATGATGAGGAACGGAAAGCTATTCTGGCTCATGAAGTGAGATAGCTCAGAAATAAACAGATTCCTTTGGTTAAAGTATTATGGCGTCATGATGGGATCGAAGAAGCTATTTGGGAACCAGAGTTAGCTATGACGTCTCAGTATCCACATTTGTTCAATTCAGGTGAGAATTATGATGACGAAATTCTTTTTAAGGAGGGTAGAATTGTAACACCCCGATTCCCACCCTAGTTGTTTTGAGCTTTTGTGTGTGTGTTATTACATGTGTTAGGCCATTATGCTAGTTAATTAAAGAGTTAGTTGCATGAATTATTAAGTTTACGGGTATAATTGTGTTTCAATATTTAATGGTGTGACTTGTTTGTGTGGTTTTGAAGAGTAGAAGGATTAGAAGAGGAATTTTGCCAATTTAGCCACAATTTTGTGACAAGTGGAAGAAAGGTTAGGTGGAGATAAGGCTGGACTTAGTCAAAGGAAAGAGAAAAAGCGAGAGAGAGTGAGAATAGCTGTTCCTTCTCTTCTCCCTCCCATTTTCTCTTTCTCAGCCAAAGCTTCTCTCCTTCTCCTCCTTGCTTCTCTTCTTCTCCTCCTTTGCTGTGTTTGTGAGTTGGGTTGGCAAATTTCAAAGCTGGGAGTAAGTTTCTTCTTCTTCCTCTTCTCCTTTTATTTTCCGTGGTTGTGTGTGTGAGTGGGTTGTTATGGCTGTGATTGTGTTGGATTAATTGGTATGTGCTGGGTTATGATTTTTGGTTCATAGGTTCCTCTTAGAGACCCAAAAGGGAAGGATATTGCTAGTGGTAGTGCCACAAATTGACAACTGAGGAGCTTAGGAATTCAAGGTTTGGGATTTGTTTGAGTTGCTTTTATGTTTGAATTTTTGTTTTGATTTCTGGTAATTACGGGAAAAATTGTGTATATTTATGTGTTTAAATGAAGTGTGGGATGTTGAATTGAAGTGAAGTTGTGGATTTGATAGTAGAATTGTGATTGGGTATGATGTTGTATGGTTTTTGGCAAAATTTCTTGGTTTGAAGAACTTTTCGTTTTGATTGCCTATTTTGATGTTTTAATTTGTGTTAAGTAGAATAAAACTTGGGTTTTATGTTTTATATTGTGTATTGAAGGCTTGATTTTGATTGTATCAGAGTTTAATAAGTTAATTGGAGGTTTGGGTAGGTTTGTGTGTTGAAATTTTTCTGCAGATCGGCTGAAGGAGTTAGAAACCTGACTCTATCATGAGCCTGATAGAGCTCGATTATCCGAGCTCTTACTGAAGAGGGTCTCTGTTGCGAGCACGATAGAGAGCTCGACAGCCGAGCTGTTGCGGGGTTGATTGCTTTTGCTAGCGTGCCTGTGCGCGCGAGTGGCCTTTTTTGCCCTTTGTCGTGAGTGCGATAGAGGCCTGCTAGCCCGCCCTCGCGAGAGCGCCAAGGCCGTCGCGAGCGTGACATTGGGCAATTTTTGCCTTTGCCACGGGCGCGATGGTCATCTCGAGCGTGACTGTCTCCTGTTCCTTCATGTTATTTATTTTTATGTCTTTTTACATAGTTGCTCACTCATGTTTTGGTAAATGAATTTATGTATGAACTATTATATACTGCAGTATCTTCTATATGTATTCTTTATACTGATTTAAGCCTAGCCTGTAAGAGTCAAGTAAGTGGATAGATAGGCATGCCTATAGAGTTCTGTTAGCTGCAGCCCCTTTGTGTTTCAGACCCTGATCAGGTCCCCGTTTGGGTCCTTGCGATCCTTAGTTTGTTTGGATCTTGTTTAAGATCCCCCAATGTGAAAATGTTTTTTATGGAATCAAAAGAAGTTACTTTTGACTGTACCCACAGTTACCAATGTGTTCACTAGCTACCCGCTACATTGAGTTTGTAAGCATATTTATGGTTATCACTTGAATGTGAACTTGCTATAAAAAAAAATATATATGCTGTGAAACCCTTGTGAATACAATGCATGATGTAATCTTACTATGCTCTATATGGATTTATGTATGTATGTATGTGCCGTATGGATTTATGTATATATGTATGTGTTTTGCTTTCACAGCCATTGTGAATGGTCGTTCATCTTTTATTTTCCCGACTAAGCGTTATAGCTTAGCACGAGTGTTTCATCCATGTAGGTGCAGAAATAGTGGAATTTTTGGTAGGACCGCAGCAGTCTAGGCTAACACAGTAGGAAGGCTTATTAAGAGATTTAGTTTTGTATATTGTACTCTTTTGTATAACTTTTGTTTCTGTCTCGATTTTATAATACTTCAGCTTTGTATTTTGTAATTTTGTAAAGAATGATATTGTACTCCTATCCTTGTAATGAGTATTTTGTTATATCAATGAAAAGATCTTGAGATTTCTGTTGGTAGTTTTGAGTATGTTAATTAAGTTGTAAATTTTTTATTTATTATGTTCATTTTAGTTATTTCTTTTTATGCTTGGTTATGTTTCGGTTTGGTGGCACCCTTATCTATACGGGGTTTCACTCCTCTTGTGGATGAGCTCCCTTATGTATGGGCATGGGGTGTTACAATCCGGAGGAAAAACTTTTCTGTGGTTATCAAACCAAGATATTTTGTACCTGTTAGGTAGATAAAAAGCATCAGAATCATTGACACAGTACGGACAAACCAAGTGCTCCATCTGGACAACATAGAATCCACAGGAAAATCACGAACTGTCCACGACAAAGTTGCTCACATCAAAAAATTCTGCTTAAGGGACACATTATAGGTTTGCACACCAAATTCCCAAAGATGTTGCAATTCATAAATCAACGGTTGTAAGAAAACATCAATATTTTGCTTTGGATTCTTGGGTCTTGGCACAATAACTTTCAAAAACATGTATGCCTCATTCATACACATCCAAGGTGGCAAATTATAAGGAGTTATTATAATTGGCCATGACGAATATTGTTGCCCCAATTAACCAAAAGGTTGGAGTCCATTTGTGTACAATGCCAACCTAACGTTCTGACATTTAGCAGCAAACTGAAGATGGATGTCATTGAAGTGTTTTCATGCGAGTGCATTAGATGGATGGCTCATTATCCCATCTGTCTGCTCATGTTCATAATGCCATCTCATATGACATGCAGTCACTTCGGAAGCATATAATTGCAGAAGCCTCGGAGATAATGAAAAATAATACATACTCTTCTAGGGTACTAATTTCTGCTTACTTGTACAATTTCTCGGTTTAAACCTAGTTTAACAACAAAATTTACATTCAAGTAAGTCCACATCTTCTCCCCAAAACAACATACATCCAAATCTGCAACAATCAATTTTTTAAAATGGCAAACCTATGCCTCGAATAAGTTTCTTCATATTGTAAAAACTATTGACAATTTTATGATCAGGTGGCAATGATTCATTATACCAAGCCAAAATTTTGTCCAAACTTTGATCAGAATTATGACCTTCAGATTTAATGTTCAATATTCTAGCAACTGAAGATAATTGCATCATATTTTCACAACCTGGCCATAATTCCTGATCGGTTGAATATAATAAGTCATAGAATTTTTGTGCATATGGGTTTGGATCTTCCTTAACATTGTGTATATTTATATAAATGACTGACCATTGGCATCATAAACCATTTGGGTGTAAGGATTTTCAGTTCCACAATATTCAATTGTGTTAAACCTAGGCCCACCCCTCAGCCCCCTTGCCCAGTTTCAAATTCACCTACATTTATGACAAATTGACTTCATATCCCCTAAAAGTGCTACATATTTGTGGTTCTCCATGTCTTGTCTATTCAAAATAATTTGGTATAAAGTCCTTTCTCAACAAATGAAGCTAGACTTCATAAGTAGGAAGAAAACAAGTATGTCTGCTCTTTTTATATGGACATCTAATTTTAGTACCATCCATGAATGCAAGTTAAGAACATGCAAATTCAATAAAACTTTCAACTCCTTTGGTAAACTCAATACTAATGAAACCATCTTGCTTTAGCTTCTATATATCCAAAATCTATCATTGTTACTCATTATTGCAAAACTATTAATTATAAAAAGAGGATTCATACTTAGCTTTTAAGAGAATTACATTGCCTAACTAATAAAGTGAAGATAACATGAACTTAAAAAAAACATATCAATCGAAGCGATAAATGAATTCAAATTTATATTTGGATTTATATTACTCAAAAGGTTTATATGGAAGTATTTATATATAGTCATAAGTAAGTTAATTCACGAATGGTATGGATAATTGTAAATTCGTAATTTGACATCTCTTTTGAATTTTTTCTTTTTATAATTAATATAAGAACATTAAAAAATTAATTGGAAAAGCCTACCCTATTATTAATGTCTATGCATATTTTATTAATTAATTCCTATTTTATGTCCTTAATTACCAATTAATTGTTAGGTACAATGATGTCAGCTTCAAATTTTTCGCTGCACAAATTCACTAACCCAAATTAAGCTTTAATTAAATTATATTAATTTATAATTTTTTTCTTTAGAGTTCAAACTTTGGACAAATAAGATTAAATTAATTTTTTTTTTAATCATTTTGCATTGTTTAAGTGATTAATTTTTTTTTCTTATATGAAACTTAAAAGTCTAAAAAAAAAAGAAATATGATAACTATACAAACAAAAAATACAGAATTAATGAAAAAATTAAAATAAATGAAAAAAATACAAAAATAAAAAACATAAACCTAAATATCACATAAATACCATTCACAATAATAAACAACTAAATGAAGAAAAAAAACTTACCAAAACCAAAGGAGGGGGTGGCGACTCCGAGAGTGAGTAAGAGGGAGGTTGGTGGCGAAATGCAACGTCCACACCGGCTAGAGCAATGGTGGCAACCAGGAGACATTCGAGCGCAAAGGATGAGAAAGACACACAAGGCGGAGGGGATGCAAGGAAAGGGAGAGATGCTGGCAGGGGAAAGCGCTATGAGATTGTGGCAGGGGAGCGGGGGACCAGATCCAGGGGAGGGAGGTGAGAGAGAGAGAGAGGGCCAGTGAGGGAGGGAGGGAGAGAGAGGGAGAGTGAGAAAAATAGAAATAATTTTTTTTATATATATATCATCTTTAGTGATGGGATATTCTTTTTCGTTGCTAAAGTTCTCTAATAGCGACGAAAAAGAATATTCCATCGCTAAAACCTATAATTACTGACAGAATATCCCTTACGTCGTTAAATCTACGTTTTTGCCACGGAATGAACTTTTCACTGCTATTTTTAGCAATGAAAAAGAATATTTCATCAGTTATTTTTTTTAAGAAGGTAACTTTTCCGTTGTAAAATATTAGCGACGAAAAGAAACTTCCATAGAAAATAATTGTGCCATTTCTTGGCGCCATTTTTAGCTAGGGGAGAAACTTTCCATCACTAATTTTTGTCGTAGAATGATGGCAAGAATAGTTCCTTCTATTTTTAGCAATAGAAATATACCTTCATTTTTTTCTTCGCAAGAAAAATTATTAACTACGAATGTAGCGACAGAATGAAATTTTTGTCACTAATTACCGATGGAATGGAGTTTTTATCGGTAATTAGCGATAAAAATCTCTTCCGTCCCTAAATACCCGTCGGTAAATGGCTAATTTCTTTTGGTGATGGACTTTTGGAGAAGTTTAGGTTCGATTAAGTGAGAAAACTCACATTTAAAACTTCTAAAAATAGGGTGTAAGGGGTTGCCATAATTCTAGATTTTTAATCCAAAACCATTTTATACGGCGGCGAAAAATATTACATGGTGGTCAGAAAAGACTATAGGGTGGTTAGACACATTTACACGGTGGTCAGAAAATCCTGACCACCATGTGGGTCACTTTTAAGGCAAATTTTGTTGGGCAAAAAGGTTTTACACGGTGGTGGTGAGGATTGTTACGCGGTGGTCAAGAAGTCTTGATCACCGTGTAACCCTGTTATTTTCGGTACTGAAACTGGCAGATTTTCAAGTCTGTTTTGTCTAAGGATTTTCACCTAATAAATGTAATTTCTAGGCAAAAGTTCCTCATAAGGATTGTTCTATTATGTCTTAAGTTTATTATGGCATAAAAATCATACAATTTGAACTTATAATCTAGGAGTTATGTCCCCAAGAACACAAGCTGCTCCCTTTATAGGGACAACATCAGGTCTGGACATTCAATCTCACTTTCAGGTATCCTAATGACAAAATTGAGTATTGGTTCTCCTTAATAGTTATTTGTCTTTGTCTTATGGTTCTCCTTCAACTAGAATCACTCTATTTAGAGGTCCATGGGCCAAATTGTGGCAAAAATACCAGAATTGCTTCTAATGAACCGAAAATAGAGGTTTATCAAAAGTCATTTCCTAAGGCATATATCTTTAAATCTGACCAATTCTTTATCAATCCAACACTCTCATAACAAAATCACACTTATTACATTATATAAACCAATCCAAATCAATCATACATATACAAGGACACATAAGAAATTCCTAAACCTGGTTTTGATCAAATCTCCTTCACGCTTGCTCAAGCTTGTGCTTTCTCCTTTCCCTTCCTCTTCCTACTATTTTCTTCAGCTAATTCATACCCAAAACCTCATATCAATAACAATTCTCAACATCTCTCTAGCAATTTATCACATTAAAGAGGAAGATGAAGAGAATACTTATTATCTTACCTTGAATTCTTAGTTCAATAGCACCAATTTACTATTTCCCCCTTGAATTCTTTAACTCATGATGTGTGTGTTAAGAATTTGTTGTGTGAAATACCCATTTTAGCCAACCAAGAATGGCTTTAGAAGCCATCTAATCTTTCTTCAAGCTTAAATGTCATGATTTTTTTGGTCTAAGTTCTAGGTACTAAGGTATAATTTCTTTTTTAATCCTTCATACTTATTTATTCACAATTTGACATATAATTAAACTCTACTTGTACATATTGGCGATGATATAATTCCATTTATACATATGTAACAAAATTTAACATTTTACCGATTTATTGCATCTTTTGAATTAATGACGGTTGTGTCCTTTACTACACGTTAGTCATTAATTCATGCATATTCAATTATTGTTTCACCCTAACATGCATCAATGCTACTAGGGGGTATTTTAGGGTTTTACAGTGCATGGCAATTGAGTTTGATGCATTGGCACGTGTACAGAATTGCTTGAGAGATGGAATAAATAATTTTATTTTAATCCAAGCATGTAAGAAAAAGGTGTAAGGCAAATAAGAGAAATAACAAAATAAAATAGACTACTCCAATAGCCACAAATTAAACCCCACAAGGGTAATAAATGTACCAAGTTTCAAAAAAGGGAAGGAGCCTCATCAGACTATTCTTTGCTAATGGTCACTACGGTGTTGGACAGCTTTTTAAGGTCCCGAATCTTCTTTAGCTAATGGTCAATCACTTTATCACGAATATGACATTCTTCCTATATGAGCATTCATCATTCGAATTATAAACATGCAAAACATACATAAATAACATGTTATCTATTATTCCTTACCGCTGCACGAGCGGAAGACTCCAACACTTTTTTCTTAAGCCCTTCAACATGGTAAGCCACATGCTTAACCTCAGGTCTCTTCACCTACACATACATTAAGATACACACTTAAATACTATTCATGTTGCCACCTTTATGCAATCTTTCTTACTTTGGAACAATCAAGAACTCGAATTGATTAGTCCTAACTCAAGATGGACATCTCAAGGAATTTTATCTTATTCCTAAAAAGCTAGGCTAGATTAGAAATGGGCACCACAAGGTGGTTTTTATTTGTGAAGTCGCCACCGAAAATAATAGGGAAAAACATTATGGGTTCATACAAGAGGGGGTTTAGAACCCAACACTTATTTATGCCGCATATAATTAATTTTAAATAAGTTAAATCAGTTTGAGTATAAATGTTGTTTCCCTTTTCACACATTTGCACGTGCATTAATCTATCACAACAAGCACATATGAAAGTGTTTAACAAAGTGATAAAGAAAGTGATAAAGCAATTTATAAGTAAAAAATAACTTAAACCATTCACACGAGGCATGAAAGTCATTGGAAAGCAATACAAGTGTTATCTAAAATGTGTTCATACATCTATCAAAATGGGCCAATTTATTTTGTTTGAGGACTTTAGTTATCGCATGCAATTAAAAGGGGTATGACACTTATCCCCACTTTGAAATACCTTTTGGGTAATATTTTTAGAGAGAACTAAGTCCTAGTTTGATGAAATATTCATTTTAAGATGTAAAATTTTAGGTCACTTTTCTTAGTTGGACACGTGTAAATAATTTTCCGAAACTAAGCAACTTATGTGTACATATATAAATTGGATTAATATATTATTTTCTGAACTTTGGCTCACACATACAACAAGGTATAATATTGGCCATTTTTGGAAGAATGTTACAAGTGTGAATTTTGATTAAGAAAACCAAACCCTTTTTATTAAGGAAACACGTATTTTTAGGCATGTAAAATCACTTTTCTAAGCTATTACAATGTTCGTGAAATTTATAAAAAAAAAAATTGTACAAAAATACAAATGCTATATATATGGAAAAATTAGCAAAAACCCATACAAATTTTCCTAGAAAAACATAAATAAATAATAAAAAGGAAATAAGGCATAAATGGAGAATAAATACATAAGAAAAAAAATAATTAAATTAGATATGTACAAGATATTAATTTGAAAGAAAAAGATTTATTTAAATTTTAAAACCAGATATTTTCATTTATGAAAAAGATATTATTTAGATAAAAATCACAATTGAATCAAGATAATATTTTTAAACAAGACTTATCATTTCTAAAACTAATCAAACCCAAATTAAATTAAAATTTTTAATTTAAACGAAACTTATCATTATTATTATCTAAAACACTTAAATCAAAAATGATTAATTAATATATACAAGAATCAAATCCTAAACAAAAGAAGTTAAAATAAGTTGGCCAACATTCACATAAAACAACTTAAAACAATAAAATAAGTAAAAACAAAAATTGAAAGAAAAAAAAAGGCAAGAATAACGTACCTAGAATACTGGGTGAGAACGACTGTGTTTTGGAAAAAATACAGTTGCGGTTTTGGTCTGTCACCAAAAGCAAAGCCATTAAGTAGAACAAAAAAAAAAACAAATAAAAAGAAAATACATTGTAAGGCAGTGGTTAAAACCTACATTTACTCCATTTGGTAATACAAATCATATGGAATTAATTACCAATATAAACAATAAATTAAATATGAGCAATTAATGGTCTTTGATTAGCACGCTTTGTCAAAATTGCCAGAATTTTAACAGAGTGTGTTCTTTCCCTACTCGTGTGTATTATCCAAAAAAAATCGGGATTCAGGCTTGTTTTCTGTCGTACTGCTGCAGGAGTGGAGCTTGGTCCTTCGGGATCTCACATCGCTTGGTAATAGTGACATGTGTGTGGGTATAAGGATGAGCATGCTTTGTCAAAATTGTCTTGGTTTTGACAAAAAAAATGTGTTCCTTCTCCATCCGTGTATGTATTTATCCATGTGTATGTAACACCCCGAATATGCCCTAGTCGGATTAGGGTAAGTTTAGGGTGTAACGGAAACCGAATGTGGTTGAAATAGAGACGGAAGTGTCTAAAAGGGGCACAACCGTCATTAATTTGAAAGTTTCGGCAAGTTTCGATAAATTGATCAGTTATATCGTCATGTCTTAAATGACGTGAGAAGAATTATTTGGTGATAAAAAATGTGTAATTAGATGATGGAAGTGATTAATCGTAGTAAAGAATGTGACCGGTTTTATTTGAGTAAGGTAAGGGTATTTCGGTCATTTTGTAATTAAGGCTTAAATTGATTGAATTAGTTAATTAAGTGGGTCAATATATGAAATAGAATAGTGTTATACCAATGGAAGAAAAGGAGGGAAGTTAAGGGGTTAAAAGACAAAACTTAGCTTAAATATCTTCTTGGGACCAATAGTGTGGTGACAAGTGGCATTAGGGATAAGTGTTGGTAGGTGGCCCTCTTTAAGCAATTTTTGGCTGTTTTCTTAGGCCACTTTTGGCCGGCCTTAAGGGAAAAATAAGGGAGCAGCCGTTCATCTTCAAAAATTTCTGCTCTCTCCCTCTTTTGCTTATACTCCCCACATGGGTATTTTGAAATTCAAGTGCCTAAATCAAGTTAAAAAGGTAAGTTGTGTAATTGCATCTCTTCTTCTTCTCTAATTATGAGATTTAAAATTTATATGGAAATTATGGTTAGTAGGTATGCTAACATGAAATTTTGTGGGTTTTGATGAGGAAATTTGATGATTATGATCATGAAAGAGTATGGGAGTAGGAGAGTGCAACCAATTGAACAAAAAGGAGCAAAGGAAATGAGGTTTGGAAACTAGTTTGATTTGATGTGTTTTGATGATAAATAATATGATTTGTGATATATTTGAATGATATGTGTTGAATCTATGATGATGATAGTGAGTGCTGGCTTTAGATTGTTAAAATTGTGCATGTGAGTAGGATTTGATGAAAACTGTGTTAGAAAACACTTGACCCTTCTTCGGTCATTAGGCTTTATCCGGAGTTTTATAACTTGCAATGATATGAGACCAGTACCATTTGAAAGAGAAGACATATTCCTACAAATTGCTTAGAAATAATCTTGAGCTAATGTTAGCTCTAAGTGTCCCAAAAGTGGTCATGAAGTAGAGCTATCTTCTCTAGCCGGGTTCAGGGGAGCAGTATAGATTGTTTTAATAATAACTGAAGATTTAAGTGTCCAAATGACCTGAAATTTGTTCCATATGAAAGCTAACATCCTAAGGATCATTTTTTAAGAAGGACGTTTGGCCTAAAAATGAGGTTTAGAGGTCGATTTAGGCTGTTTATATTTGAAGTGGAAAGCAGTCCTGACTCTGTGCTTCTGTTTTGCCATTTTTAGTATGTCACGGTGGCAACCAAATTGGTTACCACCGTGACCAATTCCTAAAGAAGGCAGAATGCTTAATTTTGGACCTCACGGTCACAACCAAGTTGTTGCCACCGTGACCCTCCCCTGTTTTGCATATTTTGGGTATTTTTCCTCCCGAAACGCACCCGAACTTCATCGGAACTTTTTGGAACTTATCCGAGAGTTTTGTAAAGCATAATCAATTGGTTACAACTTAGGAATACAAGTGACTAGGGTTTTGAATAAGAATTTGGACTAAAATATTTAAAGGTTTAATGAGTCGAACACTTTCGGATTCGTCTAACATTGATATAATTATAGTATCTTAGGAGATTTGAAGCGAAGTTCTACCACCTTTATTTTTAACTTATAGAACTACGGGGTTCTGATTCCCAATTCTTTGGGATACGTAGGAAGCTTGGGGTATTCTTCCAAGTCCAAACCAAAACACCAGGACTTATTTAGACATAAAGTATAGTGTTTCAATTGAATTCTGTTAGACGCCATGATACTTATTTAAAATAAATGTGATATGTAGTTGTCGTTTTATAAAAATATATAAAGTTATTAATGACTCAAGTCTTGAGTAAGATAATGTATAGTTTAAAATTTGCATGTGATATTAAGATGGAATAAAATGAATGTTTAGGTGTGTCTTAACTTAAGTTGAACGAATATTTCGTATATCAAATACCAAACGGTTTTATATGATTGACTGAGTAATAATTAATCCTTAATAAATTGAATAGTACAAGTTCCCTATGTTGGAATTCTTGATGTTAACGCATGTGCTTAAAGAAGTAATGCTTATAAAATTGATTACGGACATTATAAGAATAAATATGTTTTTATGTAAAGTTCATTTAATTAAGAATAACTAGAGTGGGATGCTTGGTTCTCTGTCTCGAGCGCGACAGAGGCCATTTAATTTTCTGTCTCGATCGCGACTAAGATCGCGGGCGCGACTCCTTCTTATGTCATAAACGTATATCGTTGGAGCTTTTAAACATGAGTCTTGACTTGTAATTAACATATGACATATTGTTTCAATTAGGATATAATATACCATGTGAGCTATAGTTGAGATAAATGGTTAAGCCGTTAATGAATTAAATTATGATTGTAATTAAAGCTTATGGTTGGTTATATTTTTTTATGAGCCATTGCTTTAGCTTATGTATGTATTTATGAAAAGTATGAAAATATAATATGTACATCATTAAAAGAAGCAAGTATGTATTAGCCTGCATTAGTCGAGTCGTGGATAGTTAGGCATGCCTAATAGAGTTATGTGTTGCTGCAACTATGTGTACGATTCTGGACCCTGATCAGGTCCCACGATTGGATCCTTGCGATCCTTCTGTTGAATCTTTCTTAAGATTCTATGTGAATAGATTATTAAACAAAAATGAAAAGAATGTTTTGATGCCTTCAGGTATCTATGTGTTATGTGATGATATCGATACCCTCGGGTATCTATGTGTACTCGTTATCCACCCCTTTTGACTCAGCAGGCAATAAAGGAACAACAGTATGTGATTCAAATAATAAGATGTGAATTGATCAATATATATGATGACTTGTATGCATGTATGGGTTTAAGCAGTTCACAAGAATGTGACCTATGTGTGTGACGTGGGTTAGTGCTTTAAGCACTCATGGGTTTATGGGTTTCGTATTGTAGACACCGGGTCCTGAGTCAGCCTAGATCGGAGTTACCCAGTGATGAAAAATTGCTTTATCAGGCAATAACGTTAAAAATGATGATTTTCTTGTCAAATTTACATTTTAGAATAAAAAATAATAAAAAATAAAAAAAATAAAAAAATAAAATAAAAAAATAATAATAAAAAATAATAAAAAATAAAATATTTTAGAAATTAGTTTTTGAGAATAAATTTAGTATTTTTTAGTCATATTTGAAAATTAAAAAAAAAAAGAAGAAAAAAAAAAAAAGAAGAGAGGGTGTGCTTTTGGATGGAGGGTGTGCTTTTGAAAGCACGGCTGTGCTTTCGCCTCAGTCGCCCAAAATCACCGAAATTGACATTTTTTCGCCCAAGAATCTTTTGTTTTCAATTTTTTTGAAGATTTTTCCGAGATTTGGTTGGTTTTTTCTCCTTTTTCACACTTAAATTAAGGAGAATTTAATAAAAATAATTTTATTTCTTAATTAATTAATTGTTTTTTAGTTTTTTTGGTAAAAAAAAGAAAGAGATGAGGGAAATTAGGGGGTTGGCATTTTTTCTCTCGGGGGAATTCATTTGCTTCATCCTCTCTTCCTCTTCTTCTCTAAGAAATCCATTTCTACAGATTTTTTAAGGACTCTTCACCAAAAATAAGATCTAAAAGCCAAAAAAATCAATTTTCAAGCTAAATATTGGTCTTGAAGCAAAGAAATCAATTCTTTGCTCTTGAGTTTGGTTTTTCTATCAATTACAATTTCTTGAGACAAAGAAAATAATTCTTTGTTCTTGGAAATTAATTTTGTTTTCATCAATTTCTTCTCTTTAATTTTAATTAACAATTGTTCTTGAGACAAAGAAAATCAATTCTTTGTTTTTGGGAATCAATTTAATTTTTCTTCAATTATTTTTCAAGAAATTTTTCTTTTAAATCAAAATCTCAAACTTTATCATTTCAAAACCATATTTTGCAAATCAAAACAAGGAAAATCCATAATATTTTTTCCATCGAATCCGAAATCTGAGGGTAAACATTATAGACTCGATCTCTTGATTTAATTTTTGTTTTCATCATTTTTGCTAACATTTAAATTAGTAAACATGTAGATCTATATATTTGTTGTTGATTTATTTATTTTATGTCATTTTAGATGTAGATCTAACTTTTAATATTGTTTTTAGATGTAAATCTAACTTTTAATTTCGTTATTTGTTCCCATTTTCTTTTAATTGTTTATCCTTATTATTATTATTATTATTTACTTATTTACTTATCTTTTGCTATTATCATCATCATATGTGCCATTAGTATATTGTTATTAGTGTTATTTATTGTTACTATCATCGTTTATCGTTATTATTATCCTTATTATTGTTTTTGTTGTTGTTGTTGTTATTGTTATTATTATTGATTTATGTTTTAAATAGTGATCTATTAATTTGTTAATTTATTTTAATATGTCGTTTAATTTATTTATCATATAATATACATGTTTTATTTAATTTATGTATTGTTATAAATGTTTAGTTGATTTTCTTACTTTGATTACTAACATCAATTTTATTTGTGTTTGTTGTCGGTGTTAAATCTTTGTGTTCCCCTGTTTGAGCACCCGTACGAATGAAGGAGGAGATCCAAGGAGTTGTTATTTTTTATTGTACTTGTTATTTTTCCTTTATTTGTTTTATTGAGTTATTAGGCATGTAATAATTAATTGAACCATTTATTTTATGCACGCTTAATCAAAAATCACACAAAAATATTTATACAAATAAAATTGGGTTTTCTAATAAAATGGGACCAATGTCCTAGCTTTTTTATCCAAAAATAAATTGTCACTTCAAAATAATTTTTTTAATTATGCATGAGAGGACCAATGTCCTCATCCTTAATAAATACCCCGTTTTATGTATGATTTATATTTTATTTACAATGGGGGTTGTATTATGCCCTTAGTTTTATTGTAATTTATTTTTATCTTTATTTTTATATTTATTTATCGTTTTATATGTGATTGATATGCGCTTTAATAAACTGCATTAATTGTGTGAGATAAAAAATAAAATTTTATAATTTAAAAACTCATTTATAATTAACCAAGGCACCAATAAGTGTGAAGTTCCGAACACCATCTCTGGTTTAGACCGATAAGAGGTTAAACTTTCCCAATTTCTTGTAAATTGGGTGGCGACTCCAAAATACCTCAAAAGTGCCTAAAGGTGTTATGGCGATAGATGGTCCTTTTCAATGTTCTATTGTAAAAGGAGGTGCCGAAAATATCTCATAACACCTAAAATCGAAAAAGACGCGAACCTATCCCTCGAATCCTAAAAGCGGATTCCCGAAGAGGGCCTTACTGGTTCCGGCGCGCGTCACAGTGGCGACTCCGCTGGGGACTGTTTGTGACTTTGCTCTGAAAATGTCTTGGTTAAAATGTATAATTGGGTTTTTAAAACTAAAATTTCATCTCTCATCTAAATTGCATTGCATCCATGCTAGAGCCTTAGAATATGCTAGTTTGGTCCCTCTTTTAACCTCGGTGCGTTCCCGAAGCACGACCCTATTTTCACTCAATTTAGGGAAGTGTTAAGGATAATCACCAGCCCAAGCCTCGTGCCATCAAATGGTATATCAAATGGTGACCCGATCGGTCGTTATGCTCTTGATTAAATAGACCCGTCGTGCAGGGACCATGCTTGGGTAGCCCTAAAGCAACACCACCTTGACCAAAGCTCAAATAATAGCAATAGATACTTCCCCTAGGTGGTATGTACCTTAATACAGTGCTTGCTACGTGGGTCATCGTGTATTAAACAAGATCAAACAAATTAAGTGGTCTTCTATGGAAAGCTTTAAAGCTTCGATAACCTCACCTTAATTTGGTTGAAGTGTCCAAATACACAATGGCCGAAAATCATACGTGTGCGCATCTTGAGAGACGTCATGCTCTAACACGCCCATTGGGTTCCCCGTTGACCCATGGGCCAAGCCCACCTAGGAAGAGACTATTTGACCTCGTGTGCGGGAGTAATAAGGTTGGAAGGATCTACTTGCTTGCATGTGTTTGTCTATGTTGCATAACACACGACCATTCATTGTATACGTCATTCATGCATGTTTTTATGATAAAATTAAAAATGAAAAAAAAAATTATTAAAAAAATAAAAAATGCATTTCATTTTGTGTGTGTATATCCTTTTGTCTGCATATCATTTTATGTATATTCTTTTCATGCATCGCATTATATCACTGTAATTTATTGATCTTTCACTCATCCAGGACCACCTGCATAATTCACAATCATGCATTATATATATATCATTCATGCATCATTTTAACAATTTAAATTTTTCAGCCATCATAGATTCGTCTAAGTGGATTAGAGGTCTTGACGGTCGGCTAGTGAGTACGGACTTGCCCTTTGGATCGCTAGAATTAGTGCTTAATTGGGAATCTGAGTCACTCTCAACAACAAGTGAATCATCCTCCATGGCAGATGAGACTAGAACTTTGACCACTCAAGACCTTGCTAAGAGGTTAGAAGATTTTGAGCAAAAAATGTTAGAAATGATGGGAGCTATGGCCGAAAGAATTACTCACCCTCCTGTTCCACAAGCACCCATTGTTCCGCAGCCGCCTGTTGCTCCACAAGCGCCGGTAGCCCCTCCTCGAGAGCAAGCCGAACCACTTATTGGTGGGGAGGCTCCTTTCGTTGGAGTTGCTGCCCATCAACCTGTCAACGAGCATAGAGTTGCCGCACCCATCGAACCAAGAGGGGAAAGGATCCCCAATCCTAATGATGACTTTGTGATAAAGGAGGAAGATGAAGAGCTAATGGTCCAACAAGCTGTGAGGGGCAGAGCACCCAGGTTAGAGGATGAGACTCTGAGGGGGATGAGATAGCAGATTGAAACTATCACCCGCGTGTTATCAGCTGAAAAAGGGATCAACCCTGAGGACAGAGATCTAGGGGATGAAGAGCTGCTACCCCAAAGGTTCAAGATGCCTGAGCTGCCGAAATTCGATGGTACTTCTGACCCATCTGCACACATCAAGCAGTATACCCTGGTAATGAAAGGCACCGGGTTGAGCAAAAAGCAAAATATGGAATATTTTTGCCTTAGTCTAGTAGGTCCGGCAGTAAACTGGTATCACGGGTTGGATAGGATATCCAAAGAGGATTGGGACCTTCTGACCGATGAATTCATGAAGCAGTATGACTGTAGTACCAAAATGGAGGTCACCCTGAAGGACCTTGAGCTTTTACAACAAAGGAACGACGAGTCATTTCATGAATACCTCACCAGATGGAGGAACAGGGTCATGGAGATGAAGCGGAAGCCTGACACTGCTGACCAGATTAGATTGTTTATCAGGAACTCCTGCCCTTACCTAAAGGATTTACTCAGCTTTAAGGGGCTCAAAGACTGGGAGTCGCTTAAGGACATTGCTGTAGAGGCTGAGGTGGCCTACCTAGCAAAGAAGGCAAGCCAAAACAACTTTGCTGGGAAGCACTATGGGAATCAATCAGGGTTTAAATCAAGCAGTGCCGGGGGCAATAACAGCATAAATGGCAAGACAGCAGAAGTTTCAGCTACTGGAGTGGGACAAGGTCAAAGGCACTTTTCAAATTTGGGCCGTTCTTTATCCTGGGTATTAAAGAGACTGATAAAAGAAGGAAAGCTGCAGCCCTTACCTCCTAAGCCAGCCAAAATCCAAGGACATCCGGGTCATAAAGATGATGAGTATTGTGCCTTCCATCAGTACACGGGGCATATGACAGACCGTTGTGCAAGGCTAAGGCATGAAATACAGGACTTGATCGATAGCAAGCAGATCACTGATCCTGAACAGAGGGAAAGTAAGAAGAAGCCTGGCTGTAATTCCATGATTAGTTCTAGCTTGCCTGAAGAGTATGTACTGCAAGATTTGTTCGATAGTGAATATGATGCTACCACTCACCCTAAGGGAGATGAAGGAGAGATCTTCGTGACAATGATAGACTCTTGGTCCACCGGTGAGAATGGGGAAGAAAGTAAAGAAGAAAAGAAGACGGGCCAGGCTTTAGAAACGGTTAATCCCTCACGGCAGATTGAAGAGACCTGTGCTTTAATTGCCCAAGAGATGGATAAAAGGTTCGAAGAACTCGAAAAGAGGCTATTGGCCATGATTCAAGAGAGAATGGATGCCATGGCGCTAGTTCTTCAAGCTCAAGTTATGGCGACTACCCTTAGCCAAGTTGGGCCAGCCACTGTTGAGGGAGCCTATACAGCGGCGACTGTAGCATCCTCTTTTACTCTTGAGATTAGAGGCAAGGAGCCATTTGATTCACCAGTTGGGCAAGGGAGTAGCCAGAGGCCTACTACAGGATTTGGTACTGTGCCTGAAGAGGGCGAGGATCTAGTAAGGGCGTGTGATCTGGAGAAGGAAAACTTGGATATCCGCAATGATAGCAAAGGTAAGGCAAAGAGGATGGAAGTGCTAAACATGAAAGGAGGCCAAAGACACTTTTCTAATTTGGGTCGACCTCTATCCTGGGTATTGGAGAGACTAATAAAAGAAGGCAAGTTGCAACCTTTGCCACCCAGACCAGCCATAAGTCAAGGACAGCCAGGGCACATAAAGGACCTGTACTGCGCCTACCATCAACACACTGGGCACTCGACTGATTACTGCCAAACTTTGAGGAATAAGATCCAAGATCTTATTGACACCAAATAGATCACGGACCCCGAAAAGAGGGAGAAAAAGAAGGAGCCAGCCTACAATGCAGTCCCTCCACCAGATATGTGATCGGGTCTGATCCAGCAGAGTGGCATACTTTGCGAGAACTACATGGATATGAATAGGTCGCTGACACTCGTCGGGAGAGTGGAAAAGAAGATTAGGTTTTTAGACATTTTGTTTCAAGAACTCCTTATGGTAGTTTGGTTATTTTCAATAAATTGAACAAGCTTGCTTATTTGTATGGTACTCCTAGTGATTTCATTTCACATGGTCATGATGCATTCATTTTGACACTAATTCAATTAATACGATAACATCTAATCTCATAAAATCTTGATAGCAACTAATATAACTCCTGAAGAGAGGATATTTTTGAGAGATATAAAAAAAAAAAAAAAAAAGAAAAAAAAAACAAAATGAAAGAGCCTTTGCCTGAACATGGAACGACATATTGGTAAGGACATTATTGGATCGATGCTGCTTCAATATGCTGACATAACGACAAGCAAGTTTCAAAGGCTATTCCTTTGCTCCTTCAACATTCAAGATGCATATAATGCAGCCAAGCGAAGTCAAGCCCTGAGTGCCACGTCAGGAAATAGACGAATAAAATCTTGGACCTTCACGAGAAATGTAACCAAACCCCAGAATCCCTTCCCTTCCAACCATGCAAGACGTGTACCTCAAAACCAATCTAGACCAACCTTTGATCGTATGAGACCAAAAGCGCCCATGTAACCAGACTCAGGAGAACGACTCATTACCTTTAAAAAAAAAAGGCAAAGAACAAAAAAAAAAGGAAGAACCATAGCCTTGTCATAGTTTTATCCTACAACTCCATCCCAACCACTAATGGGTACCTCAGAAATTAAACCACCCAAAACCAGCAAAAGGAAGACACAGATCCAAGTGGAGAAGCTAACTAGCTCAACCATCTGGCGCAAGGGCCAAGAACGGAACTTTGATGCTAAAAGAACTACCGTTGAAAGGAGCAGCCTCCCAAGCTAATGAAGATGAAAACAAGTTCAATCAACATCGACAGACCGAAGGAAAGTTCATGGCAAAGGCTAAAAAAAAAGACTGAGAGAAAATCTTCAATCATGAAAACCCGAGAGGGCTGATTGATAATAGGAGTTAGATGCTTTCAGGATCTATTCTGCGATCAGATGAGATCTTATATTATTTGAGATTAATGCCAAACAATGATCATGTTTGATGAAATCAAATGGAAGAACATGCATTTGTGCAATATGATCAGAGCAGTCCAACCTGTGTGATTAGAATCATCTACTGTGTACCCTCTGCTGCTCTCAACATTCGGGTCCTTCTGTCAACTTACCCTGCTGTCAACAACGGATGCAATCCTACAGTGTCATCATAGGAAGAGTCAAGTTCATATAGCTACAACTAAGACGCAAGCATATGCCAATCATACCCGAAAGACCTTTCGCAACAACTCCAACTTCTCTCGCACAAAAAAAAAAAAGGCCGTTAGAGATGAAAACCGTGACTGGCGCTCTAAGCAAAAGTTAGGCCAAAGGGCAGGGTGAAAACCTGGCAACAGGCAGTCTGCCCTACAAAAAAAAATGAATAAATAAAAGCCGCTGGATTGGGTTGGGTCCATTCCAGGCAGAAAAATAAGGCACAGGGTTATGTGAAAATCCGATAAGGACGCATCTCCCGCTAAGAAAAGCTAGTGTGAAAATCCACAAGGGATGCACTACCTTAAAATAATGACTACAGGTATCAGAAGAGAACCTCATAATCCTCAAAAGCATGAAATTCAAAAGCAATTCCAGGGGGCATTGATCCCACCTCAAATTACGACCAAATTGGCCGTCACCTCCAAATCCATTTGGATGAATTCTTATCATACATTACTGCATACATATGCATCTCATGTGCATGCTCACCACTTTTCCTGCAAATTTTGTTTTTCCTATTTTGCAGACAGAGATTCGATGTGAACACCGACAGAAGCCAAGTGACAACATCAGTACAAACATCAATCCAAACAAGCCACCAAAACAACATCAATCCAGACATCAGTTCAATCATCAATCCAAGCATTAATCAAAGCCCTCTCAAGAGGCAAATCTCTAAATCCTCTTAAGAGGCAATTCAGAAGACCTTTGAGGAGGCAAATCTCGAAGACCTCTGAGGAGGCAAATCCTAAAGCCCTCTGAGGAGGCAAATCTTAAGAACCTTTGAGGAGGCAAATATCGAAGCCCTCTGAGGAGGTGAATCTCGAAGACCTTAGAGGAGGCAAATCTAGACGACCTTTGAGGAGGCAAATCCTAAAGCCCTCTGAGGAGGCAAATCTTAAGGACCTTTGAGGAGGCAAATATCGAAGCCCTCTGAGGAGGCGAATCTCGAAGACCTTTGAGGAGGCAAATCTAGATGACCTTTGAGGAGGCAAATCCTGAAGCCCTCTGAGGAGGCAAATCCCGAAGACCTCTGAGGAGGCAAATCTCGAAGCCCTTTGAGGAGGCAAATCTTGAAGCCCTCCGAGGAGGCAAATCTTGAAGACCTCTGAGGAGGCAAATCCCGAAGACCTCCGAGGAGGAATAAACTAAAAGTCCTCTGAGAAGGCAAAATCTCAAAGTCCTCTGAGGAGGCAATATCTCAAAGTCCTCTGAGGGGGCAAAATTTCTAAGTCCTCTCAAGGAGCACCACTTTATCATCTCAGAAGGGTTAGCATGATGGCGGCACTACTACTCTACGGAGGGTTAGCACGACCACGGCACTACCACTTCATCATCTCAGAAGGGTTAGCACGATGGCGGCACTACCATTCTACGGAGGGTTAGCACGACCACGGCACTACCACTTCGAATCACAGAAGGGTTAGCACGATGGCGGCACTACCACTCTAAGGAGGGTTAGCACGACCACGGCACTACCACTTCAAATCACAGAAGGGTTAGCACGATCACGGCACTACCGCTTCAACTAAAAGACAACACACCGACAACATGACAATAACGACCACAACAGCATCACTCGCTTCGGAAAGAAGGCCGCCTCAGGTACGTGTCTCTTTCCTTCTTCTCCTTTATTTTAGGCTCACCTAAACACTAGTGTACTAGCTTCCCCTAAACTGGGGGCAACTGTAGACAACGGGTCCTGAGTCAGCCTAGATCGGAGTTACCCAATGATGAAAAATTGCTTTCTTAGGCAATAACGTTAAAAATGATGATTTTCTTGTCAAATTTGTATTTTAGAATAAAAATAAAAAATAATAAAAAATAAAAAAATAAAAAAATAATAATAAAAAATAATAATAAAAAATCAAATATTTTAGAAATTAGTTTTTGAGAATAAATTTAGTATTTTTTAGTCATATTTGAAAATTAAAAATAAAAAAGAAGAAAAAAAAAAAAAAGAAGAGAGGGTGTGCTTTTGGATGGAGGGTGTGCTTTTATATCACACCCCGTTTGCCCCCTAGTAGAATGAGCCTGTCTGTCTGTCTATCTGCCTGTCTGTATGTGTAAGCATTCGCATGTGTTCAGCATTTCATAAGGGTATTTTAGTAAAATATATGTTTTTGGGTTTTATTATTATTAGGGGTGCATACATGGCATTAGTGTGTAATATAGGTTATTTTAGTGTGAGTGATTAGTTCACCAATAGGAAATTGATACATATTTAGGATAAAGAAAAGAAAAAGAAAAAGGAATGAAAGAAAAGGGACTTAGAGATTTACGTTTCTTTTCTCACTCACTTTCTTCTTCTTCACTTTCTTTATTTCAAGTACTGTATTATTGATTCAAGGTCTTATTGGTGAAATTAATCCTCTCCTTGCATCCCCTAGCTTGGTAAGTGTATGTCTTTGTCTTTGTGTTACTGTAACTTTACATCTTCATCTTCTTCTTTAGGTTGAGTTGTAATTTAGGGTTCCATGTTGATGTTCATTACTGTGTTTGTGTTCTAGCTGAGGCTCCACGCGATCCCAAAGGCAAAGAGGTTGCTGGGAGCAGTGGGACTAAGTGTTAGAAGCTTAGAATCCAGGTTTGGGAATGTCTACTGTGAAATTGTGTGATTTTGATTTTACTGTAAAATTCTAGGGTTTATGTTCTTTTAAATTTGAATGCATATGTTCTTGATTTGATTTGATTAATTAGTTGATGAATTGAATTGTATAATTGTTGCCTATGTTGTCTGAGATGATTTCTGGAAGGTAAGAACAGGTTTGTATGGTTGTAAATCAAATTGGGATTGAATTCTTGGTTCTGAAAATTCTGGAAATTCTGGAAAATCGAGGTACAGTAGTAGTTCTCCCTCTGTCGCGTGACTCGCTACGAAGGAAGGCAAGTCACGAGACGTGACCCTCGGTCACGCCGTGACCTGCCTGCTGAGAAGCCAGTCACGTGACCAGCTGAAGAACAAGCAAGTCACGCGACGTGATCCTCGGTCACGTCGTGCGACCTGCGAAGACGTTGCGTGATCTGCGAGATCACGCGACGTGATCTGCGAGGAGAGTAGCACGTCACGAGACGTGACGTTCAGTCACGCCGTGACCTGCTAGGGCGTTGCGTGATTTGCGAAGATCATGCAACGTGACCGGCGAGGAACAAGCAAGTCACGTCGCGTGACCCTCGGTTACGTCGCGTGACCTGCCTGTTGGGAAGGCCAGTCACGCTTCGTGACCAGCCATTCTCGCCCGTTTCTCCGTTCAGCTCATTTTTCCGAAATTTCCTAGTTTTTAACTCAGAAATGAATTTGGTATTTCTTCTGAATGGACTTTACTGTTGTATGATGCATGTCTTACTGTTTAATGCTTCGATATGCGTGATACCATGATTTTCTGATGAATTATATTCTGTATCCTGAAATGTGATCTGTTTGACGCATAACCTGCTAGAGTCAAGTAAGTGGATAGTTAGGCATGCCTAATAGAGTCTTTAGCTGCAGCCCTAAGTTCAGTTTGGACCCCGATCAGGTCCCCGTTTGGTTCCTCGCGAACCCATCAGTATAGATTCTTTTTTAAGATTCCCTCAGTATATAAATAACATGCTTTGATAAATGATACAATATTTGATTTGTACCTGTGAGGTACCCTCAGTATTCGATTCGTACCCGTAAGGTACCTTCAGTACACTCGTTATCCACTGTCTAGAGTCAGCAGGTGTTCTTTATTTGTTAATTAGAATTGTTCTGATCTGATTTGACTACCATATGGAATTTCTGAATGAGTTGATGATGAAACACATGCTGGATTATTCTATAATGAATATGATTGTGAGATATTGACTATATGGCCTTTATACGTGAATACGTTTATATGTATTATGCTAACCTTTGCATATTGCCATTCTGAATGTGACATGTTTAGGCGACCATTGTGAATGGCCGTCCATAATTTATGTGTGTTTCCCCACTAAGCGTTTATCGCTTAGCACGGTGTTTTTATCCGTGCAGGTGCGGAAGGAGTTTTGCCTTGTGAGAGTCGCTGTCATCAAGCCAACACAGAAGAGTTTTAGTGTAGTGCTATTTTTGTATCAGTGATGATTCTTTTTGTATAGAACTCTCATGTATCAGTTTTGTATCAGCTTCCGCTTTTGTATGTATATTTTGGGTTATGTAATATTATTTTTGTATCAGCTTGCTGATCAGAACATTATTGTAATAGTTTAATTATAGTAATGCATGATCAGCTTTTGCTTTCTGCATGTAAAGTTTTTAATTATTCTGTATTTTCTGAATGTATGTTATGAATGATTGTATGTTATACTTTGTACTTGCTTGGTGGCACCTTTACTCATACGGCATCTCACTCCTTCTCGGATGGGATCGCCTACGTATGGGAAGGGGGTGTTACAGTTTGTGGTATCAGAGCATAGGTTTAGGCGTTTCTGGGTGTTGTTGTGATTGTTTTGAGTTTCTTAGATGTGTATGTGTCTAGATCTGTGTTGGCTGATACGGTTGTTTCTTGTTTGTTTAGATGGCTTCTAATTCTGCTCATGGTGCGTGTGAGGAATCCGCCGAGAGTGTGAATCCTCCAGCTATAGATCCGTCTGTTTCTGTTACTGTGTCGGCTCAGCATGCTAGGGTCCAGCCCGAGGCTGCAGCCATGCCCTTTGAGGCTATGTTTAGACTGCATCAGGACATGGCTAGGGTTTTGGAGAGAGTGACTGCTCCTAGAGCACCTATGGAGAATCTGAGGAGGGCAGGAGTTGAGGATTTCTATGGCACTGGTTTGAATGAATCTGAGTTGGCAGAGAGATGGTTAGATAAAGTAAAGCGTGCCTTGAGAGAGATTCGGTGTCCTCCCGACCAGCAGGCAGAGTGTGCATTAGCTCTTCTACAAGGGTCTGCATTTGAATGGTGGGAATTGGTTTGCAGGCATCCTCAGTTACCGGATCCGATTACCTGGGAGTTCTTTGAGGGTGAGTTCACAAAGAAGTACATTACTCAGACTTATAGAGATTCGAGATGGGCGCAGTTTTTGAGTTTGAGACAGAGGGCCATGTCTGTAGCAGATTATGAGAAGGAGTTCAATAGGTTATCTCGCTATGCCCCACGAGGAGTTATGACTGATGACTTTAGATGCAAGCATTTCGAGGCAGGGTTAAATGAGTCTCTGAAGATTGCTTTGATTTCTCTGATGTGCATACCTGGGGTCAGCTATTATCAGATTGTTGAGGCTGCTGTGAGAGCTGAGTTGTCTGAGACTGTGATGAGAGAGAGAGCTCAGAGGAGGAGTTCTTCTCGTGGAGGATCTTCTTCGAGTAAGAGATCTAGGAACCCACAGGATGAGTCAGCATCTGGTCCGGCTTCTAGAGGTAGACGTCAGGGTTCTACAGCTGTGTTAGGTTCTGGTAGGGGTGGTAGAGCTGAGACTACACCAGTTTGTCCTCATTGTAGTAAGACACATCGGGGTGAGTGTAGGTGGCTCTCCGGTGCATGCTTCAGGTGTGGGAGTTCGGAGCATCAGTTGGCCAGTTGTCCGAGATTGCAGGAGGATTCGGGTTCCCAGAGAGGGGGCAGTAGGGTCGGTTCGAATGCTTCTCAGGCTACCCGTGGCAGAGGCCGAGGTAGAGGTGGCCGGCATAGAGATGGAGCTGCTTCTGAGACTGTTGAGCATCATCCTCAGGGTGCCATTAGAGCATATGCTATGAGAGCCAGAGATGAGCAGGACGCGCCTGATGTTATTGCTGGTAAGTTCCTACTCCATGACACTGAGTTGTATGCTCTAATTGATCCTGGTTCCACACACTCATACTTGTGCACAGATAAAATTGTTGATAAATTGCATTCAGTTGATCAGTTAGAATATGAGATTTGTGTGACCAGTCCATTAGGGCATAGTGTCAGTGTGAGTAGAGTTTTTAGGAGTTGTCCTTTGATTGTTGAGGGAGCTGTGCTTCCAGCGGATTTGATTGAGTTACCCTTCAGAGAGTTTGACTTGATTCTGGGTATGGACTGGTTGGGTAAACATCGGGCTGTAGTTGATTGCCATAGGAAGACAGTTGTACTTCGGGATAGAAGTCAGTCTCTTGTGTTTCTGAAAGGTTTGGGTGCTAGTTCGTTGAATAATGTGATTTCTGCGATGCAAGCTAAGAGATTCATCAGGAAAGGTTGTGAGGCTTTTCTAGCAGTTGTGTTAGATTCCAAGAGGGATCAGGTTCAGATTGAGGACATTCCTGTAGTGCGGGAGTTTAGTGATGTGTTCCCGAGCGAGTTGCCTGGTTTGCCTCCTGAGAGAGAGGTTGAGTTGTCCATTGAGATTATGCCAGGTATAGCACCTATTTCGAGAGCACCTTATCGGATGGCTCCTGTAGAGTTGAGGAAACTTAAATCTCAGCTACAAGAGTTATTGGATAAGGGGTTTATTCGACCTAGCATATCTCCATGGGGAGCTCCAGTTCTGTTTGTCAAGAAGAAAGATGGATCCCTGCGGATGTGTATTGACTACCGCCAGATTAATAAAGTTACAGTGAAGAACAAGTATCCTTTGCCTAGGATTGAGGATTTATTTGATCAGCTTCGAGGTGCGGGTGTCTTCTCCAAGATAGATCTTCGATCAGGGTACTATCAGCTTCGGGTTCAGGATGCAGATGTGGTTAAGACTGCATTTCGGACTAGGTATGGCCATTATGAGTTTCTTGTGATGCCGTTTGGTTTGACAAATGCTCCAGCGGCTTTTATGGATCTGATGAATCGTGTGTTTAGGCCATACTTAGATCGATTTGTAGCAGTGTTCATTGATGATATCTTGGTATATTCCAGGGATGAGAGTGAGCATGAGGAGCATCTCCGATTGGTTTTACAGATGTTGAGAGAGCATCAGTTATTTGCTAAGCTTAGCAAGTGTGATTTCTGGCTTCGAGAAGTGTCATTTTTGGGTCACATTGTTTCAGCTAGAGGTATCCAGGTAGATCCAGCTAAGATTGAGGCGATAGTTGATTGGAAAGCGCCTCGAAATGTTCAGGAAGTGAGGAGTTTCCTCGGCTTAGCAGGTTATTACCGTCGGTTCGTTAAAGGATTTTCTGTGATTGCTGCTCCTATGACTAGATTGTTGAGGAAAGGAGTCAGATTTGAGTGGTCAGATAGGTGTCAGTCTTGTTTTGATCGGTTAAAGCAGTTGCTTGTTGAGGCTCCTATCCTTACTCAACCCATTTCGGGTAAGGAGTTTGTCATTTACAGTGATGCTTCTGGAGTTGGTCTTGGATGTGTGCTGATGCAGGAAGGTAAAGTAGTGGCTTATGCTTCTCGTCAGTTGAAGCCACATGAGAGGAACTATCCGACGCATGATCTTGAGCTGGCAGCTGTAATCTTTGCTTTGAAGATTTGGCGTCACTACCTGTATGGGGAAAAGTGTAGGATCTTCTTGGACCACAAGAGTTTGAAGTACTTCCTCTCACAGAAAGAGTTGAACATGAGACAGCGGCGTTGGCTTGAGTTATTTAAGGACTACGACTGCATTGTGGATTACCATCCTGGTAAGGCCAATGTAGTCGCCGATGCTTTGAGTCGGAAATCGGTTTCAGCTTTGTTCTTAAGGCGATTCAGATGGCGATTCGGTTCAGATGGGGCTTTGCTTGCCCAGTTGCGTGTGAAGCCTACTCTAAGACAGAGGATAGTGGATGATCAGAGAGATGACCAGAGGCTTCAGCAGATTGTGCATGAGGTTAGATTGGGTAAGCCATCAGAGTTCTCAGTTCAGGATGAGGTACTTATGTTCAGAGATCGTTTGTGTGTGCCAGAATCTGAGGATTTGAGGAGACAGCTCATGAGTGAGGCGCATAGTTCAGTCTTTACTATGCATCCGGGCAGTGAGAAGATGTATAGAGATATGAAGCAATTCTATTGGTGGTCCGGTATGAAGCGTGATATAGTGGATTTTGTTTCCAAGTGCTTGACTTGTCAGCAGGTAAAGGCTGAGCATCAGGTTCCTTCAGGTTTGCTTATGCCTTTATCCATTCCTGAGTGGAAATGGGACGACATCGCCATGGACTTTGTTTATGGTTTGCCTTTGACTCAGAGGAAGCATGATTCGGTTTGGGTTATTGTGGATCGGCTTACAAAATCAGCTCACTTCTTGCCAGTTAGAGTGGACTACTCGATGGACAGATTGGCCAGTATCTATGTGGATGAGATAGTTCGGTTGCATGGTGTGCCTTTGTCCATAGTGTCAGATCGGGATCCGAGGTTTACTTCCAAGTTTTGGAAGGAGTTACAGAGAGCTTTGGGCACTAGGTTGAACTTCAGTACAGCGTTTCATCCTCAGACCGATGGTCAGTCAGAGAGAGTTATTCAGATTCTGGAGGATATGATGAGAGCTTGTGCTTTGGACTTTCCGGGTAGCTGGGACAGATATGTATCGTTGATGGAGTTTGCCTACAACAACAGTTTTCAGTCGAGCATCGGTATGGCACCATATGAGGCTTTGTATGGTCGTCGGTGTAGGACTCCGATTTGTTGGACAGAGCTATCCGAGAGATCTATGATTGGACCAGACTTGGTCCGGGATACTGAAGATAAAATCAAAGTAGTGCAGCGGAATTTGAAGGCAGCCAAAGATCGACAGAAGTCTTATGCCAATTTGAAGAGGAAAGACGTGCAATTTGAGATCGGGGACAAAGTTTTCCTTAAAGTTTCTCCTTGGAGGAGAGTGCTTCGATTTGGAAAGAAGGGTAAGCTGAGTCCTCGTTTCATTGGACCTTATGAGATTTTGGCTAAGGTAGGACCTGTAGCCTATAGATTGGCGCTACCGATGGAGTTAGCTAAGTTGCATGATGTATTCCACGTTTCGATGCTTCGTCGGTACAGATCAGATCCTTCGCATGTTCTGTCAGTTCAGGATATCCAGGTTCAGCCAGACTTCTCTTATGATGAGGAACCGCGAGCTATTCTAGCCCGAGAGGTGAGGCAGTTGAGGAATAAGCAGATTCCCTTAGTTAAAGTATTGTGGATCCATCATGGAGTCGAAGAAGCGACTTGGGAACTAGAGGAGTCCATGAGAGCTCAGTACCCTCAGTTATTCAGTTCAGGTGAGAATTTCGAGGACGAAATTCTTATTAGTAGGGGAGAGTTGTCACACCCCGTTTGCCCCCTAGTAGAATGAGCCTGTCTGTCTGTCTATCTTCCTGTCTGTATGTGTAAGCATTCGCATGTGTTCAGCATTTCATAAGGGTATTTTAGTAAAATATATGTTTTTGGGTTTTATTATTATTAGGGGTGCATACACGGCATTAGTGTGTAATATAGGTTATTTTAGTGTGAGTGATTAGTTCACTAATAGGAAATTGATACATATTTAGGATAAAGAAAAGAAAAAGAAAAAGGAATGAAAGAAAAGGGACTTAGAGATTTACGTTTCTTTTCTCACTCACTTTCTTCTTCTTCACTTTCTTTATTTCAAGTAATGTATTATTGATTCAAGGTCTTATTGGTGAAATTAATCCTCTCCTTGCATCCCCTAGCTTGGTAAGTGTATGTCTTTGTCTTTGTGTTACTGTAACTTTACATCTTCATCTTCTTCTTTAGGTTGAGTTGTAATTTAGGGTTCCATGTTGATGTTCATTACTGTGTTTGTGTTCTAGCTGAGGCTCCACGCGATCCCAAAGGCAAAGAGGTTGCTGGGAGCAGTGGAACTAAGTGTTAGAAGCTTAGAATCCAGGTTTGGGAATGTCTACTGTGAAATTGTGTGATTTTGATTTTACTGTAAAATTCTAGGGTTTATGTTCTTGTAAATTTGAATGCATATGTTCTTGATTTGATTTGATTAATTAGTTGATGAATTGAATTGTATAATTGTTGCCTATGTTGTCTGAGATGATTTCTGGAAGGTAAGAACAGGTTTGTATGGTTGTAAATCAAATTGGGATTGAATTCTTGGTTCTGAAAATTCTGGAAATTATGGAAAATCGAGGTACAGTAGTAGTTCTCCCTCTGTCGCGTGACTCGCTACGAAGGAAGGCAAGTCACGAGACGTGACCCTCGGTCACGCCGTGACCTGCCTGCTGAGAAGCCAGTCACGTGACCAGCTGAAGAACAAGCAAGTCACGCGACGTGATCCTCAGTCACGTCGTGCGACCTGCGAAGACGTTGCGTGATCTGCGAGATCACGCGACGTGATCTACGAGGAGAGTAGCACGTCACGAGACGTGACGTTCAGTCACGCTGTGACCTGCTAGGGCGTTGCGTGATTTGCGAAGATCATGCAACGTGACCGGCGAGGAACAAGCAAGTCACCTCGCGTGACCCTCGGTCACGTTGCGTGACCTGCCTGTTGGGAAGGCCAGTCACGCCTCGTGACCAGCCATTCTCGCCCGTTTCTCCGTTCAGCTCATTTTTCTGAAATTTCCTAGTTTTTAACTCAGAAATGAATTTGGTTTTTCTTCTGAATGGACTTTACTGTTGTATGATGCATGTCTTACTGTTTAATGCTTCGATATGCGTGATACCATGATTTTCTGATGAATTATATTCTGTATCCTGAAATGTGATCTGTTTGACGCATAACCTGCTAGAGTCAAGTAAGTGGATAGTTAGGCATGCCTAATAGAGTCTTTAGCTGCAGCCCTCAGTTCAGTTTGGACCCCGATCAGGTCCCCGTTTGGTTCCTCGCGAACCCATCAGTATAGAATCTTGTTTAAGATTCCCTCAGTATATAAATAACATGCTTTGATAAATGATATAATATTTGATTTGTACCTGTGAGGTACCCTCAGTATTCGATTCGTACCCGTAAGGTACCTTCAGTACACTCGTTATCCACTGTCTAGAGTCAGCAGGTGTTCTTTATTTGTTAATTAGAATTGTTCTGATCTGATTTGACTACCATATGGAATTTCTGAATGAGTTGATGATGAAACACATGCTGGATTATTCTATAATGAATATGATTGTGAGATATTGACTATATGGCCTTTATACGTGAATACGTTTATATGTATTATGCTAACCTTTGCATATTGCCATTCTGAATGTGACATGTTTAGGCGACCATTGTGAATGGCCGTCCATAATTTATGTGTGTTTCCCCACTAAGCGTTTATCGCTTAGCATGGTGTTTTTATCCGTGCAGGTGCGGAAGGAGTTTTGCCTTGTGAGAGTCGCCGTCATCAAGCCAACACAGAAGAGTTTTAGTGTAGGGCTATTTTTGTATCAGTGATGATTCTTTTTGTATAGAACTCTCATGTATCAGTTTTGTATCAGCTTCCGCTTTTGTATGTATATTTTGGGTTATGTAATATTATTTTTGTATCAGCTTGCTGATCAGAACATTATTGTAATAGTTTAATTATAGTAATGCATGATCAGCTTTTGCTTTCTGCATGTAAAGTTTTTAATTATTCTGTATTTTCTGAATGTATGTTATGAATGATTGTATGTTATACTTTGTACTTGCTTGGTGGCACCTTTACTCATACGGCATCTCACTCCTTCTCGGATGGGATCGCCTACGTATGGGAAGGGGGTGTTACATTTTAAAAGCACGGCTGTGCTTTTGCACAGTGTGCATTACGCGCACTGCGCGCAAAAGCACAGCTGTGCTTTTTTTAAAAGCACAGCTGTGCTTTCGCCTCAGTCGCCCAAAATCACCGAAATTGACATTTTTTTGCCCAAAAATCTTTTGTTTTCAATTTTTTTGACTTTTTTGAAGATTTTTCCGAGATTTGGTTGGTTTTTTCTCCTTTTTCACACTTAAATTATGGAGAATTTAATAAAAATAATTTTATTTCTTAATTAATTAATTGTTTTTTAGTTTTTTTGGTAATAAAAAGAAAGAGATGAGGGAAATTAGGGGGTTGGCATTTTTTCTCTCGGGGGAATTCATTTGCTTCATCCTCTCTTCCTCTTCTTCTCTAAGAAATCAATTTCTACATATTTTTTAAGGGCTCTTCACCAAAAATAAGATCTAAAAGCCAAAAAAATCAATTTTCAAGCTAAATATTGGTCTTGAAGCAAAGAAATCAATTCTTTGCTCTTGAGTTTGGTTTTTCTATCAATTACAATTTCTTGAGACAAAGAAAATAATTGTTTGTTCTTGGAAATTAATTTTGTTTTCATCAATTTCTTCTCTTTAATTTTAATTAACAATTGTTCTTGAGACAAAGAAAATCAATTCTTTGTTTTTGGGAATCAATTTAATTTTTCTTCAATTATTTTTCAAGAAATTTTTCTTTTAAATCAAAATCTCAAACTTTATCATTTCAAAACCATATTTTGCAAATCAAAACAAGGAAAATCCATCATATTTTTTCCATCGAATCCGAAATCTGAGGGTAAACATTCTAGACTCGATCTCTTGATTTAATTTTTGTTTTCATCATTTTTGCTAACATTTAAATTAGTAAACATGTAGATCTATATATTTGTTGTTGATTTATTTATTTTATGTCATTTTAGATGTAGATCTAACTTTTAATATTGTTTTTAGATGTAGATCTAACTTTTAATTTCGTTATTTGTTCCCATTTTCTTTTAATTGTTCATCCTTATTATTATTATTATTATTATTATTATTATTATTATTATTATTATTATTATTATTATTATTATTATTATTTACTTATTTACTTATCTTTTGCTATTATCATCATCATATGTGCCATTAGTATATTGTTATTAGTGTTATTTATTGTTACTATCATCGTTTATCGTTATTATTATCCTTATTATTGTTATTATTATTTTTGTTGTTGTTGTTGTTATTGTTATTATTATTGCTTTATGTTTTAAATAGTGATCTATTAATTTGTTAATTTATTTTAATATGTCGTTTAATTTATTTATCATATAATATACATGTTTTATTTAATTTATGTATTGTTATAAATGTTTAGTTGATTTTCTTACTTCGATTACTAACATCAATTTTATTTGTGTTTGTTGTCGGTGTTAAATCTTTGTGTTCCCCTGTTTGAGCACCCGTACGAATGAAGGAGGAGATCCAAGGAGTTGTTATTTTTTATTGTACTTGTTATTTTTCCTTTATTTGTTTTATTGAGTTATTGGGCATGTAATAATTAATTGAACCATTTATTTTATGCACGCTTAATCAAAAATCACACAAAAATATTTCTACAAATAAAATTGGGTTTTCTAATAAAATGGGACCAATGTCCTAGCTTTTTTATCCAAAAATAAATTGTCACTTCAAAATAATTTTTTTAATTATGCATGAGAGGACCAATGTCCTCATCCTTAATAAATACCCCGTTTTATGTATGATTTATATTTTATTTACAATGGGGGTTGTATTCTGCCCTTAGTTTTATTGTAATTTATTTTTATCTTTATTTTTATATTTATTTATCGTTTTATATGTGATTGATATGCGCTTTAATAAACTGCATTAATTGTGTGAGATAAAAAATAAAATTTTATAATTTAAAAACTCATTTATAATTAACCAAGGCACCAATAAGTGTGAAGTTCCGGACACCATCTCTGGTTTAGACCGATAAGAGGTTAAACTTTCCCAATTTCTTGTAAATTGGGTGGCGACTCCAAAATACCTCAAAAGTGCCTAAAGGTGTTATGGCGATAGATGGTTCTTTTCAATGTTCTATTGTAAAAGGAGGTGCCGAAAATATCTCATAACACCTAAGATCGAAAAAGACGCGAACCTATCCCTCGAATCCTAAAAGCGGATAGGTTCGCATGTATGAATCTTTGTTTATGAATAGGATAATACCTTTGTATAAATTGGTTTATGTGATCTAATACTCCATTGATTAGAAAGTTATATGGTAAGACCTGTGTAAGTAAATTGTATGAAATGAATTTTGGGAACCGTAATGAATGTAAATAAGTGAACAAAATGACATGTATATGATGCGAAAAGGTGTATTATTACATAAGTGATTTGTTAACATTGATACATGAAGTGAGTAGTTATTTTGATGATCTACTAGAAAATATCCAACTTGTTATGATAGATACGATTATACTTTCTGTATTATGTTTTTTTTTGAACTTATCTGACGGCTCTTCTTAGTGGTCGTCTATATTTATATGTTTCCCACTAAGCTTTATGCTTAGCACAGATTTTCCTTTAATTCGTGTAGGTACCATTGATCGGATCGTTCGAGAGTCCTTCCGCAGCAGTCCAGGCCAGTGCAAGACTATGAAAGGATTTTAGGATAGGATTTGTGTAGTCTTCGAAATGTATACAAGATTGGTAGTTATAAATAATAAGTTTGTATAAGTGAATTTAGTTTCGTAAATGATCTATCTGTAGTAAACTCTGGAAAAGTTATACTTTATGGTGTGATTGTGTAATGAATTTAAAGTTAACCATTATGTGCTATTGGAAACGAAAGAAATTTTATAATTCATATTTTAGCTTAAAGGTTTATAAGTTTTACTTGGTTGTTCGGTAATGCCCTTGACCATCGTCGTGAACCACCGGTTTACGGTATGGTTTACTACGTACGGGTAAGGGGTGTTACAGTGTGTGTATTATATAAAAAAAAGTAATTAATGGAAAATAAATCAATAAATCAAATGGCAAAAAAATAAATATAATAGGTGGAAGGAGATTATTTTGCTTTTATATCATTTAACACGGATTCAAAAATTTATTTCTACAAGATCAATCTAATCATCGAAACAATTGAAATTTTTGGACAAATAAATTATTCCCCCAAAAAAATGTACAGTACATAAAGCAAAGGTATAAGAATTTAAAGTGTAAAATTTTAAATTGCAAAGAGTAAACTGCAAAATTAAATAAAGTATAATAAATAAATGCAAATAAATGTGCACAAAATAAATTAATATAATAAATAAAAAATTGAAATTTAAAGAACATAAAATAAATGCGGAAAGTAAATGACATTAAAATAAATTGCAAATAAAAATAAATAACAATAAATAAAATAATTTCCACACACTAACACCATAGAAAGCAAATCAAGTGACTGATTTTTACAGATTGAATTCGATCCTAGAAATACATGGGAATTGTTCGTAAAATAACTATAAGATTAAAAGTTGTGATTTTGATCCCTCAAAGTGTTAAACTGATCACTGGGATCCTTTATCCCCAAGAAAAGAAGAACAAGGAGGAACAAGCAAAAAATATGATTAAATGATTGAAAGTGTAGAATTGAAAAAAAATGTATTTGAGATGAGATGAAAAAAAAATCAAAATACTAATGGTGCGTTCGGGGAGAATATTATTTCCGGTTTTTTATTTTTTATTTTTGGAAAATAAAACCAAAACATGTTCGGCAAATTATTTTTCATTTCGGCTTTTGCAAAAATTTAAAAAAGTGACTTTCATATTAAAAACAAATTAAAAATAAAAATTTTCAAAATGTGATTTTTACAATTTTGCTACTTGATCCTTATTATCATCACTGTCACTGCCATTGCCACTGCCGCTGCTGCCTTCACTGCCACCACACCGCTAACACCACCGCCGCTACCACACCTTCGTCGCTACCATCACCGCCACCACCACACTGCCGTCGCTGCCACCACTACGCCTCCGCCACTACCACTACCACGCCGTCGTTGTCGCTGCCACCACCACCACATTCACCTCCACCACCACACTGCTGCTGCCTCCACCACCACCATGCCGCCGCTGCCACCACAATCACACTGCCGCTACCACTACAACCACACTACAGTCGCCACCACCACCACCACACTGCCGCCGCCGCCATGCCGCCGCCGCCATGCCTCCGCCACACTGCCGCCACAACCAAATTACTGCCACCACCATAACCACATCGTCGCCATTACCGCTGCCGCCCCTACCGCCGCCACCACGCCTCCGCCACTATAACCACCACATTGCCGCCGCCACCACAACCACACCGTTGCCGTCACCATAACCACATCACCGCCACTATTGCTGCCGCCTCCACTGCCACCACCACAACCACACTGCTGCAGCCTCCATCACCACCACACTACCGTTTTTGCCATTTCCACCGGCAAAATTTTTATTATAATATGCATGAATAATTAAAAAATATGATAAAGTTTTTAAATATATAAAATAGTTTTCTAAAAAATAAATAACAAAAACTAAAATTAGTTTTTGGATTTTAAAAATAAAAAACGTAAAACTTTATCGAACACACTCTAAATTAAAGGTCCCTATTATAATCACCTATCGAATTTGACTTAAAACACAAGGATTAAAGAGTAAATCCAATTCAAAAGTAGAAATAATAAAAATAATTTTAATTGCAGAAATTTTAGAAAGAAAATAGCTGCTGAAAAGTGTGTTTTTTCAGTAAAAAAATCTCTTGGGAAAATGTGCCTCTCTTTCAATTTTTAAAGAGAGGGCATGAAAATAGGGTTATTTTTGAACTCTAAGCAAAAGCACAGCCATGAAAAGACAAAAGTATGGTTGTGCTTCTATTAAAAACACACCATTCTTCACATATTTAAAGGCCAAAATTTCATTTTTATTTTAAATTATGTTATAATCCTTCAAACTTCATTTTTAACCCTCTAACAATTTTTAGGGCTTCAATTGAGTTCCAATCTCTCATCGGATTCAATCAAAGGTACCAAAATTTTATACTATTATTTTTATTTTTAAAATTGAAAACTTCTGAAACAAGATAAAACTTTTTTCCTTTTTTTCACAAAGCCTTTTTCATTATTAAGTAATCCTTGACACGGATGACTCAACCTAAGATCCAATTTTAAGAAAGCAATTAGGTGTGTGTGAGGTGAGCCAAAGTTCATAAATGGTACTTAGTTGGAATGTCCGCATTCGCCATAGTCCAAGCGATATGCTCTCTTAGTAAGCAATAGTTGAAATAATCCAAGTGATAGGATCTCCTGGTAGGCAACGGGTGATCTAAGACACATGATATTTGCTAAATTGAAATTTTAACGTTTGACCCAAGATGCACAGTGTTCACCGGATCAGAGTTTTAACCTTTAAAGTAGGTCTGATATGTGATGTATGATGTTCGCCAAATTAAGAAATTGACCTTTGAAGTAGGTATGATTTAGGACATGCGATGTTCACCAAATCAGATTGTTGGTTAGACCCTTAAAAAGAATAATTTGGTTAGTTAATAACTCAATTTAGGTATTTAGTAATTTTACTTATTCGGTTATGTGCTTGTTGATAATTATAAGCTTTCCGAAAAGCTTATAATCTTGCCTTTTGAATTTGGTTGAGCTCGTGAATGTGTGAAGTGATTGCCAAGTGAATTCACAACATTTTGAAAAGTGACTTTTGGCATTTCACAAATGTGTAATGACCATTTACTGCCATGACTACTTGCGTCTCGCACTGACATAGCATGACATTATCATAGTAGTGCAAATGGAAAAGCACGGCCATGACTGACCCCACATCTCCTATATAAAGGGGCTTAGCCTCCTTATTTTTTCACTTAATTCTCAATTTCTCACTTTCACTTCTTTAGGTTTATTCCTTATTTTTTTTCCTTTGGGCTCTTTAGGCTTTTGGGATAGTGTGACGCGTGTTAAACCCCCGCATTAGTATCCGGCTTGTACTCGAAAGTCCACTTTCAGGACCCGAGTCCGGATGAAGGTTCTTAACTCGTGAAGGTTGTTTATTTAGCAATGGACGAAGGATCCTATCCAATTTTACCAACCCTTGACTCATAAAAGGTCTAGACCAGCATTTCAGGGTCCCCTTATTCCACTATTAGTTATTGACTTGTGAGGGCGTCAGTTGGGCACCACAAGGTAGGTTTAATAGGAGTAGCCACCCAATAGAATATTGGAAAATTAGTTCCAACCTTATGACGCCAAAACCAGAGATGGTTCGGGATTTCACTCTTATTTATACCTTTGGTTAGTGTTATATAAATGAGTTTTGAGATTAATTGTTTTATCTCTCTTCTCATGCGAGTTATTATGCTAGAAAAAGTAATGGCGCACTCATTCATGTTGGAAAGTCGTAAAAGCATATTATAATGAAAGCCATAAAGCATGCCATAGAAAAGCAGTAAAAATTATAAAATGTAAATGAATATAAAGATAAAATCGTATATAAATCGGAGAATTAATTGAATATTATTTTAAGTGGGAACATCGGTTCCCGCATGCAATTATTATAAAAAAAGATGATTTTAATTATGTACATTTTGAGAAAATGGGGATGAATGATTCCATTTATTATGAAAAAATTATACGTCAATTTATATACAAAAACTATTTACAATTTAAAAGAATCATAATTTGCGTGTATTTTTATGATACAAAAATAGGACATTGGTCCTGACTTATTAGAAAAGTCCAATTAATTAGTAGAAATAGTTTTGGTGTGATTTTTATATTAAATGCATAAAAATATTTATTATTATAAACAATTGCAAGAAATAAAAGAAAAACACAAGTTATATACAAATAAAGAATAATAAACTGCGACACATTTGCCATAGCCTTCTGCCTCCAACTCAGGTATATGTGTGTGGCGGTGAAAAATGAAGAATAAATGGTTAGTATTGAATAATATATATATATATATATATATATATATATATATATATATATATATATATATATATATATATATATATATATATATATATATAATATATGCAATATAATATTCATATAAATAAATGTATATAAAAGAAAATAGCGCCAATAAATAAATATACACATATATATGCACATATGCATATATATATGACTGATATATTTATTTATTATAAAATAAATGCGGCAATAAAAATATAGATAAAACAAGTTAATAAAAAATGCATGATGCAGTCCGAAATTCATGTAGCAGGCAATAGTACCCATATGCTAAAGCATTTAAATAGATTGTGAATTAAATAATATATAATAAAGTAAAATGAATTCACAAAATTAATACATTAACAACAACAACAACAACAATAATAATAATAATGATAACAGTAATAATAATAGTAATAATAATAACAATAATAATAATAATAAGAAATATATTAATATAAATAATAATAATAATAATATATACAAACTAAATAAATGCATAAAGGAGTGTAGTGTGTGAGAATAACAACGTTGGCCAAAACAGGGAAGTTAGGCATGCATGGCATACAGATCACGCAAAAGCCACACAAAGCAAGGAAAGAAAGGAAAAGGAAATAGGGGGCCAAAATCATGCAAACCGTGCAAGAAGAAAAACAAATAAGAAAGGAAAGAGGGGAAGAGACCAATGAGGAGGCCTGGTCAGGCCATGTGCCGTCGTTCTAGGAGCTGGAACAACGCCATGGCCAAAGGCAACCAAGCTTCCTTCTAAACTTTAAGCCTTGAAATCCAATGTTTAATGTATGATTCATGTCACAAATCATTGAAAACACATATATTTTTAAAGTAAACTTGATTTAGATATGAAAGAAAGAAAATCACAAGAGCTTAGTCTTAGAGAGAGACAAATAGGGGATGATGAAGAAGATAAACAGTGATTTTCACTTTTATTGTTTTTAGCTATTTTAATTCATAAAAATTATCACAAACATTAAATAAACCAAAGACAAGATGAAAGGAACAATTATTACACAATATTATCAACAGAAATCCATAATTAAAGAAATTAAAGATTAAGCTAAAAACATATATATTTACAAACCAAAATATGATTTTTTGCACTGTCTAGAGATTCAAGCTTTTTATATTACCTTCAGTTTTGAGACCTCAAGATCAAGAGAATCTTGCATCTAAGTCTTTCTCTGTATTTGGTTTGGTTTCTTTTGATTATTGCTATCAATTCTCTCTCTGTTCTTTGTAATTTTTCCTTTCTCTCTTTATTTCTTTTCTTTGTTTCTTTTGATTATTGCTATCAATTCTCTCTCTGTTCTTTGTAATTTTTCCTTTCTTTCTTTATTTCTTTTCTTTGTTTTTCGGGTCTATTCAGAGAACCTCCTCCCCTTCTTTCTAGGTGTGTCCCCCTTTTTATATAAACCACAATGAGACTTAAATGCAGAAGATAAGAGTTTGAAAAAGTAGGAAAAATATATAATAAATTTTTATCCTCTATTTTCCAATTTTAGGAAATTTGGAAAACAAGGAAAACAAAACCCATTCACTTTCGAAACTTAAGGAGCTACGGGAGTGGTTGGAAAAAAAAGGAAAAAAGGGTTAAAAATGACATTCCTAGGTCTCATAGAGGCGAGTCACGGCCAGGATGTGACTCAGTGGGGAAAAACACGAGGGCCAGGACGTGAAAGGTATCCCTGGCCGCAATATGCAACGAGCCACGGTCTTAACCGTGACTCGGAGTGAGTCACCTCAGGACCTAGTATCTACAATTGCCCCGAACTTTAGGGAAGCTATTACACTATTGTATAGGTTAGCCAAAGTTCAGACTTAAGATAGAGATGCGTACCTGAGGTGACTTTCTTATTGTGGTGGTTAAGCTGGTGTAAAGAGTAATTTGGCATTGCGTGTTCGATGGACATCGAGAACCGAAACCTACAATCTCCACCTTGATTGAGTTGGTGAGAAGTGCAATCCAGTGTTTCATGCCCTTTGGACATTGGGAACCAAAATCTACAATCTCCATTTTGCTCTTGATTTATTGATGGCTTGGTGGTGAATTTCATCTTTATCTACTTATGCTCGCAAAGAGGATTTGATTGCTCAAGAGAGGCTTTAATGATTTTAAAGGATTTATGCTCACTAAAAGACTTATATGATTTATTTTTTAGTAGTGATTGATGCTAGTTGGCATGTCAAACTACAAAGAGGGCTTTAAAGCTCACAGGGAGACTTCGAGGTTTCTAAATTTTAGCAGTGATCGACACCAGTCGGCATGTCAAACCACAGTTGGAAAGGAAGATTGATGCTAGTCGGCATACTGAACCATCCTTGAAAGGTGTGATTGATGCTATTCGGCATGTCGAATCATAATTGGCAAAGATGATTGAGGTTAGTCGGCATGTTGGACCATCCTTGAAAGAGGTGTGATTAATACCAGTCGGCATGTCAAACAACAATTGGAAAGGATGATTGACACAAGTCGGCATGTCAGACCATCTTTGGAAAAGGTGTGATTGATGCCAATCGGCATGTCAAACCACAATTGAAAAGGAGTTCAGTGTGATTTGTCACACCCCGTTTTCCCCCTAGTAGAATGAGCCATGTATGTGCATGTGTATTGTGTGAGTTTTGGCATGTGTAAAGGGCATTTTGGGTAGAAATGCGTGTTTTAAGAGTTTTGTTAACATGTGGGTGCATGTGTGGTGATAGGGTGTGAATTAGATGGGTTACACTTGGGTGTGTTCACTCATATGTTTGTAGGATGTATTAGAGGGCTGTGCTTGAATGTGTGTGTTCACACATTTGTAGGGTATGCTTTAGTTGGGAGAGTCTTGTGTGTGTGTGATGCATGATTGTAGTGTATGAGTGGTTGATTTCCACCACTAGAGAGATGCTATGTGTCTAGGGTTGGGAAAGGGTAAGTAAAAGGAGGAAAGGAAATTTGGAAATCAGATTTTTCCCATTCTTTTTCCCGTTCCTCTCCTCCCTTTACTGCTCTTCTTCCTCTTCTTCACTCTTTAGTTGCCCTAGCTTGGATTCAAGCTCTTTGGTAGTGGGAATTGATCACACCTTGCACTTAATTAGTAAGTTTTCTGCATTTTCCATCTTCTTCTTCCTCTTCTTCATCTTTCTTCTTCATATTTTTTGGGTTTGGGTTTTAATCTAGAGTTACTTTGTTGTGTGTTTTGATGGGTTGTGGTTAGTTGAGCCTCCCCGTGACCCGAAAGGCAAAGAGAAGGCGGGAACTAGTGGATCTAAGCATTAAGAGCTAAGGATTTCAAGGTTTGGGAAAATTCCTATTTTTGTATGTAAATATGTTCATGTATGTGTTCTTGGTGAATTCTGGAAATTTTAGGTATTCTTGATGTTTTTAATAGTTATTATGTTATGGGTTTTGACTCTTATAGTCCATAAAACATTGTTTGTGAGTTTTTGAATCAAATGTATGATTGATGGAGTTATTGTATGAATAGTGTTTGGATTGATTATGAAAATTGATGTTGTTCTTGAATCTATGAGTAGGATTTGTTTATGGCATGATTTATTGATGTTTGGTTGGCTTAATATTGTAATTGGAATGAGGGTATGTTATTTGAAATGAGAATTGTGGGATTTTTGGCTTGAATGATCTGGAATTTGCCCGTGGGAATCGCATCTGGGCATGGGTCACGGTGGCAACCAATTTGGTTACCACCATGAGGCACGAGCCAGGTGCATTCTGCCGAGAGTTTGAATATGTCACGGTGGCAGCCAATCTGGTTACCACCATGAGGTGTCCAAACTTTAGCTTCTGTTCTGGGCAGTGGGTATGTCACGGTGGCAACCTATTTAGTTACCACCGTGAGGTACCCCATTAGTGCATTCTGTTTTTGGGGTCTGGGTATGTCACAGTGACAACCAAATGGGTTACCACCGTGAGGTACCCCGACTTGCATTCTGCCAAAGATCTTTGGTATGTCACGGTGGCAACCAATCTGATTACCACCGTGACCTACCCAGTTTTTGCAAGTAAATCTCTTTTGTTTCACATGAGTTTGGGATGTTGAATTATTGATTTTTAGCACTCATCATCATTAATATGAGCTACATACTTGTACGATGGATGATGTATGTGCGTGCTGATTTAATCATAGTATGTGAACTCGTTATTAGTTATCACTGAACTTTGGATATTAACTGTGAATTATAGCCTGCGAGTCAATTAAGTGGATAGTTAGGCATGCCTAATAGAGTCTTATAGCTGCAGCCTCTATTCAGTTTGGACCCCGATCAGGTCCCGTTTGGTTCCTCGCGAACCCTCCAATGTGTTTGGATCTTGTTAAGGTCCCTCAATAAAATGTTTTGCAAATGATAAAGTAAATTGGTTTTCGATTCGTACCCGTAAGGTACTGTCTGTATTCGGCTCGTACTCATAAAGTACTGTCTGTTTACTCGTTATCCACTACTTTGAGTCTTGCAGGCGCTTTACTATTTGAATTATTTTGCTAATTATGAGAATGAATTATCCGAATATGTTATTAATGTGATTTTATGAAGACTGTTATTATGTATTAAAAGTATGACTCTATATGTTCGCATGTTTATACTTTGATCTAATGCGTATTTCTGTCTATGCCATCTGTATGCGATTTGCTTGACGACCATTGTGAATGGCCATCCTTTTGCTTTGCGTGTTTCCCCACTAAGCATTTATCGCTTAGCACGGTGTGTTTACCCATGCAGGTGCGGAAGGAGTTTGCTTTGGGAGAGACGTCGCAGTTGAGCCAACACAGCTGGGGTTTAGTGTAGGGCTTGATTTGTATTTTTGATGATTCTTCTTGTATAGAACTCTCTTATGTTAATTTTGTAACCGCTTCCGCATATGTATACGTATATACTTGGATATGTAATATTTTCGTACCGGTTGGTTGATCAAACAGTAATGTAATGATTTCTGTTATATTAATGCATGATCAGCTTCTTTCTTGAATGATTTTGTAAAGTTTTTAATTTACCCTGTATTTAGGAATGTATGTTTATGTATGAATGTATGTATTTTCTGTATCTGTGTTGTGGCACCTTTACCCATACGGCATCTCACTCCTTATCGGATGGGATCGCCTACGTATGAGAAGGGGGTGTTACATGATTATTTAATGCCAGTTTGTCGGCATGTTAAATCACGATTGGAAAGGCTTTTTGTCGCTTGTAGAAAGGCTTTCTGTCAACTGTGGAAAGGTTTATCACCTATGGAAAGGTTTTTTTATCACTAGTGGAAAGGTTTTTTTATCACCAGTGGAAAGGCTTTTTAGTACCTGTAGGAAGGATTTTGATTACTTATAGGATGGATTTAAAACACCTGTAGAAATGATTTAAAACACCTGTAAAAAGGTTTGGATTGCCTGTTGAAAGGACTTTATTGGAGCATGATTAATGCTAGCTTATCACGTTGATTTGGATATTTGACACTAGCTTGCTAGCATGTCAAGTCTCCATTGAAGAATTGATTGATGCCCATTTGTCGGCATGTTTAATAAAGATTCATAAACCGATTATCGCCAGTTTGTTGGCATGACAAATCAGGATTGACTTGGATATTTGACAATAACATGTCAGCATGTCAAATTTCTATTAGTAAACTGACCAATGCCAACTTATTAGCATGTTGAATGAGGATTGATAAACTGATTGTCGCCAGCTTGTTGGCATGACCAATCAAGATTGAATTGGATATTTGATGCTAGCTTATCGGCATGTAAAATTTCCATTTGTAAACTGATCAATGCCAGCTTATCGGCATGTCAAATTTCCATTGGTAAACTGATAAATGCTAGTTTGTCAGCATGTCGAATCGGGGATTGATAAACTCATTGTCGCCAGTTTCTCGACATGACAAATTAGGATTGACTTTGATAGTTGACGATAGCATGTCGGCATGTCAAATTTCCATTGGTAAACTGACCAATGCCTATAACACCCCCATACCCCCGGGCAGGAATATCGGGATGCCACAAGCCAGACATACACATACTCGGACACATGCATACACAAAGGCGGAAGCGATAATAATAAATAAATATAAGAACATTCTTTTGGGCCAAACATATACTAATAATAATGTATAAACTGGACATAAACAAAACTTTTATACTTGTTACATATTCATTTTCGGTACATATACAGAACAGTTAATATTTACATGTCGATACTATACTTCCTATATACATAATGATGTTACTCAAAACATCAGAAACTCTATCTTATACAAAAAGATCTTAAACCAGCTCCTAGTGGCCATGACCTGCAGATGCAAACTCTCTGATACCATCCTGCAAACCTACACGGGAAAAACACCCGTGCTAAGCGATAACGCTTAGTGGGGATAAACAGAAACAAAAGACTTCGAACAAAGTCACAAATATATCACATACATATCACTAGTCATATCATTCACAAATAACCATATACACAACCATGTAACAGATAACATTCACTCTAATCAGTTCTGCATGCAAAAATCCAAGTATAGCATACAATGGCGATGTCATGTCATATCATGTTCATATTCATATACAAGTCTTTACTATGTTCATGTGCAAATATCCAAGCAATATGGCAAGGTAATAGCGATATCACGCCATGCTATGTTCATATATATCTATATGAATCTCTATACATAGGCAAATCTCTATTACACTTCTTGTACACTACAGACCTTACAGTAGCCTGAGAAACACGACAAAATGTAAAGTAGCCTGAACTCTCAACAACGGTGGATACAGGTACATTTCAAAATAGAAGACCGAAGTCTCAGAACAGAAGATAGAAGTATCAAAATATTTTCTCTATCTTATTAAAATGACCATCTCGGAGGTCGGCCGCTTGGCCCAAACGGGGCCGAATTGGGCAGCTGCACTCGATATTCCTTTATAAGCATGCTTATCTATACACTACTATGACCGTTCAAGCTCAACATAAAGACTCTACAAACTGAATCATATACATTGCATGTAATTTAATGTTTATAAACTCAATACATTATGATTCAATCATACATGATCGATATCACATGCCATGTCATGTTCAACAATAAAAAAGCAAGTATACATTTAATTTCCATTATTAAACTCTTATACTAAGCTTTAATTACCTAAAATTTCCATTGTCAATCACTCATAAACTCATGTCATAAGGTTAGAAATGAGTTGGACAAACTATAGGAACTTGCAATGAAGTTCGGGTGCGTTTCGGGAAGAAAAACATTCAATTTATGCAAAACAGGGGATGGTCACTGTGGTAACCACTTGGTTGTGACCATGAGGTCCAAAAATATTCAATTCTGCCTTATCTAGGCATTGGTCCTGGTGGCAACCACTTGGTTGTGACCGTGACATACCCAAAATAGCAAAACAAAAGCAAAAACTCAGGACTGCTTTACTACTCTACTTTGTACATCCCAAACCAACGTCGAAACCTCATTTTTAGGAAAACCTCTCTTCTTAAATATTGTTCCCTAGGATTCTAAGAATAAAATGAAACAAAATTTAGGTCAATTAGACATCCATAAAATCATATATGATCTAAATAATCTGAACTGGTCAAGTGAACCGGCCAAAGTAGAGACACCTCTATTTTTGCCAATTTTCAGGGTCTTACAGAAAGAATTTGCTCAAGGTCATTTCTGAGGAGTTTATAGGTATTGAAGTCATGGTTCTAACGGATTAATAATTATGAAATTTAGATATCTAAAACTCTACTTATGACAAAAATACTTCACATAGGTCAGATGCAAAATGAATAAAATTTGCCAAAACCTAACTTTATCATCATCACACACTCAAATGATCAAGTCACATACTCATAAACGTATATAGACACATATATCATAAAAATATATACACATACCACAAAACACTGCAAGCAATCAAAATAAATAGAAATTAAAATCACACACGATCCCGACCTCTAGGAAGCTCAATCTCTGTTTTCTACTCATTTCCGACCTTCTCCTTCCCTTTATCCAATTTCTTGTCCACCGCTTAAAAAAAATCGTATAGAAAACACTTGAGTTAAACTTCTACTCACTTTAAATCAAAAATAGAAAGAAAAAGGAGATCAGATCAGAAAATCAACCACACTTACCTTTCTATCTCTCTTTTACTCTCACTAACTCTTCAAACTAAACCAAGAATACAGGTGAACTTAGGTGGTCAAATGGAGAAGGGACAAGAAGAGAAGTTGCACGAGAAAAGGAAAAAAGAAAGAAAAGGAGGGCCAAAAGACACAAAAATGCAGAAAAATGGAAAGTCAAATAGGAAGAAATGGGGGATAAGGCCGGCTAACCAACATAGTTAAAGCCACCAAACCCATTAACTTCCCTAATACATATCTTAACTCATGCTAGGTGTCACTCTCACATATAGCCACTTGTCACACTAATTAAGCAAAAAAAATAAGTCTCTTGCCATGTGTCACACTCTCAAGCTGCCATGTGTCATTCTCCTATGATGCCACTTGTCAAAATCCAACAAAACTTTGCCAAAACTTCTAGGGTCGAATCAGGGTGTTACAAATCTCTCCCCCTTAAGAAATTTTGTCCTCAAAATTTCCCCGCTACTATACATATGAGCAGACTGCACTTACTGACAACTTCACTCGAATCCGATTCTATCTATACTCTACAAGATAATATTTGCATCAGGTCACGACTCTAGACAAACTTTGACATTAAATCTATACTCCACATCTTATAGACTAGAACCTCTAACCTATGCTCTGATACCACCAAATGTAACACCCCCATACACCCGGGAAGGAATATCGGGGTGCCACAAGCCAGACATACACATATGCGGACACATGCATACACAAAGGCGGAAGCGATAACAATAAATAAATATAAGAACATTCTTTTGGGACAAACATATACTAATAATAATGTATAAATTGGACATAAACAAAACTTTTATACTTGTTACATATTCATTTTGGGTACATATACAGAACAGTTAACATTTACGTGTCGATACTATACTTCCTATATACATAATGATGTTACTCAAAACATCAAAAACTCTATCTTATACAAAAAGATCTTAAACTAGCTCCTAGTGGCCATGACCTGCAGATGCAAACTCTCTGATACCATCCTGCAAACCTACATGACAAAAACACCCGTGCTAAGCGATAATGCTTAGTGGGGATAAACAGAAACAAAAGACTTCGAACGAAGTCACAAATATATCACATGTATATCACTAGTCATATCATTCACAAATAACCATATACACAACCTTGTAACAGATAACATTCACTCTAATCAGTTCTGCATGCAAAAATCCAAGTATAGCATACAATGGCGATGTCGTGTCATATTATGTTCATATTCATATACAAATCTCTACTATGTTCATGTCTTGCTATATTCATGTGCAAATATCTAAGCAATATGGCAAGGTAATAACGATATCACGCCATGCTATGTTCATATACATCTATATGAATCTCTATATATATGCAAATCTCAATTACACTTCTTGTACACTACAGACCTTACAGTAGCCTGAGAAATACGACAAAATGTAAAGTAGCCTGAACTCTCAACAACGGTGGATACGGGTACATTTTAAAACAGAAGACCAAAGTCTCAGAATAGAAGACAGAAATCTCAAAACATTTTCTCTATCTTATTAAAATGACCATCTCGGAGGTCAGCCGCTTGGCACAAACGGGGCCGAATTGGGCAGCTGCACTCGGTATCCCTTTATAAGCATGCTTATCTATCAACTACTATGACCGTTCAGGCTCAACATAAAGACTTTATAAACTGAATCATATACATTGCATGTACTTTAATGTTCATAAACTCCATACATTATAATTCAATCATACATGATCGATATCACATGCCATGTCATGTTCAATAATTAAAAAGCAAGTATACATTTAATTTCCATTATTAAACTCTTATGCCAAGCTTTAATTATTTATAATTTCTATTGAAAATCACTCATTAACGCATTTCATAAGGTTAGAAATGAGTTGGACAAGCTATAGGAACTTGCAATGAAGTTCGGGTGCGTTTCGGGAAGAAAAACACTCAAAATATGCAAAACAGGGGATGGTCACGGTGGAACCACTTGGTTGTGACCTTGAGGTCTAAAAATATTCAATTCTGCCTTGTCTGGTCATTGGTCACGGTGGCAACCACTTGGTTGTGACCGTGACATACCCAAAATAGCAAAATAGAAGCGAAAACTCAGGACTGCTTCACTACTCTACTTTGTACAGCCTAAACCAACCTCTAAACCTCATTTGTAGGAAAAAACTCGCTTCTTAACAATTGTTACCTAGGATATGAAGCATCAAATGAAACAAATTTCAGGTCAATTGGACATCCATAACATCAAATTTGATCTAAATAATCTGAACTGGTCAAGTGAACCGGCCAAAGTAGAGACACCTCTGTTTTGGCTAATTTTTACGGTCTTAGAGCAAGAATTTGCTCAATGTCATTTCTGAAACGTTTATAGGTATTGAAGTCATGGTTCTAACAGATCAACAATAATGAAATTTAGATGTCTAAAACTCTACTTATGACAAAAAAACTACACATAGGTCAGATGCAAAATGAACAGAATTTGCCAAAACCAAACTTTATCATCATCACACACTCAAATGATCAAATCACATACTCATAAACATATATGCACACATATATCATAAAAATATATACACATATACCACAAAAACACCGCAAGCAATCAAAATGAATAGAAATTAAAATCACACACGATCCCGACCTCTAGGAAGCTTAATCTCTGTGCTCTACTCATTTCCGACCTTCTCCTTCCCTTTATCCAATTTCTTGTCCACCGCTTCAAAAAAATCGTATAGAAAACAGTTGAATTAAACTTTTACTCACTTTAAATCAAAAACAGAAAGAAAAAGGAGGTCAGATCGAAAAACCAACCACACTTACCTTTCTATCTCTCTTTTACTCTCACTAACTCTTCAAACTAAACTAAGAATACAGGCCAACTTAGGTGGTCAAATGGAGAAGGGACAAGAAGAGAAGTTGCACGAGAAAAGGAACAAAGAAAGAAAAGGAGGCCAAAAGACACAAAAATGCAGAAAAATGGAAAGTCAAATAGGAAGAAATGGGGGATAAGGCCGGCTAACCAACATAGTTAAAGCCACCAAACCCATTAACTTCCCTAATACATATCTTAACTCATGCTAGGTATCACTCTCACATATAGCCACTTGTCACACTAATTAAGCAAAATAAATAAGTCTCTTGCCATGTGTCACACTCTCAAGCTGCCATGTCGCCAAAACTTCTAGGGTCGAATCGGGGTGTTACAATGCCAACTTGTCACCATGTTGAATGAGGATTGATAAACTAATTATCGCCAGCATGTTGGCATGATCAATCAAGATTGAATTGGATATTTGATGCTAGCTTGTCGGCATGTCAAATTTTCATTTGTAAACTGATCAATGCCACCTTTTCGGCATCTCAAATTTCCATTAGTAAACTGATCAATGCCAACTTGTCGGCATATTGAATCAGGGATTGATAAACTCATTGACGCCAGCTTGTCGGCATGACAAATTAGGATTGAATTGGATATTTAATTCTAGCTTGTCGAAATGTCAAATTTCCATTGGTAAACTAATCAATGCTAGCTTGCCGGCATATTGAATCAGGATTGAGAAGAATATGATTATCGCCAGTTTATCAACATGGAGAACCATATTTGATAAGATTGTGATTATCACCAGTTTATCGGCATGAAGAATCACATTTGATAAGATTGTGATTATCACCAATTTATCGGCATAAAGAATCGCAATTGGGAAGAATGTAATTATCGCCAGTTTGTCAGCATGAAGAACCACATTTGATAACATTGTGATTATCACCAGTTTATCGGCATGAAGAATCACAATTGGGAAGAATGTGGTTATTGCCAGTTTATCGGCATGAAGAATCACCTTTGATGGACTGATAGTCGCCAACTTATCGGCATGACTAATTAGGTTTGATTGGTTTATACTAGATTTCGATATGTCTAACCAAAACTGGTCAGATGATTGACACTAGCTTATCGATATGTCGAATCTCCATTGATGAACTGACAGTTGCCAGCTTATTGGAATGACTAATCAGGTTTGATTGGTTAATGCCAGCTTATTGACATGTCTAACCAGAATTGGTCAGAGGATTGATGCCAGCTTGTCGGCATGCCGAATCTCTTTTGATGGACTAATAGACGCTAGCTTATCAGTAGTCTAATTATGTTTGATTGGTTGATGCTAGCTTATTGGCATGTCTAACCAAAATTGGTCGGATGATTGACCAGCTTATCGGCATGTCGAATCTCTTTTGATGGACTGATAGTTGCTAGCTTATCGGTATGACATATCAGGTTTGACTGGCTGATGCCATCTTGTTGGCATGTCTAACCAGGATTGGTCGAATTGATGCCAGCTTGTCAGCATGTCGAATCTCCTTTGATGGACTGATAGTCATCAACTTGTCAGCATGACATATTAGGTTTAATTGGTTGATGCCAGCTTGTTGGCATGTCTAATCAGGATTAGTCGAATGATTGGTGCTAGCTTGTCGACATGTCGAATCTCTCTTAATGGGCTGATAGACGCCAGCTTGTCGGCATGACATATCAGGTTTGACTAGTTGATGCTAGCTTGTCGGCATGACATATCAGGTTTGATTGGGCATGTCTAATCAGGATTGGTTAGATGATTGATGCCAGCTTGTCGACATGTCGAATCTTCTTTGATGGACTGATAATCGCCAGCTTGTCGGCATGATATATCAGGTTTGATTGGATGATGCCATCTTGTCAGCATGTCTAACCAGGATTGGTCGGATGATTGACGCCAGCTTATCGGCATATCGAATCTCCTTTGATGGACTGATAGTCACTAGCTTATCGGCATGACATATCAAGTTTGACTGGTTGATGCCAGCTTTTCAGCATGTCTAACCAGGATTTGTCAGATGATTGACGCTAGCTTATCGGTATGTCGAATCTCCATTGATGAACTAATTGAATTACCCTCCTTTTTTATGGGTTTGCATGATTTTAACTTATGTGAACTTTATCTTGATCTACTTATGCTCACTGAGAAGTTTTGATGCTCACAAGAAGCTTTGATTTGTTGGCAAGGGTATTTTTTTTTTTGTTTTTGGGGTTCAAATTTTTTGGATTTTCACATTTCAAATGTATTTTGAATTTTTACATTTTAGGTGTATTTTGAATGTGTTTTTTATTTGTACAGTTTAAGTGTATTGAGAATTTGTATAGATTGAATGTATTTTAAATCTTTACATTTTTAATGTATCTTCAATTTTTACATCTCGAGTGTATGTTGGATTTTTCAAAATATTTCAGTCACATATAATTCTAATTAAAATATTTCAAAATAGCTTGAAGTGTGCACCTGTGACGCGAGCTGAACCCCGGCCTACCCTGAACCGCCCGCTTTTAGGGCTTTCGGGAGGAGGTTCATAAGAACTTGTAAGGGATTACAAGTGCGTCCATTTTGGACAACAAGGACGTTTCATGGAGTTGCCACCCAATAGAACATTGGGAAAGATCGTCTAGCCTCAGTGAGCTTAAGACAGTGCTGCTGTGTCCATCATAGGCAAGCCGGAGGTGTCTTGGAGGCCCCACCCTAATGGAACATTAGGATGGCCCTCTCGCCTCTCACTTGGACAAACAAGAGGTGTCTTGGAGGCCCCACCCTAATAGAACATTAGGATGGCCCTCTCGCCTCGTGGCGCCTAGGATTATGAAAATTGAGCCTTTTAGGACACAAGAGATGTCTTGGAGGCCCCATCCCAATAGAATATTGAGATGGCCCTCTCGTCTCGTTGAGCCCAAAGACCAGAGAAGGTTCGAGACTTCCCATTTATTCATAACTTAGTTAAGTTTATGATTGAGTTTTGAATTTAGTGTTTCATCCCATTTCTCATTCAATTCAGTGCAATTTAATTAAAGTACAAGTTGTCCATTCAGGGAAAGCGATAAACAAAGCATAATTAAAATAAAGCACATGGAAATAGATTACAACAAAATTAGGGGCGGAATACAACTCCCATGGTAAATAAAATACAAATCATACGTAAAACGGGCTATTTATTAAGAATGAGGACATTGGTCCTCACATGCATATTTAAAGACAATAACGTTAAAGTGTCAGTTTTATTTGCTCAGAAATAGGACATTGGTCCTTTATTTATCAATAAAAATTTCCAATTTAATTAGTAAAAACATTTAACCATTTTTCTATTACCGAGATAAAAAAATACAATATTCACAATAGGGGTGAGCAAAAAAACTATTGGACTTGGTTAACCGAGAAACCGATCCAAAAATTAGGTTAACCGAACCGATTTTAATGATTAATGGTTAGGGGTTTTTAAGATTTTCAGTTTCGGTTTCGGTTTCAGTTTTAGGACTCAAAAAACCATCGGTTTTGGTTAACCGATCGGTTTTATTATATATATATATATATATATATATATAAGAGAAAATTAAAAAACCTTAATGGTGTCTGCCTCTTCCCTCAGTATCTAAAAATCGTTTCTTCATCTTCTCTGTATATCTGGAAATCCTTTGCCTCTCCATCAAAATCGATCTTCATCTTCCTTCTCTATGTCGAAATTGTGTCTTCTCTACCTCAAAATCTTGTATTTTCTGCCCCTCCATCGAAATCGGTAGCCCACATTCCTTCTCTATCTCGAAGGAAATAGTGTAGCCTCTGCCTCTCCACCGAAAACCTCAGTCCATCTTCGTTTCTCTATCTGAAAATCGTGTCGTCTTTGTTAAAATTGGTAGCTATTCTGCATCTCGCCGGCCATTTTGCCTCTCGTCATTCCTGCTTTTGACAGAGCTGTAGATCTATCTTTAAAATCAGAGTATGCGTTATTTTTTTGCATTTTTTTGCTATCTTTACTATGTTTGATGAATCTAAGCCTTATTTATCAAACAATCCAACAGGTACAACTCTTGGTTTAACAGACATTAACCTCTTGAAGAGCTCTGCCGCAGACAAAGGCTGAGATCAAAGTTGTGGTATGTTTTCACAGATTGAGTGCTTTACCCATATGCGTTTTTGGCTAGCTCATTTGTTTTCTTGTATATATATTATAGAAATTTAAAATAGTTAATAATGAGATATGCTATTTTCAAATCAATGCAATTGTAATGCGTTAGGAATAAAAAAGGTAACAATAACGAGGGTTTATAATTTTTAGCCTTCATCATTCTGTTGTGGTTGGTTAATGTGGAGCACATGTATTGGTTATAAGGGGTATGCTAATTTCATTGATACTGACATTGTTGCACAATTGAACTATCTGTTGTTCATTCTCTATTATCTGTTATCAGAGCACATTTCTTTTATCTCTTTTTCATTTCTTCGGAATTTTATTTCCCAAGCCACAAAGAAAAAGAAGATATTTTAGTTGCTAAGCTTGAGGGTATATTGAAATAAATTAGTGGCAATAGAATATTTGACAATTAATTACTTGACAATTTTGGTTTTGGAATTTACTTGTTTATGCTTATCCAAACTACTTTGCTGGAAATCATACGTAACTCAACTAAAGAAAATCTATTTAATTATTATTTCAATTATTTACCAGTTATCTATATTTGTAGTTTTGTACACATATGGATAAATGGAAAACTTAAGTTCATGAATTTACTTATTTATCGATTTATTCAAGTAAACATGCATGCATGAACTATTTGTACAAATTATACTAGTATGCATGCATCAAATTAGTAATGACAAATAAATACAAGAAATTAAATAGTTGGCATATTTGTATCTCTTGATTTGATATGTAATCAGAAAAAGAAAATTGTCTCTATTCTACAATTTAATTGAGATTTAATTACTTTTTCATATCAAAACTAATCCTTCATGTTTTTGCATTGTTTAGAATTCATGGAGAATTTGGGAAGTACTGTTAAAAATTCTACAACAAACACTAAAAGTACCCCGCATGAAAAATAGCAGCAAGAAAATGTTACAAATGAAGAGTGTACTCAGCAAGTACAAAGAGAATCAATAACTCAAGTTGGGAATCAAGCAAAACCACCACTTTTAAAATCAAAAAAGGGTGGTAAGCAAAAATCATGGGTTTGGGATCATTTTGATAAAATTACAAGTAACAATAGTAGTGATCAAAGGACTAGTTGCAAATATTGTAAGAAATCTCTTGCATGTCCATCAACTAGTGGCATAAGTTGTTTGAGTAATCACTTGAGTAGATGTAAAAGCTATCCTGCAAATATAGAAAGCAAAAGCCAAAGAACATTAACTTTTAAGCCTTTATCAAGTGGTTCAGTTGGCACTACACATAAGCTTTTACATTGGAATTTTGATTAAGAAGAATGTAGGAGATGTCTTGCTAGAATGATAATTTGTGATGAAATACCTTTTAAATTTGTGGAACATGAACGATTTCGTGACTTTTGTCATGCTATGCAACCTTTGTTTGTTATGCCATCACGTTTTACGGTTGCTAGGGATTGTTATGATCTTTATAAACAAGAGAAATTGAATTTGATGAATTGTTTGAAGAAGTTATCTTCTAGAATTTGCCTTACAGCTAATGCATGGACTTTTATTCAGAATTTGAGTTATATGCGTATCACATGTCATTTCATTGATGAGAATTGGACTTTGCATAAAAATTTTTGTCCAATTTTTAGTCATTTTGGTGAGGTTATGGGTCAATCAATTGAAAAATGCTTACTCAATTGGGGTAGCGGTATAGTTTTTACTGTAACGGTTGATAATGCAGCCTCAAATGATTTGGGTATTCAGTACTTAAAAAGAAGGCTTAATAGTTGGGGGTATAGTGTTTTGAATGGTGAATACTTGCATATGAGATGTGCTGCACATATTTTGAGCCTTATTATGAAAGAAGGATTGAAAGAAATTAGTAGTTCAATTGAGAAAATTCGAAATGCAGTGAAATATGTTCGCTCTTCTCCTTCTAGGTTGAGTAAGTTTAAAGAGTGTGCTAAAAAAGAGTGGCTAGATACTTCAAGTCTTGTATGCCTAGATGTGGAAACTAGGTGGAATTCAACTTACTTGATGTTAAAGTCTGCTATCAAGTTTGAAAAAGATTTTAACTTGCTTGAGCTTACTGATAAAAAGTATGTGACTGACCTTTTGAGTAAGAGCGGCTTACCTGATAGTAGTGACTGGGAATATGCTAGAAGTCTGCTTCCTTTTCTTGAAGTGTTTTATGAAACAACTGTGAGTTTGTCTGGTTCACTTTATGTAACTGGGAATGAATACATGAGACAGATTTATGGTATTGGCTTGTTGATTTCTTCATGGTGTGAAAGTGACCATTTGGGTTTGAGGGGAATGGCTGTGAAAATGAAGAATAAATTTGATAAGTATTGGGCAAATGTTGATAATGTGAATATTATGTTGTTTGTTGCTATGGTGCTTGATCCTCGTTTTAAATTGGAATCTGTTGATGTCATCATTGATTATTGTTATGGAATTGAGAATGGTGAATAGCTTAAATACAATTTGAGAAGAGTTTTATCTGGTATGTATGATTCTTACGGTGCATTCATAGTGCCATCCACTCAAGTAGAAGCAAATGAAACAGTTCAGGCTGAGAAAAATGAGGTTAAGACTAGAGCTACTATAGATATTATTCGAACAGTTTTTAAAAAGCAAAAAATATCTCAAAGTAGTATGGATGTAAAAACTGAGTTTGATAGGTACTATAATGAGGTGCTTGAGGAAGATAAAGAAAATTTTGATATATTGAATTGGTGGAAGGTTAATTAATCAAAGTATCAAATACTTTCTGTAATGGCTCGAGATGTATTTGCAATGCCTATGTCAACTGTTGCTTCAGAATCTGCTTTTAGCATAGGAGGCCGTATTCTTGACTCATTTCGGTCTAGTTTGACTCCTAGAATTATGGAAGCGCTTGTTTGAGGACAAGATTGGTTTAGATCAAGTAGTAAACCAATTTTTATTGAAGAAGTTTTAGAGGAACTTGAAAGTTTGGAGATAGGTATTATTCTTTCTTATTTTAATTTTTTATTTATATTTTCACTTATGGTTTCAACACTAATTAATTTGTAATATTTTTTTTTGTTTTATTTTTAAATTACAGAGTCAACTTGTGATATAGGTGATCATAATGTCATTCAAGTTGATGATTAGATTGGAGATACTGCAGCTTCATGTTATACTATATTTTTATGTTAATTTTATTTGTTGAACTATGATTTGTAATTTTAATTTTTAAAGACTTTGAACATTTTTAGTTTATGTTGAATTATGTTTGTAGTTTGACATTATATTTAATTATTATGTTGAATTATATTTGTAGTTTGACATTATATTTAATTATTATGTTGAATTATGTTTGTTTTTTAATTTTAATTTTTAAGTATTTTCAATAATTTAATTTTTTTATAAATGTATTTTATAATTATAATGGTTAACCGAAAAATATTAGTTAACCAGTCTGAAAATCCGAAATCGATAGACTGGTTAACCGATATTAATGGACTAGTTAATGGACTGTGATTTTAAAAAATCGATGTCAATGGACTTGTTTTTTTTGGGGCTCATGGACCGGTTAGCCGGTCCATGCTCACCCCTAATTGACAATAATAACATGAATTAAAAACAAATAAAGTCCAGAGAATAAACCCGGGAGAAGACCCTTAGGTCATTGCAGTGACCTCTATCACAAATAGCTCCAGATTCACCAAACAAGTCAGATAAAAACTCACAAAATAAAAGACATATTAGTGCCCAATTGAGAGCAAAATAAAATAAGAAATTAAACAACAATAAAAAGAAACATGAGAAATTGCATGAAAAATCCATAGAAAAACAAAGGAATAAGAAAGAGGAGACAAATGGGAAAAGAAGGCCCAGGGACAACCCAAGGCGCGTGAGTGACGGGTGTCCCTGGGTGTGACCGGCGGGCATAGCTAGTTACCCTCGATGGCCGTCAGTGGTTCCTATGCCCGTTGGTCACCCCTGTTCCCGAGAAAGGAAAACCAAATTACTTTTGTTGTTTTAATTTGAGTAAAATAAGATTTTTATGCAAGAAACCACTGAAAAATAATTAAATTCAAAATAATAGATCCATAATGTTTACCCTCGGATTCTTTTTACCTTGTGAAGGTGAACGTTGTGCGATTTTGGCTTCTTGAGTTCTACAAGGATCGGCCTGCGATTGCGTGATTTGGAGAGATTTTTGACTGCAAAAATCTTATTTTGAAAAAAATAAACCAAGAGAAGAAAATTATATTTCTCTTTCTCGGTATTTTAGCACTTTAAATGTGAAAAAAACAAAAGCTAAATCGACAAAAAAATTAATAAATGTCGTTCCCTCTATTCAGCTTTGATTCAGAAAATATTTGATAAAATGTTTTTGGAAAAAACGATTATTTCGTGAGGAAATCTTTAAAAACCACTTTTCTGATCAAAATTTTCCAACCCAGAATTTTCTAACCTAAAATCTTCCAACCCCAAATAAGGAACTTTCTTCCCCTATTTATAGGTTTTGGAACATATTTCAAATAAATTTAAAGTTGAAGAGGATTTTCCGAAATCAAATCAAAACTGAATGATTTTCCCAATATTCCCAAAATAAAATCTAATATTTAAAAAAAATATATTTTAAAAGATTTTGGAGATTTAAAAGATTTAAAAGGATATTTTGTTAATCTTTCAAAATTTGGAGAATCTGGCGGTGTAAACGACCAGATCACCTACCGACGGGCAGCCCGTGGATGATCGACGGGCATTGGTTATGTGGGTACCAGCAGTCATTTGGCTGACGGGCCTACACGTGGCTCGGAGATGAGAGATGACCGTCTCTCATGTGAGCGACGAGCGTCGCTCAACTGGTCGACGGGCACCGCTCAGGTATGCGACGGGCGTCTCTTAGTCGAGCGACTGGCTCCATTCCCGAGCGACAGCCAGTGCTCGTCGCGAGAGACGGGCCTCTCGTGTGAGCGACGGGCTATCCCACCACCGACGGGATGCCCGTCGGTGGAACAAAATCCCAAATCTCAAAGCTGAACTCTTTTCGACCCTCAGAAATCTCCCGTTTACCCAGAAAACCTCTGATCCTTATAAAACTGGAGAATGAAGACCCACAACTTCCATTCTTTATCCGAAGACCGACGTTAGTCTCTTCATCGAGTAACTCTAATCTGGACTGCCTCAGGACCCGGTGTCTACAACACCCTTAACCGTTTATTTAGGGAAGAAAACCAGTTGGTTAATGCTTTAGCCACCTAGGTGTATATCTGGGATAATCCTAAAGGTCTTAAGATGAAACCTAAAATACTCAATAGTTCTAACAAGGTATGCTTCGAGGAGGTATCTTAAGTCATGGCGATGGATGTTGAAAATGCTAAGCCATGGTTTTATGACATAAAGAACTACTTAGATAAAGGAGTTTATCCTATAGAAGCTTTAGAGAAACATAAAGCCATATTAAGGAAGCTGGCTACTCATTTCATCCTTTTCAATGATGTTACGTACAAGAGACAGCTTGATGGGCTACAACTTTGCTGTCTTTCTAAGGCCGAGTTAGATATGGTTATTAAATAGATCCATAAAGGAATTTGTGGGTCTCATATGAATGGGCATAATTTGACTAAAGCTATTAGCTGACAGGGATACTACTAGATGAAGATGGAGATAAATTGTATTGTTTATATTCACAAGTGTAGACAATGTTAGGATCATACAAATCTCAATCATTTACCTCCTTGAGAGTTGCACAATCTATCACCAATTTGGCCTTTTGCTGCCTAGGACATAGATGACATAGGGAGATACCACTACAAAAAAAATCCAAATTAGCGACTGAAATTAGCGACGGATACATTTTCGTCGCTAATTAGCGACTGATTTGCGACTAAATTTGAAATTAGTCACAAAAATCCATTTTTTTTACTTTTAGCAACTAAATAGCGACGAAAATAAATAATCCGTCGCTAAATTTTTGGCGGCAATAAATGGCACTTCTTTTTAGCGACAAAATTTAGCGACGGTGGGTTTAGTCGCTAATTTAGTCGCTATTTGAGGGTAAAAGGGGAAATTTGAGGGTAAAAATCTACCCTAGTCCAAAACTGCGTCGTTTTAGCTCTTTGCTCTTTCTTTTCTTTCTTTTTCTTCTTCTCTCTTTTCTTTATTCCTTCTTTCCTGATGCCTAGCCACTAAAGATCCCTATCTCTTCCTTTGGTTTCCAGGAGCCACCACCTGCCCCTCTTCTTTTCGTCACCGTCTCCGCTTCCTCTGTTGGCAACCACCGTCGCCGGCCTTTCCTCTTATTCTTCTTTCTTTTTCGTCGGCTTTTACATGGAGAGGCAGCAGCATTTTCCCCCTTGGCAGCCCTTTTCTTCCACCGTTGCCGCTGCCCTTTCCTCCATTAGCTCTTCGCCGATCTGCCTTCTGATCCTGGTGTGAATTTTTATTTTCGATTAGAAATTTGTGTGATTCATTTTTTTTTGTTTTTATTATTGTTCGATGAGGACGACTCGAGCAAAATAGGTGTCAGATCTAGCAAATGAGAGAGAGGTTCATGAGTTCTTCTCTTTCTCTGGCGAAATCGAACATATTGAGATCCACCGGTGCGTTCTTTGCTTCTTTCTGTATTTATGTACTCTCTATTTTTTTGTATGCATTTAATATGTTTGATTAATATTTAATAGATTTCTTGGAGAACAGAAATAAAATGCTATCATTGAGGTTAAATATTTAATAAAGAAATATTTAGTTTTTTTGCACCATAGGCTAGATATTTAGTTATATTGTTAGATTTATGAGTTTGTAAAGTTATAAGAGATTCTCAAAATTTGTTAATCTTGAGACTAAAAGTATTGACAAAGATAAATTTTGCTATGTATCCATTAGTTAAACCTTGTAGGCTCAAAGAAATAATTCAGACTGGGATTTTTATTTTACTTTTATTTCTCACTTAATCACTAGACAATTGCTAGAACTTGGTAAATGTTTCAATTCGGTGTTGGAGCCTACCTTTTGTGTTGAATTTCTGGCAGAACTCTGCACCACCTGACTAAAGTTCTTGTTTTAATATGTTGGACTTTTTATTAAATTGAGTTACTCTTTTGTTTGATGAATATCACATACAAAATTTGACTTAAATTTCTCTGGAATTTAAGGTATTTTGCTTGTTACTTGATGAATCCATTATTTATGAAGAATTAGACAGTCTTACTTTTGATTGAATTTGAACTTTCTATCTCTCAATCCATTTGTGTTGCTGAAATTTTGGATGTTATAATTTGGATTTTATGCATATTTGTTGGATAATCTGTGTTTAGTTTTTAGATACTTTTTCTTGCATTATTTTGATTACTTTGCAGCTGGCTACTTTGTTTGGGCTGTTGTAATTGAGAATTTGGCCAAAATTGGTTATCAAGGGAAGAATCTGCACATGGTAGCTTATGATTGGAGGCTTTCTTTTTATAATACAGAGGTAAATATATTATTAGCATATACATGAACTAAAAAAATAGAAATAAAAAGCATAGTGTGAGTATATATATATATATATATATATAATCTTTTAGCATATATATGTAAGTTTTATTTGCTTCAAGTTTAAATAGTACAATAAATATGCTTCAGTTTTTGAGAGAAAACTTCCATATATGTAGATTTTGGTACTTTCTTGTGTGGAAAAGAGAAGTTGGTTATGTTTTTAATTATTTTTACCTAGGAGGTAAAATAACATTGTATATGTTGCTTTCCCCAAACTAATAAATTTGTTGTTGAAGTGTGGAAATATGTGATCCAAGAGTTTGCCACATAATTGAATAGTTACAAATCCATTTTTTTTATTGGTTTTATTTGAAAGTGAAACTATTTTATTCATTTTTCTCATATGCTTGTTGATGACATTTAACTCATTATATTTTATATTGTAGAACCAAGCTGTAAGCTCTGCTCCTTTAGCTCCACCATATGCTCCTTTCATTATATCCGGCACAACCATCTAGCAACTGAAATTCCTGATGCACCACCTGCAGCTTATACAATTTTATTATGTTATCTCTTTATTCCACTTAGTTCTAAATAGCACTATTTTGTTTGAATTATTTATTTTTTCTAAGTAAATTTTAAGTACTATTTCAATTTAATGTACTCTATGATATTATATTTTTTAAATTAATAATATTGGAGAATTGTTATTAATATAAATTAAATTTTGGATGATATAATAATAATAATAATAATAATAATAATAATAATAATAATAATAATAAATTAAATTGGAAATTATAATAAAAATTTTAATATTTTTAACGACGGAATTGTGATAGATTATTCGTCGCTAATAATTTTTTTAATTTTCACATCGGCAAATTTTATGAATTATTTAGCGACGAAATTTTTATTTTTAGCGACTGTTTTTGGCTGTCGCTATTTTTAGCGACTGTTTCAGGTTTTAGTCGCAAATTTTTTGCGACGCTTAGTCATCGCGTCGCTAAAATAAATTACCGACGGAAATTTTCCAATTAGCGACGAAAATTTCTGTCCCTAATAGCCTGTTTTTTTGTAGTGTGCACTCTACCACATCTAATGGTCATCATTTCTTGGTAGTTGCTATCGACTACTTCAGTAAGTAGGTTGAATCAGAATCCTTTAGTAAATTAGGAGCAAAGTAAATGTCCAAGTTTATTGAGATGATGATAATCTGTTGGTATGAGGTTCCCTACCATATTTTTTCTAATAATGGCAATCAGTTCCAAGGAGAAACAATATAACTATTTGAAAGATATGAAATTAAACACCATAAATCTTCATCATATTGTCCTAAGTTTAATGGTTTGGTCGAACCAATTAATAAGAATTTGAAACATATTTTGGCCAAGACAATTAACATACATATAGATTGAGCTGATAAGCTTCCTTATGCCTTATAGGGCTACAGAACTACGACCAGAGTATCCATTGGAGCTACCCCTTATTCTTTGGTATTTGGAACTAAGTTAGTCATCTCCATCGAGCTAGAGATGGAATCCTTAAGGGTGATGGCAAAGGCGACGACAATTGAGTCGGATTAGATTAAAGGTAGATATCAATAACTGGCTCTTCTAAATGAAAAGAGGCTAAGGGCCTTATACCACAGTTAGGTTTACTAGATGAGAATAGAAAAGGTCTTTAACAAAAAGGTGAAACCCCATCAGCTTAAGGAAGGTGACTTGGTTCTAAACCATTATAAGTAGACCACTTAAACCCCTAAGGGAAAAATTCATACCAAATTGGGAAAGTCCCTTTATTGTTAAAAAGTTATTTTAAAAGGTTATAGTTTGCCTTTTAAATGTAGAGGTTAATGAGTTTAAAGAACTAGTCAACCGTGATAGGCTAAATGATAAAAAAAAAAAAAGTTTGATAGATCGAAAACCCAAAAAAAAAGGTGCACTAGGCAAAAATTAGGGGATTGATAGAAAATGGTCAACCGAGAAAACCCATGAGGGATTGATAACAAGAGTTAATGATGCAATTCATATTTTTTGTTAATATTAACGAGAGTTATTCAGTGTTGTAGCTAAATTTTAACTGGGTTATTATCAAAATGATTAAAGCATCATAACATCTTGCAATTAATCAATAGTCTTATACATTCCTTATTATCTTTCTTCATTCAATACATATATAAAAGTTGTGAGTGCATGCACATTTTCTTTTCCTAACACTATTGTTTCTATTAGCAGGTACAATTAGGGAAAACCAATAAAAACAATCACAATAAGATAGTATAAGAGTAGAGATAAAAGAGACAACTGTCCCTTGCCAAGAGAGGGAACACCACCAGTGGGCCTCATATTTTGTCCTCACACTGGTTTAGTATGAGAAGTAGGATTAACAAGCCATGCCTTGTAGGCAGCATTCGTGTTAAAGTCATAATGATCAATGTGAGTTATATAGGTGCAAAGCGTCAAATCTAGCCATAAACATATATATTGGTTTAAAAAGCACTTAATTAACGGCCTCACTAAAAAGTCATCCAACTCCAATTAGTGGGTTACTGCCACCTATACTGTCTACTGCATTGCCCTGGGACGTAAAACCTCACATGATGAATGCCTATCAAAGGGACACAATTCTTGTCCCCACTTATCCTGACAAACTCAAGTGGTAGCTAAGGACACATAAAGTTGATATTATCATCAGTGGTATGCACTAACTAGCTATATCAAGCATCCACAATCGACAAGACCCATAAAACTTGACGAGATAACAAGTGCAAGGGTCAATAAGAAAGGATCACCTTAGCCGAAGGATCCTCTAACAACCACAACTTCTTCTGTAACCACACCTGAATAATAATAAATAATAAAAATTAAAATTAAAAAATAATATAAAAGCCATAGATTGGTAGTTTAGGCAAAAAATTTGAGGCATAAGATTATATGAAAACTCCATAAGGGGCACATTGTCCAAAAAGAAAAGCTAATGCGACAATCAATAAGGGGTGCATTACCTTAAAATATTGACTACAGGCAGTTTGTAAGTACAATATGCAAGTATAATGGGCATTTTGCAAGTGCATTGTGCAAGTGTAGCAAATAGTTTGTAAGTGTAGTGTTCAATTTGCAAGCACAATATGCAAGCAAATTGTGGCAAGCATGACAGTTAACATGAAGACAATACTTGAATAATAAAATAATAACCCTACAAAAGTATGCTCCCTTAGGGATGGATCTCAATGTTTCTATCCTAGTTTTCAACATCGTGGTTTCTATGGTAGTGATCTAAATGACACATGGTCTTTGCAATGATAAAGGGAATGGGTTGAAGGTAATTAGTTCTACACTAAAAAAAATGTCAAAGCAAAAGATGGACTACTACTAAGTGCTCAAATCGCCTAAATTGGGTACCGACGTGGTAGACTAATAATGCAGGTAGGCTTTCTTAGTGATTTTCTGACCCCAATATGATGGTAAATTCCTCAAGAAATGGGCATATCTCTTGATGAGTGAAACAGAAAGCACGGAGATGCAGGTTTTAGAAATGCACGCAAGCAATTAAGAAAACGCCATCTATATTCACCTTTTTAAGGAAACATGTGCGGAAAAATCCCTAACACCATATTCTCCCAAGTTTCAAGATAATCAAGGATACAATTAAGTCAGTTTTTCAAAGAACGCTAATTTTTCATAGTAAAAATAAGGGAAGTAAGGTGGATTCAAAGCAACAAGTAAGGAGTTAGATGTGGATATTACATAATACAAGGGGAAGGTATTTATAGATGTAAATATTACAACTCAAAGGTAATTTTAATATGGCAAGAAGGGCTACCATTCTGTAAAAAGGGGAGAGCTAACCAGTGATGTGACATCACACCAAATAGTCAAATCTAGGTCAAGGGGAACTAACTAGCTTTCAATTACTAACTAGCCAGTTAACCCTGATTAGCCAGTTCTCAATTGCCAATTGGCTAGTTTAGAGTTAACAAACTGGCCAATCCATGTTTATAAAACATGATGTTTTTTGTTATAGAAACTGAAGAAAGTGACGGGCATCTTGTTTAGGGAAGACTACAAGGATTTAGTGCATGTAACACCCCTTACAGGCATCCTATATGCTTATTGAATAATATGGGACCATCTGTTGTAGGGTGTCACACCCCAGTATTCAGATACCTATTAATACACTTACATAGCTATAACTGTTTACAAATATATTCCATTCCAAATAATACAAGTCACTAAAAACTTTTTCCTCTTTAAACACATATCATACATTCAAAGTTCATCGTCTAAAGTTTTATACTTCCTGGATTCACATATACAGAATAATTACATTACTTGAATACTACTTTAACATATACATCATTGTGTTGTTGCAAAATGACTACTACAAATACATTAGCTTTTAGCCAAAAAAAAGAACCTATAAAAAGACTCTCTTTCTATATTTGTGTTGGCCTTTAACTTTGCAGCTTGTCCTTGCGAACGGAATTGTCAGTGGCAGCTACATGGATTAACACTCATGCTTAGTGTCAAACTTAGTGGGAAACATATAAATTGAGATGACCGCTTACAGTAGTTATCAACAAACAAATAGAATATATATATATATATATATATATATATATATATATATATATATATTCTAAAAAATGTAATATATTGTATTATGCATAACATGTCCATATTGTTTGCATGCCATAAGATCATATCATATATCAGAATGCATATTAATGTTTACCTCATTTAGGTCACATTATTCACATAATTGTTTGTCTACTTTACTATGGGTGTGGATAAGTAGAAGAAACTAACTAGCACTCCGGAAGGTGAGAAATTACAATGCCTGAAGGTATACAAATCTGGCACACCCGAACGTGAGAGTTACATGATTATCATGTGTAGGAATACCCGAAGGTAAGAATAAAGGATACATTTAGTCTCAAATAAAAGACACCATGGGTGTCAAATATATTTGTAGCTACAAATAGCACCCTATAGGCATACCTATCTATCCATGCCCTAGACTTGCTAAGCAAGCTCTAATATTAGTTCAGAATTATTTACAGTCATTTCACATTCATGTGTGTATATTCAACATCTTTATTTCGGAAACAGAAAAATCAGGTAACTATAAAATCATATTATTAACAAATAAATAAGCATAGGCATTATGCCTCATATGAGAATTATATTCGCATCATTGTAATTTTTATGTTATTTCATGCATATTGCATGAATTTCAACAACTAACATATTTATACAGACATCCAACAAGTATCATACACTACAAGAAATTGCGGCTTTCCTAACGGAATTTACAAATGAAAAAGCCACAGTTTCCATTGGCAAAGCAAATTCCTGACAGAATTTGTCGACAGAAAATTTTATCGAAATAGTGATGATGGCAATGTTTACTGATAAATTTTTTTTCGTCGGTATTTTTCTCGATAAATTTTTTTTTTAGCCGGGAAAATTATCGAAAAAATATTTTTCTGTAAGTATTTTTAACGACAAAATAGAATATTCTATCGGTAACATTAGTGACGAAAAATAGAAATCTGTCGTTAATGTGACCAATGGAATATTCTATTTCATCGTTAAAAATACCGACGAAATAGAATATTCCGTTGGTAATTTTCCCGATGAAATTGGACATTCTGTTGGGAAATTTAGTAATTGTTTTTGAATATTTGAATAATAAATTTCTTTTGAAATATAATATTTTAATGAGAAAATCAACAATAATTAATAAATTATATAAATTTATAATTGACAAATAAAATATATAACTTAAAATGTATTAATTATAGCAAAATATTCTAGTTAAAATGTATTAATGTATAAAAATACTAAAATAATTGTAAATACTAAATAATTATAAAATCTCTAACTAAGCCGGTAGGGAAGGTGGACGATCAGTCTGCTGGGATAAACTTCTGCCTCTTGCTTGCTTCTGATCCTCCTGGCATTGCAAATGAGATATCTGATCCATCAACACTTGTACTATATTTTCAAGGTGAATTACTCTCTTATTCGATGCAGACACCCTATTGGAGGCAGCTGTACTAGATGTCAAGGATTGCGAGTAGCAGGTGTTAGCAAAAGTACCTAAGCCAAAAATCCATCCACGGCAGTCCCTACTACCAACTGCCTGGTAGAAGGTCTGACTCTCATCAACATTTTCAGAATTTTGTGTTTGTTCTTGAAGAGTCTCTTGTATTTGCTCCTGTCATAAAACAAATTATATACATTAAATACTTGTAAATTTTAACTAACATGATAAATAAAAATATTATTGATATATAATTTAAACTTAATGGATTTGCTGACATCGACGGTTGATGAATGTCACACCATCATGTTTACATATGTGGATGTGCATGAACACCTCATATGGAGTAGGCTTCTTACCCAATGATGTTTCCTGCAAACAAATAAAATGCTATAATTGAACTAAATTTTACAAAAATTTCAGCAGAGTTTCCTTTATTTTTTTGATATTTACCCCCTGTTAAATAGAACATTATCTCAACAATCTAACAACCAAGGCAATAGAATTATATTTATATATTATCTTCAATGTAAAGGACATATGTTTTCGTCCTAAAGTTTGTACATCAAATAACTTTTAAATATAATTAAATGAAAATGTTTATGTCAGGTTTAAATACTTACAAGTCTTTTTGCATGCATGTGGTAGGTCATCGATCCTCCACTGTGTAAGATGCACTCACTCCCTTCGGTCCTCAAATCTATTATTTGCATTCTGGTAAAAAATGGTGACTGCCTCAAGTGTTGACCAGTATTGCTGCCAGTTCTCCTATATTTCTTCGGAGATGTAATGAGCCGTACACCCTTATTGTGGTGCATACTCACAAAATCTCTATAACATGCATGGGCTCGACTCTCCCATGCATGATAAATGATGTGATCAAATTATGAATCCCAAAAAAAGTGTTTCTGAAAAAAAAATAAAAATTTATAATTATTAAAAAACTACAATAACTAAGATTTAAGTATTCATCTTATTTATCTCGAACTCTTCAAAATAAAAAGTTTTTTTGTCTCTTGTGTTACTTTCTTCCACGTGTAACCATCAAAATCAATCTTCTCATGGAACTTTGCCGTGATCGCATGGGAGCACATTCTTGAAGGAACCAACCTGCATCACAAGCATTTTCAGAAGCTTAATGAAATCAAATACGATTAGAAAATACAAAATATATTACTCACTCATTATTAATAATGGACATGTAGGTCCTTCCATCTACTCTAACTGCACTAGGCATGAGTGGTTGAACTGCCTCTATTCCTAATATCTGTGATGGTGCTAATGCAGCCCCTGCAATTGGGGTTGATGTTCCTTCTCCAAGTGATGATATAGTAGCAGGGATAGTAGGTGATGTAGTAGCTGGGGTAGTAAGAGGCGATGGAGAACTGTGTGGTAATGAAGCTTATTTAGAGGAAATAGGAGCTTGCGATGTCGGAGGTGGAGGATCACTAGATTCTTCCGGTGGTGGTGTCCTTATCCTTAGGGGCATCATATTAGGACCCTTTCGCTTTATTGGATTATTTTAAACCTGAAATATCTGAAAATAATTATTGCATTAAACATAAAATTGGAAATGTTAAGAATGAAATATATACAATTATATTATTGAAGCAATAATTAATTTTCTCACTTGATATGTAATTAAATAGAACAATCAGTTGCTATCATCCATTAATTGTGAATCATAATCTTCATCTTCATTTTTTGAAGAGTTAGAATACAAATCAGGCTTCTCTTCAGATCCGTCGCCCTCTATTGATTCCTTATCCTCTCCAGATAAAATGTCTACATATTCATTATTTAGGTTATTCAGAGGTTTATCGTCATCATATATGACACTTCCATTTATTTCATGATACCTGATTGCTTGTTCCTGAAATGCTTCAGTTTCAATCCTTTTATTTTGGCTTGTTGCTTTCATTTTAAAAATACGGGTTTTACTTTATAAACCGCCAACCAATCTAATTTATGCCCATCTCAAGCTGGGGAAGGGATGTAATAAACAAGGATTGCTTGTAGTGCTAATACAAAATGTTCAAACTTACTAAATCTTCTTTTCTGATTTATTTCAACTAAATTGTATCTGCTATGGACTTTTGTTCAAACATTAGGTGTTGGATCAAACTGTTCACACTTAAATATCATAGTACGTTTTATAGGCAAGACGAGGTATTCTAGTTCAATAATCTCAATGATTTTACCATAATAGTCCATCGATTCCCCTATACAAACCCCACTATATACTGTTGCCTTGCTATGACCATGATACTCAGCATGAAATTTGTATCCATTAGCAAAATACATCAGATATGTTTTGATCATGTTAAATAGCTAAGTGTAGTTTAAATACTTATCTTAAATTATATAAATTATTGCATACGTATTCCTTGAAACCATTGATGAAAGTTATTTTCAACTTCTTTATTGATCTCATTATCTGCCCTTTCTGGCATAAGCTCGCATAACCATGCCTCCTACATGATTAAAATTCATTACAATATTATTATTAATGGAGACAACCCTTAACATTATTTAAAAAAAAAATTAGACTTACATGAGAAACGATTGAAGCAATTCAGTAAAATATAAGTATGGACGGCCTCTATTTCTTCATCAGTTAACATTCTTCTTGTGTTGTGTCCATATAGAAGGCCATGATATGTGAAAATGGCTAAGTTTCCATCACTATTACTCGTTTCTCCCCTATCGTCATTACGAGGCACGTTTCTATGTCTTGTTTGCACATGCGGCTAAAAGTAATGCAAGCAAAATATACTTGCTTCCTCAACCAAATACGTATTACATATTGAACCTTCAAATATGGCTTTGCTTTTGACATTTTTTTTAAGGTGATACAAATACCTACATTAGAAGTATAATTCAAATTTGTTATATTAACACATACCTAGTTTACACCTCTGAATATAATATATACTTGCCTCTTGAATGGGTACATCCATCGATATTGGACAGGACCAACAAGTTTTGCCTCATTTATTAGATGTGCAGGCAGATGTTCCATGCAGTCGAAGCAGTTTAGAGGGAAAATCCCCTCTAATTTGCATAAGAAATTGGAATTTGTTGTTCTATTCTTTCAATGTCAGCTAACTGAATTTCAGAAGATGTTAATGCTTTGAAAAACAAGCTTAATTATGTAATCACTTCTCAAACCTTAGTTGGCAACAACTCCCAGAGTACAACTGGGATTAGCCTCTGTATAAATACATAATAGTCATGGCTTTTAAGTCCAAATAATTTTAACTTGTGTCAGACCACGATCCGAGATTTACATCGAAATTTTGGAAAGAGTTGCAAGTTGCTTTGGGTACTTGACTGAACTTTAGTACTGCTTTCCATCCTCAGACAGACTGGCAGTCAGAGAGGGTGATTCAAATTTTGGAGGATATGCTTCAGGGTTGTGCATTAAACTTTTCGGGCAGTTGGGACAGATATGTACCTCTAATGGAGTTCGCATACAATAACAGTCATAAGATGAGCATAGGAATGGCCCCATGTGAGGCTTTGTATGGTAGGAAGTGTAGGATTTCAATTTGTTGGAATGAACTGACTGAACATTCTTTTGTTGGCCCTAAATTGGTTAAAGATACCGAGCAAAAGATTAAGGTTATACAACAAAATTTGAAGACAGTCAAGGACAGACAGAGATCTTATGCCAATTTAAAGTGGAAAGATATGCAAAACCAAGTTTGGGATAAAGTGTTTTTGAAGGTTTCTCCTTGGTGTAAGATTCTTCATTTTGGTAGGAAAGGAAAACTAAGTCCTAGATTTGTAGGCCCTTATGAGATTTTGGAAAGGATCGAACTAGTTGCATGCAGGTTAGCTTTGACATGGGAGTTAGCTAAGTTGCATGACATATTTCATATGTCGATGCTTCGCCGATATAGATCGGATGCATCTCATGTGCTATCAGTTCAGGATGTACAGGTTTAGCCTAACTATTCATATGATGAGGAACGGAAAGCTATTCTGGCTCATGAAGTGAGATAGCTCAGAAATAAACAGATTCCTTTGGTTAAAGTATTATGGCGTCATGATGGGATCGAAGAAGCTATTTGGGAACCAGAGTTAGCTATGACGTCTCAGTATCCACATTTGTTCAATTCAGGTGAGAATTATGATGACGAAATTCTTTTTAAGGAGGGTAGAATTGTAACACCCCGATTCCCACCCTAGTTGTTTTGAGCTTTTGTGTGTGTGTTATTACATGTGTTAGGCCATTATGCTAGTTAATTAAAGAGTTAGTTGCATGAATTATTAAGTTTACGGGTATAATTGTGTTTCAATATTTAATGGTGTGACTTGTTTGTGTGGTTTTGAAGAGTAGAAGGATTAGAAGAGGAATTTTGCCAATTTAGCCACAATTTTGTGACAAGTGGAAGAAAGGTTAGGTGGAGATAAGGCTGGACTTAGTCAAAGGAAAGAGAAAAAGCGAGAGAGAGTGAGAATAGCTGTTCCTTCTCTTCTCCCTCCCATTTTCTCTTTCTCAGCCAAAGCTTCTCTCCTTCTCCTCCTTGCTTCTCTTCTTCTCCTCCTTTGCTGTGTTTGTGAGTTGGGTTGGCAAATTTCAAAGCTGGGAGTAAGTTTCTTCTTCTTCCTCTTCTCCTTTTATTTTCCGTGGTTGTGTGTGTGAGTGGGTTGTTATGGCTGTGATTGTGTTGGATTAATTGGTATGTGCTGGGTTATGATTTTTGGTTCATAGGTTCCTCTTAGAGACCCAAAAGGGAAGGATATTGCTAGTGGTAGTGCCACAAATTGACAACTGAGGAGCTTAGGAATTCAAGGTTTGGGATTTGTTTGAGTTGCTTTTATGTTTGAATTTTTGTTTTGATTTCTGGTAATTACGGGAAAAATTGTGTATATTTATGTGTTTAAATGAAGTGTGGGATGTTGAATTGAAGTGAAGTTGTGGATTTGATAGTAGAATTGTGATTGGGTATGATGTTGTATGGTTTTTGGCAAAATTTCTTGGTTTGAAGAACTTTTCGTTTTGATTGCCTATTTTGATGTTTTAATTTGTGTTAAGTAGAATAAAACTTGGGTTTTATGTTTTATATTGTGTATTGAAGGCTTGATTTTGATTGTATCAGAGTTTAATAAGTTAATTGGAGGTTTGGGTAGGTTTGTGTGTTGAAATTTTTCTGCAGATCGGCTGAAGGAGTTAGAAACCTGACTCTATCATGAGCCTGATAGAGCTCGATTATCCGAGCTCTTACTGAAGAGGGTCTCTGTTGCGAGCACGATAGAGAGCTCGACAGCCGAGCTGTTGCGGGGTTGATTGCTTTTGCTAGCGTGCCTGTGCGCGCGAGTGGCCTTTTTTGCCCTTTGTCGTGAGTGCGATAGAGGCCTGCTAGCCCGCCCTCGCGAGAGCGCCAAGGCCGTCGCGAGCGTGACATTGGGCAATTTTTGCCTTTGCCACGGGCGCGATGGTCATCTCGAGCGTGACTGTCTCCTGTTCCTTCATGTTATTTATTTTTATGTCTTTTTACATAGTTGCTCACTCATGTTTTGGTAAATGAATTTATGTATGAACTATTATATACTGCAGTATCTTCTATATGTATTCTTTATACTGATTTAAGCCTAGCCTGTAAGAGTCAAGTAAGTGGATAGATAGGCATGCCTATAGAGTTCTGTTAGCTGCAGCCCCTTTGTGTTTCAGACCCTGATCAGGTCCCCGTTTGGGTCCTTGCGATCCTTAGTTTGTTTGGATCTTGTTTAAGATCCCCCAATGTGAAAATGTTTTTTATGGAATCAAAAGAAGTTACTTTTGACTGTACCCACAGTTACCAATGTGTTCACTAGCTACCCGCTACATTGAGTTTGTAAGCATATTTATGGTTATCACTTGAATGTGAACTTGCTATAAAAAAAAATATATATGCTGTGAAACCCTTGTGAATACAATGCATGATGTAATCTTACTATGCTCTATATGGATTTATGTATGTATGTATGTGCCATATGGATTTATGTATATATGTATGTGTTTTGCTTTCACAGCCATTGTGAATGGTCGTTCATCTTTTATTTTCCCGACTAAGCGTTATAGCTTAGCACGAGTGTTTCATCCATGTAGGTGCAGAAATAGTGGAATTTTTGGTAGGACCGCAGCAGTCTAGGCTAACACAGTAGGAAGGCTTATTAAGAGATTTAGTTTTGTATATTGTACTCTTTTGTATAACTTTTGTTTCTGTCTCGATTTTATAATACTTCAGCTTTGTATTTTGTAATTTTGTAAAGAATGATATTGTACTCCTATCCTTGTAATGAGTATTTTGTTATATCAATGAAAAGATCTTGAGATTTCTGTTGGTAGTTTTGAGTATGTTAATTAAGTTGTAAATTTTTTATTTATTATGTTCATTTTAGTTATTTCTTTTTATGCTTGGTTATGTTTCGGTTTGGTGGCACCCTTATCTATACGGGGTTTCACTCCTCTTGTGGATGAGCTCCCTTATGTATGGGCATGGGGTGTTACAATCCGGAGGAAAAACTTTTCTGTGGTTATCAAACCAAGATATTTTGTACCTGTTAGGTAGATAAAAAGCATCAGAATCATTGACACAGTACGGACAAACCAAGTGCTCCATCTGGACAACATAGAATCCACAGGAAAATCACGAACTGTCCACGACAAAGTTGCTCACATCAAAAAATTCTGCTTAAGGGACACATTATAGGTTTGCACACCAAATTCCCAAAGATGTTGCAATTCATAAATCAACGGTTGTAAGAAAACATCAATATTTTGCTTTGGATTCTTGGGTCTTGGCACAATAACTTTCAAAAACATGTATGCCTCATTCATACACATCCAAGGTGGCAAATTATAAGGAGTTATTATAATTGGCCATGACGAATATTGTTGCCCCAATTAACCAAAAGGTTGGAGTCCATTTGTGTACAATGCCAACCTAACGTTCTGACATTTAGCAGCAAACTGAAGATGGATGTCATTGAAGTGTTTTCATGCGAGTGCATTAGATGGATGGCTCATTATCCCATCTGTCTGCTCATGTTCATAATGCCATCTCATATGACATGCAGTCACTTCGGAAGCATATAATTGCAGAAGCCTCGGAGATAATGAAAAATAATACATACTCTTCTAGGGTACTAATTTCTGCTTACTTGTACAATTTCTCGGTTTAAACCTAGTTTAACAACAAAATTTACATTCAAGTAAGTCCACATCTTCTCCCCAAAACAACATACATCCAAATCTGCAACAATCAATTTTTTAAAATGGCAAACCTATGCCTCGAATAAGTTTCTTCATATTGTAAAAACTATTGACAATTTTATGATCAGGTGGCAATGATTCATTATACCAAGCCAAAATTTTGTCCAAACTTTGATCAGAATTATGACCTTCAGATTTAATGTTCAATATTCTAGCAACTGAAGATAATTGCATCATATTTTCACAACCTGGCCATAATTCCTGATCGGTTGAATATAATAAGTCATAGAATTTTTGTGCATATGGGTTTGGATCTTCCTTAACATTGTGTATATTTATATAAATGACTGACCATTGGCATCATAAACCATTTGGGTGTAAGGATTTTCAGTTCCACAATATTCAATTGTGTTAAACCTAGGCCCACCCCTCAGCCCCCTTGCCCAGTTTCAAATTCACCTACATTTATGACAAATTGACTTCATATCCCCTAAAAGTGCTACATATTTGTGGTTCTCCATGTCTTGTCTATTCAAAATAATTTGGTACAAAGTCCTTTCTCAACAAATGAAGCTAGACTTCATAAGTAGGAAGAAAACAAGTATGTCTGCTCTTTTTATATGGACATCTAATTTTAGTACCATCCATGAATGCAAGTTAAGAACATGCAAATTCAATAAAACTTTCAACTCCTTTGGTAAACTCAATACTAATGAAACCATCTTGCTTTAGCTTCTATATATCCAAAATCTATCATTGTTACTCATTATTGCAAAACTATTAATTATAAAAAGAGGATTCATACTTAGCTTTTAAGAGAATTACATTGCCTAACTAATAAAGTGAAGATAACATGAACTTAAAAAAAACATATCAATCGAAGCGATAAATGAATTCAAATTTATATTTGGATTTATATTACTCAAAAGGTTTATATGGAAGTATTTATATATAGTCATAAGTAAGTTAATTCACGAATGGTATGGATAATTGTAAATTCGTAATTTGACATCTCTTTTGAATTTTTTCTTTTTATAATTAATATAAGAACATTAAAAAATTAATTGGAAAAGCCTACCCTATTATTAATGTCTATGCATATTTTATTAATTAATTCCTATTTTATGTCCTTAATTACCAATTAATTGTTAGGTACAATGATGTCAGCTTCAAATTTTTCGCTGCACAAATTCACTAACCCAAATTAAGCTTTAATTAAATTATATTAATTTATAATTTTTTTCTTTAGAGTTCAAACTTTGGACAAATAAGATTAAATTAATTTTTTTTTTAATCATTTTGCATTGTTTAAGTGATTAATTTTTTTTTCTTATATGAAACTTAAAAGTCTAAAAAAAAAAGAAATATGATAACTATACAAACAAAAAATACAGAATTAATGAAAAAATTAAAATAAATGAAAAAAATACAAAAATAAAAAACATAAACCTAAATATCACATAAATACCATTCACAATAATAAACAACTAAATGAAGAAAAAAAACTTACCAAAACCAAAGGAGGGGGTGGCGACTCCGAGAGTGAGTAAGAGGGAGGTTGGTGGCGAAATGCAACGTCCACACCGGCTAGAGCAATGGTGGCAACCAGGAGACATTCGAGCGCAAAGGATGAGAAAGACACACAAGGCGGAGGGGATGCAAGGAAAGGGAGAGATGCTGGCAGGGGAAAGCGCTATGAGATTGTGGCAGGGGAGCGGGGGACCAGATCCAGGGGAGGGAGGTGAGAGAGAGAGAGAGGGCCAGTGAGGGAGGGAGGGAGAGAGAGGGAGAGTGAGAAAAATAGAAATAATTTTTTTTATATATATATCATCTTTAGTGATGGGATATTCTTTTTCGTTGCTAAAGTTCTCTAATAGCGACGAAAAAGAATATTCCATCGCTAAAACCTATAATTACTGACAGAATATCCCTTACGTCGTTAAATCTATGTTTTTTCCACGGAATGAACTTTTCACTGCTATTTTTAGCAATGAAAAAGAATATTTCATCAGTTATTTTTTTTAAGAAGGTAACTTTTCCGTTGTAAAATATTAGCGACGAAAAGAAACTTCCATAGAAAATAATTGTGCCATTTCTTGGCGCCATTTTTAGCTAGGGGAGAAACTTTCCATCACTAATTTTTGTCGTAGAATGATGGCAAGAATAGTTCCTTCTATTTTTAGCAATAGAAATATACCTTCATTTTTTTCTTCGCAAGAAAAATTATTAACTACGAATGTAGCGACAGAATGAAATTTTTGTCACTAATTACCGATGGAATGGAGTTTTTATCGGTAATTAGCGATAAAAATCTCTTCCGTCCCTAAATGCCCGTCGGTAAATGGCTAATTTCTTTTGGTGATGGACTTTTGGAGAAGTTTAGGTTCGATTAAGTGAGAAAACTCACATTTAAAACTTCTAAAAATAGGGTGTAAGGGGTTGCCATAATTCTAGATTTTTAATCCAAAACCATTTTATACGGCGGCGAAAAATATTACATGGTGGTCAGAAAAGACTATAGGGTGGTTAGACACATTTACACGGTGGTCAGAAAATCCTGACCACCATGTGGGTCACTTTTAAGGCAAATTTTGTTGGGCAAAAAGGTTTTACACGGTGGTGGTGAGGATTGTTACGCGGTGGTCAAGAAGTCTTGATCACCGTGTAACCCTGTTATTTTCGGTACTGAAACTGGCAGATTTTCAAGTCTGTTTTGTCTAAGGATTTTCACCTAATAAATGTAATTTCTAGGCAAAAGTTCCTCATAAGGATTGTTCTATTATGTCTTAAGTTTATTATGGCATAAAAATCATACAATTTGAACTTATAATCTAGGAGTTATGTCCCCAAGAACACAAGCTGCTCCCTTTATAGGGACAACATCAGGTCTGGACATTCAATCTCACTTTCAGGTATCCTAATGACAAAATTGAGTATTGGTTCTCCTTAATAGTTATTTGTCTTTGTCTTATGGTTCTCCTTCAACTAGAATCACTCTATTTAGAGGTCCATGGGCCAAATTGTGGCAAAAATACCAGAATTGCTTCTAATGAACCGAAAATAGAGGTTTATCAAAAGTCATTTCCTAAGGCATATATCTTTAAATCTGACCAATTCTTTATCAATCCAACACTCTCATAACAAAATCACACTTATTACATTATATAAACCAATCCAAATCAATCATACATATACAAGGACACATAAGAAATTCCTAAACCTGGTTTTGATCAAATCTCCTTCACGCTTGCTCAAGCTTGTGCTTTCTCCTTTCCCTTCCTCTTCCTACTATTTTCTTCAGCTAATTCATACCCAAAACCTCATATCAATAACAATTCTCAACATCTCTCTAGCAATTTATCACATTAAAGAGGAAGATGAAGAGAATACTTATTATCTTACCTTGAATTCTTAGTTCAATAGCACCAATTTACTATTTCCCCCTTGAATTCTTTAACTCATGATGTGTGTGTTAAGAATTTGTTGTGTGAAATACCCATTTTAGCCAACCAAGAATGGCTTTAGAAGCCATCTAATCTTTCTTCAAGCTTAAATGTCATGATTTTTTTGGTCTAAGTTCTAGGTACTAAGGTATAATTTCTTTTTTAATCCTTCATACTTATTTATTCACAATTTGACATATAATTAAACTCTACTTGTACATATTGGCGATGATATAATTCCATTTATACATATGTAACAAAATTTAACATTTTACCGATTTATTGCATCTTTTGAATTAATGACGGTTGTGTCCTTTACTACACGTTAGTCATTAATTCATGCATATTCAATTATTGTTTCACCCTAACATGCATCAATGCTACTAGGGGGTATTTTAGGGTTTTACAGTGCATGGCAATTGAGTTTGATGCATTGGCACGTGTACAGAATTGCTTGAGAGATGGAATAAATAATTTTATTTTAATCCAAGCATGTAAGAAAAAGGTGTAAGGCAAATAAGAGAAATAACAAAATAAAATAGACTACTCCAATAGCCACAAATTAAACCCCACAAGGGTAATAAATGTACCAAGTTTCAAAAAAGGGAAGGAGCCTCATCAGACTATTCTTTGCTAATGGTCACTACGGTGTTGGACAGCTTTTTAAGGTCCCGAATCTTCTTTAGCTAATGGTCAATCACTTTATCACGAATATGACATTCTTCCTATATGAGCATTCATCATTCGAATTATAAACATGCAAAACATACATAAATAACATGTTATCTATTATTCCTTACCGCTGCACGAGCGGAAGACTCCAACACTTTTTTCTTAAGCCCTTCAACATGGTAAGCCACATGCTTAACCTCAGGTCTCTTCACCTACACATACATTAAGATACACACTTAAATACTATTCATGTTGCCACCTTTATGCAATCTTTCTTACTTTGGAACAATCAAGAACTCGAATTGATTAGTCCTAACTCAAGATGGACATCTCAAGGAATTTTATCTTATTCCTAAAAAGCTAGGCTAGATTAGAAATGGGCACCACAAGGTGGTTTTTATTTGTGAAGTCGCCACCGAAAATAATAGGGAAAAACATTATGGGTTCATACAAGAGGGGGTTTAGAACCCAACACTTATTTATGCCGCATATAATTAATTTTAAATAAGTTAAATCAGTTTGAGTATAAATGTTGTTTCCCTTTTCACACATTTGCACGTGCATTAATCTATCACAACAAGCACATATGAAAGTGTTTAACAAAGTGATAAAGAAAGTGATAAAGCAATTTATAAGTAAAAAATAACTTAAACCATTCACACGAGGCATGAAAGTCATTGGAAAGCAATACAAGTGTTATCTAAAATGTGTTCATACATCTATCAAAATGGGCCAATTTATTTTGTTTGAGGACTTTAGTTATCGCATGCAATTAAAAGGGGTATGACACTTATCCCCACTTTGAAATACCTTTTGGGTAATATTTTTAGAGAGAACTAAGTCCTAGTTTGATGAAATATTCATTTTAAGATGTAAAATTTTAGGTCACTTTTCTTAGTTGGACACGTGTAAATAATTTTCCGAAACTAAGCAACTTATGTGTACATATATAAATTGGATTAATATATTATTTTCTGAACTTTGGCTCACACATACAACAAGGTATAATATTGGCCATTTTTGGAAGAATGTTACAAGTGTGAATTTTGATTAAGAAAACCAAACCCTTTTTATTAAGGAAACACGTATTTTTAGGCATGTAAAATCACTTTTCTAAGCTATTACAATGTTCGTGAAATTTATAAAAAAAAAAATTGTACAAAAATACAAATGCTATATATATGGAAAAATTAGCAAAAACCCATACAAATTTTCCTAGAAAAACATAAATAAATAATAAAAAGGAAATAAGGCATAAATGGAGAATAAATACATAAGAAAAAAAATAATTAAATTAGATATGTACAAGATATTAATTTGAAAGAAAAAGATTTATTTAAATTTTAAAACCAGATATTTTCATTTATGAAAAAGATATTATTTAGATAAAAATCACAATTGAATCAAGATAATATTTTTAAACAAGACTTATCATTTCTAAAACTAATCAAACCCAAATTAAATTAAAATTTTTAATTTAAACGAAACTTATCATTATTATTATCTAAAACACTTAAATCAAAAATGATTAATTAATATATACAAGAATCAAATCCTAAACAAAAGAAGTTAAAATAAGTTGGCCAACATTCACATAAAACAACTTAAAACAATAAAATAAGTAAAAACAAAAATTGAAAGAAAAAAAAAAAGGCAAGAATAACGTACCTAGAATACTGGGTGAGAACGACTGTGTTTTGGAAAAAATACAGTTGCGGTTTTGGTCTGTCACCAAAAGCAAAGCCATTAAGTAGAACAAAAAAAAAACAAATAAAAAGAAAATACATTGTAAGGCAGTGGTTAAAACCTACATTTACTCCATTTGGTAATACAAATCATATGGAATTAATTACCAATATAAACAATAAATTAAATATGAGCAATTAATGGTCTTTGATTAGCACGCTTTGTCAAAATTGCCAGAATTTTAACAGAGTGTGTTCTTTCCCTACTCGTGTGTATTATCCAAAAAAAATCGGGATTCAGGCTTGTTTTCTGTCGTACTGCTGCAGGAGTGGAGCTTGGTCCTTCGGGATCTCACATCGCTTGGTAATAGTGACATGTGTGTGGGTATAAGGATGAGCATGCTTTGTCAAAATTGTCTTGGTTTTGACAAAAAAAATGTGTTCCTTCTCCATCCGTGTATGTATTTATCCATGTGTATGTAACACCCCGAATATGCCCTAGTCGGATTAGGGTAAGTTTAGGGTGTAACGGAAACCGAATGTGGTTGAAATAGAGACGGAAGTGTCTAAAAGGGGCACAACCGTCATTAATTTGAAAGTTTCGGCAAGTTTCGATAAATTGAACAGTTATATCGTCATGTCTTAAATGACGTGAGAAGAATTATTTGGTGATAAAAAATGTGTAATTAGATGATGGAAGTGATTAATCGTAGTAAAGAATGTGACCGGTTTTATTTGAGTAAGGTAAGGGTATTTCGGTCATTTTGTAATTAAGGCTTAAATTGATTGAATTAGTTAATTAAGTGGGTCAATATATGAAATAGAATAGTGTTATACCAATGGAAGAAAAGGAGGGAAGTTAAGGGGTTAAAAGACAAAACTTAGCTTAAATATCTTCTTGGGACCAATAGTGTGGTGACAAGTGGCATTAGGGATAAGTGTTGGTAGGTGGCCCTCTTTAAGCAATTTTTGGCTGTTTTCTTAGGCCACTTTTGGCCGGCCTTAAGGGAAAAATAAGGGAGCAGCCGTTCATCTTCAAAAATTTCTGCTCTCTCCCTCTTTTGCTTATACTCCCCACATGGGTATTTTGAAATTCAAGTGCCTAAATCAAGTTAAAAAGGTAAGTTGTGTAATTGCATCTCTTCTTCTTCTCTAATTATGAGATTTAAAATTTATATGGAAATTATGGTTAGTAGGTATGCTAACATGAAATTTTGTGGGTTTTGATGAGGAAATTTGATGATTATGATCATGAAAGAGTATGGGAGTAGGAGAGTGCAACCAATTGAACAAAAAGGAGCAAAGGAAATGAGGTTTGGAAACTAGTTTGATTTGATGTGTTTTGATGATAAATAATATGATTTGTGATATATTTGAATGATATGTGTTGAATCTATGATGATGATAGTGAGTGCTGGCTTTAGATTGTTAAAATTGTGCATGTGAGTAGGATTTGATGAAAACTGTGTTAGAAAACACTTGACCCTTCTTCGGTCATTAGGCTTTATCCGGAGTTTTATAACTTGCAATGATATGAGACCAGTACCATTTGAAAGAGAAGACATATTCCTACAAATTGCTTAGAAATAATCTTGAGCTAATGTTAGCTCTAAGTGTCCCAAAAGTGGTCATGAAGTAGAGCTATCTTCTCTAGCCGGGTTCAGGGGAGCAGTATAGATTGTTTTAATAATAACTGAAGATTTAAGTGTCCAAATGACCTGAAATTTGTTCCATATGAAAGCTAACATCCTAAGGATCATTTTTTAAGAAGGACGTTTGGCCTAAAAATGAGGTTTAGAGGTCGATTTAGGCTGTTTATATTTGAAGTGGAAAGCAGTCCTGACTCTGTGCTTCTGTTTTGCCATTTTTAGTATGTCACGGTGGCAACCAAATTGGTTACCACCGTGACCAATTCCTAAAGAAGGCAGAATGCTTAATTTTGGACCTCACGGTCACAACCAAGTTGTTGCCACCGTGACCCTCCCCTGTTTTGCATATTTTGGGTATTTTTCCTCCCGAAACGCACCCGAACTTCATCGGAACTTTTTGGAACTTATCCGAGAGTTTTGTAAAGCATAATCAATTGGTTACAACTTAGGAATACAAGTGACTAGGGTTTTGAATAAGAATTTGGACTAAAATATTTAAAGGTTTAATGAGTCGAACACTTTCGGATTCGTCTAACATTGATATAATTATAGTATCTTAGGAGATTTGAAGCGAAGTTCTACCACCTTTATTTTTAACTTATAGAACTACGGGGTTCTGATTCCCAATTCTTTGGGATACGTAGGAAGCTTGGGGTATTCTTCCAAGTCCAAACCAAAACACCAGGACTTATTTAGACATAAAGTATAGTGTTTCAATTGAATTCTGTTAGACGCCATGATACTTATTTAAAATAAATGTGATATGTAGTTGTCGTTTTATAAAAATATATAAAGTTATTAATGACTCAAGTCTTGAGTAAGATAATGTATAGTTTAAAATTTGCATGTGATATTAAGATGGAATAAAATGAATGTTTAGGTGTGTCTTAACTTAAGTTGAACGAATATTTCGTATATCAAATACCAAACGGTTTTATATGATTGACTGAGTAATAATTAATCCTTAATAAATTGAATAGTACAAGTTCCCTATGTTGGAATTCTTGATGTTAACGCATGTGCTTAAAGAAGTAATGCTTATAAAATTGATTACGGACATTATAAGAATAAATATGTTTTTATGTAAAGTTCATTTAATTAAGAATAACTAGAGTGGGATGCTTGGTTCTCTGTCTCGAGCGCGACAGAGGCCATTTAATTTTCTGTCTCGATCGCGACTAAGATCGCGGGCGCGACTCCTTCTTATGTCATAAACGTATATCGTTGGAGCTTTTAAACATGAGTCTTGACTTGTAATTAACATATGACATATTGTTTCAATTAGGATATAATATACCATGTGAGCTATAGTTGAGATAAATGGTTAAGCCGTTAATGAATTAAATTATGATTGTAATTAAAGCTTATGGTTGGTTATATTTTTTTATGAGCCATTGCTTTAGCTTATGTATGTATTTATGAAAAGTATGAAAATATAATATGTACATCATTAAAAGAAGCAAGTATGTATTAGCCTGCATTAGTCGAGTCGTGGATAGTTAGGCATGCCTAATAGAGTTATGTGTTGCTGCAACTATGTGTACGATTCTGGACCCTGATCAGGTCCCACGATTGGATCCTTGCGATCCTTCTGTTGAATCTTTCTTAAGATTCTATGTGAATAGATTATTAAACAAAAATGAAAAGAATGTTTTGATGCCTTCAGGTATCTATGTGTTATGTGATGATATCGATACCCTCGGGTATCTATGTGTACTCGTTATCCACCCCTTTTGACTCAGCAGGCAATAAAGGAACAACAGTATGTGATTCAAATAATAAGATGTGAATTGATCAATATATATGATGACTTGTATGCATGTATGGGTTTAAGCAGTTCACAAGAATGTGACCTATGTGTGTGACGTGGGTTAGTGCTTTAAGCACTCATGGGTTTATGGGTTCCGTATTGTAGACACCGGGTCCTGAGTCAGCCTAGATCGGAGTTACCCAGTGATGAAAAATTGCTTTATCAGGCAATAACGTTAAAAATGATGATTTTCTTGTCAAATTTACATTTTAGAATAAAAATAAAAAATAATAAAAAATAAAAAAAATAAAAAAATAAAATAAAAAAATAATAATAAAAAATAATAAAAAATAAAATATTTTAGAAATTAGTTTTTGAGAATAAATTTAGTATTTTTTAGTCATATTTGAAAATTAAAAAAAAAAGAAGAAAAAAAAAAAAAAGAAGAGAGGGTGTGCTTTTGGATGGAGGGTGTGCTTTTGAAAGCACGGCTGTGCTTTCGCCTCAGTCGCCCAAAATCACCGAAATTGACATTTTTTCGCCCAAGAATCTTTTGTTTTCAATTTTTTTGAAGATTTTTCCGAGATTTGGTTGGTTTTTTCTCCTTTTTCACACTTAAATTAAGGAGAATTTAATAAAAATAATTTTATTTCTTAATTAATTAATTGTTTTTTAGTTTTTTTGGTAAAAAAAAGAAAGAGATGAGGGAAATTAGGGGGTTGGCATTTTTTCTCTCGGGGGAATTCATTTGCTTCATCCTCTCTTCCTCTTCTTCTCTAAGAAATCCATTTCTACAGATTTTTTAAGGACTCTTCACCAAAAATAAGATCTAAAAGCCAAAAAAATCAATTTTCAAGCTAAATATTGGTCTTGAAGCAAAGAAATCAATTCTTTGCTCTTGAGTTTGGTTTTTCTATCAATTACAATTTCTTGAGACAAAGAAAATAATTCTTTGTTCTTGGAAATTAATTTTGTTTTCATCAATTTCTTCTCTTTAATTTTAATTAACAATTGTTCTTGAGACAAAGAAAATCAATTCTTTGTTTTTGGGAATCAATTTAATTTTTCTTCAATTATTTTTCAAGAAATTTTTCTTTTAAATCAAAATCTCAAACTTTATCATTTCAAAACCATATTTTGCAAATCAAAACAAGGAAAATCCATCATATTTTTTCCATCGAATCCGAAATCTGAGGGTAAACATTATAGACTCGATCTCTTGATTTAATTTTTGTTTTCATCATTTTTGCTAACATTTAAATTAGTAAACATGTAGATCTATATATTTGTTGTTGATTTATTTATTTTATGTCATTTTAGATGTAGATCTAACTTTTAATATTGTTTTTAGATGTAAATCTAACTTTTAATTTCGTTATTTGTTCCCATTTTCTTTTAATTGTTTATCCTTATTATTATTATTATTATTATTATTATTATTATTATTATTATTATTATTATTATTATTATTATTATTATTATTATTATTATTATTATTATTATTTACTTATTTACTTATCTTTTGCTATTATCATCATCATATGTGCCATTAGTATATTGTTATTAGTGTTATTTATTGTTACTATCATCGTTTATCGTTATTATTATCCTTATTATTGTTTTTGTTGTTGTTGTTGTTATTGTTATTATTATTGATTTATGTTTTAAATAGTGATCTATTAATTTGTTAATTTATTTTAATATGTCGTTTAATTTATTTATCATATAATATACATGTTTTATTTAATTTATGTATTGTTATAAATGTTTAGTTGATTTTCTTACTTTGATTACTAACATCAATTTTATTTGTGTTTGTTGTCGGTGTTAAATCTTTGTGTTCCCCTGTTTGAGCACCCGTACGAATGAAGGAGGAGATCCAAGGAGTTGTTATTTTTTATTGTACTTGTTATTTTTCCTTTATTTGTTTTATTGAGTTATTAGGCATGTAATAATTAATTGAACCATTTATTTTATGCACGCTTAATCAAAAATCACACAAAAATATTTATACAAATAAAATTGGGTTTTCTAATAAAATGGGACCAATGTCCTAGCTTTTTTATCCAAAAATAAATTGTCACTTCAAAATAATTTTTTTAATTATGCATGAGAGGACCAATGTCCTCATCCTTAATAAATACCCCGTTTTATGTATGATTTATATTTTATTTACAATGGGGGTTGTATTATGCCCTTAGTTTTATTGTAATTTATTTTTATCTTTATTTTTATATTTATTTATCGTTTTATATGTGATTGATATGCGCTTTAATAAACTGCATTAATTGTGTGAGATAAAAAATAAAATTTTATAATTTAAAAACTCATTTATAATTAACCAAGGCACCAATAAGTGTGAAGTTCCGAACACCATCTCTGGTTTAGACCGATAAGAGGTTAAACTTTCCCAATTTCTTGTAAATTGGGTGGCGACTCCAAAATACCTCAAAAGTGCCTAAAGGTGTTATGGCGATAGATGGTCCTTTTCAATGTTCTATTGTAAAAGGAGGTGCCGAAAATATCTCATAACACCTAAAATCGAAAAAGACGCGAACCTATCCCTCGAATCCTAAAAGCGGATTCCCGAAGAGGGCCTTACTGGTTCCGGCGCGCGTCACAGTGGCGACTCCGCTGGGGACTGTTTGTGACTTTGCTCTGAAAATGTCTTGGTTAAAATGTATAATTGGGTTTTTAAAACTAAAATTTCATCTCTCATCTAAATTGCATTGCATCCATGCTAGAGCCTTAGAATATGCTAGTTTGGTCCCTCTTTTAACCTCGGTGCGTTCCCGAAGCACGACCCTATTTTCACTCAATTTAGGGAAGTGTTAAGGATAATCACCAGCCCAAGCCTCGTGCCATCAAATGGTATATCAAATGGTGACCCGATCGGTCGTTATGCTCTTGATGAGATAGACCCGTCGTGCAGGGACCATGCTTGGGTAGCCCTAAAGCAACACCACCTTGACCAAAGCTCAAATAATAGCAATAGATACTTCCCCTAGGTGGTATGTACCTTAATACAGTGCTTGCTACGTGGGTCATCGTGTATTAAACAAGATCAAACAAATTAAGTGGTCTTCTATGGAAAGCTTTAAAGCTTCGATAACCTCACCTTAATTTGGTTGAAGTGTCCAAATACACAATGGCCGAAAATCATACGTGTGCGCATCTTGAGAGACGTCATGCTCTAACACGCCCATTGGGTTCCCCGTTGACCCATGGGCCAAGCCCACCTAGGAAGAGACTATTTGACCTCGTGTGCGGGAGTAATAAGGTTGGAAGGATCTACTTGCTTGCATGTGTTTGTCTATGTTGCATAACACACGACCATTCATTGTATACGTCATTCATGCATGTTTTTATGATAAAATTAAAAATGAAAAAAAAAATTATTAAAAAAATAAAAAATGCATTTCATTTTGTGTGTGTATATCCTTTTGTCTGCATATCATTTTACGTATATTCTTTTCATGCATCGCATTATATCACTGTAATTTATTGATCTTTCACTCATCCAGGACCACCTGCATAATTCACAATCATGCATTATATATATATCATTCATGCATCATTTTAACAATTTAAATTTTTCAGCCATCATAGATTCGTCTAAGTGGATTAGAGGTCTTGACGGTCGGCTAGTGAGTACGGACTTGCCCTTTGGATCGCTAGAATTAGTGCTTAATTGGGAATCTGAGTCACTCTCAACAACAAGTGAATCATCCTCCATGGCAGATGAGACTAGAACTTTGACCACTCAAGACCTTGCTAAGAGGTTAGAAGATTTTGAGCAAAAAATGTTAGAAATGATGGGAGCTATGGCCGAAAGAATTACTCACCCTCCTGTTCCACAAGCACCCATTGTTCCGCAGCCGCCTGTTGCTCCACAAGCGCCGGTAGCCCCTCCTCGAGAGCAAGCCGAACCACTTATTGGTGGGGAGGCTCCTTTCGTTGGAGTTGCTGCCCATCAACCTGTCAACGAGCATAGAGTTGCCGCACCCATCGAACCAAGAGGGGAAAGGATCCCCAATCCTAATGATGACTTTGTGATAAAGGAGGAAGATGAAGAGCTAATGGTCCAACAAGCTGTGAGGGGCAGAGCACCCAGGTTAGAGGATGAGACTCTGAGGGGGATGAGATAGCAGATTGAAACTATCACCCGCGTGTTATCAGCTGAAAAAGGGATCAACCCTGAGGACAGAGATCTAGGGGATGAAGAGCTGCTACCCCAAAGGTTCAAGATGCCTGAGCTGCCGAAATTCGATGGTACTTCTGACCCATCTGCACACATCAAGCAGTATACCCTGGTAATGAAAGGCACCGGGTTGAGCAAAAAGCAAAATATGGAATATTTTTGCCTTAGTCTAGTAGGTCCGGCAGTAAACTGGTATCACGGGTTGGATAGGAGATCCAAAGAGGATTGGGACCTTCTGACCGATGAATTCATGAAGCAGTATGACTGTAGTACCAAAATGGAGGTCACCCTGAAGGACCTTGAGCTTTTACAACAAAGGAACGACGAGTCATTTCATGAATACCTCACCAGATGGAGGAACAGGGTCATGGAGATGAAGCGGAAGCCTGACACTGCTGACCAGATTAGATTGTTTATCAGGAACTCCTGCCCTTACCTAAAGGATTTACTCAGCTTTAAGGGGCTCAAAGACTGGGAGTCGCTTAAGGACATTGCTGTAGAGGCTGAGGTGGCCTACCTAGCAAAGAAGGCAAGCCAAAACAACTTTGCTGGGAAGCACTATGGGAATCAATCAGGGTTTAAATCAAGCAGTGCCGGGGGCAATAACAGCAGAAATGGCAAGACAGCAGAAGTTTCAGCTACTGGAGTGGGACAAGGTCAAAGGCACTTTTCAAATTTGGGCCGTTCTTTATCCTGGGTATTAAAGAGACTGATAAAAGAAGGAAAGCTGCAGCCCTTACCTCCTAAGCCAGCCAAAATCCAAGGACATCCGGGTCATAAAGATGATGAGTATTGTGCCTTCCATCAGCACACGGGGCATATGACAGACCGTTGTGCAAGGCTAAGGCATGAAATACAGGACTTGATCGATAGCAAGCAGATCACTGATCCTGAACAGAGGGAAAATAAGAAGAAGCCTGGCTGTAATTCCATGATTAGTTCTAGCTTGCCTGAAGAGTATGTACTGCAAGATTTGTTCGATAGTGAATATGATGCTACCACTCACCCTAAGGGAGATGAAGGAGAGATCTTCGTGACAATGATAGACTCTTGGTCCACCGGTGAGAATGGGGAAGAAAGTAAAGAAGAAAAGAAGACGGGCCAGGCTTTAGAAACGGTTAATCCCTCACGGCAGATTGAAGAGACCTGTGCTTTAATTGCCCAAGAGATGGATAAAAGGTTCGAAGAACTCGAAAAGAGGCTATTGGCCATGATTCAAGAGAGAATGGATGCCATGGCGCTAGTTCTTCAAGCTCAAGTTATGGCGACTACCCTTAGCCAAGTTGGGCCAGCCACTGTTGAGGGAGCCTATACAGCGGCGACTGTAGCATCCCCTTTTACTCTTGAGATTAGAGGCAAGGAGCCATTTGATTCACCAGTTGGGCAAGGGAGTAGCCAGAGGCCTACTACAGGATTTGGTACTGTGCCTGAAGAGGGCGAGGATCTAGTAAGGGCGTGTGATCTGGAGAAGGAAAACTTGGATATCCGCAATGATAGCAAAGGTAAGGCAAAGAGGATGGAAGTGCTAAACATGAAAGGAGGCCAAAGACACTTTTCTAATTTGGGTCGACCTCTATCCTGGGTATTGGAGAGACTAATAAAAGAAGGCAAGTTGCAACCTTTGCCACCCAGACCAGCCATAAGTCAAGGACAGCCAGGGCACATAAAGGACCTGTACTGCGCCTACCATCAACACACTGGGCACTCGACTGATTACTGCCAAACTTTGAGGAATAAGATCCAAGATCTTATTGACACCAAATAGATCACGGACCCCGAAAAGAGGGAGAAAAAGAAGGAGCCAGCCTACAATGCAGTCCCTCCACCAGATATGTGATCGGGTCTGATCCAGCAGAGTGGCATACTTTGCGAGAACTACATGGATATGAATAGGTCGCTGACACTCGTCGGGAGAGTGGAAAAGAAGATTAGGTTTTTAGACATTTTGTTTCAAGAACTCCTTATGGTAGTTTGGTTATTTTCAATAAATTGAACAAGCTTGCTTATTTGTATGGTACTCCTAGTGATTTCATTTCACATGGTCATGATGCATTCATTTTGACACTAATTCAATTAATACGATAACATCTAATCTCATAAAATCTTGATAGCAACTAATATAACTCCTGAAGAGAGGATATTTTTGAGAGATATGAAAAAAAAAAAAAAAGAAAAAAAAAACAAAATGAAAGAGCCTTTGCCTGAACATGGAACGACATATTGGTAAGGACATTATTGGATCGATGCTGCTTCAATATGCTGACATAACGACAAGCAAGTTTCAAAGGCTATTCCTTTGCTCCTTCAACATTCAAGATGCATATAATGCAGCCAAGCGAAGTCAAGCCCTGAGTGCCACGTCAGGAAATAGACGAATAAAATCTTGGACCTTCACGAGAAATGTAACCAAACCCCAGAATCCCTTCCCTTCCAACCATGCAAGACGTGTACCTCAAAACCAATCTAGACCAACCTTTGATCGTATGAGACCAAAAGCGCCCATGTAACCAGACTCAGGAGAACGACTCATTACCTTTAAAAAAAAAAGGCAAAGAACAAAAAAAAAAGGAAGAACCATAGCCTTGTCATAGTTTTATCCTACAACTCCATCCCAACCACTAATGGGTACCTCAGAAATTAAACCACCCAAAACCAGCAAAAGGAAGACACAGATCCAAGTGGAGAAGCTAACTAGCTCAACCATCTGGCGCAAGGGCCAAGAACGGAACTTTGATGCTAAAAGAACTACCGTTGAAAGGAGCAGCCTCCCAAGCTAATGAAGATGAAAACAAGTTCAATCAACATCGACAGACCGAAGGAAAGTTCATGGCAAAGGCTAAAAAAAAAGACTGAGAGAAAATCTTCAATCATGAAAACCCGAGAGGGCTGATTGATAACAGGAGTTAGATGCTTTCAGGATCTATTCTGCGATCAGATGAGATCTTATATTATTTGAGATTAATGCCAAACAATGATCATGTTTGATGAAATCAAATGGAAGAACATGCATTTGTGCAATATGATCAGAGCAGTCCAACCTGTGTGATTAGAATCATCTACTGTGTACCCTCTGCTGCTCTCAACATTCGGGTCCTTCTGTCAACTTACCCTGCTGTCAACAACGGATGCAATCCTACAGTGTCATCATAGGAAGAGTCAAGTTCATATAGCTACAACTAAGACGCAAGCATATGCCAATCATACCCGAAAGACCTTTCGCAACAACTCCAACTTCTCTCGCACAAAAAAAAAAAAGGCCGTTAGAGATGAAAACCGTGACTGGCGCTCTAAGCAAAAGTTAGGCCAAAGGGCAGGGTGAAAACCTGGCAACAGGCAGTCTGCCCTACAAAAAAAAATGAAATAAATAAAAGCCGCTGGATTGGGTTGGGTCCATTCCAGGCAGAAAAATAAGGCACAGGGTTATGTGAAAATCCGATAAGGACGCATCTCCCGCTAAGAAAAGCTAGTGTGAAAATCCACAAGGGATGCACTACCTTAAAATAATGACTACAGGTATCAGAAGAGAACCTCATAATCCTCAAAAGCATGAAATTCAAAAGCAATTCCAGGGGGCATTGATCCCACCTCAAATTACGACCAAATTGGCCGTCACCTCCAAATCCATTTGGATGAATTCTTATCATACATTACTGCATACATATGCATCTCATGTGCATGCTCACCACTTTTCCTGCAAATTTTGTTTTTCCTATTTTGCAGACAGAGATTCGATGTGAACACCGACAGAAGCCAAGTGACAACATCAGTACAAACATCAATCCAAACAAGCCACCAAAACAACATCAATCCAGACATCAGTTCAATCATCAATCCAAGCATTAATCAAAGCCCTCTCAAGAGGCAAATCTCTAAATCCTCTTAAGAGGCAATTCAGAAGACCTTTGAGGAGGCAAATCTCGAAGACCTCTGAGGAGGCAAATCCTAAAGCCCTCTGAGGAGGCAAATCTTAAGAACCTTTGAGGAGGCAAATATCGAAGCCCTCTGAGGAGGTGAATCTCGAAGACCTTAGAGGAGGCAAATCTAGACGACCTTTGAGGAGGCAAATCCTAAAGCCCTCTGAGGAGGCAAATCTTAAGGACCTTTGAGGAGGCAAATATCGAAGCCCTCTGAGGAGGCGAATCTCGAAGACCTTTGAGGAGGCAAATCTAGATGACCTTTGAGGAGGCAAATCCTGAAGCCCTCTGAGGAGGCAAATCCCGAAGACCTCTGAGGAGGCAAATCTCGAAGCCCTTTGAGGAGGCAAATCTTGAAGCCCTCCGAGGAGGCAAATCTTGAAGACCTCTGAGGAGGCAAATCCCGAAGACCTCCGAGGAGGAATAAACTAAAAGTCCTCTGAGAAGGCAAAATCTCAAAGTCCTCTGAGGAGGCAATATCTCAAAGTCCTCTGAGGGGGCAAAATTTCTAAGTCCTCTCAAGGAGCACCACTTTATCATCTCAGAAGGGTTAGCATGATGGCGGCACTACTACTCTACGGAGGGTTAGCACGACCACGGCACTACCACTTCATCATCTCAGAAGGGTTAGCACGATGGCGGCACTACCATTCTACGGAGGGTTAGCACGACCACGGCACTACCACTTCGAATCACAGAAGGGTTAGCACGATGGCGGCACTACCACTCTAAGGAGGGTTAGCACGACCACGGCACTACCACTTCAAATCACAGAAGGGTTAGCACGATCACGGCACTACCGCTTCAACTAAAAGACAACACACCGACAACATGACAATAACGACCACAACAGCATCACTCGCTTCGGAAAGAAGGCCGCCTCAGGTACGTGTCTCTTTCCTTCTTCTCCTTTAGTTTAGGCTCACCTAAACACTAGTGTACTAGCTTCCCCTAAACTGGGGGCAACTGTAGACAACGGGTCCTGAGTCAGCCTAGATCGGAGTTACCCAATGATGAAAAATTGCTTTCTTAGGCAATAACGTTAAAAATGATGATTTTCTTGTCAAATTTGTATTTTAGAATAAAAATAAAAAATAATAAAAAATAAAAAAATAAAAAAATAATAATAAAAAATAATAATAAAAAATCAAATATTTTAGAAATTAGTTTTTGAGAATAAATTTAGTATTTTTTAGTCATATTTGAAAATTAAAAATAAAAAAGAAGAAAAAAAAAAAAAGAAGAGAGGGTGTGCTTTTGGATGGAGGGTGTGCTTTTATATCACACCCCGTTTGCCCCCTAGTAGAATGAGCCTGTCTGTCTGTCTATCTGCCTGTCTGTATGTGTAAGCATTCGCATGTGTTCAGCATTTCATAAGGGTATTTTAGTAAAATATATGTTTTTGGGTTTTATTATTATTAGGGGTGCATACATGGCATTAGTGTGTAATATAGGTTATTTTAGTGTGAGTGATTAGTTCACCAATAGGAAATTGATACATATTTAGGATAAAGAAAAGAAAAAGAAAAAGGAATGAAAGAAAAGGGACTTAGAGATTTACGTTTCTTTTCTCACTCACTTTCTTCTTCTTCACTTTCTTTATTTCAAGTACTGTATTATTGATTCAAGGTCTTATTGGTGAAATTAATCCTCTCCTTGCATCCCCTAGCTTGGTAAGTGTATGTCTTTGTCTTTGTGTTACTGTAACTTTACATCTTCATCTTCTTCTTTAGGTTGAGTTGTAATTTAGGGTTCCATGTTGATGTTCATTACTGTGTTTGTGTTCTAGCTGAGGCTCCACGCGATCCCAAAGGCAAAGAGGTTGCTGGGAGCAGTGGGACTAAGTGTTAGAAGCTTAGAATCCAGGTTTGGGAATGTCTACTGTGAAATTGTGTGATTTTGATTTTACTGTAAAATTCTAGGGTTTATGTTCTTTTAAATTTGAATGCATATGTTCTTGATTTGATTTGATTAATTAGTTGATGAATTGAATTGTATAATTGTTGCCTATGTTGTCTGAGATGATTTCTGGAAGGTAAGAACAGGTTTGTATGGTTGTAAATCAAATTGGGATTGAATTCTTGGTTCTGAAAATTCTGGAAATTCTGGAAAATCGAGGTACAGTAGTAGTTCTCCCTCTGTCGCGTGACTCGCTACGAAGGAAGGCAAGTCACGAGACGTGACCCTCGGTCACGCCGTGACCTGCCTGCTGAGAAGCCAGTCACGTGACCAGCTGAAGAACAAGCAAGTCACGCGACGTGATCCTCGGTCACGTCGTGCGACCTGCGAAGACGTTGCGTGATCTGCGAGATCACGCGACGTGATCTGCGAGGAGAGTAGCACGTCACGAGACGTGACGTTCAGTCACGCCGTGACCTGCTAGGGCGTTGCGTGATTTGCGAAGATCATGCAACGTGACCGGCGAGGAACAAGCAAGTCACGTCGCGTGACCCTCGGTTACGTCGCGTGACCTGCCTGTTGGGAAGGCCAGTCACGCTTCGTGACCAGCCATTCTCGCCCGTTTCTCCGTTCAGCTCATTTTTCCGAAATTTCCTAGTTTTTAACTCAGAAATGAATTTGGTATTTCTTCTGAATGGACTTTACTGTTGTATGATGCATGTCTTACTGTTTAATGCTTCGATATGCGTGATACCATGATTTTCTGATGAATTATATTCTGTATCCTAAAATGTGATCTGTTTGACGCATAACCTGCTAGAGTCAAGTAAGTGGATAGTTAGGCATGCCTAATAGAGTCTTTAGCTGCAGCCCTAAGTTCAGTTTGGACCCCGATCAGGTCCCCGTTTGGTTCCTCGCGAACCCATCAGTATAGATTCTTTTTTAAGATTCCCTCAGTATATAAATAACATGCTTTGATAAATGATACAATATTTGATTTGTACCTGTGAGGTACCCTCAGTATTCGATTCGTACCCGTAAGGTACCTTCAGTACACTCGTTATCCACTGTCTAGAGTCAGCAGGTGTTCTTTATTTGTTAATTAGAATTGTTCTGATCTGATTTGACTACCATATGGAATTTCTGAATGAGTTGATGATGAAACACATGCTGGATTATTCTATAATGAATATGATTGTGAGATATTGACTATATGGCCTTTATACGTGAATACGTTTATATGTATTATGCTAACCTTTGCATATTGCCATTCTGAATGTGACATGTTTAGGCGACCATTGTGAATGGCCGTCCATAATTTATGTGTGTTTCCCCACTAAGCGTTTATCGCTTAGCACGGTGTTTTTATCCGTGCAGGTGCGGAAGGAGTTTTGCCTTGTGAGAGTCGCTGTCATCAAGCCAACACAGAAGAGTTTTAGTGTAGTGCTATTTTTGTATCAGTGATGATTCTTTTTGTATAGAACTCTCATGTATCAGTTTTGTATCAGCTTCCGCTTTTGTATGTATATTTTGGGTTATGTAATATTATTTTTGTATCAGCTTGCTGATCAGAACATTATTGTAATAGTTTAATTATAGTAATGCATGATCAGCTTTTGCTTTCTGCATGTAAAGTTTTTAATTATTCTGTATTTTCTGAATGTATGTTATGAATGATTGTATGTTATACTTTGTACTTGCTTGGTGGCACCTTTACTCATACGGCATCTCACTCCTTCTCGGATGGGATCGCCTACGTATGGGAAGGGGGTGTTACAGTTTGTGGTATCAGAGCATAGGTTTAGGCGTTTCTGGGTGTTGTTGTGATTGTTTTGAGTTTCTTAGATGTGTATGTGTCTAGATCTGTGTTGGCTGATACGGTTGTTTCTTGTTTGTTTAGATGGCTTCTAATTCTGCTCATGGTGCGCGTGAGGAATCCGCCGAGAGTGTGAATCCTCCAGCTATAGATCCGTCTGTTTCTGTTACTGTGTCGGCTCAGCATGCTAGGGTCCAGCCCGAGGCTGCAGCCATGCCCTTTGAGGCTATGTTCAGACTGCATCAGGACATGGCTAGGGTTTTGGAGAGAGTGACTGCTCCTAGAGCACCTATGGAGAATCTGAGGAGGGCAGGAGTTGAGGATTTCTATGGCACTGGTTTGAATGAATCTGAGTTGGCAGAGAGATGGTTAGATAAAGTAAAGCGTGCCTTGAGAGAGATTCGGTGTCCTCCCGACCAGCAGGCAGAGTGTGCATTAGCTCTTCTACAAGGGTCTGCATTTGAATGGTGGGAATTGGTTTGCAGGCATCCTCAGTTACCGGATCCGATTACCTGGGAGTTCTTTGAGGGTGAGTTCACAAAGAAGTACATTACTCAGACTTATAGAGATTCGAGATGGGCGCAGTTTTTGAGTTTGAGACAGAGGGCCATGTCTGTAGCAGATTATGAGAAGGAGTTCAATAGGTTATCTCGCTATGCCCCACGAGGAGTTATGACTGATGACTTTAGATGCAAGCATTTCGAGGCAGGGTTAAATGAGTCTCTGAAGATTGCTTTGATTTCTCTGATGTGCATACCTGGGGTCAGCTATTATCAGATTGTTGAGGCTGCTGTGAGAGCTGAGTTGTCTGAGACTGTGATGAGAGAGAGAGCTCAGAGGAGGAGTTCTTCTCGTGGAGGATCTTCTTCGAGTAAGAGATCTAGGAACCCACAGGATGAGTCAGCATCTGGTCCGGCTTCTAGAGGTAGACGTCAGGGTTCTACAGCTGTGTTAGGTTCTGGTAGGGGTGGTAGAGCTGAGACTACACCAGTTTGTCCTCATTGTAGTAAGACACATCGGGGTGAGTGTAGGTGGCTCTCCGGTGCATGCTTCAGGTGTGGGAGTTCGGAGCATCAGTTGGCCAGTTGTCCGAGATTGCAGGAGGATTCGGGTTCCCAGAGAGAGGGCAGTAGGGTCGGTTCGAATGCTTCTCAGGCTACCCGTGGCAGAGGCCGAGGTAGAGGTGGCCGGCATAGAGATGGAGCTGCTTCTGAGACTGTTGAGCATCATCCTCAGGGTGCCATTAGAGCATATGCTATGAGAGCCAGAGATGAGCAGGACGCGCCTGATGTTATTGCTGGTAAGTTCCTACTCCATGACACTGAGTTGTATGCTCTAATTGATCCTGGTTCCACACACTCATACTTGTGCACAGATAAAATTGTTGATAAATTGCATTCAGTTGATCAGTTAGAATATGAGATTTGTGTGACCAGTCCATTAGGGCATAGTGTCAGTGTGAGTAGAGTTTTTAGGAGTTGTCCTTTGATTGTTGAGGGAGCTGTGCTTCCAGCGGATTTGATTGAGTTACCCTTCAGAGAGTTTGACTTGATTCTGGGTATGGACTGGTTGGGTAAACATCGGGCTGTAGTTGATTGCCATAGGAAGACAGTTGTACTTCGGGATAGAAGTCAGTCTCTTGTGTTTCTGAAAGGTTTGGGTGCTAGTTCGTTGAATAATGTGATTTCTGCGATGCAAGCTAAGAGATTCATCAGGAAAGGTTGTGAGGCTTTTCTAGCAGTTGTGTTAGATTCCAAGAGGGATCAGGTTCAGATTGAGGACATTCCTGTAGTGCGGGAGTTTAGTGATGTGTTCCCGAGCGAGTTGCCTGGTTTGCCTCCTGAGAGAGAGGTTGAGTTGTCCATTGAGATTATGCCAGGTATAGCACCTATTTCGAGAGCACCTTATCGGATGGCTCCTGTAGAGTTGAGGAAACTTAAATCTCAGCTACAAGAGTTATTGGATAAGGGGTTTATTCGACCTAGCATATCTCCATGGGGAGCTCCAGTTCTGTTTGTCAAGAAGAAAGATGGATCCCTGCGGATGTGTATTGACTACCGCCAGATTAATAAAGTTACAGTGAAGAACAAGTATCCTTTGCCTAGGATTGAGGATTTATTTGATCAGCTTCGAGGTGCGGGTGTCTTCTCCAAGATAGATCTTCGATCAGGGTACTATCAGCTTCGGGTTCAGGATGCAGATGTGGTTAAGACTGCATTTCGGACTAGGTATGGCCATTATGAGTTTCTTGTGATGCCGTTTGGTTTGACAAATGCTCCAGCGGCTTTTATGGATCTGATGAATCGTGTGTTTAGGCCATACTTAGATCGATTTGTAGCAGTGTTCATTGATGATATCTTGGTATATTCCAGGGATGAGAGTGAGCATGAGGAGCATCTCCGATTGGTTTTACAGATGTTGAGAGAGCATTAGTTATTTGCTAAGCTTAGCAAGTGTGATTTCTGGCTTCGAGAAGTGTCATTTTTGGGTCACATTGTTTCAGCTAGAGGTATCCAGGTAGATCCAGCTAAGATTGAGGCGATAGTTGATTGGAAAGCGCCTCGAAATGTTCAGGAAGTGAGGAGTTTCCTCGGCTTAGCAGGTTATTACCGTCGGTTCGTTAAAGGATTGTCTGTGATTGCTGCTCCTATGACTAGATTGTTGAGGAAAGGAGTCAGATTTGAGTGGTCAGATAGGTGTCAGTCTTGTTTTGATCGGTTAAAGCAGTTGCTTGTTGAGGCTCCTATCCTTACTCAACCCATTTCGGGTAAGGAGTTTGTCATTTACAGTGATGCTTCTGGAGTTGGTCTTGGATGTGTGCTGATGCAGGAAGGTAAAGTAGTGGCTTATGCTTCTCGTCAGTTGAAGCCACATGAGAGGAACTATCCGACGCATGATCTTGAGCTGGCAGCTGTAATCTTTGCTTTGAAGATTTGGCGTCACTACCTGTATGGGGAAAAGTGTAGGATCTTCTTGGACCACAAGAGTTTGAAGTACTTCCTCTCACAGAAAGAGTTGAACATGAGACAGCGGCGTTGGCTTGAGTTATTTAAGGACTACGACTGCATTGTGGATTACCATCCTGGTAAGGCCAATGTAGTCGCCGATGCTTTGAGTCGGAAATCGGTTTCAGCTTTGTTCTTAAGGCGATTCAGATGGCGATTCGGTTCAGATGGGGCTTTGCTTGCCCAGTTGCGTGTGAAGCCTACTCTAAGACAGAGGATAGTGGATGATCAGAGAGATGACCAGAGGCTTCAGCAGATTGTGCATGAGGTTAGATTGGGTAAGCCATCAGAGTTCTCAGTTCAGGATGAGGTACTTATGTTCAGAGATCGTTTGTGTGTGCCAGAATCTGAGGATTTGAGGAGACAGCTCATGAGTGAGGCGCATAGTTCAGTCTTTACTATGCATCCGGGCAGTGAGAAGATGTATAGAGATATGAAGCAATTCTATTGGTGGTCCGGTATGAAGCGTGATATAGTGGATTTTGTTTCCAAGTGCTTGACTTGTCAGCAGGTAAAGGCTGAGCATCAGGTTCCTTCAGGTTTGCTTATGCCTTTATCCATTCCTGAGTGGAAATGGGACGACATCGCCATGGACTTTGTTTATGGTTTGCCTTTGACTCAGAGGAAGCATGATTCGGTTTGGGTTATTGTGGATCGGCTTACAAAATCAGCTCACTTCTTGCCAGTTAGAGTGGACTACTCGATGGACAGATTGGCCAGTATCTATGTGGATGAGATAGTTCGGTTGCATGGTGTGCCTTTGTCCATAGTGTCAGATCGGGATCCGAGGTTTACTTCCAAGTTTTGGAAGGAGTTACAGAGAGCTTTGGGCACTAGGTTGAACTTCAGTACAGCGTTTCATCCTCAGACCGATGGTCAGTCAGAGAGAGTTATTCAGATTCTGGAGGATATGATGAGAGCTTGTGCTTTGGACTTTCCGGGTAGCTGGGACAGATATGTATCGTTGATGGAGTTTGCCTACAACAACAGTTTTCAGTCGAGCATCGGTATGGCACCATATGAGGCTTTGTATGGTCGTCGGTGTAGGACTCCGATTTGTTGGACAGAGCTATCCGAGAGATCTATGATTGGACCAGACTTGGTCCGGGATACTGAAGATAAAATCAAAGTAGTGCAGCGGAATTTGAAGGCAGCCAAAGATCGACAGAAGTCTTATGCCAATTTGAAGAGGAAAGACGTGCAATTTGAGATCGGGGACAAAGTTTTCCTTAAAGTTTCTCCTTGGAGGAGAGTGCTTCGATTTGGAAAGAAGGGTAAGCTGAGTCCTCGTTTCATTGGACCTTATGAGATTTTGGCTAAGGTAGGACCTGTAGCCTATAGATTGGCGCTACCGATGGAGTTAGCTAAGTTGCATGATGTATTCCACGTTTCGATGCTTCGTCGGTACAGATCAGATCCTTTGCATGTTCTGTCAGTTCAGGATATCCAGGTTCAGCCAGACTTCTCTTATGATGAGGAACCGCGAGCTATTCTAGCCCGAGAGGTGAGGCAGTTGAGGAATAAGCAGATTCCCTTAGTTAAAGTATTGTGGATCCATCATGGAGTCGAAGAAGCGACTTGGGAACTAGAGGAGTCCATGAGAGCTCAGTACCCTCAGTTATTCAGTTCAGGTGAGAATTTCGAGGACGAAATTCTTATTAGTAGGGGAGAGTTGTCACACCCCGTTTGCCCCCTAGTAGAATGAGCCTGTCTGTCTGTCTATCTTCCTGTCTGTATGTGTAAGCATTCGCATGTGTTCAGCATTTCATAAGGGTATTTTAGTAAAATATATGTTTTTGGGTTTTATTATTATTAGGGGTGCATACACGGCATTAGTGTGTAATATAGGTTATTTTAGTGTGAGTGATTAGTTCACTAATAGGAAATTGATACATATTTAGGATAAAGAAAAGAAAAAGAAAAAGGAATGAAAGAAAAGGGACTTAGAGATTTACGTTTCTTTTCTCACTCACTTTCTTCTTCTTCACTTTCTTTATTTCAAGTAATGTATTATTGATTCAAGGTCTTATTGGTGAAATTAATCCTCTCCTTGCATCCCCTAGCTTGGTAAGTGTATGTCTTTGTCTTTGTGTTACTGTAACTTTACATCTTCATCTTCTTCTTTAGGTTGAGTTGTAATTTAGGGTTCCATGTTGATGTTCATTACTGTGTTTGTGTTCTAGCTGAGGCTCCACGCGATCCCAAAGGCAAAGAGGTTGCTGGGAGCAGTGGAACTAAGTGTTAGAAGCTTAGAATCCAGGTTTGGGAATGTCTACTGTGAAATTGTGTGATTTTGATTTTACTGTAAAATTCTAGGGTTTATGTTCTTGTAAATTTGAATGCATATGTTCTTGATTTGATTTGATTAATTAGTTGATGAATTGAATTGTATAATTGTTGCCTATGTTGTCTGAGATGATTTCTGGAAGGTAAGAACATGTTTGTATGGTTGTAAATCAAATTGGGATTGAATTCTTGGTTCTGAAAATTCTGGAAATTATGGAAAATCGAGGTACAGTAGTAGTTCTCCCTCTGTCGCGTGACTCGCTACGAAGGAAGGCAAGTCACGAGACGTGACCCTCGGTCACGCCGTGACCTGCCTGCTGAGAAGCCAGTCACGTGACCAGCTGAAGAACAAGCAAGTCACGCGACGTGATCCTCAGTCACGTCGTGCGACCTGCGAAGACGTTGCGTGATCTGCGAGATCACGCGACGTGATCTACGAGGAGAGTAGCACGTCACGAGACGTGACGTTCAGTCACGCTGTGACCTGCTAGGGCGTTGCGTGATTTGCGAAGATCATGCAACGTGACCGGCGAGGAACAAGCAAGTCACCTCGCGTGACCCTCGGTCACGTTGCGTGACCTGCCTGTTGGGAAGGCCAGTCACGCCTCGTGACCAGCCATTCTCGCCCGTTTCTCCGTTCAGCTCATTTTTCTGAAATTTCCTAGTTTTTAACTCAGAAATGAATTTGGTTTTTCTTCTGAATGGACTTTACTGTTGTATGATGCATGTCTTACTGTTTAATGCTTCGATATGCGTGATACCATGATTTTCTGATGAATTATATTCTGTATCCTGAAATGTGATCTGTTTGACGCATAACCTGCTAGAGTCAAGTAAGTGGATAGTTAGGCATGCCTAATAGAGTCTTTAGCTGCAGCCCTCAGTTCAGTTTGGACCCCGATCAGGTCCCCGTTTGGTTCCTCGCGAACCCATCAGTATAGAATCTTGTTTAAGATTCCCTCAGTATATAAATAACATGCTTTGATAAATGATATAATATTTGATTTGTACCTGTGAGGTACCCTCAGTATTCGATTCGTACCCGTAAGGTACCTTCAGTACACTCGTTATCCACTGTCTAGAGTCAGCAGGTGTTCTTTATTTGTTAATTAGAATTGTTCTGATCTGATTTGACTACCATATGGAATTTCTGAATGAGTTGATGATGAAACACATGCTGGATTATTCTATAATGAATATGATTGTGAGATATTGACTATATGGCCTTTATACGTGAATACGTTTATATGTATTATGCTAACCTTTGCATATTGCCATTCTGAATGTGACATGTTTAGGCGACCATTGTGAATGGCCGTCCATAATTTATGTGTGTTTCCCCACTAAGCGTTTATCGCTTAGCATGGTGTTTTTATCCGTGCAGGTGCGGAAGGAGTTTTGCCTTGTGAGAGTCGCCGTCATCAAGCCAACACAGAAGAGTTTTAGTGTAGGGCTATTTTTGTATCAGTGATGATTCTTTTTGTATAGAACTCTCATGTATCAGTTTTGTATCAGCTTCCGCTTTTGTATGTATATTTTGGGTTATGTAATATTATTTTTGTATCAGCTTGCTGATCAGAACATTATTGTAATAGTTTAATTATAGTAATGCATGATCAGCTTTTGCTTTCTGCATGTAAAGTTTTTAATTATTCTGTATTTTCTGAATGTATGTTATGAATGATTGTATGTTATACTTTGTACTTGCTTGGTGGCACCTTTACTCATACGGCATCTCACTCCTTCTCGGATGGGATCGCCTACGTATGGGAAGGGGGTGTTACATTTTAAAAGCACGGCTGTGCTTTTGCACAGTGTGCATTACGCGCACTGCGCGCAAAAGCACAGCTGTGCTTTTTTTAAAAGCACAGCTGTGCTTTCGCCTCAGTCGCCCAAAATCACCGAAATTGACATTTTTTTGCCCAAAAATCTTTTGTTTTCAATTTTTTTGACTTTTTTGAAGATTTTTCCGAGATTTGGTTGGTTTTTTCTCCTTTTTCACACTTAAATTATGGAGAATTTAATAAAAATAATTTTATTTCTTAATTAATTAATTGTTTTTTAGTTTTTTTGGTAATAAAAAGAAAGAGATGAGGGAAATTAGGGGGTTGGCATTTTTTCTCTCGGGGGAATTCATTTGCTTCATCCTCTCTTCCTCTTCTTCTCTAAGAAATCAATTTCTACATATTTTTTAAGGGCTCTTCACCAAAAATAAGATCTAAAAGCCAAAAAAATCAATTTTCAAGCTAAATATTGGTCTTGAAGCAAAGAAATCAATTCTTTGCTCTTGAGTTTGGTTTTTCTATCAATTACAATTTCTTGAGACAAAGAAAATAATTGTTTGTTCTTGGAAATTAATTTTGTTTTCATCAATTTCTTCTCTTTAATTTTAATTAACAATTGTTCTTGAGACAAAGAAAATCAATTCTTTGTTTTTGGGAATCAATTTAATTTTTCTTCAATTATTTTTCAAGAAATTTTTCTTTTAAATCAAAATCTCAAACTTTATCATTTCAAAACCATATTTTGCAAATCAAAACAAGGAAAATCCATCATATTTTTTCCATCGAATCCGAAATCTGAGGGTAAACATTCTAGACTCGATCTCTTGATTTAATTTTTGTTTTCATCATTTTTGCTAACATTTAAATTAGTAAACATGTAGATCTATATATTTGTTGTTGATTTATTTATTTTATGTCATTTTAGATGTAGATCTAACTTTTAATATTGTTTTTAGATGTAGATCTAACTTTTAATTTCGTTATTTGTTCCCATTTTCTTTTAATTGTTCATCCTTATTATTATTATTATTATTATTATTATTATTATTATTATTATTATTATTATTATTATTATTATTATTATTTACTTATTTACTTATCTTTTGCTATTATCATCATCATATGTGCCATTAGTATATTGTTATTAGTGTTATTTATTGTTACTATCATCGTTTATCGTTATTATTATCCTTATTATTGTTATTATTATTTTTGTTGTTGTTGTTGTTATTGTTATTATTATTGCTTTATGTTTTAAATAGTGATCTATTAATTTGTTAATTTATTTTAATATGTCGTTTAATTTATTTATCATATAATATACATGTTTTATTTAATTTATGTATTGTTATAAATGTTTAGTTGATTTTCTTACTTCGATTACTAACATCAATTTTATTTGTGTTTGTTGTCGGTGTTAAATCTTTGTGTTCCCCTGTTTGAGCACCCGTACGAATGAAGGAGGAGATCCAAGGAGTTGTTATTTTTTATTGTACTTGTTATTTTTCCTTTATTTGTTTTATTGAGTTATTGGGCATGTAATAATTAATTGAACCATTTATTTTATGCACGCTTAATCAAAAATCACACAAAAATATTTCTACAAATAAAATTGGGTTTTCTAATAAAATGGGACCAATGTCCTAGCTTTTTTATCCAAAAATAAATTGTCACTTCAAAATAATTTTTTTAATTATGCATGAGAGGACCAATGTCCTCATCCTTAATAAATACCCCGTTTTATGTATGATTTATATTTTATTTACAATGGGGGTTGTATTCTGCCCTTAGTTTTATTGTAATTTATTTTTATCTTTATTTTTATATTTATTTATCGTTTTATATGTGATTGATATGCGCTTTAATAAACTGCATTAATTGTGTGAGATAAAAAATAAAATTTTATAATTTAAAAACTCATTTATAATTAACCAAGGCACCAATAAGTGTGAAGTTCCGGACACCATCTCTGGTTTAGACCGATAAGAGGTTAAACTTTCCCAATTTCTTGTAAATTGGGTGGCGACTCCAAAATACCTCAAAAGTGCCTAAAGGTGTTATGGCGATAGATGGTTCTTTTCAATGTTCTATTGTAAAAGGAGGTGCCGAAAATATTTCATAACACCTAAGATCGAAAAAGACGCGAACCTATCCCTCGAATCCTAAAAGCGGATTCCCGAAGAGGGCCTTACTGGTTCCGGCGCGCGTCACATGTATGAATCTTTGTTTATGAATAGGATAATACCTTTGTATAAATTGGTTTATGTGATCTAATACTCCATTGATTAGAAAGTTATATGGTAAGACCTGTGTAAGTAAATTGTATGAAATGAATTTTGGGAACCGTAATGAATGTAAATAAGTGAACAAAATGACATGTATATGATGCGAAAAGGTGTATTATTACATAAGTGATTTGTTAACATTGATACATGAAGTGAGTAGTTATTTTGATGATCTACTAGAAAATATCCAACTTGTTATGATAGATACGATTATACTTTCTGTATTATGTTTTTTTTTGAACTTATCTGACGGCTCTTCTTAGTGGTCGTCTATATTTATATGTTTCCCACTAAGCTTTATGCTTAGCACAGATTTTCCTTTAATTCGTGTAGGTACCATTGATCGGATCGTTCGAGAGTCCTTCCGCAGCAGTCCAGGCCAGTGCAAGACTATGAAAGGATTTTAGGATAGGATTTGTGTAGTCTTCGAAATGTATACAAGATTGGTAGTTATAAATAATAAGTTTGTATAAGTGAATTTAGTTTCGTAAATGATCTATCTGTAGTAAACTCTGGAAAAGTTATACTTTATGGTGTGATTGTGTAATGAATTTAAAGTTAACCATTATGTGCTATTGGAAACGAAAGAAATTTTATAATTCATATTTTAGCTTAAAGGTTTATAAGTTTTACTTGGTTGTTCGGTAATGCCCTTGACCATCGTCGTGAACCACCGGTTTACGGTATGGTTTACTACGTACGGGTAAGGGGTGTTACAGTGTGTGTATTATATAAAAAAAAGTAATTAATGGAAAATAAATCAATAAATCAAATGGCAAAAAAATAAATATAATAGGTGGAAGGAGATTATTTTGCTTTTATATCATTTAACACGGATTCAAAAATTTATTTCTACAAGATCAATCTAATCATCGAAACAATTGAAATTTTTGGACAAATAAATTATTCCCCCAAAAAAATGTACAGTACATAAAGCAAAGGTATAAGAATTTAAAGTGTAAAATTTTAAATTGCAAAGAGTAAACTGCAAAATTAAATAAAGTATAATAAATAAATGCAAATAAATGTGCACAAAATAAATTAATATAATAAATAAAAAATTGAAATTTAAAGAACATAAAATAAATGCGGAAAGTAAATGACATTAAAATAAATTGCAAATAAAAATAAATAACAATAAATAAAATAATTTCCACACACTAACACCATAGAAAGCAAATCAAGTGACTGATTTTTACAGATTGAATTCGATCCTAGAAATACATGGGAATTGTTCGTAAAATAACTATAAGATTAAAAGTTGTGATTTTGATCCCTCAAAGTGTTAAACTGATCACTGGGATCCTTTATCCCCAAGAAAAGAAGAACAAGGAGGAACAAGCAAAAAATATGATTAAATGATTGAAAGTGTAGAATTGAAAAAAAATGTATTTGAGATGAGATGAAAAAAAAATCAAAATACTAATGGTGCGTTCGGGGAGAATATTATTTCCGGTTTTTTATTTTTTATTTTTGGAAAATAAAACCAAAACATGTTCGGTAAATTATTTTTCATTTCGGCTTTTGCAAAAATTTAAAAAAGTGACTTTCATATTAAAAACAAATTAAAAATAAAAATTTTCAAAATGTGATTTTTACGATTTTGCTACTTGATCCTTATTATCATCACTGTCACTGCCATTGCCACTGCCGCTGCTGCCTTCACTGCCACCACACCGCTAACACCACCGCCGCTACCACACCTTCGTCGCTACCATCACCGCCACCACCACACTGCCGTCGCTGCCACCACTACGCCTCCGCCACTACCACTACCACGCCGTCGTTGTCGCTGCCACCACCACCACATTCACCTCCACCACCACACTGCTGCTGCCTCCACCACCACCATGCCGCCGCTGCCACCACAATCACACTGCCGCTACCACTACAACCACACTACAGTCGCCACCACCACCACCACACTGCCGCCGCCGCCATGCCGCCGCCGCCATGCCTCCGCCACACTGCCGCCACAACCAAATTACTGCCACCACCATAACCACATCGTCACCATTACCGCTGCCGCCCCTACCGCCGCCACCACGCCTCCGCCACTATAACCACCACATTGCCGCCGCCACCACAACCACACCGTTGCCGTCACCATAACCACATCACCGCCACTATTGCTGCCGCCTCCACTGCCACCACCACAACCACACTGCTGCAGCCTCCATCACCACCACACTACCGTTTTTGCCATTTCTACCGGCAAAATTTTTATTATAATATGCATGAATAATTAAAAAATATGATAAAGTTTTTAAATATATAAAATAGTTTTCTAAAAAATAAATAACAAAAACTAAAATTAGTTTTTGGATTTTAAAAATAAAAAACGTAAAACTTTATCGAACACACTCTAAATTAAAGGTCCCTATTATAATCACCTATCGAATTTGACTTAAAACACAAGGATTAAAGAGTAAATCCAATTCAAAAGTAGAAATAATAAAAATAATTTTAATTGCAGAAATTTTAGAAAGAAAATAGCTGCTGAAAAGTGTGTTTTTTCAGTAAAAAAATCTCTTGGGAAAATGTGCCTCTCTTTCAATTTTTAAAGAGAGGGCATGAAAATAGGGTTATTTTTGAACTCTAAGCAAAAGCACAGCCATGAAAAGACAAAAGTATGGTTGTGCTTCTATTAAAAACACACCATTCTTCACATATTTAAAGGCCAAAATTTCATTTTTATTTTAAATTATGTTATAATCCTTCAAACTTCATTTTTAACCCTCTAACAATTTTTAGGGCTTCAATTGAGTTCCAATCTCTCATCGGATTCAATCAAAGGTACCAAAATTTTATACTATTATTTTTATTTTTAAAATTGAAAACTTCTGAAACAAGATAAAACTTTTTTCCTTTTTTTCACAAAGCCTTTTTCATTATTAAGTAATCCTTGACACGGATGACTCAACCTAAGATCCAATTTTAAGAAAGCAATTAGGTGTGTGTGAGGTGAGCCAAAGTTCATAAATGGTACTTAGTTGGAATGTCCGCATTCGCCATAGTCCAAGCGATATGCTCTCTTAGTAAGCAATAGTTGAAATAATCCAAGTGATAGGATCTCCTGGTAGGCAACGGGTGATCTAAGACACATGATATTTGCTAAATTGAAATTTTAACGTTTGACCCAAGATGCACAGTGTTCACCGGATCAGAGTTTTAACCTTTAAAGTAGGTCTGATATGTGATGTATGATGTTCGCCAAATTAAGAAATTGACCTTTGAAGTAGGTATGATTTAGGACATGCGATGTTCACCAAATCAGATTGTTGGTTAGACCCTTAAAAAGAATAATTTGGTTAGTTAATAACTCAATTTAGGTATTTAGTAATTTTACTTATTCGGTTATGTGCTTGTTGATAATTATAAGCTTTCCGAAAAGCTTATAATCTTGCCTTTTGAATTTGGTTGAGCTCGTGAATGTGTGAAGTGATTGCCAAGTGAATTCACAACATTTTGAAAAGTGACTTTTGGCATTTCACAAATGTGTAATGACCATTTACTGCCATGACTACTTGCGTCTCGCACTGACATAGCATGACATTATCATAGTAGTGCAAATGGAAAAGCACGGCCATGACTGACCCCACATCTCCTATATAAAGGGGCTTAGCCTCCTTATTTTTTCACTTAATTCTCAATTTCTCACTTTCACTTCTTTAGGTTTATTCCTTATTTTTTTTCCTTTGGGCTCTTTAGGCTTTTGGGATAGTGTGACGCGTGTTAAACCCCCGCATTAGTATCCGGCTTGTACTCGAAAGTCCACTTTCAGGACCCGAGTCCGGATGAAGGTTCTTAACTCGTGAAGGTTGTTTATTTAGCAATGGACGAAGGATCCTATCCAATTTTACCAACCCTTGACTCATAAAAGGTCTAGACCAGCATTTCAGGGTCCCCTTATTCCACTATTAGTTATTGACTTGTGAGGGCGTCAGTTGGGCACCACAAGGTAGGTTTAATAGGAGTAGCCACCCAATAGAATATTGGAAAATTAGTTCCAACCTTATGACGCCAAAACCAGAGATGGTTCGGGATTTCACTCTTATTTATACCTTTGGTTAGTGTTATATAAATGAGTTTTGAGATTAATTGTTTTATCTCTCTTCTCATGCGAGTTATTATGCTAGAAAAAGTAATGGCGCACTCATTCATGTTGGAAAGTCGTAAAAGCATATTATAATGAAAGCCATAAAGCATGCCATAGAAAAGCAGTAAAAATTATAAAATGTAAATGAATATAAAGATAAAATCGTATATAAATCGGAGAATTAATTGAATATTATTTTAAGTGGGAACATCGGTTCCCGCATGCAATTATTATAAAAAAAGATGATTTTAATTATGTACATTTTGAGAAAATGGGGATGAATGATTCCATTTATTATGAAAAAATTATACGTCAATTTATATACAAAAACTATTTACAATTTAAAAGAATCATAATTTGCGTGTATTTTTATGATACAAAAATAGGACATTGGTCCTGACTTATTAGAAAAGTCCAATTAATTAGTAGAAATAGTTTTGGTGTGATTTTTATATTAAATGCATAAAAATATTTATTATTATAAACAATTGCAAGAAATAAAAGAAAAACACAAGTTATATACAAATAAAGAATAATAAACTGCGACACATTTGCCATAGCCTTCTGCCTCCAACTCAGGTATATGTGTGTGGCGGTGAAAAATGAAGAATAAATGGTTAGTATTGAATAATATATATATATATATATATATATATATATATATATATATATATATATATATATATATATATATATAATATATGCAATATAATATTCATATAAATAAATGTATATAAAAGAAAATAGCGCCAATAAATAAATATACACATATATATGCACATATGCATATATATATGACTGATATATTTATTTATTATAAAATAAATGCGGCAATAAAAATATAGATAAAACAAGTTAATAAAAAATGCATGATGCAGTCCGAAATTCATGTAGCAGGCAATAGTACCCATATGCTAAAGCATTTAAATAGATTGTGAATTAAATAATATATAATAAAGTAAAATGAATTCACAAAATTAATACATTAACAACAACAACAACAACAATAATAATAATAATGATAACAGTAATAATAATAGTAATAATAATAACAATAATAATAATAATAAGAAATATATTAATATAAATAATAATAATAATAATATATACAAACTAAATAAATGCATAAAGGAGTGTAGTGTGTGAGAATAACAACGTTGGCCAAAACAGGGAAGTTAGGCATGCATGGCATACAGATCACGCAAAAGCCACACAAAGCAAGGAAAGAAAGGAAAAGGAAATAGGGGGCCAAAATCATGCAAACCGTGCAAGAAGAAAAACAAATAAGAAAGGAAAGAGGGGAAGAGACCAATGAGGAGGCCTGGTCAGGCCATGTGCCGTCGTTCTAGGAGCTGGAACAACGCCATGGCCAAAGGCAACCAAGCTTCCTTCTAAACTTTAAGCCTTGAAATCCAATGTTTAATGTATGATTCATGTCACAAATCATTGAAAACACATATATTTTTAAAGTAAACTTGATTTAGATATGAAAGAAAGAAAATCACAAGAGCTTAGTCTTAGAGAGAGACAAATAGGGGATGATGAAGAAGATAAACAGTGATTTTCACTTTTATTGTTTTTAGCTATTTTAATTCATAAAAATTATCACAAACATTAAATAAACCAAAGACAAGATGAAAGGAACAATTATTACACAATATTATCAACAGAAATCCATAATTAAAGAAATTAAAGATTAAGCTAAAAACATATATATTTACAAACCAAAATATGATTTTTTGCACTGTCTAGAGATTCAAGCTTTTTATATTACCTTCAGTTTTGAGACCTCAAGATCAAGAGAATCTTGCATCTAAGTCTTTCTCTGTATTTGGTTTGGTTTCTTTTGATTATTGCTATCAATTCTCTCTCTGTTCTTTGTAATTTTTCCTTTCTCTCTTTATTTCTTTTCTTTGTTTCTTTTGATTATTGCTATCAATTCTCTCTCTGTTCTTTGTAATTTTTCCTTTCTTTCTTTATTTCTTTTCTTTGTTTTTCGGGTCTATTCAGAGAACCTCCTCCCCTTCTTTCTAGGTGTGTCCCCCTTTTTATATAAACCACAATGAGACTTAAATGCAGAAGATAAGAGTTTGAAAAAGTAGGAAAAATATATAATAAATTTTTATCCTCTATTTTCCAATTTTAGGAAATTTGGAAAACAAGGAAAACAAAACCCATTCACTTTCGAAACTTAAGGAGCTACGGGAGTGGTTGGAAAAAAAAGGAAAAAAGGGTTAAAAATGACATTCCTAGGTCTCATAGAGGCGAGTCACGGCCAGGATGTGACTCAGTGGGGAAAAACACGAGGGCCAGGACGTGAAAGGTATCCCTGGCCGCAATATGCAACGAGCCACGGTCTTAACCGTGACTCGGAGTGAGTCACCTCAGGACCTAGTATCTACAATTGCCCCGAACTTTAGGGAAGCTATTACACTATTGTATAGGTTAGCCAAAGTTCAGACTTAAGATAGAGATGCGTACCTGAGGTGACTTTCTTATTGTGGTGGTTAAGCTGGTGTAAAGAGTAATTTGGCATTGCGTGTTCGATGGACATCGAGAACCGAAACCTACAATCTCCACCTTGATTGAGTTGGTGAGAAGTGCAATCCAGTGTTTCATGCCCTTTGGACATTGGGAACCAAAATCTACAATCTCCATTTTGCTCTTGATTTATTGATGGCTTGGTGGTGAATTTCATCTTTATCTACTTATGCTCGCAAAGAGGATTTGATTGCTCAAGAGAGGCTTTAATGATTTTAAAGGATTTATGCTCACTAAAAGACTTATATGATTTATTTTTTAGTAGTGATTGATGCTAGTTGGCATGTCAAACTACAAAGAGGGCTTTAAAGCTCACAGGGAGACTTCGAGGTTTCTAAATTTTAGCAGTGATCGACACCAGTCGGCATGTCAAACCACAGTTGGAAAGGAAGATTGATGCTAGTCGGCATACTGAACCATCCTTGAAAGGTGTGATTGATGCTATTCGGCATGTCGAATCATAATTGGCAAAGATGATTGAGGTTAGTCGGCATGTTGGACCATCCTTGAAAGAGGTGTGATTAATACCAGTCGGCATGTCAAACAACAATTGGAAAGGATGATTGACACAAGTCGGCATGTCAGACCATCTTTGGAAAAGGTGTGATTGATGCCAATCGGCATGTCAAACCACAATTGAAAAGGAGTTCAGTGTGATTTGTCACACCCCGTTTTCCCCCTAGTAGAATGAGCCATGTATGTGCATGTGTATTGTGTGAGTTTTGGCATGTGTAAAGGGCATTTTGGGTAGAAATGCGTGTTTTAAGAGTTTTGTTAACATGTGGGTGCATGTGTGGTGATAGGGTGTGAATTAGATGGGTTACACTTGGGTGTGTTCACTCATATGTTTGTAGGATGTATTAGAGGGCTGTGCTTGAATGTGTGTGTTCACACATTTGTAGGGTATGCTTTAGTTGGGAGAGTCTTGTGTGTGTGTGATGCATGATTGTAGTGTATGAGTGGTTGATTTCCACCACTAGAGAGATGCTATGTGTCTAGGGTTGGGAAAGGGTAAGTAAAAGGAGGAAAGGAAATTTGGAAATCAGATTTTTCCCATTCTTTTTCCCGTTCCTCTCCTCCCTTTACTGCTCTTCTTCCTCTTCTTCACTCTTTAGTTGCCCTAGCTTGGATTCAAGCTCTTTGGTAGTGGGAATTGATCACACCTTGCACTTAATTAGTAAGTTTTCTGCATTTTCCATCTTCTTCTTCCTCTTCTTCATCTTTCTTCTTCATATTTTTTGGGTTTGGGTTTTAATCTAGAGTTACTTTGTTGTGTGTTTTGATGGGTTGTGGTTAGTTGAGCCTCCCCGTGACCCGAAAGGCAAAGAGAAGGCGGGAACTAGTGGATCTAAGCATTAAGAGCTAAGGATTTCAAGGTTTGGGAAAATTCCTATTTTTGTATGTAAATATGTTCATGTATGTGTTCTTGGTGAATTCTGGAAATTTTAGGTATTCTTGATGTTTTTAATAGTTATTATGTTATGGGTTTTGACTCTTATAGTCCATAAAACATTGTTTGTGAGTTTTTGAATCAAATGTATGATTGATGGAGTTATTGTATGAATAGTGTTTGGATTGATTATGAAAATTGATGTTGTTCTTGAATCTATGAGTAGGATTTGTTTATGGCATGATTTATTGATGTTTGGTTGGCTTAATATTGTTATTGGAATGAGGGTATGTTATTTGAAATGAGAATTGTGGGATTTTTGGCTTGAATGATCTGGAATTTGCCCGTGGGAATCGCATCTGGGCATGGGTCACGGTGGCAACCAATTTGGTTACCACCATGAGGCACGAGCCAGGTGCATTCTGCCGAGAGTTTGAATATGTCACGGTGGCAGCCAATCTGGTTACCACCATGAGGTGTCCAAACTTTAGCTTCTGTTCTGGGCAGTGGGTATGTCACGGTGGCAACCTATTTAGTTACCACCGTGAGGTACCCCATTAGTGCATTCTGTTTTTGGGGTCTGGGTATGTCACAGTGACAACCAAATGGGTTACCACCGTGAGGTACCCCGACTTGCATTCTGCCAAAGATCTTTGGTATGTCACGGTGGCAACCAATCTGATTACCACCGTGACCTACCCAGTTTTTGCAAGTAAATCTCTTTTGTTTCACATGAGTTTGGGATGTTGAATTATTGATTTTTAGCACTCATCATCATTAATATGAGCTACATACTTGTACGATGGATGATGTATGTGCGTGCTGATTTAATCATAGTATGTGAACTCGTTATTAGTTATCACTGAACTTTGGATATTAACTGTGAATTATAGCCTGCGAGTCAATTAAGTGGATAGTTAGGCATGCCTAATAGAGTCTTATAGCTGCAGCCTCTATTCAGTTTGGACCCCGATCAGGTCCCGTTTGGTTCCTCGCGAACCCTCCAATGTGTTTGGATCTTGTTAAGGTCCCTCAATAAAATGTTTTGCAAATGATAAAGTAAATTGGTTTTCGATTCGTACCCGTAAGGTACTGTCTGTATTCGGCTCGTACTCATAAAGTACTGTCTGTTTACTCGTTATCCACTACTTTGAGTCTTGCAGGCGCTTTACTATTTGAATTATTTTGCTAATTATGAGAATGAATTATCCGAATATGTTATTAATGTGATTTTATGAAGACTGTTATTATGTATTAAAAGTATGACTCTATATGTTCGCATGTTTATACTTTGATCTAATGCGTATTTCTGTCTATGCCATCTGTATGCGATTTGCTTGACGACCATTGTGAATGGCCATCCTTTTGCTTTGCGTGTTTCCCCACTAAGCATTTATCGCTTAGCACGGTGTGTTTACCCATGCAGGTGCGGAAGGAGTTTGCTTTGGGAGAGACGTCGCAGTTGAGCCAACACAGCTGGGGTTTAGTGTAGGGCTTGATTTGTATTTTTGATGATTCTTCTTGTATAGAACTCTCTTATGTTAATTTTGTAACCGCTTCCGCATATGTATACGTATATACTTGGATATGTAATATTTTCGTACCGGTTGGTTGATCAAACAGTAATGTAATGATTTCTGTTATATTAATGCATGATCAGCTTCTTTCTTGAATGATTTTGTAAAGTTTTTAATTTACCCTGTATTTAGGAATGTATGTTTATGTATGAATGTATGTATTTTCTGTATCTGTGTTGTGGCACCTTTACCCATACGGCATCTCACTCCTTATCGGATGGGATCGCCTACGTATGAGAAGGGGGTGTTACATGATTATTTAATGCCAGTTTGTCGGCATGTTAAATCACGATTGGAAAGGCTTTTTGTCGCTTGTAGAAAGGCTTTCTGTCAACTGTGGAAAGGTTTATCACCTATGGAAAGGTTTTTTTATCACTAGTGGAAAGGTTTTTTTATCACCAGTGGAAAGGCTTTTTAGTACCTGTAGGAAGGATTTTGATTACTTATAGGATGGATTTAAAACACCTGTAGAAATGATTTAAAACACCTGTAAAAAGGTTTGGATTGCCTGTTGAAAGGACTTTATTGGAGCATGATTAATGCTAGCTTATCACGTTGATTTGGATATTTGACACTAGCTTGCTAGCATGTCAAGTCTCCATTGAAGAATTGATTGATGCCCATTTGTCGGCATGTTTAATAAAGATTCATAAACCGATTATCGCCAGTTTGTTGGCATGACAAATCAGGATTGACTTGGATATTTGACAATAACATGTCAGCATGTCAAATTTCTATTAGTAAACTGACCAATGCCAACTTATTAGCATGTTGAATGAGGATTGATAAACTGATTGTCGCCAGCTTGTTGGCATGACCAATCAAGATTGAATTGGATATTTGATGCTAGCTTATCGGCATGTAAAATTTCCATTTGTAAACTGATCAATGCCAGCTTATCGGCATGTCAAATTTCCATTGGTAAACTGATAAATGCTAGCTTGTCAGCATGTCGAATCGGGGATTGATAAACTCATTGTCGCCAGTTTCTCGACATGACAAATTAGGATTGACTTTGATAGTTGACGATAGCATGTCGGCATGTCAAATTTCCATTGGTAAACTGACCAATGCCTATAACACCCCCATACCCCCGGGCAGGAATATCGGGATGCCACAAGCCAGACATACACATACTCGGACACATGCATACACAAAGGCGGAAGCGATAATAATAAATAAATATAAGAACATTCTTTTGGGCCAAACATATACTAATAATAATGTATAAACTGGACATAAACAAAACTTTTATACTTGTTACATATTCATTTTCGGTACATATACAGAACAGTTAATATTTACATGTCGATACTATACTTCCTATATACATAATGATGTTACTCAAAACATCAGAAACTCTATCTTATAAAAAAAGATCTTAAACCAGCTCCTAGTGGCCATGACCTGCAGATGCAAACTCTCTGATACCATCCTGCAAACCTACACGGGAAAAACACCCGTGCTAAGCGATAACGCTTAGTGGGGATAAACAGAAACAAAAGACTTCGAACAAAGTCACAAATATATCACATGCATATCACTAGTCATATCATTCACAAATAACCATATACACAACCATGTAACAGATAACATTCACTCTAATCAGTTCTGCATGCAAAAATCCAAGTATAGCATACAATGGCGATGTCATGTCATATCATGTTCATATTCATATACAAGTCTTTACTATGTTCATGTGCAAATATCCAAGCAATATGGCAAGGTAATAGCGATATCACGCCATGCTATGTTCATATATATCTATATGAATCTCTATACATAGGCAAATCTCTATTACACTTCTTGTACACTACAGACCTTACAGTAGCCTGAGAAACACAACAAAATGTAAAGTAGCCTGAACTCTCAACAACGGTGGATACAGGTACATTTCAAAATAGAAGACCGAAGTCTCAGAACAGAAGATAGAAGTATCAAAATATTTTCTCTATCTTATTAAAATGACCATCTCGGAGGTCGGCCGCTTGGCCCAAACGGGGCCGAATTGGGCAGCTGCACTCGATATTCCTTTATAAGCATGCTTATCTATACACTACTATGACCGTTCAAGCTCAACATAAAGACTCTACAAACTGAATCATATACATTGCATGTAATTTAATGTTTATAAACTCCATACATTATGATTCAATCATACATGATCGATATCACATGCCATGTCATGTTCAACAATAAAAAAGCAAGTATACATTTAATTTCCATTATTAAACTCTTATACTAAGCTTTAATTACCTAAAATTTCCATTGTCAATCACTCATAAACTCATGTCATAAGGTTAGAAATGAGTTGGACAAACTATAGGAACTTGCAATGAAGTTCGGGTGCGTTTCGGGAAGAAAAATATTCAATTTATGCAAAACAGGGGATGGTCACTGTGGTAACCACTTGGTTGTGACCATGAGGTCCAAAAATATTCAATTCTGCCTTATCTAGGCATTGGTCCTGGTGGCAACCACTTGGTTGTGACCGTGACATACCCAAAATAGCAAAACAAAAGCAAAAACTCAGGACTGCTTTACTACTCTACTTTGTACATCCCAAACCAACGTCGAAACCTCATTTTTAGGAAAACCTCTCTTCTTAAATATTGTTCCCTAGGATGCTAAGAATAAAATGAAACAAAATTTAGGTCAATTAGACATCCATAAAATCATATATGATCTAAATAATCTGAACTGGTCAAGTGAACCGGCCAAAGTAGAGACACCTCTATTTTTGCCAATTTTCAGGGTCTTAGAGAAAGAATTTGCTCAAGGTCATTTCAGAGGAGTTTATAGGTATTGAAGTCATGGTTCTAACGGATTAATAATCATGAAATTTAGATATCTAAAACTCTACTTATGACAAAAATACTTCACATAGGTCAGATGCAAAATGAATAAAATTTGCCAAAACCTAACTTTATCATCATCACACACTCAAATGATCAAGTCACATACTCATAAATGTATATACACACATATATCATAAAAATATATACACATACCACAAAACACTGCAAGCAATCAAAATAAATAGAAATTAAAATCACACACGATCCCGACCTCTAGGAAGCTCAATCTCTGTTTTCTACTCATTTCCGACCTTCTCCTTCCCTTTATCCAATTTCTTGTCCACCGCTTAAAAAAAATCGTATAGAAAACACTTGAGTTAAACTTCTACTCACTTTAAATCAAAAATAGAAAGAAAAAGGAGATCAGATCAGAAAATCAACCACACTTACCTTTCTATCTCTCTTTTACTCTCACTAACTCTTCAAACTAAACCAAGAATACAGGTCAACTTAGGTGGTCAAATGGAGAAGGGAAAAGAAGAGAAGTTGCACGAGAAAAGGAAAAAAGAAAGAAAAGGAGGGCCAAAAGACACAAAAATGCAGAAAAATGGAAAGTCAAATAGGAAGAAATGGGGGATAAGGCCGGCCAACCAACATAGTTAAAGCCACCAAACCCATTAACTTCCCTAATACATATCTTAACTCATGCTAGGTGTCACTCTCACATATAGCCACTTGTCACACTAATTAAGCAAAAAAAATAAGTCTCTTGCCATGTGTCACACTCTCAAGCTGCCATGTGTCATTCTCCTATGATGCCACTTGTCAAAATCCAACAAAACTTTGCCAAAACTTCTAGGGTCGAATCAGGGTGTTACAAATCTCTCCCCCTTAAGAAATTTTGTCCTCAAAATTTCCCCACTACTATACATATGAGCAGACTGCACTTACTAACAACTTCACTCGAATCCGATTCTATCTATACTCTACAAGATAATATTTGCATCAGGTCACGACTCTAGACAAACTTTGACATTAAATCTATACTCCACATCTTATAGACTAGAACCTCTAACCTATGCTCTGATACCACCAAATGTAACACCCCCATACACCCGGGAAGGAATATCGGGGTGCCACAAGCCAGACATACACATATGCGGACACATGCATACACAAAGGCGGAAGCGATAACAATAAATAAATATAAGAACATTCTTTTGGGACAAACATATACTAATAATAATGTATAAACTAGACATAAACAAAACTTTTATACTTGTTACATATTCATTTTGGGTACATATACAGAACAGTTAACATTTACGTGTCGATACTATACTTCCTATATACATAATGATGTTACTCAAAACATCAAAAACTCTATCTTATACAAAAAGATCTTAAACCAGCTCCTAGTGGCCATGACCTGCAGATGCAAACTCTCTGATACCATCCTGCAAACCTACATGACAAAAACACCCGTGCTAAGCGATAATGCTTAGTGGGGATAAACAGAAACAAAAGACTTCGAACAAAGTCACAAATATATCACATGTATATCACTAGTCATATCATTCACAAATAACCATATACACAACCTTGTAACAGATAACATTCACTCTAATCAGTTCTGCATGCAAAAATCCAAGTATAGCATACAATGGCGATGTCGTGTCATATTATGTTCATATTCATACACAAATCTCTACTATGTTCATGTCTTGCTATATTCATGTGCAAATATCTAAGCAATATGGCAAGGTAATAACGATATCACGCCATGCTATGTTCATATACATCTATATGAATCTCTATATATATGCAAATCTCAATTACACTTCTTGTACACTACAGACCTTACAGTAGCCTGAGAAATACGATAAAATGTAAAGTAGCCTGAACTCTCAACAACGGTGGATACGGGTACATTTTAAAACAGAAGACCAAAGTCTCAGAATAGAAGACAGAAATCTCAAAACATTTTCTCTATCTTATTAAAATGACCATCTCGGAGGTCAGCCGCTTGGCACAAACGGGGCCGAATTGGGCAGCTGCACTCGGTATCCCTTTATAAGCATGCTTATCTATCAACTACTATGACCGTTCAGGCTCAACATAAAGACTTTATAAACTGAATCATATACATTGCATGTACTTTAATGTTCATAAACTCCATACATTATAATTCAATCATACATGATCGATATCACATGCCATGTCATGTTCAATAATTAAAAAGCAAGTATACATTTAATTTCCATTATTAAACTCTTATGCCAAGCTTTAATTATTTATAATTTCTATTGAAAATCACTCATTAACGCATTTCATAAGGTTAGAAATGAGTTGGACAAGCTATAGGAACTTGCAATGAAGTTCGGGTGCGTTTCGGGAAGAAAAACACTCAAAATATGCAAAACGGGGGATGGTCACGGTGGAACCACTTGGTTGTGACCTTGAGGTCTAAAAATATTCAATTCTGCCTTGTCTGGTCATTGGTCACGGTGGCAACCACTTGGTTGTGACCGTGACATACCCAAAATAGCAAAATAGAAGCGAAAACTCAGGACTGCTTCACTACTCTACTTTGTACAGCCTAAACCAACCTCTAAACCTCATTTGTAGGAAAAAACTCGCTTCTTAACAATTGTTACCTAGGATATGAAGCATCAAATGAAACAAATTTCAGGTCAATTGGACATCCATAACATCAAATATGATCTAAATAATCTGAACTGGTCAAGTGAACCGGCCAAAGTAGAGACACCTCTGTTTTGGCTAATTTTTACGGTCTTAGAGCAAGAATTTGCTCAATGTCATTTCTGAAACGTTTATAGGTATTGAAGTCATGGTTCTAACAGATCAACAATAATGAAATTTAGATGTCTAAAACTCTACTTATGACAAAAACACTTCACATAGGTCAGATGCAAAATGAACAGAATTTGCCAAAACCAAACTTTATCATCATCACACACTCAAATGATCAAATCACATACTCATAAACATATATGCACACATATATCATAAAAATATATACACATATACCACAAAAACACCGCAAGCAATCAAAATGAATAGAAATTAAAATCACACACGATCCCGACCTCTAGGAAGCTTAATCTCTGTGCTCTACTCGTTTCCGACCTTCTCCTTCCCTTTATCCAATTTCTTGTCCACCGCTTCAAAAAAATCGTATAGAAAACAGTTGAATTAAACTTTTACTCACTTTAAATCAAAAACAGAAAGAAAAAGGAGGTCAGATCGAAAAACCAACCACACTTACCTTTCTATCTCTCTTTTACTCTCACTAACTCTTCAAACTAAACTAAGAATACAGGCCAACTTAGGTGGTCAAATGGAGAAGGGACAAGAAGAGAAGTTGCACGAGAAAAGGAACAAAGAAAGAAAAGGAGGCCAAAAGACACAAAAATGCAGAAAAATGGAAAGTCAAATAGGAAGAAATGGGGGATAAGGCCGGCTAACCAACATAGTTAAAGCCACCAAACCCATTAACTTCCCTAATACATATCTTAACTCATGCTAGGTATCACTCTCACATATAGCCACTTGTCACAGTAATTAAGCAAAATAAATAAGTCTCTTGCCATGTGTCACACTCTCAAGCTGCCATGTCGCCAAAACTTCTAGGGTCAAATCGGGGTGTTACAATGCCAACTTGTCACCATGTTGAATGAGGATTGATAAACTAATTATCGCCAGCATGTTGGCATGATCAATCAAGATTGAATTGGATATTTGATGCTAGCTTGTCGGCATGTCAAATTTTCATTTGTAAACTGATCAATGCCACCTTTTCGGCATCTCAAATTTCCATTAGTAAACTGATCAATGCCAACTTGTCGGCATATTGAATCAGGGATTGATAAACTCATTGACGCCAGCTTGTCGGCATGACAAATTAGGATTGAATTGGATATTTAATTCTAGCTTGTCGAAATGTCAAATTTCCATTGGTAAACTAATCAATGCTAGCTTGCCGGCATATTGAATCAGGATTGAGAAGAATATGATTATCGCCAGTTTATCGACATGGAGAACCATATTTGATAAGATTGTGATTATCACCAGTTTATCGGCATGAAGAATCACATTTGATAAGATTGTGATTATCACCAATTTATCGGCATAAAGAATCGCAATTGGGAAGAATGTAATTATCGCCAGTTTGTCAGCATGAAGAACCACATTTGATAACATTGTGATTATCACCAGTTTATCGGCATGAAGAATCACAATTGGGAAGAATGTGGTTATTGCCAGTTTATCGGCATGAAGAATCACCTTTGATGGACTGATAGTCGCCAACTTATCGGCATGACTAATTAGGTTTGATTGGTTTATACTAGATTTCGATATGTCTAACCAAAACTGGTCAGATGATTGACACTAGCTTATCGATATGTCGAATCTCCATTGATGAACTGACAGTTGCCAGCTTATTGGAATGACTAATCAGGTTTGATTGGTTAATGCCAGCTTATTGACATGTCTAACCAGAATTGGTCAGAGGATTGATGCCAGCTTGTCGGCATGCCGAATCTCTTTTGATGGACTAATAGTCGCTAGCTTATCAGTAGTCTAATTATGTTTGATTGGTTGATGCTAGCTTATTGGCATGTCTAACCAAAATTGGTCGGATGATTGACCAGCTTATCGGCATGTCGAATCTCTTTTGATGGACTGATAGTTGCTAGCTTATCGGTATGACATATCAGGTTTGACTGGCTGATGCCATCTTGTTGGCATGTCTAACCAGGATTGGTCGAATTGATGCCAGCTTGTCAGCATGTCGAATCTCCTTTGATGGACTGATAGTCATCAGCTTGTCAGCATGACATATTAGGTTTAATTGGTTGATGCCAGCTTGTTGGCATGTCTAATCAGGATTAGTCGAATGATTGGTGCTAGCTTGTCGACATGTCGAATCTCTCTTAATGGGCTGATAGACGCCAGCTTGTCGGCATGACATATCAGGTTTGACTAGTTGATGCTAGCTTGTCGGCATGACATATCAGGTTTGATTGGGCATGTCTAATCAGGATTGGTTAGATGATTGATGCCAGCTTGTCGACATGTCGAATCTTCTTTGATGGACTGATAGTCGCCAGCTTGTCGGCATGATATATCAGGTTTGATTGGATGATGCCATCTTGTCAGCATGTCTAACCAGGATTGGTCGGATGATTGACGCCAGCTTATCGGCATATCGAATCTCCTTTGATGGACTGATAGTCACTAGCTTATCGGCATGACATATCAAGTTTGACTGGTTGATGCCAGCTTTTCAGCATGTCTAACCAGGATTTGTCAGATGATTGACGCTAGCTTATCGGTATGTCGAATCTCCATTGATGAACTAATTGAATTACCCTCCTTTTTTATGGGTTTGCATGATTTTAACTTATGTGAACTTTATCTTGATCTACTTATGCTCACTGAGAAGTTTTGATGCTCACAAGAGGCTTTGATTTGTTGGCAAGGGTATTTTTTTTTTTGTTTTTGGGGTTCAAATTTTTTGGATTTTCACATTTCAAATGTATTTTGAATTTTTACATTTTAGGTGTATTTTGAATGTGTTTTTTATTTGTACAGTTTAAGTGTATTGAGAATTTGTATAGATTGAATGTATTTTAAATCTTTACATTTTTAATGTATCTTCAATTTTTACATCTCGAGTGTATGTTGGATTTTTCAAAATATTTCAAGGCCTTAAAGTTTTTAGCATTTTAATTTTGAGGTTTTGAGATTTTTATTGTTATTGTTATTTACAAAAGGAATGTTACCTGATTGCCCCCATCATAGTGTGCACGGACAAACTCATTCTTCGAGATGTGAATTTGCATGATTCCTTTTTTGTGGGGATTTTATCTTGATCTGATTGTCCAGCGTGGATTAGAGCTAATGTCAAGTTGAAATTGTCCCTTTGGCTTGTTCTCAAGCATAAGGTCTATTCGGACCTTTTTTGCAAGGTTAGATGCATAATAATAGACTGTGTGTGTATAATAAATCATTTGTGTGAAATATATGCACAAAACTATATAAATGAAACTCACGCAAAGAATTAGGTACATGTATGTGCAAAGAATTGCATATGTGGCATATAAGGATAAGAATTATATATATAAGAATACATACACATGACATGCGTGCAAAAATGCATGCAAAGGAATTGTGTATGAGTGGCACATGTATAAAGAATTGTCTATGAATTATTTGTGGCAATGTGTACAAAGAGTATGTGCAAAGATTTATCATGCCAAAAGAATTGTGGGTGTGTGACCCATGCAAAAAGTGTGCATACAGGATATGTGTTACGTATATTTCTAAACGTTAATTTGCAAGTATACGGTTTACCGATTATAGTATCTAAGATATCGTTCCCACGAGGAATGTAGATTAATATTACTCACTATTACTACTTGATTTTAATTTTGTTTACAATGTTCAATAATTTGTTAATGAAAGTGGAATTATTATATTAAATATTATCTAACCTTGTTAATAATGATCAAAGAAGACAAATGGATTAATGATGATAAATTAATAACTAATGGAACTTAAAGTGATTATTCTTAACCATTAGTGTATTCTTGTCATGTAAGTCAAGTTGAATAACATTCCAATTCATTCTCTAGACATAAATTAGAGTGCCTAAAATATGCATTTATAATTCCAACTCTTGACTCTCATTAATGAATTAGATGGTTATACATGCAAATTTCAGGATTAATAAGCAATGTATAACAATCATCTAACATTATGATCTCTTAAATAATGCTTTGATGATGAACTTCTATTAGATTTAAGTAGGAGTTTATCTCTCAACTAAATTCTTACCTATAATGATCATGCATCAAATACTAATAGAAAATTCTACAAACAAGAATACCAAATTGATATGAATAACAAAACATAACAATAATGATTGAAGTTCATAAATACATCATTAAATATTTGCAAAGGAAGTAAAACATGAGAAATAGAAGAAGGAGATCTCTCAACCCTTTTTCCTTTCACAATATATGATCTTCTCCCTTGCAATAGTCTTCTCTTCAAAACATGAAAAACTAACTAAAGACTTTAACTACAGAAATTGTTCTTCCTCAAAACTTACAGAAGAATACTTAGTTAAAATTCCATATATCCCAAATTACAACTGAAATTAATATAAATACTATGCCAAAATCCATGTCCCTTGAGATGCCTCTTCAAAAGGTTGCAAAACTTGGTGGGAAGACTTGACTTTTCAAATGGCCTTTCAAAGATAACTACCCCTAACGGCTCTCTTTGTCGTGCTCGCGACGGAGTATGACACTTCACTCCTTTCAGCTGTGTGATCTTCTTCTTCCTCCGCATTTCGTCGCGCTCACGACAGTGCGCGGCTTCCTTCCTTTGCTCTTCTTCTCTTTTCTTCCTTGCTCTTAGGCGCCTTCTATCGCGCTCGCGATAGAGACCTCTTTTCTTGCTCATTTTTGCTTCTTTTCCAATGTTTTCTCCCTTTTCGCCTCTACACACAAAACATAAAACATACCTAATTCCAACACAAATAAACGCAAATAAACCTAATTTTAATCATAAAACATCGGCTAAATATGAGCTATTTAGGCTCATATCATGCCCCCACACTTAGACTTTTGCTTGTCCTTAAGCAAAACACAACATACATATAAACAACACACATAACACAAAACAACATTCGCACACTTTTTGGAGCTTGCATCTATATTTGACAAACATTTGAAAACAACATGCAATAGCTTTCATTTCTTAAAATATTAGCCTAAATATGCAAATTCTCAAATAATATCATTGTCCATTAAACTTGAACAACCAAGCTCATTTGGAAAATCATGAAGTTGCAAAACACAAGAATGTTTGAACTCAAGAAATTGAATATCTTAACACATGTATAGATTATTTTGTACAAAATATTGCCTAAGATAATTCTCACTCAAACACTACATTCTTCAATCACTCAATGTGTTTATGGTTTAGTATTTCACTCATTCCATAAATATTCCATTGCATACCATAAGCTTGTAATTTGTAAAAATCTCCACTACTAGTATAAGATAGTACATGAAATCAAAGGGTCTTATTCAAGGTTGTAGCTTGGCTTAGGTTAATGTAGGACAATTTTGGTTAAGTAGCTCATTTATATGTAGAGAAAAAGTATCACTATATTATAAGAGACTTAACATCTAAGCATAGTATGATCTCATAACATTTTAACTTACTGTTCTAATTCCCTTCTTAATGACCATTTTTTCTACTAATTTCTTTTTCCACACTTTTGCTTTTCTTTTTCTTTTTCTTTTTTTCTGTTTTTTTAAGAATATTGTGGGTGCATTTTATGCACCATCCCACTTTGTTCTTTCTTTTTTAGAAACTAGCCTTTTTCTAATATTAGACTTTAAAAAGAAGGGAATTCTACTAACAATTCAACTAACATCATGCTTATACTAAATACAATTTGTCTCCAATGATATAGTAATCCTAATTCTCTCCAAAAAAAGGGTAATAAAAAAATAGTTTATTATTTAGCAAAGGATTTTGGCTAATTAAGTGCTTCACAACAACAATAGGTTAAAGGCTCAAAATTGGCTACCTAAAGTCAAAAAAGGTAAGTTATTTGATGAAGCCAAAATGGTTTAATCTAGGTGCCCTTATCATGTTTCATGCACATCTCATACTAAATGTAGCCTCAAAATTTATCAAAAATAAGTTTTAGAGAATATGGCATATCAAGGCTCTCATATAAAGAAAAATTTCAATGTAAAGGCTTCAAAAGCTCACTTGGTTATAGATCAAACTACCCTAAGCAATGAATTGCCAAAATAATCCTATTTACATATGAAAAGATAGCCAACTTAAAAAGAACCTACACTAAAGTGCATTACTAAGTCATGACCCTCACTATTAAATTAAATTGTCAAAGTAAAATAAAAATGACATTCCTCGAGAATTTGCCTAACTAGACTAAATTAAAAAATTCAAGCTATAGCATGTATATATTTCCAAATAGGTATCAAATATGCAAGCTCCAAAATTAAACAAACTCACAAATAATATACACATATAAACCTACAACACAAATATACTACATTATGTATACATGCAAAACCAATACCTAAAACTAGCATCTCATGCATATCCACAAGCTACACTAAACACATAAACAACTCACATGAACATAACATGCATTCCCCCATACTTAAAGGACACAATGTCTGCACTGGGTAAGAAAATCAAACACAAATGAACACTAAACAGAAAAACAATCAAAACACAACACACAAAATAAACATAAAAAGGAAAAAGTAAAAAGAGAAGGAGAAAACTAATCTCAATTCTCACTTTGGGAATCCGGTGGAGACGGTGTAAACTCCATGTTCTGTTGTCTGAGAAAGGATAGCAGCTTGTGCCCTAAACTCATTTGGCTATTATGCATTGCGCACATTGTGGTCTCCATCAAGTCCATGTTTGCTGCCATGCTTTGGTTGGCAGCCTCCACCCCATCCAAACGTGTTAACACTTGTTGCCACCCAGCAGTTACACTACCATCACCATGAGCAGCAGATGCGGACTCCTGGTGAGCATTTTCTATAGATACTAATTATACCGCAAGTATACGGTGTACCGCAATAGTACTTAAGATGTCGATCCCACGAGGAACGTTTTTACACACTATTACTAATTGATTTTAATCTTGTTTACAATGATAAAATGATGGAAAAGTGATTCTAAACTAATCTAACATGTAAACTAATTAAATCGAGTTTATGAGAATCCAAGAAGGTAGAAAAGATTAATGATGCTAAGTATAAAGATGGAATTTGAATTAATTGTTCTTAATGATTTTAGCATTTTTATCTTGCAAGCCAAGTTGAATAAATTTCCTACTTACTCTCTCAATATAAATAGGACTGCCTAAAACATACACATATAAGTCTAATTCCAAACTTTCATTTAAGAACTAGATAATTATACATGCAAATCTCAGGAATAGAACACAACCTATAACAACCATTTCAATATTATGATTTCTCAAACAATATCTTGATGATGGATTTCCAATTAGATATAAGTATGAACTCATTTCTCAATCAAACTCAAACTTATAATGATCATAAATAATGTACTAATGAGAAATTCTACGAGTAAGAACACTTGAATTAATACGAATAATGAAATATTTGATATTAAGAACTCAAATTCAGAATTTACATCACAAAAGTTACAAAGAAGAATTAAAAGATAAGAATGGAAGAAGGAGATTTCTCAACCCTTTTCTAGTCACCAAACGTAGTCTTCTTCTTTATATGGTATCTTCTCTTCAACACATAAACTCAACTTAAGAAAAACTATTCTAACTTACAGAAAAATATTCAAATGCTCAATTCTCTTTTTTTCTATATCTTAAATTACAGTTAGAAATAGTATTATAATATCAACTCATGTCCCTTCAGATGTCCTTCTATAAAGGTTGTAATTGTTGGTGGAAAGGTAGAACTTTTCAAGTTCAAATTTGAACTTTAGTGTCTAACGGATCTCTCTGTCGCGATCGCGATGCCTGTCGCGCTCGCGACAGAGCTCGCCTTCATTTTCGCTCGCCTTTCCTCGCGTGTGCCTTCTCTGTGCCCTGTCGCGACCTCGCGACACCTTCCCTTGGTCGCGACAGCCTCTCTTCTTCTCTTTTTCTCTTCTTTTCTTGGTCTTCCCTTAGCTCGCTCTGTCGCGCTCGCGACAGAAGCTTTTCTGCCTTAGCTCATTTCTTCTTCTTTTCTCCATTTACTCCATATTTTCTCCATTTTCCTTCTACATAAAAAACTCAACAAAACACATAAAACATACCTAATTCCAACAAATAAAAACACTTAAAACATTACTTCTAACCATAAAATATAGATTAATTATGAGCTATTTAAGCTCATATCAAACCCCAACACTTAAACATTTGCTTGTCCCCAAGCAAAACACTTAAACAACACAAAAACAAAATACACAATAAACACAATATTTTGGAGCTCACTTAGACATTTGACAATCATTTGAAAACACCATGCATAGACTTATCCTTCTAACACACTAGCCAAAATATGCAACCATTTAAACATTCCCATCATTCATTAAACTTTAACCTCTATGCACAATTGAAAAACCATGAAATGGCAAAACACAAGGATGTTTGACCTCAACAAATCAAATATCTTAACACATGTATAGATTATTTCACACAAAGCATTGCCTAAGATAATTTTCACTTAACACTTATTTTAATAAACACTCAATCACTCAAGTATATAAAGGTTAGTGTTTTCCCTCATTCCTTGATTATGTCATTGCATACCATAGGCTTGTAAGTAGTAAAAATATCCACTACTAGTATAAGGTAGTAAAGAGGATCAAAGGGTCTTAAAAAGGGTTGTAATGTGGCTTGGGTTAAGGTAGGAAACTTTTGGATTTAAGTAGCTAGTATTGTGTAGAGAAAAGCATCAATACAACATAGGAGATTTAACCAAAACAGAATATTAGAAAGCATGATACTTTTAGTCTAATTCCCTTCTTAAGAATATAAATTTTCTGCTAGCTCTTAATTTTTTTTTCCTCTAAGATAGCAAGAGAATTTAGCATGGGTGCATTTTACGCGCCATCCCACACATAAGCAATTTTAGATGTACATCTTGCTATTCCCATTTTTTTCTTTTCTTTTCTTTTATTTTTTTTAATACTAGCATTTGTAACTTTAACTTTGAAAATAAGGGAATTTCAATTGCAAATTTTTTACTAATTTCATGCTTTTCAATAACAAATATATCTCCCATGCTATATCAATCCTAATCCCTCCACATTAGGGTAATTAACAAGAAATAGATCAATGTTTAAGCAAAAGGATATGGCTATATATGCTTAACAACAAAAATGGGCTATAAGCTCAAAATTGGCTACCTAAAGTCAAAAAGGGTAAAGAAATTTAAAGCAAGCCAAAAAGTGGTTAATTCTAAGTGCCCTTATCATATCCCATGTACATCCCCTTCTAAAATGCAGTTTCAAAATTTACCAAAAATAAGTTCTGGAGGATATGGCATAATAAGGCTCTCATACAAAGAAAAAATTAGTATATAAGGCTTCAAAAGCTCACATGGCTATAGGTCAAACTCTATTTATTTACATGTAAAAAGATATCTAACTTAAAAAGAACCTACATCAAAGTGTTTTTCTAAGTCATACCCTTCACTATGTACAACAGAATGGCTAAAGTAAAACAAATAATGAAAATGGTCAAAAAGTTACTATCTAGGCTAATGGCCAAAAATATAAAACCTATATATGCTCTAATTCCCAAATAATTATCAAATACAAGCTCCAAAACAGAATGTTATTGTAAAACAACCTAAAACAATCTAAAACAATACAAACCTAAATCTAACAATTCATGCAAAATACAAGCTACACTACTCATTTATGATAAATATAACCATACATACATACATGTGAAACAAAATCAAAACACAGAACTCCCCCCACACTTGAAGGACACAATGTCCCCATTGTGTAAAAAGGAATAAACGAAAAGAACAAACTAACATAAAAAACACAAATGAAAGTAAAAACAAACAAAACTAAGAAAATGAAGAAAAAAAATGGAGAAAAGTAGATGAAGCAAACTCAAAAACTCCCACTAGGGGAGCTTGGTGGAGATGGAGAAAGATCCACATTTTGCTTGCAGAAAAAACTGAGGAGCTTGCGACCCAAACTCTTCTGATTTTTAAGCACAACCCGCACATCTGTTTCAAGCACATCCATTCGAGCTGCCATACTTTGATTGGCGGCCTCAATACCATCCAATCTTTGTAAAACCGGCTCTAAATCAACAGCAGCGCCACTAACATTCCTTCTCTCATCAGCATCAACACCAGCAGCCGCCTCGTCCTCACCCGAGGAGTCATGAGCATCAGCTGCTGAGGCTGATTCACGTGCCCTTTCATGTGGCACACTAGGTTCAGCCACACTAGGTTCAGCCCTACTAGGTCCACCTGCAAAACGATCAACAAACCTTGGGGGCCAAGCTCCCTTGGTTAAAACATTAGCTCTCCGCAAGTAGACAACATCAAGCAAAGGAATCGATTCATTTTCAGCCATGACAAAATTATTCAAATCACCCATACATCCCAAAATAATACCAGTCACCATATGGCACATTCCCACTGATTTACTACGAGCAATAGATGCATGGTAAAGACCATCTAAAATGAAATCAATGGAATCAGGGGTTTTATGGGATTGCAATAGGTCTAAAACAAACAAATCCTTGGTTTGAACCTTGGTACTCTCTACCCTCCCATACATAGCATGACAAAGAAACTTATGAAAAAGCATCAATGCATTATCTTTGATTTGCCTGTTAGTAGAATTCTTATTATTAAAACGCTCTAATCCAGACAATCTATTCCAAATAGGTGAAGGTTGAAAAATATGGGAATAAAATCATTTTCCATTTAACGGGAAACCAAACCAAGAATGCAAATCATCATAGCTAAAGGTATGACTTACGCCCTGATGTCTAAATTTCATAGAATCCCTACGTTTATCCACATAATCTAGTGTGACAAAAAACTCTACAGCCCATTCTTTCCACACAGGTAATGAGAAAGTGATAAATTTTCCCCATTTCATATATTTAAGAAAACTATTAATTTGATCATGTAAGCCCAACGTATTCAAAATTGCAAAATCCAAAGCCCACATACCAACATAAGTTTTCTTGGCAAAATATTGAAATTTTTCACCCTCTTCATCAGAAAAGATGGAAAAAGGACAATCATACCTATTTTGAAAGAGAATGGATGCAGGGGTAGAATCTTCATCTTGTGTGCTTGACTCTCCCATAGGCCTTTTTCCCTTGCTCTTGTCTCCAACATGCTTAGTCCTCACCATTGTAAAATCGTTTTACCACTTGATGAACAAAATAAAAATAAAAAGAAATAAAAGAAAAGAGCAGGAAACTAGAGAAGAAAAAATACGTGATTTGCGTGAGGAAGTTGGAGAGAATCGTGAGGAAGATTTTGAGAGAGAAAAGATAAATTAAGTAGAAGAAAACCGAAAAGGCAAAAGAAATTAGAAAGAAAGAGTAATTAGGGTAGATAAAAGGGAAGTTAAGGAAATAAATGAGATCCCAACGGTTGGTTTGACCAACAAATTCAAAATCCGCGTTTTGTCGCGACATCGTCGCGATCACGACAGAAGCGAATTGATAAAGCCCTTATCGCGATATACGTCGCGTCATCGCGACAATTGATTCCCACTCTCCATCGCGACCTCGCAACATAGTCGTGCTCGCGACAGAAAGAAAATTGAAAAACCAAAAAGGAGCTGTCGCGATGATATTCACCGTCGCGCCGTCACGATGAAAACTTATAAAACACCTTCCCCCTCTGTCACGCTCATGACAGAAAGAAAATTGAAAAATCAGATTTCCTTCCCTTTCAAAAACATAATAAATAGACATATAAAATAAACTTACAAACTAAGATCATCTGTAGAACACAAAGAATTACATTAGTACATACAAATATCACACATAGAAAATAACAAATAATTAAAAAGAAAAAATACACCAAGTAACCTTTAAACAATTTTCAAAGAAAGAAATGAAACCTCCCTTCCATGAAATGTTTCCTCTAAATAAACCTTACATCTTTGACCATTGGCTTTAAATAACTCCCCTTTTCCATTTTTTAGCTCTAAAAACCCTTGATCAAAAACTTGGGTGACTTCAAAGGGTCCACTCCACCTAGATCTTAATTTTCCGGGGAAGAGTTTCAATCTAGAATTATACAATAGAACCTTATCCCCAATATTAAAATTTTTAATCCGTATATGTGCATCATGCCATTTTTTAGTCCTTTCTTTATAGATTTTAGCATTTTCAAATGCAAGAAGTCTCAATTCATCTAGCTCATTTAATTGTAAACATCTTTTGACACTTGCATCTTTAAGATCATAATTCAAAGTTCTAATGGCCCAATATGCTTTGTGCTCTAACTCCACAGGTAAATGACACGCTTTTTCATAAACCATTCTATATGGTGTCATACCAATTGGTGCTTTGAATGCTGTGCGATATGCCCACAAAGCATCATCTAATTTATGTGCCCAATCCTTTCTAGAAGTAGAGACTGTTTTTTCTAATATCCACTTTAACTCCCTATTGGACACTTCCACTTGACCACTTGTTTGTGGGTGATATGGTGTAGCTACCCTATGATGAACACCATATTTATGCAATAAAGAATCAAAAGAACGGTTAATGAAATGCTTACTTCCATCACTTATGATGGCTCTTGGCACTCCAATCTTGAGAAAAGCTTCTTCAAAAATTTGATCACCACCTTTGAATCATTGGTAGGTGTGGCTTTGGCTTCAACCCATTTTGATACATAATCAACTCCAACCAAAATGTAGTTTTGACCAAAAGAAGTAGGGAAGGGACCCATAAAGTCAATCCCCCACACATCAAACACTTCAACTTCCAATATATTATTCAAAGGCATCTCATCTCTTTTCCCAATATTACCAGCCCTTTGACATTTATCACATTTGGCTACATACATCTTTACATCATGAAATAAAGTTGGCCAAAAGAATCCACATTCAAGCACTCTAGATGCAGTTTTATTGGCACCATTATGCCCCTAATACAATGCAGCATGACAATGCATCAAGATGTTTTGATAATCCTCCTCACTTATACAACGACGAATTATACCATCCCCACCTATCTTAAACAAGTAAGGTTCTTCCCAAAGATAATTTTTAACATCACTAAAGAATTTCTTCTTTTGTTACCATGTCAAATTTTCAGGTACAATTCCAGCAATAAGATAGTTAGCAAAATCAGCATACCAAGGTACATGCATATGCAAAATTGACATCAATGTTTCATCCGGAAATGATTCATTAATTTCAATACCATCACCTAAAGTTTGGTCATTACTTTCTAACCTAGACAAATGGTCAGCAACAAGATTTTCACTTCCCTTTTTGTCTTTAATTACAAGGTCAAACTCTTGCAATAACAATACCCAACGAATCAACCTAGGTTTAGCATCTTTCTTAGCAAATAAATACCTCAATGCAGCATGATCAGTATAGATTATGACTTTAGATCCCAACAAGTAAGATCTAAACTTGTCACATGCATAAACCACAGCTAACATTTCTCTTTCAGTTGTTGTATAATTAACTTGAGGTGGAGACAAAGTATGACTTGCGTAATAAATCACATGCAAATTCTTACCATGTCTTTGACCTAATACATAACCCACAGCAAGATCGCTTGCTTCACACATAATCTCAAATGGCAATTCCCAATTAGGAGCAGCAATAATAGGAGCACTTATAAGAGCCTTCTTCAAAGTATCAAAAGCATACATACATTCTTTAAAAAATTCAAAAGAAACATCCTTAACTAGCAAATTAGTTAAAGGTTTAGCAATTAAAGAAAAATCCTTTATAAATCTTCTATAAAATCAAGCATGTCCAAGAAAAGATCTTACCCCCTTAAGTGTAGTGGGTGGAGGTAACTTCTCAATTAATTCTGATTTTGCTCTATCAACCTCAATACCCCTACTTGAAATTTTGTGCCCTAAGACTATCCCTTCATCTACCATAAAATGGCATTTCTCCCAATTAAGAACCAAGTTAGTTTCTTCACATCTAGCCAAAACTTTGTCTAAATTTTGTAAACAATGCTCAAATGAATCCCCATATACAGAAAAGTCATCCATAAATACTTCCATTATATCCTCTATCAAGTCTCCAAAAATTGAAGTCATACATCTTTGAAATGTGGTTGGGGCATTACAAAGCCCAAAAGGCATTCGCCTATAAGCAAAGGTTCCATAAGGACAAGTAAATGTGGTTTTCTCTTGGTCACTAGGGTAGATAAAAATTTGGAAATACCCTGAATATCCATCAAGAAAACAGTAATGAGAATGGCCAGCAATTCTTTCTAGCATTTGGTCAATAAATGGTAAAGGAAAATGATCCTTTCTAGTGGCCAAATTAAGCTTCCTATAATCTATACACACCCTCCATCCGGTGGTGGTTCTAGTTGGAATTAAATCTCCATTCTCATTCCTCACTACCGTCATACCCCCCTTCTTTGGAACACAATGTATTGGACTCACCCAATCACTATCCGAAATTGGATAAATGATTCCAGCATCAAGCAATTTAATAACTTCTTTTTTCACTACCTCTTTCATATGAGGATTAAGCCTCCTTTGTCTATCAGCCTTTGCTTGATAGTCATCTTCCATATTTATCCTATGCATAACAACATTAGGACTAATACCCTTCAAATTAGATATTTGCCATCCAATACTTTTTATCCTTTTTCTAACAACTTCTAATAATGCATGCTCTTGTTCTTTATTGAGTTTATTAGAAATAATAATAGGTAAAGTATGATTAGGTCCAAGAAAGGCGTACCTCAAATGATTTGGTAGCTCCTTTAGATCAACATTTGGAGGACTTACAATTGAAGGTGGCAAAGGTGCTTCATTACGATAAAGAGGTTCACGTTTAAAGCTTTCTTGCTCTACCTCTTCATGAACTTCCTCTTCCATTTGGACTTCCTCTTCATCTGCATTTTCTACTACTTCCACAACACACGCATCAATGATATCTATTTTCATGCACACATTTTCATCCATGGGGTATTTTAATGTCTTATCCATTTGATATTCAACACTATCATCCCCTACTCTTAAGACTAATGTGCCCTCATAGACATCAACTAAAGCCCTACCAGTCCTCATGAAAGGTCTACCCAATATCAAGGGACATTTCTCATCATATGCAAAATCTAAAATGACAAAATCAGTAGGCAAAATAAATTTATCCACTTTTACAAGCACATCTTCAACTATTCCATATGGTTGCTTAATAGATTGATCAGCTAATTGCAAAACCATGGAAGTAGGTTTAACATAATCTAAACCCAACTTTTTAAAGATAGAATAAGGCATGAGATTAATACTTGCCCCCAAATCACATAAGCACTTAGGAAACTCTTTATCCCCTAAGGTACATGGAATGGTGAAACTACCATTATCTTTAAGTTTTGTAGGCAAATTATTTGTGATTATGGAACTACATGCTTCAGTCAATGCAATAGTGGATATATCCTCTCAACTTTTTTTCTTAGAAATTAATTCTTTAAGAAATTTTGCATAGTTGGGAATTTGTGATATGGCCTCAATAAAATTCAAATTTATGTGCAAATGCTTCAATTTATCAATAAAAGATTGAAATTGCTTATCTTGGTTTTGTCTCTTTAGGCGTTAAGGAAACGGTGGGCAAGGTTGAAATGCCTTAGGAAAATCAGCTTTTAAAGTCCCTTCTGTCGCGCCCACAACAGGTGTCGCGCTCGCGACAGAATGCTCTCCTTCCACTGGCTTACTCGCGACAGAATGCTCTCCTTCCACTGGCTTACTCGCGACAGGTACCGCGCCCGTGACATTGCTCGGCTTCTCCTCTATCGTGATCGCGACAAGAGTCGTGCCCGCGACAGAAGAGTCATTTTTCTTTTCATTTTCCTGAAATTCTCCATTCTTGTTAGTAATAACAAATTCATTGGTGTAAGATTTACCTGACCTCAAATTGATTGCTTTTAGATGTTCCCTTGGGTTCTCCTCCGTATTACTTGGTAAAGTACCTTGTAATCTTAAAGGTAAAGCCTTTGCTAATTGCCCAATTTGCACTTCTAAGTTATGAATGGATGAGGCTTGATTCTTTGTGATTTGATCAAACTTATTTTCCAGCCTCTTTTGGTTCTCCTCTTGTGAGTTAAATTTCATATTAATCCCCTCTAAGAACCTATCCATTTTAACCTCCAAGGCCCCAAACCTATCTTGAGGTGGTTGAAAACTTACTCCTTTATTTTGATTACTACTATTTCCCCATGAAAAGTTTGGATGGTTCCTCCATCCAGGGTTATATGTATTGGAAAATGGGTTACCTCTTCCTTGCCCTTGGATAAAGCTAACTTGCTTCTCCGTACTATTTATGCCCAAATTACATACCTCACTTGGATGTCCTTGTTGTCCACAAATATTGCATCTATTTGGTTGACTACCTCCCATACCCAAATTATTGAGTTTGTGAGTCAATGCTTCCACTTGAGCTTGCAATGCAACCACTGAATCAATTACATGAACTCCTCTCACATTAGTAGAATTTGAATCTCTAGTTCTCTCGGTAGGCCACATGCAGTTGTTCATGGACATCTCCTCCAACAATTCAAATGCCACTTCAGTAGTTTTTCTCATCAAAGAACCTCCAGCAGTAGCATCAATAGTCCCTCTTGTGGTAGGGTTAACTCCATTATAGAATGTTTGCATCAACAACTCTCTTGGCAAGTTATGGTGTGGACACATCCTTTGCAATTCCTTGAATCTTTCCCAAGCTTCATATAATGATTCATTATCATTTTGAACAAATGTAGTAATATCCTTTATGATTTTTGCAGTTTTGGCTAAGGGAAAATATTTTGATAAAAATGCTTGGGCCAATTGGTCCCAAGTAGTTATAGATCCCCTTGTTAATGAATTCAAACAAGCCTTTGCTTTATCCTTCAAAGTGAATGGAAAAAGCCTAAGCTTGATTGCATCAGCCGAAACCCCATTGATCTTAAAGGTATCACATATTTCAAGAAAGTTGGCCAAATGAGCATTTGGATCCTCATTTGCCAAATCATAGAATTGAATACTATTTTGAATCATTTGTAAGAGTGAAGGCTTAATTTCAAATTGATTTGCATTTACCGTTGGCCTTACCACTCCTTGTTGAGCACCACTCAAAGCAGGTGTGGCAAAGTCCATGAGTCTTGGTGGATTTTCGTCGGCCATGATAATTGATCTCCTATTTTTGTTCTTCTTTCTATTTGACTTCCGGTTACTTGACAAGAATCTTTCAATTTCAGGATTTAAAGGCTCAAGCTCTTCTAAAGAACTCCTTATACTAGGCATGAACTTCTCAAATCCTGTAAATCACAAACAAAACACAAAGTTACTCTAAATCAAACATACAAATTAAAAAAAACCAAATATTGTAATCCAAAATCATAAATAAATTTTCATAATGGCAAACAACCGTTCCCCGGCAACGGCGCCAAAAACTTGGTGAGCATTTTCTATAGATGCTAATTATACCGCAAGTATACGGTGTACCGCAATAGTACTTAAGATGTCGATCCCACGAGGAACGTTTTTACACACTATTACTAATTGATTTTAATCTTGTTTACAATGATAAAATGATGGAAAAGTGATTCTAAACTAATCTAACATGTAAACTAATTAAATCGAGTTTATGAGAATCCAAGAAGATAGAAAAGATTAATGATGCTAAGTATAAAGATGGAATTTGAATTAATTGTTCTTAATGATTTTAGCATTTTTATCTTGCAAGCCAAGTTGAATAAATTTCCTACTTACTCTCTCAATATAAATAGGACTGCCTAAAACATACACATATAAGTCTAATTCCAAACTTTCATTTTAGAACACAACCTATAACAACCATTTCAATATTATGATTTCTCAAACAATATCTTGATGATGGATTTCCAATTAGATATAAGTATGAACTCATTTCTCAATCAAACTCAAACTTATAATGATCATAAATAATGTACTAATGAGAAATTCTACAAGTAAGAACACTTGAATTAATACGAATAATGAAATATTTGATATTAAGAACTCAAATTCAGAATTTACATCACAAAAGTTAAAGAAGAATTAAAAGATAAGAATGGAAGAAGGAGATTTCTCAACCCTTTTCTAGTCACCAAATGTAGTCTTCTTCTTTGTATGGTATCTTCTCTTCAACACATAAACTCAACTTAAGAAAAACTAAAGAAAAACTATTCTAACTTACAGAAAAATATTCAAATGTTCAATTCTCTTTTTTTCTATATAGTTAGAAATAGTATTTATAATATCAACTCATGTCCATTCAGATGTCCTTCTATAAAGGTTGTAATTGTTGGTGGAAAGGTATAACTTTTCAAGTTCAAATTTGAAATTTAGTGTCTAACGGATCTCTCTGTCGCGATCGCGACGCCTGTTGCGCTCGCGACAGAGCACGCCTTCATTTTCGCTCGCCTTTCCTCACGTGTGCCTTCTCCGTGCCCTGTCGCAACCTCGCGACGCCTTCCCTTGGTCACGACAGCCTCTCTTCTTCTCTTTTTCTCTTCTTTTCTTGGTCTTCCCTTGTCGCGCTCGCGCCGCCTGTTGCGCTCGCGACGGAAGGTTTTCTGCCTTAGCTCATTTCTTCTTCTTTTCTCCATTTACTCCATATTTTCTCCATTTTCCTCCTACATACAAAACTCAACAAAACACATAAAACATACCTAATTCCAACAAATAAAAACACTTAAAACATTACTTCTAACCACAAAATATAGATTAATTATGAGCTATTTAAGCTCATATCAACTCCTCCTCCTCATCATCATCCGAAGAATCCTCATTGCCAGCAGAGGTAGAGGTGGAAGGACCCTTGCCCTCGTTTAAACTAGTGCTTTTTACCTGCGAATCACGAGAAATAAACTTTAGAGGCCAACCGCCTCTGGTCAAAACATTAGCATTTCGCAAGTACTGAGCATCTAATAGTGCAACACTGTCATCCGTACGCATTTAAAAATTATGCAAATCTCCCAAATAACCTAATACAATGCCAGTCACCATGTGACTCATCCCTACAGTTTTACTTTTTGCAATTGAAGCATGATAGAGACCATCAAAAATAAAATCAATAGAACATGGTGTCTTTCTAGATTGTATAAGGTCTAAAACAAATAAATCTTTAGTTTGAACTTTGTTACTTTCCACTCGACCAAATAAAGCATGACATATATATTTATGAAATAACAACAACACATCATCTTTAATTTGGCGATTTATGGAATTTTTATTGTTAAATACATCCAAACCAATTAATTTCTTCCAAACCGGAGTAGGATTAAAAATGCGAAAATCAAAGCGTTTGCCATTCAAGGGAAAACCAAACCACTCATGCATTTCATCAAATCCAAATACATATTCTTTTCCTTAGTGCCTAAATTTGAAACTAATTTTTCTCTTATCTACATATTCAAGGGTTATAAAAAATTGAACCTATAAAGCAAAAATAAAATATGTTAGCATACAAAAACAACTCAAAAATAACACAATAAATACAAAAATAAAAATAATGTGTAAATAACCTTTAACCCAATCTTAGAGAGATACTTGAAACCTCTCTACCATGAAAAGTTCCATCTAAATATATCTTACACATTTGACCATTGGCCTTAAACACTTATCTTTTATCATTTTTGAGTTTTAAATAGCTATGGTCAAATACTTGTTTTACCTCAAAAGGTCCACTTCACCTAGACCTTAATTTTCTAGGAAACAATTTTAATCTTCAATTAAATAAAAGAACTTTGTTTCCCACTTTGAAACTTTTATATCTTATGTGAGCATCATGCCACTTCTTTGCTCGTTCCTTGTAAATTCTTGCATTTTCATATGACATGAGATGCAATTCATCTAGCTCATTCAATTGTAAACATCTCTTCACACTAGCATCTTTAATATTATAAGTCAATGCCCTAATGGCCCAATAAGCTCTATGCTCTAACTCAACAGGCAAATAACATGCTTTACCATAGACTAACCTATATGGTGACATCCCAATAGGTGTTTTGAATGCAGTGCGATATGCCCAAAGTGCATCATCTAATTTATGTGCCCAATCTTTCCTAGAGTTAGAAACTATTTTTTCTAGTATCCACTTAAGCTCTCTATTGGAAACCTCTACTTAAACACTAGTTTGTGGATAGTAAGGAGTAGCTACTCTATGATGCACACCATACTTATGCAATAGTAAAGCAAAAGATCGATTAATGAAATGCGTACCTCCATTGCTTATGATAGCTCCTGGCACTCCAAATCTCGAAAAGTGTTTCTTAAAAAACTTTATCACCACCTTTGAATCATTGGTTGGTGTTGCTTTGGCTTCAACCCATTTTGAGACATAGTCCACCCCAACCAATATATAGTTTTACCCAAAAGATGAAGGAAAAGGACCCATGAAGTCTATCCCCCACACATTAAATATCTCTACTTCTAAAATGCTATTCAAAGGCATCGTGTCACACCCCAAATCGGGCCTAGTCGGAATCGGCAAGCTAAGTCGGATAAGTGAAGGGTATTTCGGTAATTTGTGCATGAGGAAATTTGATGATAAGGACTTAATTGCAAAGTAATTAATTAAATAAGTTAAGTGGGAGAAATTATTTAGTGTGCATGTGGTGTATATATGTAGGGTGTTTTGGTTATGGTTTTATCTAGTGGATTGTGTGTATTGTACTAAGGATGGAAAATATCTAGTTAAGAATTATCAAGTGAGGTAGGAGTATGGTGCCATGGTTTGAAGAGTCAATAAGTGGGATTTTGGTCCAATGAGAACTTGCCATGTGGCATGGTTGGTGAGCATTGAATGAAGAAAAGAAGAAAAGAGAGAGAGAGAGAGAGAGAGAGAGAACACAGAATTTGGCATTCCCGTTCTCCCCTCCCTCTCATGCCTCCTCTTCTTCTTCTCTTCACCATTCTCTGCTTTTCCTTTCCTTCTCTTTTGGCTGGATGTTTGTGCTTACTAAGGGGTGCTTTGATTGAGTTTTGGAACAAGATTAAAGAGGTTTGTGTTTGGGTTTTGATCCTACATCTAGTTCTTCTTCTTCTTCTTCTTCTTCTTCTTCTTCTTCTTCTTCTTTTTCTGGTTTTATTTGAGTTAGGGTTTGGATTAAGAAGTTTTGGGTTTTGTTCGTGCAAGTTTTGGGTGGCAAGAAGAAGAATAAAGGCAAGGAGAAGATTGAAGAGTGAAGATCAGCTGGGTTGTGCTTCAAAGAGATTTGGGAGCTTTGATTTCTGCATTTGAGTTTGGAGTTGTCATTGCCTAATTCTCCTTGGATCATAAGTGTGTATTTGTATTTGCTTTTCAGAAATTTGAGTGCTTTGATATGAGTTTATACATGAATTAATTTGGGAAATGTGTTAGTAATCCATGTTATTGATTGAGATAGATGTATATGAGGGTTGGTATTGAAATGCATGAGTTTGGGAATTTTCTACTCTTGAATGTGAAAATATTCATATGTGTTCTTGATGAATTTCTGGAAATTGGGTTGTGAAATGGACTTATTTTGGCATGTATGTTACGGGCTTTTAATTTTGAAGAGTAATTATGCATGAGTGTGAATTTATTATGGTGATTGTGTGGTTTGATATAGTTTTGCTGTAAATTTCTAGGTTTTGATAATTATTGAGATTATGAGCTTAAATTGATGTTTGGTGTGGAATTACTTGATGATAATGTTATATTATGGGTATTGATGGTGAAGGGTGGTTGGATTTGAGGTATGAGACCATTTGATGTGATTTTGTGTGTTTGTGTGTGAGTTTGGGAGGAGAAGAAATCTGCAGAGTCTGGAAATCACGACTCTATCGCGATCGCGACACTATCGCGAGCGCGATAGAGACCGGTGATCCTGTTGCTGGGCTGTGCTGTCGCGAGCTCGCGATAGCAATAGCTATTGTGTGCTCTCTGTCACGAGCGCGACAGAGCGCAATATTGGCCTATGCTACCGCGAGCATGTGATCTGTCGCGAGCCCGTGATAGCGATGCTTATGCTCTCTATCGAGACCGCGATAGAGCCGGGCTTTCTCTCCTCCCCACGATCGCGAGGTCTGTCACGAGCGCGCAAGCGAAGGGACTATGGTCTCTGTCGCGAGCGCGACAGCCTTGTTATGCTGAATGAGTTTTCTCTTGGTGTTTGGTTTTGAACTCGAGTTTCTTTTAGTGCCTATAAGTCCTATACCTGTTAACTTATGAGTTATATGAATTTGAATCCATGATACGAATATGCATATATGTATATATATATGATTTTGGGATATTATAGAATGGATTGAATGGATTATGCATGACTGACATTTCGAACTATATTATGTGACTTGCAACATGATTTGTTTTATGCATGACCTGCGAGAGTCAGTCTAGTGGATAGTTAGGCATGCCTAATAGAGTCTCTTTAACTGCAGCACCTTTGGACGTTTAGACCCTGATCAGGTCCCTGTTTGGTTCCTCGCGAACCCTTTAATGTATTCGATTCGCACCCGTAAGGTGATATCAGTATTCGATTTGCACCCGTAAGGTGATGTCAGTATTCGATTCGTACCCGTAAGGTACTGTCAGTTCATTCGTTATCCACTATTTTGAGTCAGCAAGTATCCTGTTTGTTTTATCTGATATGATTAAGAGAATGTGATATTCGGATGAGCATAATTCTGGACATGTGAATCAGTTATGTACTCGAATGTGATTATGAATTTCTGAATGGGTTGAATGTGACTCAAGCATGTGTATTGTGCATAATTATCAACGTATATCATATTGAGAATGTGTTCATATACAATCAGTTATGAAAATAAGTATGTGAATTAAAATGTGTTCAACTGCGATCATAATCTATTGAATGCCATGGTTATAGTTTATTATGTTATGCTGATGAGTGTGTGAATCCGATTAGTTATGTTTATAAGCATATGAATTAATAGGTATATGAATGCAAACTTGAATTACTGAATGCTATGGTTAATAAGTATGTATATGAACGTGATTTTGTGCTATTGACTGTTATGGTGAAGTATGTGAATCAAGATACGTATGAATGTGCTCTTGACCATGGAATGTTATAAATATTGTGTTATGTTACGTGCTCTCTCTCTAGTTTTTCCTATTGTAGTGATTTCGGCGTGTGGTCTTGTGTTTACATTTCAAGGCATGATATTTTATGTGATAGAGTTGTGCAGTTGAAGTGTGGTGTTTGATGTCTTCCCTTGGGTTCAGCTAATGTGTGTGTTGGCATGATAAATGTATGTTTAGATAGCTAGTGTTCTTAGCATGATAGCTGGGTACGTTATTATATGGTAATTGTGTTGCAAATGAATGGGTTTTTCGTTAATGCATGGGTACTTTGGCATGATAGTTGCATGCGTAATATCTCTTGTGACTATACACGGTAAGGTTCTGATACTTGATACCTCGGTAAGTATATGGATGTGAGTTTTCGAATGAATGCCTTTACTATGCAAGCCTGACTACATATGTGTTATGAATGTCCGCATTTGCCATTTGCATGTGTTATGCCTTGACGACCATTGTGAATGGTTGTCCATATTGCTTGTGTGTTTTCCCCACTAAGCGTTTATCGCTTAGCACGGGTTCTTTTCCCGTGCAGGTGGCGGGTTTGGTTTCGTTCAAGTCACGCATCTACAAGGTCGACCACATAGGAGTTAGAAGTTTTGTATTTTGCTCAACCTCTGTATTTTGGCTTTTTTTTTCTCTAGTCTTATGTATATGTAATTATATGTAAGGATCTTATTGTAATTAAGTTTTCAGTTATTTCTTCGTTTTATCTTTCGTCTTATGCTTCCGCTGAATGATTATATGTATGTATGTGAGTTAATGTATGTTCAGCTATTGTTTCCTTAAAGTTTTAATTTCCGTTGTATCTCCGTATGTTTTTATGTATGAATGTATGCTTCCGATTAGTGCATGTGCGCATGTGTGTGAGTGAACGTCGGTAGCGCACCCGCGTCCTTCCAACGGGGACGTAGGGGGTGTTACACATCTCATCTCTCTTCCCAATATTACCAACCCTTTGACACCTATCACATTGAGCTACAAAATTCCTAGGATCATGAATAGAGTAGGCCAATAGAAACCACACTAAAGCACACGAGATGCAGTTTTTGTACTACCATTATGACTCAAATCCAAAGATGAATGGCAATGTGTCAAAATATTCACATACTCGTCCTCACTTACACACCTACGAATTATTCCATCCCCAACTATCGTAAACAAATAAGGCTCCTCCCAAAGGTAATTTTTTACATCACTAAAGAACTTTTTCCTTTGTTGCCAAGTCAATCCATATGGTGCAATACTCGCGGCAAGAAATTTAACAAAATCTGCAAACCATGGTACATTTACTTGCTCAATTGACATTAAAGATTCATCTGAAAAAATTCATTAATGTCATTACTATCCCCTATAGGTCTTTCATCATTTTCTAACCTTGAAAAGTGATCAGCCACTAAATTTTCAGAACCCCTCTTATCTCTAATTTCAATGTCGAATTCTTGTAACAAAAGAATCGAACGAATTAAACGAGGTTTAGCATCTTTTTTAGCAAACAAGTACCTAAGTGCTGCATGATCCGTGTAAACCTTAGATCTCAAAAGATATGATCTAAATTTATCACATGCATAGACAACAGCCAACGTTTCTTTTTCTGTTGTTGTGTAATTCAATTAAGGTGTCGATAATGTATGACTAGCATAATAAATGACATACAAGTGCTTACCTTGATGTTGACCTAATACACATCCAACAGCTAAGTCACTAGCATCACAATTAGGTGATGTTATTATGGGTGCACTTACAAGAGCTTTCTTTAATGTTTCAAAAGCTTTCATATATGCATCAGAGAATTCAAAAGGCACATCTTTTACCAACAAGTTAGTTAAAGGCTTAGCAATTAATGAAAAATCCTTAATAAACCTTCTATAAAATCCAGCATGTCCCAAAAATGATCTAACCCCTTTAAGTGTAGTAGGTGGTGGCAATTTTTCTATCAATTCAGTTTTTGCTCTATTAACCTCTATACCCCTATTCGAGATCTTATATCCTAGAACTATTCATTCTTCAACCATAAAATGGCATTTTTCCCAATTTAGTACCAAGTTAGTCTCCTCACATCTAGCCAACACTCTATCCAAATTTCTTAAACACAACTCAAATGAATCACCATAAACAAAAAAATCATCCGTGAAAACTTCCATGATCTCTTCTATCATATCCCAAAACATAGAAGTCATACACCTTTGAAAAGTTACAGGTGCATTACATAGCCCAAAGGGCATGCTTCTACAGGCAAAAGTCCTATATGGACAAGTAAAGGTGGTCTATTCTTGATCACTAGGGTATATGAATATTTGGAAATACCCCAAAAAACCATCTAAGAAACAATAATGAGAATGGCCAGCTATTTCTCTAACATTTAATCAATGAATGGCAAAGGAAAGTGATTTTTCTTAGTAGCTGAATTTAACTTTTTATAGTCAATACAAATCCTCCAACCTGTGGTGGTTCTAGTAGGAATCAAATCTCCATTCTCATTTCTAATTACAGTCATTTTCCCTTTCATAAGCACACTATGAATAGGACTCACCCATGCACTATCCGAAATCGAATAGATAATCCCATCATCTAACAACTTAATAACTTCTTTTTTAACTGCTTCATTCATATTGGGATTAAGCCTCCTTTGTCTATCAGCCTTAGGTTGACACTCATCTTCCATGTTAATTCTATGCATGACAATGTTTAGACTAATTCCCTTCAAATTAGAAATTTGCCAACCTATATTTTTAATCCTCTTTCTAACAACCTCTAACAACAATCTTCTTGCTTAGTAGTTAGCTTGTTAGAAACAATGATTGGTAAAGTATTATTCGAACCAAGAAATGCATACCTTAAATGGCTTGGTAGTTCTTTCAACTCAACATTAGGTGGACTTACAATGGATGGTGGCAATGATTCTTCATTTCGATACAATAATTCTAGTCGTGATCTATCTTGCTTCACCTCCTTATGAGCTACCTCATCAAGATTTACATATCCTTTTGACCTACATCTTCCAAAAATTCTAACACACATGCATCAATAGCATCAACTTTCATGCATACATTCTCATCCATAGGGTATTTAAGTACTTTGTCCATGTGATATTCTACACTTTCTTCCCCCACTCTTAAAACCAATATTCCTTCATAGACATTAACTAAAGCCCTTCCAGTTCTTATGAATGGTCTACCCAAAATCAAAGGACATTTAATATCATAAGCAAAGTCTAAAATAACAAAGTTAGCAGGCAAAATGAATTTATCCACTTTAACAAGCACATCCTCTACGATGCCATATGGTCTCTTAATAGATTAGTCAGCTAATTGCAAGACCATTGATGTAGACTTAACATCATTCAAACCTAACTGTTTAAAAATTGATAATGGCATAAGATTAATATTTGCCTCTAAATCACACAAACACTTAGCAAATTCAATGTCACACCCCATTTGCCCCCTAGTAGAATGAGCCTGTCTGTCTGTCTATCTGTCTGTCTGTATGTGTAAGCATTCGCATGTGTTCAGCATTTCATAAGGGTATTTTAGTAAAATATATGTTTTTGGGTTTTATTATTATTGGGGGTACATACATGGCATTAGTGTGTTTACTAAGTGAGAAATACTTGGGTGTGTGTGTTTATGCCATTGTAGGGTACTTTAATTATAAGTGCATTAGGTGTGTGTGATGTGTGTGGAATTTAAGTGTGAGTGGTTAACTCCACCAATAAGAAATGGACACTTACTTAGGGTAAAGAAAAGAAAAAGAAAAAGGAAAGAAAGAAAAGGAATTGGTAGATTCACGTTCTTTCTTCACTGGTCTTCTTCTTTTTCCTTTCCTTTTCCCTAAGGGCTCTTGTGTGTGGATTCAAGATTTTATTGGTGAAGTTAATCTCTCTTGGCATTCCCTAGCTTGGTAAGTGCATATCCTTGTCTTTATCTTGCTGTAATTCTTCATCTTCTTCTTTAGGTTGAGTTTTAATTTAGGGTTGCATGTTGATGTTCATTACTGTGTTTGTGTTCTAGCTGAGGCTCCACGCGATCCCAAAGGCAAAGAGGTTGCTGGGAGCAGTGGGACTAAGTGTTAGAAGCTTAGAATCCAGGTTTGGGAATGTTTGTTTGTGAAATTGTGTGATTTTGAATTTACTGTAAAATTCTAGGGTTTATGTTCTTGTAAGTTTGAATGCATATGTTCTTGATTTGATTTGGTTAATTATTGGATGAATTGAGTTGTATAATTGTTGCCTATGTTGTTTGAGATGATTTCTGGAAGGTAAAAACAGGTTTGTATGGTTTTAAATCAAATTGGGATTGAATTCTTTATTCTGGAAATTCTTGGAAAAATCGAGGTACTGTTGAAGTTCTTTTGTCGCGTGACTCGCTACGGAAGAAGGCAAGTCACGAGACGTGACCCTCGGTCACGTCGTGACCTGCCTGCTGAGAAGTCAGTCGCGTGACCAGCTGAAGAACAAGCAGGTCACGTGGCGTGATCTTCGGTCACGTGACGTGATCTTCGGTCACGTCGTGCGACCTGCGAAGACGATGCGTGATCTGCGAGATCACGCAACGTGATCTGCGAGGGAGTAGCACGTCACGAGACGTGACGTCCAGTCACGCCGTGACCTGCGAGGGCGTTGCGTGATTTGTGAAGATCACGCAACGTGATCGGCGAGGAACAAGCAAGTCAAGTCGCGTGACCCTCGGTCACGTCGCGTGACCTGCCTGTTGGGAAGGCCAGTCACGCCTCGTGACCAGCCAATCTCGCCCGTTTCTCCTCTCAGCTCATTTTTCTGAAATTTCCTAGTTTTTAATTCAGAAATGAATTTGGTATTTCTTCTGAATGGACTTTACTGTTGTATGATGCATGTCTTACTGTTTGATGCTTTGATATGCGTGATACCATAATTTCTGATGAATTATATTTCGTACTCTGAAATGTGATTTGAATGTCGCATAACCTGCTAGAGTCGAGTAAGTGGATAGTTAGGCATGCCTAATAGAGTCTTTTAGCTGCAGCCCTCAGTTCAGTTTGGACCCCGATCAGGTCCCCGTTTGGTTCCTCGCGAACCCATCAGTATAGGATCTTGTTTAAGATCCCCTCAGTATATAAATAACATGTTTTGATAAATGATATAATATTTGATTTGTACCTGTGAGGTACCCTCAGTATTCGGTTCGTACCCGTAAGGTACCTTCAGTACACTCGTTATCCACTGTCTAGAGTCAGCAGGTGTTCTTTATTTGTTAATTCGAATTGTTCTGATCTGATTTGACTACCATATGGAATTTCTGAATGAGTTAATGATGAAACACATGCTGAATTATTCTGTAATGAATATGATTGTGAGATATTGACTATATGGCCTTTATACGTGAATACGTTTATATGTATTATGCTAACCTTTGAATATTGCCATTCTGAATGTGACATGTTTAGGCGACCATTGTGAATGGCCGTCCATAATTTATGTGTGTTTTCCCCACTAAGCGTTTATCGCTTAGCACGGTGTGTTTACCCGTGCAGGTACGGAAGGAGTTTTGCCTTGTGAGAGTCGCCGTCATCAAGCCAACACAGAAGGGTTTTAGTGTAGGGCTCAGTTTTGTATTAGTGATGATTCTTTTTGTATAGAACTCTCTGTATCAGTTTTGTATCAGCTTCCGCATTTGTAATTATATTTTGGTTCTGTAATATTATTTTATTCTAGCTAGTTGATCAGATCATTATTGTAATAGTTTATTATAGTAATGCATGATCAACTTTTGCTTTCTGCATGTAAAGTTTTTAATTATTCTGTATTTCTGAATGTATGTCATGAATGGATGTATGTTTTGCTTTGCTATTGTTTGGTGACACCTTGACTCATACGGCATCTCACTCCTTATCGGATGGGATCACCTACGTATGGGAAGGGGGTGTTACATTCAACATCCCCCAAAGTATAAGGAATAGTAAAACTCCCATTATCTTTAAGTTTAGTAGGCAAATTATTAGTGATCACTGGACTAGAGGCTTCAGTCAACTCAACAGTAGATAGGTCTTTCCAACTTCTTTCTTAAAGAATTAAGTCTTTAAGAAACTTTGCATAGTTAGGAATTTGAGTTATAGCCTCAATAAAATTCAAATTAATATGTAAATGCTTTAGTTTACCAAGAAAAGTTTGAAATTGCTTATCTTAATTTTGCTGCTTAAGATGTTACAGAAATGGTGGACGAGGTTGGAAATTTTTTGAAGGATTTGCCTTGGTAGCCCTTTCTGTTGCGCCCACGACAGGTGTCGCGCTCGCAACTGCAAGTGGACTCTGCTCTGGCGCCCTCGTGAAAGGTATCGCGCTTGCAATGTTAGCCGATCTTTCCTCTGTAGTGCTCACGACAAAAGACTCATCTCCCTTCTGAAATTTTTTTTCTGCAAATCTTCATCCTTGTTAGTAGAAACAAATTCATTAGTATAGGATTTACCTGACCTCAATTTAATTGCCTTAAGATGTTGCCTTGGATTTTTCTCCGTATTACTTGGTAAATTTCCTTGTAATTGTGAAGGTAATGCCTTAGGAATTTGCCCTAATTACACCTCCAAGTTATGGATAGATGAGGCATGATTTTTAGTAATTTGATCAAACTTTGTCTCTAGCCTCTTTTATTTCTCTTCTTGTGAGCTAAATTTCAAATTAATGCCCTCTAAGAACCTATCCATCTTAACCTCTAAAGCTCCAAACCTATCTTGAGGTTGTTGAAACCCTACACCTCTACTCTGATTCCTACTATTTCCCCATGAAAAATTTGGATGGCTTCTCCAGCCAGGGTTATAGGTATTTGAATATGGATTCCCATGCCCTTGTCCTTGGATAAAGCTCACTTGTTCCTCCGTACTAGCCATTCCCAAATTACATACTTCACTAGCATGACCTTGTTGACCACAAATGGTGCATGCATTTGGTGGACTTCCTCCCATACCTAGGCTATTAATCTTATGAGTCAAAGCCTCAACTTCTGCTTGCAACACTACCACCAAATCAATTAAATGTACCCCCTCTAGCATTAGAAGAATTTGATTACCTTGTTCTTTCGGTTGACCACATGCAATTGTTCATGGACATTTCCTCAAGCAACTCAAATGCAGCTTCCATTGTTTTCCTTATAAGAGAACCACCGGCTGTAACATCTATTGTTCCTCTAGTTGTGGGATTCACTCCATTATAAAATGTTTGCATAAGCAACTCCCTTAGAAGGTTGTGATGTGGACAACATCTCTGCAATTCTTTAAATCTTTCCCATGCTTCATACAAATATTCATTGTCATGTTGCACAAAAGTAGTGATATGTTTAATAATCTTTGCAGTTTTGGCTAGATGAAAATATTTAGATAAAAAATGCTTGAGCCAATTAGTCCCAAGTTGTAATAGATCCTCTAGCAAGTGAATTCAACCAAGATTTTTCCTTATCCTTCAATGTGAAAGGAAAAAGCCTAAGCTTGATTGCATCCGCAAAAACTCCATTAATTTTGAAGGTATCACAAATTTCTAAGAAATTTGCCAAATGAGCATTTGGATCCTCATTTGCCAAACCATAAAATTGAATACTATTTTGAATCATTTGTAAAAAATATGGCTTAATTTCAAATTGAATGGCGTTTACCTTAAGCCTTACCGCTCCTTGTTGAGCCCCGCTTAACACTGGTGTAGCAAAATCCATCAATCTTAATGGATTTTCTTCAGCCATAGTTTATCTCTTTATCTTCGTTTTATTAGATTTTTGGTTACTCAAAATAAATCTTTCTATCTCTGGATTCAATGGTTCAAGTTCTTCTTAAGAACTCCTTTTATTAGGCATATACTTGAACTATCCAATCCTGCAAAAAAAAATAAAAAAAAAAAACTAATTAAGTATTATAATCTAAAATCATAAATCAAGATTTATAATGGCAATAAATTCAATCATACATTCCCTAGCTATAGCGCCAAGAACTTGTAACCTATATTTCTAAACGCTAATCCGCAAAGTATGCGATTTTTTGATTATAGTATCTAAGATATCATTCCTACGAGGAATGTAGATTAATATTACTCACTATTAATACTTGATTTTAATCTTATTTACGTTATTCAATAATTTGTTCTTGAAAGTGGAATTATTATATTAAATATTATTTAACCTTGTTAATAATAATCAAAGAAGACAAATGGATTAATGATGATAAAGTAATAACTAATGGAACTTGAAGTGATTATTCTTAACTATTAGTGTATTCTTGTCATGCAAGTCAAGTTGAATAACATTCCAATTCATTCTTTCGACATAAATTAGAGTGCCTAAAATATAATTCCAACTCTTAACTCTCATTAATGAATTAGATGGTTATACATGCAAATTTCAGGATTAATAAGCAACTTATAACAATCATCTAACATTATGATCTCTCAAATAATGCTTTAATGATGAACTTCTATTAGATTTAAGTAGGAGTTTATCTCTCGACTAAATTCTTACCTATAATGATCATGCATCAAATACTAATAGAAAATTCTACAAACAAGAATACCAAATTGATATGAATAATAAAATATAACAATAATGATTCAAGTTCATAAATACATCATTCAATATTTACAAAGAATAAGTAAAAGATGAGAAATAGAATAAGGAGATCTCTCAACCCTTTTTCCTTTCACAATATATGATCTTCTCCCTTGCAATAGTCTTCTCTTCAAAACATGAAAAACTAACTAAAGACTTTAACTATAGAAATTGTTCTTCTTTGAAACTTACAGAAGAAGACTTAGTTAAAATTCCATATATCCCAAATTACAACTGAAATTAATATAAATACTATGCCAAAATCCATGTCCCTTGAGATGCCACTTCAAAAGGTAACAAAATTTGGTGGGAAGACTTGACTTTTCAACTGGCCTTTCAAAGATAACTACCCCCAATGGCTCTCTCTGTCGCGAGCACAGCACTTCACTCCTTTCAGTTGCTTGATCTTCTTCTTCCTTCATATCTCGTCGTGCTCACAACTCCTTCGTGCTCGCAACAGCACGTGGCTTCCTTCCTTTGCTCTTTTTCTCTTTTCTTCCTTTCTCTTAGGCGCCTTCTGTTGTGCTCGCGACATATATCGCGCTCACAACAGAGACCTCTTTTCTTGCTCATTTCTACTCCTTTCCAATGTTTTCTCCTTTTTCCCCTCTACACACAAAACATAAAACATGCCTAATTCTAACATAAATAAACCTAATTTTAATCACAAAATATCAGCTAAATATGAGCTATTTAGGCTCATATCAATATGTGCAGAATATGTGCAAAGAGTGTGCATGCGAGATATGTGAGGATGCATGCAAAGAATGTACATGTGAGCATACGGGGATATCTGCATAATATGTGCAAAGAATGTGCACGTGAGGTATGTGCAAAAAAGGTGCACGAGAGAGACGTGCAAAAAGTGTGCATATAAAAATGAAGTTTGCAAAGTTATGTGCGGGAAAGTATCTACAATATGGTGAAAGATGCTTACCAAAGAATTTTTGTACAAAGACATGCTGAAAATTGTATGTGCAAAACTATTTGTAAAATATTAGCTCCAAACATGTGTAAAAACATCTGCAGAAAGAATATGTGCAAAGAATATTGCGTCGTGTGTGTGCAAAGAATTTTTTGCATGAATAATAGCGAGAAATACCCCAAGGCTATGAAATGATTATAGCCTACTAGGTACTCCAAATTTAACCTTTTACTTGCCTTTGAATGCACTGAATGAACCACATTTTCAACTAATTCGATCTCAGTGGAAAGAATTAAGGAATTACCCATGAAAGGGGCGAGAGGATACATATATAAATATCAAGATCTAATAAACTAACACGTAAACACAAGGCATACCAGGCAATCTCTATGTGTGCATGCGAACAGCCAAAACTAAATTTTTTGCCATTTGAAATCAAATTCTAGATTCAAGGTTGGGAACAAGACTCAACTCGAATGCATAAATGCACACATGGCTTCATGCTTGAAGCTCAAGAAACACCATTTGCCTCTTCTTATGTACCAAACCTTATTAGAAGGTCATCTCTGCTAAATGAGATGAGACAAAACCAAGAATCAAGAGATCTTACATTGGTTATAACATTAGGCTTAGGTAGATGGTTATCAAGAAAGGGTTAGGTTGCTAGAGAAAAATGACAGCCACATTTACTTGATTGATGAGAGAACCATTCACAGCCCAATTTCATATTGTCAAAGTATTTTAGCTCATACAGCTTAAAATGACAATTGAGATTGAAAAGTACTAGCTCTACCTTTATTTTTTGGTATCCTAAGCTTATGTCTTTAATTACAAGCTTATGTTTCTAATTACACAAAGAATTGATAAGGAATGAACCCCTTTTCCTTAAAGTATAAACCCAATCCTTACTAGGGTGATTTTTGATGACCCAATCTTATGTCTTTAATCATCTAAAGAATTGTCAAGGATTGAACCTTTTTTTCCTCAGAGTGTAAATCCCATCCTTATTAGGCAGCTATTCTTCTAAGGGGAGGCAAAAATCATTTTAGGTTAAAGGTAGTTTTAACATGTGTCACAACAAAACCGGCATGCTTTTATCATACTAAAATAAAAGGCTCAATGGGCTAGCAAGGGATTGTCAAATAAGTCATTTAGAGAGCTACACAAAGAAGGGTTGCCTAAATTTCTAGGTTTTGTCTTATCCCGGGATCGCTTTGACGAGGTAATCGAAAAGGTCCTAGTGCTCTTAGTGAGTTTTCATCCAGTCCCTTAATTGTAACTAGTTTTTCTTAGTTTGCTTTCAAAACTGGCTCAAGGTGCTCTTAAATTAGAATTTGCCTGGTATAGTTAAGGTCTTAATGCAGCCTAGCTATCAGAGACAAAAACATATTTATCCTTTGCTTAACTCAAAATGGAATGAAACACAAATTTCTAAAGTTGAGATCAAAGCCATTCGCAGTTGAGAATTACTAGGACAAAGATTAAACTTTGGATTAAGGGTACCTTACTTGGTGCAACCGTGTCAATATTTTGGGTTACAACCCAAAAAAATTTAGGTATCATAATTTATATACACAAGAATTGTGTGAGCATACAAAGAATTGTGTGTGAAATATGTGTATAAAGATTATATATACAAACTATGTGCGAAGAACCATGTGTGGTGTATGTTGAAATACTTGCATATGAGGAAGTAATGTAAGTGATTATGTTCATAAAACATACGTGGGAAACATTTTGTACAGAAACGCATACATAAAATATGTACAAAGATGTGTGTGAGTGACACATACATAAAATTATGTACGTGTAGACATCGGGCCCCGAGACAGCCCAGATCAGAGTTACCTAATGAGGACATCGAACCTGTTTCATAGGTGGAGAGCGAGAAAAGCTAATTTCACCTTAGGATTTCACAAATTTTGGACTCTGTACAACCAAAATTATTTTACCGCTTAACCATTTGGAAAAAAAATGATTTTAATTGCAAAATTTGGGTTTTTGGTTGACTGACGCCTGTACCCCACAAGGGATGCCCGTCGGTCGAGCCTGATGTTCGCCTGCCCTCTATTGGGACGGACCTTGAAGAGCGCCTAAGGTCTAGTGATGGACATCCATAGCTCAAGCGAGGGATGCCCATCTGTTGCTCAGCAAATATGCCCATCCTTTGCAAGGACATGTCACAAGCAGAGATTGCCTTTTTTTGGAGACAGACAGTCATCCGTCACGTAGGAGGGGTGCCCATCATCTGGAGAGACGAGCGATGGGGGAAAATTCAAAAATTTCAATGCTTTCATGAGTGACAAACGTCCCTCAAATGAGGGACGCCTGTCTGTCATGACTTGACAGCGGATTTCTAAATTTTCTTCAATAGAAAATTTGCAATCATCTTGGAAATCAAAAATCTGATTTCCTAAGATGTGATTGACGGATTCTAAAATCAAAAGCCTAATTTAATTCCTAAAATCATTCCAAAATCTAGAAATCCAAGGGATTCCTAAAGCCTATAAATAGAGATGGCTTTGGAGTTTTGTAGGGAAGAAAAGGAATTTTCAGATCAACAATTCTAGAGGAGAAAAAGAGATTTCCTAATTTTAAATTTGTTTTCTTGAAATCTTGATTTTTTGACGGTGGAGAAACTCATCGTGGGAGAGAAATTAATTCTCTTCTCTTGACCATTCTCTTATCTTTTCATCTTTTTTAAAGGATTTTAGAGAGATAAATTTAGAAACTCATCTTGTTTTTCAACTCTTTTCTGTGAAATTCTAGGAAGAATACTGAGAAATTTCTTTCTCTCTAGAGATCAATACACTGAGGGTAATATTCTAGGTCCACAAATCTGTTTAATTATGCCTCAATTTCAAAATATGGCATGGTATATGTATCATGGATGAAAATGTGATCTTACTGATTTGTGTTATTTTTATTGTTTGCATACTAAATTCCATTCATAAATTGATTTTAGCATGATTATTAGAAAATGGGATAAGAATATGTGATGCAATGCATGAAATAAAAAGCTTAAATGTTCATCCGTGAAGTTTTCTCTTTTTTTTTTTTTTTTGCATCCTAGAGTAGACCGACGAGAAGAAGGCATGCCTGATGCTCGCTGCTCAAGCAAAGGACGGGTCATTGTAGTGCTTTCTTCTTCCCCTCTGTCGTCTCCTTCGACTGCTGTCCCTCACTTCCCTCAGGCCGCCCCTCACTTTATCTTTCTTCTTGTTGTTCCATTTGTTCTTTTCAATTACTTTAATGCCATGTTTTGCATGGCAATTTTTTCCATGTGCTATTTTTCATGTTATTTTATCATAATATATTTATTCCTTTAATTCCATTATTATGATTATTTATTTTATTTTGTTTTCATAAAATTTGACTAACTTGGCATCTAATATTTCTTTTTTGTGAGCATTACTAATGGATGGAGATTTGAAGGGAAAAGGAATGGGATGTTTTGGTTTGATTTATCCCTTTATTTATTCCCTTTTTTAGTTATTTAACATTTCCTCAACTTACTTTTACTTATTATTTAATTTTGGCTTGTAATAAAATTAAACTAATGTTCGTTAATATAAAAACTCATAAAAATATTTTTATGAATAAAATTGGGTTTTTCTTTAAATAGGACTAATATCCTAGTTTTCTTTCCAATAAAAAGCCACCAAAAAGAGTTATACATTTTTGTAAATATGCATATGGGAACCAATGTCTCCACTTTAAATAAATTCTCCATTTTATACATGGTTTATTTCGCTTTATTTGGCAAGGTTGTATTCTGCCCCCTTTTTCATTGTAGGTTAATTTTGTTTATTGCTTTCTTTATCGCTTTTCTTAAATGCTTGGATGTACTTTAAATTAATTGCATAATTATGTGAGAAGAGAAATGAAAATTTAACTTAAAAATTTAATTATAACTTTAATCAAGGTATAAGTAAGGGTGAGGTCCCGAACTTTCTCTGTTCTTAGGCTTCATGAGCTTAGATGAACCTTCAATATTCTTTTAGATGGAGATTCCAAAATACTCTTTTATTGCCAAAAATAGACACATACGCATGGTCTTAGGCTCAACGAGGCTAGATAAACTTTTCCAATGTTTTATTAGGTTGCGACTCCAAAACACCTTTTCACGAGTTTAATGAACCTCTCTAGGATCCTAAAAGTAGGCCTCCAGGAACCACGGGGTTTAGCGCATGTCATAATGGCGACTACATTTGGGACTTAGAGACCTTGCTCCTAAAGTGCCTTGGTTAAATAATATATAATTGAGTTTTTATACTTAAAATTCCATCTCTTTTCGAAAGTTGCATTGTAACCCTCTTAGAGCCTTATATGTATGCTAGTTAGTCCCTCTTTAGCCCGGGTGCATTCCCGAAGCACGACCCTACGTTCACTCAATATAGAGAAGTGTCAGGGATAATCACCAGCTCAAGCCTTGTACCATTTGGTATATCAAATGATGACCTGACCGGTCATTACGCTCATAAAAAGCTAGACCCATTGGTAGGGATCTGCTTGGGTAGCCATAAAATATCATTAACCTGACTAAAGCCTATGTAATGGCAATAAATACTTTCCCTAGGTGACATGTATCTTAATATTGTGCTTGCTATGTGGTCTATTACTTATTAAACAAATTCAACCAATTAAGTGGTCACTCCTCAAAGGTTTTATGTCCCGATGGGCTCATTTTAATTCATTTGAAATGTTTAAATACGCAATAGCCAAAACTTATATGTATGCACTTTACATAAGAATGGTTATGCTGTCGATTTTATACCGTACACCATATGTATCCATCGGGTTACCCGATAATCCACGAGCTAATCCCACATAGGAAAGAGATTGTACAACCCCTTGTGTAGGAGCGATAACGTTGGGAGGATCTATTTGCTTGCATGTGATTGTGGATGTTGCATAAAGCACGATCATGCATTATATGTCATACATGCAGCATCCTAACAAGGTGAATCTTGTAGCCATTATAGATTTATCTAAGTGGTCAAGGGGTCCCGGTGGTCGATTGATCAGGAATCCATTTTTTGAATTGTCGAAAAGAGTAATGGATTGGGGTTCAGAGTCACTCTCAAATAGTAGTGAGACATTCTCTTTAGAACATTCAGCAAAAACTAGTATGGCCAACCTACCAAGAGAATTCGATGCAACCCATACCATGATTGCTATGGAAATGGGCAGAAGGTTAGAGGAGTTTGAGACTTGAATGATGATAATGATGGGGAACCTCACTACTGCAATAACATCGCCCGCTGGGCAGCATTCGGCCGCTCCTCCTATGGGGCAAAATGAACAAGAACCAATTAGAGAGATCCCTCGACAGTAGTCCACTTGCTAACAACTCAACCTAGGGGTGTAGCCCCTATCCAGCAGAAAAGAGTACACGACCCCGACTATGATTTCTTTGAGGAAGAATAAGAGGAGCTAGTAATGATAAGGGGAAAAGCACTTAGGTTCGAGGAGATGATCTCCAGGAAAATGGAGGAAAATTTTAAAACTATAGCCCTCATGTTAGTAGTAGGGAAAGGAATGAACCCGGGGAACAAGGAATTGGATGGAGAAGATCTAGTTCCCTAGAATTTTAAAATGCTCGACTTTTCAAAATTTAATGGTACTTCTAACCCGATAGCACAAGTAAAGCAATACTCGCTGATGATGAAGGGTACAACTTTAACAAGAAAGTAGAAAATAGAATATTTCTGCCTAAGCTTAACGGGGCCCGCAATTGATTAGTACCATGGGCTAGACAAAAGGACAAAAGAAGACTGGGACTTGTTGATAGAGGAGTTCCTTAAACAATATGACTATAGTACGAGGATAGAGGTCAATCTGAAAGGCCTAGAGCTCCTGCATCAGAAGTTGGGGGAGTCATTCCATGAATACCTCACCAGATGGAGAAACCAAGTCATGGATTTGAAGAGGAAACTTGACACCCAAAATTAGATTAGGTTGTTTATCAAGAATGCTAGCCCATATCTGAAGCAAGGGTTGAAGATGAAGGGATTGAAAGATTGGGAGGCCTTGAAGGATATTGCTATAGAAATTGAAGGAGAATATCTGGCCAAAAGGGCGAGCAATGAGGCCTTTATCAAAAAGGGATATGGCAATTAGGGAGCAAGCAAATCGGCAAGCTCTAGCAGTGGTAACAGAACAGGAAAGACAACTAAGGTTTTGGCCATAAAAGTAAGTCAGAGATACTTTTTGAACTTGGGTCAGCCTTTGTTGTAGGTATTAAGAAGATTGATCAAGGAAGGGAAGCTGCAGCCCTTGCTACTAAAGCCAGCCAAAACCTAAGGGAAGTCAAGGCACAAGGATGATGAATACTGTGCATACCACCAGCATACTGGACACATAATAGATTATTGCAGGATATTAAGGCATAAGATCTAGGATCTAATTGACACTAAACAGATCACTAATCCAGAGCAAAAAGAGACAGAGAGTAAGAAGAAGTTCGGATATAACATCGTCCCGCCACCTATTTTGATGATCAGGTATAGTTTGCCCGAATGGCATGTGTTAAAAGACTTATTTAGAAATGAGTATGTAGCCCTTACCCACTGTGAGTAGAGGGAAAGTGAAGAGGAATTGCTTGTAGCGGCAATTGATTATTGGTAATCCACTAGTGAGAATGGAGAAAAAGATGAGCCTACTGACCTATGGGGCTCAGAAGATGAAAGGAAGGAGAAGATTAGAGCCGTCACCCAGAGTGGAAAGGTGATTCTAGAAGAAGAAAAACAGCAAGACCCAGTACTTGTACCTACAGATAAAGAGCCGCAGTATAATCCAATAATAAAGTAATTAAAGAAGACATCGGATCAAATATCGATTTGGGGCCTGTTGAGACAATCACCATCGCATAGGCAGAAGTTGGTTGAAGCCCTGCAAGAGTCCACCGTTGCAACCACCATTTTCCCCACCGAATTACTAGATATTGTAAAAGGAAGCTTTAGAAAGAACCTTGTTTATTCAGATACAAATTTGCCAGCGAAAGGCCGCAATCATATCCGCTCATTGTACATAAGGGCACAAATCAATGACAAGAACACTGCTTGTGTAGGTAGATGATGGGTCATCTATCAATTTCTTTCCTCTAGTAGCGATACCTGCATTTGGGCTAAATGAGAATATATTGAGCAAGTCAAATCTTATGATCACAGCTTATGATAACTCCAAAAGACAAGCTTCAGGAACTTTTAAAGATTTCATAAATACTTGGCCAGTCGAGACAGAGGCAGAGTTCGTGGTCCTCCTAATCCTTGCAAACTTTTCAACATTACTTTGGTGGCCATGGTTTCACAAACTAGGAGGAGTGCCATCCACTTTGCACCAAATGATAAAAATCCCACATGATGGACAGGTTGTGAACATCCGAGCTGCTAGAGAAAACCAGTTTTCGGTCTTAGAGATTTCAAAGCAACACTTTAGTGGCTTTCATATGGCCATGATCAATGAGGCGGGAGATACTACAGGGAGCCCCTAGGTGGTCAACATGATGAAGCGAATGTCTTTTCTCCCAGGGTCCAGTTTAGGTAAAAACTCTCAAGGACCAAAATTAACCATCATAACAAGGAGTCAGAAAGACCGGAAGGGCCTTGGATATAAAGGCACAATAATGAAGAGCAAGAAGACATCGGGGTGAGGTCCCACACATTAAGGAGAGTTTTGTGCTAGAAATCTCAATCTGTGCTTATACTGAAGAAGCTAAGCCTTAGTGGATTTATGGAAAGATCATACCCGAATTCGAAGTCTTTAATGACATTTTTAACTGGGATGTAGGGGTTATCAAACACATAGAAGGCTTTTGGGATAAAGAGGTCATGACCTAAGGCACCATCTGGGACCGGGATGCACTAGAGGAGATTGTCACCAATGGATGGTTAGCAACTAGAGTGAAGGGTAAGGAGAAGATGGAAGAGGAAGCACAAGTTCCTGATTTGAAGAAGCAAGACAAGATTCCACTAGAAGTCATTAAAGAGCCTCCAGAGAGCCAAAATACTACCCAACCGTCAGCTATAACATCTACGTTGGTGAAGAAAGAAGACGCTAGTTGCTTAGATTTTATTTTTATTCTAGAAATTTTTAATGACAATGTTTCCAATTCTGGTTTTATCAATAAGATGAATGATTTTGCTTACTTGTACGATGTTTCTCATGATTTCGCTATGTATAATCACAAATATAAATCATTCATATTTGATATTAATTCAATTAATGCTACTCCATTTAGTCTTGAAACTTTGGAAAACCCAAAGGAAATCTTGATAGCATCTGATGTAACTCCTAAAGAGAGGAAAAATTTTGAGAGAATAATAAGAAAATATTAAAAAGTCTTTGCCTGGACCTATGAGGACATTCCAGGAATTGATCGAGAAGTTGCTGAACATGCTATTCCAACTTACCCCGAATGTAAGCTAGTCAAGCAAAAGCTTAGAAAACTTAGGCCAGAATGGGCACAAAAGGTAAAAGAGGAAGTGCACAAGCAGATAGAGGCTAAGTTCTTGGTAGAGGTTCAATACCCAACGTGGCTAGCTAGTGTAGTCCCTATAGCCTAAAAGGATGGGCGAGTGTGGGTATGTGTGGATTATTGAGACTTGAATAAAGCCTATCAAGAAGATGACTTCCCCTTACCTCACATTGATGTTTTGGTGGACAACGCAGTGGCTTGCATGATGTATAGTTTTGTGGACGGATACGTCGGGTATAATCAAATCCCTAACAAGATTGTGGATTGTATCAAAACAGCTTTCATAACTGAATGGGGAATGTTTGCTTATAAGTTATGCCTTTTGGGTTAAAGAATGCTGGAGCAACCTACCAAAGAATAGCCATCAAGATCCTAGATGATTTAATTCATAAAGAAGTAGAGGTGTATGTTGATGACATGATGATCAAGTCAGCCACTCGAAAAGCTCACTTTGAGACTTTAGAAAAGTTCTTTCAGAGGATCAATAAGTACAACCTTCGATTGAACCCTAAGAAATGTATTTTCAGAGTCACTTTAGGTAAGCTTTTGGGACATGTCGTAAGCTAGAGAGGTATTGAGATTGATCCCAAAAGGTTAAAGCCATAGAGAGATGTCGGTGGCCCAGAAGGAAAAGGATGTTAGAAGTTTCTTAGGGAAGTTATAATATATCAATAGCTTCATCGCCAAGCTCACTTTAGTTTGTGAGCCAATCTTTAAGCTTCTCAGGAAAAACCAGCCAGTAATATGGAATGACAATTGCTAAAAGGCTTTTGATACCATTAAGGATTACTTGTTAAACCCGCCAGTTCTAAGGCTATCCCAATTGGTTAAACCTTTAATCCTATATCTCACCATAGAAGACGGTTCGGTAGGTGCTATGATGGCTCAAGAGGATGAGTTCGGGGCAGAATTTGCAGTCTATTACCTTAGCAAGAAGTTTCTTCCATATGAGGTCAAGTATGCTGAGTTTGAGAAAATTTGCCTAGCAGTAATTTGAGCTTTTAAGAAATTGAGGCATTGCTTTTATTCTTATAAGGTATAGGCCGTTGCTAAGCAGAAACCACTCAGGCATCTTCAAGAAGCTCCCTCTTTACTAGGAAAAATGGGAAGGCGGTTGCTATTATTACAAGAATTTGACATCGAATACATCACTAGAAAGACCATTAAGGGTCGAGCTGTAGCATAATTCATAGCAGAGCATCCCATTGAAGGAGACCGGGTCGAGTACAATTTCCTAGATGAAAACGTCACGTCCATTGTAGTACAAGGGTGGCAAATGTTCTTTGACGAGGCAGTTAATAACAAGGGGCAGGAGCATGAATCATTCTCACAATCCCGGGAGGAGAAAAACTTTTGTTAGCCTAGAAGTTAAGGTATAAAGCCACCAATAATAAAGTCGAATATGAAGTTTGCATTTTCAGGATAGAAATACTATTAACCTTGGAGGCAAAGACTGTGGAAGCTTTCAAAGACTCGACATTTGTAATCCATCATATTCAAGGTAAATGGTCTATTAAGGAAGAATGACTGAAGCCATACGTAGAGTATTTAAAGAGGTTAAGCAACCAATTCAAGACTTGCACCTTTCATTCTGTCCCAAGAGATGAGAACCAGTTGGTAGACGCTTTCGCGACTTTGGTATCCATGTGGGATAACCCAAATAAAATAGTCATGAAGCTAGTGTTAATCTCATGTTCAGACAGGCCATGCTTCGAGACTGAGTAGGTTATGGGAGTCAAGATCATAGATGGGAAGCCATTGTTTTTTGATATACAGAATTATATGGAAAATTCAGAGTTCTCAGAAGAAGCCACCGAAAAAGACCAGAGAATGATTCAAAAACTCTCTACCCAGTTTGTCAGTATGGATGGAGTGTTGTATAAGAGAAAAGTCGATGGCATTCAGTTACGGTGTCTAGACGAAAAAGAATCCAAAATGATTATAGAGGAAACACATGCCGGGGTCTGTGGAGCTCACATGAACGGATTAACTCTAGCAAAGAAGATCATGCGTTATGGGTTCTTCTAGCTCACGATGGATATAGATTGCTCTACGTATATGAAGCAATGCTAGATATGCCAACAGTATGCTGATTTGAGAAACTTACCCATTTCTGAAATGTGCAACCTAACATCTTCATGGTCATTTGTAGCTTGGATGATAGACATAATAGGAGAAATACACCCGACAGCATTCAACGGGCACCGCTATATCATTATCGCCTTCGACTATTTTACTAAATGGGTAGAGGTAGAATCCTTCAGGAAAGTGGGAGCCTGAGAAATGGCTAGATTTATCGAAAGAAACCTAATATGTAGATACGGTCTCCCATATCACATCGTGTCCGACAACGGGGTATAATTCCAAGCCGAAACCAAGAAAATGCTCTAAAAATACGGCATCCAACACCATAAGTCTTCTCCATATAAACCACAAGCCAATAGGGTAGTCGAGGCAGCTAATAAGAATGTTAAGAGGATTCTGTCCAAATGTACAAAGATTTCGCAGAAAAGTTACCTTTTGCACTTTGTGGCTACAGAACTATTATCAGGACCTCGACAGGGGCCATTCCATTCTCTTTGGTTTATGGGATAGAAGTAGTATTGCCAATGGTGGTTTAACTTCAATCTTTAAAGGCAGTAATCGAAGCCAAGATACCAGAGGCAGAATGGGAACAACAGAGATTGCTATAGCTGAACTTATTAAATGAGAGTTGGATGCGGACTTATTATCACAACCGAGTCTACCATAAGAGACTTGCTTAGTCATTTGGGAAGAAGGTTAGGAAACATCCATTAAAAGAAGGGGATCTGGTCTTTAAGCAGATAAGGCCGGGTATTTTAGACATTCGAGGCAAGTTCAGGCCAACTTAGGAAGGTCCTTTTGTGGTAAAGAAGTTGTTATCAAAGGGGGCCGCTATCTTGATGGATAATGATGAGAATGAGTTCAAAGAGTCGGTCAACATAAATAGACTGAAAAGGTTTCATTGCTAAAGACCAAAAAAATCAAAAGAAGAGAAAAAATGCCAATGAGTCAAAAATCGAAAAAATGCTGCCTTGCTAAAATTGGGCACTCCGTTAGGGTGAATTCTCTTGACATTCTTATTAGGGGTTGAGATTAGGGGTTGAGAGAAAATATCTAATCAAGAAAACCCAAGAGGGATGATTGTAAATAGGAGTTTGATGCTTACAAGATCTATCTCAAGATTAGATGTAGGTTTGTACATTTTTGAGTTTTATGTCAAAAGATGATCATGTGTAATGAAATCATGTTGAAATGTATGCAATTATGCAATAAGATATAAAACAGAACAAATTCAACTCATGTTATCTAGTTCTCACATAAAAAGAAAAGCGTTGCTCTTTATTGAATTTATGTGATCTAAATAACTATTCCGTATTGCTCTCACTTGCATGATACTTGAGCCAATTGGTCTTGTTGTCGACTACAGGGCTAGTCACCCATCTCTTGTAGTCGATTGAAGTAGTAAAGTTGCAATCCTTAACCCTCGGATTGTTCCTCCTAACTAGTAGCTTCGCCCAGAGTTCTTAATACCTAGAAGTGAATGCCATAGACAGAAAGCCACCCTGGAAAGATAATGGGCACCGCACAATATCTTGCCAAGCTCCAAACTGTCGGGCATAATGGGTAGTGATGCAAAAAGTGGCTTTATGCAGCCCACTTAGAGGAACGTATCCTGAATGACCATCTTGGGTTATAGGGTAAGGAAGCAGCAAAGGGCACATAAAACTGATATTGTCATCTATCACTGTAGCTAAATGAGCAAAGCCTTCATTAAGGGATGCAAAGGTATACAACCACTACCTGGGAAAGAAATGCCTCAGTTAATAGGTGCTAATCATTCTACGAGGAGGCTCAGATAATAATCTTAGTTTCTTCTGTAACCATATCTGAAAAGCAAAACCACATAAAAAAAAGCTATTGGAATCCGTTAGGACCACTCCAGGCAAAAATTAGGCATAGGCTTATGTAAAAGTCTGAAAAGGATGCATTTCCCATTAATAAAAGTTAGTGAGAAAATCCACAAGGGACACTGATAACTCCAATTTAGTATTTAGTATTTATTCATTTTTGTTGTGTTTTTTGTGTCTTTTTCTATGTTTGTTATTTTATTTTTGTTACTTTCAATAAGTTTTGCCAAATTTAGTTGAAATCTATTTTTATACACTTTTGATAGCAATTAATGGTGTTTTATGTTGAATTGTAGAGAATTTAGGTACCTCACGGTGACAACCAAATGGTTGTGACCGTGACCAAAGGAAATTCAATGCAGAAGGGAAGTCAAAAGCACCTCACGGTCACAAGGAAATAGTTGTGATTGTGACCCCAATCCTAACAAGCATCTCATGGTCATAAGGAAATGGTTGTGACCGTGACCCCTTCGAGAATTTAAATAGTAGAATTTCTGTTTGGCAAAAAGGGAGAGGAGATTCTTCAGATCTATTAACTTAGAGTTCTTTAGTTTCAAAAATCTTTAGGGTTTTGTTGTTTTCCCATAGATTTAATACTCAAAGTTAGATTAGATTTACAAATTTTTAGAGATTAGATTAAATCTTTTCAACTTAAATTCAATTTTTGTAAGAGATTTTAAGGAGAAGCAGATTGGATTCTCCTAGGTTTCATCTTAATAATGATTTTCTAGGTTTATTCTTTTTTATCTCTTTTAGTTTTTGTAATGGATTGTGAATAGTGATTAGTTGTTTGGGGGATCTTTAAATCCCCAATACTCATGTGAATATTGAGCTGATTTAAGTTTTTATATAGATTAATGATTCATTTAACATGTTGTTGAATCTTATTTCATAATTTTTGATGATTTGATGATGTTATCTAGTTTAGATGATTGATTCGGATATTTGAATGCTATGAATCTTTATTGCTCTATTTTTCTATCAGATTTTTTGTAACTTTGAGATTGCTCCGGAATGGGACTTGATAGGTTACGAGCAAAGATATGATATTAAGACTAGGGTTGGATGTAAAATAAATGGGTTTATGGGTTGTTCGGCTCCGGAATGGGAAAACAATTTAGAATGTAGGATTTGAGACCTATGCTTAGACTAATCATGAGACTTGCTCTGGAATGGGACGTTTTGTAATTAGAATAGCTTGATCCGAAATGGGACGATTGGGTATAGTGGGTTATCCTGATTCAATTTATGTAACTTAAGGTAATATTAATTCACATTGGGTGTGGGGAGGATGAATGAACCTAAACAGCAGTTAGACTGATTAATCTTTAAGAACAAATTTTTGTTTTAAATTTGCTAGAACTATTACTTGATTTTAGTTAGCTTTATTTTAGTTACTTCTTGTTCTGCATTTTCAATAGTTTGAATAGTTTATCATTCAAAACTCTGGGAATTCTTTAGCATACTTTTAATTTTCTTTATTTTGTAACCACAATCCCATGGGTACGATAATTGTGGGTCTTAAATTTAATAGCTTATCTTAGTTAGCCGATCTAGTACACTTACTAGGTGCCGATCAAGTTTTTGGTGCCATTGCCGGGGATTGTCGTGTTTATGAGTATTGATTTTTCTTTGTATGTGTTTTCTTTTTCTTATTTTATTCTTTTCATTCTTTTCAGGTGCTCGTAGTGCATGCACATATTGAGACAAGAACAACTAGGGCCCTACGATCTTAAAATTGAGAGGATTTTACATTAAAGAATGAGAGCTAATCAAGAGAATAACATGAATCCAGATCCTCCTATTGGTGAGATTCCTCCCAAGAATCAATAAGTACCAAGAGGACAAGATGAAAATCTGGATAGGCAAAGGGAAAAAATGCCTAGGCCGGGAACAATAAGAGTTTATGCCATGCCTAGGTGGAACAAAGAACATTGGACTATTGTGTTGCCTAGAGCTGTGCAGTTTGAGTTAAAGCCAACCACTATTACGATGGTTTAGAAAAACCACTTTTTTGGTTCAGATTATGAAGACCTTGCTCAACACTTGGATATATTCTTGGAAGTCAGTGACAAAGTTCAGATTCCAGGTATATCAATGGATGCAATTCGGTTAAAATTATTTCCCTTTACACTTATTAGAAAAGAAAAAGAGTCACTTCATATGTTACCAAGCTAATCCATATGGACAGGGGAACAATTATTGCAGAAATTTTTAATGAGATTCTTTCCACCAATGAAAGCAACAAGTATTCGTAACAGCATTATCAGTGTTCATCAAATGAACGAGGAACCTTTCCACTAAGCATGGGAAAGATTCAGAAGGTTATTGAGGAGCTGCCCCCATCATGAGATAGCTGTTTATCATCCGATGACTACTTTTTATGTAGGAGTTATAGCACCTACACGATCACTCTTAGATGCTGCATCTGGTGGGAGTTTTACAAACAAGTTGTCGAAAGATGCTTTCAATTTACTGGATGAAATGGTAGCGAATGATTCCCAATGGGCAACCACAAGAGCAGTACCAAAGAGGCAAGGTATGCATAATATTGATGAGATTGCAATGTTAAAAGCTCAAGTAGAGCTGACGAGGAAAGAGTTTAGTGGATTAAAAGTGCAGAATGTGGTGTCTGTTTCTCAAAGTTGTGAGTTATATAAGGATGAATAGGGTGTTTAAGAGAGTATAGCAATAGAGGATGCAAATGCAATAGGAGATTTTAGAAGAAATGACCCGTACAGCATTAGTTACAATCTGGGTTGGAGAAATCACCCGAATTTTTCTTGGAGAGAGGGAAATCAAATGGCTTCTTTTTCTCAACCCCAACCAAGAGCCCCCTTCAACCAAAATGTCACTCATAATCACATCCAAGCTTACCATCCACAAGTAAATACACACTACCAAACATCATACCCATCATCACAACATCAAGGACAAAGCTCAAATCAAACTCAGTCATATCATCCACTTAGATTCCAGCCACGACCACCTGTTCAAGAGAAGAAGCCAAACCTTGAAGACATATTTGCTAGCTTTATGAATAATTAGTAACAATTTATGGCTAGTCAAGATACAAGATGGAAGTTCCAAGAAAAATAGAACCATAATCAAGACACCTCCATGAGGAATTTAGAGACACAATTAGGCCAACTTGCTAACTCAATCTCAAGTAGGCAATCGGGCCCTTTTCCTTCCAATGTAGATAGGAATCCCAAGGAGGACGCTAAGTGTAGACACCGAGTCCCGAGACAGCTTAGATCAAGATTACCCAATGATGAAATTAAATGTGTCTCTTTATAGGCAAAAAAAATGAAAGTTCAAAATGATGATTTCCTTGTCGAATTTGATTTATTAGGAATAAATAAAAATTTATTTTAAAAATGTTTTAAAAATTATTTTGAGATAAAAAAAAGTGAGTTTTGGAAGTATTGTATTTTAGCAAAATTTTTTAAAAAAAAAAATTTGCGAGTGTCGAGGTGCGGTAACGCCTAGCGCGCAGGCGGAGCGCGCTTGCCCGCACCCGCGAGCAACATGCTGGATGTCGTGCGCGCGGGTTGTGCCCAGCGACGCCCGTCTGCGTGCAAGACGAGCGTCGCTCATCCCTGTGTACGCCCGCGCGTCCCAGACAGTCCTTTTGGGCATTTTTGCTCATTTTTTAAGTGTTTTTCTTCATTTTTTTGTAGAATTTAATTCTAAAACCTTTTGGATTCGAAACCTTTCAAATTCATCAGTTTTTTGTGGTTATGAGAATTAAATTGTTTTTAATTTTTTTATTAAAAATCTGATTTTTTTGGGAGATATAAAATTATTTTTAGAGAGAGAATTAAGGGGGGATTTTTTTTAAGAAAAATATATTTTCTCTCTTCTTCTTCTTCTTCTTCTTCTTCTTCTTCTTTTTTCTTCTTCTTCAAGAACAAATTCCCCAAATATTTTGAATTTTTCTAAGTCAATTCTTGAGACAAATAAATTAATTATTTATTCTTGTGAATTTTCTTACTTCTTTTTTATAATTTTTTCCTTAAAACAAATAAATTAATTATTTGTTTTTGGAATAAAATTTTGTTACATATTTTATTTTTATAAATCAAGACAAGAAAATATATCATCTATCTTCATTCATCAAACCAAAATTTAAGGGTAAGTATTTTAGGCTTAATTTTTAATTTAATTTTTGTTATAATTTTTTTCATTTATAATTAATTAGCAACCATGTAGATTTTTGATCTTTTACTTTATTTTGTTTATGTTCATATGATTTAATCACAGATTTAATATTTTTAGCACATCTTATCTTTATTCTTATTTATTTATGGTTGATTGTTCATCTTTTGTTATTATTATTATTCTCATCACTTTTGTTCATATATTATTGTTATTATTAGTCCTATTATTTAACATGCTTTAACATATTTTGCTTTCTTATTTCTTTTATTTTTACTTGCTTGATTGTTCATCTTCCTTATTGTTGATTTGCTCATCTTTTTTATTGTTTATTATTATTATTATTATTATTATTATTATTATTATTATTATTATTATTATTATTATTATTATTATTATTATTATTATTATTGTTATTGTTAATATCAGTATTGCTTTTGTTTTATTATTATTACTATTGTGATCATTATCATCATTAGTATTATTATTATCATTATTATTACTATTATTATTACCATCATTATTTTTTATTTTTATTATTCTTATTTATTGTTATCATTATTTGTTATTATTATCATGGTCATTATTATTACTTTTATTATTCTTGCTTATTGTTATAATTTATTATTATTATTTTTTATTATTTCTGCTTTTTATGCATGTTGGTTTGTTCATATGTTAAGTTACATATTTTTGTTATGTCATTTAATTGATTTGTCATATATGATGCATTGCATTTTATTTATTTCATTTATTTTCATATGTTATGTGTTTAATTCATTTTTTATCATTAACATCACCTTTTTATTTGTGTTTGTTTTATTTTCAATATTTTTTATGTGTGAGTTTTTTCCAATGGCAAGTGGGAGCCCATGGAGATATAAAGACACCATTTTGGTGGAATTTATCTTTTTTAGCATTATATTATTTTTTATTATTATTTTATTTGATGTAATTTGTAATAAATTACTTTATTTTTATGCACGTTAATTAAAAGTCATAAAAACATTTTATATTAATAAATTTGACTTTTTCTAATAAAATGGGACCAATATCCTAATTTTAACCAATAAAAACTCACTTTTAAAAAAGAAGAGTTAATTTCTTCAAAATGGGATCACTCATCCCGATTTTTCCCAAGCATACCAAAATAACTCTTCGATCTTTCTAAGTGAAAATAAGTGAACCATTGTTCCTAGTAAACGTCCTAATTTATGTATGATGTTTTTTATTTTATTCTTCTCATGTAGTATGTATTTCGGACCCTTGTAATTAATTTTAGGGTAATTTTATTCATTTATTTATTTATGCTTTTTTTTATTTTGGGGGATTGTTCTGTCCCATTTTTTTCACTTGTAATTTTTTATCACATTCTTTATTGCTTTCTTTACTGCTTTTTCAAAAATGCTTGAAATGGGCTTTAAATTTATTATATGATCGCGTGAGATGAGAGATGGAATTTTAATTGCTAAAAACCCATTTATAACTTAACTTAAGGCATTAATAAGAGTGAAGTTCCGAACACCTTCTTTGGTTTAAGACATCCGAGGTTAGACGAACTTTTCCAATTTCTTGTAAATTGGATGGCGACTCCAAAATACCTCAAAGGTGCCTAGAGGCTTCATGGGATTAGATGATCTTTTCAGTGTTCTATTGGAAAGAGGTGTCCAAAATATCTCATGATTGCCCAAGATCAAAAGACGCAGACCCTCTCGGCCCCTAAAAGCGGGCACCCGAAAAGCGGTCGGGTCTGGTGCGCGTCACAATGGCGACTCCGCTGGGGATTATGAAATTTTGCTCCGAATCTATTTTAGTTAAATAATATAATTGGGTTTTTTTATAAATTAAAATTCTATCTCTTTTCGAAAAATTGCATTGCATCCATGCTAGAGCCTTAGAATTATGCTAGTTTGGTCCCGTTCTTAACCCTTGTGCATTCTCAAAGCACGACCCTACATTCACTCAATGTGGGAAAGTGTTAGGGATAATCACCAGCCCAAGCCTCGTACCTTATGGTTTATCAAATAGAGATCCAATCGGTCGTTATGCTCGTGATGAGCTAGACCCATTGGCAGGGACCATGCTTGGGTAGCCTTAAAGTATCATCACCTTTGACCAAAGCTCATGTAATGGCAATAGATACTTCCCCTAGGTGATATGCTCCTTAATACAATGCTTGCTATGTGGGCCATTATATATTGAACAAAATTAACCAAATTAAATAGTATTTTATCAAAGGCTTTCATGCCCCGGTGAGCCTATCTTAATATGGTTGAAATGTTTGAATACATAAAGGCCAAAACCCATATGTATGTACAATAGGCAAGAGATGTTACGCTGTCGATTTTTCACCGTGCACCGTGCTCGTTCATCGGGTTCCCTGTTGATCCATGGACCAAGCCCACTTAGGAAAGAGAATACACTACCTCGTGTGTGGGAGTGATAAGGTTGGAAGGATGTATCTGCTTGTATGTGATTGTTAATGCTGCATCAACACGATCATGCATTGTATATATCATTCATATATCATCCTAAGAGTTCAAATCTTTTCAGCCATCATAGATTCACCTAAGTGGACTAGGGGCTCTGACGGTCGGCTAGTGAGGATAGATCTGCCCCTTCGATTGACAGAATTAGTGTCTGATTGGAATTCTGAGCCACTCTCAACAGCCAGGGAATCATCCATAGAATCACCAATAGTAGAGGAGACCGAAGCTTTGACAACTCAAGACCTTGCTAGGAGACTAGAGGATTTTGAATGAAGAATGTTATAAATAATGGGCACTATGGCCAATAGGATTGCTCATCCTCCTGCTCCACAACCCCTAATGGTCCATGCTGGGGGGTAAGTTGAAACACCTATTGGCTGAGAAGCCCCTGTTATAATTAATACTGCCCGCCAACCTATCAATGGGCATAGGGCTGCAGTGCCTGTTGAGCAAATAAGGGAAATAATCCCCAATCCCAATGATGATTTTGTGATGGAGGAGGGAGATGAAGAGGAAGTAGCACCTCAATTTGTGGGGGCCAGAGCACTCAGGGCAAAGGATGAGGCAACAGATTGAAGCAATCACCCGTATGCTATCAGCCGAAAAGGGGATCAACAGTGAGACAGAGATTTAGGGGATGAAGAGCTATTGCCCCAAAGGTTTAAAATGCCTGAGCTGCTAAAGTTTGATGGTACTTCGGATCCATCTACACATATTAAGCAGTATACCCTAGTGATGAAAGGCACAGGGTTGACCAAGAAACAAAAGGTGGAATATTTCTGCCTTAGTTTGGTGAGTCCGGCTGTGGACTGGTACCATGGGTTAGACAGGAGGTCCAAGGAAGATTGGGACCTTTTAACTGAGGAGTTCATGAAGCAGTATGACTGTAGCACCAGAATATAGGTCACCTTAAAGGACCTTGAGCTTTTACAGCAAAAGAATGATGAGTCATTCCATGAATACCTTACAAGATGGAGAAATAAGGTCATGGAGATGAAGAGAAAGCCTGACACTGATGACCAAATCAGGCTATTTATCAGGAACTCTTGCCCTTACTTGAGGGACTTGGTCAGCTTTAAGGGTCTCAGAGACTAGGAGTCGCTTAAGGACATTGCTGTAGAAGCTGAAGGGGCTTACCTAGCAAAGAAAGCAAGCCAAAATAACTTTGCTGGGAAAGGTTATGGCAACCAATCAGGGTACAAACCAGGCGGTGCAGGAAGCAGTAATAATAAAAGTGGTAAGACAGCCGAGATTTCAGCCACCGAGGATGGCCAGGGTCAAAGGTATTACTCTAATTTGGGCCGCTCTTTGTCTTGAGTATTGGAGAAATTGACAAAGGAAGGCAAGCTGAGACCATTGCCACCTAGGCTAGCCATGAATCAAGGAAAGCCGGGGCATAGAGATGATCAATACTGCACTTACCATCAGCACACTGGGCATTTAACAGATTACTGCCGAACCTTGAGGAACAAAATTCAAAATCTCATTTATTCCAATGAGATCACTGACCCTGAGAAGAGAGACATGAAGAAGAGGGCAGGGTATAATGCAGTCCCCCCACCATGAATGTGATCGGAGTTGAAGAATATGTTTTTAGTTGCTTTTTATTCCTTAACTTTTTGTGACACTATTTGCAGTATTGCTAATTTCAATAAAATGAACAATCTTGCGTATTTGTATAGTATCTCTAATGATTTCATTTCTCATGATCACAATGCATTCAATTTTTGATATTAATTCAATTAATACGATTACATTTAATCTCAAAACTTTAAAAAACCCAAAGACAATCTTGATAGCATCTGATATAACTCCTGAAGAGAGGAAAAATTCTGAGAGCTGAAAATAAAAATAGGAAAAAGTAGGAAAAAAAACTAGTTGCAATTAGGAGATTGGATGAAAACTCACTAAGAGCACTAGAACCTTTCTGATTACCCGTCAAAGCGATCCCTGGATAAGACGGAACCTAGAAAATTATTTAGGCAGCCTTTCTTTGTATAGCTCTCTAAATGATTGTTTTCTACCTCTATTTTGCAATCGCTTGCTAGCCCGTTGAGCCTTTATGGAGGTATGCTAAATGCGTGCTAATTTTATTGTTATACATGTTAAAACTATCCCTTCGCCTAAAATAAATTTTGCCTCCCCTTAGAAGAATTGCCACTCTAGAAGGGATGGATGTACGTTTTAATAATTCTTTGGGTTTTCAAAAATTGCCCTGGTAAGGATGAGTTTACACTTTGGGAAGAGGGTTTAGTCATGCACAAAAGACATGAGCTGGCGAGAAAAGAAAAAAAAAGAAAAAGATAGGAGAAAAGTGAAAAAAAAAGAAAAAAAAGAAAAGCAAAAAAAAAAGATAAAAAAAGAAAAAAAAAAGTAGAGCTCAAGAGAGTAATCTCTTGATGTGTTTTTGTGGCAATCACTTTAACTTAGTTGTTATTCTGAGCTTGATGAGCTAAAAGTATTATCAAATCCAAATTCAAGAGCACTTTTATAGTACGCAATTGAGCTGAAGATGGTCCTCCCATCAGTTGGGTAAATATTACGGCGATTTTTTTTTAGCAACCTGATCCTCCTTTGATACACATCTACCTCAGCCTAACGTTACAACCGAAGTAAGACCTTTTGATTCTTGGTTCAGTCTTATCTAATTAGTGCAGATGACCTTCTAATAAGGCTCGGTACGTAGAAAGAGACATATAGTGTTTCTTAAGCTTCAAGCGGGGAGCCACGAGTGCATTTATGCATTTGAGTTGAGTCTTGTCCCCAATGTTGCATCTAGAATTTGCTTTAGAAAAGAAAAAGAGCATCCTGGAAAAAATTAAGGGCAGAGAGAAAAATTTCAACCGTGAAAACCAGAGAGTGCTGATTGATAACAGGTGTTTGATGATTTCAAGATTTATCTCGAGATTAGATGAGGTCTTGTATTTTTTGAGATTAATGCTAAATAATGATCATGTTTAATGAAATCAAATTAAAACACATGCATTTATGCAATGATATATTGATGTCATCATAGCAGTTCACTTTGTGTGATCAAAGTCATCTACTGTCTATTCTCTGCTACTCTCACCACTCAAGCGCTTCAGCTGACTCATCCTGCTATCATCTGTGAAGTCAATTCTACAGCGCTTCATAATAAGAATCAAGCTCATACAACCATTATCTAAGACATAAGTACATACTGATCACGCCTAAAAGATTTTTGGCAACAGCTTCAGCCTCCTTTACAATCTGCCAAAAAAAAAAGCCGCTAGATCGGGTTGGGTCCATTCCAGGCAAAAATAAGGCACAAGGTTATGTGAAAATCCACAAAAGATGCATTTCCCGCTAAGAAAAGCTAGTGTGAAAATCCACAAGGGACACACTGTAGACACCGGGTCCCGAGGCGGTCCAAGATCAGAATTACCCGATAATGAAACAAAAGACCGATTTCTGGCAAGAAAAGTGAGAATCGATCGTTCCCTTGTCAAAATGGTGTTTCTTAGGAAAATAATTAAAAATATATTTTAGAAATTAAAATTTAAAATGAAAAAAAAATATATTAATTTTGTGTCAAGGTTTAAAAAAAAAAAAATAAACAATCGCGGGTGTCACTTGCGGCAGCGGGCAGGCTGCCCCAGCACTCAGGGGCGCCTGCGCGGCAGGCTGCCCCAGCGCACAGGAGCGCCTGCGCGGCAGGCGACCCCCTGCGCGCGAGGCGGGGGGCACCGCGCTCCCCGCCCCTGCGCGCGAGGCGAGGGGAACCGCGCGCCCCGCCCCTGCGCGCGGGGCAGGCGCCTTGCGCGACGCCCCTGCGGGCGAGACGGGGGGGGACCGCGCGCCCCCCTGCGCGCGAGGCAGGGGGATCGCACGAGGCAGGCGCCTCGGGCGACGCCCCTGCGCGCGAGGCAGGGAGCACCGCGCGACCCCCTGAGCGCGAGGCAGACGCCTCGCGCGATGCCCTGCGCGCGAGGCAGCAGCCTGCCGCGCGCGGTGTGGGGGCACCACGCGCGCAGCAGACTGCCGCGCGCCCTTCCCCCTCCGCGTGACCTGTTGGTCTTCGCCTGTCTTTTTTTTTCGCTTTTCTCAGTCTGTTTTTTCAGTCTGATATTTCCGTTTGTTTCACCATTTTATGCTATTTTGGATTAACTAAAAATAAAAGTTTTTTTTGTCTTTTGCTTTTTTTGGCCAAGGCAAGATTAAATGAGGATTTTCCCCTCATTTTCAAGGGACGACAACTTTTTAGAAGGATTTTCCCTTGGCTTTTCTCTCTAGTTTTTACTCTCCAGGGGCATTTTCCTCCTTCAAAAAAAAAAAACTTTTCTTCAAAAACCTTTCAAAAAATCTTTAAGATTTTTTCTCAAATTTTAGTTTTTGCTACTACAAAATACTTGATCTTGGGTTGATTCGAGCAAGAGAAATTAATTTTCTTGGCTTGTTCACCCCACCAAAAAATACTTTTTAAACTAATTTGCTTAAAATATAGATTTTTTTTTACATTTGTTTCAAACATCATTATCGTCAAAAATCGACAAGAGGAACGGATTGAGACATCATATTTTCCGATCTAAAAACTCTGAGGGTAAACATTCTTAGACTTGTCCTCATTTAATTTTTGTACGTTATTTATTGTTGTTAAATATTATTTTTGGCCATTATCACCACCTTTATTATTTATTTTTTGGCATTTTAATGTGATTAATATTACTCTTGATGTATTATTTGTTTGTTTCAAGTTGATTCCTTCTTTTTTATTTCTCGTTGCCCCTTTTATTATTTATATTATTATTATTATTGTCCTCATTATCATTGTGTTCTTTTATGTTTATATTCACTGTCATTATATTCATCTTTGCCACTATCACTACCATTTGTTCCTTCTACCACTAGTATTTGATTTAAGATGTGTAATCACTATTATTTGCTACTGTTCATTATTAATACCATGTTATTATTATTATTATTATTATCATTGTTATTATATATTATTGTTATTATCACATTTATTTGCATTATATTCACTATTATTCATTATCATTGTCCATTATTATTATTATTATTATTATTATTATTATTATTATTATTATTATTATTATTATTATTATTATTATTATTATTATTATTATATTATTATTATTATTATATTATTATTATTATCATTATCATTTTATTGTTGTCACCATACCATGATTATTTGTTATGATTTTATTATTGTCATTAATCTTATCTCCATTTGATTAATTTCTAGAGTCATTACTAATATCTTTTGATGTCAATTTTTTATATGAGATTTAATTTTAGTCAGGCTACGTGAGCGCCCCGCGACTCCCCTGATGGGTCATGACGCATGGACGGACACATCGGTTCGGTGAGGTCTCTCTAATTCCCCATTCTTTTGTTGTGTTTATTTGTAAATAATTATTCTATTTATGCACGCGTGAGATAAAAAGTCACAAAAATACTTTTTACAACTAAATTGAGTTTTTGACTAATAAAATTGGGACCAATGTCCCTTATTTTAGCCCAACCATGAAAACATCACAACTAAAACGAAGGGTCGATTTTCAATAAAATGGGATCACTCATCCCGATTTTCTTCCAAACAATCAAAGCGACTCTTCGAACCTTCTTCAAGTAAACGCGAAGGAACCAATGTTCCTGAAGCAATGTCCCGATTTATGCATGTCTTTTATTCTAATCTTATGTGAGTGTTTAAATTTATGTATATTATTTTCCTTTGGGTCCTTGTAATTAATTTTGGGGCAACTCTATTTAGTTTTGGGGGATTGTATTCCGTCCCCATTCATATCTTTAATTTCCTTTTATTGGGGTTGTATTTCGCCCCGATTTCTCTTGTAATTGTGTGCTTGGGTGTTTACCGCTTTCATTTATCGCTTTCTTTACTACCTTTTATCGCTTTCATTTATTTTCTTTATATGCTTACAATGCGCTGTTTAATTTAAATGTATTAATTGTGTGAGATGAGAGATATAATGTTAAGAAGTTAAAAATCCACTTATACTTAACCAAAGCATAAATAAGAGGGAAGTTCCGAACACCGGATCTCTGGTCTCGACCAACAAGAGGTGAGAGACATTTCCCAATTCTTTGGAATTGGGTGGCGACTCTATGATACCTCAAAAGGTGCCTCTAGGTGCCATTAGGCTAGGTGGTTCTCCTCAATGTTCTATTGGGAGGGACACACTGATAATGCCTCGTGGTGCCCATGATTAAAAGACGCGAACCTTCATACCTCGAATCCTCAAGCGGATTCAAAGTGAGGGCCCTTGTTGGGTTGGGTTCAGCGCGCGTCACAGTGGCGACTCCACTGGGGACTTTGTGTTTGAGACTTCGCTTTGAAAGTGCTTTGGTTAAAATGTATATAATTGGGTTTTTAAAACTTAAAATTCTATCTCTCGCCAAAATTGCATCATATCATTTTAGAGCCTTAGACTTACGCTAGTTGGTCCCTATCTTACCCCGGTGTGTTCCCGAAGCACGACCCTACTTTCACTCATTGTAGGAAAGTGTTAAGGATAATCACCAGCCCAAGCCTTGTACCTTTTGGTATATCAAAATGGAGACCCGATCGGTCGTTATGCTCGTGATGAGCTAGACCCGTTGGCGCGGACCATGCTTGGGTAGCCCTAAAAGTTTCATCACCTTGACCAAAGCTCATCTAATGGCAAATAGAAACTTCCGCTAGGTGGTATGCTCCTTAATATGATGCTTGTGACATGGGCCATCGCGTATTAAATAAAATCAAGCAAGTTAAGTGGTCTTTTATCAAAGGCTTTCATGCCCTAGTGAGCCTACCTTAACTTGATTGAATTGTCCAAATACGTAATGGCCAAAACTCATACGCGTGTATATTAGACTAGAGCTGTTATGCTGCCGGCTTTTCGCCGTGCACTTCGCGCGTTCATAGGGTCCCCTGTTGACCCATGGACTAAGCCCACCTAGGAAAGAGACCACATTGCCCCGTGTGCGGGAGAAATAAGGTTGGAAGGGTCTATTTGCTTGTATGTGGTTGTGGATGCTGCATCAACACGACCATGCATTCTTAATGCCATCCATGCATCATGCTAACGAATTGGATTTTTTCAGCCATCATAGATCCATTTGAGTGGTCCAGAGATCCTAGCGGGAGGTTGGTCAGAAATCAAGTAGTTGAGCCGTCAAGTTTGGTATCAGCATCGGGTTCAGATTGGGATAGAAACTCAGACTCTTATTCAGAACAATCCTCCAGATCAGTAATAGCAGAATTACCGCAAGAGTTGGGTGCTGTAACAACACAGGACTTGGACAAGAGGTTCGAAGATTTTGAAAGAAAGATCTTGGCCATGATGGGGAACTTTGTCGCCCAAATGACACCACACGCCGGACAACTGTCTGGAGCTCCAACTGTTGACCCGGTCGAAACACCTGTTGTGGAGACCACTATACCAACTACTACTGTGCCACAGCCAGTTACTGAACCTAGAGTGACGGCACCAGTTGAGCAACAGAGGGTAAGGATTCCAAACCCGAGGGATGATTTCTTAGGGGAAGAGGAAGATGAGCCAGTAGTCCCTCAAGCTGTGAGGTGCAAAGTTCCTAAACTAGAGGATGATGTGATGAGGAAGATGAAGGAAAGAATGGAGGCCATCGCACGAATGGTGTCGGTCGAAAAGGGGGTCTCCCCGAAGATGTAGACTTGGGTGAGGAGGAGCTGCTGCCTCAGAGATTTAAGATGCCAGATTTACCAAAGTTCGATGGCACGTCTGACCCTTCGGCCCATCTTAAGCAATATGCCTTAATCATGAAGGGCACAGGTCTTACCAAGAAGCAAAAGGTGGAGTACTTCTGCCTTAGTTTGACGGGGTCAACGGTTGATTGGTACCACGGTTTAGACAGGAGGTCGAAAGAAGATTGGGATCTGCTTACAAGTGAGTTCATGAGGCAGTACGACTGCAGCACCCGCATAGAATGACATTAAAAGACCTCGAGCTCCTGCAACAAAAGTCTGGTGAATCTTTCCATGACTACCTTACGCGATGGAGGAATCGCGTTATGGAGATGAAGAGGAAACCCGATACCTCGGACCAAATCAGACTATTTATCAAAAATGCAAGCCCATACTTAAGGGAGGGGCTTAAGATGAAAGGGCTCAAGGATTGGGAATCCTTAAAAGGCATAGCAATTGAAGCTGAATCGGAGTACTTGGCAAGGAAAGCCAATAATAACAGTTTTACTCGGAAGAACTTCGGGAACCAAGGCGGGAATAGGTCAAGTGGCGCCGGAAGCAGCAGTAATAGAGTGGGCAAAACGGCGGAAGTTTCAGCCACGGATTCGAACCAGAGGCACTATTCGAATTTGGGGAGGCCATTGTCTTGGGTTCTTGAACGATTAATGAAAGAGGGAAAACTTCAACCATTGCCAGCCAGACAAGCTAAGACCTACGGCCAACCGAACCATAGAGGGTACCAATACTGTGCTTTCCACCAGCACACCGGCCACCTCACTGACTCTTGCAGAACTTTAAGGGATCGGGTCCAAGATCTCATTGACAGTAAGCAGATCTTCGACCCTGAAAAGAGGGAAAAGAAGAAGAATACCGGGTATAATGCCGTTCCTCCCCCAGTCTTCATAATAGGATCAAGCTTGCCAGAGTGGTACGTGTTGAGGGATCTCTACGGCAATGATTACGTGGCCATTATCCGCCCCGAGCAAGAATTTAATGGGGAGAAGCCCCAGGTAAACATGATAGAATGTTGGGACTCAACCAGTGAAGGTGAGACTGAAGAGGCCGACGAGCCGAAGGATGTGTGGAACTCTGGGGGTGAAGAAGATAAAGTGCAAGAGGTGCAGGCTGTTACCCGCAGTGGAAGAGTGGTGCCGGAAATTGAGAAACAACAGGATCCAGTGCCTCCAAACGAGGAGAGGGAGACAAAAGAGAACCAGATCCTGAAGCAGTTAAAGAAGATGACAGCACAAATATCCATCTGGGACCTATTGAGGCAATCCCCGAGCCATAGGCAGAAGCTAGTTGAAGCCTTATGTGAATCGACAGTTGCCACCACTATCTCGCCCTCCGAGTTATTAAGCATTGTGAAAGGGGGATCTGAAGAAAACATAGTCTACACCGAGGCCGACTTGCCAATCGAGGGTCATAATCACAATCGCCCTTTGTATATCCGAGCTCAGATCAATGGTAAACACACGGCCTGTGTTATGGTGGATGATGGGTCCTCCATTAATGTGTGCCGACTGGTGGCGCTACCTTCACTTGGATTGAATGAGAGCATGTTGAGTGAATTTAATCTGACTATCACTGCTTATGACAACTCGAGAAGGCAAGCTGCTGGGACTTTTAAGGCTCAAGTCAAGACCGGTCTAGTTGAGATAGAGGCTGAGTTTGTTGTCCTGCCAATACCGGCTAACTTTGCAGTGCTGCTTGGAAGGCCTTGGTTTCACAAGTTGGGAGGGGTTCCATCTACGTTCCATCAAATGATTAAGATTCCCCATGAAGGCCAGATTGTGACCATTAAAGCAGCTAGTGACAATCAAGTGTCAGTGCTCAGAATTTCCAATCAACCCTTCAGTGGTTTCCACGTGGCTATGGTGAATGAGGAAGATGAGTCGGTGGTAAGCCCCCAAGTTGTCAATATGATGAAAAGGATGAGCTTTCTCCCCGGGGCTGGTTTGGGTAAGAGCTCACAAGGGATTCAAGAGCCCGTCGCCACAAGGGGGCAAAAGGATAGGCAAGGTTTGGGCTACGCTGTTGATGCCAAGAAGAACAAGCCCGCAAGGAAGCCTGCTGAAGTGCCGCACATTTTGGAGACTTTTGTACCGGCTGCATCGGCGTGCGCCTACTATGGGGAGGCAGAGCCTCAGTGGATTGGTGGCAAGATCACCCCGGGTTTCGAAATCTTCAACGATGTGTTCGATTGGTCTGAGGGAATGGTCAAGACGGTGGAAGCTTTTTGGGATGAGGAAATCTTCAATCAGACTCTAGCATGGGATCGAGAGGCTCCCGAGGAGGTTATCACCAAAAGCCTGCTGGCTGCTCAATCAAAGGGTAAAGAGAAGATGGAAGATGGAGCGGCAGTGCCAGAATTGAAGAGTCTGAAGACAGCTGAGGTTCAAGATGCGGGGCCGTCGGCTTCAGCACCAGCACCAGTGGAAGATGATAATGATAGCTTTGCTGATGTACTTTTTATTCCCGAACTATTTGACAACTCTGTCTGTAATTCTGAGTACTTTAATAATATGAATGACTTTGCTTACTTGTGCGATGTTTCTCATGATTTCATTATGCATGATCACGAGCATGAATCATTTATATTTGACATTAACTCAACCAATACCACCTCATTTAATCTCGGGACTTTGGAAAATCCAAAGGAAATCTTGATAGCATCCGACGTAACTCTTGAGGAAAGGACAAAATTTGAGAGAATTTTGAAAAAATATGAAAGAGTCTTCGCCTGGACCTATGAGGATATGCCAGGGATTGATCGGCCAGTTGCCGAACACGCCATTCCGACCTACCCAGAGTGCAAGCCGGTCAAATAGAAGCTCAGAAGGCTGAGACCAGAATGGGCAAAAAAGGTAAAGGAAGAGGTGCACAAACAGATCGAAGCCAAGTTTCTAGTAGAGGTCCAATACCCCACGTGGTTAGCTAACGTTGTCCCTGTAGCCAAGAAGGATGGGAGAGTCCGAGTGTGTGTTGACTACCGAGACCTGAATAAAGCCTGCCCAAAAGATGACTTTCCCCTACCCCATATTGATGTACTAGTGGATAGTGCGGCCGCTTGTATGATGTACAGCTTTGTGGACGGGTACGCGGGGTACAACCAAATCCTTAACAGGATTGTGGATCGAATCAAGACAGCCTTCATCACAGAATGGGGGACATTCGCCTACCGAGTAATGCCTTTTGGGTTGAAGAATGCCGAAGCGACGTACTAAAGGATGGCTACCAAGATCTTGGATGACCTAATCCACAAGGAAGTTGAAGTGTATGTCGATGATATGATGATCAAGTCGGCAACTCGAGAAGGGCATTTCGAGGCCTTGGAAAAGTTTTTTCAGAGGATCGACAAGTATAATCTTCGCCTCAATCCCAAGAAATGCATCTTCGGAGTCACCTCGGGTAAGCTGTTAGGCCATGTGGTAAGCCAAAGGGGAATAGAAGTGGACCCTGATAAAATCAAGGCAATCAGAGAAATGCCAGCGCCCCAAAAGGAAAAGGAAGTCCAGAGTTTTCTGGGCAAATTGCAGTACATCAGTAGGTTCATTTCCAAGCTCTCTTCGGTGTGCGAACCAATCTTCAAGCTCCTCAGGAAGGATCAGCCGGTTCGGTGGAATGACAACTGCCAGAAGGCTTTTGAGATCATTAAGGACTACCTCCAACATCCCCCAGTACTACGACCGCCACGGCCTGTTAAACCATTGATTCTCTACCTAGAAATAGAGGAAAATTCGGTAGGGGCCATGATGGCCCAAGAGGATGAATTCGGGGTCGAATTTGCGGTTTACTACCTCAGCAAGAAATTCCTCCCTTATGAAGCCAAGTATGTTGAAGTGGAAAAGATCTGCCTAGCAGTAATCTGGGCGTCAAAGAAACTGAGGCATTACTTTCATTCCTATAAAGTGCAGGCTGTTGCCAAGCAAAATCCCCTTCGATACCTGCAACAGGCACCCTCTTTACTAGGGAAAATGGGAAGATGGTTGATATTGCTACAAGAATTCGATGTGGAATACATTACTAGAAAGACCATTAAAGGTCGAGCAGTTGCGGAGTTTCTTGCTGACCATCCAATTGAAGGAGACCAGCTATTGTATGAATTCCCCAACGAAAATGTGGTAGCCATCACCGTGCAAAAGTGGCAGATGTATTTTAATGGAGCAGTAAATAGCAAGGGAGCCGGAACAGGAGTGATTCTAGTAACCCCAGACGGAGAGAAGCTTCCCTTAGCCAAGAAACTAAGGTACAGAGCCACCAATAATGAGGCTGAGTATGAAGCCTGCATCTTTGGGTTAGAAGCGCTCTCAGCCGTGGGGGCAAAAGTAGTAGAGGTCTTCGGGGACTCATCCTTAGTAATCCACCAAGTCAGGGGTGAATGGGCTATCAAGGAAGAGCGGTTGTTGCCATATGCGAAGTGTTTAAAAGAACTAAGTGGCCGGTTTGAAATTTGCACTTTTAACTACGTGCCCCGAGATGAGAACCAATTAGCAGACGCCTTAGCCACCCTGGTATCCATGTGGGACAACCCTAAAGGAATAGTTATGAAGCCTGTGCTCATTTCCAGTTCAAGCAAGCCATACTTTGAGACGAGCAAGTCGGGGATGTCGAGGCTACTGATGGAAAACCATGGTACTATGATGTCCAGAATTATTTAGAGAGGTCAATATTCCCGGAAGAAGCCACTGAAAAGGACCAAAGGCTGATCCGCAAACTGTCCACTCAATTCATCAGTGTAGACGGGGTGTTATACAAGAGACAGGCCGATGGCATACAACTAAGATGCTTAGATGGGAAAGAGGCTAAAAGGGTCATGGAGGAAACCCATGCAGGGGTCTGTGGGGCCCATATGAATGGTCTAGCCCTAGCAAAGAAAATAATGCGGTAAGGATTCTTCTGGCTAACAATAGATACAGATTGCTCTAAGTATGTGAAGGAGTGCCAATTGTGCCAACAATATGCTAATCTAAGACACCTGCCAGTGTCGGAATTGTGCAACCTGACGTCTCCGTGGCCATTTGCAGCATGGGGGATTGACATTATGGGAGAGATATACCCGGCAGCCTCTAATGGGCACAGGTTCATTGTAGTCGCCATCGATTACTTCACTAAGTGGGTTGAGGCTGAATCCTTCAAAAAATTAGGCGCCCGGGAAATGGCCAGGTTCATCGAGCGACATTTGATCTGTAGGTACGGTCTCCCGCATCACATCGTGTCAGATAATGGGGTACAGTTCCAAGCTGAGACTAAGCAAATGCTCAAGAAGTACACCATCCAACACCATAAGTCCTCTCCATACCGACCGCAGGCCAACGGTGCAGTCGAGGCAGCTAATAAGAACGTCAAGAAGATATTGGCTAAGATGGTGCAAACCTATAAAGACTGGGCAGAGAAATTGCCATTTGCAATTTGGGGCCATAGGACCATTGCCAGAACGTCTACAGGGGCTACCCCTTTCTCCTTGGTTTACGGGACGGAAGCAGTCCTACCGGTAGAAATAGAACTCCAGTCATTGAGGGTGGTAACAGAAACTCAGCTACCAGAAGCCGAATGGGCCCAGCAGCGACTACTACAGTTGAACCTATTGGACGAAGGTAGGATGCGGGCATACTACCACAATCAGATCTACCAGAAAAGGCTAGCTCGCTCATTTGGGAAGAAAGTAAGAAAGTACCCATTGAAGGAAGGAGACCTAGTCTTCAAACAGATGAGGCCGGGGGTTCCGGACTTTCGAGGCAAGTTTAGGCCAACTTGGGAAGGACCCTTCGTTCTGAAGAAGCTTTTGTCTAAAGGAGCTGCGATCCTGACAGATAGTGATGGGAATGAATTCAGGGAACCGATCAACGTCGACAGATTGAAAAGATTCCACGGCTGAAGACAAAAAAAAAAAAAAAAAAAAAAGAGAGAAAATGTTCAATCAAGAAAACCCGAGAGGGCTGATTGATAACAGGAGTTGTGATGCTTTTGAGATCTATCTCAAGATTAGATGTGGTCTGGTATCTTGGGCCTAATGTCAAATGATGATCATGTGTAATGAAGTCACACGAGAAACGTGTACATGTATGCAATTATGCACTCAGAGTAGTCCTCTTATTCGATAAATGTCCATAGTTCCTTTTGAATAAATAATATGTCACTCCCCATTTGAACACGCACAATTTATCCGTGCGGCCGACAAAAACTTAAAAAAAAAAAAAAGGGCCGTTAGAGATGAAAACCGTGACTGGCGCTCTAAGCAAAAGTTAGGCCAAAGGGCAGGGTGAAAACCTGGCAACAGGCAATCTGCCCTACAAAAAATGAAATAAATAAAAGCCGCTGGATTGGGTTGGGTCCATTCCAGGAAAAAAATAAGGCACAGGGTTATGTGAAAATCCGACAAGGACGCATCTCCCGCTAAGAAAAGTTAGTGTGAAAATCCACGAGGGACGCACTACCTTTAAAACAATGACGCTTGGAGCGATAAGGCGGCATTACCTTGGGCAACCCCTTTCAAGCAAAGACACACATCGGGCAATCCTCCCTGAAAAATTATGAGTCAGAGTCCCTAAATCAGGACAGCACCTTCAGATGCTTGGGGGCATAATCGACCAAACGAAGCCATGAGTCACTTCAGCAAGAGTTATCGCACCTCGACCACTGGGCCACTCAGATGAATGCTGTCATATGCATCCTGCATGACATATGCATGTGCACGTGCATAACTTACCCTTGCATACAAATCTCTCTTGTTTTCGCAGGAAAGTCTGGCGCCTTCACACATCGACAAGCTGGTGTTTATCAGTCGCTCAGCTGTGGTTTCACACGCCGACAAGCTGGTGTTCTATCAATCGCGTTCTTCAATGTCTGGCGCCTTCACACACCGACAAGCTGGTGTTTATCAGTCGTTCAGCCGTGGTTTCACATACCGACAAGCTGGTGTTCTATCAATCGCGTTCTTCAAAGTCTAGCGCCTTCACACATCGACAAGCTGGTGTTTATCAGTCGTTCAGCCGTGGTTTCACGCACCGACAAGCTGGTGTTCTACCAATCGCGTTCTTCAAAGTCTGGCGCCTTCACACACCGACAAGCTGGTGTTTATCAGTCGTTCAGCCGTGGTTTCACACACCGACAAGCTGGTGTTCTATCAATCACGTTCTTCAAAGTCTGGCGCCTTCACACACCGACAGGCTGGTGTTTATTAGTCGCTCAGCCGTGGTTTCACACGCCGACAAGCTGGTGTTCTATCAATCACGTTCTTCAAAGTCTGGCGCCTTCACACACTGACAAGCTGGTGCTTATCAGTCGTTCAGCCATGGTTTCACATCGACAAGCTGACGTTCCTCAATCATGTGACCAGTAGTAATCCTATGATGCCGACAAGCTGGCAAAACCAAGTTTCGGACAGCGACCGCCTCAGGTACGCATCTCTCCCTCTCTTTTCTGAATTTTGGCTCAGTTAGGCACCTGTGTTCTAAGCTCCCCAAAATTGGGGGCAACTGTAGACACCGGGTCCCGAGGCGGTCCAAGATCAAAATTACCCGATGATGAAACAAAAGACCGATTTTCGGCAAGAAAAGTGAGAATCGATCGTTCCCTTGTCAAAATGGTGTTTCTTCGGAAAATAATTAAAAATATATTTTAGAAATTAAAATTTAAAATGAAAAAAATTATATATTAATTTTGTGTCAAGGTTTAAAAAAAAAAAATAACGGGTGCATCTTGCGGCAGCGCGGGGCTGCCTGCGCGGCAGGCTGCCCCAGCGCAAGAGGCGGGGGGCACCGCACGCCCCGCCCCTGCGGGCGAGGCTGCCCCAGCGCGCGAGGCGGGGGGCACCGCACGCCCCGCCCCTGCGCGCGAGGCGGGGGGATCGCGCGAAGCCCCTGCGCGCGGGGCAGGCGCCTAGCGCGACGCCCCTGTGCGAGAGGCGGGGGGCACCGCGCGCCCCCCTTGCGCGCGAGGCAAGGGGATCGAGCGACGCCCCTGCGCGCGAGGCAGGCGCCTAGCGCGACGACCCTGCACGCGAGGCACCAGCCTGCCGCGCGCGGTGTGGGTACACCACGCGCGCAGCAGACTGCCGCGCGCCCTTCCCCCTCCGCGCGACCTGTTGGTCTTCGCCTGTCTATTTTTTTCGCTTTTCTCAGTCTGTTTTTCAGTCTGATATTTCCATTTGTTTCACCATTTTATGCTATTTTGGATTAACTAAAAATAAAAGTTTTTTTTGTCTTTTGCTTTTTTTGGCCAAGGCAAGATTAAATGAGGATTTTCCCCTCATTTTCAAGGGACGGCAACTTTTTAGAAGGATTTTCCCTTGGCTTTTCTCTCTAGTTTTTACTCTCCAGGGGCATTTTCCTCCTTCAAAAAAAAAACTTTTCTTCAAAAACCTTTCAAAATATCTTTAAGATTTTTTCTCAAATTTTAGTTTTTGCTACTACAAAATACTTGATCTTGGGTTGATTCGAGCAAGAGAAATTAATTTTCTTGGCTTGTTCACCCCACCAAAAAATACTTTTTAAACTAATTTGCTTAAAATATAGATTTTTTTTTACATTTGTTTCGAACATCATTATCGTCAAAAATCGACAAGAGGAACGGATTAAGACATCCTGTTTTCCGATCTAAAAACTCTGAGGGTAAACATTCTTAGACTTGTCCTCATTTATTTTTTGTACGTTATTTATTGTTGTTAAATATTATTTTTGGCCATTATCACCACCTTTATTATTTATTTTTTGGCATTTTAATGTGATTAATATTACTCTTGATGTATTATTTGTTTGTTTCAAGTTGATTCCTTTTTTTTATTTCTCGTTGCCCCTTTTATTATTTATATTATTATTATTATTGTCCTCATTGTCATTGTGTTCTTTTATGTTTATATGCACTGTCATTATATTCATCTTTGCCACTATCACTACCATTTGTTCCTTCTACCACTAGTATTTGATTTAATATGTGTAATCACTATTATTTGCTACTGTTCATTATTAATACCATGTTATTATTATTATTATTATTATCATTGTTATTATTTATTATTGTTATTATCACATTTATTTGCATTATATTCACTATTATTCATTATCAATGTCCATTATTATTATTATTATTATTATTATTATTATTATTATTATTATTATTATTATTATTATCATTTTATTGTTGTCACCATACCATGATTATTTGTTATGATTTTATTATTGTCATTAATCTTATCTCCATTTGATTACTTTCTAGAGTCATTACTAATATCTTTTGATGTCAATTTTTTATATGAGATTTAATTTGAGTCGGGCTACGTGAGCGCCCCGCGACTCCCCTGATGGGTCGCGACGCGTGGACGGACACATCGGTTCGGTGAGGTCTCTCTAATTCCCCATTCTTTTGTTGTGTTTATTTGTAAATAATTATTCTATTTGTGCACGTGTGAGATAAAAAGTCACAAAAATACTTTTTACAACTAAATTGAGTTTTTCACTAATAAAATTGGGACCAATATCCCTTATTTTAGCCCAACCATGAAAACATCACAACTAAAACGAATGGTCGATTTTCAATAAAATGGGATCACTCATCCCGATTTTCTTCCAAACAACCAAAGCGACTCTTCGAACCTTCTTCAAGTAAACGCGAAGGAACCAATGTTCCTGAAGCAATGTCCCGATTTATGCATGTCTTTTATTCTAATCTTACGTGAGTGTTTAAATTTATGTATATTATTTTCCTTTGGGCCCTTGTAATTAATTTTGGGGAACTCTATTTATTTTTGGGGGATTGTATTCCGTCCCCATTCATATCTTTAATTTCCTTTTATTGGGGTTGTATTCCGCCCCGATTTCTCTTGTAATTGTGTGCTTGGGTGTTTACCGCTTTCATTTATCGCTTTCTTTACTACCTTTTATCGCTTTCATTTATTTTCTTTATATGCTTGCAATGCGCTGTTTAATTTAAATGCATTAATCGTGTGAGATGAGAGATATAATGTTAAGAAGTTAAAAATCCACTTATACTTAACCAAAGCATAAATAAGAGGAAGTTCCGAACACCGGATCTCTGGTCTCGACCAACAAGAGGTGAGAGACCTTTCCCAATTCTTTGGAATTGGGTGGCGACTCCATGTTACCTCAAAAGGTGCCTCTAGGTGCCATTAGGCTAGGTGGTTCTCCTCAATGTTCTATTGGGAGGGACGCACGGATGATGCCTCGTGGTGCCCATGATCAAAAGACGCGAACCTTCATACCTCGAATCCTCAAGCAGATTCAAAAGCGAGGGCCCTTGCTGGGTTGGGTTCGGCGCGCGTCACACACACTACCTTCAAAAAATGACTACAGGTATTAGATGAGAACCTTGTAATCCCAAAGGCATGAAATTCAAAGCAGCTTCAAAAGGCATCAATCCAATTGCAAATTGCAGCCAACCCAGCTATCACCTCTAAGTCCACATAGATGAATTCTTATCATGCATTTCGGCATGACTCATGCATTTCACGTGCATGTTCACTATTTTTCCTGCATATTTGGTTTTTCAATTTTGCAGTGAGAGAACTTCGATACGGACACCGACAAAAGGCGAGTGATGACATCAGTCAGAACATCATCAAACAATCAACAAAAGACCTCTCAGAGGGCAATCAACCAAAACGACATCAGTCAAAACATCAATCCAAACATCAGTTCAAGCATCAATCCAAGCGTCAACTAAAGACCTCTCAGGAGGCAACCAACCAAAACGACATCAATCCAAATATCGGTTCAAGCATCAATCTAACCATCAACGAAAGACTTCTCAGGGAACAATCAACCAAAGGGCTCACAGACAGCATCACTTCAAATCTCAGAAGGGTTAGCACGATGGCGGCACTACAACTCCACGAAGGGTTAGCCCGACCATGGCACTGCCACTTCACATCTCAGAAGGGTTAGCACAATGGCGGCACTGCCACTCCACAGAGGGTTAGCACGACCACGGCACTGCCACTTCACATCTCAGAAGGGTTAGCACGATGGCGGCACTACCACTCCTCGGAGGGTTAGCACGACTACGACACTACCACTTCAAATCTCAGAAGGGTTAGCACGATGGTGGCACTACCACTCCACGGAGGGTTAGCACGATCACGACACCACCACTTCAAATCTAAGAAGGGTTAGCACGATGGCGGCACTACCACTCCATGAAGGGTTAGCACGACCACGGCACTACTACTTCAAATCTCAAAATGGTTAGCACGATGGCGGCACTACCACTCCACGGAGGGTTAGTATGATCATGATACTACCACTGCAAATCTCAGAAGGGTTAGCACGATGGTGGCACTACCACTCCACGGAGGGTTAGCATGACCACTGCACTACCACTTCAGAAGGGTTAGCACGATGACGGCACTACCACTCTACGGAGGGTTTGCACAATGATGGCACTACTGCTTCAACAAAGGATAATACGCCGACAACATGGCGATAACCATCCCAACCGCATCATCCAGTTAGGAAAGCCGACTGCCTCAGGTACGTGACTTTTTCCTTTTTTCCTGAGTTTAGGCTCATCTAGACACTAGTGCACTAATTTTCTCAAAACTGGGGGCAACTGTAGACACCGGGTCCTGAGACAGCCTAGATCAGGATTACCCAATGATGAAATTAAGTGTGCCTGTTTATAGGCAAAAAAAATGAAAGTTGAAAATGATGATTTCCTTATCGAATTTGATTTATTGGGAATAAATAAAAATATATTTTAAAAATATTTTAAAAATCTTTTAAAAATTATTTCAAGATAAAAAAAAGTGAGTTTTGGAATATTGTGTTATAGCAAAATTTTTAAAAAATAAATAAATAAATAAATTTGCGAGTGTCGAGGTACGGCAGCGACCAGGGTGCAGGAGGAGTGCGCTTCCCCACGCGCGGCAGCACCCAGGGTGCAGGCGGGGCGCCCTAGCGCCGCGTGCGAGCAACAATAGTCGGGCGCGCCGACGGGCTTCGCTCGCCCCTGTGCGCACCCATGCATCCCCGATAGCCCTTTTGGGCGTTTTTGCTCATTTTTAAAGTGTTTTTCTTCTTTTTTTTTATAGAATTTAATTCTAAAACCTTTTGGATTCTAAACCATTCAAATTCATCAGTTTTTTGTGGTTATGAGAATTAAATTGTTTTTAATTTTTTCATTAAAAATCTAATTTTTTGGGGAGGTATAAAATCATTTTTAGAGAGAGAATTAAGGGGGGATTTTTCTTAAGGAAAATATATTTTCTCTCTTCTTCTTCTTCTTCTTCTTCTTCTTCTTCTTTTGTCTTCTTCTTCAAGAACAAATTCCCCAAATATTTTGGAATTTTCCTAAGTCAATTCTCGAGACAAATAAATTAATTATTTGTTCTTGTAAATTTTCTTACTTCTTTTTTACAATTTTTTACTTAAGACAAATAAATTAATTATTTGTTCTTAGGATAAGATTTGTTTACATATTTTATTTTTATAAATCAAAACAAGGAAATATATCATCTACCTTCATTCATCAAACTAAAATTTGACGGTAAGCATTATACGCTCAATTTTTAATTTAATTTTTGTTATAATTTTTTTATTTATAATTAATTAGCAACCATGTAGATTTTTGATCTTTTATTTTATTTTGTTTATGTTCATATGATTTAGCCATAGATTTAATATTTTTAGCACATCTTATCTTTATTCTTATTTATATATGGTTGATTGTTCATCTTTTGTTATTATTAATATTCTCATCACTTTTGTTCATATATTATTGTTATTATTAGTATTATTATTTAACATGTTTTAACATAATTTGCTTTCTTATTTCTTTTATTTTTGCTTGCTTGATTGTTCATCTTTTTTATTGATGATTTGCTCATCTTCTTTATTGTTTATTATTATTATTGTTATTGTTAATATCATTATTGCTTTTGTTTTATTATTATTACTATTGTGATCATTATCGTCATTAGTATTATTATTATTATCATTATTATATATTATTACTATTATTATTACCATTATTATTTTTTATTTTTATTATTCTTATTTATTGTTATCATTATTTGTTATTATTATCATTGTTATTATTATTACTTTTATTATTCTTGCTTATTGTTATAATTTATTATTATTATTGTTTATTATTTGTGCTTTTTATGCATGTTGGTTTGTTCATATATTAAGTTACATATTTTTATTATGTCATTTAATTGATTTGTCATACATAATGCATTGCATTTTATTTATTTCATTTATTTTCATATGTTATGTGTTTAATTCATTTTTTATCACTAACATCACCTTTTTATTTGTGTTTGTTTTATTTTCAATATTTTTTATGTTTGAGTTTTTTCCAATGGTAAGTGGGAGCCCATGGAGATTTGAAAACACCATTTTAGTGGAATTTGTCTATTTTAGCATTATATTATTTTTCATTATTATTTTATTTGATGTAATTTGTAATAAATTAATTTATTTTTATGCACGTTAATTAAAAGTCACAAAAACGTTTTATATTAATAAATTGGACTTTTTCTAATAAAATGGGACCAATATCCTAATTTTAACCAATAAAAACTCACTTTTAAAAAAGAGGAGTTAATTTCCTTAAAATGGGATCATTCATCTCGATTTTTCCCAAGCATACCAAAACAACTTTTCGATCTTTCTAAGTGAAAATAAGGGAACCAATGTTCCTAATAAACATCCCGATTTATGTATGATGTTTTTTATTTTATTCTTCTTGTGTAGTATTTATTTCGGGCCCTTGTAATTAATTTTGGGGCAATTCTATTCATTTATTTATTTATGCTTTTTTATTTTGGGGGATTGTTCTGTCCCATTTTTTTTACTTGTAATTTTTTATCGCATTCGTTATTATTTTCTTTACTGTTTTTCCAAAAATGCTTGAAATGAGCTTTAAATTTATTGCATGATCACGTGAGATGAGAGATGAAATTTCAATTGCTAAAAATCCATTTATAACTTAACTTAAGGCATTAATAAGAGTGAAGTTCCGAACACCTTCTCTGGTTTAAGACCTTCGAGGTTAGACGAACTTTTTCAATTTCTTGTAAATTGGGTGGCGACTCCAAAATACCTCAAAGGTGCCTAGAGGCTTCATGGGATTAGATGATCTTTTCAGTGTCTATTGGAAAGAGGTGTCTAAAATATCTTATGATTGCCTAAGATCAAAAAACGCAGACCCTCTCGGGCCTTAAAAGCGAGCACCCGGGAAGCAGTCGGGTCCGGCGCGCGTTATACTAAGGCAGTTACATTTACGGTGTGGTAAGGAAGTAATACCCAAAGAAGAGAAAGGTAAAACATCTTCACTTTCATCTTCAAATCTGGAGGACCCAACACGGAAGGTAAGTGATTCTAACTCAAGGGAAGAGATAAAAGTAAATGCTTTGATCATTGACAAGGGTAAGAACATTATGAATTCTAATATAGGGGATGTTGATATTAATAGGTTGCCATTTTCTGCTATAGCTGGAGAGAAAAAAAATGAGCAATTGGCTAGATTTTTAGAGATGTTTAAGAAATTGCATATTAATTTTCCTTTTGTTGAGGCTTTAGCTCATATTCCCAATTATGGTAAATTTATGAAAGAACTTTATTCAAATGAAAAGAAACTAGAAAGGTGTGGAACTGTACAATTTACTGAGAATTATAGTGCTATAATCATGAACAAAATCCTTAAGAAATTAGAAGATCCTAGTAGTTTTACCTTACTTTGTGAGATAGGTGAACATTTTGTTAGTAATGCCTTATGTGATTTAGGAGCTAACATTAATTTAATGCCTTACTCAATGTGCAGGAAATTGAATTTGGGTGATCTAAAAGAGATAGGTATGAGGCTCCAATTGGCTAATGGGTCGATGAGGAAACTGAAAGGAGTGATAGAGGATCTGTTAGTGAAAGTAGGAAAATTCATTTTTTTGGTAGACTTTGAGATTATGGAAATGGAAGAGGATATAAAGGTGCCATTAATTGTAAGGAGGCCATTTTTGAAAACAACAAAAGCGCTAATTGATGTTCATGGTTAAAAGGTTAGCCTACGATTTAACAATGAAGAGCTGGTAGTGGATACGAACAAAGCTACAAGATATCCATCATGTGGATTATATAAATTTATTAATTTTGTGGATGTAGTACAAAAATGTCTGGCAAAAAGTCAGGAGAATATTTTGATGGATGATTGTGACGCGTGCTGGAACCAGCAAGGCCCTCACTGAGCCCGCCTTTTGGGGCTCGAGGGATCGGTTCGCATTTTTATGATCTTGGGCATCATGAGTCATCTTGGATGCCTGCTTTTCAATAGAACATTGGAAAGGAGGATCTAGACCCATAATGTCTTTAGGCACCTTTGAGATATTTTGGAGTCGCCACACAGTTTACAAGAAACTGGAAAAGGTCTCTAACCTCTATTGGTCTAAACCAGAGATGGTGTCTAGAACTTCACTCTTATTAATGACTTAAGTTTTATAAATGAGTTGTTAAGAAATCTAAATTTCATTTCTCATCTCACGCGGTATGCAATAAATTTAAAGCGCAATCATTCACATCAAAAGCGATAAATAAAGCAAAACATAAAAAAATTACAAAATAAATAAAAACGGGACAGAACAATCCCCCAAAATAAATAATAAAAATAAATAAATAAAAATGGGACAGAACAATCCCCCAATAAATAATAGAAATAAATAAAAACAAATAAATAAATAAATACATAAAAGGGAATTAAAATACAACATACATAAATCGAGCTATCCATTTAGGAATATTGGTTCCTTTTTATTATTTAGAAAAACTAGAGAACAATTTTTTAGGGCATTGATTGGAGGAAAAACTGGGATGAGTGATCCCATTTTGTGAAAACTAGTTCTCCATTTGAAAGTGTGGTTTTATTGGTTAAAATAGGACATTGGTCCAATTTATTAAGAAAAATTCACAAGTTATTAATTATATAAAAGACGTGATTTTCTATAGTGCAGATAATTAAAATATATATTTTACATAAGATATAAAAAAATAAAAGAAAAGAAAATACGAAATTTAAAGTGCAAACTCTAAATTCGGTTTAATTCACCGGTCCTCCGAAATCCCAATCCGAGCACGCGTGTAACTCGCAAAATCATACAAACATTGAAGCGACAAAACAAATAAAATGAAGTGTTAGTAGAGTAAATTAAATAATTGATATAATAAAAATAATTAATTAATCAAAATTAGCTTAATAAAATAATTAATTAAAGTGATTAATAAATTAGTCAAACAATAAGAAGAAAGACATCAAGAAAACTAAGACATATTTTAATAAAATACTATTAACAATAACATTTGAAAACATATTCATATAAGATATTAATTATAATTAAGCTAAATGAATATAATAATATCAAAATGAAATAAATTAAAGTAATAAAGCAAATGTGTCCAAAACAAGCCATAAGATGAAAATTAAAGTGAGATGAATTAAAGATCACGTGAGAATATCTACACTAAAGGACAAAGAATGGCCAAAGATGGGGAATTGAAGATGGAAATGTAAATTGAAATGGAAAAGTGAAGCATAAAAGGGGAAATGTAAGAAATTGAAAAGAATTATCAGTGCACCACTCGTGAATGTGCTTCACGAGTCGTGCACAGCCAACAACGCAAGAAAAATGTAACGAAAAAAGAAGGGAAAAAAACAGAAATGATGAATAAGCATTCACGACTCGTGAATGCTCTTCACGAGTCATGAACGCCCAATCGGGAACAGGGGCCGAACAACGAAATCCGATCAGGAACAGAAAAAAGACGACGCAATCCGATCGGGAGGCACGAAATCCGATCGAAACACACGATTCAAGCAAAAACAGGAACAAAATCCGATCAGTAATCAAAAATCAAATAAAAACAAAATCACTGCTTAAACAAACTGCAAAAACAGAGGCGAACAGAGAAGATAAAAAAACTGATAGGCAAACACAATAAGTGCAAGAACATATGCAAAACTGATCAGATGACCAAGGAACAAGCAAAACTATAATCACAATTCAAATGAACGAAAAACAGAGATAAATAGAGGACAAAACCAGCAGACTAAAACGCAATATTAGGTGATCAACATGTACCAATTAAAACAACAAACACGTGCTTTCAATTATGATAACTATTTTAAGATTATATTTGATAACTAGCAATAACAAACATACAATAAACAAACTAACAGCATCAAACAAAATAATATGTACAAGTAAGGAGAGATAACAGCTATAGATGAATGAGAAAAGGAAGAAAAGAAACAGAAGAAAGAAAAGAAAGAAAAAGAGAAGGAGTAAACCCAGTATTTAACCTCGGATTTTCGGTCTTGGATTAGCAAATGAAGTTTGTGGTTTTCCTCTTTGTTTTCTTGATAATGAAGTTGCAAACAGATGCTAGAAAACTCCAGTTGAAAATATGTTTTAGAAAAAACCAGTTCTAGAATGATAGATTGTCTCTCACATTAAAAGCTCATTTTTTTTTTCTTCAAAATGATCCCAAAAACCTTGTGTTGCTCTCTCTAATCTTCTATCTCTTTTCTCTGTGTTCTTCGTTCTTTCCTTTCAGTAATGCTCTCCCTTCCTTTTTTGTGTTCCTTCGCTGTCCTAATGATCTCCCTGTGCTTAGTTTTTCCACTCTCATTAAATGTAACATGACAGATGAGCTTACCTTCCCTCACTTTCTCACCAAATCCATCACATAAACTCCCTTTTTTTCCTACCAAATCCCCGAAGAAAAGGAAAGGAAATGCCTGAGAGAGAGGGCAGGTAAGCCATCCTTACTATCGTGAGGCTGGGCCTCACATTAGTGAGATAGGCCTCGCGTTACATTAGTGAGATGGAGCTCACCACCTGGCCCAAAAACACTTTTCAAAGTATTTTTTTTTTTAGAAAAAAAATACTTTTAAATAAAGGGAACGAAAATATGTTTTAAAGAAAGAAAATACAAAAATATATATATACATATTTTTTATATATTTTTTATTTTTTTAAAGCAAGGAACATGTTTTTAAATAAAAGAAATGGAAAAAAAAAATTTCAAGGAAACCACCACTTTCATTCGCCATTCGCCCGTAAACAGGCACCATTTTCACCATTGGGTAACTTCGGTCTGGGCTGCCTTAGGACCCGATGTCTACAGTTGCCCCCAGTTTTGGGGAACTTAGTGCCTGGGTGTCTAAATGAGCCAAAACTCAAAGAAAAAGAGAAGAGACACGCACCTGAGGCAACTGTCTTCTTTCCCTTGGATGGTGTTGTTGTAGTGGTTGTCGCTGTGTTGTTTTTTGTTGAATTGGTAGTGCCGTGATCGTGCTAACTCTCCATAGAGTGGTAGTGCCGTCATCGTGCTAACCGTTCAGAAGCAGTAGTGCCATGGTCGTGCTAACGCTCCTTAGAGTGGTAGTGCCGCCATCGTGCTAACCCTTCTGTGATTCGAAGTGGTAGTGCCGTGGTCGTGCTAACCCTCCTTAGAGTGGTAGTGCCGCCATCGTGCTAACCCTTCTGAGATTCGAAGTGGTAGTGCTGTGGTCGTGCTAACCCTCCTTAGAGTGGTAGTGCCGCCATTGTGCTAACCCTTCTGAAGTTTGAAATTGGTTGGCCTCTTAGAGGTCTTTGATTGATATCTTCCCCCGGAGAGGTCTTGGGTTGATTGCTTGAAATGATATTTAACTGATGTCGTCACTCGGCTTTTGTCGGTGTCCGCATCAAGTCTCTCTTTCTGCAAGACTTAGAAAGCCAAATATGCAGGAAAAAAATGGTGAGCATGCACGTGAGATGCATGTGTATGCAGCAATGCAAGATAAGAATTCATCCAAATGGATTTAGAGGCGACGGCCGATTTGGTCGCAATTTGCAGTAAGATCAGTGCCTTCTGGAATTGCTTTTAAATTTCGTGCTTTTGGGGGATTACGAGGTTCTCATCTGAAACCTGTAGTCATTATTTTAAGGTAGTGCGTCCCTTGTGGATTTTCACACTAGCTTTTCTTGGTGGGAAATGCGTCCTTTCGGATTTTCACATAACCCTATGCCTTATTTTTTGCCTGGAATGGACCCAACCCAATCCAGCGGCTTTTGCTTCCTTTTTTTTTTTTTGCGTGACTACTTGGAAAATTGGAGCTATTGTCAGGGCCTCCCCAGCATCTTATCTTCGGCCTTCACCCCTGAGTACCACAGCCTCTAGACATAGTTGCTTTCCCAAAATTGTCATACTGCAGATCAGAGATTACACCCTCGCTTCCATAAGTGCATGCAAAAGAAGGATACTTATATACTTATCCCCGCCATAAATAATAAAACTCATCGGCATAGGCATCTGGTCAGTGAGAGCGAAAGCAAAGTATAGCCAGTTAGATTTCACACATTCAGTAATGAATGATATTTTTCTTTTTATAAAAGAACTAGGAAATGATGAGTTAAAACTGCTTTTGCTTTATAATTTTTCACAAAATTGTGGACATTTCATTATGATTTTCCCATGCATGATCACCATTTAACACAGATTCAGAATGCAAAATTACATCTAATCTCAGGATAGATATTGAAAGCATCAAAACTCCTGTTTTCAATCAGCCCTCTCGGGTTTTCTTGATTGGAAATTTTCTCTCAAACCTCTAATTTTTGCTCAGAGTGCCTTTTTTCGGTTTTCACCCTGATGAGGCACCCAATTTTAGCAAGGCCGCCTTTTTTCAGTTTTCAACCCGCAAGGCATTTATTCTCTTCTTTTAATTTTTAGTCTTTAACCATGGACCTTCTGAGGTCTGTTGATGCTGACTGCATTCGTTGTACTTGCTTCCTTTACTATTTGTTGGAATGCTGCTTCTTCGGATAACAACTTTTCAAGAACAAACAGGTCTTCGTTCGTTGGCCTGGATTTCCTTCGTCTATCTGGAAACTTGGTCCTATTTGCTTGAAGACCAAATCTCACTCTTTTCAGTAGGTGCTTTCTGACTTTCTTCCCGAATGATTAAATAAAGTGTTTCCTGATGGGTCTGATTGCAATAGTAATCCCACAATCTATTTTGGTCTGACATGCTTAGCTGTTGCAAAACTGTTTCCATCACTGCCCCATTATTGTCTGACGTGCGTAGCTGCTGTAGCATTGTTCTCATGACTGCCCTTTAAGATTCGAGTGCTTCGACAGGTAGTAGTGCTTTCACCCCATGTATCGAGGAATAAAGCATGACACTTGTAGGGATTTTCGATTGTAACCCCCTGCATGGGTCTCCTTCATAATCTTCTTGACCTTTTTCCATCTAGCATCTCAACTGTATGTCATCAACTCACCTCTTGTACTGCATATCCTTTACACTAGTGAACTGGGTAGATAACTTATGAATCAGTCTTCTAGTTCTTTTCAGTAGCCAAATGGAGTGACAAGGTGCAGGTATGTGTAGATCAACAGGATTTGAACAAAACTTGCCCCCGGATAACTTTCCCTTGTCCTATGTCGATGATCAATTTTTTTTCTCCCCAATTTTCTTTTAACAAGCTTCGTTCAAATCCTGAAGCTTACACATATGTGCACTTTTCTTCTTAACCATCAGGGATGTCATTGGTCAAATTAGTCTGGCGTTGCATTTCAGTAAAATTTTTAGTCCCGTTTCTACTTGTGGATCTCCCCTTTCAGCCATTTCTACCTATTTCAGCTTGAGTCTTCTGAGCTTCTGCGCCACCGGTCCATGATTAGAATATGTTGGTATAGCTTGTTTGGCAGCTTCATAATCATCTTCTGACATGTCTTCGTAGGTCCAGGCAAAGACTTTTTGATTATTATTATTTTTTTTATTCTCTCAAATTTTTAATCTCTCTTCAAGAGTCATCACAGATGCTATCAAGATTTTTTTTTGGGTTCTCCAAAGTTCCGAGATTAAATAAAATGGCATTAGTTAAATCAGTGTCAAATATAAATGTGCCATGATTATGCATAGTGAAATTACAAGAAATATCACATAAATAAACAAAAACATTCATTTCATTTCATAAAAAGTAGAGTTAAAACATCATCATTAGATAGTTCAAAAATAAAAAGAGGCATCTAAATAGCTAGCATCCTCCTTTCTCGCCAACACGGACGTTGTAGTCAACAGTCTATCATCATCCCCGAGAACCATGCTCCCCACTTCTCAACTCCTCATCAATGAGACCCTGAATAAGCTTTTTCAAAATTTGGTACTTATCAGTCTCATGCCCAGTATGCTGATGGTAGGCACAATACAAATCTCCTCGGTGACTAGGACGTCCTAGGCTCCTGGCGGGTTTTGCAGGCTTTGGCTGTAGCTTCCCCTTATCAATAAAATGGAAGAGATGCTCAGATAAAGGCTTATCCCAAATGGTATAGCACTCTCGAGTAGTTCCAATATTTAAAAACTGGGTGGCTCCAACATCTCTCACACTGTTATTATCGAGACTCAAACTTTCCTGATTATCACCCCCAATGACGTTGCCCCCTCCTTCCAGGACTACCAGTTGCTTGCCGATAACAGAATCTCGTACTTGACCTTTCGAAGCCTGGCCATCACCCCTCAGATATCTAGCGTGTCGATGACATCTCCTATACCCTTGACTTTTGGCTAGGTTGGCTAACCAGGAGCACAAGTCCCCCTCCCCAACTTGAAGAAAAGATCCGTCCACGTCGGAATAACCCTCCTGAACTGTTCTAATCATTGATACTTCCTCTGTCCCTTGTATGCTGGCGCAAATGTCACACCTATGCGGTTGACCTCCCTTCTTTAAGTCTATAAAGACTTTCTCCCGAGTAGCCCGGGCAATTGCGAGTTTAGACTTTGAAATTTCCTCTTCGAGGACATCTATCTTTCTCTTCAAGCCCCGCATCATTGCCAGAAGCCCATTTTCTGAAACATGCCCCTCGCCTTTTTGCTCAGGTAATATGGCAGTGGGTAACTCCCCTCCGGGTCCAGTTGGTGGTAGGTGTGATCCCTCAGTTGGGTCATGCTCTTTCTGTAACATAACAGGAGCAATAAGCTATTTTTCAGCAGGTGGCACCACAACGGCGGCCAAATTCTCCATAGTGGTCATTGTCTGGGATTCAAACTTCTCAAACCCCCCTTCTATCTCCTTTACTGCTTCTTCCTTTCCCTCGGGGACTTAATTCATGATAGCTCAAGGAATTACTTGCTCATCCCCTTCCTCCTCTATGAGATCATCCTTCAGGTCAAGGGTTATTTTCTGTTCAATGGGTGTTACTGCGGGCTCAATGGTTGGTTGTTGCACGGTAGCGACTATCATAGGAGCCTCTTCCCTAATAGGCGATTTGACTTATCCAACAGTAGAGGCCACAGGCGGTTGTCTGGCATTTGGTGCCATTTGAGCTGCGATACTTTCCATCATGGTCAACATTTTCCTTTCAAATTCCCCAAGCCTCTTATCTAGGTCTTGCACCGTCAAAGCACTAGTCCCCTGTGGTAATTCTGCCATGAAAGATGATTCATTGCTTGTTGAGAATGACTCAGAATCCCAAAAAGGCACTAGTTCTAGCAATTCGAAGGGCGAGTCTGTTCTCACTAGCCGGCCATCAGGACCTCTAATCCACTTGGACGAATCTATGATGGCTGAAAATTCAGATTGTTAGAATGATGTATGATTGAAATGCATGGTCGTGCTATGCAGATGGTCCTCGATGAGTGAAAAATTACAATGTGATGCATGGAAGAAATTATATGCAAGATGATATGTACATGTGAATAATATGCAGACGAAAGGATATGTACACACGCAAAATGAGAAAATATATATTATTATTCACACATATATATATATATTTGTTTATTTTATTCTTTTCGATATGCATAAATCACATATGATGTACAAGCATGCTATGCAGCATCCACAACCACATGCAAGCAAATAGATCCCTCCAACCTTATTTCTCCCACACACGGGGTCGTGCGGTCTCTTTCCTATGTGGGTTTATCCAAGGATTAATAGGGAACCCATTGGACACGTACGGTGCACGGTGAAAAACCGGCAGCATAACACTCTTAAATTAAAGAACAGGCGCATAGGTTTTGGCCCTTATATATCTGGACCTTTGAAACAAACTAAAATGAGCCCACCGAGGCATGAAAGCCTTTGATGAGTGCCCGATTAATATGTTTGAATTGGTTTGATATATACGGGCCCACACAGTAAGCATTGTATTATGGAGCATGCTACCTAGTGAAAGATGATTCACTGCTTGTTGAGAATGACTCAGAATCCCAAAAAGGCACTAGTTCTATCAATTCGAAGGGCGAATCTATTCTCACTAGCCGGCCGTCAGGACCTCTAATCCACTTGAACGAATCTATGATGGCTGAAAATTCAGATTGTTAGAATGATGCATGATTGAAATGCATGGTCGTGAAATTATATGCAAGATGATATGTACATGTGAATAATATGCAGATGAAAGGATATGTACACACGCAACATGAGAAAATATATATTATTATTCACACATATATATATATTTGTTTATTTTATTCTTTTCGATATGCATAACTGACATATGATGTACAAGCATGCTATGCAGCATCCACAACCACATGCAAGCAGATAGATCCCTCCAACCTTATTTCTCCCACACACGGGGTTATGCGATCTCCATTTGATATACCATAAATGGTACGAGACTTGGGCTGGTGATTATTCCGAGCACTTCCCCACAATGAGTGAAAGTAGGGTCGTATTTTAGGAACGCACCGAGGTAAAATGGGGACCAACTAGCATAATACTAAGACTCTAGTGTATGTAATGCAGTTTTGATTAGAAATGGAATTTTTTATTCTTAACAACTCAATTATAATTTCAAATTAAGTCACTTTTGAAGCGAAGTTTCGATCACTGTCCTTAGTGGAGTCGCCACTGGGACACGCGCCGGAACCAGCAAGGCCCTCACTGAGCCCGCCTTTTAGGGCTCGAGGGATCGGTTCGCGTCTTTATGATCTTGGGCATCATGAGTCATCTTGGATTCCTCCTTTTCAATAGAACATTAGAAAGGAGGATCTAAACCCATAACGCCTTTAAGCATCTTTGAGGTATTTTGGAGTCGCCACCCAGTTTACAAGAAACTGGGAAAGGTCTCTAACCTCTATTGGTCTAAATCAGAGATGGTGTCCGAAACTTCACTCTTATTAATGACTTAAGTTTTATAAATGAGTTGTTAAGAAATCTAAATTCCATTTCTCATCTCACGCGGTATGCAATAAATTTAAAGCGCAATCATTCACATCAAAAGCGATAAATAAAACAGAATATAAATAAATTACAAAATAAATAAAAATGGGACAGAACAATCCCCCAAAATAAATAATAAAAATAAATAAATAAAAATGGGACAGATTAATCTCCCAATAAATAATAGAAATAAATATAAATAAATATATAAAAGGGAATTAAAATACAACATACATAAATCGGGCTATTCATTTAGGAATATTGTTTCCTTTTTATTATTTAGAAAAACTAGAGAACTATTTTTTAGGGCATTGATTGGAGGAAAAACCGGGATGAGTGATCCCATTTTATGAAAACTAGTTTTCCATTTGAAAGTGTGGTTTTATTGGTTAAAATAGGATATTGGTCCAATTTATTAAGAAAAATTCACAAGTTATTAATTTTATAAAAGACTTGATTTTCTATAGTGCGGATAATTAAAATATATATTTTACATAAGATATAAAAAAATAAAAGAAAAGAAAATACGAAATTTAAAGTGCAAACTCTAAATTCGGTTTACTTCACCGATCCCCCGAAACCCCAATCCGAGCACTTGTGTAACTCGCAAAATCATACAAACATTGAATCGACAAAACAAATAAAATGAAGTGTTAGTAGAGTAAATTAAATAATTGATATAATAAAAATAATTAATTAATCAAAATTAGCTTAATAAAATAATTAATTAAAGTGATTAATAAATTAGTCAAATAAAAAGAAGTGATAATACAGCAAATACCATTTGCTCTAAGGCCCATTCAGTCGGCCCATTCAACTGGCAAGGCCCAAAGCCTATCAGCTAAAGGTATCAGACACGAGCTCCTAGGCAACGCACATGCCCGATCGGCTGATGTGACCGCCAGTCCCATCAGCTGCCTGACACAAGGCAGAGCCCATGCCTACCATCTGCTCCTTGTCATGTCGCCGAATACCTACTCTGACAGCCAGTAATCACACCCCAGGCACTCAAGTGTCCCTCAACTATCTCATATAAATAGCTCAGCCAACGATGGCACCAGGTATTGAATCCAAGACTTTCTATCTCTAAAGCACTTTATCTCTCTAAGCTACTAACTTAAGCTTCGGAGTGCTCAAGCCTGGTCCGACCGGGCTCCTCTTACTGCAGGTTTCTCTCATCCGATCGGATCGCCCTCTCTCCTACAGATAAAGACATTCTCGGCTTTATCATTTGGTGCTTTCGTTGAGAGATGGCAAACTCAAGATCCAATGAGTATACAACCCCCATGGACCTCGACCATGACGACAACGCTCGTGCCATATCAGGCACCTCGAGAAGGAGGGAAGGGCCCTCTAGGTCCCCCATGAGGGCCAACCTCCTTCCCGATTTTAATGACGCCGCTACGAGGCGACCAGAGGACACCCCCATCACTGTGAGGGACATGCACGCTATTCTCAGTGATTTCACAAAGAGCATTGTCCAGACCCTTAAGAAGGGTAAGATGCCAGCAGCTTCTGAGAGAGCCCAAGAGGATTACCTCGCCGGCGAAGACTTTAGGAGGAATAAGAACCGGGGAATAATCATTAATGAGCCGCGAGCCCAGGAAACTCGAAAGAGCGCGGTCAGGGCCCCGGAAAGAAGAGGCAAGGGGAAGCAGGTGATGTCCGCGAGCAGGGGATCCCCTTATTCTAGCAGGGCCACCACTCCTGCTGTAAGGGACAACTTGTCCCACATGTGCACTCCTAGCCGCAACCCTGCTCGAAAGAACAACAACGAGTCCACCGCCATGACCTTGAGTAAGGAGGACCAATGGCTTAAGCAGAAGCTCAAGCAGTTTGGTTTCTTCGTGCCCAAGAAAGGCACATTTAAAGGAAACACATGTGGGAACACTGCCTCCCCATTATGCAGGGAAATCACCGACACCGAGCTCCCTCCCAGGTGGAGAGACGTGGTTATGGAAAGGTACACAGGTAGGACAAACCCTACCACTCACTTGGCAGAGTACTTGACCAAAGTCCATGTCTATACCTACGACGAACGGATAGCCTGCAGGGTCTTCCCCACCACCTTGGGAGGAGATGCGTTGACATGGTTCCATGACCTGCCTCTGGGATCCATTACATCCTTCAGACAGCTAAAGGAACTGTTCACCACGAGGTTCATCGTGCAAACACGTGCACCTAAGACGGTGAACGACTTATGCAATCTTTACCAGAGGACCGATGAAAGTCTGCGAGACTACATCGATAGATTCCAGGCTACCATGTCTGAAGTAAGGAACGTCAGTGTAGAAATGGCGACCAATGCCTTGACTGGGGGCACCACTGACCGTCCACTCTTCGAATCACTGACAACAAGACCTCCATCCAGTTTCGCTGAGCTCATGGAGAGGGCCAGGCAACACATCCAGCTGGATGATGCCCTTAGGACCAATAGAGGAAGAAGGACCAGCGTCCTGGATCGTTTGCAATATCCTGATAGCCGCTCCTCTAAAGGCCAGGATGGAGCAGCCAATTCCAGAAATTCAGGCCAAGCGAAAGGGCCAAGGAGAGATCGGTCTACGCGTTTAGACGATCAGCTTGAAAGAACGTACACCCCTCTCAACGCCACCCCGACCGCGGTGCTGATGCATATAAAAGAGAAGCACCGCCGAGTAAATTGGCCCAGGGACTTGTCCGAAAGGAGCAGGGCAGTGAGGGATACAAGTAAATATTGCGAATTTCACAGAGACGTCGGTCATTTAACCGACGAGTGCACTTCGCTCAAGAGGGAGATCGAGAGGCTGATACACCGCGGAGCCCTCAGGAAGTTTATAGGCCCGGCCAGAGGGGATGAACCCTGTAGACAGCCGAAGCCTCGAAAGGACGACCCTGACTCAGACGATGATGAGCGCAGGAATCCCAGAAATGCCGACCCGGGCAGGCCCTACGCCGGGGTTATAAATGTGATCACAGGAGGGTCATCCTACGGAGAGGACCTCCCCAAGAAAGGGAAAGGAAAAGGCATCTACCTCTCCCGCCATGCCGAGCAGCCTGCCTCAGTCACCATTTCTAGCGAAGACGCACGAGACGTTCTGTTTCCCCATGAGGACGCTCTCATTGTAAGAGCTAGGATTAATAATTTCAATGTGAAAAGAATTCTGGTGGACAATGGCAGTACTATCAACGTCCTAACTCTCCAGGCTTACAAAGCCATGGGTCTTCCGATCGGAGAGCTGAAGCCGAATGCCACACCTCTGGTCGGACTGGGCAACGCCACTATCCCGGTTGCAGGATCGGTGGAGCTCTTTGTTGAGCTAGGCCAAGAAGCAGTAGCTCATGCCTGTAAGGTAATTTTCGTGGTCATCGATATGACATTTGCCTATAACGCTATTTTTGGCAGGCCATTGCTCTTCCAGACAGGAGCCGTGACTTCCATCCGCTACATGGTGATGAAAATCCCAACAGCAGGTGGCATCACCATTTTGAGAGGCGACCAAAAGGCATCCCGAGAGGCTTATGTAACAATGATAAAGCAGCAGCAAGAGGCGATGGTCGTAGAGCCCAGCCTCGAGCAGCCAGAAAAGGCAGAAAGGCCCAGGATGGACCCTGCTGAGGAGACCAAAATGAAGGCGCTGAATAAAGGGAAAAGCGTTCAGGTCGGGACCAGCATGAGTAAAGAAACAGAAGATGCTATTATGCAGGTCTTGACAATAAATCAAGCGGCCTTCGCTTGGAAGCCAGAAGACATACCTGGCATAGACCCCAGTGTGATCACCCACAAATTGAATGTGGATCAAAACCATCCTCCGGTCCGGCAAAGGCTAAGGAGACATGCACCTGACCGGAGGAAGTTTATTTCAAATGAGGTGGATAGGCTACTCAAGGCCGGAACGATCCGAGAGGTAGACTATCCCGACTGGCTTGCTAATGTGGTTTTAGTCAAGAAAAAGTCTGACAAGTTACGAATGTGTGTGGATTTCACCGACCTCAATAAGGCGTGTCCCAAAGACAGCTATCCCTTGCCCAGCATAGACCAGTTGGTCGATGCCACCGCAGGCCATGCCATCTACTCTCTCCTCGATGCATACGCCGGCTACCACTAGATCTTGATGTGGCTCCTAGACCAAGAGAAAACTTGCTTCACTACAGACGACGGGACCTTTTGCTACAAGGTAATGCCGTTCGGACTAAAGAATGCTGGGGCCACATATCAATGCCTCATGAACAAGATCTTCAAAGACCAGATTGGCCAGAATGTCGAGGTCTACGTTGATGACATGATCGTCAAAAGCCGAAGCCCCGAGCAACACCCCGCCGATCTAGCAAAAGTTTTTGACACTCTGAACAGATTCCAGATGAAGCTCAACCCTGAGAAATGTGTTTTCGGAGTACCGTCAGGAAAATTCCTAGGATTCCTGGTCTCACAAAGAGGGATTGAAGCTAATCCGAAAAAAATAAAAGCTGTCCTCGAGATGCAACCCCCCAAAAGCATAAAAGACGTCTAGAAGTTGAACGGAAGGATAACAGCCTTGGGGCGATTCATCTCCTCCTCAGCCAAGCGCTGCACTCCTTTCTTCAAGAAGCTCAGGAAGAGTGAAACCTTCGTCTGGGGGGAAGACTGCCAGCAAGCCTTCGAAGAGCTGAAGGCATTCCTCACCAACCCACCGCTGCTTAGCCGGCCAGTACCAGGTGAAAATCTGTACCTCTACTTAGCCACCTCTAAAGATGATGTTGCAGGTGCCTTGGTCCGAGAGGAAGGTACCCAACAACTACCTGTGTACTATGTCAGTGAAGTACTTAGAGGTGCGGATCTAAGAAAGGGACCAGTTGAGCAACTTATCATTGCCCTCATGATGTGCGCAAGGAAGCTAAGGCCATATTTCGAAGCACACACAATTGTAGTCCGATCGGGCCACCCCCTTCGGAAGATTCTCCAGACGCCCGATCTGGAAGGCAAAATGGTGGGATGGGTAATCAAGCTACAGTCTTGGGATGTTAGATATGAGCCCAGAAAGGCGATAAAGGCCCAGGCTTTGGCATATTTTATAGCAGAATTTGCGGGTGAGGAACCACAAAGTCAGCCCAAGCTACAAAACTGGGAAATGACGGTGGACGGCACAGCTAATGACACTCGAGGAGGTGTCGGCATAGTAATAAAAGGCCCTTTGGGCATCACAATAAGGTACGCAATAAAGCTTAACTTCAAAGCTTCCAATAATGTTGCAGAGTACGAGGCGCTCCTTCAAGGCCTGAGACTGCTCCATGCGATCTGACCGGAGTCAGTAGCCATCAGGAGCGACTCTCAGCTCGTAACCAGTCAGGTTTTGGGGACCTTTGAGGCCCGAGAAGCCACCATGATCCAGTACCTGGCCAAAGTTAAAGCAGCCTTCGCGAGACTTGAGGAAACTGGATCAGAATGGGTGCTCCAAAAAGTCCCGAGAGACCAAACGGCAGATGCCGATCGGCTCGCAAAGTTGTCTGCTTCGGAGCAAAAGGCCATAGAAGAAAACATTGCCGTAGTCGACCAGACTTCCTCCTCCCTAGACGAGCCGGAGATGATGGAGATCGACCAAGAGGGCGAAACCTGGATGAGCTCGATCAAGCAGTACCTCCAAACAGGTGGGCTGCCCGAGGACAAAGACGAAGCTCGCAAGGTATCCCAAAAATCCCTTAATTACTCCATCATTAACGGTGATTTGTAAAAAAAAGCTTTCAGCCACCCCTGGCTCAAGTGCGTGACGGAGGGAGAGGGAGACTATATCCTCGGGGAGCTCCATGAAGGCATATGCGGAGCACACGAGGCGAGTAGAGCTATGGCCAGAAAGGCCCTCCAGACGGGATACTACTGGCCCAGCATGCTCAAGGACGCCCAAGAAAAAGTCAGAAGGTACCCGCAATGCCAGGTGCACGGGAAGGTAATAAGGCAACACGGAGCGGACCAACAGCCGATCGGAATCGCTTGGCCCTTCGATCAGTGGGGGCTCGACATCCTAGGACCTTTTCCCCAAGCAAAAGGCAGATGAAGTTTCTCATAGTAGCGGTTGACCATTTCTCCAAATGGATCGAGGCTGAACCTGTTGCCACTATCACAGCCGAGAAGGTCAGGAGTTTCGCTTGGAAAAACATCATCTGCAGGTATGGCTTACCCAATGTCTTTATTGCAGATAATGGCAAGCAGTTTGACAGTTTCATTTTCAGAAACTTTTGCCAAGGACTGAACATTAAATTGAAGTTCACGTCAGTCGCTCATCCCCAAAGCAACGGAATGACTGAGGTCTCCAATCGGACCATCCTGGAAGGGTTGAAAAAGCAACTGGGTGAAGCAAAAGGCAATTGGACTGAAGAGCTGCAGAGTGTCCTGTGGACATACAGAACTTCGCCAAGGACAGGCACTCATCAAATGCCATTCTCCCTCGTCTACGGCTCCGAAGCAGTGATACCTGTAGAGGTCGGCCTTCCCTCTTACCGATCGGCGCTCTATTCCGAACAAAAGAATGCTGAAGAAAGACGCCAAGACCTGGATCTAGCAGAAGGAAAGAGGGAGGAAGCCTACACCAAGATAGCCGTATATAAACAAAGAGTGGCCAGGTACCACAATGCTAAAGTAAGGTCAAGAACTTTCAATGTTGGCGATCTGGTACTCAGAAAGGCAAACTTGGGATCGGGAAACGCCGAAGTGGGCAAGCTAATGCCGAATTGGGAAGGACCCTATGAAGTCTCTAAAGTCTTGAGCCCGAGCACCTATAGGCTCCGAACTGTAGAAGGCCAGGACATCCCCAGAAGCTGGAATGTGGATGTACTCAAAAAGTACCATCTTTAACAAAGTATTAGAACTTGGCAATTGCCCGATTAATAAAGAGGTTCTTTCTTTCATCGTTGTTCAAGCAATGCATCATATGCATCTTATGCACTAGTCTAAAGTGTTTGCTTTACGGAGGATCTCACCTCCCTAGCTCGAATATGCAATCTTTATGCAGCTTTACGAGTATCGGTTAGCTCGAATATGCAATCTTTATGCAGCTTTACGAGTATCGGTTAGCTCGAATATGCAATCTTTATGCAGCTTTACGAGTATCAATTAGCTCGACCATGCAATCCTATGCAACTTTTATGCAGTTATTATGCAGCTTCTACGAGCATCCCACGCTATGGTCACACAATTTTTATGCAAGTAAAAATATTGTGCAGCCGATCAGTTGTGAAGGCTATTTAAATTCAGGAAGTACTTGCGATCAGTACGCAACTTCACGAGTAATACTTAGCTCGATTATATTAGCAATTTTAGTACAAATCTATGTATCTCACATTTGCATGATTATGCACATTAACACTTTGCGGAAAAAAGCAACTTTATTGCGAATGTTTTGAACTATACAATTTGCAAAGAATTGTTACAGAGATAGAAAATAAAAGAAAAGCGAAAAGATAATCTAAGCTCCTAAACTAACTGTCTATATTTACAATGTCCACCTCGCCAGGAGGATCAACGACTTGCTCGGCGTTCGGCTCGGCAGTGGCTTGAGAAGGGTCGGCAGTCGATGGTTCAGATCCCGCTCCCCCTTCAGAGACAGGCCCCGCTGAAGGTTGCACCACTAGCTCAACCTCAGGCGCTGGAGGCATTACAGGATCAATTTCTGCTGGAATCTCCCGATCGGCCTCCGGAATCGAAATATCTCCTCCCGAAGCTCTCCGAGTCACCTCCCCGTCAGGAGCGTCCCTTTCGTCATCGCTGGTTGAAGGAGCAGGCAGTGAAGCCGGATCATCCATCCAAGTCAGATCGGCGCCAGGGAAGTGCCTCCCAGCTTCATGAATTAGCCGAGACAGCAACTCTACCTGAGCCTCTGCTAGCTCATCGAGAAGACGCTCCTTCTGGTTTGCAAGCTCCTCTTCAAGGATCGTCGTGAAGGAAGCCTCTTTCTCCTCCGAAGACGCCTTCAGAGACTCCACTTCCTTGTGAAGTTGCTCGCCCTCTACCTTTAATCTGGCATTCTCCGCAGCCAACTCTTTGCACTCGGCATCCATTCGGGTTGCGTCTGCTTCGAACCGCCTACTTTGTGCATTCTCAGCAGAAAGGTGAGCAACCTCCCCCTTCAGTTTATCAACCTCCCCTTACCGAGCCTTCAGATCCTGGGTCTTCTGATGGACCTCCTTCCGCAAGGTCACAGTCTCTGAGTGAGAGGCAGCAGAACGCTGCTTCTTTCTTGCCAGATCGGCACAAAGATCGGAGGCCTCAGCCTTAGCCTTGGAACCATCCTCTGCGCTTCCTTTCCAGGTAGCCGCAGAGAGTTGAAGACGCTGAGCCCTTATGGCCACCTGCGCCAGAAAAAGAGGGGAAAACAAACAGGGAACATCAGTAATCCCACAACAAAAAAGAAAAGAAGAAAGAACAGAGGCTGAAAGCAAGTCAAAAAGTTCGTACATCCAGTAGCTGAATGCCAATAGCATGGAAATCTTTCTGGATCTGGCCGGTCTCACCGATTTCCCTATGGTCATCTTCCCAAAGGAGACCACGGCAAAGAGGCCCAGCCACTTGGCCTAGGGACCAATCGCTGCCAAAGTTCTCCCTCAGGAAGTCTTTAAAGAGCATCGGTCGGCGATCCCCCGATCTCCTAGGCGGTTCACCTTGCTGGACGGTTTTGCCCTTGGCAGCCACCCGGGCATCGGACTCTACAACAGCCTCTGCAGCTCTCTTCTGAGCGGCCTCTTCCACCTCTCGAAAAGTGACAATGTTCGGCACATTATCTTCGTTCGACTCGTCCCGAAGATGTGGGGGCCGACTGCGCACCAGCTGAGGAGAGGTCTCAGTCCGAGGCACAGTTTTGTGCCCAGCAGCGGTGGAGGTAGGAGCAGTAACAGAAGCAGGAGGCACCGAGGAGATTGGAACGGTTGCAATGGCGGGAGCCGTTGTAGAGGCATCAGCCGCTCCCCTAGAAGCTTGAAGATCGGCAGAAAGAACCAATTTTCTCCTCTTCCTTTGCTCCTGGGCTTTCTTCTCCGCCTCACATTTCTGCCTGATTCGATCGCCAAGCTGTTTCGACGCTCCGTTACCACCAGCCATCTCAGCTGCAACCAGACAATAAATAAGATAAGCTTTTTCATACAGAAATCCCCTTCACAAAGCAATAATAAAATGCAATGCATGATGGTGCATAATGACAATGTTTTCTCGCCGGTCCTAATGCTCACGTTCTGCAGCTTCAGCGCCCTCAGGGTTGGGAGACCCGAACAGTGTAGTCAGGAGAAAGCTGAACTGATAGGGATCCCCATGCTGACTCACGACGTCCATCAGTTTCTTTATATCGACCTCATACATGGGCTGACCCGCGGCAAGGTCCTTCAAAATCTCGGCCCTGTTCGATCGGGTGAGGCGCACGCCAAATCCACCCTTCATCCCGACCAGGAAGTATCTCTCCTTGTACCCTTTCATCGAGGTCGGGATAAACATCAATTTCTTCTTTGGCCAGCTGGTGAAAAAGTACTCCGTCCCATCGCTTCGAGCCGATATGTAGAAGAAGTGGGTGAAAAGCTCATGGGTCGGAGCGACCGCCTCTATTCTGCACAAGATTTTGAAGCACGCCACTAACCTCCACCCGTTCGGATGCAGCTGATTGGGGGCGATCCCATACCCTCTCAAGATCGCCATTTCAAAGGCGCCGAGTGGGAACCTCAAGCCAGCATCCAGGCTCCAGAGATGGCAAATAAACCACTCGTTGTTATTTCGGCCAAAAGGCCCTTCAGTCACCGCCATCGATTCCGAGCAGGCCACTATCGATACCTCTTCAGGAAGGCCATATTTGGAGGGGATCTCGGCCACCTCCCCAGCGGTCAATTGAGAATCGAATTCAACGGCTGGTCTGTTTTGATAGTCATCCAAGAAGCTGCTATCGAGCATATCGCCACTACTGGAGGCCATTTTCAACAGGCAAGAAGGGCGGACAGATGCAAGTTTCTAGTGGAGTGGATGCAAACAGAAAGAAAGCAAAAAGGAAAGAGGAAAAATTACTTACTTGACAGAAAGAACTCAAGGAATTTGAAGAAGCAAGAAGATGTTTGCGGAAGTCTGAGATTCAAGAAGGGATTTTGACAGAGCTTCGCTAAGGATTTCGAAAGTAAAGAGGAAATGCTTTACAAGGTCCCCTATTTATAAGCCAAAGGCTTCTGGGACACGCCAAAGGTCGCGCCACTAAACAAGCACCACGTGTCATAAAGTATTATGGCTCTGCGCAGAACGAAGCGTCACCCTCGGTGCACGCGCAACATTAAATGGAAACAGCTATCCAAGTAGGCACGTCTCTTCAGAAAAGGCGCCTCCTAAATTCAAAAAGCGCGCCAGTACGCGTCTTCGGATCGGGAATTTCCAGAGCTGATCCCATCTGAACAGACCTACAAAGGCAAATCAATGCCCGATCGGACCTGTTGAGGGGGGGACAAGTGATAATACAGCAAATACCATTTGCTCTAAGGCCCATTCAGTCGGTCCATTCAACTGGCAAGGCCCAAAGCCTATCAGCTAAAGGTATCAGACACGAGCTCCTAGGCAATGCACATGCCCGATCGGCTGATGTGATCGCCAGTCCCATCAGCCGCCTGGCAAAAGGCAGAGCCCATGCCTACCATCTGCTCCTTGTCATGTCGCCGAATACCTACTCTGACAGCCAGTAATCACACCCCAGGCACTCAAGTGTCCCTCAACTATCTCATATAAATAGCACAGCCAACGATGGCACCAGGTATTAAATCCAAGACTTTCTATCTCTAAAGCACTTTATCTCTCTAAGCTACTAACTTAAGCTTCGGAGTGCTCACGCCTGGTCCGACCGGGCTCCTCTTACTGCAGGTTTCTCTCATCCGATCGGATCGCCTTCTCTCCTACAGATAAAGACATTCTCGGCTTTATCAAGAGGAAAGACATCAAGAAAACTAAGAAATATTTTAATAAAATAATATTAACAATAACATTAGAAAACATATTCATATAAGATATTAATTATAATTAAGCTAAATGAATATAATAATATCAAAATGAAATAAATTAAAGTAATCAAGCAAATGTGGACAAAACAAGGCATAAGATGAAAATTAAAGTGAGATGAATTAAAGATCACGTGAGAATATCTACACTAAAGGACAAAGAATGGCCAAAGATGGGGAATTGAAAATGGAAATGGAAATTGAAATGGAAAAATGAAGCATAAAAGGGGAAATGTAAGAAATTGAAAAGAATTATTAGTTCACGACTCATGAATGTGCTTCACGAGTCGTGCACAGCCAACAATGCAAGAAAAATGTAACGAAAAGCGAAGGGAAAAAAATAGAAATGAGGAATAAGCATTCACGACTCGTGAATTCTCTTCACGAGTCCTGAACGTCCGATCGGGAACAGGGGCCAAACAACGAAATCCGATCGGGAACAGAAAAAAGACGACGCAATCCGATCGGGAGGCACGAAATCCGATCGGAACACACGATTCAAGCAAAAATAGGAGCAAAATCCGATCAGTAATCAAAAATCAAATAAAAACAAAATCACTGCTCAAACAAACTGAAAAAACAGAGTCGAACAGAGAAGACAAAAAAACTGATAGGCAAACACAATAAGTGCAAGAACATATGTAAAACTGATCAGATGACCAAGGAACAAGAAAAAATATAATCACAATTCAAATGAACGAAGAACATAGATAAATAGAGGACAAAACCAACAAACTAAAACGCAATATTAGGTGATCAACATGTACCAATTAAAACAACATACACGTGCTTTCAATTATGATAACTATTTTAAGATTATATTTAATAACTAGCAATAACAAACATACAATAAACAAACTAACAACATCAAACAAAATAATATGTACAAGTAAGGAGAGATAACAGCTATAGATGAACGAGAAAAGGAAGAAAAGAAACCGAAGAAAGAAAAGAAAGAAAAATAGAAGGAGTAAACCCAGTATTTACCCTCAGATTTTCGGTCTTGGATTAGCAAATGAAGTTTGTGGTTTTCCTCTTTGTTTTCTTGATAATGAAGTTGCAAACAGATGCTAGAAAACTCCAGTTGAAAATATGTTTTAGAAAAAACCAGTTCTAGAATGATAGATTGTCTCTCTCGTTAAAAGCTCCTTTTTTTTCTTCAAAATGATCCCAGAAACCTTGTGTTGCTCTCTCTAATCTTCTCTCTCTTTTCTCTGTGTTCTTCGTTCTTTCCTTTCCAGTAATGCTCTCCCTTCCTTTTTTGTGTTCCTTCGCTGTCCTAATGATCTCCCTGTGCTTAGTTTTTCCACTCTCATTAAATGTAACATGACAGATGAGCTTACCTTTCCTCACTTTCTCACCAAATCCATCACATAAACTCCCTTTTTTTCCTACCAAATCCCCGAAGAAAAGGAAAGGAAATGCCTGAGAGAGAGGGCAGGTGAGCTATCCTTACTATTGTGAGGCCCCCATCTCACATTAGTGAGATGGAGCTCACCACCTGGCCCAAAAACACTTTCAAAGTATTTTTTTTTTTTTTTAGAAAAAAAATACTTTTAAATAAAGGGAACGAAAATATGTTTTAAAGAAAGAAAATGTAAAAATATTTATATACATATTTTTTATATATTTTTTATTTTTTTAAAACAAGGAACATGTTTTTAAATAAATGAAATGAAAAAATATTTTTTTCGAGGAAACCGCCACTTTCGTTCGCCATTCGCCCGTAAACAGGCACCATTTTCATCATTGGGTAACTTCGGTTTAGGCTGCCTTAGGACCCGATGTCTACAATGATCCCTTGAGCTTATGTTTAATGCATTCAGGGGAGGATGTTGAATTAGAAGAAGGAAAGAGGGAGATAGTAGCTGCCATAGAGAAGGAAAGTGAAGCAGAAGCAAGGGAGGAAGTACTTCTAAAGTTTCCTAAGGATAAGCCATAAGCTCAACTTAAAATTTTACCTTCTCATTTAAAATACGTGTTTTTGGAAGGGAATGATAAACCAGTAATTATATCTTCTTCTTTGATAGGTTTGGAGGAGGAATTGTTGATTGTTGTGCTGAAGAAACACAAGAAAGCGATTGAATGGAAAACCTCTGATTTGAAAGGAATTAGTCCAAGCTATTGTATGCACCGAATACCAATGGAGGAAGATTTTAAGCCAATGGTTCAACCCCAGAGACGACTTATTACAGCAATGCAAGAGATGGTAAAGAAAGAGGTACTCAATCTTCTTGACTCAGGTATTATTTACCCTATCTTTGATAGTAGTTGGGTTAGTCCTGTTTAATGTGTTCCTAAGAAAGGGGGGATTACAGTTGTTAAAAATGCACAAAATGATCTTAATCTAACTCGTACAGTTATGGGATGGAGAGTCTGTGTAGATTTTAGGAGACTTAACGCTATAACTGAAAAAGACAATTTCTCCTTGCCTTTTATTGATCAAATGTTAGAGAGGTGAGCGGGTAACAACTTTTATTATTTTCTAGATGGATATTCAGTGTATCTACAAATACTAATTACCCCTGAGGACTAGGAAAAGACCACTTTTATTTGCCCCTATGGTACATTCGCGTATAGACCCGTGCCCTTTGGCCTTTGCAATGCACCGATTACGTTTTAGTAGTGTATGATGGCCATCTTCCATGAGTTCATTAAGAATTTCATGGAAGTATTTATGGATGATTTTACCATCTATGGGAAGGACTTTAATAGTTGTCGAGTTAATCTGGAGTTGGTCTTAGGGAGATGTGAGGAAACCAACCTTGTCTTGAATTGGGAGAAATGTCACTTTATGGTTAGAAAAGGGATTGTGTTGAGGCATAAGGTTTTTGAGAAAGGGATAGAGGTGGACAAACAAAAAATAGATGTCATCGAAAAACTACCACCACCAACTACTGTAAAAGGGATTAAGGGTTTCTTAGGACATGTTGGATTTTATAGGCACTTCATTAAAGATTTTTCAAAGATTGCTAAACCTTTATCCAGTTTGCTTATCAAAGATGTTGTATTTAACTTTTCTCATGAGTGTTTGCAGGCATTTAACACATTAAAACAGATACTGATTTCAGCTCCGGTGATTGTCTCTCCGGATTGGGATCATCCATTTGAATTAATGTGTGATGTGAGTGATTTTGTAGTGGGAGTTGTGCTAGGGCCGAGAAAGGAAAAGATTTTTCATACTATCTACTATGCCGATCACACTTTTACAGGAGCCCAAGTCAACTATACCACAACTAAAAATGAGCTTCTTGATATAGTTTTTGCATTTGAGAAATTTACGACTTATCTTTTTTATGCTAAAATTGTTGTGTGGTCTGATCACACAACATTGAAACACCTTGTCACCAAGAAGGAGACCAAGCCTAGGTTAATCAGATAGGTACTCCTCTTGCAAGATTTTGATTTGGAAATCAAGGACAAGAAGGGGGCAGAGAATTTTATTGCGGATCATTTGTCAAGGCTTGAGCAAGAGCATATTGAGAAGGGGGAAATCTTAGACTTATTTCCTGATGAATGCATATGTGCACTGTATGCTTATGAAATTTCCTTTCCATGGTTTACTGATATAGCTAACTATCTTGTAGGTGGTTTTATACTGAATGATTATACACGGCAACAAAAGAAAAAGTTGAAGGCTGATGCAAGACATTAAATATGGGAGGATCCTTACCTCTTCAGATTGTGTGCTGATCAAATGATAAGAAAATGCATTCCTAGAGAGGAGCATGAAGAGATAATTAAAGCTTGCTATAGTGGAAAAGCTGGTGGACATCATGGAACCAATGGGATGGTATTAAAAATTCTCCAATCTGAATTTTATTGGACAACTGTGTTTAATGATGTTAAAGTTTTTATTTAGTGTTGTGATAAATGTCAAAGAATAGGGAATATTTCTAGAAGGGATGAAATTCCATTGACAAATATGCTTGAGGTGGAATTATATTTTGTGTGGGGAATAGACTTCATGGGACCTTTCCCATTGTCCTATGGGTTTGAATATATTTTAGTGGCAGTAGATTATGTAAGCAAATGGGTAGAAGTAGTTGCCACTAGGACATATGATGCTAAGGTAGTGCTAGAATTCCTTAGGAGAAATATATTCACCCGATATGGAGCACCTAAGGCCATAATCAGTGATGGTGGCAAGCACTTTGTCAACCATCAATTTGCCGCCTTACTAAAAAAATTTAGTGTTAGGCACAAGGTTACTACACCATACCATGCTCAAGCTAATGGTCAAGTGGAGGTGTTGAACTAGGAACTCAAAGTCATTTTAGAAAAGACAGTGAATGTATCTAGGAAAGATTAGTCCCTTAGACTTGATGAAGCATTGTGGGCATATAGAATAGCTTTTAAGATGCCTATAGGGATGTCCCCTTTTAGGCTCGTGCTTGGCAAGTCCTGTCACCTACCGGTTGAATTAGAACACAAAGCTTGCTAGGCCACTAAATTTTTAAAATTTGATCTTAATAGTGCAGGGAAATGTAGAGTACTACAGCTGAATGAGTTAAAGGAGTTGTGATTATGGGCATATGACCATGCTAAAGGCTACAAGGAGAAGACCAAGAGGTGGCATGATAGTAAGTTGATAGCTAAGGACTTTGCTCCTGGAATGAAGGTGTTGCTTTATGATAGTCAATTGAGACTATTTCTTGGGACATTGAAATCCAGATGGAAAGGACCCTTTGAAGTTGTAGATGCAAATGAGTTTGGAGTGGTAGTTTTAAGGCATCCAAGAGATCAGAAAGAATTTAAGGTAAATGGTCATCGTTTGAAGCCATACTTCGAATCAAGGTTTGAGGTCGCTTCAATGATTTTCACCTTGTCCGAACCTTGATTGCCTAAGAAAGTCTAGCTGCAGACGTGATAAATGCAGAACTACTTCTAAACTTAATGTTTTTAGCATGTATATTGTCTTTTGTAGGTTGCCTATTGTGCTTCTTTATTTAGCAATTTTCTTGTTAAAATAGTTTTGCAAGTATTTTGTGGTTTAAAAAAAATAGTGGAAGTTTCGAATTTTGGCATTCTTTAAGAGGTCACGGTGGTAAGGTATCTGTTGTCATCGTGACCAAATGAGATATTGCATTTTGGATTGTATTCTAGTTACCTCACGGTCACAATATATTTATTGTGACCATGACTTAAGTCGAGTTTAGCTTTTGGATAGAGGTAGTGTTAGGTCATGGTCATAAGGTAACTGTTGCCACCGTGATCAAAAATGCAGTTTTACTTCTAGAATTGAGTTGTTGGGACCTCACGCTCACAAGGTGTTGTTTGTGACCATGACCCCCCCATTCTGTGTTTAAAAACTCGGATTCTTTTCATTTTCACTTTTCACTGTCACTTTACTTTCTTTCACATTTGTGCTTCATCAAAAATGCAGTTTTACTTCTAGAATTGAGTTGTTGGGACCTCATGGTCACAAGGTGTTGTTTGTGACCATGACCCCCCCCCCCCCCCCCATTCTGTGTTTAAAAACCCGGATTCTTTTCATTTTCACTTTTCACTATCACTTTACTTTCTTTCACATTTGTGCTTCATTTGTCGTTTTTGGCTGCATCAACCACACGTCTTCAACAAGTAAGTACTCCAACTCTTTTCTTCTTCAATTATCGTCTTCTTCTTTGAATTCTTTAGCTTTCTCTCCCTACAAGAGTTCATCTCCATTATTTTTCTATTGGCTTAACTTTTAAATCCACATGAGATTTCTTTTAATTATACTTTATGACTCTATCGTAGTTTCTAAATTCGTGTATATTTAATTAAATGGAATTTTTCTGATGATTAACTGCATAATTGTGTATGCAAATTCGAGTTTCGAGGCATTCATTATGAACGTGGGCATCGATTTTGTTAATGATCTTGTGTGCAATTGAGCAATGTCTAGACGCTCTGTACCTTATTCTTCATTATTTTGATTTTTATTTCATTTTGGAAGTACCGATTAGTGCTTGAGGGTTAAAATTCATTGAGTGAATATGATGCTTACCATATGTTTGTTAAAATGCCTCAATGAGCAGTTTTCCTCATATTTTGGTATTTCTCCGAAGAGATGCAGTTCATTATTTTAATTTATGATTAAACACTTATCTTTTCCTCCTTGTGCTTAAAATTGCCCATTCAAAAATCATTGCAATAGAATTACCCTTATTTGAATTAATGTTCTTTATTTGGACTGTTATTATCTTAACGTGATCTTTTTGATACAAGAGGTTGTACTAGTTTTTTATGAGTTTGATAATTCTTGTTTGTGTTCATGGCTATTGTCATTTTAAGAGAATGAATTGCTATTGATTTTTCTTGCAATGGCTCCAAAGCACAACCGCACTGAATCTGCTTCTGGCTCATCTAGCCATCCCTCCATCAATGTATCAAAAGTACCAAATTGGGTACCAGCTGACCTGAAATAAGACTTTGCTCACTTTATTAAGTGTAAATACATTTCCCTTGTATATTTGGACATGGCACTGCTTAAAAACTTAAGAATCCGAGACGAGGTTTAGCATCTCCTTGCTAACGTTGGATGGGAGTGACTCTTTGCACATTAAGAGAAGGTTTGCCCTGACCTAACAAGGGACTTCTTTGCTACAGTGCACTATAGGATTGGAAAAAATAGTGCCACAGATCCAGGTGTTGTTTCTTTTTATTTGAAGGGCACACTATATGAGATTTCCTTCGTGAGGTTCTCAGAACTGCTTGGTTTTCCTCCTCATGCACCAGATTGTTTTGATGATTATGATAAAGACGATGCTTGGGTGATGATCAAAGACCATCTTACAGACACTATTTATATGTCAGGGAAAACAAAGGATCACCATTTGCATAATCATGCTTTGCAGATTATTCACATGTTTTTCTCGATGTCACTAATGAGCCATGTTGATTCTACTGGGCAAGTTAACTTGCCTGAAGCCCTTTTTCTGGCATGTATGGTCAGAGGCTTTAAAATCAATGGCGCTCCACATTTATGGAACAAACTGAAGGAACTGCAGTGAAATCCAAAGAAAGTCAAGAAAATATCTCTCAGTGGGTGGGTTACCATAGTAGCCAAAGGTGTGCATCATATATTGAGAAGGAGTCAACTATTACCCTCTATTGCTTTCATTGATAAGAAGTTATTGAAGAATATAAGAGTGGTGGTCGATGATGAGACAGAAGGTTGTGGGTATCGCCTGACAAATAGACAGGAATATTTCGATAAAGTTGACCATAGTTTGGGTGGATTACCTCATGCTCTAGATCAAGAAGCTGTCTCATTAACCTATTCGTAGTTCAATTCCTTGGTTGAAAAAATAGATGCCCTTGTACGACTCAAGCCCATCTTCAATCCCAGCTCAATCAGGTGTTGCTGGACCTCACTACTTTAACGGCACATTTTGATGCACATTACCCATCACCACCAGAGACTTAAGCCTAAGGAGTTGATAACATTTTATCAAAGAAGAACAATTTCTAAATTGATATATTTTATGTTTTTATTCTAAGTTTTCTGTGCTTTATTTTTTTAGTAGTTATTTTGTTTACCTTTATTTTAATTACGCGTTGTTTTATTTTTAAAGTTTGTTGTTTTGCTGAGTTGGTGTTATCTCGGCACCCTTAGTCTAGTTTGCCTTATGTTATTCCTGATTTGAATGGTTTTGAACTTTAATTTGTGAACGAATTGATTTAAAGACCTATTTTAGCAAGAGAGTAGTTGTATGTTTTAATGAGTTTTTATTTTTCAAAATAGTTTCAGTTGGTCAATTATCTTGTGATTTCCTATCCATTATGCACTTTAGGCTTTATTATGAAAATGTTGAAAAAAAATTAAAACTAATGTGTGAAAGCGCTGGAGTGAAGGAATTTTAAGATAGCTAAAACCTTCCTCATCACCCTTCGAAATAATGTAGCAACTCAGGCAAGATTAGGACATGACCTAGGCAGCCTTTTTTTTGGTTGTCCCTTATAAATGACAGTCATCCCACCTTTATCCATTTTTACCATTGCTAACCTCGTTGAGCTGATTTGGAATGCTAAAAGCGTACTATTCAATGAATTTTTATTGTTACACTCTGTTATTCACCATATAACCTAAATGCTTTTACCTCTTCTATTTAAGATTTGGCCACTCTAGGTAGGGTCGTATTATGCATCATGTGTGTTGAAAATGTTTTTTGCTAAATTGGTCAGATTGTCAAGAATTAATAAAATTCAGAGTTTGGGGATAGTGTAATTGAACAATTTATAATCTTAAGATTCTACCAAAAGGGATGATAAAAGGAGAGATTGTTAATGCCCTTCATTTTTCACATTTAAAAAAATATTATTTAGAATGGAGTTTCTGAGCAAGAAATTTTGAGTTAGTATACATTTCAAGGAATAAGTGTGGGGTATCTATCAATTAAGAGGAAGTCTAAAGTTTTGAGCTAGTTAAAGAATGAGAGAGTTATATCTCAGACTTCTTTAACATATTATGAGTTTGGTTAGTGAATTTTGAAACTCATATTTTAATGAGTGCGAGAGATAGTAAAAATTAAAGGGTAAGATTGTTCAGTTTGGAGAACCGTAAAGTAAGACCTAGTGATTCTGTTCTTGCTCTGATATATTTAATAGAGATGACCCTTGTGGTTCCGGTGCTAAAAGAGAGGCCTATGGCTATCATGAGTTTCAATTGTGAAACCATTGCGAAAAAATTTTGTTTATCAATTTTCTTCTTTTTGCTCACTTGCAAGAATGGACTGGTTGTTTTTGTTATGAAAGGTATAAAATTGTTTTTGGCCTGGCGCACACACACAAGAAATTCCTGGATAAAAACTAACATGAGACTTTTTTATTAAAAAAAAAAATTCGTTAAGTATCTTCTGCTAAGTGCTATTTTGGTTTGTTTAAATTTTCTTATTAGGGATTAGAGTTTGAATTTTCAGGAATGCGGATTATTCATTTACTCAAGGGTGAGCAAAGTTTAAGTGTGGGGTATTTTGATAACTCTAATTTAGTATTTAGTATTTATTCATTTTCGTTGCATTTTTTTTGTCTTTTTCTGTGTTTGTTATTTTATTTTTATTACTTTTAATAAGTTTTGCCAAATTTAGTTGAATTCTATTTTTATACACTTTTGATAGCAATTCAAGGTACTTTATGTTGAATTGTAGAGAATTCAGGTACCTCATGGTGACAACCAAATGGTTGTGACCGTGACCAAAGGCAATTCAATGTAGAAGGGAACTCAGAAGCACCTCACGGTCATAAGGAAATAGTTGTGACCGTGACCCCAATCTTAACAAGCATCTCACGGTCACAATGAAATGGTTATGACCATGACCCCTTCAGGAATTTAAATAGCAGAATTTTTGTTTGGCGAAAAGGGAGATGAGATTTTTTAGATCTATTATATCAGATTTCTTTTGTTCCAAAAATCTTTAGGGTCTTGTTATTTTCCCATAGATTTAATACTCAAAGTTTGATTAGATTTACAAATTTTTAGAGATTAGTTAAATCTTTTCAACTTAAATTCAATTTTTATAAGATATTTGAAGTAGAAGCAGATTGGATTCAGCTAGGTTTCATCTCAACAATGATTTTCTAGGTTTATTCTTTCTTCTCTCTTCTAGTTTCTTTAATTGATTGTGAGTAGTGATCAGTCATTTGGGAGATCTTTAAATCCCTAACACTCATGTGAATATTGAGCTGATTTAAGTTTTTATAAAGATTGATGATTCATTTAACATGTTACTGAATCCTATTTTAGGATTTTTGATGATTTGATAATGTTATCTAATTTAAATGATTGATTCAGATATTTGAATGCTATGAATGTTTATTACTCTATTTTTCTATCAGATTTTTTGTAACTTTAAGATTGCTCCAGAATGGGACTTATGTGTTATGGGCAACGATATGATATTAAGACTAGGGTTGGATGCAAAATGAATGGGTTTATGGGTTTTTTGGCTCCGAAATGGGAAAATAATTTGGAATCTAGAATTTGAGACCTGTGCTTAGACTAATCATGAGGCTTGCTCCGGAATGGGAAGTTTTGTGATTAGAACAGCCTGCTCCGGAATGGGATGCTTGGGTATAGTGGGTTATCCTGATTCAATCTATGTAACTTAAGATAATATTAATTCACATTGCGTGTGGGGAGGATGAGTGAGCCTAAACAGCAGTTAGACTGGTTAATCTTTAAGAAAAATTTTCTATTTTAAATTTGCTAGAACTATTACTTGATTTTAGTTAACTTTATTTTAGTTGCTTCTTGTTCTGTGTTTTCAATAGTTTGAATAGTTTATCATTCAAAACTCTGCGAATTCTTTAGCATACTTTTAATTTTATTTATCCTGCAACCACGATCCCTTTGGTACATTAATTGTGGGTCTTAAATTTAACACCCTATATTACTTAGCTGATCTAGTACACTTGCTAGGTGCCGATCAGACATACTACCTTTGGAAACAAGGACAAGTGCTTACCTAGAGTAATAAAGGACTTCCGATGGAAAAAGTAGATGGATCAATATTGACTGCGTCCAAGCCTAGGATCATTTCAACTAAAATCAATAGGAAAGGGGTCAGCCCATGACGTATGCCCTCAATAATGCCAAATAATTGATAATCGCTAAGCAATCCTTTCGAGGTTACTGTCAAATACAGAGACAAAGAAAATAGTAGAACGATGCTGGTGCAGTAGGAAGGCACATCTGAAAGGTCAGCCAATGCCTCGATCATTATTTCTAAGGAAAAGAAAGTATCCTGAGGCACTAGTCTAGCAACCATCATAGGTGAAACACCTAGAACCTGTGCTACATCTCTTGAGCAAACCAACCTGCAGCTTGGGATTCAAGGCAGAGTACCGGGGGAAAATCTTGCGCCGATAATCACAGCAAATTCTTCGGCCAAGGGCCATAATTCTTGATTGGAGAATCTAAAAGCATGTAATCGGGGATCCCAATAGCGATTAGCAGATAACAGGAAGTTTCTTTCGAGTTTAATCCACCTTGGAAATTTCAGGTTAGAATAAGGAGCTAAAATGGAATTTTCCCAAGTTCGAATGTCATCCAAGAGTCTGGACATTTTGATAAGAGCTGTTGTTGACATGTTTGACGTCTGTGTAGAAAATAAAATAAGGGAAAAGAAAATAGAAAAGGAAAAGGGAAAGAATAAAGGAAAATACCTTGTGAAGAGTTAACGAATAACCTAAAAAGAAGGAGGCACAAAATCCAAGGAAGTAAAACCATTTTGTAGAAGACTAATAAGGGACGAGCATGACTCAAGCGAGTCACAGCCAGCCCGTCCCTCCACCTTAGATCACTTAGATAAATTACTCTTTGCATTTTTCCTGAATGGCACATACATTTCACATGCATAAGTCATTTTTGCACTTTTGTCTTGTTAAGTTTTGCAGGAAAGGAGATTTGGCGTACGCATCACTCACAAAAGGTGAGGCTTAAAATATTCAGAAGGTATTTCTCAATTTGTAGAACTAATTTTGTCTCGGGTCCTAGGAGTAAAATTAGAGTTTTAGGTGAAAAAAAAGGAAGTTCAAATGATCGACAAACATCATGACTACCCCTTGCTCGTTCAAGGCGCAGGCTGCCTTTCGGTTAAGCGATGCTATATAAGCAGCACCGCTGCCCGCACCTTCATTTCTTCTTTTCTTCTTCTCTAGCCAACTGAAGCCCCAATTCGATTTTTTGGTATTTTCTTCTTCATTTCTTGTCCTTTTTGCGCGCCGTTTGCGCCTAAACATTCCTAAGGTAGTAGCACACGTATGGGTCTAAAGTTCTTCAATTTTTTTTTGCATTTTTTTCAGATTAGTTTGTCGACTTATAGGTTATTTTTGACAAATTTTCCCTCTTCTTCTTAAATTCTTTCTTTTAAATTTATGCTTTAGAAACACTATGAACAAGCGTGCTCTAAAATGTAGACAAATTCTACACTTATGCTTGTATATTTATATTTTCCTAGGTACTGTGAGTTAAAAAAAAAGAGAAAGGCATCAAAAATAGCAAACCAAAGAAAATTAAAAATATATATATATGGCATGTAGATTTTACAAGTTGTGTAGGTTGCCAATAACGAATGCTGCAAATATTAATGATCTTTCTTTGCGAAATATTTGAGTCACAAATGCTTGTGAATTGTTGTTAGGGCCTGAGGCCTGTCAGTTGCTTATTTTTATGCACAGAGTTGGGCACATCCTTATTGGGATGCTACCAAAATTTTTTTTGGTTGGGCACATCCTAGTCGGGATGATACTGAAATTTTGAAAAATGCTAAAATTATTTATTCTCAATATGGTTAAATCATTTCCAAACAAGCTAACTTTTGATTTTTTTCAGGATGCCTCCAAGAGGCAATCCTCCACAAGAGCACCCAGAGCTTTAGGCTCCAGAGTGGATGAGCCCAGATCAGAGGGATAGGTTTGAGGACATAGTTTATGTCCAGTTTTGCTTCAGCCGGTTCATATCAAGACCCTTCTTAGAATAGATGGGTATATTAGAGCAGATATACACCTTGTTAGCAGCGGTTAAGTGGACTGAGTTCCTCAGACCATCTTTTCAGACCTAATCAGAGATGGTTAGAGAGTTCTTGGCCACTTTACAGTACATGAGGTTCCAAAGACCGAACATAGAGGAGGGGGTCATCCAGTTCAAAGTCTGAGAACACCCCTTCAGCATGACCCGCAGAGATTCACTCAGACTTTGGGACTCCCGATAGGAGTAGATGTTATGGTACTAGAGAGAGTAGTACGGAGGCACCATTGGGAGACCATTCCACTACCAGGAGCTCCCTATAACCATGATACGGCAAAGAGCACGATGCTCTCCTCGCAGGCTCTCAAGTACATACATCCGATATTATCTAGTTCTTATTGACGCCGAGGAGGGATTCAGGGTCTATTAACTCCACAGAGATTTGGAGCTTATGGGCCATGATGACAGGGAGGCCCCTCAATAATAGCCATGAGATTGTGGCTAACCTGGTTAGGCTAGCACGGGGTTCCGCTTCATACATATATGCCAGAGGGGTGATCAATAGGATATTATTACACTTGAGGGTTGACGTTGCCACCTGTAGACAAGGATATTTATGTTGATTTAGGCTCAGCCCAGACTATAGGGATGGTCGTCCAGGTGTCGGGACACCCTTGAGAGTATATGTTGCTCACGATTGCAAAAACATGTTGATTTTTTCACCTTTCTACTCTTCCAGCCACAGCAGAGGCCCTAGAGGAGCCTATCTAGCAGGGGAGTAGCAGCTGTACCAACCATAACCTAAGGAGGAGCAACCCCACACGTCCGAGGGGATGGATTATAATATAGATATGGATGAGCTGCTTCGCACTCCGGCATTGCAGTAGTGACATAGCCGTACTCCACTACTACCGCGAGTCCAGCACCCCGAGCCTTGAGTGGATAGGAGGTTCCACCCATATAGCTGACCAGGCACCTAGAGGCATCCATATCCATGGCTCAACCACACCTGAACCCCAGGCAGAGCCCGTACAAGCAGACACCTGGACATCCACTCAGGCATCCACACAAGAGATCATAACTACTGTGATCGTTACTATAGTCGTGCTAGACTAGCGCCAGAATGAGAGATTCAGGTTGTTGAATGAGGCAGTAGCTCTACAGGGAGAGCGCCTGAATAGACAAGGAGGAAGTACTGAGGAACTGAGAGAGACCCTAGGGGATTTGCAGGCCATAGCCGCTCAGAGGATTGATGAGGCTCTACAGTTAGTGGATGAGTCGATTATCATTGTGAGGCTACGAGTTGAGATGCTTGAGGGTATGATCCCGGCTGTCTCAAGTGCAATGAGGGACTTGCGAGAGGAGTTGGAGACTCACTTTACACGGATGGCGGATCACTCTAGACAGCAGGTGTCGGAGCAGACCAAGTCTATCAGAGGCTTAGAGAGGCATCACCGAGATCTTAAGATTCTTGGGGACTTATGTGTACCCATTTAAAAGGGACAGGTGGAGGTCCACATTCATTAGCCTCCATAGTCGGGACGTCCAGCAGTTTCCCGATCCTTGTGAGAGTTATCACTCACCGATCGATGACCTCTAGAGATCAGCTACCAGGCCTTGAGTTGTACCCTAGTCATTTTAAACACCATTAGGATACGAAAGTGGCTTAGGTTGTGTATTTGGTCAAGTGTGTGCGCATTAGGGACACAACTGGTATTATTTGAAAAGTCTGGATTAGATTTGTCATTTAACCCTTATGGACTAAAGTGTATAAAATAAGAACTTATAAATGTCAATGCATGAATTAAGTTAAATTAATTGGTTAATGGATGGTTTAAGTAGAGTCAACGGACTAAAAGAAGAATTTGAAAGGAGCAATCACAAGTTGACAAATGGGTGGTTTAGGTTAAAAGAGGAAAAGGAATGGAAATTCATGGCTTTATAAGCCATGAAGTCTGTGGAAATTGGAAGCAAAAATCTGCCCCTCTCTCCTTGCTATTTCAGCCATTCCATTTCTCTCAAAAACCCATTCAAACCTCCATTTATTTGTTACTCTATTGCCACTCAAGTTAGCTAAGTTATATTCAAGTGTGTGTGCAAGCTTAAAGAGGTAAGCTAGTGACTATTTTCTTCTCCTCTTCTTCTATCATGGGTATAGGGGTTGAAATTTGTGAACTTTGTGTTATTGTTGATCCATGGTGTATTTTGTAGTGGAAAAGACTAGTGGAGGAAAAGGAAAGGAGAAGATTGGTGAAGGAGGAGCCAATTGAAGCTAAAGAAGAACAATGGAGAAAGCTTTGGGAAATTGATATGTTTTTGTATGTATATTAATAAATTGCTATATTTGAAGTATGTATGATTGATTTGGATTGAATTGAGTTGATATTGTTGTGATTATAGTATTGAATTGGCTAACATGGGCATATTGAGTTTTAAGGGGAAACTCTACTCAAATTTCAGCCTGACTTTTGTTGATTTGTTTGGGTATAAGTAGAGTTTTAAAGATCTCAATCATGTGTTTCTACTTGGGTTAGAAAGCTAAGACATATATCTAAATATGTATAGAAGAAAGATAGAGCCAATTTGGGCTTTAAGTGTGCCAAAAATAATCAAAACTGTAGAGTTTTTATTTTAGTTGGGTCTAGGAGCAGTTTGGGTTGTTTGAGTCATATCTGGAGTTTTAGATGTCCAAATGACCTAAAATTTGAACCATTTGAAATTTAACATCTAGGGAAATATTTGTTCAGAAGACTACACTGGTAAAACATTCCATATGCTAGGTCGTTTTGGACACACAAATTAGGGGTCAAAGTTTGCCTAGATGCAGACTTGGTACCGAGTTAGCACAGCATGCCTCTGTCTCGAGTCGTCAATGGGTGATGACTCATGACAACCCTTCAGCCCTCCCCTTTTCTTTTCATTTGTTTGTAATCCATTTCTTTGCAAATTAACAATAGTGCATCTCCTATGCTCAAATAAGACAAATGTTTGGATATTAATAATTTATTCATAGAATAAATATTGCAAGACAAAAGGAAGTTTATATATGACATTTATATATATATGGAATAATTATGGTAATTTAATATGAATATATATATATATATATATATATATATATATATATATATATAAATATATATATATATATATATCTTTTACAAAAACTCCATTCTGCATTCGTCTTTTCAAAATTCGATATGAAATCATTTGGCAAATCAGAGCCTAGGGGGTAGTGATTTTATAGGGTTAATTTTTTATAATTTGGTAAATTTAATTGTTAATTGAAAAACTAAGATACTATCTGGATAAGGTTAGTTGCGAGGCAGTAAGTCCCGTTTGAGCCATTGGTAGGCTTATAGGGCAGTAAGGTTCTAGGGCAAAGTTATCGAGGTAAGAAAATACATTTTTCAAAAAATTAATTCAATTTCCAAAATTATGAATAATTAATTTTGTAGAACCACTTCTCTTTCAAGCTCTCTTGCTTCAGATTCTACAAAATCAAGTTTAAAACGTCCAATCAATAGTGAAGAAATCAATATTGAGGATTTTCAAAAATCTTTAAACAAGTGGGAAATTCCAAGAATTAAAAAAGATCAAGTTTATGAAACTGGTTAATTATAACCAGATAACTTATAGGGAATTGGTTAGCTTCACCCAAAAAGTAGGTTTAAAAATATGTCAAGATTTAAAACTTTAAAAAATTTAAATGAGAAATAAAGAAAACTAGGCAAGAACTAGGATCGTTTTGTAAACAGTTCGAAATTTTCACAAAAAACCAAACAAAAACCTGTGGAGGTTCCTATTCCAAATCCTACAAAAAGCCTCACAAACGATTTTCTTCAAAACCAAATAAAGAAGAGTTTTACAAAAGATCTAAACCGCAAAAACCTCACAAAAAATGAAGATCTTTCAAAAAACCCTTTAAACCATAAACATTTAAACAAGTCACTTGTTTCAAATGTGGCCAGCCTGGCCATACTTTCAAATATTGTAGACTTAATAAAAAACTTCATGAGTTGTAGGTTGAGGAAGAAATAATCCAAAAAATTGAAGCAATCCTCCTTGAAACATTTGAAAGAGAATTTCAAACAGAATCAAGTGAAAACAATGATTCTTTTTAAAATGATGAATTAACTGCCCTTAATTCCTCTAGTAGTGAGTCGAGTACTAGTTCAAAATCAATAAATATTTTAACAAAAGATCAGTAATTAATTCTTGATATTATAAAACAAGCGGAAGATTCAAAACTTTAAAAAAAAAAAATCATTGAAAAACTTTTGAACTCTTTTGAACCAAGATCACCAAACCTTCCACGTCAACTTCTCTTCTTCCAAACAATACTTATGATCTAACTAAAATTTTAGGTACTAAAACTAAAACAAAACTCCTGTTACAATTCAATCACTTCAAGAAAAAATTAGAGTTTTAAAACAAGAGCTAAAAACTCTTAAAGAAAAAGAGGATAATGATTTAAAACTTCTTTATGCTCTTCTTTCACAAGAAACTAGTTCTAGTGAAAATGAAAATGAAGAGAAAGAGGAAAATGAAACTGCAAACCTAGAATTAGACAATGAAATCCAAAGTCTAGAACAAGTACCAAATAACTTCTTATTTATTTTGCCAGAAATAACTTCAAGGAAATATTTGGTAAAAATTTCTCTTATTTTTTCAGATAATTTTAAAATTGATACAGTTGCTCTTTTTGACAAGAGCTGACTTAAATTGTTTAAAAAGTTGTATCATCCCCAAAAGATTTTCTAAAAAACTTGTCGCGACTAATAACTTCGATATGAAAATCAAACTTAAAACGGAAGCTTCCATTCAAAAGGGAAATATTTTCATAAAAACTCCTTTTGTTTTGCTAGAAAATATTAGCCATACTGTCATTTTAGGGACTCCATTTATTAATATGATTACTCCCTATTCTGTCACATATGATGGTATTTCTTTCAAAGCAGACAAAGAAAAAATTATTTTCCCTTTCATTGGAAAACCCAGAACGAGAAATTTAAATCTTTTAAAAGCTTGTTTTGTCTATAAAAATTAATTGAATTGTATAATTTAAGAAAAACAAAAACATTTACAATTTCTAAAACAGAATGTATCCCTTTTTTTTAAAATTCAAAAACAATTAGAAAATGATTTGGTTAAAGAAAAAATTTCAAATTTTCAGAAACAAATTGAAAATGAAATTTGTTCGAAATTACCAAATGCTTTCTGGAACAGAAAACAACATATGGTTGGCCTACCATATGAAAATAATTTTTCAGAAAAATAAATTTCAACAAAAGCTAGACCTATTCAAGTGAATCATGAACTCAAAGAATATTGTAAAAACGATATTCAAGATTTAGAACAAAAGGGTCAAATTACAAAATCCAGGTCTCCCTAGAGTTGTGCAGCTTTTTATGTCAATAAAAATTCTGAAATAGAAAGAGGCATGCCTAGGCTTGTGATCAATTACAAGCCATTGAACAAGGCTTTAAAATTGATTCATATCCAATTCCAAACAAAAAAGATGTTTTACAAAAACTCCATTCTGCATTTGTCTTTTCAAAATTCGATATGAAATTGGGTTTTTGGCAAATCCAAATTGATCCAAAAAATTGTTATAAAACTGCTTTTACTGTTTCCTTCGGCCAGTATGAGTGGACCATTATTCCCTTCAGATTAAAAAATTCTCCTTCAGAATTCCAAAGAATTATGAATGAAATCTTTAATCCTTTTTCAAAATTTTGTGTTGTTTACATTAATGATGTATTAGTCTTCTCTGAATTAATTGAACAACATTTTAAAAACCTCAAAACATTTTTATACGTAGTTAAGAAAAATGGTTTGGTAGTTTTAAAAATAAAAATCTCTCTCTTTCAAACAAAAATACATTTCTTAGCACATTATATTTCCCAGGGAACTATTTCGTCAATAGAGAGGTCTTTAGTTTTCGCTGACAAATTTTCAAACAAAATTTTAGACAAAACCCAACTCCAAAGGTTTCTAAGTAGCTTAAACTATGTCTTAGACTTTTGTCCCAACATCAATCGATTAGTAAAACCATTGCATGATAGGTTGAAGAAAAACCCTATAGCTTTGTCAAAAGAACACACCCAAGTTGTTTAATAGATTAAAAAATAGGTTAAAGAAATTCCATGCCTACATTTAGCTGATCCTTTAGCACCTAAGATTGTTGAGACCAATGCGTCTGACATAGGTTATGGAGGCATTTTAAAGCAAAAAGTGAGCGGGAAAGAATGCATTGTCTAGTTCACATCTGCATTAAAAAAGAAATTCTTTCGATTGTCATGTGCATTTCAAAATTCAAAATTGATTTACTCAATCAAAAGTTTTTACTTCACATTGATTGCAAATCTACAAAGGAAAATTTACAAAAAGATGTTCAAAATATTACATCTAAACAAATTTTTGCCAAATAGCAAGCCATTCTCAGTATTTTTGATTTTGAAATTGAATTTATTAGAGAAGATAAAAATTCAATTTCAGATTTTCTAACCAGGGAATTCCTCCAAAATAGGACTCCAGAATGCCTAGAAAATTAAAAGGAAAAGAAAAGGTCCAAGAAAAGGACCAAAAAGATGCCAAACCTATAGCAGCCTCATCTACCACAGAAATTAAGTCATGGGCTCAAATAGTGGAAGAGGACAAAAAAGCCCTCCTTAAATAGTCCTAAGTCCAACAATGGATTGAGACACTTTCAAAACAGTTAGAGCTTGGCTTACTTTTTAAAACCCTGGCGGAGTAACAATCAAGGCTCCTCAAATTGTTTTAAAAATAGAAGGGGAATCTTCAACTTCAAAACCCTCTTCTATAAGGATTTCAAAACCTTCACAAGAAATACCTTGTAAAAGGACTCTTATTAAATCCTCCAATCTCGGAGTGATCTCTTCAAAATCCTCACAAGAAGAATCCTCAAAAATCATTTTAACTTAAAATGATTCTAATATTGTATTATCACAATTTAAAATCGTTTCAGAATATTTTGTTAAAACAGATTTCCAATACATTTGGACCATGGAGGAAGGATTTTTCCTGCAAAACCCTCAAATGGTCGTTTCAAAAGCTTTCCCAAAAGGCTGGCTTTTTAAACCTTGGGATTTAACAAAACCCCAGCCTTACTACAAAGATATTTTGGAATTGACGGGCTCTGTATCCATAAAAGACAATCCCAAAACTGGCCAAATAAACTATTCAATAGCGAAAATCCACAAAATCCTCTCTCCTCTCGAGTGGGGATAAAATCTTCACTAGCTAAAACATTTCCCTGTTGATTTTAAAACTATGTATAACCATTACAGGACTTATACATATTGAGATTACCAGCAAGCTTGGTATAATACCTTTCTTTTCCAAAATATAAATTTCACCCACACCTGGCTGATTTATTTCAACCTCAAACAGGAGCCTTCCAAAAATTCCTTTTTGGTTTGCCTATTGATGGAAGTTGTTTGGAACTTCTTCTGAAATCCTTAAACCAAAAATTCAGGAAAGCTATCACCTCTTTCAAACCTTCTTATAGAGAAAAATGATTTCTTCTTTTGATGCTTTTTACTTCAAATTTCTTTTTACATTGTGTAACCGCTTGGTACTTAGAATATTTTCAGCAAAAGGCTTAAACCATCCTCATTAGGAGATTCAAAGTCAAATAGTGGATAAAATTCTCCATTCCTGACTCCATCAAAAGACCAGCTATTAGTCACTGGCTTTAGACTCGAGGCCTTTTAAAATCGGATGCTTTAACAATGCAATTCTTGGCCCAAAATTCCTTCGCCCAGACCCAACTGGCGGCTACAAAAACTGAAGATGAGTATTTTTAGATTATGGCCCAACTCCTTCAGAGTAAAGCCACTTCTTCAAAAGCTTCTTTAGGCCTTTCCAAGGCGGCTTCATCTTCCAGCTCCAAGCTCATAGAAGACTTGGGCGAGACAATAGAGATGATTGTTATGGGATTTTCCAAAATTCTTGTTTAAGTCCATAACAAGCCCCTTTTGTAAACATGGGCCTAACCCATTCTATTTTAAAACATTTGGACATAATCCAAATATTGCAAATAGGCTTATGCCCACATCTTTGTATAAGGCCCAGCCTATTATTAAAAAAAAAAGCCAAAAAGAAAACAGTAAATGACACTATTTCTGTCAGTTACTTTCAGCTTCTTTTCCTCCTTTTAAGATAGCCATCATGGAGCAATAGGAACCTAGTATGTGAAGGCATCTCTTCTAGCTCATCCAGTCACTTCATGTCGCAAAAGGCTCCCGAAATTGACAAAAGACTCGCTATTTAAGGATCCCTTCTTCCCAGTTGAAGGCAGAGACTTATTTTGGACAGGATTCCTAGTCTTCAAACTCTCTCACACTTAGTGAAAATTCGAGGCAGCTCATGTGTTGAGCAACAAACCCTTGTAATTCTTAAGCTGAGTGTTTATCTCCCAAAGCGTGTAATTATTTATTTTCTTAAAACCTATAAGTGTAGCTCATGTGTTGAGCATTTTTACCTTACCATTTCTTTATTTTTTATTTCAATCAATATATATATGTGTTTTCTATATACTTGTGATTTTATTTTTTGCATTTTAAGTCTGCTCTGCACTTGCAGCTTAGGCTGATCTGGTGCATCAGAAAACTCTATTTTATTTTCTTTTCACCGTATTTGTATTACATTGCATTTTAGATTTAGGTTATGAAATCCATTCGTGGATAGTTGTGTTTTTTCTTTTATTTTTACCCTTTGATCCTGTGGCGTATATATATATATATATATATATATATATATATATATATATATATATATATATATATATATATATATATATATATATAAGGCTCCGACTTATACCCTAGTCATTTTAATACCAATGGGGTACGAGAGTGGCTTAATTTGTGTATTTGGCTAAGTATTTGTATTTGGAATATATCTATTTTTAAGTGTGAAGTCAGGGTTAAATTGCTATTTGCTCCATTTGGATTTATTGTAACACCGCCTACCCATACGTAGGCGTACCCATCCTCCAGGAGTGAGAAGTCGTATGAGCCGGGTGTGTCACCAAGCATATAAAGATACAAAGCATACATTCATACATAATAACCATACATCATTACGGGAAAATTAAAACCTTCATAAGTATCAGAATGATCCATCATTATAATAGCAAAATTCGTTACAAAAATGTTCTGATCAAAAGTCAGAATAAGATAATTACATAACCCAAAAGTATATAAATGCGGAAGCTTTACAAAATAATGGTATAAAGAGAGTTCCAATACAAAAGAAGCAATATGCTATCAAAAAATAAAGCCCTAACACTAATCCCTCTGTGTTGGCTTGACTGGCGATGACTCTCCCAAAAGAACACCATCCTCCGCACCTACACAGATAAAACACCATGCTAAGTGGGGAACACACAACAAAAGAGTGGACGGCCATTCACAATAGTCGTTTACGCCATACACATACAATATGACAAATGTGGATAATGATATCAGCTGTATAATCATACTTGCATAATAAAGACATGCATTTAGAAGTTCACATCTACATTCATTTACACTTTAGTTGATTTCTCATACTCATCCGAATACCATATTCTTATAATCATATCAAAGCGGAACAAAACAAAAAGAGCACCTGTTGACTCACAATAGTGGATAATGAGTATACGGACAGTACCTTACGGGTATGAATCGAATACGTGACAGAAAGGCCCAAAAGAGTCCTGCACCCCAGAAATCATCCCAACTCAACTCCAATCATTCTTACCTAAAATTAGCTTCCTCAAGCACGCATAAACCAACATAAATAATACAAAATCACTTCCTTAACAATTACCCATCCAAAATAGGGAATAGCCAAATTAAAATTCAAAATATCCAAACCCAGAAAAATGATAGTAAGCTCAAATTCACATCAGTTCCATTTTCAAGGTCTCAATCTTCATGCATTAACCACAACCAAAACCCATTCATTCAAATCCCAACATGCAACATCAATACATCAGATTATCATCAAAAGGATCAAACCAAGCCAATACACAGTAAATAACCTATCGTAGCAAACCCAGTAAATGCAAAATTCCCAAACCTGAAATTCTTTGCTTTGAATCACTTAGTTCTACTACTTGCAGCTATTTCCTTGCTCTTGGGATTATGAGGAGACTCAGCTAAGCACAACACATCAAAGAACACCCAAAATACAAACCCTAAGTTAAATCTAAACCCAGAAATCAGGAAGAAGAAGATGAACAAGGAAAAAAAAGATGAAGAAATGCAAGGAAACTTACCAAATTAGAGTGCAAGAGATGATCAATTCCCACTAATAATGTCTGAAATCCAAACTAGGGTTCTTAGGGAAAGAGAAGGAAGAAGAAGAGTAAGGGAAAGAGGGGCAACGGGATTTGAAGAACAGAAATCTGCCCTCCCCCTTTTCTCTTTCTTTTTCTTTTTCTTTTCCTAACCCTAAACAAGTGTCACTACCCTATTAGTGGGATTTGGTCACTCACACCCTAAACTCATGCTTCACACACACACAATGCATTCCCAACTTATATACACCCTACTAATGAGTGAGTAAAGCACACAACCTTAACTCCACTACTCACACCCTACATTGGTACACTCATGCGCACCCAAACTTAACCCAACTAATTCACACCCTAATAACATACATGCATCCACATGCTAATAAAACCATTAAAACATGCATTTTTACCAAAATACCCTTATGACATGCTCAAAACACACAATGCATGCACACACACACAAATAGGCTCATACTACTAGGGGGCAAATGGAGTGTGACATTTATGGCATGTAAGGAAAAGTATTTGGGTGTATGTGTGGTTATGTGTGTTGGGCAGATTTTTATTAAGGACCATTGGATGAGTGACAAGTGGAAGGTGAGGATTTGGTAAGAGAAAGAAGGGATAAGTTTTGATTTATGTAGGTGAAGAAAATGTAAGAGAGGGAGAGCTGAATTTGTCCCTCCTCTCTCCCATTCTTCTTCTCCTCTTTCCCTCTCCTTTGTCCCAAAAATTCCTTCCATCTACTTGCTACTCCTCTAATTTGTTAAGTGATTCAAGGTTGGTGAAGGTAAGTAGTTAGTTTTCTTCTTCTTCTCCTCTTCTCCTTCAGTTTTGGGTAAGTGTGATTCCAAGTCAAGTTTTGATTTTTGGTTTGTTTTGAAGTAGAGAAACCAAGAGAAGCCAAGGGTAAGGAGAAGGCTAGTAGAAGTGCAGCCATTTGAGCTTTTGAAGCTAAGGAGGTTCAGGTTTGGGAAAATTATGTTCTTAAATGAATTTGTGAAATTGATGTGTTTGAGATGTTTATATTCGATATTGAGCTTGATTGAGTTGGATTAAGTATGCTTGTATTGTGTTTGAAATGGTATATGGAAGTTATGGTATGGATTTGGGTTAGAAAGTGGAAAACCCAGCTGTGTTCTTGTGTTTTTCGTTGATTTTGGTCGATTCACAAGACAGTCAAAAATTCCTTACCGCTGTATAATCGCATTCTGGATGTTATTTTGGTCTGTTCGGCAGATCACCCGGCGGTCAAAGTGTTCTTTACCACCGTGTGACAGCCTACACTGTGGCTAGGAGTTTTCTTACCGCCGTGTAAATGCATTCTGTTTACATTTTCTCGATTTTGTGCATTCACACAATGGTCAGGTTCTTCATACCTCCTTATAAATGCATTCTATTTGCATTTTTTGGGTTTTGTGCATTTTACACGGTGGTCAGGTTCTTCTTACTGCCGTGTAAATGCATTATGTTTTCTGAATTTCCAACTTCGGCATTTTACAAGGTGGTCAGATTTTTCTTACCACCATGTGGAATATTTTACACGGCGGTCAAGATTTTCATACCGCTGTGTAAATATCTTATGTTTGGTAAAATTTAGTTTTCAAAGTTCTACACGGTAGGCAGATTTCCGTGACCGCCATGTAAACCCTGTTTTCAAATTTTGTTTTGTATTATACTTGCCTCTGTTGAATTAAGCATTATCATTATTATGCAATAACATGACTGATGCATATCGAATGATGTTTAATTGTAAAGTTTCACATGAGATGTGTGAATGGCATATGTTATGTGAAAAAAAAAATATGTATGTGTAATCAGCCTGAAATAGTCGAGTTGTGGATAGTTAGGCATGCCTATAGGGTTCTGTTGCTGCAGCCTATGCATTTTCTAGATCCTGATTAGATTCCTATGCATTCTGGAGTCCAATCAAGTCCCTATGCGTTTGGATTCCTTATAATCCCTATGTGTTTGGATCTTGCTTAAGATCCTTATGTATTTTCAAAAAAAAAAAGAAGAAAAATGATTTTTGTACCTACGGGTACCTATGCAGTCACCCGTTATCCACCTCTTTGAATATGCAGGCATAAGTATGTGTATTGGTATAATTATGTGTATAAGCAAGAAGTGAACAATATAAACTGTATGAATTGATGTATAAGATTTTATGTATGGAATTTTAATATGAACTCATGATTTCTTTTGCTTTTTTTTGTTTACTGTATGTTATGAATTACGATATTATACTTATATGCTACATGTGTATGTGTTTTGCATCGATGACCACTGTGAGTGGTTGTTTATTTCATTTGTTTCTTTTCCCCACTAAGCCTTTGCACTTAGCACCTTGTTTTATCCGTGTAGGTTCTAAAGTAAGAGATTTTGGAAGGATGAATCCACAGCCTCAAGAGCCAACACAATATGACAAGTCTTGGATTAAGTCCTTAAGTTTTTATTTTGTAAACTTTTGGTTGTAATATGTTGAATTGTATTGTAAGGCCTAATATGTATTATGTTAATTCAGATACTTCTGTACAGTTTTGTAATGTCGTATTTATTTAAAATGATGATCATATTTTTGTATATGGATGATGTAACACCCCGATACCCCCGAGAAGGAATATCGGGGCGCTACGCACAACAAACACACTACGCATACATAAACAAACTCGACTCGAAAGCGAAAGCAATAACAATAATAATAATAATAACTTGTGCCAAAACAAAAAAATACTCTTATAACATATATAAACTATACATATGCCAAAAGTTTTATACTTAATACATAATCATCCTCGGTACATGTACAAAACAGTTAACATTTACATTTCGATACTATATTTTCCTATATACATAATTATGTTACTCAAAACACAAGTAGAACTCTATCTTATACAAAAAGTTCTTCAACAAGCTCCTAATGGCCATGACTTGCAGATGTAACTCTCTAAATACCATCTGATATGAGCTTAAATAGCTCATAATTAAACTATATTTTGTGGTTATAAGTAATGTTTTGAGTGTTTTTATTTGTTGGAATTAGGTATGTTTTATGTGTTTTGTTAAGTTTTGTATGTAGGAGGCAAATGGAGAAAATATGGAGAAAATGGAGAAAAGAAGAAGAAATGAGCCAAGGCAGAAAAGCCTCTGTCGCGATCGCGATAGGAGGCGCGAGCGCGACAGAGCGCGCTAAGGAAAGCAGAGAGAAAGAAGGGAAAAAGAAGAAAAGAGAAGCTGTCACGACCAAGGGAAGGCGTCGCGAGGTCGCGACAGGGCGCGGAGAAGGCACACGCGAGGAAAGGGCGAGCGAAAATGAAGGCATGTTCTGTCACGAGCGCGACAGGCATCGCGATCGCGACAGAAGGATCCGTTAGACACTAAAGTTCAAATTTGAGCTTTAAGAGTTGCACCTTTCCACCAACTATTACAACCTTTGTAGAAGGGCATCTGAAGGGGCATGAGCTGACATTATAAATATTATTTTTAACTATAATTTAGATATAGAAACAAAGAATTGAACATTTGAATATATTTTTCTGTAAGTTAGAATAGTTTTCTTTAGTTTTTACTTAAGTGAATTTATGTGTTGAAGAGAAGATAGCATACAAGGAAGAGGACTACAATTGGTGACTTGAAAAGGGTTGAGAAATCTCCTTCTTCAATTCTTATCTTTTGATTCTTCTTTGTATTTTTGTGGTGTAAATTCTGAACTTGAATGTTAATATCAAGTATTTTATTGTTCATATTAATTTAAGGGTTCTTACTTGTAGAATTTCTCATTAGTACATTATTTATGATCATTATAAGTTTGAGTTTAATTGAGAAATAAATTCATCCTTATATCTAATTGAAAATTCATCATTAAGATATTATTTGAGAAATCATAATATTGAAATGGTTGTTATAGGTTGTGCTTTATTCTTAAGATTTGCATGTATAATAATCTAGTTCTTAAATGAAAGTTTGGAATTAGACTTATATGTGTATGTTTTAGGCAGTCCTATTTATATTGAGAAAGTAAGTAGGAAATTTATTCAACTTGGCTTGCAAGATAAGAATGTTAAAATCAATAAGAACAATTAATTCAAATTCCATCTTTATATTTAGCATCATTAATCTTTTCTATCTTCTTGGATTCTCATAAATTCGGTTTAATTAGTTTACATGTTAGATTAGTTTAAAATAACTTTTCCATCACTTTATCATTGTAAACAAGATAAAAATCAATGAGTAATAGTGTGTAAAAACATTCCTCGTGGGATCGACAATCTTAAGTACTATTGCGGTACACCGTATACTTGCGGTATAATTAGCATGTATAGAAAATGCTCAACAAGTTTTTGGCGCCGTTGCCGGGGAACGGTTATTTTTCCATTATGAAAATTGATTTATGATTTTGGATTACAATATTTTGTTTGTTTTAATTTGTTTGTGTGTTTAAATTAATTTTGTGTTTTGTTTTTGGTTTTACAAGATTTTGAAAGTTCATGCCTAGTACAAGGAGTTCTTTAGAAGAGCTTGAGCCTTTAAATCCTGAAATTGAAAGATTCTTGTCAAGTAACCGGAAGTCAAATAGAAAGAAGAACAAAAATAGAAGATCAATTATCATGGCTGAAGAAAATCCACCAAGACTCATGGACTTTGCCACACCTGCTTTGAGTGGTGCTCAACAAGGAGTGGTAAGACCCACGGTAAATGCAAATCAATTTGAAATTAAGCCTTCATTGTTACAAATGATTCAAAATAGTATACAATTTTATGGTTTGGCAAATGAGGATCCAAATGCTCATTTGGCCAACTTCCTTGAAATATGTGATACCTTTAAGATAAATGGGGTTTCGGCTGATGCAATCAAGCTTAGGCTTTTTCCATTCACTTTGAAGGATAAAGCAAAGGCTTGGTTGAATTCCCTAATAAGGGGATCTATAACTACTTGGGACCAATTGGCCCAAGCATTCTTATAAAAATATTTTCCATTGGCCAAAACTGCAAAAATCATAAAGGATATTACTACATTTGTTCAAAATGATAATGAATCATTATATGAGGCTTGGGAGAGATTCAAGGAATTGCAAAGGATATGTCCACACCATAATTTGCCAAGAGAGCTGTTGATGCAAACATTCTATAATGGAGTTAACCCTACCACAAGAGGGACTATTGATGCTGCTGCTGGAGGTTCTTTAATGAGAAAAACTACTGAAGCAGCGTTTGAATTGTTGGAGGAGATGTCCATGAACAACTGCATGTGGCCTACCGAGAGAAGTAGAGATTCAAATTCTACTAATGTGAGAGGAGTTCATGCACTTGATTCAGTGGTTGCATTGCAAGCTCAAGTGGAAGCATTGACTCACAAACTCAATAATTTGGGTATGGGAGGTAGTCAATCAAATAGATGCAATATTTGTGGACAACAAGGACATCCAAGTGAGGTATGTAATTTGGGCATAAATAGTACGGAGGAGCAAGTTAGTTTTATCCAAGGGCAAGGAAGAGGTAACCCATTTTCCAATACATATAACCCTGGATGGAGGAACCATCCCAATTTTTCATGGGGTAATAGTAGTAATCAAAATAAAGGAGTAAGTTTTCAACCACCTCAAGATAGGTTTGGGGCCTTGGAGGTTAAAATGGATAGGTTCTTAGAGGGGATTAATATGAAATTTAACTCACAAGAGGAGAACCAAAAGAGGCTGGAAAATAAGTTTGATCAAATCACAAAGAATCAAGCCTCATCCATTCACAACTTAGAAGTGCAAATTGGGCAATTAGCAAAGGCTTTACCCTCAAGATTACAAGGTACTTTACCAAGCAATACGGAGGAGAACCCAAGGGAACATCTAAAAGCCATCAATTTGAGGTCAGGTAAATCTTACACCAATGAATTTGTTATTACTAACAAGAATGGAGAATTTCAGGAAAATAAAAAGAAGAATGACTCTTCTGTCGTGAGCGCGACGCCTGTCGCGGTCGCGACAGAGGAGAAGCCAACTAATGTTGCAGGCGTGACACCAGGCCCGATACCAGATGTGAGCGCGACAATAGGAGGAGAGTCTTCTGTCGCGATCGCGACGCCTGTCGCGGTCGGGACGCCTGTCGCGGTCGCGACAGAAGGGGTTTCTAAGGAAAATGTTCCTAAGGCATTTCAACCTTGTCCACCATTTTCGCAACGCCTAAAGAGACAAAACCAAGATAAGCAATTTCAATCTTTCATTGATAAATTGAAGCATTTGCACATAAATTTGAATTTTATTGAGGCCATATCACAAATTCCTAACTATGCAAAATTTCTTAAAGAATTAATTTCTAAGAAAAGAAGTTGGGAGGATATATCTACTATTGCATTGACTGAAGCATGTAGTTCTATAATCACAAATAATTTGCCTACAAAACTTAAAGATAATGGTAGTTTCACAATTCCATGTACCTTAGGAGATAAAGATTTTCCTAAGTGCTTATGTGATTTGGGGGCAAGTATTAATCTCATGCCTTATTCTATCTTTAAAAAGTTGGGTTTAGATTATGTTAAACCTACTTCCATGGTGTTGCAATTAGCTGATCAATCTATTAAGAAACCATATGGAATAGTTGAAGATGTGCTTGTAAAAGTGGATAAATTTATTTTGCCCGCTGATTTTGTCCTTTTAGATTTTGCATATGATGAGAAATGTCCCTTAATATTGGGTAGACCTTTCATGAGGACTGGTCGGGCTTTAGTTGATGTCTATGAGGGCACATTAGTCTTAAGAGTAGGGGATGATAGTGTTGAATATCACATGGATAAGGCACTAAAATACCCAATGGATGAAAATGTGTGCATGAAAATAGATGTCATTGATGCGTGTGTTGTGGAAGTATTAGAAAATGCAGATGAAGAGGAAGTCCAAATGGAAGAGGAAGTTCATGAAGAGGTAGAGCAAGAGAGCTTTAGAAGTGAACCTCTTTTTCGTAATGAAGCACCTTTACCACCTTCAATTGAAAGTCCTCCAAATGTTGATTTAAAGGAACTACCTAATCATTTGAGGTACGCCTTTCTTGGACCTAATCATACTTTACCTATTATTATTTCTAATAAACTCAATAAAGAAAAAGAGCATGCATTATTAGAAGTTGTTAGAAAAAGGATAAAAAGTATTGGATGGAAAATATCTGATTTGATGGGTATTAGTCCTAATGTTGTCATGCATAGGATAAATATGGAAGATGACTATCAACCAAAGGCTGATAGACAAAGGAGGCTTAATCCTCATATGAAAGAGGTAGTCAAAAAGGAAGTTATTAAATTGCTTGATGCTGGAATCATTTATCCCATTTCGGATAGTGATTGGGTGAGTCCAATACATTGTGTTCCAAAGAAGGGGGGTATGACAGTAGTAAGGAATGAGAATGGAGATTTAATTCCAACTAGAACCACCACAGGTTGGAGGGTGTGTATAGATTATAGGAAGCTTAATTTGGCCACTAGAAAGGATCATTTTCCTTTACCATTCATTGACCAAATGCTAGAAAGAATTGCTGGCCATTCTCACTACTGTTTTCTTGATGGATATTCAGGGTATTTCCAAATTTTTATCTACCCTAGTGACCAAGAGAAAACTACATTTACTTGTCCTTATGGAACATTTGCTTATAGGCGAATGCCTTTTGGGCTTTGTAATGCCCCAGCCACATTTCAAAGATGTATGACTTCAATTTTTGGAGACTTGATTGAGGATATAATGGAAGTCTTTATGGATGATTTTTCAGTATATGGGGATTCATTTGAGCTTTGTTTACAAAATTTAGACAAAGTATTGGCTAGGTGTGAAGAAACTAACTTGGTTCTTAATTGGGAGAAATTCCATTTTATGGTAGATGAAGGGATAGTCTTAGGGCACAAAATTTCAAGTAGGGGTATTGAGGTTGATAGAGCAAAAACAGAATTAATAGAGAAGTTACCTCCACCCACTACACTTAAGGAGGTAAGATCTTTTCTTGGACATGCTGGATTTTATAGAAGATTTATAAAGGATTTTTCTTTAATTGCTAAACCTTTAACTAATTTGCTAGTTAAGGATGTTTCTTTTGAATTTTCTAAAGAATGTATGCATGCTTTTGAAACTTTGAAGAAGGCCCTTATAAGTGCTCCTATTATTGCTGCTCCTAATTGGGAATTGCCATTTGAGATTATGTGTGATGCAAGTGACCTTGCTGTGGGTTTTGTATTAGGCCAAAGACATGGTAAGAATTTGCATGTGATATATTATGCTAGTCATACTTTGTCTCCTCCTCAAGTTAATTATACAACAAATGAAAAAGAAATGTTAGCTGTGGTGTATGCATGTGACAAGTTTAGATCTTACTTGTTGGGATCTAAAGTCATAATCTATACTGATCATGCTGCATTGAGGTATTTATTTGCAAAGAAAGATGCTAAACCTAGGTTGATTCGTTGGGTATTGTTATTGCAAGAGTTTGACCTTGTAATTAAAGACAAAAAGGGAAGTGAAAATCTTGTTGCTGACCATTTGTCTAGGTTAGAAAACAATGAACAAACTTTAGGTGATGGTATTGAAATTAATGAAACATTTCCGGATGAAGCCTTGATGTCAATTTTGAATATGTATGTACCTTGGTATGCTGATTTTGCTAACTATCTTGCTGCTGGAATTGTACCTGAAAATTTTACATGGCAACAAAAGAAGAAATTCTTTAGTGATGTTAAAAATTATCTTTGGGAAGAGCCTTACTTGTTTAAGATAAGTGGGGATGGTATAATTCGTCGTTGTGTAAGTGAGGGGGATTATCAAAACATTTTGATGCATTGTCATGCTGCATTATATTCGGGTCATAATGGTGCCAATAAAACTGCATCTAGAGTGCTTGAATGTTGATTCTTTTGGCCAACTTTATTTTATGATGCAAAGATGTATGTAGCCAAATGTGATAAATGTCAAAGGGCTGGTAATATTGGGAAAAGAGATGAGATGCCTTTGAACAACATATTGGAAGTTGAAGTGTTTGATGTGTGGGGGATTGATTTCATGGGACCCTTCCCTACTTCTTTTGGTCAAAACTACATTTTGGTTGGGGTTGATTATGTATCAAAATGGGTTGAAGCCAAAGCCACACCTACCAATGATTCAAAGGTGGTGATAAAATTTTTGAAGAAGCTTTTCTCAAGATTTGGAGTGCCAAGAGCCATCATAAGTGATGGAGGTAAGCATTTCATTAACCGGTCGTTTGATTCATTATTACATAAATATGGTGTTCATCATAGGGTAGCTACACCATATCACCCACAAATAAGTGGTCAAGTGGAAGTGTCCAATAGAGAGTTAAAGTGGATATTAGAGAAAACAGTCTCTAATTCTAGGAAGGATTGGGCACATAAATTAGATGATGCTTTGTGGGCATATCGCACTGCATTCAAAGCCCCAATTGGTATGACACCATATAGGATGGTTTATGGAAAAGCGTGTCATTTACCTGTGGAATTAGAGCACAAGGCATATTGGGCCATTAGAATTTTGAATTATGATCTTAAATATGCAAGTGTCAAAAGAAGTTTACAATTAAATGAGCTAGATGAATTAAGACTTCTTGCATTTGAAAATGCTAAAATCTATAAAGAAAGGACTAAAAAATGGCATGATGCACATATTCGGATTAAAAATTTTAATATTGGGGACAAGGTTCTCTTGTATAATTCTAGATTGAAACTTTTCCCGGGAAAATTAAGATCTAGATGGAGTGGACCCTTTGAAGTCACCCAAGTTTTTGATCAAGGGTTTTTAGAACTAAAAAATGACAAAGTGGAGTTATTTAAAGCTAATGGTCAAAGATGTAAAGTGTATTTGGAGGAAACATTTCATGGAAGGGAGGTTTCATTTCTTTCCTTAAAAATGGTTTGATGGTTACTTGGTTTTATTTTTCTTTTTAATTAAATGTTTATTTATATGTGTGATATTTATATGTACTAATGTCATTTTTTTTGTTCCACAGATGTTTTTAATATGTAAGTTTATTTTATATACCTTCGTGTGACGTTTTTGGAAGGAAAAGAAAATGTGATTTTTCAAAATTCCTTTCTGTCGCGAGCGCGACATTTTCGCGAGCGCGACAGAAAGAGGAAAGTGTATTTTAGACTTCATCGCGACGGCGCGACGGTGAGTATCATCGCGACAGAAAATTTTTGGTTTTAAATTTCCTTTCTGTCGCGATCGCGATGTTGTCGCGATGTCGCGATGGAGAACGGGAATAAATTGTCGCGATGACGCGATGCATATCACGATCTTCAAATTTTTCATTTTGCTTCTGTCGCGACAGAATGCGGAATTTGAATTTTTAGGTCAATCTGACCGTTTGGACTTCATTTAATTCCCCACCTTCTCATTTTCTACCCTAATAACTTCTCTTTATTTTATTTCTTTTGCCTTTTCAGTTTTCTGCTCTTTATTTTCGCACGATTCTCTCAAAATCTTTCTCATGATTTTCTTTAACTTCCAACGCAAATCTCGTTCTTCTTCTTCTTCTATAAATTTGTTGTTTTTCTTTTCTATTTCTTTTCATCTTGTTCTTCAATTGGAAAACGATTTTGCAATGGTGAGAACTAAACATGTTGGAGACAAGAGTAAAGGGAAGCGCCCTATGGGGGAATCCAGCCATCCGGAAGAGGAACCAACTCCTGCTTCCCTCATTTTTCAAAACAGGTACGACTGTCCTTTTCCTATTTTCTCTGATGAGGAAGGTGAAAAATTTCTCTATTTTGATAAGAAAACGTATGTGGGTATGTGGACTCTTGATTTTGCAATTTTAAATACTATGGGTTTGCATGATCAGATTAATAATTTTCTTCAATATATGAAATGGGGTAAATTTATTACTTTCTCCTTACCTGTAAGAAAAGACTGGGCAGTAGAATTTTTTGTCACCTTGGAGTATGTGGATAAACGTAGGGACTCCATGAAATTTAGACATCAGGGAAGCAATCATACTTTTACCTATGATGACTTACATACTTGGTTTGGTTTTCCATTAAATGGAAAAAGATTTGATTCGCATATATTTCAACCCTCCCCTGTTTGGAATAGACTTTCTGGATTAGAACGTTTTAATAATAAAAATTCCACTAACAGGCAAATTAAAGACAATGCATTGATGCTTTTTCATAAATTTCTGTGTCATGCTATGCATGGGAGGGTAGAAAGTACTAAGGTGCAAACCAAGGATTTGTTTGTTTTAGATTTATTGCAATCCCGTAAAACCCCTGACTCCATTGATTTCATTTTAGATGGTCTTTACTATGCCTCAATTGCCCGTAGTAAATCTGTGGGGATGTGTCATATGGTGACGGGTATTATTTTGGGGTGTTTGGGTGATTTAAATAATTTTGCAATGAATGCAAATGAGTCAATTCTTTTGCTGGATGTTGTCTATTTGCGCAGAGCTAATATTTTAACCAAGGGAGCTTGGCCCCCAAGGTTTGTTGATAGATGTGCAGGTGGACCTAGTAGGGCTGAACCAAGTATGGCTGGACCGAGTGTGTCTCATGCAAGGGCACATGAATCAGCTTCAGCGGCTAATGCTCATGACTCCTCGGGTGAGGACGAGGCGGCTGCTGGTGTTGATGCTGAGGAGGGGAGGACTGATAGAGGCGCTGCTGTAGATTTGGAGCCTGTTTTGCAAAGATTGGATGGTATTGAAGCCACCAATCAGAGTATGGCAGCGCGCATGGATGTGCTAGAATCGGATGTGCGGACGGTGTTAAAAAATCAGAAGAGCTTGGGTCGCAAGCTCCTTAGTTTTTTTCGTCAGCAGAATGTGGACCTTTCTCCAACTCCGCCAAGCTCCCCTAGTGGGAGTTTTTGAGTTTGTCTCCTTTCTTTTTCTTAGTTTTGTTTGTTGTTATTTTCGTTTATTCCTTTTTACACAATGGGGACATTGTGTCCTTTAAGTGTGGGGGGAGTTCTGTGTGTGTTTCAAATATATGTATGTATGGTTGTACATGTGTATTTGTGTAGTATAGCTTGTGTTATGCATTAATTGCTAGATTTAGGAATGTATTGTTTTAGATTGTTTTAGGTTGTTTTACAATAACATTTTATTTTGGAGCTTTGTATTTGATAATTATTTGAGAATTAGAGCATGTATAGGTTTTATCTTTTTGACTATTAGCCTAGATAGTAACTTTTTGAACATTTTCATTATTTGTTTATTTTAGCTTTTTATTGTACATAGTGAAGGGTATGACTTAGCATAACACTTTGGTGTAGGTTTTTTTTAAGTTAAATATCTTTTTATATGTAAATAAAGATTGTTTTGCCAATTTATTGCCTATGATAGTTTGACCTATAGCCATGTGAGCTTTTGAAGCCTTATACATTAATTTTTCTTTGTATGAGAGCCTTATTATGCCATATCCTCTAGAACTTGTTTTTGGTAAATTTCGAGACTGCATTTTAGTATGGGATGTACACGGGATATGATAAGGGCATTTAGAATGAACTATTTTTGGCTTACTTTTCAATTCCTTACCTTTTGACTTTAGGTAGCCAACTTTGAGCCTATATCCTGTTTTTCTTGTTTAAACATATTAATAACCCAATCTTTTTGCTTAAACAAGGCCTTATTTCTTGATAATTACCCTATTGTGGAGGGATTAGGATTGATATAGCATGGGAGATATATTTGTTATTGAAAAGCATGAAAGTAGTAATAATTTGCAATTGAAATTCCCTTATTTTCAAAGTTAGAGTTATAACTACTAGAAAAAAAAATATATGAGAAAAAAAAATGGGAATAGCAAGATGTACATCTAAAATTGCTTATGTGTGGGATGGAGCGTAAAACGCACCCATATTAAATTCTCTTGCTATCCTAAGAATTAAGAATTAAAAGAAAAAAGAAAAAAAAAAGAAGAAAAAAAATAGTAAGTATAAATGAAGAGCTAGCAGCAAATTTATATTCTTAAGAAGGGAATTAGATTAAAAAGTATCATGCTTGTTAATATTCTGATTTGATTAACTCTCTTATGTTGTATTGATGCTTTTCTCTACACAATACTAGCTACTTAAACCCAAAAGTTTCCTACCCTAACCTAAGCCACATTACAACCCTTTTAAAGACCCTTTGATCCTCTTTACTACTTTATACTAGTAGTGGAGATTTTTACTAATTACAAGCTTATGGTATGTAATGGCATAATCAAGGACTGAGGGAAAACACTAAGCTTTATATATACTTAAGTGATTGAGTGTTTATAAAAATAAGTGTTGAGTGAAAATTATCTTAGGCAATGCTTTGCGTGAAATAATTTCTACATGTGTTAAGATATTTGATTTCTTGAGATCAAACATCATTGTGTTTTGTCATTTCATGGTTTTCCAAATGTGCATAGAGGTTAAAGTTAAATGAATGATGGGAATGTTTAAATGGTTGCATATTTTGGCTAGAGTGTTAAAAGGATAAGTCTATGCATGGTGTTTTCAAATAATTGTCAAATGTCTAAGTGAGCTCCAGAATATTGTGTTATTATGTATTTTGTTTTTGTGTTGTTTAAGTGTTTTGCTTGGGGACAAGCAAATGTTTAAGTGTGGGGGTTTGATATGAGCTTAAATAGCTCATAATTAAACTATATTTTGTGGTTATAAGTAATGTTTTGAGTGTTTTTATTTGTTGGAATTAGGTATGTTTTATGTGTTTTGTTAAGTTTTGTATGTAGGAGGCAAATGGAGAAAATATGGAGAAAATGGAGAAAAGAAGAAGAAATGAGCCAAGGCAGAAAAGCCTCTGTCGCGATCACGATAGGCGGCGCGAGCGCGACAGAGCGCGCTAAGGAAAGAAGAGAGAAAGAAGGGAAAAAGAAGAAAAGAGAAGCTGTCGCGACCAAGGGAAGGCGTCGCGAGGTCGCGACAGGGCTCGGAGAAGGCACACGCGAGGAAAGGGCGAGCGAAAATGAAGGCGTGTTCTGTCGCGAGCGCGACAGGCGTCGCGATCACGATAGAAGGATCCGTTAGACACTAAAGTTCAAATTTGAGCTTTAAGAGTTGCACCTTTCCACCAACTATTACAACCTTTGTAGAAGGGCATCTGAAGGGGCATGAGCTGACATTATAAATATTGTTTTTAACTGTAATTTAGATATAGAAACAAAGAATTGAACATTTGAATATATTTTTCTGTAAGTTAGAATAGTTTTCTTTAGTTTTTACTTAAGTGAATTTATGTGTTGAAGAGAAGATAGCATACAAGGAAGAGGACTACAATTGGTGACTTGAAAAGGGTTGAGAAATCTCCTTCTTCAATTCTTATCTTTTGATTCTTCTTTGTATTTTTGTGGTGTAAATTCTGAACTTGAATGTTAATATCAAGTATTTTATTGTTCATATTAATTTAAGGGTTCTTACTTGTAGAATTTCTCATTAGTACATTATTTATGATCATTATAAGTTTGAGTTTAATTGAGAAATAAATTCATCCTTATACCTAATTGGAAATTCATCATTAAGATATTATTTGAGAAATCATAATATTGAAATGGTTGTTATAGGTTGTGCTTTATTCTTAAGATTTGCATGTATAATAATCTAGTTCTTAAATGAAAGTTTGGAATTAGACTTATATGTGTATGTTTTAGGCAGTCCTATTTATATTGAGAAAGTAAGTAGGAAATTTATTCAACTTGGCTTGCAAGATAAGAATGTTAAAATCATTAAGAACAATTAATTCAAATTTCATCTTTATATTTAGCATCATTAATCTTTTCTATCTTCTTGGATTCTCATAAATTCGGTTTAATTAGTTTACATGTTAGATTAGTTTAAAATAACTTTTCCATCACTTTATCATTGTAAACAAGATAAAAATCAATGAGTAATAGTGTGTAAAAACGTTCCTCGTGGGATCGACAATCTTAAGTACTATTGCGGTACACCGTATACTTGCGGTATAATTAGCATGTATAGAAAATGCTCAACACCATCCTATAAACCTACACGAGAAAACAACCCGTGCTAAGCGATAACGCTTAGTGGGGATAAACAGAATCAAAGACTCCCAACGAAGTCACACACATATCAAAAGCATGCCGATAGTCATGTCGCATACAAATAATCATATATATATAACCTTGTAAGCAAATTACATCATGCTTCAACCCATTCATGTGCAAAAATCCAAATATGGCAAACAGTATCGGTCACATTTCATACAATGTGCATATGCATATAAAAGTGTCTACTTCTTTTCTTATACTTTACAAAATATACATTAGAAGCTTGAATTCTCAACAATGGTGGATACGGATACTGTCGATACTGTTTAAACTCTAGAGAACTAACTCAATAACGTTGAATACACTAGGAATTTGTCAAGTAGACACAACTAAGGTCACTATAGCAGCCGCCTCTAACCCTTTATAAGTATGCTTATCTATCCACTACTATGACACTTCAGGCTTAACTCACATACTCAAGACATTCATCACATGTCAATACCAGGAACACAACTCTAAACATTATCAAGTCAAATTATCAATACAGAACTCTAATTATAATATAAAGGAGGAACAAATAAGCAAAAACTATGCACTAGGGAGAAAACATGAAAAGCAAGACAAGAGAAAACATTTTTAGAAATAGAGCAGGGCAGGGAAGAAGTTTACTGTCGCAATCGCAACAAGAAGTCGCGCTCGCGACAGAAGCAAAGCGTACAGCAAGAAACGGGAGAAGATGCATGATTCGTGCTCTTGTGCATGACTCGTGCACAGGAGCACGACTCGTGCTCATGGTGCATAATTCGTGCACTGGTGCACGCCTCATGCACAGCAAGGCATCCCACTCCGAGTCATGCTGGCTTTCATGACTCAGAGCATACTGTCCCTTCATGACATGCACTGAGCGTCCGAGAAGCTGAAGAAATTCGCTTCTGTTGTGATTGTGACAGAATTCACGCTCGCAACAGAAGCCTTTTTCTCCCCAAAATTGCTTTTCAATGCTCTGTTTTCAAAACCAAACATACCCACTACACTCACACATGCCAAAACTCTTACCACAGTACTTAATTTCCTTCTCAAAACATATTTAAGGTCATATAAACATAATTAACACTATGATTATGCAATATCTCAAGATTAACACAATCATGTACAAACCCAAAAATTCATCTACATCACACTACAATCTTATCATGCTAATTCATTTAAACACTGCAAGCAATCAAAATGAGCATATAAACAATTATACAACTATTGGAGCTATTGAACTAGTTAAAGTTCACCATGCATCACTAATCATACGTATCTCTATTCAAGCTAAATTACTCAATCAAAACACATGCAAAATAACTGAAATCACACTAGATCCTAACCTCTAGGTAGCTCAATCACTGCCCTTTACTCGATTTTGATCTTCTCCTTGCCTTTGTCCAGTCTCTTATCCACAGCTTCAACAAAATCATCCAAACAATCCATGAATCAATCCTTTTATTTCACTTTAAATCAAATACACAAACCAAGTAGAAGAAGAAGACCAAAACCTGGAAAATTTACTAATTACCTCTGCACAAGAACTAACACAACCCTTAAAATACTCTCTTCGAACCAATCCAAGTGATCCACTTAAGGAGCAAATGAAAATGAAAGGAAAGGAAAAGGAAAAGGAAATGGAGCACAGCAAAACCAAGGGCAAGAAATAAAAAGGAGAACAAAGGCTAAAAGCAAAAATTGAAAGGAGATTAAGAAAGCGGCCAGTCAAACCCAAAGAAAGCCAACCTCTCATATTAATGCCCACCAACTAGCCTTTAATGCTACTTACCTCATTTAATTGCTCAAAATAAAACTCATGCCAAGTGTCCCTTCCCTACAACGCCACTTCTCAAAGCCCCTATACACACTCCGAAGCTGACACGTGTCCGATACACATCAATTAAATTGACCTTCCGCTGGAGGGTTCTGTCGCGCTCATGAAAGAACTCTCACCCACACAAACACTCTTAAACATGTTAAAATCCGATAAAATTTCGCCAAAACTTCTGGGGTCCAAATCGGGTCGTTACAAATCTCTCCCCCTTAAGAAATTTCGTCCTCAAAATTTCCCCCATACCACATAACACATTCTATCATAAATTCTTGTATACACAACCAAAACAATATAACACCCAAAAGAACTTACCAGAAGATCCAACAGGGGCATCTACAACTTCTGCAACCATTGCGTAGACTCATGGCTAACCCTCGGTAGGAAATGGCTTTTCTACTGTTTCCGATGGCTGTCTAACAGCTCCTCTTCTTCCTCTTTCACTTCTGGTGGTTCCAGATGCATTCACTCTATCTTTGCTTGCTTGAAAGGCTAAATTCTCCCTCGACTTGGGGCACTTGGCAAGCATGTGTTCCATGCTGCCACACCTAAAACAAGCTTCGGTGAGTTTCCTACACTCACCCCAGTGGTGCCTCTCACAATGAACACACTTTGGTGCTACACTTCCTCTACTGGTAGGTGGCACTACACTCCCAACTGATGTTGGCACATGTACTGATTCTTGTTCATCTCTTCCCCTCATCACTTCTCTAGCTCTTTTACCAGAACCTTCATTTCCTTTCGGAAACTTTCTCTTTTGCTCTCTCTTTTGCTCTCTCTTTTGCTTCAATAACTCTGAAACCTCTAATTTTATGGCTGCCAGTACCAATCTATAATAATTCACCGGTTGCAAAGCAACCATAGCAGATAGAGGTCCTCTAATGCTTTCTTTTAGCCCATATTCAAACTGTCAGCACCTAAAATTCTCTGTTAATAGAATATCAGGCACATATTTACTCAACCGGGTGACTCTTTCTCGTATTCCCCTACTGTCATATTCCGTTGCTTAAAGCTCACGAACTCTTTCCATTTTGCCTCTCTATATGCTTTAGTCACATATTTCTCTTTAAACTCGTGGACAAAGAAATCCCATGACAATTCTACTAGTCGCTGTGGGTTTCTCAGTACTAACTTTCACTAGTCATATGTTGCACCCTGCAGCAATGACACAGGACAAGTTACTCTCTGATTCTGCTGGCAATTAATCTCTTGCAGGATCCTTCATATTCTTTCAAGCCAGAACTCTGCTATGTTAGACTGATCCAATGAAGTTCGATTAAACTCTTTAGCTCCTCTCTTTCTTATTAGGTCCGTTGGTGCCTTAGGAGCTGTCAGTCGATCTAAAATCTACACTAGCCCTTGCATCAGCACCGAGTTATCCTGAATAGGATCAGCTCTTTCATCTCTACCTTGTTCTTGCATAAGCGGATCCCCACAAACCACATTCACACTACCTGTCATCTCTCTTACGTTCTCATTCAGATCCGACTCCATCTATACTCTACAAAATAAATAACATCTGCATTAGGCCACAGCTCTAGACAAACTCTGACATTTAATCTATACTCTATATCTTATAGACCAGAACCTCTAACTTATACTCTAATACCACTAAATTTAACACCCCGATACCCCTGAGAAGGAATATCGGGGTGCTACGAACAACAAACACACTACGCATACATAAACAAACTCGACTCGAAAGCGAAAGCAATAACGATAATAATAATAATAACTTGGGACAAAACAAAAAAAAAATACACTTATAACATATATAAACTGTACATATTACAAAAATTTTATACTTAATACATAATTATCCTCGGTACATGTACAAAATAGTTAACATTTACATTTTGATACTATATTTCCCTATATACATAATGATGTTACTCAAAACACAAGTAGAACTCTAAATTATACAAAAAGTTCTTCAACAAGCTCCTAGTGGCCATGACCTGCAGATGCAACTCTCTAAATACCACGCTTAGTGGGGATAAACAGAAGCAAAGACACAACTAAGGTCACAGTAGCAGCCGCCTCTAACCCTTTATAAGCATGCTTGTCTATCAACTACTATGACACTTTAGGCTTAACTCACATACTTAAGACATTTATCACATGTCAATACCAGGAACACAACTCTAAACATTATCATGTCAAATTATCAATACAGAACTCTAATTATAATATAAAGGAGGAACAAATAAGCAAAAACTATACACTAGGGAGAAAACATGTAAAGCAAGACAAGAGAAAACATTTTCAGAAGCAGAGCAGGGCAGGGAAGAAGTTTACTGTCACGCTCGCGACAGAAGCCAGGCGCACAGCAGGAAATAGGAGAAGATGCATGATTTGTGCTCTTGTGCATGACTCATGCACAGGAGCACGAGTCAAGCTCATGGTGCACGATTCATGCGACTTGTGCACGACTCTTGCACTTGTGCACGACTCTTGCACTGTAAGGCATCCCTCTCCGAGTCATGCTGGCTTTCACAACTCGGAGCATACTATCCCTTCATGACATGCACAGAGCATTCGAGATGCTGAAAAAATCTGCTTCTGTCGTGACGGAAGTCGTGCTCGCGACAGAAGCGTATTTCTCCCCAAAATTGCTTTTCAATGCTCTGCTTTCAAAACCAAACATACCCACTTCACTCACACATGCCAAAACTCTTACCTCAGTACTTAATTTCCTTCTCAAAACATATTTAATGTCATATAAACATAATTAACACAATAATCATGCAATATCTCAAGATTAACACAATCATGTACAAACCCAGAAATTCATCTACATCACACTACAATCTTATCATGCTAATTCATTTAAACACTGCAAGCAATCAAAATGAGCATATAAACAAGTATACAACTATTAGAGCTATTGAACTAGTCAAAGTTCACCATGCATCACTACTCATACATATCTCTATTCAAGCTAAATTACTCAATCAAAACACATGCAAAATAACTGAAATCACACTCGATCCCAACCTCTAGGTAGCTCAATCACTGCTCTTTACTTAATTTCGATCTTCTCCTTGCCTTTGTCCAGTCTCTTATCCACAGCTTCAATAAAATCATCCAAACAATCGATGAATCAATCCTTTTATTTCACTTTAAATCAAATACACAAACCAAGTAGAAGAAGAAGACCAAAACATGGAAAATTTACTACTTACCTCTGCATAAAAACCAACACAACCCTTAAAATACTCTCTTCAAACCAATCCAAGTGATCCACTTAAGAAGCAAATGAAAACCAAAGAAAAGGAAAAGGAAAAAGAAATGGAGCACGGAAAAACCAAGAGCAAGAAAGAAAAAGGAGAACAAAGGCTAAAAGCAGAAATTGAAATGAGAGTAAGAAAGTGGCCGGTCAAACCCAAAGAAAGCCAACCTCTCACATTAATGCCCACCAACTAGCCTTTAATGCCACTTACCTCATTTAATTGCTCAAAACAAAACTCATGCCTAGTGTCCATTCCCTATAATGCCACTTGTCAAAGCCCCTATACACACATGTCCGATACATATTAATTAAACTGACCTTCCACTGGAGGGTTCTGTCGCGCTCGCGATAGAACTCTCACCCACATAAATACTCTTAAACTTGTTAAAATCCGACAAAATTTAGCTAAAACTTCTAGGGTCCAAATCGGGTTGTTACAGATGATGTATCATTTTGAAAGGAAAATTTTTATATCCTTGTTTTTGTTGTAAGATGTTGTTATCGCTTTTGTTATGTGCATGCTTTGTCTGTGTGTAGCAACCCTTACCAGTTGTGGTAACTCCCCTCTTCAGGAGGTGGTTCACTACGTACGATATATATATATATATATATATATATATATATATATATATATATATATATATATATATATATATATATATGTATATATGTATGTATGTATGTATGTATGTATGTATGTATGTATGTATGTATGTATCTAAGCAATATTGTATATGTAAAATTCTAGTATGTAATTTTATAATGGTTAATTATATTATTTGCTATATATGTTATTTAATTGCTCATATTTATGCAACATAATCTTGTGTATGCATTGATGACCACTGTGAGTGGTTGTCCATGTCACATCTTTCCCCACTAAGCCTTTGTGATTAGCACCGGTGTTTTATTCTTGTAGGCTTAGAAGATAGCTAATTTTGGAAGGACAAGCCGCATCTCCAAAGGGTCAACACATTAGAGCGTGCATTTTTGTGTTTTCAATTTTGAAGTAATATTATAATTTGTAATTTTTTAGTTGTGATGTTAGAATTTATGGCATGTAGTATGTAAAGGTGAATTGATGTATATGTATAATAAAAATATGATGTAATATAACTTAAGTATGGTGGTTGTAAATTATTTGTGGTGTATGCATGGGAATGTATTCCTTTAATATACTAAAAAGAAATTTTATTATACTGGACCTAATTTAATGTATGCGGATGGGTTAATCTATAAGATATCAAGATTACATGTTTGTTGTGTGGCATTCCTCACCTGTCGTGGTAATTCATCTTCCAAAGGTGCAGTTTACTACGTAAGGGTAGGGCGTGTTACATCGCCCTTTTCTTCTAGGTCCTAGCCGATCCATCTATCAGATAGTGACTCGGATCCGGATGAGCCCTTAGATTATTCCCCTTTATAGTCTATATTTCAAGGAGATTTGTATATGCATACATTTAAATTTTTGCTTTGAGAATATATAAAACAAGAAAATGGAAAATAAAGGAAATAAACAAATAAAAAAAATCAATCAACAAACAAGACAATAAATTCATGCTTTGACAAAGTCCAGTTGATACAACAAACTAACAAAAATATTTGAACTCATAGGAATTACACTCCAACAGTTTGCATGACTGCATAACAACTCAGAGTGAAATTCACCATCATCAGTCTTCAGGACGACTTCGTGGCATCAATCATAAGCAAATCGACGCCAATCTTCAGAATGACTTACTGGCTTCAGTCATAAGCCACACCGACGGCGGTCTTCAGGATGACTAAGTGGCGTCAATCATAAGCCACACCGACCAACTGTAGTCTACAAAACGACATAGGGGTAACAACTACAAGCCAGATCGATCAACTGCAATCTACAAAATGACACAGGGGCAACAATCATATGCCAAGATCAATCCAGTGGCAATAATCATATGCCAAGATCAATCCAGTGGCAATAATCATATGCTATACCACCTTCAATCTGCATCACAACTCAAAGGTGAAAGTCACAATTTGTAGTCTATATAATGAATCATTGATGATAATCACAATTAACATAGCCACCTTCAGTCTGCATAATGACTCAATGGTGAAAGTCACAATTCATTACAAGAAAATGCAAAAATAGCAACGGAAATACAGTGACAGAAAACAAATTTTCGTAACTAAATAACGACAGAAAAAAGTTTTCATTGCTAAAAACATTAATTAACGTTTTTAATATTGTTTAGCGACGAAATTTTTTTCCATCGCTAAAATTTATTGACAGAATTTAATTTTCGTAGCTAAAAATTAGCGATGAAAATTTATTCCGTAGATAAATAGCAACAGAATTGAACTTTCTTCACTAAAAAAAATGAATAATATTTTTAATATTTTTTGCGATGGAAATTCTTTTCCGTCACTAAAATTAGCGACAAAAATTAATTAGCGAAGAAATTGAACTTTTGTCGCTAAAAAAATAACGCAATAAATATTTTTTAAATTTTACTTTTGAATTTCCGTCGCAAAAAAGTTCTATATATATATATATATATAATTTTGAATTTTTTCCTCTCTCCCTCCCTCCCTCCCTCTTTCTTTCTTTCCCTCGCCGCCCCCCCCCCCCCCCCCCCCCCCCCCCCCCCCCCCCCCCCCCCCCCCACCTCCCTCCCCGCTCTCTCTCTCTCTCTCTCCGTAGATCTGCTCACTCGTCCTCCTGGCCACGTCCCCTCCCTCTCTCTCCCTCCCCTCCCTCCCTCCGCAGATCTGCTCGCCGCCTGCCGTGCTTGCCCCTCGTCGCCGCGCTCTCTCCCTCCTCTCTCTATCTCTCTCTCTCTGGCTGCGAGCATATTTGCTCTGCCTCGCTCGCCCAATGCCCAATGACTCCCCTCGCCCAACGCTACGCTCGCCCAACACCGCCCCTCACTGGTCATCCGAATATACTAAGGTATTTATCCAAATCTGCTATTTTTTTCATTTTTTGGTTATATTTTTTTTTGTATATTTTTTTCATTATTTTCATTAATTTTTTTTGTGTATATTTATTGAATACTATTTTTTATAATTTTTGTATATTATTTTGATTTATAGGTTAATAAAAAAAGGATGAAATTAGCTCTCATCAAGGACCTGTATGGTGAGATTGTGGCATTGATTTTATCTGTTTATGTACCATTTGATAGGTTGTTGTAATATCTGTAGCAATGAATATACTTGGCATGAGAATTTTGGTTGGATTGTGACGCGCGCCGAACCTCGATGCCTCCCGAAAATCCGCCTTAGGGCGATCGGGAGAGGTTCATAAAAACTTGTAAGGTATTTACAACCTGCGTCTATTTTGGGCAACAAAGAGGTTTCTTGGAGTCGCCACCCAATAGAACATTGGGAAGGGTTGTCTAGCCTTATCGAGCCTAAGACGGCGCATATATATCCATCTTGGGCTAACCAGAGAGATTTTGGAGATCTTAGCCTCTACCCCCTGGAGCTTAGGATTGTAATCGTTGAGCCCAAAGACCAGAGAAAGTTCGGGACTCTCCATTTATTCATACCTTGGCTAAGTTTATAATCAAGTTTTGAATTTAGTATTTCATCCCATTTCTCATTCAATTTTTAATGCAATTTAAGTAAACGCATATCAAACATATAAATAAAGCGGTAAATAAAATAAATAAAAGCAAAATAAATTACAATAAAACTAAGGGCGGAATACAACCCCCATTTGTAAATAAAATACAACTCATGCATAAATCGGGTTATTTATTAAAAATAAGGACATTGGTCCTCTTATGCATAATTAAAGAAAATAATTTAAAGTGACAATTTATTTTGGGGGAAAAGCTAGGACATTGGTCCCATTTTTATTTAGAAAAAAAAATCAAATTAATTAATATAAATATTTTTGTGATTTTTTAATTAACGTGCATAAAAATATATTTATTATTACAAATTACATAATAAAATGAACCCAAATGAAAACAAAATAATGAAAACAATAAAAATTGACAACATCCAAATGGATCTTCAAATCTTCATGGGTTCCCACTTGATATGGAAAAGACTCACACATAAAAAATAAGTGTTGAAATAAAAGAAACAAATAAAAGCCATGTTAGTAATAAAAATGAGTTAAACATACTATAAAAATAAAGCAAATAAAAAAGTATCATGTATGACAAACCAATTAAAATGACATAATAAAAATATACAATTTAAAAAATTAACAATTTAACATGCATATAAAATATAAAATAATGATAATAGAATTCAACACGCATAAAAAACATGAATAGAAAATGCAAACATAAAATTCAGCATGTGTAAAAATATAAAATAACAACAACAATATCCAATATGTATAAAAAGCAAAGGTAATAATAAAAATCAGCATGTATAAGAAATAAAAAATAATAGTAATAATAAAAATAAACAAGAACAAGGATAATAATAATAATACTAATGATGGTAATAACTATAATAATAATAATAACATAATAATACCATAGAATATGAACAATCAAATGAGAAATAAAAATAAGAAATAATGATATGAACAAATTAAACAAAAAAATAAATAAGAAGTAAAATATGAACAATTAAATAATAGATCTAAAAGAATTTACATGATAATCAATTGAATAAAAGCAAAAGAATAAAAAGAAGAATAAACTGGTAGAACTAAAAGAATTTACATGTTAATTAATTAAATAAAAAAGAAATGAAATTAAAAATCAAACTAAGAAATTGAGCCAACAATGTTTACCCTCAAAATTGATCTTGAAGAAATGAAGGTAGATGATCCAATTCCTTGTCTTGATTTGAAAAAAATGATTAGAAGAAAAAATAAAATATTGAAAGATAAATTTTACTCAAGAACAAATAATTAGTTTATTTGTCTTAAAGTAAAAAGTTGTCAATTGAAAATAAGAAAAATTCTCAAGAACAAAAATTATTATTTTTTGTTTCAAGAATTGCTGGAAATTTCTTTAGAAATTGAGAGAATTTGGTTGAGAGAAGAGAGAAGAAGAAAAAAAAGTTTTCTAAAAAAAATCCCCCCTAATTCTCTCTCCAAAATCCTTTTTTTATTTCCCCCAAAATTCAGATTTTTTAATTAAAGAAATTAAATTAATTTAATTCCCATAACTCAAAAAACAACTAAATTTGAAGAATTGGAAGATAGAAGGATTTTAGAATTGAATTATGCAAAAAAACTGAGTTAAAAAGCATTTAAAATGAAGAAATTATGACAAAAAACGGAAAAAATGGCGAAATGGGGCGTCAGGGGGCGCACTGCACTGAAAAGCACAGCTGTGCTTTCGAGAAAAGCACGGCTGTGCTTTCGCGCGCACTCACGCTGTGCAGCGCAAAGCACAGCTGTGCTTTCAAAGAAGCACAGCCGTGCTCGAAGAAGCACGGCCGTGCTTTCAAAGAAGCACAGCCGTGCTTTTTCAGGCAGAATTTTTTTTTTTTTTTTTAAATTCCTATGAAAACACAATAATTTAAAAACTAACTTTTTATCCCAAAATAATTTTTAAAACATATTTAAAATATTTTTAAATACATTTTTATTCATTCCTCACAAATCAAAACGACAAGGAAACTATCACTTCCAACTTTCATTATTTTTGCCTATTAATCGGCACATTTAATTTCATCATCGGGTAATCCTGATCAAGGTTACTCGAGACCCGGTGTCTACAGTTGCCCCCAATTTTGGGGAGGCTAGTGTGTGGGTGCCTAGGTGAGCCAAAATTTAGGAAAAGGAAAGAAACGCGTACCTGAAGCGGCGATCTTCCTGCTGGACGGAGTTATGATGACTGTTGTTGCCGTGTTATAGGTAGGCTGTCTTTTGGTTGTAACTGGTGACGTCGTGGTCATGCTAACCTCTTGTGGGTAATGCCGCCATCGTGCTAACTGCTGCGAATTGGTAGTGCCGTGGTCGTGCCAACCTCTTGTGGGTAGTGCCGCCATCGTGCTAACCGCTGTGAATTGGTAGTGTCGTGGTTGTGCTAACCTCTTGTGGGTAGTGCCGCCATCATGCTAACCGCTGTGAATTGGTAGTGCCGTGGTCGTGCTAACCTCTTGTGGGTAGTGCCGCCATCGTGCTAACCGCTGTGAATTTTTGAGCTGTGCTCCTTTAGATGCTTGGACTGGTGTCGTCACTCGGCTTTTGTTGGTGTTCCCCGTCGATTTCTCCTGCAAGATTGTATGCATAGGAATATACAAGAAATAACGTGTGTATGATATGGAATGCAAATGCTTGCAAAAATGTATAGATTGTGCCCTAGGTGGTCCAAGGTTTGCTGAAATTATAGCTTGTCTGCTCTACCATGCCCCCTGAATCCTGAGGATCGTCGACAAGTTTTCTGAAAGAGACGTCCGGTGTATATCCTTTGCCCCCCTGGTCAATGATCATTTACCCCGGATTCATGTTCTGTTTTGTGTGTTAACTGATTGAAATAGGATTATCTGAAGTAACGCCGCCCTATTGCTCAGGCATTGAACGTCATTGTTTTAAAGGTAGTGCGTCCCTTGTGGATTTTCACACTAGCTTTTCTTTGCGGGAAATGCGTCCCTTTGGGGATTTTCACACAACCCTTTGCCTAACTTTTGCCTGGAATGGACCCAACCCAATCCAGCGGCTTTTGTTTATTTTATATTTATATTTTTTTTTTTTGAAGGAACTACAAGATAAGGCTATCATCAAAAGCTTCGCTAAGAATGAATATCACATATCTGCTTAGGCACCTTCCGACAAAATCAAAAAGGCGACAGTCATTAGATAAATAGATAATATATTTTTAAGGCAGAACTAAAAGCCAATGAAAATGCAAACTGTAATCTTTATTCATTGCAAAATTGAGTACATTTCTATATGATTTCATCATACATGATCTTCATTTAACAGAAATCAAAAAACACAAGACCACACCTAATCTCAGAATAGATCTTGTAAGCATCAAACTCCTGTTATCAATCAGCCCTCTCGGGTTTTCTCGATTGAACATTTTCTCTCAGCCCTTAATTTTTGCCTAGGATGCCTTTTTTCCGGTTTTCACCCTGACAGGGCGCCCAATTTTAGCAAGGCCGCCTTTTTTCGGTTTTCGACCTGCGGGGCATTTATTCTCTTCTTTTTATTTTCTAGTCTTTAGCCATGGAACCTTTTTAGTCTATCGATATTGACCGGGTCTTTAAACTCATTCCCATCGCTGTCTGCCAAGATTGCTACTCCCTTTGTTAGCAACTTTTTCATAATGAACGGACTTTCCCAGGTTGGTCTGAATTTTCCTCGTATGTCCGGCACTCCCGGCCTCATCATCTTAAAGACCAAATCCCCTTCTTTCAATGGGTGCTTTCGTACCTTCTTGCCAAAGGACCGAGCTAGTCTCTTCTGACAAACCTGATTGTGATAATAGGCTCTCAACCTATCTTCATCCAATAGATTCAACTGCAACAATCGCTGTTGTGCCCATTCTGTCTCTGGAATCTCGGCTTCTATGACTACCCTTAAGGATTTTAGCTCAATTTCAACCGGCAGAACTGCTTCGGTTCCGTATACCAGGGAGAACGGTGTCGCCCCCGTAGAGGTTCTGACTGTGGTTCTATAACCCCAGAGTGCAAAAGGTAGCTTTTCCGCCCAATCTTTATAGCTCTGAACCATCTTGGCCAATATTCTTTTCATATTTTTGTTTGCAGCTTCAACCGCACCGTTAGCTTGAGGACGGTAAGGAGAAGACTTGTGATGCTGGATTCCGTACTTCTGAAGTATCTGTTTAGTTTCTGCTAAGAATTGCACCCCATTATCAGATACAATATGCTGTGGGAGGCCATATCGGCATATCAAATTTCGCTCAATGAACTTAGCCATATCCTTAGCATCAATCTTCTTGAAAGATTCAGCTTCGACCCACTTAGTGAAATAATCAATGGCGACTATAATGAACCTGTGCCCATTAGACGCGGTAGGACATATCTCACCTATGATATCTATCCCCCAAGCTGCAAATGGCCATGGAGATGTCAAATTATGTAGCTCTGAAACTGGGACATGCCTTAAATTCGCGTATTGCTGGCATAACTGGCATTGCTTCACATATTTTGAACAATCCGTATCCATTGTAAGCCAATAGAATCCTTGACGCATGATCTTCTTCGCTAAGGCTAAGCCATTCATGTGAGCTCCGCAGACTCCGGCATGAACCTCTTCCATAACCTTTTCAGCTTCTTTCTCCGCCAAACATCTTAACTGGATACCATCGACTTGTCTCTTATACAAAGTGCCATTTACACTGATGAACTGAGTGGACAACTTTCGAATCATCCTTTGGTCTTTCTCAGTGGCTTCCTCTGGAAAAATTGACCGTTCTAAATAATTCTGAATGTTATAGTACCAAGGGTTTCCATCAGTGGCCCCAACATCCATCACCTGCTCAGCTTCAAAACAAGGTTTTTCCGAGCTAGAGATTAGCACGGGTTTCATAGTAACCCCTATTGGGTTATCCCACATGGACACCAATGTCGCGAGAGCATCGGCCAATTGATTTTCATCCCTGGGGGTGAAGTGAAAAGTGCAAGTCTCAAACTGGCTGCTCAACATTCTCAAGTGCTTTACGTAAGGTAACAATCTCTCTTCTTTAACTGACCATTCCCCTCTGATCTGATGAATTACTAATGAAGAATCTCCGAAGACTTCTGTGGTCTTTGCCCCCAGAGCCAGCAGTGCTTCTAATCCGAAGATGCAAGCTTCATATTCTGCTTCATTATTGGTCGCCTTGTACCTCAATTTTTTGGCTAACGGCAGCTTTTCACCATCCGGGGTCGTAAGAATGATCCCTGCTCCTACCCCTTTACTGTTAACTGCCCCATCAAAGAACAATTACCACCCTTGTACTGCTATGGCCATGACATCTTCATCTGGGAAATTATATTCGAATTGGTCTCCCTCAATAGGATGCTCAGCCAAGAACTCAGCTACAGCTCTTCCTTTAATGGTTTTCCTGGTGATGTATTCGATATCGAACTCCTGCAATAGTAGTAACCACCTTCCCATCTTTCCCAGCAAAGAGGGCGCTTCCTGAAGGTACCTAAGCGGGTTATGCTTAGCAACCGCTTGTACACTGAAGGAATGAAAATAGTGCCACAACTTCTTAGAAGCCTAAACAATTGCTAAGCAAATCTTTTTCCCTTCCACATATTTGGCTTCATATGTCAGGAATTTCTTGCTAAGATAGTAAACAGCAAACTCTACCCCAAAGTCATCCTCCTGGGCCATCATGGCACCCACTGAATTGTCTTCTACTGCCAGATACAAGATTAATGGTTTGGCACGTTGTGGTGGTCTTAAGACTGGTGGATTCAAGAGATAATCCTTAATAGTGTCAAAGGCCAATTGACAATCATTATTCCACGCCACCGGCTGATTCTTCCTGAGAAGCTTAAAGATGGGCTCACACACCGAAGCCAATTTTGCAATAAACCGACTGATGTACTGAAGCTTTCCTAAGAAACTTCTAACTTCTTTCTCTTTCTGAGGCACTGGCATCTCCCTAATGGCTCTGACTTTATCAGGATCCACTTCAATTCCTCTCTGGCTTACCACATGGCCCAGCAGCTTACCTGAGGTAACTCCAAAAATGCACTTCTTGGGATTGAGGCGCAGATCATACTTATTGATCCTTTGAAAGAACTTCACTAAAGCCTCAAAGTGACCTTCTCGGGTCGCTGACTTGATCATCATGTCGTCAACATACACCTCCACTTCTTTGTGGATCAAGTCATCAAGAACTCTAATGGCCATTCTCTGATAGGTTGCTCCTGCATTCTTTAATTCGAAAGGCATGACCCGATAAGCAAAAGTACCCCATTCGGTGATGAAAGCTGTCTTGATCCGATCCACTATCTTGTTAAGGATTTGATTGTACCCTGCGTACCCGTCCACGAAGCTGTACATCATACAAGCAGCGGCACTATCTACCAGCACATCAATATGAGGGAGAGGAAAATCATCTTTCGGACAGGCTTTGTTCAGGTCCCGATAGTCCACGCATACTCGAACCTTTCCATCCTTTTTAGCCACGGGAACTACATTAGCTAGCCACATCGGGTATTTAACCTCCAGTAGAAACTTAGCCTCAATCTGCTTATGGATTTCCTCTTTCACCTTCTGAGCCCATTCCGGCCTAAGTCTTCTGAGCTTTTGCTTGACCGGTTTACTTTCTGGGTACGTTGGAATGGCATGTTTGGCTACATCTCGATCAATTCCCGGCATGTCCTCGTAGGTCCAGGCAAAGACTTTTTCATATTTTTTTAATATTCTCTCAAATTTTAGCCTCTCTTCAGGAGTTATGTCTGATGCTATCAAAATTTCCTTTGGATTCTCCAAAGTTCTGAGATTAAATGCAGTTGTGTTAGTTGAGTTAATGTCAAAAATGAATGCATCATGTTTATGATCATGAGGAATGAAATCATCAGAAACATCACACAAGTAAGCAAAGTTGTTCATCTCATTGATGTAATTAGAAACATTAACATTGTCATTAAAAAGTTCTGGCATAAAAATAGTATCTAAATAACTATTGTCTTCATCCCCTGTCGATGATGTCATTGCAGCGGACTGGGCTTTGACTTCTTGGCTTAGTGGAGGCTTTTCAACTACCTCCGGTGAAATCTTCAAATCTTTAAATTTCAGCTCTGGCTCTACCATCTTTTCCTTTCCCTTAAGTCTGATAGCTAATAGCTTATCAGTAACAATCTCCTCAGGCTCATCCCTGTCCCAGACACTGCACTGAGTCATGATCTCCTCATCCCAGAAGTTCTCTGCAGACTTGATAACTCCAACATCCCAGTCGAAGACGTCATTAAAGATTTCAAACCCCGGAACGATCTTTCCATCTACACATAGAGGCTCCTCCTCTCCCATGTAAGCACAGATCGAAGATAAGGGGACAAAACTCTCTGAAATGTGGGGGATCTTCTCCGACACTTTCTTCTTACCATGCTCTCCTTTGTAGCCCAGACCCTTCCGATCTTTCTGGCCTTGTGTGGTGATAGCATCCTGCAGCCCTTGCGAGTTTTTACCCAGACCAACCCCTGGGAGAAAGTGCATCTTCTTCATCATATTCACCACTTGAGGACTATCTACCAAGCCCTGCTCCTCTCCTATCATCGATATATGAAAACCACTGAATGGCTGATTAGAGATCCCCAAGGCAGACACTTGGTTTTCTCTAGCTGCTTTAATAGTCACCACCTCTCCTCCATGAGGTATCTTAATCATCTGGTGTAGGGTAGAGGGCACTCCTCCCAATTTATGGAATTGTGGCCTTCCAAGCAGAGTTGAGAAATTCGCCGGGATAGGCAAGACCACAAATTCTGTTTCTGTCTCGATAGGCCCAGTCCTGACCAGAGCTCTGAAAGTTCCCGATGCTTGTCTTCAAGAATTGTCATAGGCTGTGATGGTTAAATCAGACTTGCTCAACATGCTTTCATTTAGCCCAAAAGCCTGAAGTGCAACTAGAGGGCAAACATTTATGGATGAGCCATCATCAACCATAACACAAGCGGTATGCTTGTCATTAATTTGAGCCTTGATGTACAACGGCCGATTGTGATTGTGGCCCTCTACCGGTAAGTCTGCATCAGAAAATACCAGTTTCTCTCCAGATCCCCCTTTTATAAGGTCTAGCAGCTCAGATGGAGAAATTGCAGTGGCTACAGTGGACTTACTCAATGCCTCAACTAATTTCTGTCTGTGGGAGGGAGACTGTCTCAAAAGGTCCCAAATTGATATCTGAGCTGTGGTCTTTTTCAACTGCTTTACTATGGCACTTTCTTCCAGCTCCTTTTCTGCATGTGATTGCACTGGGTCATGCGGCTTCTCAACTTCTGGGACCACTCTCCCACTTCTTGTTACAGCCTCAACTCTTTCCTCCTCTTCCGAATCCCATGGATTCGCGAATTCTCCATCTTTCTCTTCATCTTCTTCATCTCCACTCTCACTAGTGGACCAACAGTCTATCGTCGCCATGGGAATCCCTTCTTCACTTGCCTCAGGGCGAGTGATAGCGACATACTCATTTTCGTATAAATCCTGCATCACATACCATTCTGGTAGGCTAGACCCAACCATAAAGACAGGTGGTGGCACAGTATTGAAATGAGCCTTCTTCTTGCTTTCTCTCTTTTCAGGATCGGTGATCTGCTTGTTGTCAATTAGATCTTGGACCCGATGCCTTAGCGTTATACAATCATCTGTCAAATGCCCGGTATGTTGGTGAAATGCATAATATTCATTTTCCTTGTGCCCTGGCTGCCCCTGGGTCTTGGCCGGCCTAGGTGATAGGGGTCGCAGTTTTCCTTCTTTTACTAGCCTCTTCAGCACCCATGATAAAGGCCTACCCAAGTTGGAGAAATACCTCTGACTTACACCTGTTGCAGACACCTCAGCTGTCTTCCCACCTCTGTTACCGCTGCTTGAACTTGCTGGCTTGGCTGTCCCCTAATTGCTGTATCCCTTCCTGGTATAGGACTCGCTGTTTGCCCTCTTGGCTAAATATTCTCCTTCTGCTTCTATGGCAATGTCCTTCAAGGACTCCCAATCCTTGAGTCCCTTCATTTTCAGTCCATCTCTCAAGTAAGGGCTGGCATTTCGAATGAATAGTTGGATCTGATCAGAAGTGTCCGGTTTGCGTTTTATCTCCATAACCCGGTTCCTCCATCGAGTAAGGTACTCATGGAAGGACTCTCTAGCCTTCTGCTGTAGCAACTTGAGATCTTTCAAAGTGACCTCCATTCTGGTACTGCAATCGTACTGCTTAAGAAACTCTTCGGTTAGCAAGTCACAATGCTCCTTGGACCTCCTCTCAAGCCCATGGTACCAATCAATAGCAGCTCCTGTGAGACTCAAGCAGAAATACTCTATCTTTTGCTTTCTTGTTAAGGTCGTTCCCTTCATGACCAGCGAGTATTTCTTGATGTGTGCAGCAGGGTCAGAGGTGCCATCAAATTTTTGGATATCAGGCATCTTGAAGTTCTGGGGGATCAAATCATCACCATCGAGCTCTCGATCCTCGGGATTCATACCCCTTCTAATCGCCATCATCCTGGTCATAGCCTCAAATTTCTCCTCCATCTTCCTCCACATTGCTTCCTCCAGCTTGGGTGACTTTCCCTTTGCTACCATCTGTTCTTCTTGCTCCTCTTCCCATAAGTCAACCTCAGACCTATGTCCTTCTCTACGCTCTACAAGTGCTGGTGCTCTTTGCTCAACCACATGTGGGTCAGCTACAGCAGGGGGTCCTATCTCACAGCCCCTTGTTCATCTTGCCCCCTTACAGGAGCAGCAGCTTGTTGCCCTGCAAGTGGAGCTAAGGTTGTTGCAAGATTGCCCATCATGGCCATCATTCTGGCCTCAAACTCCTCCATTCTTCTTCCCACTTCTTCGGCAATCATAGCCCTGGTTGCATCAGACCCACTGGCTGGATTAGACATACTTGATGATTCTGAAGAGAAAATCTCACTACTATCTGAAAGAGAATCTGTGCTCCGATACGGCACTAGCTCTGGTAACCCCAAGAGTGGAATCCTTCTCAACCGACCGTCGGGACCCCTAAACCACCCGGGCGAATCTATGATGGCCTAAATAAATACATCTCGTTAGGATGATGCATGATTGAGATGCAATGCATGGTCGTGCTAATGCAACATAGACAAACACATGCAAGCAGATAGATCCTTCCAACCTTATTGCCCCCAGACACGAGGTAGCATAGTCTCTTTCCTAGGTGGGCTTTATCCAAGGGTTAACAGGGAACCCTTTAGACGCATATGGTGCACGGTGGAAAATCGGCAGCATAACAGCTCTTATCTAATGTACACACGTATGAGTGTTTGGCCATTATGTATTTAAACACCTCAATTAAACTAAGATGGGCCCATCGGGGCATGAAAGCCTTTGATGAAGACCATTTAATTTAACTGATTTTGTTCAATATATGATGGCCCAGGTAGCAAGCACGGTATTACGGTACATTTCACCTAGTGGAAGTATCTATTGCCATTACATGAGCTTTGGTCAAAGGGTGGTGTTACTTTAGGGCTACCCAAGCATGGTCCCTGCCAACGGGTCTAGCACATCACGAGCATAACGACCGATTGGGTCACCATTTGATATACCATAAGGTACGAGGTTTGGGCTGGTGATTATCCTTAACACTTCCCTAAATTGAGTGAAAATAGGGTCGTGCTTCGGGAACGCACCGGGGCTAGAAAAGGGACCAAACTAGCATAAATCTAAGGCTCTAATGATATGTAATGCAGTTTCGAAAAGAGATGAAATTTTTATAAAACTCAATTGTAAATTTTAGCCAAGGTATTTTCGAAGGGAAGTCTCTAATGTCCCCAGTGGAGTCGCCACTGTGACGCGCGTCGAACCTTGATGCCTCCCGAAAACCCGCCTTAGGGCGATCGGGAGAGGTTCATAAAAACTTGTAAGGTATTTACAAGCTGCGTCTATTTTGGGCAACAAAGAGGTTTCTTGGAGTTGCCACCAAATAGAACATTGGGAAGGGTCGTCTAGCCTCATCGAGCCTAAGACGGCGCATACATATCCATCTTGGACTAACCAGAGAGATTTTGGAGATCTCAGCCTCTACCCCCTGGAGCCTAGGATTGTAATCGTTGAGCCCAAAGACCAGAGAAAGTTCGGGACTCCCCATTTATTCATACCTTGGCTAAGTTTATAATCAAGTTTTGAATTTAATATTTCATCCCATTTCTCATTCAATTTTTCATGCAATTTAAGTAAACGCATATCAAACATATAAATAAAGTGGTAAATAAAATAAATGAAAGCAAAATAAATTACAATAAAACTAGGGGCGGAATACAACCCCCATTTGTAAATAAAATACAACTCATGCAAAAATCGGGTTATTTATTAAAAATAAGGACATTGGTCCTCTCATGCATAATTAAAGAAAACAATTTTAAAGTGACAATTTATTTTGGGGAAAAAGCTAGGACATTGGTCCCATTTTTATTTAGAAAAAAAATCAAATTAATTAATATAAATATTTTTGTGATTTTTTAATTAACGTGCATAAAAATAAATTTATTATTACAAATTACATAATAAAATGAACCCAAATGAAAACAAAATAATGAAAACAATAAAAATTGACAACATCCAAATGGATCTTCAAATCTTCATGGGTTCCCACTTGATATGGAAAAGACTCACACATAAAAAATAAGTGTTGAAATAAAAGAAACAAATAAAAGCCATGTTAGTAATAAAAATGAGTTAAACATACTATAAAAATAAAGAAAATAAAAAATCATCATGTATGACAAACCAATTAAAATGATATAATAAAAATATGCAATTTAACAAATTAACAATTTAACATGCATATAAAATATAAAATAATGATAATAGAATTCAACACGCATAAAAAACATGAATAGAAAATGCAAACATACAATTCAGCATGTGTAAAAATATAAAATAATAACAACAATATCCAACATGTATAAAAAGCAAAGGTAATAATAAAAATCAGCATGTATAAGAAATAAATAATAATAGTAATAATAAAAATAAACAAGAACAAGGATAATAATAATAATACTAATGATGGTAATAACTACAATAATAATAATAACATAATAATACCATAGAATATGAACAATCAAATGAGAAATAAAAATAAGAAATAATGATATGAACAAATTAAAAAAAAAAGAAATAAGAAGTAAAAATATGAACAATTAAATAATAGATCTAAAAGAATTTACATGATAATTAATTGAATAAAAGCAAAAGAATAAAAAGAAGAATAAAATAATAGAACTAAAAGAATTTACATGTTAATTAATTAAATAAAAAAGAAATGAAATTAAAAATCAAACTAAGAAATTGAGCCAAGAATGTTTACCCTCAAAATTGATCTTGAAGAAATGAAGGTAGATGATCCAATTCCTTGTCCTGTTTTGAAAAAAAATGATTAGAAGAAAAAATAAAATATTGAAAGATAATTTTTACTCAAGAACAAACAATTAGTTTATTTGTCTTAAAGTAAAAAGTTGTTAATTGAAAATAAGAAAAATTCTCAAGAACAAAAATTGTTATTTTTTGTCTCAAGAATTGCTGGAAATTCCTTTAGAAATTGAGAAAATTTGGTTGAGAGAAGAGAGAAGAAGAAAAAAAAGTTTTCTAAAAAAAATCCCCCCTAATTCTCTCTCCAAAATCCTTTTTTATTTCCCCCAAAATTCAGATTTTTTAATTAAAGAAATTAAATTAATTTAATTCCCATAACTCAAAAAACAACTAAATTTGAAAAGTTGGAAGATAGAGGGATTTTAGAATTGAATTATGCAAAAAAAATGAGTTAAAAAGCATTTAAAATGAAGAAATTATGACCAAAAAAATGGAAAAAGGGCGAAATGGGGCGTCAGGGGGCGCACTGCACTGAAAAGCACAGCTGTGCTTTCGAGAAAAGCACGGCTGTGCTTTCGCGTGCGCTCATGCTGTGCAGCACAAAGCACAGCTGTGCTTTCAAAGAAGCACAGCCGTGCTCGAAGAAGCACAGTCGTGCTTTCAAAGAAGCACAGCCGTGCTTTTTCAGGCAGAATTTTTTTTTTTTTTTAAATTTCTATGAAAACACAATAATTTAAAAACTAACTTTTTATCCCAAAATAATTTTTAAAACATATTTAAAATATTTTTAAAATACATTTTTATTCATTCCTCACAAATCAAAACGACAAGGAAACTATCACTTCCAACTTTCATTATTTTTGCCTATTAATCGGCACATTTAATTTCATTATCGGGTAATCCTGATCAAGGCTACTCGGGACTCGGTGTCTACAGTGATGTTAGTTGACATTTGATTTGTCAATTTATTAATACGTTCTTCCAAATTATGGTTGGGTTGTTTTGTATAAAAAATGACTCTTCAAGAATGCATACATGGATCTTATTGCCTTACTTGATGATGGTGAAGTTCGTTGGGTTAAATATGTTGAGTTATTTTGAAGTTAGCATTTAACTTTTTCAATGAAATATTTTTCTTGTTGGACAGGATATAGCTTATTATAAACATAGACAAATGAGAAAAAAATGTGGAATGGCACAGCTAGCATAAAGCTGTTAGTTCACTTGATTTATTTATTTATTTATTTTTATGGCACTTTCATAGTTACATGGCGAACTCCTTGTGTGTTTCTTATTCTGCAGAGATGTGGGCAATGACAGCTATATGGACAATGGATGCTATCATGTTTGTGTTATTCACTCTTCGTCCACTTTTTCATGGTATCATGCCTGTGCAAATGCTATTGATGAAGAATGACAATTGTTGTTGAAATTGCTACTAAAATTATAGAATTATTTATAGTTTGGGAGTTTGTTTTGTTTTGTTTTGTTTAGTTGGGATAATAAATTATTTGTGTCATGTGCATTAGGGATATGCGAAGCAGTTAGTTTTTTTATACTTTTTTAGTATAGTACATTCGATGCTTTGTTTAATTTGTATTACATTATTGTTACTTTTTTATTTTAATGAATGCATTTTCAATTATATTATTTTTATTAATTTTTATACTATTGATAATTTTATTATTTAAAAATTAAAATAAATAAAAAAATAAAAATTTCATAAATTTAGCGACGGAAGATTTGTTTCCGTCGCTAAATTTAGCTAAGGAAGATTTGATTTTGTCGCTATTTAGCACGAAAACTTGTATTATGTCGCTAAATTAGCGACGGAATTGAAGTTTCCGTCGCTAAATTTAGCAACGAAAAATTTTTCATCTCTATTTTTAGCAACGGCCGCCATAGTGATGGAACTTCTTCGTTGCTAATTTTTGTCGCTATTTGTAATTAGCAACGGAATTTTGTCGCTAATCTATTATTTTCTTATAGTGATTTGTATTCTGCACAATGACTCGTTAATAATAATAATCATAATTCACACCACCACCTTCAGTCTGAATGACGACTCAAGAGTGAAAGTCACGATTTCTAGTCTCCATAACGACTCAACGATTATAATCACAATCCACAACACCAATCAACTTTAGTCTTTATAACGACTCAAGGGTGGTGATCACTCCATCAACTTCAATCAAGCATCCAACTGTTCTTCAGGAAACAATCAAACGTCCTCCAAGAGGCAACTGTGCTCCAAGGAACAATCAATCGTCCTCCAAAGGGCAATTGTTCTTCAAGGAACAACCAATCGTCCTTCAGGGGGCATCTATTCTTCTAGGAACACTCAACTGCCCTCCAGGGGACACCCATCCAATATCAGTATCAGTTCAACAGGAATGTAACACGCCAAAAGATGATGTCAATCAATCACCAAAAGTGTGATGTAACACGTTAACAAGCTAGCGTTAATAAAACTCGTCACAACGCCATCAAAGCAAGAAGGTGGCAGCCTCAGGTACATGCCTCTTTCCTTCACTCTGAATTTTGGCTCATCTAGACACTAGCACACTAGTCTCTCCAAAATTGGGGGCAATTGTAGACACTGGGTCCCAAGATAGCCCAGATCAGAGTTACCTAATGAGAACATTGATACCTATTTTATAGGTGGAGAACGAGAAAATTGATTTTCACCTCAGGATTTCACAACTTTTGGACCTGTTTCACAAAAATTCATCTTATTTTTCAACTATTTTCTGTGAAATTCCAAGAAAAATACTGAGTATTTTCTTTCTCTTAAGAGATCAATACATTGAGGGTAATATTCTGGGTCCCCAAATCCATTTAATGATGCCTCAATTTCAAAATATGGCATAGTATATATATCTTGGATGAAAATATGATCTTACTAATTTGTGTTATTTTTATTGTTTTCATGCGAAATTCCGTTCATAAATTGATTTTAGCATGATTCTGAGAAAATGAGATAAGAATATGTGATGCAATGCATGAAACAAAAAGCTTAAATGTTCATCCATGGAGTTTTTATGTTTTTTTTTTTTTTGCATTCTGGAGCCGTCCGATGGGAAGAAGGCCTGCCCGACACCCGTCGCTTAAGCAACGGATGGGTCATCGCAGTGCTTTCTTTTCCCCATCTGTTATCTCCTTCGACGGCCGTCCCTCACTTCCCTCAGGCCGTCCCTCACTTTATCTTTCTTCTTATTGTTCCATTTGTTGTTTTCAATTACTTCAATGCCATGTTTTGCATGACAATTTTTTCTATGTGCTATTTCTCATGTTATTTTATCATATTATATTTTATTCCTTTAATTCCATTATTATGATTGTTTATTTCAACTTTTTTTTATATAATTTGACTAACTTGTTACTTTCTTTTGTTTCTTTATTTGGCATCTAATATTTCTTTTTTATGAGCATTACTAATGGATGGAGATTTAAAAGGAATAGGAATAGGATATTTTTTATTTGTCCCTTTATTTATTCCTTTTTTCAGTTATTTAACATTTCCGTAGCTTACTTTTACTTATTATTTGATTTTGGCTTATAATAAAATTAATCTAATGTTCGTTAATATAAAAAATTATAAAAAGATTTTGATGAATAAAATTGGGTTTTTCTTCAAATAGGACGAATGTCCTAGTTTTCTTTCCAATAAAACACCACCAAAAAGAGTTATACTTTTTTGTAAATATGTATGCGGGAACCAATGTCCCCACCTTGAATAAATTTCCCGTTTTATGCATGGTTTATTTTACTTTATTTGGTGGGGTTGTATTCCTCCCCCTTTTTCCATTATAAGTTAATTTTGTTTATTGCTTTCATTATCGCTTTTCTTAAATGCTTGGATGCGCTTTAAATTAACTGCATAATCACGTGAGAAGAGAAACAGAAATTTAACTTAAAAACTTAATTATAACTTTAATTAAGGTATAAGTAAGGGTGAGGTCCCGAACTCTCTCTAGTATTGGGCTTCATGAGGTTAGATGACCCTCCCAATATTCTTTTGGGTGGCAATTCCAAAATACTCTCTTGTTGCCAAAAATAGACACATACGCATGGTCTTAGGCTCAACAAGGCTAAATGAACTTTTTCAATGTTTTATTGGGTGGCGACTCTGAAACACCTCTTGTTGCCTAAAATAGACGCACTCGTAGTTTGACTAATCTTCACGAGTTTAATGAACCTCTCTCGGACCATAAAAGCAGGCCTCCAAGAACCATAAGGCTCAACTCACGTCACAGTGCATAAGCGATATGTACACGAAATTACACAAAACATATATGCAAAGAATATTACGCATAGAATTTACAGGTTTAAGCGTGTCAAATATATTTGTGAAAAACTATATGTGCAAGGTAATCATAAGAACTATATGCTTGATGGCAAAAATATATAGACCATGCCCTAGGAGGTTATGGGATCCGATTATAGATGCGCTTTGGTTGCTGTCCCACGAATTTCCCCTTCAAAACTCCATTTTAAAGTAAATTTTAGGCAAGTGTCCTCTGGGTATTGTCTTCTTCCTGAGTTCTCTTATTGTTTCAAATGAGGTAATCCGTCTCTGTTGTCTTTGGGCTGAAAATAGCCTACTCCTTCACCAATTGCCCTCATAGTTGATGTTCTTCAAAACTCGGACAAGGTTCACCTTGGTTCCCATATTCTGTCCAGTGATATCTTAAAGATGACCCATCTACGTGTATACTTTCTGCTGGGAACTGTGAAATATCGGGGCTTGTGCTCCCACACCCCCATTTTATGCATCAAGGGTCATGCCCCCTGCCTGAAGAATTGTAGGTGTTGTTGCTGCTGTTATGCCATCGTTGTTGCCACTACCGCCTTGGAATTTATTCTGGTTTAACAATATATTACTATGCTCACCATAGGTTTCTCTTGATGAGTTAATCATATGTTCAAGCTTAAGTTATGTATTCATTTTAATCATATAGCAATAACAGTAATCATCGCCTGACATGTAATGCAAAAACATAGGTTTCATTCAATCTCAGGGGTAACACTTTGTGTGCATCCGAATCCTATCATCAATCAGCTCTCGCGATTTTTCTTGATTGAACATTTTCACTCAACCCCTAATTTTTGCCTAGGGCATATTTTCCCGATTTTCACCCTAGCGGGATGCCCAATTTTAGCAAGCCACCTCTTTTTTTATTATTCTCTCAAATTTTACTTACTTCCAGAGTCATAACGAATGAAATTAAGATGTTTTTTTTCTTTGAGATCGAATAAAGCAATGTGTATTAAATTAACATCTCATGAGTTATGATTAATACCATGCATGATGCAATAAAAATGAGACATTGCATACATAAGAAAGCCCATATTATTAACACAGTTAGAGAAACATATGCATTATCATTACATAGTTTAGGAACATATGTTACTTCATCAAAAAGTGGCTTAGGTCCCGTTTCCTTCTACTATACATAGAGATTGCTGAAAGTTCACTCGCACTTCAGGCTTCCCCTTCTCTAGATGGTGCTCCCAAGATTGGTAATGATACCTATATCCTGCAACTTCCTAACTGCTTCTCATTTGAACTGAGTGGGTGATGGCTAAATATTTACATGCCATATGAATCTAGGGGTACATACCATTTTGGTAAACCTGAATTTATCATGAACACGGGTGGTGGAGGTATAACATTATTATAGGCTATCTTTTTCTCCCTTTTTTCGGGTCATGAATCTATTTGTCATTAATAAGGTCCTGGACCTAATCTTGCAAAGTTTGGTAATTATCAGTCAAATGACAAGTATGCTGATGAAAAGTATAGAATTGGTCTGATTTATGGCTTGGCGCTCCTTAATTCCTAACTAGTCTCAAAATTAGAGATTGTAGCTTCCCCTTTTTACGAGCCACCAGCACCCAAGACAACGGTTTTCCCAAATTATAGTACCGCCTTTGCACTATCTCAGTAACGAATACGTTGACTATCTTTCCAGTGTCAACACTATCGTAACCTGCCGGTTACCAGCTTAACCTCTGCTATTTTGACCATTTGCCTTCTTAGCTAAGCACTCCCTTTTGGTTTCATCAACAATATCTTTTGATTACTCCTTTGAGGCTGTATCATTATTGATTCTTCTTCTTCCTCCTCTTTCTATATAAAGTCCTCTTATAGGGCTTGCTCTTTTCCTTTTCCCTATTCCATTAGCAAGCAATACAGTTGCCATGTTCCTGGACACGATGATAGATGGTGGTATCATAACCACTACTGCCAAAGTCTCATCGGTCATAGCTAGTCAGACCTGTGTAGCCGTAGGTGCTAAGGGCTTTCCAGATGCAAGTGACAGCTTAGCTGCCATCTCATTGATCATAGTCATAACCCTCCTTTCCAAATCTTTAAACCTTTTTCCCATATCTTGAAGACTAGAAACAATGACCTGTTATGATAGATCAGACATTTCTGCCATTTTTACGTGTGTTGGTAATCGTTCTAAGGCATTATCCGCTGTGCTATTTGTACTCGAACCTGAACCTAATGTTGAATCCTATACTGTTCCTGATTGTGATATATTGGATGCTAAGATGTTTTGATAAAATGACCGTCGGGATCTCTAAGCCACCTAGTAAATAATCTACGATGGCTTCAAAATCAAGGGGAGTTAGAATAAAGCATGTGAAAAAATTTATGCACATTATGAGATGTACACATAAAAAATTATATAAACAAACTGAAACACACACATTCTATTATATAGTGAAAATTATACGCATAGAATGTACATGTTTTACATGGTAAAAATTTTACATAAAATGAAAGGTTCATGTTTTAATTATTATTAGATTTATAAAAATTTTAAGCATGTCATGTATATGTGCAACACAGATAAAGACATGTAAAAGAATAAGGAAAACACCTCCCAACCTTATCACTCCCACTTCAGGGGTCTTACGGTCTCTTTCCTAGGTGAGCTTAGTCCATGGGTGGTCAACGGAGAACGCAATGGACATGAATGGTGTACGATGGAAAGCCGACAACATAACCTCTCTTTATTAAAAGCGCATGCCGATTGATTTTGGCTATTGTGTATTTAAATAATCCAAGTAAACTAAAATGTGCCTATCGGGGCATGAAAGCCTTTGATGAGTGGCATCTAAATCTATTTGGATTTATTCATTACATAAAGGCCCACATCACAAGCAATGTATTATGGTGCATGCCTCCTATGGGAAGTTTCTATGCCATTACATGAGTTTCAGTTTGGTAATATAGCTTTAGGGCTACCCAATCACGATCCCTACTAACAGTCAAACTCATCATGAGTATAGCGACCGGTCGGGTCATCATTTGATATATCAAATGGTGTAAGGCTTGGGCTGGTGATTATCCCTAATCACCTCCCCATATTGAGTGAACGTAAGGTTGTGCTTCGAGAATGTACTAAGGTTAAAAGAGGGACGACTAACTTAATTTTAAGGCCCTAGCATCAATGCAATGCAGTTTATTTCTAAAAAAGATAAAATTACTTAATCTTAAATCCATTTATATTAAATTAGCCAAAGGTAATTTCAAAGCAAAATCTCATGGGTCCCCAGTGAAGTCACCACTGTGATGCGCGCCGAACCCCCGTATTAGTATTCTACCTGTACTTGAAAGTCCACTTTCAGGACCCAAGGCCAAATGAAGGTTCTTAACTCGTGAAGGTCGTTTACTAAGTAATGGATGAAGACTCCCATCCAATTTTGCCAATCCTTAACTCTTAAAAGGTCTAGATTGAAATTTTAGGGGCCTATTCCACTGTTAGTTATTGACCTATGAGAACATCAGTTGGGCACCACAAGGTAGCTTTAATAGGAGTTGCCACCCAATAGAACATTAGGAAATTAGTTCCAACCTTATGAAGCCAAAACTAGAGATGGTTCGAGACTTCACTCTTATTTATACCTTTGGTTAGTGTTATACAAATGAGTTTTGAGATTAATTATTTTATCTCTTTTCTCATGCGAGTTGTTATGCTAGAAAAAGTAAGGGTGCATTCATTCATGTTGGAAAGCTATAAAAGCTTATTATAATGAAAGCCGTAAAGCATGGTATAGAAAAGCAGTAAAAATTATAAAATGTAAATGAAAATAAAGATAAAATCGTACATATATCAGAGAATTAATTGAATATTATTTTAAGTGGGAACATCGGTTCCCACGTGCAATTATTATAAGAAAAGATGATTTTAATTATGTACATTTTGAGAAAACGGAGATGAATGATTCCATTTATTGTGAAAAAGGTATACATCAATTTATATACAAAAGCTATTTACAATTTAAATAATCATAATTTGTGTGTGTTTTTATGATACAAAAATAGGACATTTGTATTGACTTATTAGAAAAAACCCCAATTAATTAGTAGAAATAGTTTTGGAGTGATACATTTGCCACAGCCTTCTGCCTCCAACTCAGGTATGTGTGTGTGGCAGTGAAAAATGTAGAATAAATGCTTAGTATTGAATAAAAATGATATATATATATATATATATATATATAGGCAATATAATATTCATATAAATATAAGAATATATATATATGAGGAAATATAAATATACAGTAATGGTGTAATATATATCATGTAATATAATATATAATATATAAATAGTATATACAATGTAAATAAATAAATGTATATAAAAGAAAATAGCGCTAATAAATAAATATATGCATATATATGCGCATATGCATATATATATATAACTGATATATTTATTTATTATAAAATAAATGCGGCAATAAAAACATAGATAAAACAAGTTAATAAAAATACATGATACAGTCCGAAATTCATGCAGAGGCAATAGAACACGTATACTAAAGCATTTAAATAGATTGTGAATTAAATAATATATAATAAAGTAAAATGAATTAACAAAATTAATATATTAACAAATACAAGAACATAAATAATAATAATAATAATAATAATAATAACAATAATAATAATAATAATAATAATAATAATAATATACTAGTAGTAAGATAATAATAATAATAATAATAATAATAACAATAATAATAATAATAATAATAATAATATACAAACTAAACAAATGCATAAAGGAGTGCAGTGTGTGAGAATGAACAACGTTGGCCAAAATAGGGGAGCATTGCATGCAGATCACGCAAAAGCCACACAAAGCAAGGAAAGAAAGGAAAAGAAAATAGGGGGCCAAAATCATGCAAACCGTGCAAGAAGAAAAACAAATAAGATAGGATATAGGGGAAAGAGACCAACGAGGAGGCCTAGTCAGGCCATGCGCCGTCATTCCAAGAGCTGGAACGAGACCATGGCTAAAGGCAGCCAAACTTCCTTCTAAACTTTAAGCCCTGAAATCCAATGTTTAATGCATGATTGATGTCACAAATCATTGAAAACACATATATTCTTAAAGTAAACTTGATTTTGACATGAAAGAAAGAAAATCACAAAAGCTTAGTTCTAGAGAGAGAAAAATAGGGGATGATGAAGAAGATGAATAGTAATTTTCACTTTTATTGTTTTTAGCTATTTTAATTTATAAAAATTATCACAAACATTAAATAAACTAAAGACAAGATGAAAGGAACAATTATTACACAATATTATCAATAGAAATCCAGAATTAAAGAGATTAAAGATTAAGCTAAAAACATATATATTTACAAACTAAAATTTGATTTTTTACACTGTCTAGAGATTCAAGCTTTTTATATTACCTTCAGTTTTGTGAGCTCAAGATCAAGAGAATCTTACACCTAAGTTTTTCTCTGTGTTTGGTTTGGTTTCTTTTAGTTCATGCTCTCCGTTCTCTGTAATTTTTCTTTTCTATCTCTCTATTTCTTTTCTTTGTTTTTCAGGTATGTTCAGAGAATCTCCTCCCCTTCTCTCTATATGAGTCCCCCTTTTTTATATAAACCACCATGAGCCTTAAATCCCCAAGATAAGAGTTTGAAAAAGCAGGAAAAATATCTAATTAATTTTTAACCTCTATTTTCTAAATTTAGGAAATCTAAAAAACTAGGGAAATAAAACCTAGTCACTCCTGTAACTTAGTGAGCTACAGAAGTGGCTGGAAAAATGAAGAGTCAAAATTGCCCTTTCTGGGTCTCATAGAGGCGAGTCACAGCCTTGGGCGTGACTCAGTGGGGAAGAACACGCGGGCCAAGACGTGAAACGCGTCCCTGGCCGCGATATTCAACAAGCCACAGTCTTGACCGTGGCTCAACTCAAATTTTTTTTTCTTTTTTTATCCTCATTGGGTAATCCTGACAAAAGCTACATCAGGACGCAACGTCTACAGATGGGTTCTCCTTCTTTTTCTTCAAGGGTGAACAAAATCCTTGATTCTCCTAAGACTTAGGAAGATCCCCTCCACTACAAGAAATTGACAGAATAATGATGGAAAGTTAGCGATGAAATTCTTTCTCATCGGTAAAAATAGAGGCAAGTTTTTACTGACATAATTTAGTGACGAAAAAATTAAATCGTCGCTAAATGTGGTGCTAAAAATTAGCGGTAAAATTTTTTACGAAAATTAGAGACAGAAGTTATGTTTCCATCGCTAAATTTTAGCGACGAAAAGTATATTCCATCACTAAATCGGGAAATTAGCAACAGAATATTATTTCTATTGCTAAGAATGTCAATTTGCGACGAACAATGAAAATTTCGACCTAAAAATTTAGCGACAGATTTGTTTGTCCTTCGCAAAAAATGGGACTTACCAACGAATAGTAAATTTCGTCAATAAAAGTGATTTTTAGTGACAAAAAATTACTTTTAAAAATCACTTTTGTCGCTAAAAATGCCATATATATATATATATATATATATATATATTTCCTCCCCTTTTTTCTCTTTCCCTTTCTCTCCCTTCCTTCCTCCCCCTTCTCTCTCTCTCTCTCTCTCGATCTCTTGGCCTTGATCTGCACCTGCAGATTTGCTCCCACCCCACCGATCGGACACCCCCGCCACCGCTTACCCCTGCTACTACCTCCCTCCCTCGCACACCACCGGTCTCCCTCACTCGTTGCCTCCCTCCCTTGAGTAGATCCGCCATCTCCCTCGCGCAGAACTACCCTCCATCGTGCGCAGATCCTCAGTCTCCTCCTCCCTTCACCATGTGCAAATCTACTGTCTCCTCCCATCAGTCAGTCTTCTCTCTGTCTTTAATTTTTTTTTTCATTTCTAGCTAACTTGTTAAAAAAATAAAATTGCTATAGGTAAATTTACTATTGGTTGCAGCTGGTTTGTATCATGTCAATTGGTTAATAAAATTTAAATTATTGGTATAACACCCTATACCCATAATGGGTACGTACATCGAATGTCATATCACGTTATAATGCACTTAATAGTTCAGCGGGTAATTTTTTTTTTTTTAAAAACTATAAATAACTATCATACACATATATTATAAATAATAGTGCATACATAATCCTATTTAAAATTTGCACTAGTACATGCATATAAATCTATTCACTCATATATCTTATATAATCCAACCTAAGCATATGCATGCCATGATTCATATGCCTTAAAACTTGCTTTCCTTCACTCTTCTCGTCCATCCACAAAACCTCAATCACTTCAAGTCTTTCTACCTTTCATAACCTGTGCGCAGTAAAATACTATGCGTTGAGCATATAATGTTCAGTGGTGGATACACATATAATATTTTCCAGCAAGCTATACACACATACATGCACTTGCACAATTATGTACAATCAAGCTTATGCCTTTACTGTATTAATTTCTTTAGTTTTCTTAATCAAATTTACATCCTAATCTTCAATATTTACTATTACATTTTCATACATATATCCACATAATCTTATAATTATTTTATCCATTTTCTTTAACTTATTATATTGTTATTGTTACCTTTATTATCATTTTCTTTTATTAATACTTCATTATTTCACTTTACAATCACTAATATTATCATACTTACTATTACTTTTTATTACCTTCCAGTTTCACATCTTATTAATTTCTTTTAAATCATCCGGTGACTAAGCGTTAATTTTTTAATTTACTTACATTATTCTTTAATGTCACTTCTGGTATATACATATGCATATATATAGTTTTAAATCTATAAATTTTAGATTTATTCCTATATTTCATTTTTTTGCACTAACTTTAGTGTATTCATAATTTAATTTACTCACCTTTTAATATCTACATAATTTATGTATTTTTTTATTTCTGTTCATTTCATAATTTTCCCATGTTACTCGTTCAACACCTTTTCCTGTAACCCAAAAATCATATGAACACCTCATTTAGATTTCTATTATTATTATTATTATTATTATTATTATTATTATTATTATTATTATTATTATTATTATTATTATTATTATTTTCCTTTATCATTAATATTAGTACTACTATAATTAACATTATTGCCTCTACCCTTAATATTATTGTTACTTCTTTTTTTTTTTTAAATCTTGTTACTTTTCTTATTAACTTATAATTTTTTGTACATTTACTAATTCTTAAATTCTTATTCTTTTTACATACTTATCATTTAATATTTTTAAGTCATACATTGATTTCATATTCACCAATTATTAACTCTCATTTTTTTATTTATTTCTTTATGCATTTACCATTTAATCCTTTCTCTTCTAACAATGTCACATGACTTCCTAATTCATATATTTATTATACCTCATTCATTTTTTTTCCTTAAATAGTTACCAATTTGATCATTAGTTCATTTATTATCTCTTATTACTATTTTACCCTAGTAATATCCGGTAAAAATCTTTAAGCCGTATACAAGGGATGTGGACCGCATAGGCCCAAACACTGAAGAGTGACCCCAAACGATCACCCATATCACTATCACTGATCATTGTTACTGTTATCACTGAGCATTGTAAACATTGTATCACTATAGTAGACCGCCATTAGTCTACCCAAGCGAGTCGCCATGACTCGTACCACGGTATAGGTGTCACTATGACTAGCCAATTATATTCTAAACTAGATTTGACTATTGACGCGACCTCAGCAAGTGTACTGAATCGGCAAGTAATATAATGGAGTATTTTTAAGATTCCGAGTTATCGTACCTAAGAGACTGAGTATGCAAGTTATGACACTTAAATGTATGCTAAAGAATTCCCAGTTGTTGAATTGATTTAATTATGACTACTAGAACAAATAAATTAATCAACTATAATGAGTTAACAAAGCAAAAACAAATTAAGATGACAGTAAAAACTAGCAAAGATAAAAAATGATAACAAGCAAAAATCATATGAAAACACCATCAAAACTAAGTACTATATTGAAGTTATCAACTATCAGACTACTAAGGGCAATATACATTCAATTAATGTCACTCTCACTTATTTACTTATTCGACATGTCCACTTGTGCCTCTTATTTCTTTTGGTACTTGTCATTATTTCACATTGGTTATAAGTGTAACTGCTCGATTTATACCCTAGTAGGATTTGTGGTGTCCTGATAAGTATGAGGATGTGTATTAATAAGAGATGACACATTGGAATGAGTACTTGGCTTAGCGAAGAATTTATGTGGAGGTTCGAGCAAGTCATAGAATAAGTGGTCTGAGTGAGGGTTCTGTTGTGAGTGTGACAGAACACTCTAGCAAAAATCAGATAAAAATTGGATTTAGAGTGCAATTGAGGACCCAATTGCATAAATAAAACTATTTAAATGACTAAAGTGTTATTAGGTTAGATATTGGTAAAGGGCTGGACTTGCATTGCATGGGTTAATGGACTTAATAAAATTAGATTTGTGGATGGGCTTAACTAGGACTAATGAGGCTGTGGGCTTAGTTTATGTTAAGATGGTTTGTTGGGCTTAAGGCTTGAAGTCCATTAGTGGGACAGATTTGCAATAGAGCCCATGATCCATTGCTGTAAATGCCACCTAAGATTGTACATGAGGGAGAGAGAAAGAGATAAATAGGATGATGCATGCATTAGAGCAAAAAGAGTTGGATTGGCATGCATTGGTGAGTTTGGGTGGTGGAATCCAGTTGTAGATTTCTGCTTTTGCCACCTCATTCTCCTACATGCAATATAAACCTCGTGGAGAGAAAGAAACCCACTAGTTGCATGTGTATTCATCCATTTCTTTCTCTCTAGAAAATCTGATGTTCCTCCTTCTTCTTCTTCTTCAACGTGAATTTCTTCTCCAAATTGCCATTTTTAATTCTACAAATCATGCTGGTTAATCAAGTGTTTAGTAGTTAATTAAATTATTGATTATTGCAAAGGTAAGTGACTAATTATAGTTCTTCATCTCCCATTTCTTCTTGTTCTGAAATTTATGGGATTGAGGATTGATAATGGTGTTCTAATTCTGGAATTGATTATGCATGTGGTGGGGGTGGTTATGAGAAAGGAAAGGGAAAGAAGAGGATTGATGATCAAAGTGCCATGTGAGCTTAAAAGGAGCTAAGGAGAAGAGGTTTGGGAAATCAGTTTTCATCTCTAAATAGAGACAAAAAGAACATTCCGTCTCTATTTAGAGACAAAAAAATTTCCATATCTATTTTTTCGTCTCTATTTACCATATTTAGCGACGGATTTTGGATTCGGTCGCTAAAAATGGCAGGATTGATTTCCCTCCAAATTTAGAGACGGTATTTAGAAACGGAATAATTTTTTCGTCTCTAAATAGAGACGAAATCGTGTTTCCATCTCTAAAAATAGAGACGAAATCATATTTTCGTCTCTATTTAGAGACGGAATAGATGTTCTGTCTCTAAATAGAGACGAAACTTGATTTTTGTCTCTAAATAGAGACGAAAATTCTATTCCATCTCTATTTAGAGACAAAAAATGTATTCCATCTCTAAATAGAGACGGAATGATATTTCGTCTCTAAATTTAGAGATGGAATGCGTATTCCTCATGAGTTATTTTTGCATACTCATACACGAAATCATCACGGTGTCACATTGATCAGCGATCGAGCTATACAAGTTCATGTATGATTTTTTAAATTTTTACTATTACTTTGCTATATGTTCTTAGTTTTATATTACTCTTAAATAACATTCGAATAATTTTCATTACAGGAACATGTACTAGAGAGTCTTCAGAGTCAGCAGGCAAATGGTGATAATATTGATCATGCAAGAGTATATTATGATGCAGCTGGCGGTAGGGACCGCCGTGGACGGGTCTTCAACTTGGGCTCTTATGCGAATACTTGGTATTCGCATGACGCTTCATCCTCTACAGTAACGGCAAGTAGACTTGCGATGACTACAAATGAGGTCATTGAGTTTCACAGTACAGTCGACAATTTAATGAACCGCATTAATATATTAGAGGATTTCTTTAGCCGAAATGTTCAAGTACCGTCGGCTGATCGTCCACAATCACCTCCATCTTAGTTACTGTTTTAAATTTTTTCAAGTACTTTTACTTGTAGTCTTACTAAATTACATATATATATTAATACATTACTATTTTTATTTTTATTTAATTTACTTATTTTTTATTTAATACTTGTTTCATTATATAAATTTTGGCAATTATAGTTTTATTATTAAAAACAAAAAAATATGTATTAAAAATAGAATTCGGGACGAAAAATATAGTTAATAATTATAATTAAAAAATATAGTTAATAATAATATATTAAAAAAATATGTATTTAATTTAGAGATAAAATATTTTTGTCTCTAAAAATAGAGACGGAAACGAAATTTTCGTCTCTATTTTTAGAGACGGAAAGATCATTTCCATCTCTATTTTTAGAGACGAAAATAAATTTTTCGTCTCTAAAAATAGAGATGGAAAATTTTGGTCTCTAAATTTAGAGACCGCCAAAATAGAGACGGTATATTTCCGTCTCTATTTTTAATTAGAAACGGAATTCCGTCTCTATTTTTTGTCTCTATTTTTCTGATTTCTTGTAGTGATAGATCATATGGAAATAATATAACCTTACCTATCACAACCATTCTTTGAGATCCTTCCTCATGAAGTCTTATAAATGATCAATGTTTATGGCAGTATGAAAATTATCTCCAGTACTCTTGTTGCCCCTACCTTACATTTCAGAAACAACCATATATATACCCAAGGCCCTAACATCATGGCTATAACACCTCTAACTAGGGGTGGGCAAAAACCGAACCGACCCGAATAACCCGAACCGAAATATAAATTCGGGTAGGGTTATTCGGATAATTCGGTTCGGTTCGGGTGTGAGAATTTGTAAAATTTCGGGTTCGGGTCGGGTGAAAATCAATATAAACCCGAACCGAACCGAATTTATTGTAATATTTGGATTATTAATTGTTATAATATTTTGGTTATTAATTTGTTGCAATATTTGGACATTTTAAGATGGTGAACATATTAATTAGGTATTTTTTATATTATATGGTTACTATATTATATGTTAATTAGGTATTTAATTATGTATTTTTCATATTATATGTTAATTAATTAGGTAGTTATATGTTAATTAGGTATTTAATTAGTATTTTTCATGATATATGGTGACTATATATTAATTAGATATTTAATATGTTAATTATGTATTTAATAGTTTTCATAATATTGTTTAATTAGGTTTAATTAAAAAAATAAAATAAAATTCGGGTAATTAGGGTTATTCGGTTCGAGGCCCGAAATATTTCGGGTTATTCGGTTCGAGACCCTATAAAAAGTTAGGGTCGGTTCGGGTGTTAAATTTCTTACAAATTCGGGTTTCGGGTTATTCGGGTCGGGTTGACCCGAACCCGACCGATGCCCACCCCTACCTCTAACAATTTAAATAAAATTACTAAGATTGAAATTGAATTGATAACTCAATCATTAACAAACAAAGTATAACTATAAGCTTGTAGTTAAGAATATAATCAAATTTGGTTAAGAAGGTACTAAAAGCGTAACATTGCCCATTTTAATAAAAATAAATTATTGAAAACATATTTTGTTACCATGTGAACCACTAAGAAGGAAACCATCCTTAATGGCACTCCAGGACAATCCATACCCTTCATTATCATGATCCCTTAACCTCAAATCAAGAACACAACCATTCTGTTACAATCTGCCCTAAGGGCACATGTTATTTAGCTGCCCTCCTAGCACATGTTAGCCTATCTGATAAATTAAAATAAAATAAAAAACACAAATAAAAATTAATGTAGTTCCACTCAAAATCATAAAAGATGACAACCAATTAACACCTAATTAAGAATGCAAAAAAATAAATAAAGAGCAAAGCGAGAGCATACTGACATATCAAGAGAAACAGATCTAAGAAAAGGCTTAGATGAAGAAAGCACAGAGATAAGCATAAGGAAATGGGAATAAACTAACCTCAACAGCGAGATGCTCAATAACGACGGATAAAAAGGTGTGTTTTATTTGGTTTAGTTATGTTAGGGCACTGTTAATAATAACTGAAAATTAATGGATAGCATAAGCACAAAATCAAATCAATTTTGTACGTGAGATTAAATAAAAAAAAGTTGAGGATAGAGCCTGGAAGGCTGGAGCAACAATGTCGCATAAAGGTTCCAGTGACAAGGCCTTTACCAAAACAAAGACACCTAGTAACACCATTAGTCACCATTTGGCTAAGCAGCAACAACCCAAATGTCATTAATTCGTACACCGTCGATGCATCCATAGTGTAAACACAGTAAGCCCTGTCATTATACTCATCAAGCACCACTTTCGCCTTCACGTCCACAAAATGAAAGAACTTGGAAAATATCGGTTACTTAAAAAAAAAATCTAACATTTACTTGGGAGAGAAAGAGAGAGACCTAACTATGGCAGCGTTCAGCACTGATGGCGAGGACGAAGGCGATGAGGTGAAGAGAAGTGATAGTAGCTAAAATGGAGATAGAGATGGCCATTATTAGGTAGCATAGAAGCAGAGTAGTGAGAAAGAGAGAAACGTATGGGTGAGAGAGGTAGTGAGAAAGAGAGAAACGTATGGGTGAGAGAGGCAGAGAAAAGAAGTTTGATAGAAAAATGTTAGGTTAGGGTTTTTAGATTTAAGGTATTCCCTACGGAATTATATATTTTCGTCGGGACATTTAATATTTTTCAACAGTAAAAATTATTTCCGTAGGAATTTTTTCACCCTTAAAAACTTCTTACAAAATTGTAAATTTTTGTCAGCAAATTCAATATTTTTCAATGGAATATTTTTATAGAGAAAAATTCTCTACAAAAATTACTACTTTTGTTGAGAAATTCAATATTTTCCGACGGAATAGACAATTCTATAGGGAATTTTCACCTTTGAAAAATTTCTTACGAAATTATCTATTCCGTTGAAAAATATTGAATATTCCGACGGAAAAAATATTTTCATAGGTGTGAGAAAACATGAATTGAATTTTCTGTATTCAATTAATTAAAACCTTATATTACATTACATATTTATACAATACTTAATTCCTTAATTAGCTACTTAATTTGCTCTACCTACTACTAACTTTACAGCTACCTACTACCTACTTACTAACACTCCCCCTCAAGCTGGAGCATTGATGTTAATCATGCCCAGCTTGTTACACAGATATTTCACCCGAGTCCCATTTAAAGCTTTTGTGAATAAATCACCTAATTGCTCTCCTGTTTTTACGTAACCAGTAGAAATCAGATTTTCTTCAATCTTTTCACGAATAAAGTGACAATCAACCTCGATATGCTTGGTTCTTTCATGATATACTGGATTCGAGGCAATATGAATAGCAGCTTGATTATCACACCATAGTTTTGCAGGTGACAAATACTTCAATCCAATTTCAGCCAATAGATGTTGGATCCACACTATTTCACATGTGGATTGTGCCATGGCTCTATACTCGAATTCTGCACTGGACCGAGATACAACCCCCTGCTTCTTGCTTTTCCATGATACCAAGTTTCCACCAACAAAGACACAATAGCCAGTAGTAGACCTTCTATCAATTTTAGATCCAGCCCAATCAGCATCTACAAAACATTCAATGTGAGTGTGCCCATGATCGCTATACAATATGCCACGTCCTGGAGCTCCTTTCAAGTAGCGCAATATTTGTTCTAGAGCTGCCCAATGTTTGACTGTAGGAGCAGACATAAACTGACTAACAATACTGACTGCAAAAGAAATATCTGGACGAGTCACTGTGAGGTAGTTTAGTTTTCCAACTAACCTCCTGTACATCTCTGGATCATCAAAGAGGTCCCCATCATCTTTTGTAAGACGTGCATTAGCATCCATCAGCATGCTGTATGGCTTGGTTCCTATCTTTCCAGTTTCCTTAAGTAGATCCAGGACATACTTCCTTTGAGATAAGAAAATTCCTTTCTTACTTCTCATCACTTCTATTCCCAAAAAATATTTCAGTTCGCCCAAGTCTTTTGTATAAAACTTGGCATGTAGAAATGATTTAAGTGATGCAATACCTGTATTGTCGTCTCCAGTAATAATAATATCATCAACATAAACAATAAGAAGGATGATATACCTGTTGATGATTGTCTGTAGAAAACTGAGTGATCACACTTGCTTTTATTCAGTCCAAATTCTTGAACTGCCATACTAAACTTGCCAAACCAAGCACGGGGACTTTGCTTCAAACCATATAAAGATTTCTTCAAAAGACACACTTTCCCATACTCCCCCTGAGCAACAAACCCAGGTGGTTGCTCCATATACACTTCTTCCTGAAGGTCTCCATGAAGAAAAGCATTCTTAATGTCCAACTGATATAAGGGCCAGTGCTGCGAAGCAGCTATAGAGATAAACATTCTAACAGAAGTAAATTTAGCCACTGGAGAGAAGGTTTCTGAATAATCCACCCCATATGTTTGAGCATACCCTTTTGCAACAAGCCTGGCTTTAAGTCTAGCTACAGAACCATCTGGATTAACTTTAACGGCAAAAACCCATTTGCATCCCACAACCTTCTTCCCTTTAGGCAGATCAACCAAATCCCAAGTGTGATTTCCATCCAGAGCATTTAGTTCTTCTATCATTGTATTACGCCAACCGGGGTGAGACAATGCTTCTTTAACAGTTCGAGGAATAGAGATTGAGTCAAAAGAAGCAATAAAAGAGCATGTAGATTGAGATAAATTATTATAGGAGACAAAGTTGCTAATAGGATAAGCACACTGGCGTTTGCCTTTCCGTAAGGCAATGGGAATATCAAGATCACTTAAGACTGGATCTGATGATGAATCCGATTCAGGCATTGTATTGAAGGTTCCATGTTTCCGAGAATAGACCTGTACAGTAGGTGGCTTTGCTGGAGCCAGATCGGAGGCAGGTGGAGCTGAATCATCTGAAATAGGAACAAGATCACTTGGAGTAGGGGGAACAATCACTTGGCATAATAGGAACGGGATCATTTGATAGCCGTGTAGTAACATTGTAGACTAACCAATGATCATCCTCCCCCTGGCTTGTAGAATCAGAAGCTGGGAAGAATGGTTTATGTTCCCAGAAAGTAACATCAATAGACACAAGATACCTGTTAAGTTCTGGACAATAGCATCTGTACCCCTTTTGCAAACGAGAATACCCCAAGAATACGCACTTCAGTGACTTTGGATCCAATTTAGTGATATGAGGCCGTACATCACGAACAAAACAAGTGCTCCCAAATATTCGTGATTCTATAGGAAACAACGGTTTAGATGGAAAAAGAACAGAGTAGGGAGTCTCACCAGCAAGCACTGACGAGGGCATGCGATTAATCAGGAAACAAGCAGTAGACACCGCATCGGCCCAAAATTGTTTAGGAACTTTCGTCTGAAATAAAAGGGCCCGTGCTGTCTCCAGCAAATGTCTGTTTTTCCTCTCAGCGACTCCATTTTGGGACGGTGTGTCTATACATGATGATTGATGAAGTATACCATTCTGAGTCATGTATGTCTGAAAAGTATCTGAAAAATATTCTTTTGCATTGTCACTTCTCAAAATGCGAACATAAGCATTAAATTGAGTTTTGACTTCAGCACAAAAAGCACAAAAATGAGTGAATAGTTCAGACCGACTTTTCATAAAATATGTCCGAGTCAGACGGGAGTAATCATCCACAAATGTTACAAAATACCTGAACCCAGGTTTGGCTGTCACAGAACACGGTCCCCAAACATCTGAATGAACCAATTCAAATGCAGAATCGGCTCGTTTATTAATCCGAGGACTCAAAGAGCCACGGTGGTGCTTCGCATACTGACATGACTCACAATCAAGAGAAAAAATACCAGAAAATTGAGGACAAAGTTTCTTCAGAGTTGACAAAGAAGGATGTCCCAACCGACAGTGTGCTTCAAAATGAGACAAAACACTGGAACAAGCAACTGGCCTTGGTATCTTTCTATCAAGAATATAAAGACCTCCTGAGACGTAACCTTCACCAATGATCTGTTTTGTTACAAGATCTTGAAAGACACAGTGATCAGGGAAGAAGGAAATACAACAATTAAGATCACGTGTAAGTTTACTTACAGAAACCAAGTTAAAAGCAAGCTTCGGTATATGTAGAACTGAATCCATAGAAATTGACGAAGTTAGGTTAACCGTACCAAAACCGTTTACATGAGAGAGTGATCCATCTGCCATTGTAACTGTAGAAGAAGATGCATGAGACTGACAAGTAGAAAATACATTTTGATTGCCTATCATATGATCTGTAGCACCAGAATCAATGACCCACTGAGATGAGGAAGAAAAAAGACATGTATTTGAATTCTTTACCCCAGTAATAGTTGTGGTCGAAGAAATTTTCAAAGAATTCCAATACTGAATAAATTTTGCATACTCATCTGCAGAAATCATAACATACTTTCCAGAGGTACTGGTCGTAGCAATGTTTGCTAATTTGGGCTTTTGGTTATGTAATTTTCTACATAACCTTTTTATATGACCAAGTTCATGGCAATAATAGCAAATCATATTTTTGTCCCAACTCATATTAAATAATACCGAGTGACAAAAAAATATCACCTAACAAATATTCAATCAGTAAACCAATACACAAGTACTGTTGGCAATAACAACAAAACGCCTGCAAAGAATAATTTTCTTAAACAAATCCAACCAAGCAGCAACTTAAGATCTTGATTATTAAAACAACCACCAAGCCTCCAAGCCTTAATTGCAGTATTACCTCAACATAAACTTCCAACACTTCTAATGCCAAAACACCCAAATATTTTTCTTAAATAACATACTCAACAACTAAAAGAGGTAAGGACAGAACCTTTTGTGGAGAGAACAAATTCAATCAATATTCACTGGAGAACAGAGAGCTAGAGAACAGAGAGCAGAGTCTGAAGATCAGAACTTGAAGAACCATCAACAAAGTAAACCACCTCAAGAGGACACCGGCACCTGACCGAAAATGAAAGGGCGACGTCGGAGAAGGTGTCAGAGATCAACAGAAAATGGACAAAGAGCCGAACGTGGAGAACAGAGGTTGACGAAGAATTCCAGAGGATCAAACACCATCAACTAGAGGAAATCACCCCACGAAGACACCGGATACTGACCGGGGATGACAAGGCGATGCCGGAGAAGGAATCGGAAGACCGTCGGACGCCGAACGCACTCCCACGCGCCGGCGCGTGAAGACAGAATCAGATTCTTGTGGAGGCGCGTGAGGACCACTCGCCGGTCTTCTGGTCACCGGACTTCGTGCGACGGCCGAAAATCTACCGACGCTCCTTCTGAAGTCGGTGGTGAGGAGAATAGGTCACCGGAACTTAGTGACCTAGGTGGGCAGAACGATGAAGAACACGGAAAAGAAGAACAGAGCCCAGAAAACCCAGAAATACCTGATTTTCCAAACGAGCCTAAGGCTCTGATACCATGTGAGAAAACATGAATTAAATTTTCTATATTCAATTAATTAAAACCTTAGATTACATTACATATTTATACAATACTTAATTCCTTAATTAGCTCCTTAATTTGCTCTACCTACTACTAACTTTACAGCTACCTACTACCACCTTACTAACAGTAGGAAAAAATTTCCTACAGAATTAACTATTCCGTCAGAAAATACAATATTTTTCGATGAAAATACTAACTCCTTAGGTAATTTTTTGACGCTTTCACTATTCCGTCGAAAAAGTTTGGCGATAAAATTTACCTCCATTTTTAATGATGGAAAACTACGGATTCTTTTTCTGTCTTAAAAGATATTGTTTGCCTATAATTTTACCTACGAAAATTAAATTCTGTCGGTATTTAACTATGGAATTTTGTTCCGTTGAAAAATTGTCATAATAATTTTCCAATTTTCATGTAGTACCTCAAAGCAAATTTTCTTTTACTACTACTATTCCCACCTAAAACCACCATTTGACTTGGAACATCATTAGAAACAAGAGTAGTTTTTTCTCTTTTTTTTTTTCCTCTGTTCATAACAACTTTCTTTCTTTCCATTAGTTTCTTTGCACCCATCATGCTCATTGATTTCCTCTCACTATCTAACCCTCTTGTTTGATCTCTTTATTCACATCTTCATTTCCTTTAATAACATTATGAGTAAACATTATACTTTGTTCAGCCTTTGAGCCAATGAGAACCACTTCTTCCCCCCTTATATTATCCGTATTCCCATTTGTCACAATAGGGCTATTCCCACTTCTATTTTCTCATTCGAACTGAAGTATCTTTCCACTACTAGCCTCCCTGTAACACCCCCGCCGCCGCCCCCGTTGGAAGGGCGCCGGAGGGCGCGCTACCCGACGCTCACTCAAAAACAATCACACATACACGAATACATGCGCTAAGCAGAAGCATTCACTAACATTAATAATAAAGGTAGAACATATATCTCAAAATATTACATCATAACCTTACAAATAGTAATAAGAGCCACTATACAAAAATATTACATACAAAAAGAATTACAGGAGGAGATAACAAAAATAAAGACTCTTCTCCTATGTGGCCGACTTGCAGATGCGCGACACGAGTAAGCTCCCAAAAATCCTGTCACCTACACGGGACAAGAACCCGTGCTAAACGATAACGCTTAGTGGGGAGGAACAAACACAACAGAACACTATACAAGATACTGAGCATAAAATACAGAATTCATAAAGTACCAGGGAATAGAAATATACTAAGATATCAAGAATCACTAAACAAGATCAGAATTTAGAATAAAAAGCACGAAGTAAAATACCACAATCGAGATCACGCCAGAATCAAAACACTTCACTAAGCCAATACCAGACACTGGACACAATAGCCTGAATTCAATGGTGGAGGATACGGGAACACGGCACGGGAGACCGAAGCCTCAAAAATAGTTTTAATACCCAGAGGTAGCGCGGGAGACTAGAGTCTCAAAACATTTATTCACTACACGGAAGATGACCATCTCGGAGGTCGACCGCTTCGCCCAAACGGGGCGGACAGAACAGCTGTACTCAGACCCTTCTTAAGCATGCTTAATTATCCAATACCTTGACACTTCAGGCTCGACAACACATTCACTAACACGACAATACAAAATCAAAACAAGGTTCGACACAAGACTCTAATATCAATTAAATTCATAACTAAGACACTAATACCATGAGATCACGGATCATAAGCACAAACATATTGCATGCAATAGTGAGAAACCGGCAAAGTATAACAAAAGAAACACATTCAGAAAACAGGGCAAGCAGGAAGGGCCTCTGTCGCGATCGCGACAGTGTTGCGCTCGTGACAGAGCACGGGGCACCTCCTCGCGAGCTCGCGCTAGAAGGCCTACTCGCGACGAAGCACGCTAGGCAGATTCGCGCAACCGAGCTTTGTCTCGCTCGCGACAACGTCGCGGTCGCGACAGAGACCAGTTCCTTCCTCCTCGAGCGCACGCTCAGCAGCATGTTCACGCGGAGGACTCGGCTACCGAACTCTCTGTCGCGGTCGCGACAGAGGGCTCATCAAGAACAAGGGGCCAAATCTGCATTCTGTCGCCATCGCGACAGTGTCGCGCTCGCGACAGAACCCAGATTTGCCCAAAAATCTACACTTCCAGCACTAGTTTCCACACAAACCTTCAGACACTCATTCAATCATGCACATCCACTTACCTCATGCCACTAATACATCACCGCATCATTCTCAAGGCCACATAAACACATTTTACACTAAAATCAAACATCAATTAATCAAGGATGCCATCACAACTTAACCCAAAATTTCATTATCATAACATGTTCATGTTCCAAAAACACATACCATCCTCACTATATCACTAACATTTCACTCAAAATCACTACTTAATTTAAACATGCATTCATCCAACAAAACACTCAAGGTTACAAATGACATGCAATCACAAAATAGAATTGATCCAAGGAGGAATTAGGGGAAAAACATAATCCACAAACACAGCTCCCAAACTTGGAAAATGAAGCTTCAAACCGGGCTCCTCACAATCCCACTTTATCTTTACCTTTGCTCTTCCTTCTCTCCTCCGATTCTTGCACAAACCAAATCAAATCAATTACTCCATTAACCCAAGAACAAAACCTTTACACACCCAATCAAAACCGAAGAAAGAGAAGAAGAAAAGAACCCCAAGAAAACCCAGCCACTTACCTTTTACAATCCTTCAAAAACTCCAAGAAAACACAAGAGGGGAAAGGTTGAGAGCAGAAAATGGTAGCAAGAGAGAGAGAGAGGACGGGAAAGAAGGAGAAAAGAGAGAGAGAACTAGCTTCCACGGGAAGCTAAGCAAAAATTCTGCCCCTCCCTTCCCTCTCTCCTACTTTACCATTAATGCTCACCTACCCTTGCCACTTGTCACAATCCTAGAGAATCAAACCATCCACTTTGACTTATCCACTCTTGGCACCATACTCCATTTACACAATATAATTCCTTACATAAATATCTCCAATGCACCAAACTTCACTCACACCATATTATTTCTTATAAACCACTTTTCATCCAAGGCACCATGCACCAAAAACCATTCAATAAAACCTCTTAGTCCACTTATATCCTACTACCATACACTACAAGCACATTATAATATTTCCTTCACCAACTTATTACTTAATTAATTAATTTCTTAACAAATAATTTCTTATTATCTAAATTTTCTCTTATACAAATTACGAAAATACCCTTAATCACCGACTTACCATGCAGATTCCAACTAGCCCCTTTTTGGGTTGTTACACTCCCCATAACTATCATCACCCTTCTTGTCCAAACCACTATCCTCTTCCTTCCTAAACTTGGGCTCCTTTATTGTAATCTAGTTCTTTCTTGGTGTAGCTCTTATTTTTTTTAATTAAAAGGCCACTCCATTATCTCTTCATCATTCTGTATCTCATCACAATTATCATGAATATGGCCAATCCTTCCACACCAATATCTCAAGTCCTCCTCCTCATTCAAGTTCTCAAACTCAATTGTATTTTGTTACTCATCTATCAGTGAAAACTTTTAAAATACTATTTCTAACTCTTTTGGCATAATGTAACTGACATTAAAAGACAATAACAACATGTAAGAATTGGGAACAAAATTCGTATGGGATAGCAAATCCTAGACCAATAAGAAACCCTAGTGGCTAGAGGAAAACTCCATAGGCAACCTTAGGAGTATCTCTGAATATATTTATAAAGCAAGAATACGAAAAAAAATGATGATACTCTATTCATGTATTTAGAGTATGACTGTCAAACATAACCCAAACCCAAACAACCCGCCCAACCCGTCAAGAAAAAACTGACCCAAACCCAACCCAACTTAAGGAATGCCCACTTGATCTAACCTAAAAATAACCCAACTAAATCTCAACCCATTTGGGCATGTCTCATGTGCCCAACAAGTTATTGCTGTCTTTCTTCCTCTTTTGTTGTTGTGGGTTCTTTTTCTTCTTCACCCTCTTTCCCCCCACTCTGCCGATGACCGTGTCACCGCCGACACCTGACACTTACTGCGCCACCCTAGTTGTGCATCCTAGCTTTCTAAATGCGGTGCACTTTTTCCCGATGGAAGTGGGTTCAGTGGAAAAAGGGGAGATGAAGAGAGAAGAGATTGTGGATTTTGAAGAGTGTGAGATTTATGGGTTCGGATCTGTTTCTGCAGAAATGTGATTTTCTTCTTATTGGTGTTGGTGGTGGAATTGATTTCTGTGTCTTCTTAGCTTGATTTGCAGTCCGATTGTAGATGAATTCTCTGTAAAAATTGGCATGATCTTATTAAACAAGCAAATGAAATTGAGTAATCCTAAAATGAAATGAAATGATAAAATTTAGAGAGAGAGAGAGAAAAAAAGAAAATTTCATAAGATTTTGATGGGTGTGTCTATGTTTGTGCAGGATTTGAATAAATTGAAAACGAAAAATAAAGAGTTAAAAATTAAGGTTAGTTAGGTGGGCTATGGCTTGTCTTGTTGTTGGAAGTCAATTCGCAGACTCAAACCCTAGACTCCATTAATGCCTTTTCATTTTCTTTTCTTTCTATTAATCCCTAATTTATACTAAAACAAAAAGATGCCCAAAGCTTTTAATTGAAATTATTTAATATTCTTTTTACTATCACAATTATTAATGTCTTAAATTTTACTTTGTTGTGATCAATAGGACATTCTACGACAGTTGCTAGTTTTAATGTAGTGAGATACTTATATATATTTAAATAGATCAAATGGGTTGAAACAAGATTCGTTAAAAAATGAGTCAAATGAGTTGATTCACATTTCGGCCTGTTTGAACCTTCATCCGAACCATTTAGGCTGCCTGGCCCATTTGGGTGAACAATTTTTATAGTAGTTATTTTAATATTCCGTTATTATATCGAGAATTATTTTTCGTTAAAAAATGAGTTGACCCACATCTCGACCCATATGGGTCTCTACCCGGCCCGTTTGGGCCATTCAACCCATTTGAGCTAATATTTTTTTTTATAGTAGTCGTTTTAGTATCCCGTTATTATATTTATAATTATTTTTCGTTAAAAATGGTTAAATGGGTCGATCTACATCTTGACCCATTTGGGCTTCCATCGGGTCGTTTGGGTCATACGACTCATTTGACCGAATATTTTTATAGTAGTCATTTTAATATTCTATTATTATATTTAAAATTATTTTTTATTAAAAAATGGGTCAAATGGGTCGACTCACATCGCGACCCATTTTGGCCTCCACTTGGCCCGTTTGGGTCATCTGACCCATTTGAGCCAATATTTTTTATAGTTGTCATTTTAATATCCCGTTATTATATTTATAATTATTTTTCGTTAAAAAATGGGTTAAAAGGGTCGACTCACATCTCGATCCATTTAGGCTTCCATCAAACCCATTTGAGCCATTCGATCTATTTGCGTATTCTTATAATATTTTTATTAGATATTTATTATTATTGCGTTGACGATGAGTTTCAAGATCATATGAAAAATTATACTAAATTTTTAAAATTATATCAAAGTTTTTAGCCTATGAGTCGACCCAATTTGTCCAATCCATTTGAATATTTGACACATTTATAATCCGTCCAGTTATGATTCAACTCAAATCTGCCCAATTTGCCACCTCTAATTTAGAGTATATTTTGGAACTAACATATAATATCTATGATAAGAAAAGAAAATCCAATTACACACACACACACACACACACACACACACACACATATATATATATATATATATATATATATATATATATATATATATATATATTTTGCAAAAAAAAAATAATTGGGTGGAAATATATAATTATAAATAATTAGTAAAATGATATTTTAATAAATTATAATTGATATTTTTTAGATTAATGTTAATTAGTGATTTTTTTTGATATATATGAATAAATAAAAGTTATTGTGCTTCGTGAATGGAAGAGAGTATATAAAGATGGAATGTAATCAAATATGGCTGAAATTATTTAAAATTAAAACTGAATAATGGTTGGATTTTGGTCAACCCTTATTGATTTCAATGTACAAATAACCATAACGAGTATAGGATTAGGGGATTACTTTAAAAAAAAAAAGATCCGAAGTGCTGTAGTTTTATTTACTCGTTCCGTTTCTTAATATCTGTCATTTTTGTCAAAAATTCAAATTTCATTTATCTGTCACTTTTAGATTTTCAATGCAATTTAATTTTTTTTTCAATTTAATTTTTTTTTTCAATACAAATTAACCAATTAAATTTAAATTTGTACATTGAAATACTAAATGTACATTGAATCATTCAATTTTTTATTAAATTCAAGTCTAATTAATATTTTTTAATTTTACTGAAAATAATAAAAATGACATCTATTTAGTAACGGAGGGGGTATTTTTTTTTCAATCTTCGAACCATCAATCTACTACACAATTACAGATAAAAGAACTAAGAATGTCATTAATCACTTAATTAATAATTCAACTACCCAACTAACCCACATCAACAAACCTGGCCGACAAGCGTAAATGCCGTACATTAATCTTCACCTAATTACTCTTTTCATCATTCAATACGGCCTCTATTAGTTAACCCACACCAAATGCCCATTATATACGCTGCTTTGTCAACGCATCCCCCCACAGTACTTTATTTCCCAAAACTACCCTTTACTTTCCATTTAATACGCAATTTATCCAATTGTACAACAACTTTAATGCGCGGAATTGAATTCGAACTCAATCTTGTAATTTAAAAAAGTATATTTCAAATCCGACGACATAAAACTCGTGAGAGAGACACTTTCCCTTTACAAAAAACAAACTAATACCCACTTTCCAGCATTCCCATATCCAACTATAGATTTTTATTTTAAGTTTTGAGAGAGAGAGAACAGTGACCGGCGACGTGTAATTTACGGTTACCGATGGCGGTGGCCGACCGGAAAAAGCCTCACAGAGATAAGAAGCTGTTTAGTCTATGTCCGTTCTGGCAAACTGGGACCAATTCGTCTTCTTCTTCATCTTCTACGCAGAACCTTAACCATACTCCTAACGGCAACGGTAGTAACCGCCATGTAGTTGCTAACAACGGCTTGAAATCTTCATCTTCGTCTAAAACGGTGTCCTCTGTTGCCAGATCTCTTCTCCCTGCACGGCGGAGACTACGCCTTGATCCTGCCAATAACCTTTATTTCCCTTGTGCGTCGTCGTTTGTTTCTTTTTTTTTGGTTCCTTTTTTTCACCCTCGTTGACTTTATTATTTGGTCAACTCGATTGTTCAACGTTACCTCTCTCTCTTTGTTTTTGAGTTAAACTAAGATAGAATTTCAATGTTTAATTTGTGGCAATACTTTTTTTATTTTTTACTTAAAACTCTTTTCTTTATATATATACATATATAACTCCTTTCTGTTGATTTTGCTGTATAACATTTATTATTATTATTATTATTATTATTATTTGCAATATTTTTAAAGAAAAGTTAGAAAGTTACATTTTGTGTTGGTGATTTTGCAGATGAAGCAGGTAAGCAGGTGAGAAGCGCAATTAGGTTGAAAAATACAACCAGGTCTCATGTAGCTTTCAAGGTAATTTATTTTTCATATTAATCTATTGTAGAGGACCATTAATTATATCTGCGTACATTTCATGGTTTGTTATAATAGTGTTACTGCCTGTACGTTGTATTTTAGTTAGGGCATTATATTGTATTACATCACTTTTCTTTTCATCTGTTATCGGTGCATTAAATAATGTAGATGTTGGATGGTTTAAATAGTATTTAATTTGGCGGAAAACAAAAAACATTAAGATACTTTAATTGGTAGCTCTTTTCTGTAACTTATATCCCTTTTTTATTTAAAAAATAAACCGTACGAATTTCTTTTCTTGTCATATTTATTCATTTCTAATCTCTCTCTCCCGCTCTTCTTTTAAATGTTTACTATATATTAATGTCGTGTCATGATGATTGTTTGATTCAGAAATTTTGTAAAAGATTATATAATGGTCTATCTCAGATTTCTGACTCTCGATTCTCTGTACTGATCGTGATGATTTTTGAAATTTTTTTACTCATATTGATAATTTTCAAATTTTAAAAGATATTAGGTAACAGTTCCATAAAAAAATAGCGGTTCGAAACTTTTTTTTCTTACTGTAATTTTTCTATTATTTATTAGTATTATTTAAATATTCTAAATATTAGTTATTATTTTATTTATTTATTAAATTAATATTCCAGAAAAAGGTAATTAATGGATAAAGATATGCTGGAATTGTAGAGAATTAGTAAAAGAATGATTTAGTAAATTATAGTAAATATTTTATAAAACCAATGTTAATTAATGTTTTCTTGGTCCGTATGAAAAGCTTAAAGTTGTTACGTTGAGTAGAAGTTATGAGTAATTTTTAGAACACCTAAATTCTGGCAAGTACTTCGTGGATTTTTCCGTGACTTCATTGAGTTTTCTGATTGGTTGCTATATCACATTCTAGTTTCAAACTACTGCGCCAAAGAGCTGTTTCATGCGACCTCCAGGTGGCATCCTTGCTCCAGGAGAGAGCATTATTGCTACTGGTAATATACCCCTTTCCTTATTATCCTCTGAAACTTTTAATTTTATTGACAGCATACATGCTTGGTTAGGTGTATTTGTATTCTTATGTGTTTTTGCTTTTGCTATGTGAACTTTTGACATTTATTTTTATTTTGAATTTGACAGTATTCAAATTTGTAGAGCTTCCAGAGAACAATGAAAAAGTAATAGACCAGAAAAGCAAGGTCAAATTTAAGATCATGAGTTTGAAGGTGAAAGGAGGAATAGAATATGTACCCGAGTTGGTAAGTCCTTTGCAATCTGCTATATGTGTTATTGTTGTCTTTAAAATGTTAAGATTGATTTATGAGTGACTGTTTTGTTTTTGACAGCCTGAAGCAATTTAAAATGGGATCTAAAATTCTTGTTTAGGCTGTAGGGCATTTTCTTGTCAAGTATAAATAATTTTTTAATGTGCAATATATCTTTTGTTCCCATTTCTTTTGTATAAATAATTTTTTAATGTGCAATATATCTTTTGTTCCTATTTCTTTTTGGAAGCTAATAGAATCCACGTACAAAACATTTATGGTCTTGATGCCATTGAAAGAAGTTTTCAATGATAAATATTTCCTACTGGAAGATCTGTCTACTCTTTATTTCATTGATATTGAATTGGCAATTCACTACTAATTTCCAGTATTTACATGATTTTATTGGCACAATAAATGAGCTTTTCTAGTCCAAAAGTATGCTAGTTATGTACTAGGACATTGCTGCTATTTGATTAGAATTTTGTGCACATGTATATATTGTTTAACTTGCTTCAGGATGGCTGTTGGCTAATGTGTTTCAAAGTAATTAGTAGGTTCGCATCCTGATGGGTATCGTATAATCCCAAATATAGGGGTTCTCTTACTCATTTGAGTTCCCTTAAATATGTTCTTCTAGTTGTTTAAAGAGTTTCAGGATTCAATATTAATTATTGTCACATTTCCTTGCTCAAGATGATAAATTTAATTGGTTATGAATTTGTTCCTTGATACATACATTTTCCAATTGCTTAAGCTTTTCTGGTCATAAGTAGAAAAGCCAACCACCTTAATTTCCGTTTTGAAATCAAAGGCAGGGATATCCTTAACACTACAAATGTTTCTGGGAATCTGAGTAATTGTCTGGTTATCCGAACTATACAAATCTCGTGGATGTGTTAACTTAAGAGCTGCTTTAGAATACTGGAAAGCAGTCTTGTCATTTGTATTGTTCATAACTGATCAATAACGGTTGCACAATTCCTGTTTCTTGCCCTTATATTTGTTGCTGCTGTAATTGCATTCATAGTTATGTACTTTTTGTGATAATAGTTGTCATGGAGATAAATCATTGATAACACCAATTGAATGTTTACCTTGCAGTTTGATGAGCAAAAGGATCAGGTAACAGTTGAACGGATACTAAGAGTTATCTTTCTGGATGTGGAGCATCCTAGCCCTGTAAGTGACTCTATATTTCTGTTTCAATCTTTAGACGATATGGACTATAAGTCCAGGATAATGACCTTCAAATTTATTATTATTTCAAGGCATTGGAAAAACTAAAGCGCCAATTGGCTGAGGCGGAGGCTGCTCTTGAAGCACGGAAGAAACCTCCACCCGATACTGGGCCACGTGTTGTTGGTGAAGGTCTTGTAATAGATGAATGGGTATGTATATTATATTATTTCAAACAACTGCTCACTTTGTAATAGCTTTAACTTATATTTGTTTTCTTTGTTAAACTCCATTCTTCAGAAAGAGCGAAGAGAAAAGTATCTGGCTCGCCAAAAGGTTGAAGCTATAGACTCGACATGAGATGGGGGTGTCGCTCCACCTTAACTGCTTCAGGCAGGTTAAGATGTTGGATTGGTTAGATGCCTCTGTTAGTGGATTTCTCTTGAGTTGAATTGGAGATTGTGACGGCAATGAGGTGCCTTGCGGGATAACATTTGTGCGGTGGTGACATTTTGTTGAATGAACAGCATGGAGATCAGGAGTGCAGGATTTGGCCATTGCATCTATATGGATTTTGTTTTTATGAGGAAAATAAATAAATACCATCAACTTTATTATATATTTGATAGGGATGGAGTGCTCAGGTTTGTAATTGTGTCAAGATTTTTAGCCTTAGTGAATTGGAAGATGTACTTGAGCAAATAATATATAGCTACATGAGGTTGTCTTGATAAGCATAGATCTTGTACATAGTTTTGGAATCGGGAATCGATCCGTATTCATCTTTGTATGGTGTATATTTTTTAATGTCTAATTATACTATGAATATTATTAGAATAAATTAAATTAATTTTTTTTTGTATATTTTTAATACAGTATTGGCCAATAAATTAACAATTCGTGTTTGATTTGTATATTATACATTTATGTGCTAAAATTCCACTGTTTACTCGGTTATTTTTATTTTTTATATTTTTAATAAGACCTATGGAATTTTCTACTTTTGTCGTCACCTCAGCCTTTAATGTAGATACCCATCATTTTCTTGTTTTAAAGGGAAAGGTGCTGATTTGGGCATGTTTGTATATTATTTTCACGCGGTTTTGGTTTGTTTATTGGAAGTGGATTGGGCTAATAATGTTTGTGGTTAGGGTTGGTGGTAGTTTTGGTTTAGGCATCAAAATCAAATACAGCTGTCCTGGGAAGATCCTTTTTGGAAAAGATAGATAAAATACCCCCTAGGTGCTTTGGGGGACTTTTTTATATATAGTATTTTTTTAAAAAGTATTTAAGTTTTGGAGTATTTTGAACAATATTTGAGAAAATGGCATATTTTTCATTTTCACAAAGAACCTGTTGCGGAAATGCCTTACTTTTTTTTTAATTGTTGAGCTTTGCTTTCCATTCCAATATTGAAATGGAAAGCAAGCCCATCACCGACAGCTTTTCAAAGGAAAAGCTGCATTTTTTTTTATTTTTTTAAAGATAAAATTTAATAATTTTTTTAATAAAAATTATAAATAAAAATAAAAATATTTTTTTTATAAATGGAAAAATATAAATAAATTTTTCCTTTTTTATTAATATAAAAAAATTAATTTTTTTATTTAATTTAGTAAATATGATAAAAAAAATTATAGATTAATATGCGTGTATTGAATTAAAACAAAAATATTATTTAAATTTGATCATTTATATAATGAATGTATTAAAATAAAAGATAATATATTCATTATATAAATGATCAAATTTAAATAATATTTTCATTTTAATTTAACACACGTATATTAATCTATAATTTTTTTTATCATATTTATCAAATTGAATAAAAAAAATTAATTTTTTTATATTAATAAAAAAGAAAAAATTTATTTATATTTTTTCATTTATAAAAAAATATTTATATTTTTATTTATATTTTTTATTAAAAAAATTATTAAATTTTTTCTTTAAAAAAAATAAAAAAAAAGGGCAGCTTTTCCTTGGAAAAGCTGCGGGTGATGGGCTTGCTTTCCATTCCAATATTGGAATGGAAAGCAAAGCTCAACAATTTAAAAAAAAAAAATTAAGCCATTTCCGCAATAGGTTGTTGCGGAAATGGAATGCCATTTCCGCAACAGCCCATTGTGGAAATGAAAAAGACCCCATTTCCCCAAATATTGTTCAAAACACCCCAAAAATCTAAATACTTTTTAAAAAAACACTATATATAAAAAAGTCCCTGCTTTGGGGCTCATCTATTGTATTTAATCATGTTTCGGCCCTCGGAATTAATTCCTTTCCTTTTACTACAATTAGGGAAATATATATATATATATATATATATATATATATATATATATATTTCGGACAAAGATTTGACTAGGGCATATTCTAAAGGTATTTACCAAAATAGGGCAAAGGGAAAAATAATTTCGGGAGGGGGGTAATTCTGAAGACGCAGCTGACACGTACGCCTTCAGAGCGGTGGGCCCCACTAGTCATTCTCAAAACTTTCACTGATGCCGCAGCCAAGTACTGCGGCATCAGTGTCTAACGCCGCAGCCAAGTACTGCAGCGTCAGAGTCAAAGACGTACATCAGAGCTGCGTCTTTGACTTTGATGCCGCAGTACTTGGCTGCGGTGTCAGTTGAATTTATCCCCCTATAAACTGGTCTGCTCTTCTTGGGTATTACATTTCAAAGAAAATTTATTGAAAGCAGCATTTCGGAAAAAATTTCAACAATGCTACAAAAATTCACAAAAGGATTTGGGTATTAAATTTAAGGTATGTTTTATTAATATAATGTATGAATATTTTTTTATTAATATATTTTATGAATATTGCAATGCGATTTAATTTGAAATAATTTTATTAATTGAGTATTGTGTAGTGTAGATAAATTATTTATTGTTATTATGATAGATGGTACGCACATATTTAACTCTAAGAGCTATGATGAGTGATATTGTCAAGCAAATGGTAACACAAAATTGGAATGATTTGTATAGCTATCGTGTTGGAAATAGCATAACAATGTTCAATCATATTATTACAATTAATAAGAAGTTATAAGAAATTATAATGAGAGGATATCGAATGGAGGAAGCAGAGATGGTTGAAGCTCTTTACATGACAATACCATTATATTATCTAAAGTCTGTAATGAAAATTTGGAATAGTGAGACTGTGACGAAATATGAGGAATTAGTTATGATTTTCGTAAAAGATGTAATAGAAGTTAGTGAAGAAGAATATTTAAAAATTAGAGATACTATGCCAGTGAAACAAAAAATTTATTGTAAGTGGTACAATTATAATAAATAGCCTAAACACTATATTCATTAGAATTTTGTACAATGTAATGATATTTTGTGATGTATGTTAAATAAATTAAATAAGTGTGAAAATATAATGTAATAATGTTTGAGTGTCAATATAATATTATTAATAATATTATTGTTACTGTTATTATTATTATTATTATTAGTTGATAATATGTAATGAGTTAATTTATTATGAACTGATAAATAATTTGTTATTTTAATTAATGAAAAAGTATCTAAATGTGAAAAAGATTTTTAAAAATATTAATCTGATATTTGAACTTATAGGCAATTTGAAGATGGCAGCACATACTGACTTTTATTTGCACATTGGTGGCCAAATAAGTTATGGATCGGGAGGTTTTCAATATGATATATCTGGTCCAAATGCCATTACAAGGAGATTAAGGCTTAGGAATAAGCCTACTTTTGCTGAATTGATTCATAAAATTCACGTTAAATTGGGTCTGGGGCTGAACAACGTGATTTCAAGAATTATATACAAGAGTCCAATGTACAACAGAGGTTCAATATGCTGGACATCAGTGGATTTGGTGGATGATGATGATGTTGAGATGATATATGAGAATCTAAGAAGTAATGATGATTATACATTGGTGGAATTAATTATTGTTGTTACTGAAAATGATGCAGCTGCCAATCTAGCGACGAATGATTTAGGTCCAAGTCAACTTATGTACGTAAATGATGTCGGTCCGAGTCAGCCAATGCAATCTGTTGGTAGATATGATACTGAATTATTATCTGAAAATAATTTTTGTGGAGGAGATAATACAGATTAAATACATAATGTCACTCAAACTCCACAATGGCAATCAGTTCAAAATGTAGGGGATGCTGTTCCTAGTCAGGCCCGGCAGTCTGTCAGTCGCTTGGCCGGCGATACGAACAAAATAGGGACAAGTGAAGGATTCGAACAAGTTGATCTACATCGATCGGTAAGTCAGATACCTGCTACTTCTGTGAGTCAACCCAGACGATCATTTAGCCAAAGGGTCAGTAACTTTATCAGTAAATCAATATTTGGGATAAGATCAAGCAGTCGTTCAAATGAATTAAATCTTGTTGAGGGATGTAATGCAGTAGGAAGTCAGAGTACAGAGCAAATTGGGGGACGATAGTCAATTTCTCAAATTTCAGACGTCAAACAACGACGATCTATATCCATTGTTCCTGATGTTAGTCGACACCAAAATATTTCTTAGATTCAAGTTGAGGAACCAACTCTGCGAATTGAGTCAGGCAGTCAAAGGGATGGTGATTTATTGGCCGATTCCTTACCCGTCAACAGTCCAATTAACATTAATAATGATTATGAATTCGAGGATGACCCTAATTTTTCATTAAGCAATGATTATGTATCCGAGGAAGATAATGAGGGTACCACTACCAATATGAGCGAGGAAAATGATGAATCTGAAAGTGGGGATAGTGACAGCTCTTATGCTATGCAATATGCGAGTCCGTTGGCATTACTACATCCCGAAGCGGGTACAGGCCATGTAAACTACAACTTCCATTCTAAACATTATATTGAAGTCGACTTTGATGCAGCATAAGTTGATTTTTCACAAGGAGTGCAATTTAACTCATGGGATGGCATGTCTGAGTTATCTACTGGTATGTTTTTCAACAGCAAGGAAGAAGTGAAATCTAGTGTCAAAAAGTATTCAATAATTAGAAATGTTGACTTTCGAGTTATTGAATCAAAAGCCAAAACTTGGGTTTTACGATGTGCTAATACTAAAGACGGATGCAATTGGAGGTTAAGAGCTGTAATGAAAGTGGATAGTCCTTTTTGGACGATCACCAGGTATGAGGGACCACATACATGCCTTTCCGCCAATATGTCTAAGGATCACAGACAATTGGGATAAAAAATTATTCGGAATTGCATTATTGGAATGGTAAGTAAAAATCCAACCATGCCTGTTGATGTTATTATTGCGTCCATTAAGTAGCAATTTAAGTTTGAAGTGTCGTACAAAAAGGCATGGTACGCTAAGATGAGAGGTTTGGAGTCCGTTTTCGAAAATTACATAGATTTTTATGTAAGTCTGCCCAGTTTTTTATTAGCTCTGGAAACTTACAATCCTAGAACTGTGTATGAGCTAAAGGTGCAAGATACGACCCTTCTAAATGTAAACCAATTTCAAAGGGTTTTCTAGAGCTTCAAACCGGCTATTGAGGGGCTTGTTCACTGTAAGCCCATTTTGTTGATCGACTGAACTTTCCTAACTGGTAAATTCCAACAAACGCTTCTAATAGCCAGCTCTGTCGATGGTAACAGCATGTTGTTCCCGGTTGCTTTCGCTGTTGTTGAGTCGGAAAATAAATCTAGTTGGGCATGGTTCATGCAATTAATTAGAAAGCATATGACGCAACGTCATAGTATAGCAGTTATATCGGACAGACATGCTGGTATAATGGCTGTTTTTCGAGATGAAAGAAGTGGATGGAAGGAACCACAATCATTTCACATAATATGTTTGTGCCACTTCGTCAGCAACTACAACAGCCATCATCACAACAAAACTATTAAAGACATACTTTATAAGGTTGGTGAGTTATTTAATTATTGCCACTATTCTTTATTTACAGAATATGAAGTCATGTTTTTTTATATTCATTAATATTCTTGGTGTAGGTGCACAATTCTAGCAGCGTAAGTTCAATAAGCATATGGATGATATTAAAGCGCTTGACCTAGACTCTTATAACTGGCGATGCAGGTGCCTTGAGAGCGTTGGACATTGTCCGATGATGGTGGATATCGGTATGGGCATATGACGACAAACATAGCAGAGAGTGTGAACAGTGCTCTAAAGGGTGTACGCATGATGCCTATCAAAGCCATAGTTGAACATGTTTTTGGTAGATTGGTCAAATTTTACGATATGAGAAGAAGCATGTATATGAGCAAAATGGCTGAAGGATTCAGGTTCACTCCAAAATGTGTAGAAGTCATGAACAAGCGCGCCATTAGTGCTCGCGGCCACATGGTTGTTGATTATGATGGTCGTTACCGATTGTTCAGCGTCATAGCATGCAGGGCACCTGAAACTGACACTGAAGTTGATACTTATATTGTCAGTCTCGATAGGCGTGAATGCGAGTGTGGCAAGTTTCAAGGGATAAAAATGCCTTGTTCACACGCTATTGCTGCATGCATGCATAACACATTGACATGTACACATTTGTGGATGAGTATTATACTATTACTGAAGCACGTAAATGCTACGATGGTGAATTTTGACCCCTCATACATAGAGCATATTGGCCCATGTATTATGGTCCTAAGTTGGTCCCCGATATGGAACTTAAGAGAAAGAAAGACCGCCCTAAAACATCGTGCATATGAAATGAAATGGATAGATGGGAAAAAAGCAACGTTGTGCATTGCAACAAATGCAGAAACATCGGCCACAACAAAAAAACATGCACTAGTGCAGCTAGACCATCCAATCAATTTTTTAGAAGTTAAACATTTGTGAAAAATATGAAATATTATTATGTAATTGAGTTTTACTAAATATTATTCCTTATTATTATATGACATAATTTCATTTGCTTAATATTATGTGACATAATTTCATTTGGGAACAATAATATTTTTTTATAGATTCGTAAATTTAACAATGTTTTCCTATTAATACAATGGTTCAAATGATACAACAAATTTAGAATCTCCTACTCGTCCGCCAAGAACTGTGAGATGAACTAGCGGCCATATGGAATTGAGGATCCAACTCACTTGGGTTATGATCCCGTGTCATATGCATGACATCATCATACTCTCCACTATACAACGGACGATCTGTAGTACTTACATTGGGATTGAACAAAAAATCATTAATAAAATCATCAAGTTGCACAATCAAATTGACTTGTCCATACATGTTATTTGGTGGATGATCACCCTCTGATAAACTCACATTCAAATCAACGTTCAATCTAGAAGGGCCAGCTTCAGACTCGTAATAATTGGACGGACCAGCTTGAGTGTCGTAAAATTGTTGCTGATCAAATTGTTGTTGCTGACTCAAACTAGGAATGTTGAATGAACCAGAACTATCATAAGGAAAATATGGCCATGACAAGGTGGAGGGACCTGATGGACTCCGGGATGAATAGGGATGGATGTAATTGCGGTGCGCCTCTCCGACATTCCTCTCCTGCTACATCTTGTAGACCGAAAATCTTTATATGGAGTTGAAAGAGGTTGAATCTCTACAGCATGAGGAACTGATTGTCGGGGATAATCAACCGATGTCCTTCCTATTGCGCCAACCGCACCCAAAATGCTCTCTAATGTCATACGAATATTACCAGCCTCATTTGATGGCGAAGCATTGCTAGCATGGTAAATCCGTTCCACACCATCGGCCTGCATTATAACAAATAACTGTTTAGAAAATAACAATTCCAATTACTCAAACTTCATTAAAGCTAAGGCTCATACCGTTGATCCCATTGATGCACCAATCTGGGTTATCCAGCGTCTAGTTCGCTGAATATACCATTGTATGTACTGTGACCTTGGATGTAGGGGAGCATTCAACAACTGAGTTTTCACCACTCGATTCCATCTATTTACCCATTCAAAAATAAAACTTGAAAATTTATCTCCCCAATTGACATCACTGTGCCCTCGCAAGTCAACGGAATGCACAGTATCATTATTTTGAAGTGGATATGGAATCGGTTGTTCCATCCCGAATTGCCGTAGGCAGCGATCCGGTTGGTGCCACTCAATAATGTGAAAACACACTAATGGCACAACCGATCGCCAACTATTAACACTATCTCTATAATACTCGGGCAATAAGTGGATGACATTATTGTAGGGCTCCTAGTCCATCTGAAAAATTAATACAAATTACAGTGACGTTGTTAGAGTTTTATTCGCATTGCTAAATATTAAATCAAATTAATTAGCTTAAAACATAAACAAACCTGATCAGTACGCTGCATGTCTAAATCCAAACAATAATCATTAACATTTTTATTATGATTGTTTCTTAAATCAATGGGAGATTGCCACCTGATAAAATAATCAAATTTAAAATTAGTATATCAAACGATTACTTAAATAATTATTTATATTTAATTAAATATATATATATATATATAGAAAGATATATATTACCTAAAGCCATATGGCATGGTCTGATTTAGCACAACATTGTCCAAAAATGTAGGGCGTAATTGAGGAAGTCTTTCCCATGCCCATACCTGAATTAGTTGGTGATAACCGCCTAGTCCATTTACATTGGGACGGGTGGCACGACATAACTCTCTGTACAGCCACGCCAAGCAAGCCGATCCCCAACTATAATTCTCCGCTTGGTCAAAATGCTCTAATAGCGGGAGCCATATTAAGTGGATGTAATTGTTTGACTGTCCAAGACATAACAATCCCCCAATACACCGCAACATCCACGCACGGGCAAAACATTGTACAGTGTAATCATTTGCCCCTGCCGGTAATGAACTGAAATTCCTACTTAACCATGTCATTTTAACTTGATGGCCTTTCAGAACATTTTCTGGTGGAACTTGCCCCAATAGCCGTCCACACAAATCCGCCCAATCGTACTGTAAATGTCCTGTGACAGCCACTCCTTCAATAGGTAGACCGGTCAGGATTTCAATATCCTGAAGTGTTATTGTTGCTTCACCTACAACAAGATGAAAAGTGTGTGTCTCCGGTCTCCACCTCTCCACAAGTGCAGTTATTAATTGGCAGTCCACATTCATTATCCTAATTTGCGCAACACCGTAAAATCCTGCCAATCTAAGGTATGACACTATTCTTGGATTAGTGTTCCTATAGTGGCTCTCTACACTTGATCGGTGTGCAAACAATACTTCATGATCAACCTGAAAATTAGTAACTTTCAGTCGCACATTCTTCTATCACTATGTCCATTTATAAAATTAATAATATTTTTAAATACTAGCCTTGTAACTATACATACATTATTACTCCAAACAGCATCTGCACGGTGTTTTCCATGCAACTTTAGCAGCTCTTCCACTATTGGACCCGGATTTATATATTGCCGATTTTCGAATTGATTCATTTTTATTAACTTATGAACAAATATAACTGTAATTTTTACTTATGTATAAAAAATATTTCATATAATTAACTATTAATGCATTTTCTAATTTTTTTTGCATAATAAAAAAATTATAAATCTGCTCAAATACGTAATATATAAATATTATTCAAGTTCACTCTATATTAACAAAATACACTGTTAATTTTTTTACATATATTTACAATATTTTTATTCGAACAACCATTATTTTCTCTTCTAATATTTCAAAAATTATATATTCAAATAATAATATATAAAAACAAATTATATTAATATTATTTGCTAGATATGTAAAAATTAACCATATTTCTATACTATAATAAAAATATTCTGCAATTACACAGTTCTTCACACATAAAATTGTTATTATATTACATTACAAAATTAAATATTGCATTAAACATAATAATATAGATAATTACCTTTTTTACCACTTCCTCAGATTATTTGAAAATATTCCTTCATAACACAAAATAATATAATTAAATATTTTATCATGCATACTATTATTTTCAAACACCACTGTATTAAACTAATTGTACAAAATTATTTTATTTTCATTCCATTCTAACAACTTACTCAGATATGTAAAAAATTTACATTATAACTTTCATAAACATAAACAATAAATAAATTTTTTCATACATATTGTCCAAAAAAAATTACTTTACACGTATATAATACATGTAAATTACTAATAGTTATTCATGTTCCATAGTTTTTATTACATAAATATATTATTTTCGTATTTAAGACTAAAAAATATTGCTATTCGTGTTATTTATGTAAGTTACTAATTGTTATTCATGTTCCAAAATTAAAGTTATTTTTTTGCTATTCTAACTGCTTGCTGAGATAAATATAATATTTACGTTATAACTTTCACAAACATAAACAATAAATAAATTGTTTCGCATATATTATTTAAATAATATAACTTTACACTTAAAAAAAAAACAATTACCAATTTTTATTCATGTTGCATAAATTTTATTGCATTATTTTTTTCCCTATTTTACCTTATTAAATTTTACTTTACCAGATAAAACTGAAAATAATAACTTGCCTTTCGTCGTTTTCGTTACCAACATGCTGAAAAAATACCTACAAATTCAAATATAACACAGTTAAATATTTGATTAAAGATATTATCATATAAATAATTATAAAATAACATTATAAAAAACACTTACACTTGATTTTTGCTACATAAAAATATAATTACCAAAATAAAAAAAATGGGTGATGATTATACAACAACACAACAAAGGACCAATGTATAAACACAAAAGAGAAAGAATAAAATTTAAACGAAGAAGAGAAAGAGCAAATTTTATTTGGCTTAGGGTACATACTCACTCCTTATAAAGGGGTCGAATCCTTCAAAATCCTTCACTCCCATTTATTTAGCATTTCAATGGGATGTCAGTCACCATCGTTGTAGCGAAAAGCTGTTCCCTGGACGACAAATCAGCTGCGGCATATGACATCACTTGCCGCAGCTGTCAGCTGCGGCACACATGGGAAGATACAATAGCTGATGCCTGCGGCATTTGTTGCCACCACCTGTCAAATGCCGCAGGTCAATCCTGCAGCATTGACCAAATTACCCCCCCCCCCCCAGAATTATTCTTCCCTTCGCCCTATTTTGGTAATACCTTTAGAATATGCCCTAGTTAAATCTTTGTCCCTATGTATTCTCTCTAAAAATGAGTAAGTTGATTAAATTGTCATATATTATAGGGTATTCATTTTTTTTAAAAAAAAGATAAGGTCGCTTTTTACACTCAAATTATTGTAAATAGAATAAAAATGCTCTCAAACTTTTTTTAAGCGGTTTTTACCTCTAAAATCACGAAAATAAGTAAAAAATACTTTCATTTTGAACAAAAAATTCCAGCTAGCAAATGGATTAAATGGAAGCCAATATAGAGATAATACATCAGCACCCATATTGCAATCTCTCTTCTAGTCGGGACTAAAAAAAACTCCCTCTTTTCTCCTCTACTCTACTCTTCTCCGATGAGTCCAGAAACTCCAGTTTCAGGGACTGGCACATTTTTCAGTGAGTTCGCCGGTTAATAAGATGTTCAAGTCAACAAAATGGAGTGAGGAGTTCTAAATCAACCTAAATCAGACAAAGAAAATTATTTAGCTTATGAGAAGATCAAATGAAAATGGAAAAAAAATCTGTTTGTTATGCAAGAAAATGCAAAAAAAATACAGTAGAGTGCAGAGGAGGAAGATGAAGAAGCAGGAACAGGATCACCATAACCAAAAATTGAAGTTTCTTTAATTCCATCTCATGTATCAATTACCAGAGCAGGAGTTTCTAGACTCATCGGAGGAGAGCAGAGAAGAGGAGAGAGGAGAAAGAGAGAGAGATTTTTTTTTTTAAAACCTGACTCGAAGAGAGATTACCATGTGGGTGTTGATATGTTGTCTCTGCATTGGCTTTCATTTAGTCTATTTGCTAGCTAGACTTTTTGTATAAAATAAAGGCATATTCCACCTATTTTCATGGTTTTAAGAGTCAAAAAAAGTTTGAGTACATTTTCACCCTATTTACAATAATTTGAAGGTAAAAAAAACCCTTTTATTCCATAAAAAAAGCAAGATAAATGCATTAAAAGAGAAAAAAGTCTTACATTTAAGATTATACACAACAAAATCTACAATCTTCCTTTTCATTAGTGCTAATAATATCCTGCAAAATACCTTGGATATTGCTGCTCTCAAGCCACCAAAATTAAGAGCCTTAACTATCATGTTGCATCACTATGAAAACAAACAAAATGATGCTTCATTTGTACTGCTCCCTTTAAAGCTAGAGCTAGCTTCCAAGACTTCTACTTTCTACTTGTATTTCCAATTCATGAGATGCCATGTAAGAACTCTTCACATGTTGTCTTTGATCACACAAGCTATGCTACCACATTTGTCTCTTCTACAGATAACCAAGGAAATATGTGAGTCCAAAGACACAAAAGATGAATTACCGTCTCAATTTCCCCACATCTGATTGATACATGTCCTGCAATTGAAATTAAACTATCATATATATTATCTCCTTTGGGCATATATATGTAATTTACTTGGTAGCAAAAGATTCCACAACTTATTTCATTTAACTATTTGAACATTATTTAGGATGGATAAGTTAGGATGAAGCAATGTGATATATAGTTTTAACATTGGATTATCCATCTTTAGTAACGTACATTAATGCTAAAAAACAAACAAGATTTACTTTTATTTACCTTTTGTTAGCTGATCTTCTCATACCATTCCAAAAGCTTTATATAGAATTTCCCCAACCTCCTCCATATATTAGCCCTACACAAAAGTATAGACTCATAGGCAAAAAATATATGAGAAATTGATGGCGCATCCATTGCTATCTTAACTCCACATTGCAAGTTTAATGTGATTAACATTATTAGCATTTTGCACTTTTGGAATTAAAGCTAACGAAGTGTGATTGATATTCCTACTTCATATTGAACATATGCCTAGAGTCTTAATCACATTTGGATAGAGGAAATAATTAATTAAAGGAGTTTAATTAATTATGCATGTATAAGAAAAAGTCCACAGAAAAGTTCGTGAAATTTTCTGTGCATAGTTTGTAATATTGAGATGGTCTGTTTTAATCTAAAATAAAATATTATTGGACTATAAGTATTATAGGACTAAAATAATATTTTTGGACCAAATAGAGAATTAATTTCAGGCTCAAAAGGAATCAGTTCTACACAGAAGCACTCTAGGAGTGGCTTCTGCGCAGGGCCTCTGTAGAAAGTCTTAAAGGCCTATTTTTTGGGCTAAACTAAATTAAATATGATCTATAAGTGTTATGGATGCTATATATTTAATTTGATTGGATTTAAAATCCATTTGAGTAATTAAATCTAAATCCGCATAGAAAAATTCAGTCTGTGAGCTTCTGCGCAAGAGCCTTTTGGTGGAGGCCCATACTGAATTTAATTAATAAAATAAAATTAATTAATTAATAAGATAATTTCAGCTCTTTTAAGTATAAAATCATATCAGATAAACTGTTTTAGACTTTGAATTTAAAACAATAATTGGATAGGGGTTAAGAGATAGAATTACAAAAATTAAGAATTATTAGAATTCTTCTTCCCTAATTGCCCCTCTCCTGGCCGAAATTTCTACTAGTCCTAAAGGAAATTTTTGACTTCCTTATGTAGTTCCTTTTTGGTCCATTTTTTTCTAGTGTCAACAATTTGAAGGTGTTCTAAAGTTGGGCATTATGGTTTACGACAACCTGTGCAAAAAAAATCAACTGATCAAAGATGATTTTCCAACTTTTAGATTAGCAAAATAATTTCATGGAAAAAATCTATTTTTATTTGGTTAAAATTTTAAATTTCGCATTTGCATGTGATGCATATAACCAAATTAATTCCAATATGGTATCAGAGATAAGGTTGTAGCCGTGAAATTATTTTTTGTTAATTTTGTGGTATAATTTTATATTTTTTGAGTTATTTATTTCATAAATTTTTAAAATTTTGATTTTGGTGTTCATGAATGTTAGATTAAGAAATAAAAATTTTTGTTATTATGTGATTAAAGTAAAAAGAAAAGAAAAAAACCATTTTTTACAACAGAGAATTCTTCTCTGCGCAGAAGAATAGTCTTCTGCACAGAGGAAGGTGTTGTTCTAAATAAATTTTATTTTTGATCCATAAAAAAATTAGTTTGATGATAATTTATATTTTTAATATATGATATTAAATCATAGGGTCAAACAGAACTAAAATCGGTTAAGTTTTGCATAAAAATTGGTTTTACCGAAAAGTTCAATAAAGTTGTGTTCTTGATTAGTTCTTAGGAAGAACGAATTTTGATCTTAATTTTAAGTTACATAAGATATATAAATGTGTTTTTACTTAATTTGGGACCTAATTCAATTAGATTGAAATTAGTAAACTAAAATCAATTAATGGATTTAATCAAATCTGCGGGCTTGATTTAAATTAGCAGATGATTTGATGCTCTCAATGAGCTAATTTAAATCAAAATTATAGACCCTAATTAAGTTTATTAATGAATTTTAGGAGCTGGAATGGGCTTGATACAATCATGGCCTATTCCCAAAGTCCAAATGGCCCAAATGCACAAAACTAGTTTGTGTGTGAACACATTATTAAGATTTATGTTGTGAATTTCGGCCCACTTATAATTTTTGACCCCAATTGATTTTTAATTAATTTAATATGGTTAATTAATTAAATAATTCATTTAAAATCAATGGGATTGATTAGTAAGATAAGAACATATGTATGCAAAAAGTTTCCTAAAATGGAAATAATTTTTTAATTTGGATAGTTTTCTAAACTTAATCACACTAAGACAATAACTCATAAATAGTTTTAAGAGTTGAAACAAGTTAATTATTTCATGTATGGCTCTTATTTATGCATTAGAATTGCATATAAGGGTGTATGTTTGGTATGGTGGTTAGTTATGGACTAAAGCCTAATGTGATTGAGCATATTGCATGTTTCAGCCTATGCGAACTTTCACGTTCCAGCCAATTATTTTACTTTGGATATTTTTCTAATTGTAATATGTAATTAGATTACATAGAATTAGAATAATAAAAGAGGATCATAAACAATAGAGCAAGAAGAGGTCGGAAGAGGTCGAAAGAAGAATGAAGATTTTGTAATATTTTTTCTTTGTTTGATCATGTATACTACCTAGGTTAGACTTTTTGATCTCTCTTATAACTCGGGGAGGTCAGTGTATTAAAGTCCATAACTAAGCCATATTTGTATGCTTTATATTTATGCAATAGACATAAGAAGCATATCAATCTATGCCAACCATGTATAATGAGACTTAATTAATAAAATCCCTCAAAATAACACTAAGATAAATTAGCCTTTCATTAATTAAAAGAGAACCAGAGTTCTTTATAGTGTGGGCTATTGACCAAGTCAAGCCCACATTATATTGAATATGTTTAAATCCAATTAATGGGCCTTTTTAGCTAGAGCTTGTTGACCAAAGTCAAGGCTAATGGACCTAGAGGTAAGATTGGGAAATGCATATATGATATGCATGCATCAAGAGTTAATAACGCAATGATCCAATAGTTGTGTAAAGACAATTGGTATAGAGATACCTACTTTTCAAGGGTATAAAATTTGATTTTTTAACCAAAGTCAAGGTCAAATTTCATATTAAGGATTCGATATTTGCCCACTAAGAAAACCAACGGGTTTTCTCGATTCACATAGTTAGGGTTATTGGTTCGCAATAAAATAGTAGGAGTTAAATGGATTAATTAAAGACCAAATTAATGCATGTATATACATGATCATACTATAATGTAAGTTTCTTTCTTCACATTGTAGGACTTCATCATGAGCACTTCTTACATTAATCTGCGTTCAATTTTGGATAACAAGCTGGTAGGCAGCAATTACTCAGTTTGGATTAGGCAAGTGAGAATTATTCTCAGGGCCGAAAAGATCCATTATGTGTTGGATAAGGATCCACCACGACTTCCATCCGATGATGCCACTGATGAAATCAAGGGCATCTATAAAAAATGCATGGAGGATAGTGAAACAACAACATATATAATGCTTGGTGTTATGTCCTTAGAGTTTTAGAAGCAACAAAATAGATGGATGCTGGAACCATCATTGTACACTTAGAGGACCTTTATGCTTCTCAAGCTAAAAGCGAGCAATATGATATTGCTAAAGCTCTTTTTAGTTGTAAAATGGTGGAGGCCACTTCAGCTGCTGCTTATGCATTAAAGATGTATGGGTATATAGAACACTTGGATAGGCTCAGCTACGTTATGGATAATGATCTATACATATATTTAATCTTATTTTCGTTGGCTCCAAGTTTTGCATCTTTTGTTCTTAACTTCAACATGAATAAGATTCAGGTTTTTATACCCAAGCTTATTAAGATGCTCAAGATAGCTAATGGATCACTTAAGAAGGATCCAAAGTCAGTCATGGTTGTCTCTTTTGTAAATAAGGGTAAGAAGCAGAAGAAGATGGCAACTAAGGCACAGGCCAAGCATGGTGGCATATTCAAGAAAAAGGCTGCCAAGAAAAAGAAGAATCCTAAAAGGACTTGCTTCCATTGTGGAAAGGATGTCCACTGGAAGAGAAACTACAAGGTTTACTTAGATTCTCTCAAGGAAAAAAAAACAGGCTGAGGATTCAACTCCAGGTATTCATATGATTGAAATAAATACTTATTCTATTACTTTTAAGAAATCTTGGGTATTAGATACCGGTTGTGGATCTCACTTATGTAAGGATATGTAGGGTCTTAAAAGTAGTAGAAGAGTAAAAAAGGTGAAGATATGTCTACAGTCAGCTACTGGGCATAACATCTCTACACAAGTTGTAGGGACTTATCACTTGCCTCTTCCAAGTGGATTAACACTGGAGCTTAAAAAGTGTTATTACGTTCCAGTTTTGTCTAGGAGTATTATTTCTTTTAGTTGTTTGTTGAATAATTATGATAGTTATTTAAATAAGGACAAGAGTTGTTCCATTTTTAAGAATAATATGTTTTATGTTAATGTAATTGTTGAGAATGAAATATTTGTTCTTGATTTAAATAAAGAAGCTCATAATATGAATACCATGAGAATAAGATAAGATAATCTAAATACGTCATATTTATGGCATTGTCATTTAGGCCATATAAATGAAAAATGCATTACCAAATTATACAAGTCTAGTAATTTGAGATCATTTGATTATGAATCATTTGATACATGCGAGTCTTACTTATTAGGTAAAATGACTAAATTACCTTTTACTGGTAAAGGAGTATGATCAACTAAGACCCTGGAACTAATACATTCAGATGTATGTGGTCCAATGAATTCACGTGCTAGAGGAGGCTATTCCCACTTCATAACCTTCATAGATGATTACTCCAAAAATGGATATATCTATTTAATGAAGTACAAATCTGAAGCTTTTAAAAAGTTTAAAGAGTTCAAAAGTGAAGTAAAGAAACAACTTGGCAAGAGTATTAAGACATTTAGATCAGATTGAGGTGAAGAATACTTAAGCTAAGAGTTTCATGATTATCTTACAGATAATGGGATATTATCTCAATGGACTCCATCATATATACCACAACATAATGGTGTATCTGAGAGAAGGAATCGAACACTATTGGATATGGTTCGATCCATGATGAGCCTAGCAAACTTGCCTAAGTCTTTTTGGGGTTTTGCACTGAAAAATGTTGTTTATGCATTAAATAGAGTTCCTAGTAAATCGGTTGATGTTACTCCATATGAGATATAGAATGACAAAAAACCCATACTTTCTCATATGAAGATATGGGGTTGTCCTGCTTATGTGAAGAGGACAATGTCAAAAAAGCTATATTTAAATCTGATAAATATTTTTTTTGTAGGATATCTAAGAGAAATAGTTGGATATTACTTCTATCATCCCTTGGAACAAAAGATGTTTGTTTCAAGGCATGCTGTCTTCTTCGAAAGAGAGTTCCTTCTAGGAGAGGACAGTTGGAGTAGAATTGAACATAGTGAAGTTTAAGATCTACAAAATTGAAGTAGATAAACCAGTTGAACCCGAAACTGAATCTCATAATAATGAGATTACAGTTGAATCTAAAAATACACAAGTTCTTAGAAAATCTACTAGGATACGTTCTATCCCACTAAGATATCAATTTCTTATGGATTCAAATAAGAATGTAACTATAGTAGAGGACAGTGAGCCTACAAGCCATCAAGAAGTTCTGAATAGTTCAGAACAAGAACTGTGGCTTAAGGCCATACAGTCTGAAATGGAGTCCATGTATGAGAACAAAGTATGGACTTTGACTCAACCACTTGAAGGAATAAAACCTATAGGATGCAAATGGATCTTCAAGAAGAAGACTGACATGGAAGGTAATGTAGTTGCCTATAAGGCTCGTTTGGTAGCTAAAGGTTATCGTCAAAGAGAAGGTATTGACTTTGATGAAACCTTTTCTCCAGTAGCGATGCTTAAGTCTATTAGAATACTTTTAGCCATTACTACTCATTATGACTATGAGATTTGGCAAATGGATGTGAAGACAACTTTCTTGAATGAAAATCTGACTGAAGAGGTGTATATGACACAGCCTGAAGGGTTTACATCTGGTAATGTTGAAAAAGTATGCAAGCTTCAAAGATCTATTTATACATTGAAGCAAGCATCTAGTAGCTGGAACATCCAATTAAATGAGACAATCAAAGATTTTGGTTTCTCATAAAATGAGGATGAACCCTGTGTATACAAAAAGGTCAGTGCAAGTGCAATCATTTTCCTTGTTTTATATATGGATGACATATTGATCGTGGGAAACAATATCTATGTTCTTCAATCAGTTAAAATTTGGTTATCCAATCAATTCTCTATGAAAAGACCTTGGAGAAGCATCCTGTAGACACCGAATTTCGAGGCAGCCTAGATCAAAATTATCCAATAAGGATATTAATGCCTATTTCACATGTGAAGAACTGAAAGTGCTCATTTTCATCCTTGGGTTTCACTCAGACTGAACCTTTTGTACTTTGCCGGACCTAAAATGATGGTTTAAATTGCAAAATTTAGCTTTTGAGGTGACAAACGCCCATCTCTCAAGAAGGGATACCCCGTCTATCAAGCTCGTGACTCACTAAGTCACGCTTACATGCCAGTCGAGTCAGGGGCAATAGTAATTTTGTAATTTTAACTTCACTTTTAATAGCCGCCCGTCTGTGTTATGAGTGACACCCGTCTGTGGCGTCTTTCATAGCGAGAAACTTGGATCATATCTGTTAAAAAAATTGAAGATTTTGAAGGGATTTTCAGAGGCTGATTTTTTGGAGATTTTTGGGAGTAAAATCCATTTTTCAAATTGAGTTGTGGGATTTAATCCCTAGAATTAAGTGTTTTCCATTTTGAGAAAAGGGATAAAAGCCTTTTCATTTAATAGAAAAAAGAGGGAATCTTTCTTTCGATTGGAATTTTCAAAGCAAGAGAGAGCAAGTTCTTGAGATCATTGTTTTTTTTAAAAAAAAGAGCTTTCTTGAGGAAGGAAAATCAATTTTCTGTTCTTGAGAAATTCTTGTTCTTGCATTAATTTTCTTAGAAAATACAATGAGAGAGAAGCTTTTTGAGAGAGAAAGAGAGTTTTTCTCTTGTTTCAAATCCATCGTGAAATTCAATGAGCATATCAAGCACACTTTTGTTCTCCACAAATCAAATACATTATAAGGGTAATATTTTGGGCCTAATCTTTAAATTTTAGGTGCTTTTTATTCCATTGAATATTATATGACTTTTAATCTTATTGTTTGAGTTTTCTTAATTATAAATTCAATATGATTTCCATTCTGTTTTTACATGATTTAATATCTGTTATGTGTTTAATATGTCATGTTTGAATGAAAATAAGTGTGAATCATGTAGAAAATGCATGTGCGTAAGATTTAGTCATTAATGGCATTTTTATGTTTTTGCATGTTTAAATCTGAATTTTCTATTATTTTTTAGTTTTCTTATTTGATTTGGTTTCTAGAAATACGTGAGTAATTTTGTTGTGTTTTTAGGCCTTGATATGCATGCTTAGATTATTTGGCTTGAAAATAGATTTAAAAGTTAAAACCTGCAATTTTGTCTCTATGTCTTGAAGTGACAGATGGGAAAAAGGCTTCTGATGCCCGTCGCTCATAGCGAGCGACGGGACGGAGCGAAATTCACTCCTTCTCATCCATTGCCTCTTTTGGTTACCCGTCTGCCCCTTCCATTGGCCCATCCGCGGCTTCTGTTTGCTCCCTTTTAGTATTTTAATGCATTTCTTTGTTTATTTTAGTGCCATATTGCTTGCGTTATTTTATTTTATTTTCTTTTAAGAATGTAACATTATTTTCTGCCCTTTATTTTTATACTTTTATTTCCTTTAATTCCAACATCATTCTCATTTATTTATTTAAGTATTTTGGCATTGCTAATGAGTTATTTTCTTTTCATTTTTCTTGGCTAAAAATATCCCTCATTTTGAGCATTCCCTATAAGCGAAGATCCGAGAGCTAGGGTATTTGGGTGCATTGAAGTTTAGTTATTTCTTTTGTACTCTATTTAATTTTGGCTTTCCTTTCTTTTATTTGGATTTGGGATTTTAATAATAAAGGATTTTTTGCACGTTAACACAAAAAAAATACCAAAAGATTTATACAAAAAAATGGATTTTTTCTAAATAAATGGGACCAATGTCTTGGTTTTCTATCCCAAAATGACACTCAAACAAAAAGTTCTTATTTTCTTAAAATGCCATCACTCATCCTGCTTTTTCTAAAAATTTTCTAAGAACTCTTCTTTTTTTTTTTTGTAAAATATGCATGTAAAAACCAATGTTCCCATTAAACTAATGCCCTATTTTATATATGTTTATCCTTCCTTTTTGTAGAATAATTTTTCACTTTATTTCGGGATTATTGCAATTTATTATCTTTATAGCTTTCTTTATGTGCTTGAATTGCGCTTTTATTTATTTGCATGAACCGTGTGAGAAAAGATATAGAAAATTAATTATAAAAACTCATTTATATGAACAATTAAGAAAATTAATTATAAAAACTCATTTATATTAACAGTTAACCAAGGTATAAGTAAGAGTGATGTCCCGAACCTTCTCTCGTTTTGGCCTCATAAGGTTAGAACAACTTTTCTAATATTTTATTGGGTGCATGATACCTTCCTTATGGTGCCCAATTGACGCCCTTGTAAGTTGATCATCAACAATGGAATATGGATACCCCTATCTATTGTGAAGCGACCAATCTTTACAAGTTTAAAATGAACATCTCTTGAACCCTAAAAGCGAGCCTCCAAGGTTAACCGAGTTCGGCGATCATCACAATGGCTACTCCACTAGGGACCATGAGACCTTGCTCCTAAAGTTCCTTGGTTAAATTAAATATAAGTGACTTTTTTAAATAAAAGTTTAATCTTTTTTTGAAAAAATTGCATTGCATTCATGCTAAAGCCTTATATTTATGTTAGGTGTCCCTTTCTTAGCCCCGGTGCATTCCTGAAATATGGCCCTACGTTCACTCAATATGGGAAAGTGTTAAGGATAATCACCAGCCCAAGTCTCGTATCATTTGGTGTATTGAATGATGACCTGATTAGTCATTATGCTCGTGATGAGCTAGACCTATTGGCAAGGATCATGCTTGGATAGCCCTAACCTAACTAAAGCCCATGTAATGGCACTAGATACTTCCTCTAGGTGACATGTACCGTAATACTGTGCTTGCTATATGGGTCGTTACGTATTGAACAAATTCAACTAAATTAAGTGGCCACTCATCAAAGGTTTTCATTCCCTAGTGGGCCCATTCTAATGCATTTGAATTGTTTGAATACACAATAGCCAAAACTCATATGTATGCGCTTTAAATAATAGAGGTTATGCTGCCAGTCTTTGGCCGTGCACCATATGCGCCTATTAGGTTCCCCGAATACCTTTGGGCTAAGCCTGCCTAGGAAAGAGATTGTATGACCTCCTATGTGGCAGTGTTAAGGTTAGAAGGTTTCTATTTCTGCCTTTGCATGTGTTTGTTCGTGCTATTCACTTTGTATCCTGTATCTCATATGTGCATTCCATTCTATGCGTATAACTTTTTTTTTCGCATGCATCTCACTCAATACATAGATTTTTCACATGCATCATTCTAACCCTTTGATTTTTTAGCTATTGTAGACCTAACACGATCATGCATTATGCATCATTCATGAATCATCCTAATGCTTTAAGTCTTGTAGTCATCATAGATTCATCCAAGTGGCTTAGGGGTCTAGACGGTCGTCTTATTAGAGGATCTTTAGAACTGGAATCAGAGTCAGAGTCTGAGTTGGATTTAGAGTCAAGCTCGATTGACAGAAGTTCAAAGTCTTTGTCAGAACACTTACCACAATTAGAAATGGCAAATCAATCTCTGATGCTTTAACTGCTCAAGAGTTGGATAGAAGTGTAAAGGATTTTGAAAGATGAGTAATGGCCATGATTGGAGGTATAACTGCCTCATTAACACCACCTACTGGTAAGGATGATCACAAGGCGGGGAATATCTTACCCCGGTAGGGACCTAACTCGAACAGGGCAGGGAATCCCCAATTTTCCCCCTGCGAGGATGGGGACAGGGAGAAAACAATCCTCGAATTTGATTTTTAGGTAGGGAAAGGGGTAACCACCCCGCGGGTTCCCCGACCCCAAAATTTTATTCTAATTATTATTCCTCTTTAGTCTTTCCCTAAATTCAGTAATCCCTAACCCTTACTTCTCGCTTTCTCACTGTCTCTGTCGTATCTCCCTCACAGGCTCACTCTTTTTATCGTATATCCCTTGCCTCCCTCTCCTCCCTTGTACTCTCAGTCTCCCTCAGGCCTCAGCCCTCAATCGATCTCCCCCCACTTCTCCCTCACTTTATCTCTCTTTGTGTCTTTCTCTCCCTCGATCGCATCCTTTGCCTCCATTGGCTCCTTTGCCGCAGTCGCCTCAATTGGCTCCTTTACCGCAGTCGCCTCCATTGCCTAATAATGAAGTTATGGCTTTCAAGGGCTTGGTGCCACTCTATATGCCTTTCCAGCAGAGGTTGCCATCGGTGTTTGATAGGGTTGTGGATCTGATGAGGTGTGGGCTGCAGTTAATAGGTGGATACCTTTGAAGATTTTGGAGTTTTTGTTGTATAATATGGATAGAGTATTGAGAGGTGGTAGGTACTTATGGTTGGATCATTTCTTTATTAAAAGGTTATATCTTGATAAGGATTATAGACCTTTCATTGGGAAATTAGGTTACAAGAAGGTGAAGTGGGCAGTTAGGAATAAGATTGATTCTGGAGGGATTAAGAATGGTGAGGTTTACTTAACTATTTTACTGCAGAAGCCTGTATCAAGATGACAATTTGATTTTGAACTTGAGGTAACTTGGTTTACATAAGTTATAATAGTAGTTTAGGAATTTAGTCTTCATGTGCAATTGGATGACATTTTGCTCGTTGATGTACTTAATGTCAATGATGTTGACATATTACTAATATTTGTTGAAGCTTTATGAGTCCAATTTCCAAAAGTGAACTTGATTACTAAAATCATGAATTGTTATCTTCTTTTGCTGTTTCAATTCAGAAGAAAAATGGGACTTTGTGTACAGATTTGGCTCAGTTGTTATTTTTCTATTAAACCCTTGCATCCTTGTCTACATCGTCACAGTATCAAGGGTGATTTTTTATGGGATATTTTTAAGGTCGGGGATCCCGATCGAGGATGGGGATCCCCACCAAGGAGGGGACAGGGGGGAATTTTCCCCCGCATCCCCAGTAGGGGCAGAGATGGGGAATCACCGCCCTTAGGTAGGGCAGTAGGTATGGAACCCCACCCTACCCCGTGATCACTCCTACCCACTGGAACACAACACGCAGCTCCTATGGAACTACATGCAGTTAGGGAAGTTCCCGCGACAATTGCCGCATTACACCATCCGGCTGCTGAGCGTAGGAATGTAGCACTTACAAAACTGAGAAGGGAGAGGTTTAGCGCTCTAGAGGATGACTTAATAGAAGAAGAAGCGGAACTGGTAGTTGCCCAAATTGTGAAGGGCAGGGTGCCTAGAGTAGAAGATGCGGTTCTAAAGAAAATAGAGGAAAAGATAGAAGCAATGGCACGGGTATTAATAGCTGGAAAGGGTATTAGGCCTGAGGATAGAGACTTAGAGGATGAGGAAATGCTTCCTCAGAGGTTCAAAATGCCAAATTTACCTAAGTTCGATGGCACTTCAGATCCATCGTCACATATTAAATAATACACCTTAGTGATGAAAGGAACAATATTGACCAAAAAGGAAAAGATTGAGTACTTCTTCCTCAGCCTGATAGGCCCTGCCGTAGACTGGTATCATGGTTTGGATTGAAAGGCTAAGGAAGACTGGGATCTGTTGATAGAGGAGTTTTTGAGGCAGTACTGTAACACCCCTTACCCGTACGTAGCAACCCGTATGATAACATGGCCTATTTAAGATGACGAGTGGAGGATGTCACCAAACTAAGCACATTTGAAACAATAATAATTAACGAAAAGCAAAATTATAAAATTCCTTTCATATCGAACAATGTTCAATAAACACAAATAACAAAGTTCCCAATATCACTTTACTTATACACTTCTCTTAAGTAACTTTACGTAGTGATTACATTACACATATAAATCCTTTATTTACAAAAGAAGAGTTCATTACAATACAATTACAAAATACAAAATCTACTTAAGAACTCCTATAAACTCGTTGGCCTTGACGGGTGCGGAATGTCCTTGGAGACACAGCTAACTTCGATACCTAGACGAATGAAATACCCATGCTAACCACAAAGGCTTAGAGGGGAATAAACATGATATGGACGGCCACTCACAACAGTCGTCAATAGATACACACAAATGCTTACATTTCTCAAAGTCGCATGTAAAATTACTTAATTATTACACATACATACATTAGTCCCATACATAAACTTTATACAAATGATTGCATATAATAAGTCATATTCATAATACTTAACATAGCCAAAACCCGCATTAGCCATACATATATGCTTACCCCTTTACTTAATCACATATATTTACTTAATAAAATAACCGCTTATAATAATATGCATAGATAGTATACCTTCACATAATTGTATTTATATAATGTCAAAAGCTATTTTATGCATTTGTCATGCATTTTCAAAAATTGGTACTTACCTTAAACACTTATTTAAGCAAAACATATATAATTTCACAAAGATATTCTTAAAATATTTACCTATCGTGTTCATATATTCATGTCTTTAACATTTTATTGTATTCACTTAAAGATAATATAAGGATATTCATACATATCCAATACACATGGGTTTCTTTTTAAAGCAAATTCATATTAATAATCAATTTTAACCCAAGTGTTACTAGGATCTATTCATCTGAGGTAAGTCATATTAACTTATTAAGTCTTTATGTTATTAATGGCATGTCCACACTTATCACATTAAAAAAACATATTGCTACAAGCAAAAGTTATGAAGTTATTCCTTTGTAAGTATACACATTAGTATCAATACATATTTCATATTATCACTAAATTAAAATACTTAACGAAATCCTTAAATTCAGTTTTAATATATTAAAGATACCGTAATTAAGTATCTTTCTAAATATTGCTAACGAACATTCTTAACATATTAAACACAAATTATAACAAATACCCAATTATATTACCTACCTATGAAATGCTCATTTCCATAGTAACATTTTAAAACATATTAGTTGATACAATCACTCATGTGTAACAATTGCGTAAGCATTTGTCATAATATACATTCAAAGTCCACACAAATAAGTACACTTATTTACGGATTTACATTATACACTTAACATTATTTTGCTCAATTGTTGCCTGCAATTCCAAGGTGGTAGATAACGGGAAATTAAATGCATAGGTACTCGAGTGTAGACACGGGGTCCCAAGTCAGGTTTAAAAAAGAAAAAAAAAATAAAAATTAATTAAAATCATTATGTTGGGTCCTTGATAAATTCCTCCAAAAAAAATATATATATAAAATAGGCAGGTTAAATTAAAAATTAGGTTAATTTAATTAGTTAGTATTGTAAGATAAATTATTAGTTAAGTAAATATTATTGGGTAATTAAAATGCATTTAAAAAGAAATAAAAAATAAATATAGGATTTAATTAGATTAAATATATATGATAATTTAAATATATTAATTAGTAGAATGTTTAATTAATGGGTAGTAATTTAAGTATGCTAATTAGTTAAAATTGAAAAATTAAAAGAATGGAAAATGGAGGAAATTATTAGGTTATCCAAAAACTAACCCTAATTTTTAAAGTATAAAAAGAAAAGAATGAATAGGGTTTAGGGGGGCTACCTCGGCTGGAGAGAGGAGAGCAAGAAAGAAAAAGAAAAATAAAAAGAAAGAGAATAGGGGTAGAGAGGGGGCTCTCGGCTGAAGAACACAGGAAAACCAAGAAAGAAAAAGAAAAGGGAAAGAAAAAGAAAGAAGGAGAGAGCAAGAACATTGGTGGCCGGCCATAGAAGACCAAGAAAAGAAATAGAAAAGAAGGATATACAGAGAGCAAGAGGGAGATAAGAGCAAAAGAAAAATAAAGAGAGGGTAAGAGAGATCAAAGGCCAAGAAGAAGAAACCAAAATAACAGGAAAAGAGAAACAAACAAAGAGGGAGGACAAGCAGCCAACGGGAACCAACGGCGCTGAAGGAAGAAAGAAAAAGGAGAGGAGGTGGCGGGGGCTCCACCTGCCAACCACCGCCGCACACGGCGGCATGCGTCCCACCGAAAGAACCAGCACATCCGGACGCTTCAGACGATGGCCGCCGTTCCTCCGTCGGTTGCCGGCAGCGTGGCGCGTGAGGGAGAAGAACCGAGACGTTGCGGCGCATTTTTCGGCGACGGTGGACATCCGATCGGCGCGTGACCAGCTCCGGTGAGCTCCTCGGGCGCCGATCTACCTTCCGGCATGGATGGTGTCGGCCATTGCCGATCCGGCAAGCCTCTGGTGACTGGTAAACCTCCTTCCTCCCTTTTTATTTAATTTTCTATTTTTAATTATTATTATTAATTAGTATTAATATTATTATTATTTCGGTTATTTATTAATATTTATTATTCTGTTTTATTATTATTATTATTATTATTATTATTTGACTTATTTATTGTTAATGTTATTGTATTATATTGATATTTTGTTATTGATGTCATTTAATTTATGTTTATTGGTATTATTATTGTATTTACTATTATTATTTTATATATTTAGCTATTGTTATTTATTATTGTGTTTTGATATTATCGTTTTAATATTATTATTATTATTATGAGGGTTGTGTTTATATTATTGTTGTGATTATTATTTGTTTATTATTATTATTTGTTTATTATTTTTTTATGTTTGATGCATTTTATAGCTATTATTGTTATTAGTATTATTATCTTCTTATTATTATTATCATTATCATTTTTTATTGCATTTGATTATTACAATTGTTACTATATTTTCCATTCATCAATTCTTTTAATTTAATTCATTCAAATTATTTGTTTTTTTATTTATCCAATTATTTATTTATTCATTACTAACCAATATCATTTTCTTTTTATGATCGAAACCGCGAGTATCACGTGGCTCGTCCACGAAGCACGGTCGAGGTGAGTAGATTAGGATTTATTTATTATTATGAAATACGTAATTATTATTTTATTTTATTCGCTTGTGGTCTGTAATAATAAATGATTTTTGGACTGCGTTTAAAAAGAACCACCACACAAATGTTTTCTACCAAAATGAAATTTATTAATAAAACTGGACCAACGTCCTGGTTTTTATCCCAAAACAAAGGTTTAAATCGATTCGAGAATTTTATAATTTTTTATAAAACAAGTAGTTGGTAACCAATGTTCCTATCTAAATGAATAGCTCGATTTATATATGTATTTTCATTCTATCATTCTTTTATGGTTTTTTGGATAACTGTAATAATATTTTATTTATTGCTTTATTTATTGCTTTTTATACATGCTTGTAATGCGCTTTATATTTATTGCATAATCGTGTGAGGAGATAGATAAAATAATTGACCCTAGAAATCCATTCACATAATATTATCCAAAGGTATGAATAAGAGTGAGGTCCCGAACCCTCTCTGGTTTTGGGCCTCATAAGGTTAGATTTATTTCTCGATATTTTATCGTGTGGCAACTCCGTGATCCTGCCTTATGATAGCTAATAGACGGTGAGGTGGTCTACAGTGGCGACTCCACTGGGGATATCATGAGATTTTGCTCCGAAAGTACTTTTGGTTAATCTAATGTAAATGGGTTTAGGATCAAGAAATTTTATCTCTTTTCGAAAAATTACATTGCATCATGTTAGAGCCTTAGAATTATGTTAGTTGGTCCCCTATATATCCCGGTGCGTTCCTAAAACACAACTCTACTTTCACTCATTGTAGGGAAGTGTTCGAGATAATCACCAGCCCAAGTCTCGTACCAAAAATGGTATATTAAATGATGACCCGTGATATGAGCTTAAATAGCTCATTATTAATCCATATTTTATGGTTAGAAGTAATGTTTTAAGTGTTTTTATTTGTTAGTATTAGGTGTGTTTTATGTTTTTTTTTTTGAGTTTTGTGTGTAGGAGAACAATGGAGAAAATGGAGAAAAAAGAGCCAAAATGAGCCAAGGAAGAAGAGTTTCTGTCGTGAGCGCGACAGTGGCGCAATCGCGACAGAACGCGCTAAGGGAACCCAAAGAAAGAGAGAGAAAAAGAAGGAAGAAGCACTGTCGCGACCAAGGGTGGCGTCGCGAGGTCGCGACGGGGCGCGGAGCAAGCAAATGCGAGAAGGGTGGAGCGATGAAAGAGGCGCGCTCTGTCACGATCGTGACAGAGAGATCCGTTAGAGACAAAAGTTTAAATTTCACTTTGAAGAGTTGTGCCTTTCCACCAATAATTGCAATTCTTGCCAAGAGACATCTGAAGAGGCACAATTAGAACAGTATAAATATTATTATTAACTGTAATTTTAGGATAGAACATATTTTTTTAGTAAAATTTGTTACACCCCAACCTATACCATGGAGACTTCTCCAAGAATTAGAGGGAGAAGGATCCAAATAGGTAGGAGTGTCACATCCCACTAGTACAAATAAGGAAAACATCGCATACAAAGTAACATATCAAGGATAATTCAAGCTCGGAAAGAAAGAAGAGTGATACTGAACAAAATGAATACTTTTATTAATATACATAAAAGAGGTCTTTACATTTTGCAACAGACACAACAAAACAAATATATAAAAGCCCAAGGTACACTGTTCCAAAGGGGCTAACAAAACATTATATCTATTACAAAAGAAAGGAAAGCCTATACTACAAAACTTCAATCTCTAGTTGCGTTGGCCTTCCCGATGTAACACGCCCAAACTATGCGTACCAAAACCTTCCACACCTGCACGGATAAACACCCGTGCTAAGCGGAATCGCTTAGTGGGGAAAACACAAATGCATAACCGCCACTCACAGTGACGACAACAGAAAGCACATGATAATGATACAATTATAGATATAGAATCATACATAATTAATGCAAATACTTATATTATCATCCAATGTTCTTGTACACAGACACACTAACACCCGCTTAATCATAAAGAGTGGATAACGAGTACACATAGATACTTGAGAGTATCAATATCGTATTATAAACACATAGATACCCGAAGGTATCAAATCATTCTTTCTATTTTTGTTCCAAATTATTTTCATATAGAATCTTAAGAAAGATTCAAACAGAAGGATCGCGAGGATCCGATCGAGGGACCTGATCAGGGTCCAAAATCGTACACATAGCTACAACAACACATAACTCTATTAGGCATGCCTAACTATCCACTTTCCGACATTAGCAGGTTATACGAAATCTTGTCAAATTAACATACATATTATTCATTTAAATAGGTATTCAAGGCTTTAATAAAAGAATGCATGCAAAAGAAATCAAGTCATTAAGCAAAAAGGAGAAGAAATCAAGTTTGGAAGTCACGTCTGTCGCGCTCGCGACAGAAGCCAAAATACACCTCCCCGCCTCGTCTCGCGATCGCGAGTAACCTCGTGCTCGCGAGGGTTATCGCGCTCGCGACAGAAGAGAGCCTTGCACATGCTCGGAGATCGAGCACTCTGTCGCGCTCGCGACAATTGTCGTGCTCGCGACAGAGAGCTCCCTTTGTGCTCCTCGGCGCGACACCTCTCGCGCCGGTGCGAGGGCTGAAACCTCCGCGCTCTGTCGCGCTCGCGACAGTGTCGCGATCGCGATAGATACGGGTTTTTCAGCTCTTACGCCCAAAATCTGCAGAATTTTCACACTAAACACATTCAAACTTCCAAAATTGATTCTAAACCTCAAAAGTAAACAACACAAGCATCAACAACTCATAATATAATTAAAAACCCAGCTTTATCACCATTTATTTCAATTAAATCAAGCCAAATGCATGCCCAATTCCACGAAATTCCAAAACAGTATATTTAACAACAATTGCAATTATTCACATGATTTCTTGCAAATCCTTCAACAATATTCATTCTCTAGCACCACATATCATGCTAATTTCACTTCAAGCTATACATATTCAATTCGTAACTCTAATCAAAGCTAAAAGTGCCAAAACTCAACTTAAATCACAAATACACATATGAAACAAATGTTCCCAAACCTTATCTCCTCTGCTCTTACTCGTGAGCTCTGCTCCCGCTAGCGATTTCTTTCCCTTTTTTCGGTCTAGGAGACTCCTCTGAACCACAAACCCACAACAACTAAGATCAATTTTACAACAACCCACACATATACATATATAATTATAAAACCTAGAGAAGAGGAAGAAGAAAATCTAAGACATCGCTAACCCATACTCACCTTTTGAGCTTCAAATTTACAAGCTAAACAACCCAAACTTCTCAAGGAAAGGAGAGGGAGCAAGATCGGGCCAAGAAAAGAAGGAACAAAGAAGAAGAAAGAAGAAAAGGAGAGAATGGCGTGAAAGAGGGAAAAAGAACGGGAAACAAGAAGGAATGGCTGTTCTCTCTCTCTCTCACCAAACCCATTAAATGTTAACTTATCATTTATGCCACATGTCATTCTCCCCATAAGACACTTGCCCCATAACACACCCTACTCCCATACACTTCTATACACACTGATTTATCCCTTGCTCACATCTTACTCCCATACATTAAATCATATACCAACCTATATCCTCTTCTTAAATTAATACATATACACACACATAAATTAAATAAATAATCCAAATTAACACATACATGCAACATATAAAGCACACACATACAGACACTGACAGGCTCAAACTACTGGGGTGGTTTTGGGGTGTTACAAAATTTCTATAAGTTAAGTTAGTTCTTTCATTCTTTTAGTTTAATTTTCTTAAGTAGAGTTCATGTATTGAAGAGAATATAGTATACAAAGAAGAAGACTACTTTTGGTGATTTGAAAAGGGTTGAGAAATCTCCTTCTTCATTTCTTATCTTTTAATTCATCTTTGTAACTTTTGTGATGTAAATTCTGAACTTGAATATTTAATATCAAATATTTTATTGTTCATATAAATTCATGTGTTCTTGCTTGTAGAATTTCACATTGGTATATTATTTATGATCATTATAAGTTTGAGTTTGATTGAGAAATGAATTCATTCTTACATCTAATTGGAAATTCATCATTAAGATATCATTTGAGAAATCATAATATTGAAATGGTTGCTATAGGTTGTAACTTAACCTAAAATTTGCATGTTTAATTTTCTAGTTCATTAATGAAAGTTGTGAAATAGAATTATTTATGCATGTTTTAGGCAATTTTATTTATGTCGAGAGAGTAAGTAGGAAATTTATTCAACTTGTCTTGCATGATGAGAATACTATAATCATTAAGAACAATTAATTCAAGTTCCATTTGTATATTTACCATCATTAATCTTTCTATCTTCTTTGACTATCATTAACTAGGTTTATTTAGTTTAAATGTTAGATTAGTTTAAAATTAACTTTCACACTATTAGACCATTATAAACAAGATTAAATTGGGTAGTAATAGTGAGTAAAACACGTTCCTCGTGGGATTGACATCTTAAGTACTATTGCGGTACACCGTATACTTGCGGTATATAGCATATATAGAAAATGCTCAATAACCCGATCGGTTGCTATGCTCATGGCGAGCTAGACCCGTCGGCAGGGATCATTCTTGGGTAACCCTAAAGTATCACCCTTGACCAAAACTCATGTAATGGCAATAGATACTTTCCCTAGGGGGCATGCGCCATAATACGTTGCTTGTGGAGTGAGTTTTCGTATATTAGACAAATCCAAATAAATTTAGATGTTTGCTCTTTAAAGGTTTTCATACCCCGAGGGGCGTGTTTCGATTTATTCGAATTGTTTAAATACACGATGGCAAAAAATTCATCTACATGCGCTTTTTAGTAGTGAGAGTTTGTGCTTCGCAGCACGCTTTACGCGCCCATTGGGTTCCCCGTTGACCCATGGGTCAAGCCCGTCTAGGAAAGAGCTCATACGACCTCCTGTGTGATAGAAATATGGTCGGGAGGAATTTTTTCCGGTATGTGTATGTGGCTGTGCATTTTTTTTATGAGCAATAATAATAAATAAAACACATGCATCATGTCTCATGTATAGTTCTTTCTATTCAATAATAAAACCTGTGCACTCTGTATATAAAATTGCTTATATCATAATTTGTGAATATGAACATAACATGTATTTATCTTGCATATACATACATAGCAGTGCTCGTTACGACTCACACTAATATTATGACATCCATAACATCCATCATGCACCATAGCCAGTACATACGGCATACGTCCCCGAAGGTACGTATCGACAAGCATCATAGCACACACAGACATACTACCACCATGACATGTATGAAAAAAATAGAAAATAATATCAAACCAAAATAATGCATTCATAATGTGTCATAGGATGTACATATCAACATACTCACATTGCATATGTGCATAAACATTGTGTGCTAGGGCATACACATACCGCTGCATATCATAGAGTACACATATTAGCATATATCATTAGGTTGGTCATTATACATATCATACACGATAGACACCTTGCACCTTTTACATTGTGTGCCATATCATGAACATGCATTATCACGCATGCGTCACGCCATGCACATATGAATGCTGCATCATGCATGTTAGTCACTATATATACTACGCCACGTTCTGTACATGCATACCACATAAATACACATACCTTGTAAACATCGTTCGTCTCTTGCAACCATTTTTATCTAATGTCATGTGTATTGTCTGTATATAGTTCGCACTTTTATGTATGCGAGTTTTGCCATTTCTCACGACCCATTAGTGCACATTATCACGCTAGATCATCACCATCTAACATCACATGATCATCTTACATCACATATGTATTCCTATCATGCCGTGTACACATGTACTATATGTCCTGAACATTCATCCTCATATTGTGTCATGTACGCTGCAAATTTGTGAATACATATCGCTTGTCATGCAGTGTTTATACACTCAGTTATAATTTCTTGTACATATTTCACGCACACACATCTGTGCACATATTTTATGTATATATTTTTATACATGTTTTATGCTTATAGTCCTTCACACGCATTGCTGATATGCATGACGCCATTGCATACATCTCTCTCTGTACATGATTTCTGACACATAGTTTGCACATATTTTACGCAAAAAAATGAAAAAGAAAAAAAAAACATCTTTGTTGGCATACATGATTTTTGTGCATACAAATTTTGATAAGATAAAATTTTTGTGTTAAGTCGTACCCTAAAACGCTGACATGTTTGCTCCTTATTAAGGTACCTTTGATTTGAAGTTTGATTCTGCCTAAGTAGTTCTCAACTATGAATGGCTTTGATCTCAATTTTTAGAAATCTACGTTTTATTCCATTTTGAATTAAGGAGTAGATATGTTTGATCTTTGATTGCTAGATCACATGGAAATACTTGACCATACCATGTAATTTCTAAATTTCGAGCACTTTTGGCCCGTTTTGAAAACAAACTGAAAAAGCTAGTTGCAATTAGAGGATTTGATAAAAACTCACTAAGAGCACTAGAACCTTTCCTATTACCCATCAAAGCGACCCCTGGATAAGGCTAAATCTAGAAAATGATTTAGGCACCATTTCTTTGTATAGCTCTCTAAATGACCATTTCCTGCCCTCTGTGACGCGCGCCGGATCCCCGCGGCCGCCCGTTCGACCGCCCGCACGTGGGCGATCGGGGCTTGTGTGGGTCCGTCAACAGCTTGCGATAAATCACAAGTGCGTCTATGTTGGGCAACAAGGAGGTTTCATGGAGTCGCCACCCAATAGAACATTGGGAAAGTTTCTCTCGCCTCGGAGAGCCTAAGACTTGCGCATTTTATCCATATTGGGCCATGAGGCCTAGGATTAACGTCTAAGTCTCGTGAAACAAGAGCTGTCTTGGAGGATAACCTCTAGCCTCTTGAGCCCAAAGACCAGAGCAGAGTTCGGGACTTCTCATTTATTTATACCTTGATTAATATCATAATTAAGTTTTGAATTCATTGTTTCATCAACTTTCCACACAATGCAATTTTAATTTAATGGCGCAATCATTCATATCAAAAGCGGTAAATGTAAGCAAAATCCAAAATAAAGCATTCAAAAACAAATTACAATAACACTAGGAGCGGAATACAACTCCCATTTATAAAAGTGAAATACATGCATAAAACGGGTTATTCATTAATAGTGAGAACATTGGTCCTCGCATGCATATTTATTATGAAACAATTTTGATGTGATGATTTATTTGGGTATGAAAAATTAGGACATTGGTCCCCTTTTATTTAGAAAAAATGTCAAGTTAATTAATAAAAAAACGTTTTTGTGATTTTCTTTATAGCGTGCCTAAATAAATAATTTTACAAGAAAATTATATGGCAAAATTAAATAAAATGTTACAAACCAAACGAGCCCTTTTGGACCTCCCGATGTGCTCGCAAAAACGCCCAAGCGAAAAAAATGAGTTTAGACATAAAAACAAAATACAATTAAAACAATGTTAGTGATTAAATCAATTAAACCAATTAAACATACAAAATAATGAATAACAAATTAAAATAAAATAAGATGAAATGAAAAGAATGATAATGGAATCAAAAATATTAACAAACCAAAATAAAATGAGAAACATGGATTATATGTGATAAATAATTAAATGATGTGATGAAAATAAAATAAAACATGTTAATTAATTAGTACATGAAAACATACACATGATGAAAATAATGATGATATGTGAAAAATAATGAATGAATAAATAAACAAATGATAATAAAATCATGTAACAATGATAAAATTAGTAAACAAAGGAATGATGAAAATAATAATGATATATAACAAGGTTAATTGATGTGTTCATGATTAATACAAACCATTTACATGGCAAAAAGATTAATTTAAATTAATTAATTATTTGCATGTTAAAAATAATGAGGAATCAAAATAAATTATTTACATGTTAGGAATTAATAAACAATCAATATTTATGTGAATAAAAATCATATCATGTATAAACAATTAAATAGAACGAATATAAAATCAATACAACAAATGAATAAATTAAAACAATAAATAAATCAATAAAAACAATAAAATATACATGAATAAATAAAATGAAATAAAATAGAATAGGAATTGAAATTGAGCCTAGAATATTTACCCTCAGAATATTGGATTTGATTAAGGAAAAGTGATGGTTGATTTCTTTGTTTGATGATTCACAATATTAGAGTGAAATATTATGAAAATGTTGGAATTTTATTCCAAGAAACATGAAAATAAAAATGATCAAAAATTCTTTAAGAACAAAGAATTAATACCTTTGCCTAAAGAAATGATTTTGATCAAAAAAAATTTTATTGATTAAAATAAAGAAAAATGATTTCAAGAACAATCAATCACTTTGTTCATAACAAAAAAATGATTGAAGTTTTATTTTAGAAAATCAAATAAAAATTAGATTTTGATGACAAACAATTATTTTATTTGTCTCAAAATCAATTTTTTATCAAAAAGATATTCAAAACAAAATCAATGAAAAGAGTTTTATTGAACCCAAAATAAAAGAAGAAAAACAATTTTGAGAACAAATAATTATTCTATTTGTCTCAAAAATTAAATCCAACAACAAAACCTCCTCTAAAAATATGTTTAGAAGAAATTATGTTGGAAAAAGAATGAAACACTTGATTTTCTTTTTGATTTTTGGTTGGGGAATAAATCTGGAATTTTAGAAGAGAAAATAGAAGAAGAAGAAGAAGATGAAGAGAAAAATCTGGTCTAAAAAAATGTGGAGAGGAGGAGAGGAGGCTCCTTTGATTTCATCATAAACTATTTATAGGATAAAATAGGTTGCCCTAATTTAATTAAGGAAAAAAACCTATTTTAACCCAAAATTATTTTATTTTTAATGATAAAATCAAGTTTTATTATTTAATTACCTAAAAAAATATTTTAGAATTTAATTTGAAGTCAAAAACCCCAAAAAAATGGGATAAAAAACGGATTTTTGGGTGAAAAAATCGGAAAAAAGGCTGAAAAAGAGGAAAAGGGTATCAGACCCTGTACCGACGGCTAGAAGCCCGTCGCCACAGGGACGCCGCCCGTCGCTATAGAGCGACGGGCACTCACGCGGCGAGGCGCGAAATCCGCGCGGAGCTCGGGCGAGAATCGCGTGCAGAGGCGCGCGGTGCGACGCGCAGCATTGGCGACGCTGCGCGTCGCCAAATCGCGCCCAGCGCGCTGGGCGCCTGGGCGTCGGCGTGCTGGGCGCCTGGCGCCTGCGAGCTGAATCAAGTTTTATTATTTAATTACCTAAAAAAATATTTTAGAATTTAATTTGAAGTCAAAAACCCCAAAAAAATGGGATAAAAAACGGATTTTTTGGTGAAAAAATCGGAAAAAAGGCTGAAAAAGAGGAAAAGGGTATCAGACCCTGTACCGACGGCCAGAAGCCCGTCGCCACAGAGGGACGCCGCCCGTCGCTATAGAGCGACGGGCACTCACGCGGCGAGGCGCGAAATCCGCGCGCCTCTGCGCGCGATTCTCGCCCGAGCTCCGCGCGGATTTCGCGCCTCGCCGCGTGAGTGCCCGTCGCTCTATAGCGACGGGCGGCGTCCCTCTGTGGCGACGGGCTTCTGGCCGTCGGTACAGGGTCTGATACCCTTTTCCTCTTTTTCAGCCTTTTTTTCCGATTTTTTCACCAAAAATCCGTTTTTTATCCCATTTTTTTGGGGTTTTTGACTTCAAATTAAATTCTAAAATATTTTTTAGGTAATTAAATAATAAAACTTGATTTTATCATTAAAAATAAATAATTTTGGGTTAAAATAGGTTTTTTTTCCTTAATTAAATTAGGGCAACCTATTTTATCCTATAAATAGTTTATGATGAAATCAAAGGAGCCTCCTCTCCTCCTCTCCACATTTTTTAGACCTAAAATTTCTCTTCATCTTCTTCTTCTTCCACTAAAATTCTAGATTTTTTCCCCAACCAAAAATCAAAAAGAAAATCAATTGTTTCATTCTTTTTTCCAACATAATTTCTTCTAAACATATTTTTAGAGGAAGTTTTGTTGTTTGATTCAATTTTTGAGACAAATAGAATAATTATTTGTTCTCAAAATTGTTTTTAATCTTTTATTTTGTGTTCAATAAAACTCTTTTCATTGATTTTGTTTTGAATATCTTTTTGATAAAAAATTGATTTTGAGACAAATAAAATAATTGTTTGTCATCAAAATCTAATTTTTATTTGATAAAACTTCAATCATTTTTCTTTATTCTAATCAATAAAAACTTTTTTTGATCAAAATCATTTCTTTAGGCAAAGGTATCAATTCTTTGTTCTTAAAGAATTTTTGATCATTTTTATTTTCATGTTCCTTGGAATAAAATTTCAACATTTTCATAATATTTCACTCTAATATTGTGAATCATCAAACAAAGAAATCAATCATCACTTTTCCTTCATCAAATCCAATATTCTGAGGGTAAATATTCTTGGCTCCATTTCAATTTCTATTTTATTTAATTTATTCATGTATATGTTATTGTTTTTATTGTATTTATTTATTGTTTTTAATCTATTCATTTGTTGTATTGATTTTATATTCGTTCTATTTAATTGTTTATATATGATTTGATTTTTATTCATATAAATATTGATTGTTTATTATTTTTAACATGTAATTAATTTATTTCACTTTAATTCATCATTATTTTTAACATGTAATTAATAAATTCATTTTAATTGATCTTTTTGCCATGTAAATGGTTTATATCATTTGTGAACATATTTAATTAATCATATTGTTCCATTTAATTGTTTTCATCATTCTTTTGTTTACTAATTTTTATTATTCTTTTTATCATTGTTACATGATTGATTTATTATGATTTATTTATTCATTATTTTTCACTTATCATCATTATTTTCATCATGTGCATATTTTTACATGTATTAATTAACATGTTTTATTTTATTTTCATCACATCATTTATCACATATAATCCATGTTTCTCATTTTATTTTGGTTTGATTCCATTATCATTCTTTTCATATCATCTTATCTTATTTTAATTTGTTATTCATTATTTTGTATGTTTAATTGATTTAATCACTAACGTTGTTTTAATTGTATTTTGTTTTTATGTCTAAACTCATTTTTTCCGCTTGGGCATTTTTGCGAGCACATCGGGAGGTCCAAAAAGGCTCATTTGGTTTGTAATATTTTATTTAATTTTGCCATATAATTTTCTTGTAAAATTATTTATTTAGGGCACGCTAAAAAGAAAATCACAAAAACGTTTCTATTAATTAACTTGACATTTTTTAAATAAAAGGGGACCAATGTCCTAGTTTTTCATACCCAAATCATCACATCAAAACTTTTTCATAATAAACATGCATGCGAGGACCAATGTTCTCACTATTAATGAATAACCCGTTTTATGCATGTATTTCACTTTTATAAATGGGAGTTGTATTCCGCTCCTAGTGTTATTGTAATTTATTTTTAAATGCTTTATTTTGGATTTTGCTTACATTTACCGCTTTTGATATGAATGATTGCGCCTTTAAATTAAAATTGCATTGTGTGGAAAGTTGATGAAACAATGAATTCAAAACTTAATTATGATATTAATCAAGGTACGAATAAATGAGAAGTCCCGAACCCTGCTCTGGTCTTTGGGCTCAAGAGGCTAGAGGTTATCCTCCAAGACACCTCTTGTGTCACGAGACTTAGACGTTAATCCTAGGCCTCATGGCCCAATATGGATAAAATGCGCAAGTCTTAGGCTCTCGAGGCGAGAGAAACTTTCCCAATGTTCTATTGGGTGGCGACTCCATGAAACCTCCTTGTTGCCCAACATAGACGCACTTGTGATTTATCGCAAGCTGTTGACGGACCCACAATTGCCCCGATCGCCCACGTGCGGGCGGTCGAACGGGCGGCCGCGGGGATCCGGCGCGCGTCACAGTGGCGACTCCACTGGAAAGTCTTTGATTTTCTGCTCCCTGAGAAGTCTTCGATTTTCTGCTCCCTGAGAAGTTTTCGGTTTGCTGCTCCCTGAGAAGTCTTCAATTTTCTGCTCCCTGATAAGTCTTCGGTTTATTGCCCCCTGAGAAGTCTTCGATTTTCTGCTCCCTGAGAAGTCTTCGGTTTGCTGCTCCCTGAGAAGTCTTCGATTTTCTGCTCCCTAAGAAGTCTTCGGTTTGCTGCTCCCTGAGAAGTCTTCGATTTTCTGCTCCCTGAGAAGTCTTCGATTTTCTGCTCCCTGAGAAGTCTTCGGTTTTCTGCTCCCTGAGAAGTCTTCGATTTTCTGCTCCCTGAGAAGTCTTCAATTTTCTGCTCCCTGATAAGTCTTCGATTTTCTGCTCCCTGAGAAGTCTTCGGTTTGCTGCTCCCTGAGAAGTCTTCGATTTTATGCTCCCTGAGAAGTCTTCGATTTGCTGCTCCCTGAGAAGTCTTCGGTTGATTGCCCCCTGAGAGGTCTTCGATTTACTACTCCCTGAGAAGTCTTTGGTTGATTGCCCCCTGAGAGGTCTTTGGATGGTGCTTGGATTTGATGATTAAGCTGGTATGTGGATTGATGATTGAGTTGAGGCTTTGATTGATGATTTGACCGATGTCATCACTCAACTTGTGTCGGTGTCCGCCTCAAGTCTCTCTTTCTGCAAAATAAGGAAACTAAACTATGCAAAAATGGTGAGCATGCAAGTGAAATGCATGAGTAATGCAGGAATGCAGGATAAAAATTCATCTATGTGAACTTGAAGATGATGCCGGGCTAGCTGCGATTTGCGATATAATTGATGTGTAACACCCCCATACCCCCGGTAAGGAATATCGGGGCGCTACGCGGACACTTACGTATACATGTACATGCATTACCGGAAGCGATAGCACTATACACATTCGTATAAGAATAATAAAATACTACACTAGGGCCCACTTGCATTTCATATTAACTATACATATATATATATATATGTTCATGTTACATCTGTTTTCATTTAGCTTTACATATACATTTACATGTAAACACTACACTCTTTTATTACATAATGATGTTACTCAAAATGTAAAACTCTATCTCTAACTTATACAGAAAGGAGATCAAAATAAAACTCCTAGTGGCCTTGACCTGCAGATGTCCGCTCACTGATCCGAACCTGTAACCTACACGGAAATAAATATCCGTGCTAAGCGATAACGCTTAGTGGGGATGAAAATAATTCAAAGGACTTCTTTACGAAGTCACAACTAAATCACACGATCATATATCTCATGCATATAACTCTTATACATGTATAGGTTGCAGGCTCAATTATCAAATACTATGCACTACAACTTGTACATATCATTTATTCAAATATACGCTATCATGTGTCCACATTCATGTCAATACACTCATGTAATCATGTACTTGTATACAAAACTGTAATGTAATTAAACATTACTTTCATGTACTATAGCTTTATTCAAAGCAGCACTGTAATCATCTCAAGTTCACTGCACAACATTTAACAAAACAAGCCTGAATTCCTTTCATGGTGGATACGGGTAACTCTGGATACTGTTAAAGTATCTTACATGTGGAGAATTAACTCAACTCTATGGAATACACGAGGTATTCCGAACTCTGGGCACAATTAAGGCCAACTCTAGCAGCTGCACTCTAGCCCTTTATAAGCATGCTTATCTATCCACTATAACGGTAATCAGGCTCAATATCAACTCACAACTTCAAATGCATTTAATTCATATACAGTCTTTATTAATCATGTTCAATAACTAAAAGCATGTAACATTTAAACTCTATGCATTCACTCTTATATAACATCATCATATACATGTATTCAACTCATTACATAAACATCATGCAAAGCAAGACAGAAGAAAACACTCTCTTCAAAACAACTAAAACAGGATGCAAAAAGGTTCACTGTCGCGATCGCGACAAGAAGTCGCGCTCGCGACAGAAGCCAAGTTCATTGTCGCGACAAGAGGTCGCGCTCGCGCCAGAAGTCAAGTTCATTGTCGCGATCGCGACAAGAGGTCGCGCTCGCGACAGAAGATAGATTACAAAAAGGCTCTATACTCTATACCAAATGCATTATATAACAATTTCTAAGTTCATACACATTTATCATGTCAATTATTGTACTTCCTACAACTATACATTGATATTTTATTAGTTAAATTACTAACTTTAATCATACTCAAATGCATTTTTCCATTAACAACTAATTTGAAATCATTTAGGAGCCCTAATCATGTATAAAACGTTAAGGGGAAAGGCAAGGGGTTTACCCAAGCCAACCATGGGCTCAAAATGAAGAAAAAAGAGCTTAATATAGGTTGTTCTGTCGCGAGGTCGCGACATGTGTCGCGCTCGCGACAGAGGCTCCGCTTTGGTGCCTCACAAGACTGCTTTTTACCCTAAACTTGTATCGTCTGAATGAACCTCTAAACATCATTTTTAGGCAAAACGTTCTTCTTAACAATTGTTCTCTAGGATGTTAACTTTCAAATGGGACAAGTTTTAGGTCGTTTGGACATCTATAACGAAAAATATGGTCTATACAAGCTATACTGTTCCAGTGAACCCGCCAGAACAGGGTCACCTACGTTCTAATTACTTTTCAGGATATCTAGAGCCAGAATTAGATCCAGAACTCTCTCAGACATTTTTAGATAAAACTATTATCTTTCAAATGCAATTAGAATCAACGCAATTGGAGTTCTATAACTCTACTTATGACAAATACAATACACAGGGGTCCGATGACAAATAAGCAGAATTTCGCAACATCAAACTCTATTATCAAGACAAACACTCAAATGATCAAGTTACATACTTTAAACATATATACACTTATCATGAGCACTGTAAGCAATCAAAATGAACATCTTGAGCTAATTAAAGCTCATCAAGCATCTCTTTATTTCCACATGTCTTTGTTCAAGCATTTATCATATAAACACATGCAAAGTTAACATAGTCACACTCGATCCCTACCTCTAGGAACTCGATCACAGTTCTCTACTCGTTCCGATCTTCTCTTTTCCTTTATCGACTCTCTTGCCTCCAACTTGCACCAAAACCACACACAAAGCACTTGGGGTTACTTTTCTTTTAACTTTAAATCAAAATAAAGAGAAAAAGGAGGTCAGATCGGAAAACAAATTAAACTAACCTTCTGAAGAGATCTAATCAAGTCTTATGATGCTCTCTATAAGCCACCTCAAATGGTTCTCTCAAAGAACTAAGCATGTGAAGAAGAAGAGGGACAAGAGAAAGGGCAAAGCAAGGTGGACGGCTAACTAAAGAAAAGAGAAAGAAAGAAAGAAAGAGTAGTGGCCAAAGCATGGAAATCCAACGGGAATAAGAACCAAAACAACTAGTCAACTCTCATCCAAATTCAATTACAATTATAAATGCCAACAAATCTCATTTAATGCCACTTACTTCCATTCAATGCCAACCACTCTCACTAATCCATTTCCATCCAAATATCCCATGCCACATGTCACTCTCTCTTGTAGCCATGTGTCACTTCCCTACAATGACACTTGGCACACTCCTACAATGCCACTTGTCACTCTCATATGCCGCCACTTGTCACTCTCATATACCGCCATGTGTCACTCTCCTACAATGACACTTGGCACACTCTTACAATGCCACTTGTCAAACTCTTATATCGCCACTTGTCACTCCTCTACGATGCCACTTGTCAACTCCCTACAACTCCAAGTCTCTTAGTCCCACCTATGCACACATCTCGCGAGGGGGTTCTGTCGCGCTCGCGACGCTTGTCGCGCTCGCGACAGAATGCTCACATCCACTCTAACTAGCTGATGTTCGAAAACCGCTGGAGGGCTCTGTCGCGCCCGCGACACTTGTCGCGCTCGCGACAGAACTCTCGCACATAAACTTACCTTTTTCGAACCAAAAACTCTGTAATTCTTCTAGGGCCACTTTGGGGTGTGACATGATGCCTTTTGAGCTGCTTTTGATTTTCATGCCCTTTGGGATTGCGAGATTCTCATCTGGTACCTGTAGTCATTAATTGAAGGTAGTGCGTCCCTTGTGGATTTTCACACTAGCTTTTCTTAGTGGGAGATGCGTCCTTTGTGGATTTTCACATAACCCTGTGCCTTATTTTTTGCCTGGAATGGATCCAACCCAATCCAGCGGTTTTTCTCTTTCTTCTTTTTTTGAAGGACAGACTGCCTGTTTTCAGGTTTTCACCCTATCCTTTTGCCTAGTTTTTGCTTAGAGCGCCAGTTACGGTTTTCACTCTAACGGCTTTTTTTTTTTTTTTTTTTTTTTTTTTTGAGGTTGCTGAAGTTGTTGGCAAGAATCTTTCGGGAGTCTTAGGACATGGTTGCATGAGCTTGATTTTGCACATCTGATAACATGATGAATCGGCTGAAGCGCTTGCGTGCTGAGAGTAGCAGAGGGTAGGCAGATACATGACTTTGATCACACAGGGTACAATACTCTGATCATATCATTGCATAAATGCATGTGTTTCAATTTGATTTCATTAAACATGATCATTATTTTGGCATTGATTTTAAAAAATACAAGACTTTAGCTAATCTCGAGATAGATCTTGAAAGCATCAAACTCCTGTTATTAATCAGCCTTCTCTCTTTTCTCTCTTTATTGGATATTCTCTCTCAGCTCTCTTTTATTTTTTGAATGTGGATTCTAGATGTAATGTCGGAGACAAGACTTAACTCGAATGCATGAATGCACTCGTGGCTTCTCGCTTGAAGCTCAAGAAACACCATATGCCTCTTCTTACGTACCAAACCTTATTAGAAGGTCATCTTCGCTAATTGGATAAGACTGAACCAAGAATCAAGAGGTCTTACTTGGGTTGTAATGTCAGGCTTAGGTGGATGGCTGTCAAAGGAGGATCAGGTCGCTAGAGAAAAATGGCCGCAATATTTTCTCGACTGATGGATGAACCATTCTCAGCTCAGTTGTATATACAAAGGTATTTTTGAATTTGGGCTCGGTAACATTTCAGCTCCTTGAGATCAGAATAACAATAAAAGGGTAATTATTGAAACCAGTCAATTGGTTACTGTTTTGAGGTCTTTTTGTTTTTTTTTCAAAGTGTAAACTCGCCCTTACCAAGGCAATTTCGATAGTCCAAAGAAAAATTGTTCAAATGTACATCCATCCTTTTTAGAGCGGCCACTCTTCTAAGGGGAAGCCAAAATCATTTTAGGCGAGGGGATAGTTTTAACATGTGTAACAACAAAATTGGCACGCATTCAGCATACCTGCATAAAAGCTCAATGGGCTAGCAAGCGATTGCAGAATAAGGGTAGGAAATAGTCATTTAGAGAGCTATACAAAGAAAAGATTGCCTAAATCATTTTCCAGGTTCTGTCTTATCTAGAGATCGCTTCGACGGGTAATCAGAAAGGTTCTAGTGCTCTTAGTGAGTTTCCATCCAGTCCCCTAATTGCAACTAGTTTTTTTTTATTTTTAATTTCCCTCTCTACAGGAGTTATATTAGATGCTATCAAAATTTTCTTTGGGTTCTCCAAAGTTTCCGAGATTAACTGCAGTCATATTATTTGAATTAATGCCAAAGTTAATTTGTTATGATCATGCGAAATGAAATCAATAGAAACATTATTCAAATAAGCAAAAATTGTTCTCTTTATTACAAACAGAAAATTATAGCATAAAATGTTCTAGAAATAAAAAGAATTTCAGCATCTAAGAGCAATATCACTAGTGGAAGACACGATCATGTTTGCGGTGGAGGGACTGCGTTGTAGCCTGCCTTTTTCTTCTTCTCTCTCTTCTCAGGATCTGTGATCTGATTGGTGTCAATGAGATCCTGGATCTTGTTTCTCAGAATACGGCAATGGTCAGTCAAATGGCCAGTGTGCTGGTGGTAAGCGCAGTACTGATCACCTCTATGTCCCGGCTGTCCCTGACTCAAGGCTGGCCTAGATGGCAATGGCTGCAACTTGCCTTCTTTCATTAGTTTCTCCAGTACCCAGGATAGAGGGCGGCCTAAGTTGGAGTAGTATCTCTGACCCTGCCCAACTCCAGTAGCTGAGACCTCTGCCGTCCTACCGTTTCTGTTGTTGCTGCCCCCGGCACCTCCTGATTTGAATCCCGACTGGTTCCCATAGCCTTTCCCAGCAAATTTATTTTGGCTTGCTTTCTTTGCTAGGTAAGCCGCCTCAGCTTCTATAGCGATATCCTTAAGCGACTCCCAGTCCTTGAGCCCCTTAAAACTGAGCAAGTCCCTTAAGTAAGGGCATGAGTTTCTGATAAACAGCCTGATCTGGTCTGCAGTGTCAGGCTTCCTCTTCATCTCCATGACCCTGTTTCTCCATCTTGTAAGGTACTCATGGAATGACTCATCATTCTTCTGCTGTAGAAGCTCGAGGTCTTTTAGGGTGACCTCCATCCTAGTGCTGCAGTCGTACTGCTTCATAAATTCTTCGGTCAAAAGGTCCCAGTCCTCTTTGGACCTCCTATCCAACCCGTGGTACCAGTCAACCGCCGGGCCCACCAGACTAAGGCAGAAATATTCCACCTTCTGCTTCTTGCTCAGCCCTGTGCCTTTCATGACCAGGGTGTACTGCTTGATGTGGGCGGATGGGTCAGAGGTGCCATCAAATTTTGGCAGCTCGGGCATCTTGAAGCTTTGGGGCAGCAGCTCTTCATCCCCCAGATCTCTGTCTTCTGGGTTGATCCCCTTGCTTGCTAACAGCATGCGGGTGATAGCTTCGATCTGTTGTCTCATACCTCTTAAAGCTTCATCCTCTACTCTGGGTGCTCTGGGCCTCGCAGCTTGGTGGAGTATCGGCACCTCTTCTTCTTCTTCCTCCATCAGGAAATCATCATTGGGATTGTGAATCCTTTCCCCTCTTGGCTCGATGGGTGCAGCAGCTCTGTGCTCATTGTTGGGTTGACGAGCAGCAGCTCCAACGAAGGGAGCCTCCCCGCCAGCAGGTGGTTCGGCTTGCCCCCAAGGAGGGGCTGCTTGTGGCTGTAGAGCAGCAGGCGGCTGTGGGGCTGCAGGTGGATGGGCAATCCTTTCAGCCATGGCGCCCATCATATCCATCATTCTTCGTTCAAAATCCTCTAGCCTCCTAGCTAGGTGCTGAGTGGTTAAAGCTCCGGTTTCTTCTGCCATTGATGATTCAAGAGAGGATTCACTGATTGATGAGAATGACTCAGAATCCCAGTTAGACACTTGTTCCGGTAACTCAAAGAGCAGATTTGTCCTTACAAGCCGACCGCCAGAACCTCTAGTCCACTTAGATGAATCTATAATGGCTGAAAAAATTAGATTGTTAGGATGATGCATGAATGACATATACAATGCATGATAGTGAGCTATGCAACACTTACAATCACATGCAAGCAAGTAGATCCTTCTAACCTTATTACTCCCACACACGAGGTAATGCGGTCTCTTTCCTAGGTGGGCTTAATCCATGGGTTAGCGGGGAACCCAATGGATGCGTATGGTGCTCGGTGTAAAATCGGCATCATAACATCTCTTATCTAATGTGCAAGCGGATGGGTTATGATCGTTATGTATTTAGGCAGCCCGAACAAGTTGACATGGGCCTATCGGGGCATGAAAACCTTTGATTAGGTAACCAATCAGATTATTTGGGTTTGTCCAATACAAAATGATCCACATAGCAAGCAAGGTATTACGGTTCATATCACCTAAGGGAAGTATCTATTGCCATTACATGAGCTTTGGTCAAAGGGCGGTATTACTTTAGGGCTACCCAAGCATGGTCCCTGCACGACGGGTCTAGCTCATCACGAGCGTAACGACCGATCGGGTCACCATTTAATATACCATGATGGTACGAGACTTGGGCTGGTGATTATCCTTAACACTTCCCTAAATTGAGTGAAAATAGGGTCGTGCTTCGGGAACGCACCGGGGCTAAAAGAGGGACCAAACTAGCATAGATCTAAGGCTCTCATGAGATGCAATGCAGTTTTGAAAGAAGATAAAATTTTTAAATTAAAACTCAATTATGATTTTTAATCAAGGTACTTTCGAATCGACGTCTCGAGTATGTCCCCAGTGGAGTCGCCACTGTGACTATGTCCCCAGTGGAGTCGCCACTGTGACGCGCGCCGGATCCCCGCGGCCGCCCGTTCGACCGCCCGCACGTGGGCGATCGGGGCTTGTGTGGGTCCGTCAACAGCTTGCGATAAATCACAAGTGCGTCTATGTTGGGCAACAAGGAGGTTTCATGGAGTCGCCACCCAATAGAACATTGGGAAAGTTTCTCTCGCCTCGGAGAGCCTAAGACTTGCGCATTTTATCCATATTGGGCCATGAGGCCTAGGATTAACGTCTAAGTCTCGTGACACAAGAGGTGTCTTGGAGGATAACCTCTAGCCTCTTGAGCCCAAAGACAAGAGCAGAGTTCGGGACTTCTCATTTATTTATACCTTGATTAATATCATAATTAAGTTTTGAATTCATTGTTTCATCAACTTTCCACACAATGCAATTTTAATTTAATGGCGCAATCATTCATATCAAAAGCGGTAAATGTAAGCAAAATCCAAAATAAAGCATTCAAAAACAAATTACAATAACACTAGGAGCGGAATACAACTCCCATTTATAAAAGTGAAATACATGCATAAAACGGGTTATTCATTAATAGTGAGAACATTGGTCCTCGCATGCATATTTATTATGAAACAATTTTGATGTGATGATTTATTTGGGTATGAAAAATTAGGACATTGGTCCCCTTTTATTTAGAAAAAATGTCAAGTTAATTAATAAAAAAAACGTTTTTGTGATTTTCTTTATAGCGTGCCTAAATAAATAATTTTACAAGAAAATTATATGGCAAAATTAAATAAAATGTTACAAACCAAACGAGCCCTTTTGGACCTCCCGATGTGCTCGCAAAAACGCCCAAGCGAAAAAAATGAGTTTAGACATAAAAACAAAATACAATTAAAACAATGTTAGTGATTAAATCAATTAAACCAATTAAACATACAAAATAATGAATAACAAATTAAAATAAAATAAGATGATATGAAAAGAATGATAATGGAATCAAAAATATTAACAAACCAAAATAAAATGAGAAACATGGATTATATGTGATAAATAATTAAATGATGTGATGAAAATAAAATAAAACATGTTAATTAATTAGTACATGAAAACATACACATGATGAAAATAATGATGATATGTGAAAAATAATGAATGAATAAATAAACAAATGATAATAAAATCATGTAACAATGATAAAATTAGTAAACAAAGGAATGATGAAAATAATAATGATATATAACAAGGTTAATTGATGTGTTCATGATTAATACAAACCATTTACATGGCAAAAAGATTAATTTAAATTAATTAATTATTTGCATGTTAAAAATAATGAGGAATCAAAATAAATTATTTACATGTTAGGAATTAATAAACAATCAATATTTATGTGAATAAAAATCATATCATGTATAAACAATTAAATAGAACGAATATAAAATCAATACAACAAATGAATAAATTAAAACAATAAATAAATCAATAAAAACAATAAAATATACATGAATAAATAAAATGAAATAAAATAGAATAGGAATTGAAATTGAGCCTAGAATATTTACCCTCAGAATATTGGATTTGATTAAGGAAAAGTGATGGTTGATTTCTTTGTTTGATGATTCACAATATTAGAGTGAAATATTATGAAAATGTTGGAATTTTATTCCAAGAAACATGAAAATAAAAATGATCAAAAATTCTTTAAGAACAAAGAATTAATACCTTTGCCTAAAGAAATGATTTTGATCAAAAAAAATTTTATTGATTAAAATAAAGAAAAATGATTTCAAGAACAATCAATCACTTTGTTCATAACAAAAAAATGATTGAAGTTTTATTTTAGAAAATCAAATAAAAATTAGATTTTGATGACAAACAATTATTTTATTTGTCTCAAAATCAATTTTTTATCAAAAAGATATTCAAAACAAAATCAATGAAAAGAGTTTTATTGAACCCAAAATAAAAGAAGAAAAACAATTTTGAGAACAAATAATTATTCTATTTGTCTCAAAAATTAAATCCAACAACAAAACCTCCTCTAAAAATATGTTTAGAAGAAATTATGTTGGAAAAAGAATGAAACACTTGATTTTCTTTTTGATTTTTGGTTGGGGAATAAATCTGGAATTTTAGAAGAGAAAATAGAAGAAGAAGAAGAAGATGAAGAGAAAAATCTGGTCTAAAAAAATGTGGAGAGGAGGAGAAGAGGCTCCTTTGATTTCATCATAAACTATTTATAGGATAAAATAGGTTGCCCTAATTTAATTAAGAAAAAAAACCTATTTTAACCCAAAATTATTTTATTTTTAATGATAAAATCAAGTTTTATTATTTAATTACCTAAAAAAATATTTTAGAATTTAATTTGAAGTCAAAAACCCCAAAAAAATGGGATAAAAAACGGATTTTTGGGTGAAAAAATCGGAAAAAAGGCTGAAAAAGAGGAAAAGGGTATCAGACCCTGTACCGACGGCCAGAAGCCCGTCGCAACAGGGACGCCGCCCGTCGCTATAGAGCGACGGGCACTCACGCGGCGAGGCGCGAAATCCGCGCGGAGCTCGGGCGAGAATCGCGCGCAGAGGCGCGCGGCGCGGCGCGCAGCGCGCAACGCTGCGCGTCGCTCTTTAGCGACGCGCAGCATTGGCGACACTGCGCGTCGCCAAATCGCGCCCAGCGCGCTGGGCGCCTGGGCGTCGGCGTGTTGGGCGCCTGGCGCCTGCGAGCTGGGCGCCAGCGCGCCTGCGCGCTGCAGCAGGCGCGCTGCCGCGCCCGACACTCGCGGTCCGAAAAAATTTTTTTATTTTTTTTTATTTTTTTCTATTTTTTTTAAATTTTAAATAGACTAAAAACATCATAATTTTAAGCCCCCATTTTTCAAAATTAATTTTTTTAAATCTTTTTTATTATTTTTTAATTTTTCACTTTAAAATGCAAATTTGACGAGAAAACCATCACTTTTAACCTTTTAAGCCTGTGAAGGCAATTATCATCATTGGGTAACTTCGATCTAGGCTGACTCAGGACCCGGTGTCTACACCCTCGTTTTACAATTGCTTGCTAGCCCGTTGAGCCTTTATTTTGGTATGCTAAATGCATACTAATTTTATTATTACACACATTAAAACTACGCTTCCCCTAAAATGATTTTGGCTTCCCCTTAGAAGAATGGCCGCTCTAGTACGGATGGATGTACATTATGACATTTCTTTGGGCTATCAAAACTTGCTCCGATGAAAGTGGGTTTACACTTCGAGAAGAGAATTTCAATCATCGATAATTTTTTTGGGGTTACCAAAAATTGCCCCGGTGAAAGTGGGTTTACACTTTGAAGAGAGAATCTCGACCATTGATAATTTTTGGGTTACCAGAAATCACCTTGATAAGGGTGGATTTACCCCTTGAGAAAAGAATTTTCAATCATCGATAATATTTGGGCTACACTTCGGGAAAGGGGTTTAAATCACCAATAAACTTTTTGTGTAATTAGAGACGTAAACTTGTGGAAAAAAAAAGAAAAGAAAAGAAGAAGAAAAAATGAATGAAATGAAAAAAAAAAAGAAAAGAAAAGGAGAAAAAAAAGAAGAAAAAGAAAAGAAGAAAAAGAAGAAAAAAAAAAGAAAAAAAAAAGAAAAGAAAAAATGAAGAAAGAAAGAAAAGTAGAACCTAGGATAATACCCCTTGATGAATTCAGTAGCTATTTTTCTTAGCTTAATTGTTATATTGAGCTTGATAAGTCAGAGTGTTATCAAATCCAAATTCAAGAATATCTGGACAATATACAATTTGGGTTGAGAATGGTGCTTTCATCCGTCGAATTAACGTTGCGGCTATTTTTCTCTAGCGACCTGATCCTTCTTTGATAGCCATCTACCTAAGCCTAACATTACAACCAAAGTAAGACCTATTGATTCTGGATCCAGCCTAATCTAATTAGCGGAGATGACCTTCTAAATGAGGTTTGGTACGTAGGAAGAGGTATATAGTGTTTCTTAAGCTTCAAGTGGGAAGCCATGAGTGCATTTATTCCCAATCGGTTTGCATCCTTCGGGTAAATCAACCAGTTCCCAAACACGGTTTGATCTCATAGAAGCCATTTCTTCTTCTATTGCATTGATCCATTTTTCTTTAGCTGGGCTTGAGAAGGCCTCTTTTATATTTTTAGGCTCTTCATCGTCATGTGGGTTAACCAAAAGGGCTTCGTTCAAGCCTTCGATCTCAAATCATCGGCGAGGAACACTTATCCTTCTAGATTTATGAAGTTCCGAATCTTGATAAACATGTCTCATATATTCATCGTAATTCGGAATACTCCCACTGGGGCCATACTCCATACTCCCACTGGAGTCAGGAATACTCCCACTCAAATCAGGGTCTCGAACATCCGGATCATATAAAGGAGAAAGATCTTGACCTTCTTCCTCTAATTCCCTCCCACTCGGATGGAGTGATCCTAATGGTTCATCTTCCTGAGTTTCATAGAAAGTGAAATCTTGATTCACTTCGCCCAACTTCGGAAACTCATTTTCCAAGAATATGACGTCTCGTGATTCAAATTCAGTCACAGAACCATTCTCTTGCTCACCCATGAACACATATCCTTTTGATACTTCAGAATATCTCACAAAGATACTCTTTTAACCTCTTGGTCCCAATTTACCAAATTTACTTGAGGTATCATGGACGTAAGCAGCACAACACCAAGGTCGTAGATGGCTTAGGTCAAGCTGTCGACCAGTCCACAACTCGTAAGGTGTGGATGCGACTGATTTTGAGGGCACTCGGTTTAGAACATATGTGGCAGTAAGTAAAGCATCTCCCCAATAGGAGATGGGCAAATTTGCTTCTGCCATCATAGATCTAACCATATCAAGGAGAGTCCTATTTCTCCTTTCCGCAACACTGTTTTGTTGTGGAGTTATGGGAATGGACAACTGATGTTCAATCCCTTTTTCATCACATAAAGCTTTAAATTCATCTGAAAGATATTCCCGACCTCGGTCAGTTCTTAAAGCTTTGATCTTTTTATCTAATTGATTCTCAACTAAGTTCATAAAAGTTTTGAAGCAACTCAATGCTTCTGACTTGTGAGAAATCAAGTAGACATGACCATACCTTGTATAGTCATCTATAAATGTGATGAAGTAGTAGGCCCCATGCTTTTCCCTCACATTCATTGGACCACAAACGTTAGAATGAATTAATTGCAATGGAAATTCAGCTCTAGTTCCTTTTCCAAACGGTTTTCTCACTAGTTTTCCTTTAAGACAATGCTCACAAGTAGGTAATTCGACCTTATTCAAATCACCTAGTAAACCAGATTTGGCTAACCGACTCATTCGATTTTGCCCAATATGGTTTAATCTAGCATGCCATAATTTCACATGATTCTCATTATTATGTGAAGTAGAAGAGATTAAAGAAAAACTATTATTATTCATAAAGTTAGGATTGATATCCAAAATAATGAAATTTTTTGAAATAAAACCAGAACCATAATAGACATCATCCAAACATAAGCGCACACTGTCATCTTTAAAGTGTAAATCAAAACCAAGTTTTAATAACACAAGAACAGAAACTAAATTCTTACGAATATCTGGAGCATAAAGCACGTCATGTAGGACTAAGGTTCGGCCTTTGCATAAGACTAATCTACACGCGCCAATCCCTCGAACCGGCACTCTTGCGTTGTTTCCCACATATACATATTTTTCTCCATATGGTATTCGTCGGAACTCTACAAAGGCATCTCTATCCTTTGCTACATGGTCCGTTGCTCCTGAATCAACCACCCACAAAGGATGAAATTCAATTAATAATACAGAACTAGATACACAAATTTCACTCACTCTTGAGTTAGAATAGTGTACCTGATTGGGCACAGTGCAGTCTCTTGCATAGTGTCCTTTCTGTTGGTAGTTAAAACATTTCACTTTTGAAATGTTTATCTTTTTCTTGCCTTTGGACCTTTTAGAATTCTGCTCCTTTTTCTGCCTTTTGTTCTTCTTGGCAGGCTCCTTACCCCAATTTTTGAAGCTCTTTCTTTTGTTCCGGTTGGAACTCATTCCACCAGAACGGGACTGTGGCACATGCACTTCGGCATTGACCTTAATCGATGCCAGTCTGTCCTCTTCAAGCTCCAAGTGACGTGCGACATCCTCAAATGTCTTCACACTATCCATATGAGTTAGTTGCATTTTCATATGCTCCCAACTCTTGGGTAAGGAACGAATGACAGCTTGCACCTGCTGCTCGTCGGTCAACTTATGACCATATTCACTAAGCTCACTCATCATATTTTCCATCTCCCTGAAATGTTTTCGCATCGAATGATCACCCTTCTTCTGATAAGTATCAAACTTGATCGTCAAAGAGCGTAGCTTAGTTAGAGTCACTCCTCTAAACTTCTCCCACAAAGCGATCCACAGATCCATTGCGTTCTGATACTTGAGAAATTGCTTAGTGATATCATCCTCCATAGCACTCAGGAGAATGATACGAGCCGTGGAATTCTTTTTCTTTTATGCCAGATATACATCTCGATCCCGCCTATGCTGCGCCGTGTTGCCATCCTCGGGCTCAGCCATAACCAAACTCAAGGTTTCGAGAGCCTCTTGCTCCTCTAGCACATACTGGATCTTCATACTCCAGATTTCATAATTGTCGCCATTTAATTTCAAGTCTTTGTTTAATTCAGCGATAACTGATTTGGAAGCAGATGCCATTTGTATCCTCTGATTCAAATGGAACAAAGTTGCACGTTATTAGTGAGAGATAAGGCAATACATGCAATTTACTATACACCTGAAATAATAACCTAATAAAGTTTTCTATTAGACTCAAATTCGAAAAGGATACTTAGAGGACCAATTACCTTCTAAGTTCTAATGTCCAACTTTATAGGATAAGATTTCATGCATAATAAATCAGAATTATTGAATTATTTAAGTTCTTAAACTTTTGAGGGATATTTTATTGGTTTTTATTTTATTAAGCCTCTACTTAATAAACATGCAAACATTTTACTCATAAATTATTGCAAGGGCAATTAACATTTTTAAAATAAACACATTTATTAAAAAAAAAATTAAAAGCCATAAGGAATAAACTCATTCATTCAACCAATAAATAAATCCAATAATTCTCAAATAAGACACACATGTCAAATAATAATAATAGGAAACATAAATCCTATAAAATCAAACGCTAACTATAATTGACACTCATGTCAACTAATCTAGAAAACTATATCTCCTCAAGACCTTCACAGACACAGGGACTGATTCTTTGACCAACTTCATCAATTCATAAGGGAACCCATAAGTTCGCTGATGAAGCCATGGACGATGCACTTTACGTCCACTTCTTAATTTCATCACAGATGGAATGTTGCTCCTCAACACTCCTCTTTTGGCAACTCTAGCCAAAAAATGGATGATAGATTTCTTATAAACTCTATCTCCTATATACCAAGTAGTTTCCAAAAGCTCCCTCAGGACTGGATGATATTCAAAAGATTTAACCAATGCTTTGATTTTATCTCTGTCATCCCTTCCTAAACTTAAACCTCCAATCTAAATGCACTCCTACATTTGTTCATGCATAGTCAATATATGACGCACTATAGCATCAATATGATCAGCTCGAATGTTCCTCCGCATTCTCATTTTGCTTAGTGAACGCACTCTTGCATTTCTTAAAGCAATCCCATGCGGGGTTTTAGGAATCATAGGTGTCCTTATCGTCATTTCTGAAACACATTACAGAAATTCAAATGGTTAATACACTCATGTATAAACACATATGATTGAAACACATTTCAATCAACAAATAAGGACAAAAAATCATATAAAATATTTTAAAAATAGAAAACTCATTTTCCATAATTATTTTATAATATTTATTTCAAAAATAAACAAAAATATTTTATAGTCATCAAAAAATTTTAAAAAATAGACCAAAAAATCAGAAATATCATGAAAAATATTTTCGCAAAAAAATAGAGCTGATTTGGAGGCCGGAGAAGCCCCCACACGCCTACACGCGTCGACGAGAGGGAGGGGGATGCGCTCACGCGCCCCCACGCGCCACACGCGCGACTTCCCCTGGCCGGACATGTGTCAACACCACAGTGTGACACGAGTTCGACTGTTACGGGTCCACATGGCGCCCACATGGCACCATGTGGACACGTGGTTGCCACGTGGCAGTGACATGGCTTGACACGTGACAGACGCTGATTGGTACACGTGGACGGTGACAACACGTCATCTTGACACGTGGCAAGCCTCAGCCTTGCCACCTGTCGACCTCCTATTGGTCCACCTGGCGCCCACGTGGCACCAGGGGACACGTCGAATCCACGTGGCATGACCTCAGTCTGCCACGTGGCTCACGACTATTAGGCCACGTGTCAAGGACGCGTCACTCCTTGACACGTGTATGCGTGCGTGTGGGCCACCGCGCACGCGCCCAACGTGTGGTGGCGCATGGCTTCTTCCCGGCTGATTCAGCTCTCCGGATTTCGGCCGGCCGGGGGTTTTCGGGGTCTGTGAACACAGTGGAATGGTCAAAATAAAAAATCCCAATTTCTAGACTAACGTTTCGAATATTCAATTTTATCCCTCGGGTTTCAGTGTACACATACACGAAATTGAGCCAAAATATACAGGCGTATATATTTTTCACACAAAAAATAAATTTTTGTTGCGTTTCATGCTTCCTAGATCTATAAATTTTACTCATAAAATTTTAAATCAATTTTTAAGCCGCATGCCAGGACGCAATAAAACGTGGCTCTGATACCAATGAAGGGAAAAATTAAAAGAAGAGATAATCGGATACATACTTGTTGTAGCGCGGTAAATCTCGTTGCGGAAGAGTTACAAGGATCTCCTTTTATTGGTCACCGGTCTGGCTTTTACCCACTCGGGATAATAGCAGCTAGATCACAATCTAGAAGTCCCTGAAAGATTAACACAAAATAAAGTGAGTGGAAATGAGCAGTCTTGCGGCATATACGTTTTCTCGTTACCAAATTATGAGGACCTCACCTCTATTTATAGAGGTCCTAAAGGCTAGAGTCTTAACCCTAATCTAACTCATAATCCTTTCTAAGATAGGATTTGGTAATTTAATTTAGATTAAATAACTCAATTTAATCTTAATTGGAACTCAATCCAATATAGAGTCATGGGCGTATCCCAACTCTATCAATTTCATTACTTATTTTCATGTGTGAGTTTTTTTCAATGGCAAGTGGGAGCCCATGGAGGTTTGAAGATAACATTTTGGTGAAGACACCATTTTGGTGGAATTTATCTTTTTAGCATTTTTAGTATTTTTAGTATTATTATTATTTTGCTTTCATTTGTTTTTATTATGTAATTTGTAATAAGTTTATTTATTTTTATGCACGTCAATTAAAAATTACAAAAAGTTTTATATTAATAAATTGGGGTTTTCTAATAAAATGGGACCAATGTCCTAATTTCAATCAATAAAAATTTACTTTAAAAGGAAGAGTTAATTTTCTTAAAATGGGATCACTCATCCCAATTTTTCCAAGTATACCAAAAATAACTCTTCGATTTTTTAAAGTGAACATGAAGGAACCAATGTTCCTATCCTAAATAATATTTCGATTTATGAATGTTTATTTTATTTATTTGGTTTATTTATTTATTTATGTTTTGCTTGATTTTATTTTGGGGGATTGTATTTTGTTTCAATTTTATCTTTCTTTTATTTTTTGGTGGTTTGTTTTATTTTACTGCTTTCTCTCGTGCTTGATTTGCGCTTTATTTTTTATGCATGACCGTGTGAGAAAAGAGATAGAAATTTAAAATTAAAAACCCATTTATAATTAACCAAGGCATTGAGAATACTGTATGATTTAAATAATTCTGAATATCACAATACCAAGGCCTCTCATCACCTACTTCAATATCCATTATTTGTTCGGTTTCAAAGCAAGGTCTCTCAGAACTCGAGATCAAAATAGGCTTCATAACTATCCCTTCCAGGTTATCCCACATAGATACTAGGGTTGCGAGAGCATCTGCCAATTGGTCTCATCTCTTGGTAAAGGGGAAACTTTTTACTAAGGTAATAGACTATGAACTCTACTCCAAATTCATCTTCTTGGGCCATCATAGCGCCTACAGAATTATCTTCTATTGCCAGGTAAAGGATTAGAGGCTTAACTGGCTAAGGTGGTCTTAGAATCAGTGGGTTTAACAAGTACTCTTTAATGGTCTCAAAAGCCTTATGACAGTCATTGTTCCATATCACAGGCTGATTTTTCCTAAGCAACTTAAAGATAGGCTCGCAAACTGAAGTAAGCTTGGCGATGAACTTGTTGATGTACTGTAACTTTCCCAAGAAACTCTGCAATCCTGTTCCTTTTGGGGCACCGGCATTTCTTTGATGGCTTTGACCTTATCGGGATCGATCTCAATCCCTCTCTGGCTCACAACATGACCCAAAAGCTTTCCCGAGGTAACTCCAAAGATACATTTTTTAGGGTTTAAGTGCAGATTGTATTTGTCGATCCTTTATAAGAACTTCTCTAATGCCTCGAAATGACCTTCTCTAGTGGCCGACTTGATCATTATATCGTCGACATACACTTCTACTTCTTTGTGAATCAAATCATCGAGAATTTCAGTAGCCATTCTTTGGTAGGTTACGCTTGTATTTTTTAACCCAAAAGGCATCATCCTGTAAGCAAATGTCCCCCACTCAGCGATAAAGGCCGTCTTAATTCAATCAACTATCTTGTTGAGGATTTGGTTGTACTCGGCATATCCGTCCACAAAACTATACATCGTGTAGGCGGCTGCACTGCCCATTAAAACCTCAATATGAGGCAAAGAGAAATCATTTTTTGGACATGCCTTGTTCAAGTCTCGGTAATCCACACATATATGCACTTTTTCGTTCATTTTGGCCACTAGAACAAAGTTTGCCAACAAGTCGGGTATTGGACCTCTATAAGGAACTTAGCCTTAATCTGCTTATGGACCTCTTCTTTAACCTTTTCAACCCACCCCGATCTAAGCCTTCTGAGTTTTTGCTTAACCGATTTGAGATCTAGATATGTAGGTATGGTATGTTCAACGATTTCATGATTGATGCTTCACATGTCCTCGTAGGTCCAAGCAAAGACTTTTTCATATTTTTTTGAGATTCTCTCAAATTTTAATCTCTCTTTAGGGGTTATACTAGATGCTATCAAGATTTCGTTTGGATTTTTAAAAGTTTCGATATTAAATGGAGTAGCATCAGTTAAATCACTATCAAATATGAATGAGTTATGTTCATGATTATGCATAATGAAATCATTAGAAACATAGCACAAGTATGCAAAATTATTAATTTTATTAATGGAAATGGAGTCAGAAACATTATTATTGAAAAGTTCTAGAATAAAAAGAAAATCTAATTCACTATCATCTTTTTTCTCCGCCGACACAAATGTTACAGCCGACGATTGGGTAACATTCTGGCTTTTTGGAGGCTCTTCAATAACCTCCGGTGGAATCTTGTCTTACTTTTTGAAATCTGCAGCTTCATCTTCTACCTTCTCCTTTCCTTTCACTCCGGTGGCTAAAAGTCTATCTATGACAACGTCCTCAGGTGCGTCTCGATTCCAAACAATGTTTTGGGTCATGACTTCCTCATCCCAAAAGCCCTCTATCAGCTTGATAACTCCAATTTCCCAATCAAAGACATCATTGAATACCTCAAACCCTGGAATGATTTTTCCATCTACCCACTGGGGCTCAACTTCTCCAGTAAAGGCACAAATCGAGGTGGCTGGTACAAAACTTTCTGTGATATGAGGGATCTCACCTGTTGTCTTCTTACTCTTTATTATTGCGCCTTTGTACCTATGACCCTTTTAATCTTTCTGACCCGTCATTGTGATAGCCGATTGTATTCCTTGAGAGTTTCTACCCAAACTAGCTCCGGGAAGAAAAGACATCTTTTTTATCATATTGACCACATGGGAACTTTTTATAATATCCTCTTCCCCATTTATCATAGCCACATGAAAACAACTGAAGGGTTGCTTTGCAATCTCAAAGTTGGAGACTTGGTTTTCCCTGGCAGCCTGAATGGTAACAACCTGCCCCTCATGTGGAATTTTTATCATTTGGTGCAAAGTAGATGGTACTCCTCCCAACTTGTAAAACCATGGCCTTCCTAATAACGTTGAAAAGTTGGCAGGAATTGGGAGGACCACGAATTCTGCTTCCGTCACTACTAGCCTTATCTTCACCATTGCTTTAAAAGTTCCTGAGGCTTATCTTCGAGAATTGTCATAGGCAGTGATTGTAATTCAGTCCAAATGCAGAGATCGCCACCAAAGGACACACATTAATAGATGACGCATTATCAACCATTACACATGTTGTATGCATTTTATTTATCTATGCCCTTATGTACAAAGGACGATTATGATTGCGGCCTTCTGCGAGAAAATCTGCATCAGAACAAACAAAATTCTCTCAACAACTCCCTTTAACGATGCCTAATAATTCGGTAGGGGAAATAGTGGTCGCAACTATGAACTTGCATAAAGCTTCTACTAAGTACTGTCTGTGCAACAGTGATTGCCTCAGTAAATCCCAAATCGATATCTAATCCGATGTCTTTTTTAACTGCTTCATTATTTGGTTTTCTTTTAGCTCCTTCTCTGTAGGTACTTGCACTGGATCTTGATGTTTTTCTACCTCTGAAACTACCCTTTCGCTTCGGGTTATTGCTCCAATTTCCTTTCTCTTTTCATCCTCCGAACCCCATAGGTCAGTGGGCTCCTCATCATCATCTCCACTTTCACTCGTGGACCAATAGTTAATTGCCACCACGGGAATCCCTTCTTCACTTGTCTTCTGCTCATGGCGTGTGATAGCGACGTAATCATTACCAAACAAGTCTTTTAATACGTACCACTCAGGCAGACTAGACCCGATCTAGACTTTTTCTTGTTGCTTATCTACTCTGGATCAGTGATCTGCTTGGAATCAATGAGATCCTAAATTGCGTGTCTTAGCGTCTTATAATTATCTGTAGTATGTTCGGTATGTTGATGGTAAGCACAAAGTTTTTCATCTTTATGCCCCGACAGTCCTTGGCTCTGGGCAAGTCTGGGTGTTAGAGGCTGCAGCTTCCCTTCTTTCATTAGCCTTTTTAGCACCCATGACAGAGACCTACCCAAGTTTAAAAAATATCTCTGATCTACTCCTATGGCTGAAACTTCTGTTGTCTTACCCGTCCTGTTACCACTACTGGAGCTTGTTGACTTGTTTGCTCCCTTGTTATTATAGCCCTTCCTAGTGTAATTCTCACTACTTGCCTTCTTTGTTAGGTATTCACCTTCAGCTTTTATGGCAATATCCTTCAAAGATTCCTAGTCTTTCAATCCCTTCATCTTCAATCCCTCTTTCAGGTACGGGTTAATGTTCCTGATAAATAGCCTAATCTGATTTCCAGTATTTAGCTTCCTCTTCATTTCTATTACTCGGTTCCTCCACCTGGTGAGATACTTGTGAAAAGATTCCCTCGACTTTTGCTGTAGCAACTTTAGATCTTTCAATGTGATCTCCATTCTTGTACCACAATTATACTACCTGAGGAACTCTTCTGTCAGTAAGTTGTAGTCTTTTTTCGTTCTCTTATCCAGTCTATGGTACAAGTCGATTGCGGGCCTTGTCAAGCTTAGGCAGAAGAACTCTATCTTCTACTTTCTTATTAAGGTTGTACCCTTCATCACTAGTGAATACTGCTTCACATGTGCTATTGGGTCCGAAGTACCATCGAATTTCGGAACATCAGGAATTTTAAAATTCTGAGGAATTAAATCCTCACCATCCAACTCTTTATCTTCTGGGTTCATACCCTTTACGACAGTCAACATACGAGACACTGCCTCAAATTTCTCTTCCATTTTTCTCCATATTACTTCCTCCGTCTGAGGTACCTTTCCCTTCACCACTATTGGTTTCTCATATTCATCTTATATAAAATCATTTTTGGATCTATGGGCTCCGCCTCCTCTTTGGCCTATAGCCTTAAGGTGGCTGGTGGGCATATTACTTTCGTAGGATCTTTCCTAACTATCCCTTGATCATTTTGTCTAGCAGGCGGGCCGATCAGATTCTGCCCTGCGGGCTGTGTCATTGCAATGGTTAAGTTCCCCTTTATTTTCATCATTCGATTCTCAAACTCTTCTAACCTCCTTTCTATTTCTTGCGATCTTTTGTTCATCTTATCGGCAATAAGTACATGGCTTTCATCAGATTCTCTTGATGGGTTAGAAATATTAACTTCTGCTAAAACCTTTGAAGAATAAGTCTCCATGCTGTCTGAGAGCAACTCTGACCCCCCCCAACTTGTCACTCTTTTTAGCAAATCGAAGAGTGGGTTTCTGATTAATCGATCGCCGAAACCCCTAGACCACCTGGATGGATCTATGATGGCTACAAAACATACCTCGTTAAGATGATGCACGAATGACATATAATGCATGGTCGTGCTTTATGCAGTATCCACAAACACAAGCAAGCAAATAGATCCTTCTAATCTTATTACTCTCACACAGGAGGTTGTGTTGTCTCTTTCTTAGGTGGAATTAACCCATGGATTATCTGGGAACCCAATGGACACGTATGGCACACGGTGGAAAATCGATAACATAAGCTCTCTTAAATAAAGCGCATACATATGGGTTTTGACCATCGTATATTTAAACAATTCAAATGAACCAAGATAGGCCCACCAGGGCATGAAAGCCCTCGACTGGATGACCATTTAATTTATTTGATTTTGTTCAATACGTAATAGTCCATATAGCAAGTATAGTATTAAGGTTCAGATCAGCTAGGGGAAGTATCTATTTCCATTACATGGGCTTTAGTCATGGCGATGATGTTTTAGGGCTACCCAAGCATGATCTCTGCCAACAGGTCTAGCTTATCATGAGCGTAGCGACCGATCGGATCATCATTTGACATACCATGATGGTACATGGCTTGGGCTGGTGATTATCCCTAACACTTCCTCACATTGAGTGAACATAGGGTCGTGCTTTGAAAATGCACCGGAACTAAAATAAGGACCAACTAGCGTAGATCTAAGGCTCTATAATGAAATGTAATATAGTTTCAAAAAGGATGAAATTTTAGCTTAAAAACTCAATTATATATTTTTAACTAAGGTATTTTTGAAGCAAAGTCTCAAGTTCCCCAGTAGAGTCACCACTGTGACGCGTGCCAAACCACATGGACTCTCAAAGACCGGCTTTTAGGGTCCAAAAGAGGTTCAAAAAACTTGTAAAGATTACAAGTGCGTCTATTTTGGGCAACAAAATGTGTTTTAGAGTTGCCACCCAATAGAATATTAGAAAAGTTCATCTAGCCTCATTAAGCTTAAGACGATCCTTTAAATGTCTATTTTGGGCAACAAGAGATATTTTGGAATTTTCATCCCAATAAAATATTAGGAAAGTTTATCTAATCTCATGAAGCCTAAGACTAGAGAAAGTTTGGGACATCACTTTTATTCATACCTTGGTTAAAGTTATAAATGAGTTTTTAAGTTAAATTTTCATCATTTTCTCATACAATTATACAATTTATTAAGGAGCAAATCAAGTTATTTTCTCATACAATCATACAAATAAAATAAGGTTTTCTCTAATAAACGGAAGCAATAAATGATACAATTTAAACAAAGCAAAAATAACACGTTATTTACAATACAATAGGGGGAGAATACAACCCCAACCAATAAAGGAAATAAAAATTATGCATAAAATGGGGCATTTATTTAAGGAGGGAACATTGGTTCCCTCATGCATATTTACAAAAATGATAATTTTTAAGGTGACATTTTATTTGAGAAAATCTAGGACATTGGTTCTATTTTATTAGAGAAAACCTTATTTTATTCATAAAAATCTTTTTGGCGATTTTTTATATTAACGAACACAAAAATAACATTTATAATAACTAAAGTCAAATAAATAAAATTTGAGAAGAATAAAAGCTAAATAATACTAAAAGAGAAGGATTGAGGAGAATGAACCAAAATAAATTCGTTTGTCTAATTTGAGCCCCCCATTCTATCATCCATACTTAAAAATAAAACTCAAAATCAAATTAAAATAACATGATAGAAACATCAAAATAAAGAATTAAAAACAAAATAAATGACAAAACAGTAGAAAAACATTAAAGAAACATTTAAATTAAATAAAGAAAAACATAATATAAGGAAAGAAAACAAAAACAATCAAAAATAAAGAAGAAATAGACCAGGGACGGCCAAAGAGTTGAGGCACGGTTGTCCGAGAGGTGACCGACGGGAGCAAAAAGTGTTTCGCAATGTCTCGTCGCTCGTTTGAGCGACGGTCGTTGGTCGGGCCTTCTTCTCATCGGTCATTTCCAGAAGTAAAAAGTAATCGACAAACTCCATTTTTAAAATGTACAAAGCTTAAACACTTATATTTATGAATTTTCAGACATTATTTCATGCAATTGGATTTTACAATCTATCAATAAAACAAGTCTAACATAAAAATAATAAAATTACTAAATAAATAAATTATTCTACATTTTGAAGCAAATTATATATCTCATGTCAATATATTGAAATTAATGCAAGAATGACCACTTTGAACCCAGAATATTTACCCTCAGAAAATTGATCTCTTAGAAGGCAATGACAATGCAGATATCTACCTTGAATTCCACAAGAATTGGTTGAAAGTTAAAACAAATTGAAGATCACTTTCTCTCTCTCTAAAAAGAGTTTTCTTTTAAATCAATGTAAATCTTAGAAGAGTAAATCAATAAGAGAGAATTAATTTCTCTTTCTCAATTGACTCTTGATTCTTTGAGAATGAATTTTAAAACGAAAACCAATAAAAAAAAAACTTTTGCTTATGAAAATCAACTTCCCTCTAGAAATTTCCTCCCACGCCTCTATTTATAGGCTAGCATTTGATTTAAAGATAAAGATAAAACCTATGTATTTATCTTTAAAGATAAACGTAAAGTTTTAATTATCCTTAGAGATAACTATTGCATTTGATTTATCTCTAGACATAAATGATCGAAAATTATCTTTGAGGATAAAATCAAATACTTTTAATATATCTTTAAAGATAAATGTCACATTTTTTATTTATCCTTAGAGATAAAGTGGTTTTAAATTATCCTTAGGAATAAAATCAAATATCCTTAATTTATCCTTAAGGATAAATATTTTCAATCTATAAATTTTATCTCTAAAAGTCAAGATTTTAGTTTTCTAGGATAAAACTTTAGATTTTCTTTCAAAAGGAAATCCAAGTCCATTATCAATTAGAGACCGATGAGCGTCCCTCGCTTGAGGGACGAGTGTCGGTCTCTAAGAAAACCTGATATCCGAAAATGTCGTTCTATAGCCCCGTCTCACCAAAGGTTAGGCACCCCTCACGCAAGGGACGACCGTACCTAGAAGGGACGGGCGTCCACAGTGATCGACCAACGGGCATTCCCTCATCTGAAGGACGGGCATTGGTCTCCATTAAAGCACGATTCACTTGATCAATCTGTCGCAAGAGGCAGGCACTTTAACATCGACCGACGAGCATCCCTCGTCTGAGGGACGGGCATCAGGCACAAAAAAAAATTTTAAATATACTTTTTAAGTCATTAAGAAACAAAAGGATCTTTGGTCATAAAATAGCTTCAAAACTTGTGAAATTCATAGGCAAAATCTACAGCTTCAGCCCTCTACCTGTGAAACAGGTATCGATGTCCTCATTAGGTAACTCTGATCTGGGCTGCCTCGGGACCCGGTGTCTACAGCCACCTCTACAAAGTAGTGAATTTTTAAATGAACTTATTAATTAAGTTATATTAGGGTTGTGCATCGGTTGACCCGAACCCCGATTAACCCGAGCCCCGAACTAAGGCTAAAATCCCCACCCGATTTGACCCTAAGTCTTAGTAGGGCCCTAACCCGTATAACCCAAAATTTTCAAGTACTGATCCAAACAACTCGAAATTCTTTTTTAATTTAAAATATTTTTTTAATTAAAAATAAATTAAAAATATTTTTTTCACTCTCAAAACCCTAGGTATAAAAAGAAACCTTATATGCTGCCCTTCTCTCTTCTCTCCTCTTTTAGCCACTCTTCCCTTTCTTCTTTCTCTCACCTTTTCCTTCCTATAATAGTCATCAAGCCAAACATATTGACATAGCAAATCATAAAAAATAAGCCAAGAATAAGACGCTATCAAATGAAAAATTGGCATACAAACTACGAATGATTTCACAACAAATAATTTTTTAGCAATAAATTTCTCATGAAACAATTTCTCAACAAGCTTTGATTTCACAGCAAATAAACAGAAAGGAGAGAAAGGAAAGAAGCAAATGAATCTATTGGTTTCACTTTTTGCTAATATGGGGGTGTTGACAACCGAAGATCGGCGGTTACTGTGGGTGGCTACAGACGTTGGTCGACTTTGATTTCACAACAAACAAACTAAAAAGAGAGAAAGGAAAGAAGAAGAGGAGTCTGTTGGTTTCAATTTTTGTTGACATGGGGGTGGTGACAGGCGAAGATCACCAAAGCTGGGCGGCTACTGTGGATGGTGATAAACATTGGTTGATGGCGAGTGCTGCAGGAGATTAATTTTGAGTGTTTTTAAGGGTTTTTTATGAAACACAGAGAAAGAAGAAGTGAAGTGAGAAATGCATTTTAGGTGTTTAAGTTTTACACTACAAGAAATTGATAAAATAAAGACAAAAATTTAGCAATAGAAACTTTTTCGTAGCTAAATAGCGACTAAAGAGATATTTTTATCGCTAAAAAATGAGGGAATATTTCTCTTCCTTTTTTAGCAATGGAATTTAGCGACGAAAAATGCTAACTATCAGCAAATATGGCACGTAAAAAACCCTGGCATTAATTGCTATATGTATTAGCGATAGAATTTGATTTTTGTCGCTAATTGTTAGAGATATAAATAAATTTCCATCAAGAATTAGTGACGGAAGTTTTTTTCCCGTCGCTAAAGAAGGATTGAAATTTCCCCCCTTTATTTTTAACGAAATTAATGACGGAATCAAACTTCCATCTCTAATTATTAATGATGGAAGTTTTTTTTTGTAGTTAATAAGGAATTTAGTGACGAAAATTAGCATCCGTCACTAATTGTCAAAAAAGAGGTTACCGTCTAGATTTAGCAACAGAAGGAATATTTCTTCACTAAATATACACGTATATATACCTTTTTTTTTCTCTCTCGTCCTCTCTCCTCTCTCTCCCGCCCTCCCTCTCTCCTTCACAGATCCGGCCTCCCTTGCAGCTCCACCCCTATGGTCCTCTCCCGAAGCGGTTCTGGCGTCCCCCCTTCCCTCGAACACCGATCCACCGCTTTGCCCCCGCTCTCCTCCCCTCCCCTCCCCGCTCTCCTTGCTACTTCGCTCGCCTTTTGTCCTGCTCCGCCCTGCTGGCCGGCCGACACTGCTGCTTCGCCCCCTATTTCGGATCTCCTTCTCGATCAATTATTGTCATTCTGCATTATTATTATTATTATTATTATTATTATTATTATTATTATTATTATTATTAACATACAATAATAAGCACATCAATTTATTTTTAAAATTTATTATTATTATTATTATTATTATTATTATTATTATTATTATTAAGAACAGACAAGATAAACCTAATTAAGATTATTTGGCCTTAAATTTTGTAGCCACATTTATATTGCCTTTTGACATATTTTTTCATGAAGATTAATTAGCTTCCCATTAATTTTTTTTTTACATATGTGCAATAATTATTTTCACTAATAGTATCATGTTTTAATTTTCGACATCATTATTAGGCACACGGCTCCATGTAATATATATAACTGTAGACACCGGGTCCTGAGGCAGCTCAGACCGAAGTTACCTAGTGACAAAAATGATGTCTGTTCACAGGCAAGAGGACAAATGGAAGTGATGGTTTACTCGAAAATGCTTTTCATTTTTTTTTTAAAAAAAATAAAGAAAAAAGAAAGATTTTGGTTTAGAGGCTTGTTGGGGGCCTGTGGGGGTGAGGCCCATCTCACACATTGGTGAGATATAGCCTCACAACGTGAGGCCCATTTCACAGGTGGGATGAAAGTCTCACCTGCCTCACGCGCCCCATGCTCCAGCACGTCGCTTCTCCCATTTTTTTTGGGAATTTGGTTTGAAAAGTATGGTTTATACTTGGATTTGGTGGAAAAAACAAACTAATCTTGTCTGAGACATTTAAAGAGAAGTGAAAGCTGAAGAAAAAGGGGGGATTTTTGAAGGGAGCTAAACTAAAAAAGAGAGAAAACTCAGAGAAGAGTTTTATGAGAGCAAGAAAATAATTCTCATTTTTCAAAAGGCATTCTGAGATTGTCTCTTAAGCCCAAGAAATCAATTCTTGAGTTGAAGATTCAATCACATTTTGCTTTCTTTTTAACGTAAACTTTCACCAAAAGTTTTTTAGACTCTATTTTAATCTTTTTGTTTCAAGAAGAGCAAAGAGGGAAACCAGAAATCTTTCATTTGCAGATCAAAGATCAATATATGAGGGTAAATACTTAATAGCCATCTCTTTTTCTTTTCTTTCTTTCTTCTTCTTTTTTCTTTCTTTCTTATTTCTTTTCTTCGTTTTGCTGTGCTAGTTAATTTTGTTGATTGTACATATTGTATATATATTTCTTATTTGATCTTATTAACTCGTTTATTGCATGATTATTGCTGTTATGATTCATTAAGCATGTTCATTGCTTTATTACGCATGTTTTGATCACATGATATTGAGTTTGTTAATCTGTTGTCTTTTTCCTGTGTTCATCTCTATTTTTCTTGTTGTTTAAGTTGTGATTTATTTTTGATTGCCGATCGGATTTTATCTTTGTTTTCGCTTGAATCGTGATTCTCCGGTCGGATCTCGTTCTTTCCCAATCGAATAGTGCCTTTATTTTCCTTCTCTCATTCGGTAGGTGAAGAGGACCCCCGTTCCCCGATCGAACTGCACGACTCATGCACACCTTGCACGAGTCGTGCACTTCCCTCTTTTTCCTTGTTCGTTTCTTCTCTTTTCTGTTCTGTACGTAAATGCATGATTATAATTTGCTCTATGTAATTTCTGTCTATTTAATTTTTGTCTTAATTATTAATGCTATGTATTATTTGTCAAAATTTAATGATCTTTGCTGACTTATTTAAGTTGTTTTATCGTTAGTAATGCATGCCATATGGTTTGGATTTGTGGATTTTAGCTTTTTAAAATTAAACACGGCTGTGTTTTTCTTCACTATTTCGTTCTTCGAGTTTTCTGTTATTCCCTGTGTGCTGTCTTTGCTTTATCCCTATTTGATTTATTTTATTTAATGCAACTATTTTATGTTTATTTCAATTTATTTAATTATTTATATTTAATTAGTTTAATTAATTATTATTTGATTGATCTATTGATTATTTTGATTAATTATTTTATTCAACTAATTTATGTGTTCATTAATTATTTAATTAACTTCACTAACATTTTATTCATTTTGTTTTATTTGTCTCTAAAATTATTTATCTTTGCGAGTTACACTCGTGCTCGGGTCAGAGAATCAGAGAATTAGAGGCCTTTAAATTTAGGGTTTGCATTTTAAATTTGGTATTCTCTGTTATTCTATTATTTTTATGTGTTGTATGAAAAATGTATTATTTTTATTATCCATATTATAGAAAATCACATTTTTTGTAATAACTAATAACTTGGGACTTTTTTTTAATAAATTGGACCAATGTCCTATTTTAGTCAATAAAATATCACTTTCAAATGGAGAACTAAATTTTTATAAAACGGGATCACTCATCTTGGATTCTTTTTCTCAATCAATACCCAAAAAATAGTTCTCCAATTTTTAAGTTAATAAAAAGGAACCAATGTTCCTAAAATTCAATAAATCTCCCGATTTATGTATGATGCAATTTTAATTATTTTGTATGTGTTTATTTATTCATTTTTTGGGCCCTTGTAATTAATTTTGGGACAAATTTTATTTATGCTTTCTTATTTTATTTTGGGGGATTGTTCTGTCCCATTCAATTTCTTATTTGTAATTTATTTATTTACTTATTAATTTATTATTTGTTTACTTATTACTTTATTTATCGCTTTACAATGTGGTTGAGTTGCGCTTTAAATTTATCGCATGATCGCATGAGATGAGAGATGGAATTTTGATTTCTTAAAAACTCATTTATAGACTTAAGTCATTAATAAGAGTAAAGTTCCGAACACCTTCTCTGGTTTAGACCAATAGAGGTTAGAGACCTTTTCCAATTTCTTGTAAATTGGGTGGTGACTCCAAAATACCTCAAAGGTGCCTAAAGGCATTATGAGTCTAGATGATCCTTTTCAATGTTTTATTGGGAAGGAGGCATCCAAAATGACTCATGATGTCCAAGATAAAAAAGACGCGAACCAATCCCTCGAGTCCTAAAAGCGGATTCAATGAGAGCCTTTGCTAGATTCAACACGCGTCACAGTGGCGACTCCACTAGGGATGATCGAAACTTCACTTCGAAAGTGACCTAAGTTAAAATTATAATTGAGTTATTAAGAATCAAAAATTCCATTTCTAATCAAAATTGCATTACATACTTTAGAGCTTTAGAATTATGTTAGTTGGTCCCCTATCTACCCTGGTGCGTTCCTAAAGCACGACCCTACTTTCACTCATTGTAGGGAAGTGCTCAGGATAATCACCAGCCCAAGCCTCGTACCATCAAATGTTATATCAAATGGAGACCCAATTGATCGCTATGTTCGTGATGAGCTAGACCCGTTGGCAGGGATCATTCTTGGGTAGACCTAAAGTAATACCACCTTTGACCGAAGCCCATGTAATGGTAATAGATACTTCCACTAGGTGAAATGTACCATAATACCGCGCTTGCTATTTTGGGCCGTCATATATTGGACAAAATCAATCAAATTAAATGGTCTTCATCAAAGGCTTTCATGCCCCGGTGGGCCCATCTTAATTTAGTTGAATTGTTTAAATACATAATGGCCAAACACCCATACGTATGTACATTAGTTAAGAGTTATTATGCTGTCAATTTTTTACTGTGCACTATACGTATCCAATGGGTTCCCTGTTAACCCTTGGATAAAGCCCACCTAGGAGAGAGATCGCACTACCTCGTGTGTGGGAGAAATAAGGTCAAAAGGATCTATCTGCTTGCATGTGTCTGTCTATACTGCACCAGCACGACCATGCATTGCACTTCAAGTCATGCATCATCCTAACAAAGGTATGTTTTGCAGCCATCATAGATTCGTCCAGGTGGTTTAGAGGTCCCAACGGTCGATTAAAAAAGATTTCATTCTTGGGGTTGTCAGAGCTAGTGTCAGATCAGAGTTCGGATTCCTTTTCAGAGGGTAGTGAGATTTTATCTTCTGAATCATCAGCTGAGGCAAGTATGTCTAATCTAACAAGTGATTCTGATGCGACTAGGGTAATGATTGCCGAAGAAGTAGGGAAGAGAATGGAAGAGTTTGAGGCCAAGATGATGGCAATCATGGGCAACCTTGCTGCTACCCTAGCCCTAATTGCCGGGCAACAGGCTGCTGCTCTAGTTAGAGAATAAGAAGAATAAGGGGTTGCTAGGGAGGATCCCCCAGCAGCAGTGGATCCACCTATGGTTGAGCCAAGAGCGCCAGCGCCTGTCGAGCGAAGGGAAGGCCCTAAATCTGTGATTGACTTATGGGAGGAGCAAAAGGAGCTGACAGTGGTAAAGGGAAAGTCACCCAAGCCAGAGGATGCAATGTGGAGGAAAATGGAGGAAAAGTTTGAAGCTATGACGAGGATGTTGAAGATAGGAGGAGGAATGAATCCTGAGGATCGAGAGCTGAACGATTTGATCCCTTAGAACTTCAAAATGCCTGATATTCCCAAATTTGACGGCACCTCTGATCCCACCACACACATAAAGCAGTACTCGCTGGTAATGAAGGGTACTACTTTGACAAAGAGAGAGAAGATTGAGTATTTTTGTCTGAGCTTAACCGGCCCAGCGGTGGATTAGTATCATGGGCTAGACCGAAGGACGAAGGAGGATTGGGAATTGTTAACAGAAGAGTTTCTCAGACAGTATGATTGCAGTATGAGAATGAAAGTAACTCTGAAGGACCTGGAGTTGTTACAGCAAAAGGCAGGTGAGTCTTTCCACGAGTATCTGACCCAATGGAGGAACCGGGTAATAGAAATGAAGCGCAAGACAGATACTCAAGATCAGATACGACTATTCATAAAAAATGCAAGCCCGTATCTAAGAGATGGACTAAAGATGAAGGGATTGAGAGACTGGTAGTCTTTGAAAGACATCGCAATAGAGGTTGAGGGAGAGTACCTTTTGAGAAAGACCAACAGTGAAGCTTATGCTAAGAGGGGTTATACTAATCAGGGGGCAGCCAAGCCAGCAAGCTCCAGTAGTGGCAATCGAATTGGGAAAACAACTGAGGTATCGGCAACGAGTGTGAGTCAGAGCTACTTCTCAAATTTGGGTCGAATTTTATCGTGGGTATTGAAAAGATTAATGAAGGAGGGGAAGCTATAGCCCCTACCACCTAGGCCATCTAGGAACCAAGGACAGCCGGGGCATAAAGAGAATGAATACTGTGCCTATCACCAGCATACTGGGCATTTGACGGATAATTATATAACACTGAGGCACCAGATTCAGGATCTAATCGACAGTAAGCAAATCAGTGACCCTGAATGGCGAGAGAGTAAGAAGAAGTCCAATTATAATATTGTACCACCACCTGTTTTCATGATTGGGTCAAGTTTACCCGAGTGGTATGTCCTACAGGATTTGTATGGGAATGAATATGTTGCTGTGACTCGCCTTGAGGTGGATGAAGAAGGGATGTCCGTGAGGGCGATAGATTGTTGGTCCTTCAGTGAGAGTGGCAAAGAAGACGAAGATGAAGAGAAGGAAGAAAAGTTTGTGGATCTATAGGAGTCAGATGGAGAAGGGAAAGAAGTAAGGGCTGTGACAAGAAGTGGTAGAGTGGTCCCAGAAGTGGAGAAGTTGCAGGAACCAGTGCAAGTACCAGCAGAAAGGGAGCCAAAAGAGAATCAAATAGTAAAGCAGTTAAAAAAGACCACAGCTCAGATATCCATATGGGACCTTTTAAGACAATCCCCTTCACACAGACAAAGGTTGGTTGAGGCTTTGAGTGAATCTACCATAGCCACCACAATTTCTCCATCCGAATTGCTGGATCTTGTCAAAGGGGGATCAGGAGATAGATTGGTGTATTATGATGCTGACCTACCAGTTGAGGGCCTCCATCACAACCGACCATTATACATCAGGGCACAAATTAATGGTAAGCACACTGCTTGTGTCATGGTTGATGATGGCTCATCCATAAATGTCTGCCCTTTGGTGGCACTTCAGGCTTTTGGGCTAGATAAAAGCAAACTTGGTAAGTCTGATTTGACCATCACAGCCTATAATAATTCTAGAAGACAAGCCTCGGGAATATTTAGAGCTCTGGTTAAGACTGGACCTATTGAGATGGAAGTAGAATTTGTGGTTTTGCCTATCCCAGCCAATTTCTCAGCTTTACTTAGAAGGCCGTGGTTCCATAAGTTAGGAGGACTGTCGTCTACCCTACACCAAATGATAAAGATACCACATGAAGGGGAGGTGGTGACTATTAAGGCGGCAAGAGAAAACCAAGTGTCTGCCTTGGGGATTTCTAACCAGCCATTTAGTGGCTTTCACGTGTCTGTGATAGGAAAAGAGCAAGGTTCAGCGGATAGCCCTCAGGTGGTAAATATGATGAAGAAGATGCACTTCCTTCCAGGAGCTGGTTTGGGTAAAAACTCACAAGGGCTGCAGTCTGCTATCACTACTCAAGGCCAAAAAGATCGAAAGGGTTTGGGATATAAAGGTGAACGTGGCGAGAAGAAGAAGTCAAAAAAGATCCCCCATATTTTAGAAAGTTTTGTTCCCGTGTCCTCAATATGTGCTTACGCTGGAGAAGAAGAGTCTCAGTGGGTGAATGGAAAGATTGTTCCGGGGTTTGAAATCTTAAACGATGTCTTCGACTGGGATGTTGGGGTAATCAAATCTGCAGAGGACTTCTGGGATGAGGAGATTATGACACAGTGCAGTATTTAGGATAGAGATGGGCCCGAGGAGATTGTCACTGAGAAGCTATTAGCCACCCGGTTGAAGGGGAAAGAGAAGATGGCAGAGCCAGATTTAAAGATTGAAGATCTGAGGATTTCACCAGAGGTAGTTGAAAAGCCTTTGCCAAGCCAAGAGGCCAAAGCACAGTCTGCTACAGCATCAGCATTGATAGAAGATGAAGACAATAGTCATCTAGATAATCTTTTTATGCCAGAACTGTTTAATGATGACAATGTTAATGTTTCTGATTATATTAATGAGATGAATAACTTTGCTTATTTGTGTGATGTTTCTGATGATTTCATTTCTCATGATCATAAACATGATGCATTCATTTTTTATATTAATTCAACTAGCACAACTACATTTAATCTCGGAACTCTGGAAAACCCAAAGGAAATTTTGATAGCATCAGACATAACTCCTGAGGAGAGAACAAAATTTGAAATCCTGAGGAGAGAATAAAATTTAAGAGAATTTTAAGAAAATATGAAAAAGTCTTTGCCTAGACTTATGAGGACATGCTGGGAATCGATCGAGAGGTCGCCGAACATGCTATTCCAATTTACCCAGAGTCTAAACCTGTTAAGCAGAAACTCAGAAAACTTAGGCCATAATGGGCACAAAAAGTGAAAGAAGATATTCACAAGCAGATTGAGGCTAAGTTTCTAGTGGAAGTTAAATACCCGACCTGGTTAGCTAATGTAGTTCCTATAGCTAAGAATGATGGAAAGGTCCGCATATGTGTGGATTATCGGGACTTGAACAAAGCCTGTCCGAAGGACGATTTCCCTTTGCCCCACATTGATGTGGTGGTAGATAGTGTAGCTACCTGTATGATGTACAGCTTTGTAGATGGTTATACTGGGTACAATCAAATCCTTAACAAGACTGTGGATCGAATCAAGACAGCTTTCATCACAGAATGGGGGACATTTGCCTACCGAGTTATGCCTTTCGGATTAAAGAATGCGGGTGCAACCTATCAGAGAATGGCAACAAGAATCCTATATGACTTGATTCACAAGGAGGTAGAGGTATATGTAGATGACATGATGATTAAGTCAGCCACTAGAAAAGGCCACTTTGAAGCTCTATAAAAGTTCTTTCAAAGGATCAGTAAGTACAATTTGCGCCTTAACCCTAAGAAGTGCATTTTTAGAGTTACCTCAGGTAAGCTATTGGGCCATGTGGTAAGTCAAAGAGGAATAGAAGTAGATCTTGATAAGGTCAGGGCCATTAGAGAGATGCTAGTGCCCCAGAAAGAGAAAGAGGTTAGGAGTTTCCTGGGAAAACTTTAGTACATCAGTCGGTTTGTTACCAAGTTAGCCTCAGTATGTGAGGCCATCTTCAAGCTTCTCAGGAAGAACCAACCGGTGGTGTGGAATGATGATTGTTAATTAGCCTTTGATACTATTAAGAACTATCTTCTAAATCCACCTGTCTTAAGACCACCACGTCGTGCCAAGCCGCTAATCCTATATTTGGCGATAGAAGATAGTTCAGTGGGTGCTATGATGGCCCAGAAGGATGAATTTGGAGTGAAGTTTGTTGTTTATTACCTTAGCAAGAAATTCCTGTCATATGAAGCCAAATATGTTGAAGTGGAAAAAATTTGCTTAGCCGTAATTTGGGCTTTTAAAAAGTTGCGAAACTACTTTTACTCTTTCAGCCTGCAAGCGGTTGCTAAGCATAACCCACTTAGGTACCTTCAACAGGCACCCTCTCTGCTAGGAAAGATGGGAAGATGGTTATTACTGTTGCAGGAGTTCGATATTGAATACATTACCAGGAAAACCATTAAGGGAAGAGCTGTAGCTGAATTCTTGGCTGAACACCCTATTGAGGGAGACCAGTTCGAATACAATTTCCCAGATGAAGATGTCGCATCCATAACGGTACAAGGGTGGCAGATGTTTTTTGATGGGGCAGTTAACAGAAGGGGCGCAGGAGCAGGGATTATTCTTATAACCTCGGATGGCGAAAAGCTACCTTAGCCAAGAAGTTGAAATACAAGGCGACCAATAATGAAGCGAAATATAAAGCTTGCATCTTTGGATTGGAAGCATTGCTTGCTCTGGGGGCAAAGACCGCAAAAGTCTTCGGAGATTCATCCTTTGTAATTCATCAGATCAGAGGGGAATGGTCAATCAAGAAAGAGAGGTTGTTGCCTTATGTGAAGCACTTGAAAATGTTGAGTAGCCAGTTTGAGACTTGCACTTTTCACTTCATCCCCAGGGATGAAAATCAGTTGGCTGATGCTCTTGCGACATTAGTGTCTATGTGGGACAATCCAACGGGGGTTGCTATGAGACATGTGCTGATCTCTAGTGCGAAGAAGCCTTGTTTTGAAACTGAGCAGATAATAGATGTTGAGGTCGTTGATGGGAAGCCTTGGTATTATGATATTTAGAACTACTTAGAATGGTCAGTTTTTCTAGAAGAAGCCACTGAGAAAGACCAAAGAATGATTAGAAAGTTATCCTCTCAGTTCATCAATGTAGACGGAACTTTGTACAAGAGGCAAGCAGATGGTATCCAATTAAGATGTTTGGCGGAGAAAGAAGCCAAAAGGGTGATAAAAGAGATTCATGCCGGTGTTTGTGGAACTCACATGAATGGTCTGGCCTTAGCAAAGAAGATCATGTGCCAGGAATTTTATTGGCTCACAATGGATACGGACTGTTCAAGGTATATGAAGCAATGCCAGCAACACGCGAATTTGAGGCATGTGCCAGTTTCAGAGCTACATAATTTGACATCTCCATGGCCATTTGTAGCTTGTGGGATAGATATCAAAGGGGAGATACGTCCTACAGCTTCTAACGGGCATAGGTTCATCATAGTTGCCATTGATTACTTCTCTAAATGGGTTGAAGCTGAGTCTTTCAGAAAGGCTGATGCTAGGGACATGGCTAAGTTCATCGAGCGGAATTTGATATGCAGATATGGCCTCCCGCACCACATTGTGTCTGATAATGGGGTACAATTTTTAACAGAAACTAAACAGATGCTCCAGAAATATGGAGTTCAGCATCACAAGTCTTCTCCTTACCGACCTCAATATAATGGCGCGGTTGAAGCGGCGAACAAGAACATTAAAAGAATATTAGCTAAGATGGTTCAGAGCTATAAAGACTGGGCAGAAAAGCTACCTTTCGCACTTTGGGGTTACAGAACCACAGTCATAACCTCTACAGGAGCGACGCCTTTCTCTCTGGTATATAGAACTGAAGCAGTTTTGCCAGTTAAAATTGAGCTAAAATCTTTAAGGGTAATCATGGAAACTGAGATTTCGGAGACAGAATAGGCACAGCAGCGACTATTGCTATTGAATATGTTGGATAAAGATAGGTTGCGGGCATATTATCACAATCAGGTCTATCAGAAAAGGCTAGCTCGATCCTTTAGCAAGAAGGTACGAAAGCACCCATTGAAAGAAGGGGGTTTGGTCTTTAAGATGATGAGGCCAGGAGCACCAGATGTACGTGGAAAATTCAGGCCAACCTGGGAAGGTCCATTTGTGCTGAAGAAGTTACTGACTAAGGGAGCAGCAATTTTAGCAGACAGTGATGGGAATGAGTTCAAAGAACCGGTCAATGTCAGCAGATTAAAAAGGTTCCATGGCTAAAGGCTAAAATAAAAAGAAGAGAATAAATGCCCCGCGGGTCAAAAATTGAAAAAGGGCAGCCTTGCTAAAATTGGGCGCCCTGTCAGGGTGAAAACCGAAAAAAGGCATTATGGGCAAAAATTGAGGGCCGAGAGAAAATATTCGATCGAGAAAACCCGAGAGGGCTGATTGATAACAGGAGTTTGATGCTTACGAGATCTATTCTAAGATTAGGTGTAGTCTTGTGCTTTTAAATTCTTGTCAAAAGAAGATCATGTATGATGAAATCATATAAAATTGTACACAATTTGGCAATGAATAAAAGAATTATGTTCGCATTTTCATTGGTTTCTTAATTATGTCCTTAAAGAAATATATCTTTGATCTATCTAATGACTATTGTTTAAGAATCCTCTCTTGTAAAAAAAAAGGCCGTTAGAAATGAAAATTGTAATTGGCGCTCTAAGCAAAAGTTAAGCCAGAGGGTAGGGTAAAAACCTGGAAATAGGCAGTCTGTCATATAAAAAAATAATAAAATAAAATAAAAGCCACTGGATTAGGTTGGGTCCATTCCAGGCAAAAGTTAGGCAAAGGGACGCATTTCCCACAAAGAAAAGCTAGTGTGAAAATCCACAACGGACGCACTACCTTTAAAATAATAACTTTTGATGCCCGAAGCGATAAGGCGGCATTACTTCGGAGGTAGGGACATGAGTTAGAACCCTAGGTATATGATCATCGACGGAGGGAAGATGCATGCCTAACGAATCTTTCAGAACAGGTTTTGGGTCAGAGCCCCTGAAACCAAGATGACACTCTTGTGGATCCTTGGGGGCATGACGGAGCAGCCAAGCTGTATCCCTAATGGACCCTTGACCATCTAGGGCATAGTCCATTCATTTTTACAAGCATCTGCATACCATGTCATGCACATGATTTCTTGTATATACTGCTGTATATATAATTTTGCAGGAAATATCTAAATGAGAACCATCAGTTCAGAAGAGCACAACCTCGCACTTTGTAAGCCTAGAACGGGCTCGGTGGAGCTCAGAAGAGCACAACCTCGCACTTTATAAGCCTAGAACGGGCTCAGTGCAGCTTAGAAGAGCACAACCTCGCACTTTGTAAGCCTAGAACGGGCTCAGTGCAGTTCAGAAGAACAACCTCGCACTTTGTAAGCCTAGAACGGGCTCGGTGCAGCTCAGAAGAGCAAAACCTCGCACTTTGTAAGCCTAGAACGGGCTCGGTACAGCTCAGAAAAATACAACCTTGCACTTTGTAAGCCTAGAATGGGCTCGGTGCAGCTCAGAAGAGCACAACCTCACACTTTGTAAGCCTAGAACGGGCTCGATGCAGTTCAGAAGAATAACCTCGCACTTTGTAAGCCTAAAACCGGCTCGGTGCAGCTCAGAAGAGCACAACCTCGCACTTTGTAAGCCTAAAATGGGCTCGGTGCAACTCAGAAGAGCACAACCTCGCACTTTGTAAGCCTAGAACGGGCTCGGTGCAGTTCAGAATAACAACCTCGCACTTTGTAAGCCTAGAACGGGCTCGGTGCAGCTCAGAAGAGCAACTCTCACGTTTTGTAAGTCTGGAGCAGACTCGGTGCATCATCCAGTCCAAGAAGATAGCTGCCTCAGGTACGCGCTTCTTCCTTCTTTCTTTGAGTTTTGGCTCACTTAGGCACCCAGACACTACGGTCCCCAAAACTGGGGGCAACTGTAGACACCGGGTCCTGAGGCAGCTCAGACCGAAGTTACCCAGTGATAAAAATGATGCCTATTTACGGGCAAGAGGACACATGGAAGTGATGGTTTACTCGGAAATGCTTTTTGTTTTTTTTTTTAAAAAAAAAAGGGAGAAAGAAAGATTTTGGTTTGGAGGCTTGCTGAGGGCCTGTGGGGGTGAGGCCCATCTCACGTTGGTGAGATGTAGCCTCACAACGTGAGGCCCATTTCACAAGTGAGATGAAAGTCTCACCTGCCTCATGCACCCCATGCTCCAGCAAGTCGCTTCTCCCGTTTTTCGTGGGAATTTGGTTTGAAAGTATGGTTTATGCTTGGATTTGGTGGAAAAAACAAACTAATCATGTCTGAGACATTTAAAGAGAAGTGAAAGCTGAAGAAAAAGGGGGGATTTTTGAAGGGACTTAAACTAAAAAAGAGAGAAAACACAGAGAAGAGTTTTGGGAGAGCAAGAAAATAATTCTCGTTTCTCAAAAGGCATTCTGAGATTATCTCTTAAACCCAGGAAATCAATTCTTAAGTTGAAGATTCAATCACATTTTGTTTTCTTTTTAACGTAAACTTTCACCAAAAGCTTTTTAGACTCTGTTTTAATCTTTTTTTCAAGAAGAGCAAAGAGGGAAACCAGAAATCTTTCATTTGCAGATCAAAAATCAATATCTAAGGGTAAATACTGAATAGCCATCTCTTTTTCTTTTCTTTCTTTCTTCTTCTTCTTTCTTTCTTTCTTATTTCTTTTCTTCGTTTTGTTGTGCTAGTTAATTATGTTCATTGTACATATTGTATATATATTTCTTATTTGATCTTATTAACTCTTTTATTGCATGATTGTTGCTGTTATGATTCATTAAGCATGATCATTGCTTTATTACGCATGTTTTGATCGCATGATATTGAGTTTGTTGGTCTGTTGTCTTTTTCCTCTGTTCATCTCTATTTTTCTTGTTGTTTAAGTCGTGATTTATTTTTGGTTACCGATCGGATTTTATCTTTGTTTTTGCTTAAATCGTGATTCTCCGATCGAATTTTGTTCTTTCCCGATCAGATAGTGCCTTTATTTTCCTTCTCTCGTTTGGTAGTCGAAGAGGACCCCCGTTTACCGATCGGGCTGCACGAATCGTGCACACCTTGCACGACTCGTGCAAGGGATGCACGAGTCATGCACGCCTTGCACGAGTCGTGCACTTCCCTTTTCTTCCTTGTTCGTTTCTTCTCTTTTCTGTTTTATACGTAAATGCATGAATATAATTTGCTCTATGTAATTTCTGTCAATTTAATTTCTGTCTTAATTATTAATGCTATGTATTATTTGTCAAAATTTAATGATCTTTCCTGACTTATTTAAGTTGTTTTATCGTTAGTAATGCATGCCATATGGTTTGGATTTGTGGATTTTAGCTTTTTAAAATTAAACACGGCTATGTTTTTCTTCACTGTTTTGTTCTTCGGGTTTTCTGTTATTCCCTGTGTGCTATCTTTGCTTTATCCCTATTTGATTTATTTTATTTAATGCAACTATTTTATGTTTATTTCTATTTATTTAATTGTTTATATTTAATTAGTTTAATTTATTATTATTTGATTGATCTATTGATTGTTTTATTAATTATTTTATTCAACTAATTTATGTGTTCATTAATTATTTAATTAACTTCACTAACATTTTATTCATTTTGTTTTATTTGTCTCTAAAATTATTTATCTTTGCGAGTTACACTCGTGCTCGGGTCGGAGAATCAGAGAATTAGAGGCCTTTAAATTTAGGGTTTGCATTTTAAATTTGGTATTCTCTGTTATTCTATTATTTTTATGTGTTGCATGAAAAATGTATTCTTTTTATTATCCGTATTATAGAAAATCACATTTTTTGTAATAACTAATAACTTGGGACTTTTCTTAATAAATTGGACCAGTATCCTATTTTAGCCAATAAAATCTCACTTTCAAATGGAGAACTAAATTTTCATAAAATGGGATCACTCATCCCGATTTTTTTTTCTCAATCAATACCCAAAAAATAGTTCTCCAATTTTTAAGTTAATAAAAAGGAACCAATGTTCCTAAAATTCAATAAATCTCCCAATTTATGTATGATGCATTTTTAATTATTTTGTATGTGTTTATTTATTCATTTTTTGGGGCCTTGTAATTAATTTTGGGGCAAATTTTATTTATACTTTCTTATTTTATTTTGGGGGATTGTTCTGTCCCATTAAATTTCTTATTTGTAATTTATTTATTTACTTATTGCTTTATTATTTATTTACTTATTGATTTATTTATCGCTTTACAATGTGGTTGAGTTGCGCTTTAAATTTATCGCATGATCACGTGAGATGAGAAATGAAATTTTGATTTCTTAAAAACTCATTTATAGACTTAAGTCATTAATAAGCGTGAAGTTCCGAACACCTTTTCTAGTTTAGACCAATAGAGGTTAGAGACCTTTCCCAATTTCTTGTAAATTGGGTGGCGACTCCAAAATACCTCAAAGGTGCCTAAAGGCGTTGTGAGTCTAGATGATCCTTTCCAATGTTCTATTGGGAAGGAGGCATTCAAAATGACTCATGATGCCCAAGATCAAAAAGACGCGAACCAATCCCTCGAATCCTAAAAGCGGATTCAATGAGCGCCTTTGTTAGGTTTGGCGCGCGTCACAATAACCCACTCCACTAACCACACAATTCTGTGTTGCTTTCATTGTTCAACACATTGTATTTCAATTTTCTCAATTGATTGGCTCTTATATATCATTTCTTATTTCTACCTAGTTATAATCTTCATGCTTTAAGTTGACCAATGTAGCTGTAGTTAATTCTAACTAAGAAATCGCTTTGTTTAAATAACAGTTTTACATTAATGAGTAACGTTGATAGATTTTAGATGTATAGAAGAAAAACACCCGATGGTTATATTAATCCTGAATTTGTTGAAGGAGTTTAATTTTTTATAGAATATGCACGTTCTCAACCTGCATACATGGACGGTCCAAAAATTAGACGTCTATGTAAAAAGTGCAAACACATTAGTTAACTTCATGTTAGTGCATCTCCATATGCTAAGAAAAGGATTTATTCCAAATTATTTTGAGTGGACACAACATAGGGAGCATATGACTTGTAGCACCTCGAGGGGTAATGTGGTTAATATGTCAGTAAATGTAGGTGAAGTTCAAGGAGGGGGTGAATTTATAACATATGATGTGGGTGCAACTGATAATCCATATGCCCAAATGATTTATGATGCAACTGGTTATGAGTTTAGGGAAAATATACCCCATATCGAAGAATCCAACCCAAATGCGAAAAAGTTCTATGACTTACTAAAATCAGTTGATAAAGAATTACGGCCAGGTTGTGATAACATGACACAGTTATCATCGATTGCTCGAATATTGAACATAAAATCTGAAGGTCATATTTCTGATCGAAGTTTTGATAAAATTCTTGCTTGGTACAATGAATCATTGCCTCTTGACCATAAAATAGTTGATAATTTTACAATATGAAGAAGCTTATTTGAGGTCTTGGTTTGCCTGTTGAGAAAATTAACTGTTGCAGGTTAGGATGTATGTTGTTTTTAGGAGATGATGTGGATTTACAAGATTGTAAATTTTGACTTAGGTTCAAATCGAGAAATTATACTAGGAAGTAGAAATTGATACCTTGGAAGTGAATGTATTATTTCCCGCTAACCCCGAGACTGCAGAGACTATATGCATCTAATGTTACTACATCTCATATGAGTTAGCATGACGAACATAAACACACGGAAGGAATAATGAGCCATCCATCACATGCACTCGTATGGAAACATTTCAATAACATCCACCCTGATTTTGCTGTTAAAAGTTAAAATGTTAGGTTGTGTTTGAGCACTGAAGAGTTCCAACCTTTTGGTCAATCGGGCCAACAATATTCATCATAGCCAATCATAATTACTCCTTATAATTTGCCCCTATTGATGTGTATAAATGAGGCATATATGTTCTTGATGGTGATTATTCTAGGGCCTGAGAATATAAAGCATAAAATTGATGTATATTTACAGCCATTGATATCTAAATTACAACAGCTTTAAGATCTCAGTATGAAAACATATGATGTATCCCTCAAATAGAATTTTACGATGAAAACAGCTTTGATGTGGACCGTTAGTAACTTTCTTGCCTATGCTATGTTGTCTGGTTAGACCATGGCTGGGTAATTAGCTTGTCCTTACTGTGGTAATAATTCGGATGCTTTTTATCTTCATAATGGGTGCAAAACATCTTGGTTTGACAACCATAGGAAGTTCTTTCCACCGGATCACCCATTCAAAAGTAATAAGCGGAAGTTCATTAAGAATAGAGTGGTACACGCACCTACTCCTGTGATTAGAGGTAGTGATGAAATCTTACAGGAGATTGATGAATGGGGTTTGCGTAAAGTTACATAACTTAATGTTGAAGAAGTTAATAGCAGAATTAGCAAAAACTTTGGTTGGAGAAAAAAAGCATCTTTTTTGGGATTTTCCATATTAGAAATCCAATTTGTTATGGCAAAATCTAGATATAATGCATATAGAAAAAACATTTTTGACATTGTGTTCAACACAATTATGAACATAGAAGGGAGGACAAAGGACAATGCAAAATCACAAGCAGATTTAAAGTTGTTCTGCAGCAAGAATGAGTTAGAAAAAGAAACTCGAACGGGAAAATATCCAAAAGCATGCTAAACTTTGAACAAAAAACAAAAGTAAGTCTTATGTGAATGGTTAAAAGGACTAAAGTTCCTAGATGGCTATGTTTCGAACTTAGCAAGGTGTGTTGACATGAGAAAAATTATCTGGAATGAAACGCCATAATTGCCACGTGTTTATGCAAAGGCTAATCCCAATTACATTTTGAGATTTATTGTCGACTAGAGTGTGGGAAGCTATAACCGAGCTAACTTTTTTTAAAAAACCTTAATATCATCTGAGATAAAGTTGGCTGACATGGCAAGATTGGAATTAGAAATTTCGGTAATCATGTGCAAATTAGAGTCGATTTTCCCTCCAAGCTTCTTTGATTGTATGGAGCAACTATCCATGCATTTAACACATGAGGCGAAACTTGCTGGTCCTATTCAATATCGATAGATGTATCCCTTTGAGAGGTAATTAGCTATAATATATGTATAAACTTGTAATGTGTTATGGGTAATGTATATCAAAATTTTCATGTAGTTATTTGTTTCACTTGAAGAAAAATGTAAAAAATAAAGCTAGATTTGAAGGTTCAATATATAATGTGTATTTGGTTGAGGAAGTGAGTACATTTTGTTTGCATTATTTTGAGTCACATGTACACATAAGACAGAGGAAATTTCCTTATAATGATGATAGGGGTGAAACAAGTGATCACGATGAAAACTTATCCATATTTACATATCTTGGGCGTTTACATGGATGCTCAATAAGGAGAATGTTATCAGAGGAAGGACTAGAAGCTGCCTATAGTTATATTTTATTGAATTGCGAAGAGGTTTAACCTTTTGTGGAGTAAGTTTAATTTATTTTTGAAATTACTAGTTTAGTTTAATTTGTGAAGGGTGTTATATCAACTTATATGGCGATTGTTGGTGGTTATAGATTATTTAAGGAATAGTTATAGGAGCTAATGCCTGAAATAACTCAAAATGATATTAACAAAGAAGTCGAAAAGCACTTTAATCAATGGTTCAAGACATATGTAAGTTTTGATTTCGAATATACGAAATTCCAATAGATACAATTATGCAATATTCATTTCAATGACATTAGATGAATTCATTCTGTAGGCATCAAAAAATCCAATTAAAAATAGGTTCATCTCGGATCTTGCAAAAGGGCCTTTGCGAACTGTTAAATCGTATTCGGTATATTTCATTAATGGATACAAATTTCATACACAATCTTATGGTCATAACAAGGCAACAGTAAACAGTGGGGTTTGTATGCAAAGGGAATTATTATGGGCAAATTATTGAGATACTTGAAGTTGAGTACCGCGTATTGCCAATAAAACACTGTTTCATATTTAAGTGTGAATGGTTTGATCTAACTATTAATGTTGGAACAAAAGTATAGAGCATATACATTTTAGTTGATATCAACCAGCGGAGAAGATTTAGTAATTTTAAACCTTTTGTGTTGGCAATGCAAGTGATCCAGGTGTATTATGTCCTTTATCGCAGCTTAAAATGAGATAAATTGAATTGGTTGTCAGTTTGCAAAGTAAAACCTAGAGGCATTTTTGAAATGAAAGCCATTGGACAAAGTGAACGATATGAAAATGAAGCATTTCAAGAGGAAGAACTAGATGTTCATGAAATACATGCAAGTCTGATATATGATGATAATGAACCTTTTGAACAATCCAGACAATGAATATGTTGACATTTCATGTGGAGAGGATAAGGAATCTATAACGGGCAAGAGATCTGAAGATGAGGCTAAATTTTATTCTAATTATTCAGAAGATGAAGATGATTGTGATTATGATTTACAGCTGAGTGATGATAGCGAGTAATTCATTTAACTAATTTTATATCAAGTGAGAAAAGTTATTATTGCATCAACAACATATGTTTTTATTTGCTATTTTTTTATAAATGAAATTTTGAGTTTAATGGACTAATCATTTTTTTATACATGTCAGGAATAAAAAATGCAGCATAAGAGAAATAAGTCTAATATTCCAACTCCACGGCTTAAGTTGCCACCTAGTTAGACTATAGGTGAGGCATCTATCCCTCCTTCCTTACCTCAAGGTTCCCACACCACTGTTGGTTCACCTATTACTACATCACCTTTCATCCATTCTAGCCCTTCGGCTATTACATCACCAACCATCCCTTCAGCACTCTGGTTGCTACATCACCTACCATCCCTTCTACCACTCCGACTTCTACATCATGGTCAATCCCTCCTACCACTTCGGCTACTAAATCTACTCCTATAGTAAATACTTAAGCTATGCCATCTCAGCTATCAAGGACAGAAGTAGTTGGACATCCTACGCCTAGCGCAGTTGGAGTTGATGGAAGGATGTACATCACCATTATAGCTAATGAGTAAGTGATTAATATTTAAGTTTGTATTGATTTTAAAGCTAGTAATAATTTTGAAAACTTTATGAAATTGCTTGTATATTAGTTTGGAACCTTCAGGAAAGTGCTCACACTTAATGACGGCAACCTTCAAGAACAAAATAGATTATGAAGGTTATGTATGGAAGAAGGTATCCCAAGAAATAAAGAATTTTTACTATGAAGAATTTAAGATACTAAATTATGATAATTTTATTTACATTAATATTAAAGTTTGTACGTACTTGTAGTGTTTTTCTTTTTCATTTTGATCGAAAAAAATTTTACTTGGATTCACAATTTGATAACATCGTGTATCGTGTATGGGAGATTCGAGCCCAAGGACGTTATAGAGACTTTGTGTATGGGTTACACAAGATGGGTGTACAACCTCCTTACATAACCAAATAAATATGGGCACATTGGCAAGTGTATTTGACAACACTCGATGCCCTCTCCATTTTTGAGTGAAATTTTAATAATAGACTGGGAGGACTGGATGGAGTCAGTGCATCCCTACATACTGGAAGATTGATATGCCACCATGAGTATGCACGTAGACTTGTAAGTAATAAAAAATATTACTGTTATGCTTAGGAGTTCTCTCAAACTATGTATATGTGACTTGTTGATGATTCACATAATGTTTGATTGAATAGAGGAGGATAGGAAAAAAGTTGTGTTAGGAGTTTGAATTTTAGTTGGATGGCAGGATAAAAAAAAATATAGAAGTGCTTTTATCACTTTGTGTACAGGAGGTTTGGTTAAAATTTAGGGGAAACTCTACCGAAATTTTAGTAGAAATTATAGTAACAATTTTGAGTCATCTTAGAGGAGGATGGGAAAAAACTTGTGTTAGGAGTTTGAATTGTAGTTGGATGGCAGGAAAAAAAGAATATATAAGTGCTTTTTTGACTTTGTGTATAGAAGGTTTATTTAAAATTTAGGAAAAATTCTGCCGAAATTTTAATAGAAATTATAGTAACAATTTGGAGTCATCTTAATAGTCAAAAAATTGTAGTTCAATTATAATGCTTTATTTGTTTGCAAGAAACATCGTTGGGCAGAACACCTATGCCAAGTGAGGTTTTTTTACACACCCACAACAAGGAATCATGATGGTCAAATATTTGTCAATACACGAGCCATACATGTACACGTATGTAAAAATTATATTTCACCATTATTTTGATGTATCATATTAGTTATTATATGGCACTAATTAATATAAAGCATTAGTTTTATGACAGGAGCAAGTACAAGAGACAATTCAGCAACGTATAGATAATTCTGAAAATGTTGATGAGACTCAGATATTCTATGACATGGTTGGTGGTAGGGACCGGTGAGGATGGATTTTTGGCTTGGGTACTTTTGCCAACACCAGCTACTCGCAATCCTCCTCATCAAGTACAACTACATCTAATAGACGGTTTGCATCAACTAGCGAAGTACTTGAACTTCGAAATACAGTAAATGAGCTGAGATCTCAATTGCAACAATCATTCGACTTCATATCGGAATTACGTAATGAGGTAAAGGATTTGAGGGGTTTAGCCCGAACATCATTGCAACAGCTTTATCGTTCACCGCCAGCACCACCAGCTTAGTTATGTAATAAGGTGAAGGATTTTAGGGGTTTAGCCCGAACATCATCGCGGCAGCCTCAAGGTTCGTCGCTGCCGCCGCCGCCAACACCACCAGCTTAGTTAGGATTTTTTCATAAATATACATTACTATTATGTCCTTTAAATAATTATTAACTATAACTAATACAATTTAAATTATATTATATTATTTTCAGACATTATAATTTTGATATTATCTTTAATCTTTTTATCATTCGGACATTAATTAAGAGCTTGTAGGATTTAAGAATAAATAAAAAAAAAATTGTATTACTTTCTCGACGAAAAAGAAATTTCCATCGGCAAATATGCCGACAAAAATTGCTTATGTTGCTGACGGAAACGAATGTTCCGTCGAAAATATTTGCCAATAGAACATGAATTTCCGTCGGCAAACTTTCCGGCAGAACATGAATTTCAGTTAGCAAACTTCCCGACGGAAATGCATTTAATAAATATGCCGACGGAAAATCATGTTCTTGCCAATGGAAATTAATGTTCCGTCGGCAACTTTGCCTACGGTCCAAATGCCGACGGAATTGACCATCGGCAATATCATTTTTCGACGAAAAATCCTGACTTTTCGTTAGGAATTTCCGTGAAAACAGTGAATTTCTTGTAGTGTTAGCTCTTTGTCGAGTTCTTCGGTCGATTCGGGCTTTGAGTGGTTTTAACCCGACCCAAAATATCATATTTCTGCAGACCTAAAAAGAAACCCCCAAACAACTCGGGTTCGTCGGATCGGTCTGGATTTTCTACACCCCTAAATTACATAGACTCTTTGAAAATTAAAGTGAATGGGCCTCAAAATTGTAAAGGCACTTTAATTTTTAGCAAAAATATAAAGTAACCATTTTTTTATATTATTTAATCAACATTTTTGAAGTTTTTTTTTTTTTTTAATCGAGCTTCAGATTAAATCTATTAATCTTGCAGAGTAGAGTCTATGAAAAGAGTTTAGCTTGAAACTTAAGATTAATAACTAATTTCCTAACCATATCTTGTTTGATTTAGTTATTTTACATGTTTTTAATAGATTGGTGTTTTTTTTTTATATTTTGGTGACTATTTCATTTTTGGTATTCATGGTCATTAAATTTTAGCAATTTCGAAAAAATTTGCGGTGCAATTTTAATTATAATTTCAAAGAGGACTGTATGAATAGGAGATGGCCTATAAATTTTGACCTCATTGAGGGAAAAATTTGCTATATTCTGCAACAAAATGCCTGAATTTTAAATTTACAAAATTGATGGACACTACGATGAAGCACTGTACAACTCGCATGCTTTCTTTTCCGTTTGACAAAGGACAATACACTGCCATGGTAGTATGGTACCATTATTAATATTTTTTTTTTCCCGCACACATTCCTTTCCTAAAAGATTGCCGATAAAATTTGCACGGTCACGATTGAGGCACTTTAAATGGTGATAAGTTGCGTGGAGGGGTCTAGGCGCATTCGAACGGGTGACTCATAATGGTGCCAAGACTGCGAACTTTCATTTATCCTTTCATGCTTGTGCAACTTTATTCTCTACCATGTTGTATGCCTGCATGTATCCAATAGGAAGCTTCCACGTTATTTCTTGTATAAATGCAATTTAGTTATGGACTACTATATCTCTTACTTTGAGTAAAGATTTTCCAGCATAACACTCGGGCATAAATTTTCCATAGTGAAAGAAAATTAATAATTTCATTGAAATGCATGGTTGTGGATTGACCGAAATGCATGGTTTAGTTGGTAGAAAGAGTAATTTTTATTTTTCTAATTGATAACCCAGCAAATATCATCTGCTCTAAGGCCCATCCTGTCGGCCCATTTAAACTGGCAAGACCCAAAGCCCATCAGCTAAAGGTATCAGACACGAGCTCATAGGCAGCACACATGCCCGATCGGCTGATGTGACCGCCAGTCCCATCAGCCGCCTGACATAAGGTAGCGCCCATGCCTACCATCTGCTCCCTGTCATGTCGCCGGATACCTACTCTGACAGCCAGTAATCACTCCCTAGGCACTCAAGTGCCCCTCGACTATCTCTTATAAATAGTCCAGCCAACGATGGTACCAGGTATTGAATTCACACCATTATCTCTCTAAAGCACATTCTCTCTCTAAGCTACTAACTTAAGCTTCGGAGTGCTCACGCCTGGTCCGACCGGGCTCTTTTTACTGCAGGGTTATCTCATCCGATCGGATCGACCTCTCTCCTACAGATAAAGACATTTTTGGATTTATCATTTGGTGCTTTCGTTGAGAGATGGCAAACTCAAGATCCAATGAGAATATAACCCCCATGGACCTCGACCATGACGACAACACTTGTGCCATATCAGGCACCTCGAGAAGGAGGGAAGCGCCCGCCAGGCCCCCCATAAGGGCCAACCTCCTTCCCGAATTCGATGATGCCGCAATAAGGCAACCAGAGGACACCCCCATCACTGTGAGAGACATGCGCGCTATTCTCAGTGATTTTACAAAAAGCATTGTCCAAACCCTCAAGAAGGGTAAGATGCCAATTGCTTCTGAAAGAGCCCAAGAGGATTACCTCATGGGCGAAGACTTCAGGAGAAACAGGAACAAGGGAATCATTATTAATGAATCCCGAGCTCAGGGAACCAGGAAAAGTGCAATCAGAACCCCAGGCAAGAGCGACAAGGGGAAGCAGATAGTGTCTGCAAGTAGGGCCTCTCCCTACAGCAACAGGTCTGCTACTCTGTCTGCGAGGGATGATGTGTCCTACATGTGCACCCCAAGCCGCGGCCAGACTAGAAAGCACAAGGGCGAGTCCACTGCCACGACCCTGAGCAAACAGAACCCGTCGAATAAGCAGGACCAGTGGTTTATGCAGAAGCTCAAGCAGTTTGGTGTCCTCGCGCCCAAAAGAGGCGCTTTCGAAGGAAATACTTGTGGGAACACTGCCTCCCCTTTCTGCAGAGAGATCACCGATGCTGAGCTCCCCCCCAGGTGGCGAGATGTGGTCATGGAAAGGTACACAGGCAAAACAGATCCTGCCACACACTTGGCAGAATACTTGACCAAGGTACAGGTCTATACTTATGACGAAAGAATAGCCTGTAGGGTTTTTCCCACCACTTTGGGAGGGGATGCATTGACTTGGTTCCATGAGCTGCCCATGGGATCCGTTACGTTATTCAGACAGTTAAAGGAGCTGTTCACTATGAGGTTCATTGTGCAAACACGCGCGCCCAAGACGGTGAACGACCTGTGCAATCTTTACCAAAGAACCGATGAAAGTCTTCGAGACTACATCGACAGGTTTCAAGCTACCATGTCTGAAGTAAGAAACGTCAGTGTGGAGATGGCGACTACCGCCTTGCAAGGGGGCACCACTGACCGACCACTTTTTGAGTCGCTTACAACAAGACCCCCATCCAGCTTCGCCGAACTAATGGAGAGGGCTAGGCAACACATCCAGCTGGATGATGCCCTCAGGTCCAAAAGTAGAGGAAGGACCAGCGTTCTGGACCGCCTACAATATCCGAACAATCGCTCTACTCAAAGAGCCCCCGCTTCCGATCGGACAGCTAAAGGCCAAGATGGAGCTCAAAGTTCCAGAAATTCAGGCCAAGCCAGAGGATCGGGAAGAGACCGAAATCCGCATCCAGACGACCAGGTAGAGAGGACATACACCACTCTCAATGCTACTCCGACTGCGATGCTAATGTGGATCAAAGAGAAGCACCGCAGAGTCAACTGGCCCAGAGACCTCTCCGGAAGAAGTCGGGATACAAGGGACCCGAACAAATTTTGCGAATTTCACAGAGACGTCGGTCATTTAACCGACGAGTGCACTTCGCTAAAAAAAGAAATCGAAAGGCTGATACGCCGTGGGGCTCTCAGGAGATTCATAGGCCCGGCCAGAGGGGATGAACCCTGCAGACAGCCGAAGCCTAGAAGGGACGATCCTGACTCAGACGATGATGAGCTCCGGAACCCCAGAAACGCCGATCCGGGCAGGCCCTATGTAGGGGTGATAAACGTGATCACCGGAGGGTCGTCCTATGGAGAAGATTTCCCCAAAAAGGGGAAAGGGAAAGGCGTCTACCTCTCCCGCCAGGCAGAGCAGCCAGCCTCAGTCACCATTTCCAGTGAAGACGCGCGAGACGTCCTGTTCCCCCATGAGGACGCTCTCGTTGTAAGAGCTCGGATAAATAACTTCAATGTGAAGAGAATTCTGGTGGACAACGGCAGTGCTGTTAACGTCCTAACTCTCCAGGCATACCGAGCCATGGGACTCCCGATCGGAGAACTCAAGCCGAATGCCACTCCTCTGATCGGCCTGGGCAATGCCACTATCCCCGTAGCGGGATCTGTAGAGCTTTTTGTCGAGCTCGGCCAAGAGGCAATTGCTCACACTTGTAAGGTAATTTTCATGGTTGTTGACATGACATTTGCCTACAATGCCATTTTTGGCAGACCATTGCTTTCCAGACCGGAGCTGTGACCTCCATCCGATACATGGTGATGAAGATTCCGACCACAGGAGGCGTCGCCATCTTGAGAGGTGACCAGAAAGCATCCAGGGAGGCTTATATCACCATGATAAAGCAACAGCGAGAAGCAATGGTCGTAGAGCCAGGCCTCGAGCAGCAAGAGCAGGCGGAAAGGCCCAGGATGGACCCAGCAGAGGCCACAAAGGCCAGGTCGCTAGATAAAGGCAAAAATGTTCAGGTGGGGACAAGCATGGATAGAACAACTGAAGAAGCCATCATGCATGTCTTGTCCATCAATCAAGCGACTTTTGCCTGGAAGCCAGAAGATATCCCTGGCGTGGACCCCAAAATAATCACCCACAAGTTGAATGTGGACCCGAGCTTCCCTCCGATCTGCCAAAAGTTGAGAAGGCACGCGCCCAATCGGAGGAAGTTCATTTCAGAAGAGATTGATAGGCTACTCAAGACCGGAACCATCCGAGAGGTAGACTACCCTGAATGGCTGGCTAATGTGGTGTTGGTCAAGAAGAAGTCTGGCAAGCTGCGAATGTGTGTCGACTTTACTGACCTCAACAAGGCATGCCCCAAAGACAGCTATCCCTTGCCAAGTATAGACCAATTGGTAGACGCCACAGCATGCCATGCCATTTACTCTCTTCTAGACGCATATGCCGGCTACCACCAAATTCTGATGTGGCTCCTTGATCAGGAGAAAACCAGCTTCATCACAGACGACGGAACGTTTTGCTACAGAATGATGCCGTTCGGACTGAAAAATGCTGGGGCCACATATCAGCGTCTGATGAACAAGATTTCTAAAGACCAGATCGGGCAGAATGTCGAAGTATATGTTGACGACATGATCGTCAAGAGCCGAAGCGCCGAGGAACATCCAGCCGATCTGGCAAAAGTTTTTGACACTCTAAATAAGTTCCAGATGAAGCTCAACCCCGAGAAGTGCGTCTTCGGGGTACCATCAGGAAAATTCTTAGGATTCCTAGTCTCTCAACGAGGGATTGAGGCGAATCCAGAAAAAATAAAGGCCATCCTCGAGATGCAACCCCCCAGGAGCATCAAAGACGTCCAAAAGCTGAATGGAAGAATAACAGCCTTGGGACGATTCATTTCCTCTTCCGCCAAGCGCTGCACGCCTTTTTTCAAGAAGCTAAGGAAGAGCGAAACTTTTGTCTGGGGGGAAGACTGCCAGCAAGCCTTCGAAGAGCTGAAGGCATTCCTCACCAACCCGCCGCTGCTCAGCCAACCGGTACCAGGTGAAAATTTATATCTCTATTTATCCACCTCTAAGGAAGCTGTTGCAGGTGCTTTGGTCCGAGAAGAAGATACCCAACAGCTACCCGTGTACTACGTAAGTGAAGTACTCAGAGGTGCAGATTTGAGAAAGGGACCGGTTGAGCAGCTCATTATTGCCCTCATGATGTGTGCAAGAAAGTTGAGACCTTACTTCGAGGCGCACACAATTGTCGTTCGATCGGGTCATCCTCTAAGAAGGATACTCCAGACGCCCGATCTAGAAGGCAAAATGGTGGGATGGGCAATTAAGCTACAGTCCTGGGATGTCAGATACGAGCCCAGAAAAGCAATAAAGGCCCAAGCTTTAGCAGATTTCATAGCTAAATTTGCCGGTGAGGCACCACAAAGTCTGCCCAAGCCACAAAACTGGGAAATGACAGTCGACGGCGCAGCAAACGACACTCGAGGAGGCGTCGGTATAGTAATAAAAGGCCCCCTGGGCATCACAATAAGGTACGCCATAAAGCTTAATTTTAAAGCTTCTAATAATGTGGCAGAGTACGAGGCACTCCTTCAAGGGCTCAGGCTGCTCCACGCCATCCGACCGGAGTCAATGGCCATTAGGAGTGATTCCCAGCTGGTAACCAGTCAAGTTTTGGGGACCTTCGAAGCACGTGAGGCCACAATGATCCAGTACTTGGCCAAAGTTAAAGCTGCTTGTGCAAAACTGGAAGAAGCTGGGTCGGAATGGGTGCTACAGAAAGTCCCAAGAGACCAAACCGCGGAAGCCGATCGACTTGCGAAGATGTCTGCTTCCTCACAAAGCGTTATAGAGGAAAGCATTGCTGTGGTAGACCAAACTTCCTCCTCCCTGGACGAGCCAGAAATGATGAAAATCGATCAAGAGAATGAAACCTGGATGAGCCCAATTAAGCAGTTCCTCCAGACAGGGCGACTGCCCGAAGACAAGGACGAAGCTCGAAAGGTATCTCGAAAATCTCTCAATTACTCCATCATTAACGGTGATTTGTACAAAAAAGCTTTCAGTCACCCTTGGCTCAAGTGCGTGGCGGAGGAAGAGGGGGACTACGTCCTCAGAGAACTCCACGAAGGCATATGCGGAGCGCACGAGGCAAGCAGAGCCATGACAAGAAAAGCCCTTCAGACGGGATATTACTGGCCTAGCATGCTCAAGGACTCCCAGGAGAAAGTAAGGATATGCCCGCAGTGCCAAATACACGGCAGGATTATAAGGCAGCACGGGGCAGACCAACAGCCGATCGGAGTCGCGTGGCCGTTCGACCAGTGGGGTATGGACATCTTAGGACCCTTTCCCCAAGGCAAAAAGCAGATAAAATTCCTCATAGTAGCGGTGGACCACTTCTCCAAATGGATTGAGGCTGAGCCGGTAGCCACCATCACAGCCGAGAGGGTCAAGAGCTTTACATGGAGGAACATCATTTGCAGGTATGGCTTACCCAATGTCTTTATTGCAGATAATGGCAAGCAGTTTGACAGCTCCGTCTTCAGAAACTTTTGCCAAGGCTTGAACATCAAATTAAAGTTCACATCTGTCGCTCATCCCCAAAGCAACGGAATGACTGAGGTCTCCAATCGGACCATCTTGGAGGGATTGAAGAAGCGACTGGGTCAAGCCAAAGGCAACTGGACTGAAGAACTGCAGAGTGTCCTGTGGACATACAGAACGTCCCCCAGAACAGGCACTCATCAGACGCCATTTTCTCTTGTTTACGGCTCCGAAGCAATGATTCCTGTGGAGGTCGGCCTCCCTTCTTACCGATCGGCTCTTTACTCCGAGCGGGTGAACACTCAGGAGAGATGCCAGGACCTGGATCTCATCGAAGGAAAGAGGGAGGACGCCTATGCCAAGATCGCTGCCTATAAACAAAGAGTGGCCAGATACCATAATTCTAAAGTAAGGTCCAGAACCTTCAATGTAGGTGATCTGGTGCTCAGAAAGGCAGAACTAGGCTCGGGAAATGCCGGAGTTGGGAAGCTAATGCCGAATTGGGAAGGGCCCTACGAGGTTTCTAAAGTCCTAAGTCCGAGCACTTACAGGCTCCGAACGGTGGAGGGGCAAGATATCCCCAGAAGCTAGAATGTCGAGGTACTCAAGAAGTACCATGTCGCATAATGTATTAAAACCTGGCAATTGCCCGATTAATAAAGAGGTTCTTTCTTTGAAGCATCATGTGTAACTTATACACTAATCTAAAGTGTTTGCTTTACGGAGGATCCTACCTCCCCCCCCAAAATATTATCTGTATTTTAGAGGATCTAATCTCTCTCGCTCGGTTATGCAATTTTCATGCAATTTTACGAGTACTCTCGGCTATACAATCCTCATGCAGTTATACGAGTATCCTCAACTCGATTTTGCAATAACTATGCAATTCTACGAATATCGCCTAGCTCAGTTGTGCAATTATTATGCAGCTTTATGAGCATCGCTTAGCCTAATTGTGCAAATTTTATGCGATCTGAAAAGCCAGACTGACCCGATCGGTCACTATGCTTGGACGTCATTTTAATTCAGGAAGTACTTGTGAAATTTAATGCGAATTTTAACTACGAGTTTTAATTAGCTCGATCATATTGCAAATTTTAGTACAAACTTATGTATACGTTGATTTGCAGAAATATGCAGTTTTATTAATAGAAATGCCTCCACTATACAATTTGTAAATAATTGTTACAAGTATAAAAAAAAAGGGGGGGGGGGGGGGGGGGGGGGGGGGGGAAGGAAAAATTAAAGCTAAATTCCTAGGCTAACTATCTATATCTACGATCTCCACTTCGCCAGGAGGATCGGCGACTTCTTCGACGATTGGATCGAGGGTGGCTTGAGAAGGGTCGGCAGCTGACGGTGCAGATACTGCCCCCCCTTCAGAGACAGGCCCAGTGGAGGAAGGTGCCATCGGCTCGGCATCAGGTGCAGGAGGAGCCTCTACTTCAGCTTCATGGACTGAAGACGCCGCAGGCTCCGTTTCAGAAGGAACCTCTTGAATAGTCTCCAGAGGTAAAGGACCTTCTTCAGAAGTTCTTTCGGTGATTTCCCCCTCGGGAGCGCCTTCGTCATCATCGTTTGGAGGAGCAGGCAGTGATGCCGGGTCGTCCATCCATGACAGATCCGCCCCAGGGAAGCGCCGCCCAGCTTCATGAACTAACCGGGACAACAGCTCCACCTGAGCGTCTGCCAGCTCATCAATCAGGCGCTCCTTTTGAGTGGCAAGCTCAAGCTCAAGAATCTTCGAAAAAGAGGCCTCCATCTCCCCGTGTGACTTCTTCAAGGACCCCACTTCTGTCCGAAGTTGCTCGCCCTCTGCCTTCAGCCTGGCATTCTCAGCAGCCAACTCTCTGCACTCAGCATCCAGTCGGGTTGCATCTGCCTCGAACCGCTTTAGCTGGGCGCCCTCCGCAGATAAGCGGGCCACTTCCCCTTTCAGCTTATCGGCCTCGCTCTGCCGAGCCTTCAGGTCTTGAGCACTCTGATAGGCCTCCTTTCTTAGGGCCACTGTCTCTGACTGCGAGGCAGCATACCGCTCCTCTAGCTTGGCAACCTCGACTCGAAGGTCGGAAGCTTCCTTCTTGGCAGCCTCGCAGCTCGTGTTTGCCTCCGCCTTGGCCACGGCGCCTGACTCGGCCCTCCCTCTCCACAAATGGGCCATCATGTGCAGCCGCTGTGTCCTCCTGGCAGCCTACACAGAATCAAGACTAAAAGGCTCAGACACAAAGGTGTAAACGAGCACCAGAACAGTCAGTAAAATACTTACGTCTATCAGCTGCTGTCCGATAGCTTGGGTTTCCCTGCTGAGCTGACTGGCATCGCCAGCATCCCGATGATCGTCATCCCGGAGAAGACCCTTGCAAATGAAACCAGCCACCTGGCCCACCGACCAGTCATCGCCAAAGTTTTCTCTCAGAACTTCCTTCATAGGGACGATCCGCCGATCGGATGAACGCCTTGGAGATTCGCCGTGCTGCACAGCTTTGCCTCTTGCCGCAAGCCGAGCATCCGATTCGGCGATCAGCTCAGCAGCCCTCTTTTTGGCCGCCTCCTCGGCCTTTTTCTTGGCAGCCTCCTCTGCCCTCCTCTTAGCGGCCTCCTCCGCCTCTCGGATGGTAGCACCGATCGGCTGATCGTCTTCGTCTGACTCATCCCGAAGAGTGTGGCACCGGCGGCGTAACGGCCGAGGAGAGGCCTCTTTTCGAGGCACAGTCGTTGAACCAGCAACAGTGGAGGCAGGCGCAGTAATGGCAGCTGGGGGTGCCGACGAGATTGGTACTGCAGCGATGGCCGGAGTCGTCGTAGAAGTACCGGCCGCCCCCTTAGAGGCTTGAAGCTCGGAAGACAGGATCAACTTCCTCCTTTTCCTTTGCTTCTGGGCCTTCTTCTCTGCCTCGCGCTTTTGGCGGATCCGATCGCCAAGTTATCTGGAGGTTTCGTTCCCACCAGCCATCTCAGCTGCACAACAGAAAATAAGCTAGATAAGTTTTTCGTACACAAATTCTCTTCATGAAACATTAATAAAGTGCAATGAATTAAGTAAAATGTGTGGTTCGCATCAGTGTTTGCATAAATATAATTATGATATATTAAAGGTTGGGCTGTGCAGAACCGAATCGGAACCGAACTGAATCGAACTGAATGGATTTTTGTATGTTTGGTTTGATTTTTTCGGTTCGTTAATTAAAATTTTAGGTAATTCAGTTCAATTTTTAAAATTATAAAACCGAGATAACCGAACCGAAACCAACCGAATTATCCAAAATAGTGAGTTTTGTTTATATATATATATATATATGGGTTATCTACCAAAACTGCTCAATTTTGAAACCCACCATTTTGGATATATATATATCCAAAATTGCTACCCTTGAAACGCACCCACTGTTTTGGATAGATTGAAACCCACCATTTTAGAACACTTGCAAATTTATCTTACAGAAATAACTGGGGATTTGAAGATAATTTCTATCTATTTCACTTACCTCTATTTTTTTCATCAACCAAACAGAGAATTCTACATGAAATAAAATAAAAAATAATCCAAATAGAATCTTTAATTCTCCATCTAAAACTAACCAAATGTTAAACAAATTATTCAAAAAAATTATTTCGTAACAAACAGTACAATAATATAAAAAGGGAGAATAACCCATAAAAAAATATTCAAGAAAAGCAGAAAAGAGAAGAAGTTAGAGAAAAAAAGAGAATGTAAAATATCAATAATAGGAAGATGAGGTCGAAGCATGCAGAGAGATTTTTATTCGACCATTTTCTGACTCTACTAACAGAAATCTTTTGATGGATTTTTCAGCCAACCCCGATGGAATCTAATGGCATGGCTACTATCAAGAGCTTCTTGATGCGGAGACAAAAAACACGATGTCCTCCAATCATACCCACCTGAGGCAGAGAGGTACATCAGCGAAGAGAGAGAGAGAGTGAAAGGGGAGAGAGGGAGAGAGAGAGACTGAATATTTTGGTCTATGGTTCGATTCTAAAAATATCAAAAATTCGGTTTTCTGTCTGTTCGGTTCGGTCCAAAATCGAACCGAACAGACCATTTGCACACCTCTAATTAAAGGGAGAATATATGCTTGCTTAAATTTTATAGGTATCTAAATAGCGTTAGTAATTTTAGTTTAATTCATATTAACTTCTCAAGGGCAGTTTTGATATAACAAAAAATAATTAAAAAAAAAAAAGCAGCTGATCATAAAAAGGCAGCCACTAATTAATAGTTACTGATTATAAAAACTAAGTATTATTTATCCAAATTTTTCAATTAAAACAGTCACCAGAAAGATCAAAAAATTAAAACAAACAAAAATTATCAATTAGTTTAGATTTATTTTCTTTTTTATACCTAAATACACAGCCACGTAATTTATCATGGAGTTTTTATTTTTTTTATTGACAAATTAAAGCAGTAGCTATTGTAGAGATATTCATATTTAATCCATTTTCGTTTTTTTGATTCTAGCTTGATCTCTAATTTCAATTATATTTATTGATTGATATTTTTCATATACTAATTATTCCGTTTGAGTAACATTTTAAATTTTTATATTATATTATATTATATTTATTTTGTTTGTTAATAAAATATGGTATAAAAAAATATCATTACACTAAAAACTAATACACATATTGATAATTATACAATGTAACAATAAGAATATGTTTGGTAAGGGATAATGTATTGCAATATAATTGAAAATGTAATCAATCTGTTAACCTTAATTTTATAGAGTGTAATGTAATGGTATATACAAATATATTTTTTAATACATTTATTAATGTACTGACTAATATTTAAATTTTAGATGTATTTTTCATCATATTTTCTTATTTTTTTCTAAATCCTAAATCTTCTCTTTCCAGTAATTGAATATTAGATTTTGAAATTTTAAATTTCTTAGATTTTTAATTAAATATTGAAAAATTATAATTGTATTTTTATATGAGATCATAATATAATAAATATATAAATATATAAAATAATCATAAAAAATAAAATAATTATATAAAAAAATTATTTGATAATTATAAATATAATTATTTTTCAATATATGTATATAATCTAAACAAATATAAAAATATATTAATATCTACATGCAACAAAATATAGTAATGTAATCATAATTATATTTAATTACATTACATTTTTTAATCTATTACATTATATTTATATATTACATCATACCAAACATAGCATAACTACTTTGTATAACTTTTCCACACACTTAACATTAATTATTAATCAGTTATCAACAATATACATCAATTATCAACTGTACCATTAGCAAAACCAAATTGCACACCTTTCACGACTCGGATAGAGAGCAGAAGAACGTGATGACGGACAACAAGAAATAAACGCGCGACTCGTGCAGCAGGGACATGACTCGGACAGAAAATCACGACTCGAACAAAATGAAGAGACGATCAGAAGAATGTAAAAACAGGAACGAACAGAGTATCTTTAACAGATTAATAAATATGCTAATATGCCATCAAAACATGCATTATAAAGCCACAAACATGTTTATTTAATCATAATAACTACTTATAATCTATGTCTGATAACAAATAATAACAAACATGCAAATAACAGATTAACAAAATCAAATGAAAAATAAACAGAGTATGTACAAAGAGAAGAATTAACTGGTAAAGCAAAACGAGAAAGAGAAAGAAAAGGGAAGAAAAGTAAAGAAAGAAATAAAGAGACAGTGATCCAAGTATTTACCCTCAGAATGATATTTGATTTTTGATCTGCAAATGAAAAAGCTTCGTTTTTCCTCATTGCTTTTCTTGAAAATGAAGTTAAAACAAAGACTCCAAAAACCTTTTTAATGGAAATTACGTTCAAGAAAATCAAACAATGAACTTTCAAACGTTAGAAATTCCTTTCTTCAAAACCAATCTCAGAATGTTTTCTTTTTCTTTTCTTCTTCGTTTCTTTCTTCCTCTCCAAGCTTTTTTACTCTTTGTGTTTTTTTCTTTTCGTTCCAGCTCCAAAAATCCTCCTCCCTTAGTTTCTTTTTACTTTTTCTTTTTATATCTCAGACAGCATTAGGTGATTTCTCACCAAATCAGCCATCCAACCATGCCTTCAAACCAAATCCCTTTGAAAAATGGAAGAGAGACGTTGGGAGGAAGAGAAGCGCGTGAGGCAGCCTCTCACCCGAGAGATGGGCCTGACGTAATGAGGCTGCATCTCACCAACGTGAGATGGGCCTCACAAACATGAGGCTCCATCTCACATGGGTGAGATGGGCCTTACTGCACAGGGCCCCCAAAACCCTTTTTTTTAAATAAAAATAGAAAACATAATTTTCAAGGAAATCATCACTTCTATCTGTCTCCTGCCCGTGAACAGGTATCATTTTCATCATTGGATAACTTCGGTCTGGGCTGTCTCAGGACCCGGTGTCTATAGTTGCCCCCAATTTTGGGGAATGTAGTGCCTAGGTGAGCCAAAACTCAAAGAAAGAAAAAGAGACGCGTACCTGAGGAAGCTGTCTTCTTGAACTGGGTGATATTGTTGTGGTGGTTATCACCATGTTGTCGGTGTGTTATCCTTTGTTGATGTGATAGTGTCGTGATCGTGCAAACCCTCCGTGGAGCTGTAGTGCCGTCATCGTGCAAACCCTTCTGAAGTGATAGTGACTGGTCGTGCAAGCCTTCCGTGGAATGGTAGTGCCGCCATCGTGCAAACGCTTCTGAGATTTGAGGTGGTAGTGTCGTGATCGTGCAAACCCTCCGTGGAGCGGTAGTGCCATTATCGTGCAAACCCTTCTGAAATGATAGTGCTGTGGCCGTGCAAATCTTCTGTAGAATGGTAGTGCCGCCATCGTGCAAACCCTTCTGAGATTTGAAGCAGTAGTGTCGTGATCGTGCAAACCTTCCGTAGAATAGTAGTGCCATCATCGTGCAAACCCTTCTGAAGTGGTAGTACCGTGGTCGTGCAAACCTTCCGTAGAATGGTAGTGCCGCCATCATGCAAACCCTTCTGAGATTTGAGGTGGTAGTGCCGTGATCGTGTAAACCCTCCATTGAGCAGTAGTGCCGTCATTATGTAAACCCTTCTGAAGTGGTAGTACCATGGTCGTGCAAACCTTTTGTAGAATAGTAGTGCCGCCATCGTGCAAACCCTTCTGAGATTTAAAGCAGTAGTGCCGTGATCATGCGAACCCTCCGTAGAATGGTAGTGCCGCCATCGTGCAAACCCTTCTGAAATTCGAAGCAGTAGTGCCGTGATCGTGCAAACCCTTTGTGGAGTGGTAGTGCCTCCATTGTGCAAATCCTTCTGAAGTGATAGTATCGTGGTCGAGCAAACCTTCCATGGAATGGTAGTACCGCCATCGTTCAAATCCTTCTGAGATTTGAGGTGGTGCCCCCCTACGAGCCCTTTGATTGATTGTTTGGATTGATATTTTGATTGATGTCGTCACTCGGCTTTTGTCGGTGTCCACATCGAATCTTTCTTACTGCAAAACTGAAAAACCGAATATGCAGGAAAAATTGGTGAGCATGCAAGTGAAATGCATGAGTCATGCAGGAATGCAGGATAAGAATTCATCTGAGTGGATTTGGAGATAATAGCAGGGCTGGCTGTAATTTGCGATAGGATCGATGCCTTTTGAAGTTGCTTTTGAATTTCATGCCTTTGGAATTACGAGGTTCTCCTCTGATACCTATAGTCATTATTTTAAGGTAGTGCGTCCCTTGTCAATTTTCACACTACCTTTTCTTAGTGGGAAATGCGTCCTTTCGGATTTTCACATAACCCTGTGCCTTATTTTTTGCCTAGAATGGACCCAATCCAATCAAGCAACTTTTATCTATTTTATTTTTTGTAGGACAGACTGCCTGTTCTCAGGTTTTCACCCTGCCCTTTGGCCTAACTTTTGCTTAGAACGCCAATTACGGTTTTTATCTCTAACGGCCTTTTTTTTTTTAAGAGAAGCTGAAGTTGTAGTCAAAGATTTTTCAGATATAATCGGCATGCACTTATGTCTTAGATCCTGGTTGCTTGAACTTGGTTCCTATCACAAAGATGCTGTAGAATTGGCTTTATAGTTGATAGCAGGATGAGTCGACTGAACCGCTTGAGTAGCGAGAGTAGCAGAGGATAGACAGTAGCTTTGAGTATACAAGATGAACTGCTCTAGTTATATCAATATCATTGCATAAATGCACGTATTTCAATTTGATTTCATAACACATGATCATTATTTGGCATTAATTAGAAAAATACAAGACCTCATCTAATCTCGAAATAGATGCTGAAAGTATCAAACTCCTGTTATCAATCAGCCCTCTCGGGTTTTCATGATTGAATATTTTCTCTTTTATTATTATTATTATTATTTTTTTAGCCTTTGCCATGAACCCTCCTTCAGTTCATCGGTGTTGATTGAATTTGCCTTCGTCTTCACTAACAAGGGAAGCTGCTCCTTCTGAGAGTGGCTCTTTTTAGCATCAAAGTCTTGTTCTTGGCCCTCGTGCAAACTAGCTGAGACAACGGATTCCTTATTTGGGACTTGAATGTGAAATTCCACACCTTTCTTTTGTCAGCTTTTCAAGTTCTGAAGAGACTTTCAATGGTTGAGATTGGATTACAAGTTAGGCTTAGATAGTCGAGGGCAAAATTGTGGGTTTTCGTGTTGTTGTTGTTGTTATTTTTTTTTTTTTGAGCGGTCCTTCTAAGTTTGGCTATAAGGGTCCCGGATGGCTAGTTGGTTTTGGGGTACACATTTCAAATAGTTGGGATGAAAGGGGTCATACGGTTGAGTTAGATGTTTCTCGCGAAAGTCCTGAGTTTTATTCGTCCAACTTCTGATGCAACTCTCGGAATTTGATCTTATTTGGCAGTACCATATGCAACCCAGATGTTGTGGATGCAAAGGAATGGCTTTCAAAATTCTGTTTGTCGTCATGTTGGCATGTGGAGGTAGCATGTCCCTGTCAATTTTCAGCATATCATACTTGGTCCAGGCAAAGGCTCTTTTTTCTCTCTCTTTTTTTTTCATTTTTTTCATTTTCTTCTCTTTTTTTTTTTTTACATTATCTCTCAAAATTATCCTCTTTTTAGGAGTTATATCAGATGCTATCAAGATTTTATTTGTATTCCCCAAAGTTCCAAGATTAAATAAAGCCGTATTAATTGGGTTAATGTCAAAATGAATAAATGCATTGTGATCATAAGAAATGAAATCAGTAGAAACACCATACAAATAAGCAAAAATTGTTCATCATATTAACATAACCAAGCTGTCACAAGGAGTTCTTAAAATAAAAAGCAATAAAGCATCTAAAAAATAGTATCTCCATATAGCCCTTGCAAAATGTGCCACTCAGGTGGACCAGACCCGATCACATATCAGGTGGAGGGACGGCATTATAACCTGTCTTCTTCTTCTTCTTCTCAGGATTCGTGATCTGCTTGGAGTCAATGAGATCCTGGACCTTATTCCTCAGAGTTTGGCAGTAATCCGTCAGGTGCCCAGTGTGCTGATGGTAGGCACAGTACTGGTCATCTCTGTGTCCCAGTTGTCCCTGATTCATGGCTGGCCTTGTTTCATCAGTTTCTCTAATACCCAAGATAGAGAGCGGCCTAAGTTAGAGTAGTACCTCTGACCTTATCTGACCTCTGTAGCTGCTACCTCAGCTGCCTTTCCATTTCTGTTGTTACTGTTTCCAGCCCCACTTGATCTATACCCTGACTGGTTCCCAAAGTTCTTCATAGGAAAGTTATTCTGGTTCGCTTTCTTTGCCAGGTAATCTCCCTCGGCCTCTACAGCAATATTTTTAAGTGGCTCCCAATCTCTAAGCCCCTTAAAGCTGAGCAAGTCCCTCAAGTAAGGGCAGGAGTTCCTGATAAATAGCCTGATTTGGTCAACAGTGTTAGGCTTTCGCTTTATCTTCATGACCCTATTCCTCTACCTGGTGAGGTATTCATGGAATGACTCGTCACTCTTTTGCTGTAAAAGTTCGAGGTCCTTCAGGGTGACCTCAATTCTGGTGCTGCAGTCGTACTGCTTCATAAATTCATCAATCAAAAGGTCCCAGTCTTCTTTGGATCTTCTATCCAGCCCATGGTACCAGTCTACCGCTGGACCCACTAGACTGAGGCAGAAATAATCCACCTTTTGCCTCTTGGTCAACCCTGTGCCCTTCATCACTAGGGTGTATTGCTTAATGTGCGCAGATGGATCCGAAGTACGATCGAACTTCGGCAGCTCAGGCATCTTAAACCTCTAGGGTAGCAGCTCTTCATCTCCCAAATCTCTGTCCTCGGGGTTGATCCCTTTTCCAGCTAACAACATATGGGTGATTGCCTTAATCTGCTGTCTCATTCCTTTCATAGCCTCGTCTTCTACCCTGGGTGCTCTACCCCTTATAGCTTGATGGGCTGCTATCTCCTCAACCTCTTCTTCTATCACAAAATCCTCATCAGGGTTTGGGACCCTTACCCTTCTTGGCTCGACGGGCATAGCTGCTTTAGCTCATTGACAGGTTGGTGAGCAACATTACCTAAAATTGGAGCCTCATCGCCGATAGGCAGCTCAACTTGCCCCCGAGGAGGGATTACTGGTGGTTGTTGAGCGACGGGTGCTTGTGGAGCAATAGGTGCTTGTGGGGCAGGAGGAGGAGCAATCCTCTCGGCCATAGCGCCCATCATTTCTAACATCCTCCGCTCAAAATCTTCCAGTCTCTTAGCAAGGTCTTGAGTAGTTAGAGCTCCGGTCTCTTCTGCCATCAAGGATGATTCACTAGTTGTTAAGAGTGACTCAGAATCCCAAACAGGCACTAATTCTAGCAATACAAAGGGCAAGTCTGTCCTCACTAGTCGACCGTCAGAACCTCTAGTCCACTTGGATGAATCTATGATGGCTGAAAAACTCAGATTATTTGAATGATGCATGATTGAAGTACAATGCATGGTCGTGTTGATGCAGTAGAGACAAACACATACAAGCAGACATATCCTTCCGACCTTATTTCTCCCACACACGAGGTCGTGCGGTCTCTTTCCTAGGTGGGATTTATCAGGGAACCCATTGGACACGCATAGTGCACGGTGGAAAAATCGGCAGCATAACATCTCTTGCCTAATGTACATTCATATGAGTGTTTGGCCATTAAGTATTTAAACACCTCAGTTAAATCAAGATAGGCCCACCGGGGCATAAAAGCCTTTGATGAAAGACCATTTAATTTAACTAATTTTGTTCAATATATGACGGCCCAAATAACAAGCGCGGTATTATGGTACATTTCACCTAGTGGAAGTATCTATTGCCTTTACATGAGCTTTGGTCAAAAGTGGTGTTACTTTAAGTCTACCCAAGCATGGTCCCTGCCAACGGGTCTAGCTCATCACGAGCATAGTGACTAATCGGGTCTCCATTTGATATATCATCTGATGGTATGAGGCTTGGGCTTGTGATTATCCCGAGCACTTTCCTATAATGAGTGAAAGTAGGGTCGTATCTTAGGAACGCACCGGGGTAAACAGGGGACCAACTATCATAATTCTAAGGCTCTAATGTATGTAATGCAATTTGGATTAGAAATGGAATTTTTGAATCTTAACAACTTAATTATAATTTTAACTTAAGTGACTTTCGAAGTGAAGTTTCGATCATCCCCAGTGGAGTCGCTACTGTGATGCGCGCCGGAACCTAGCAAAGGCCCTCATCTGAGCCCGCTTTTAGGGCTCGAGGGATTGGTTCGCGTCTTTTTGATCTTGGGCATCATGAGTCATTTTGGATGCCTTCTTCCCAATAGAACATTGAAAATGATCATCTAGACTCACAACGCCTTTAGGCACCTTCGACGTATTTTGGAGTCGTTACCCAATTTACAAGAAATTGAAAAATGTCTCTAATCTCTATTGGTCTAAATCAGATATGGTGTTCGAAACTTCACTTTTATTGATGACTTAAGTCTATAAATGAGTTTTTAAGAAATCAAAATTCCATCTCTCATCTCACGCGATTGTGCATTGAATTTAAAGCGCATTTGCAAGCATTTTGGAAAGCGATAAATAAATAAATAAATTACAAAAATAGAAAATGGGACAGAACAATCACCCAAAAATGAATAAAAGATGGGATAGAACAATCCTTCAAAATAAAATAAGAAGGCATAAATAATAGAACTTGCCCCAAAATTAATTACAAGAGTCCAAAAATAAAAGAAAATAAATAAACACATTCAAAATAATTAAAAATGCATCATACATAAATCGGGTCATTTATTGAATTTTAGGAACATTACTTCCTTTTTATTAACTTAAAATTTAGAGAACTATTTTTTGGGTATTGATTGAAAAAACCGGGATGAGTGATCCCATTTTATGAAAATTAGTTTTCTATTTGAAAGTGTGATTTTATTGGTTAAAATAGGACATTGGTCTAATTTATTAATAAAAAATCAAGTTATTAATTTTTATAAAAACTATGATTTTCTATAATACGGACGGATATAAAATACATTTTTATATGCAACAAATAAATAATAATAATAATAAAAAATACAACAATTAAAATTCAAACCCTCAATTTAAAAGTCTCTAATTCTCCAATCCTCTGACCCGATCGCGAGCGTAACTCGTAAAAATAAACAATTTTAAGACAGCAAAACAAAAGAAAACAAAATGTGAGTAAAATAAATTAAATGAATAATATATGAACCAATAATTAAATGAAAATCAATAAATAAACTAATTAAATAAGCCAATAAAAAATATTAAACCATGATAAATAATATAACAATAGCATTAATCATTATTAATAGAGTAAAAACTAAAAGTAGACAAATAAATTATAAATAAATAATTGATAATGCAAAAAATATGATTTAATAGTAATAATAAGAAATATATTAATAAAATATTAATAATAATAATCTTTGAAAACATATTAATATAAATTAAAGATGATAATTAGGCTAAATAAAGATAACAATAATAGGAAAAAGAAATAAAATAAGACAATAAATCAAAAGAGAACAAATTAACCATAAAGAATGAAAGCTAAAGAGAATAAGCTAAGGAATCACGTGAATGGCTAGGCTAAAGGACAAAAAGTGGCCTAAAATAATGAAAATGCAATGTAAATATAAAGAAATGCAAATGGAAATGGGAAGGGAAGAAAGTAGTGCACGACTCGTGCATCCTTACACGAGTCGTGCAAGGAGAGAACAACTCGTGCAAGAGGTGCATGAGTCGTGCACACCTTTCACGACTCAGACAGAGAGCAGAGGAACGTGATGACGGACGGCGAGAAATAAATGCGCGACTCGTGCAGCAGGGACACGACTCGAACAGAAAATCACAACTCAAACAAAATGAAAAGACGATCAGAAGAACGTAAAAATAGGAATGAACAGAGTATCTTTAACAAATTAATAAATATGATAATATGCCATCAAAACATGCATTATAAAGCCACAAACATGTTTATTTAATCATAATAGCTACTTATGATCTATGTCTGATAACAAACAATAATAAACATGCAAATAACATATTAACAAAATCAAATGAAAAATAAACAGAGTATGTACAAAGAGAAGAATTAACTGGTAAAGCAAAACGAGAAAGAGAAAGAAAAGGGAAGAAAAGGAAAGAAAGAGATAAAGAGACAGTGATCCAAGTATTTACCCTCAGAATGATATTTGATCTTTGATCTGCAAATGAAGAAGCTTCATTTTTCCCCGTTGCTTTTCTTGAAAATGAAGTTAAAACAAAGACTCCAAAAACCTTTTTAATGGAAATTACGATCAAGAAAATCAAACAATGAACTTTCAAACGTTAGAAATTCCTTTCTTCAAAACCAATTTCAGAATGTTTTCCTTTTCTTTTCTTCTTCGTTTTTTCTTCCTCTCTAAGCTTTTTTACTCTGTGTTTTTTTTTCTTTTCATTCCAGCTCCAAAAATCCTCCTCCCTTAGTTTCTTTTTACTTTTTCTTTTTATATCTCAGACATCATTAGGTGATTTCTCACCAAATCAGCCATCCACCCATGCCTTCAAACCAAATCCCTTTGAAAAATGGAAGAGAGACGTTGGGGGAAGAGAAGCGCGTGAGGCAGCCTCTCACCCGAGAGACGGGCCTCATGTAGTGAGGCTGCATCTCACCAACGTGAGGTGGGCCTCACAAACGTGAGGCTCCATCTCAAATAGGTGAGATGGGCCTTACTACACAGGGCCCCCCAAACCCCTTTTTTTTTAAATAAAAATAGAAAACATATTTTTCAAGGAAATCATCTTTTCTATTTGTCTCCTGCTCGTGAACAGGTATCATTTTCATCATTGGGTAACTTCGGTCTGGGCTGCCTCAGGACCCGATGTCTACAAATTACTTTTCACACCTAAATGCATTGAAGCTATGACAGAGCGAGCTAACACGACTTGAGCACATGTTGTTATTACCTATGATAGTCGTTTCAAGTTGTTCAGTGTGATAGATCACAGAGCATTAGAGGTGAACGTTGCACCAGACACCTATATATTAAGTCTCGAAAAACGCGAATGTGAGTGCGGTAGGTTCCAAGGAACAAAAATGCCATGTTCACATGCCATCGCAGCCTGCATGAGCAGGAATCTAGAAATGTTCCAATTTATCGATAACTGTTATAGCATAACAGAAGCACTCAAATGCTATGATGGGCAATTTCGACTGATGGCACATAAAGTATATTGGCCACAATATTACGGTCCTAAAATTAAACCTAATATGGAATTGGTGAGGAAGAAAGGTCGGCCAAGAACAAGTCGTATTTGCAACGAGATGGATACTCGTTAATGAAGTAACGTGACTTATTGCAGTAGGTGTGGAAATATAGGTCACAATAAAAGGACATGCAGAAGTGCAGCTGGACCTTCCACTCTATATTATAAAGGTTGAAATTTTTCTCATTGTAAATATTGGATATTAAATATTTAATAATATATACATTGTGCTTTAATAACTCGGATACAAAAATGCATGGCTTGTCATTATATTTTATATAAAAAAATTTATCCAACAAAAAAGAGTAAAACATATATGGCCATATATTTAATTAAAAAATCTTTGCAAGAATAATAAAAATTAGGCAATTTTGAGAAATTTTTTTGAATATATATGCCCGTTAACTATATTTATATTAAATTTAAGTATATAATGTGTTATAATCAATTTTTTTTTTGTTTAAAAAAAAGAACAATAATAAATCGTGAAATTTCATCAATAAAAGAATTAAAAATTAAATTACATTGTCACCTCTATAAATAATACATGCATACAACGTAATCAAAATCTCCTATTATGAGATGACGAACTATGTGCATGGGAATGGGGATCCGTCTCGTAAGGGTTAGGATGTTGGGGTAATGGCAATACGTCATTGTAACCTCCACTATTTAATGGTTGCTCCGCTAAACCCTATGTACCAATAACATCTTGACCGCTAAAAAGTTCGTTGAAGAAATCATCTTGGGGAACTGACTGGCTTTGTCCATGAATGTTGTATAGTGGTGCTTTTCCTTCCGATAAACTTACGTTTAAATCAACATTAATTCTAGATGGACCAGCTTCAAAGTCATAACATGTTGAAGGACCACCTGCAGTTCCATAAAATTGTTGTTGATCGACTGAAGGCATACCGAAAGAACTAGAGGTACCTTGAAAATTAAAGGGCCATTTTAAAGGTTGAGGAACGGGATGCAGTTTAGGATGAATAGGAATAGATGGAACTGTCATTCCTCTCTCTGACATTCCTCACCTATTGCGTCTAGATTGACGAAAATATTCGTACGGTAATGATAATGGTGGAATCTCTACTGGATCAGGTACAGGCTGGCGTGGATAATCAGTTGACGTTCGGTCAAATGCACCTACAGCAACTAAAATGCCCTCTGATGTGAAACGAATACTAAGCCCTTCATTGGATACCTCCGTAATGTTACTGTGAAATATTCGTTCAGCACCGTCGGCCTACATGCAAATAAATAAATTTTTTAAAAATTATGAATAAAATTGTTGACAAATATATAATAATAAATCATACCGATGCTCCCATTGAGGCTCCGATTAAGGTTATCCACCGTCTTGTGTGCGATATATAACATTATATATATTGCGATCTCGGATGTAATGGCGCATTGAGAAACAGGACCTGTTACTACCCCATTATGTCGATTGATCCACTCAAAAATGAAATTTAAAAATTTCAATTCCCAATTTTGATCAGTGTGGCCCCTCAAATCGATAGAATTCACTAAATCATTATTTTGTGGAGCGTATGTGTAGACACCGGATCCCGTGGCAGCCCAGATCAAGGTTACCCAATGATGAAAATGATACTTGTTCATGAGTAAAATGGTTAAAAGTGATGATTTCCTTGTCGAAACCTTTTTTAAAAAAATATTATTATTTTTCGAGTTTTTTTCGGGTTTTCGGCGGCCTGTCACCGCGCGAATTGCGCGGAGCGTGAGGCGGCTCCTACTGGCAGCACGCACCTGTGGGCGGTACCCACTAGCCGTGGCACCTGCGCGCAGTGTGCAGCCCCTTGCTCGGAGGCGCATGCCGCGCAAGCGGCTGCCTCCCGCGTGGTGGGCACATGCCACGCGAGAGGTATGCAGCCTCCCGCGCAGGGGATGCATGCCATGCGGGCGGCATGCGGCCTCCTGCGCAGCGGGCGCATGCCGCGCCGGCGGCATGAGGCCTCCCGCGCATGTCGCGCGTCGCCATCTTCACCAGCACACCATTTTTTCGATTTTCTCAGGTTTTTTGGTTTGAAATTCAACTCGCTTTCCGATTTTAAAGGGAAAAAAACAGATTTTAAAGGGTAATTAAGAATTTTTTTAACCAAAAAAGGTCTTTTGAGAAACTAATTTCTCAGGAGGATATAAAAAGAAAAGTTAGAGAAAAAAAGAGGGGAGGAGGTTAGAATGACAGAGAACAAAAAGATTCTGAGAAAGATACTTCTGGGAGCAAACGGAATTAATCCTAAAATTATTCTTGAACCCAGGAAATTAATTCTTGAGGTTTGAGTTTCAATTTTCATTCATCTGTTTTCTTCAAAAGTTAAGCTTTAATCCAAGCTTTCTCATTATCTGTTTTCAAGCAATTCGACGAAGAAATCGTCATCTTCTTTTTTTGCAGCCGAAATCAAAAGTCATATCTCTGAGGGTAAATACCTGGGTTAAATCAGTTCTTTCTTTTTCTTTCTTATTTTACGTCACCAGTTTGCTTCCTCCATTGTATATACTCTATATATTTCTTGTTGTTTGTTATATTTGACGTAAACTTAAACTTGATTATCTACTGCCATTGCTTGTTGTTTATTATTGTTTTTTTATTTGTTTTATCTATTAATGTTATCAATTTGTTTGTGGTGGTTTATTTACAGATGCGTATGCCGTTTGTCATTATCAATGTAAATTGTTAAGCTACTAAATTATTTCATCATTGTAATTAATATGTGTGTTGCCGCTGTTTATTATTTACTTATTATTGATTCATTTACTACCTCTTTTGTGATTTATTGTTAACATGTCGTTATTGTTTATTATTAATTCATATATTAACTGTTTGTCAAATTAACTTAGAATGACTTAGATTAATTTACTTGCATGAAACATAGTTTATAAAATGATTAATACTAACTTTATTTTTATTTGATTCCGCACATAGTTATTAATTTGTTTTATTAATTTCTAGTTTTTATCCAAAATTTTCTTCTATGTAACTATTAATATTGTTCTTCTTTATCGTTTTTGTTTATGTTTAATTAATTTGATTGATTGTTTATATTTAATTAATTTGATTGATTGTTTGTACTATGTTGTTGGTTGTTTGGTTATATTTTACTTTATTAATTTAATCTAATTTGCTAACATTCTTATCGTTTTTGATTATGTTTAATAAATTTAATTGATTGTTTATATTTAATTAATTTGATTGATTGTTTGTACTATGTTGTTGGTTGTCTGGTTATATTTTACTTTATTAATTTAATCTAATTTACTAACATTCTTCTTTGTTTTTATTGTCCATAAAACTTATTTGTTTCACTGTGAATAACGTTTCTGTGCGAGCTGAAAAATCAAGGAAGTTAAAAGACCTCCAGAATTTCGGTTTGCATTTTTAATTGTTGGATTTTCATTATTATGTCATTTTATGTTGTATGTAAAATGTATCTTAAATCCGTTTACATTATAGAAGTTCATGTTTTTTACAATAATTAATTGGGGTTTTTTTCCTAATAAAATGGACCAATATCCTATTTTAACCAATAAAATCTCACTTTCAAATGAAATATTAATTTTCATAAAATGAGATCACACATCCCGATTTTCGCAGTAAATGCCCAAAAATAGTTCTCCATTTTTTAATTCAATGAAAAGGATCCAATGTTCCTAAAATCCAATAAATCTCCCGATTTATGTATGATTTATTTTATTTTACTTATTCTTTCTATGTATTTATTTATTTATTCATTTTGGGCCCTTGTAATTAATTTTGGGGTAAGTTTTATTTCATTTACTTATTTATGCCTTTTAATTTTTGGGAGATTATTCTATCCCATATTTTTTACTTATAATTTATTTATTGCTTGCTTTCCAATATGATTGAAATGCGCCTTAAATTTATTGCATGATCGCGTGAGATGAGAGATAAAATTTCGATTTCTTAAAACTCATTTATAAACTTAACTTAAGGCATTAATAAGAGTGAAGTTCCGAACACCTTCTCTGGTTTAAGACCGCCGAGTTTAGATGACTTTTTCCAATTTCTTGCAAATTGGGTGGCGACTCCAAAATATCTCAAAGGTGCCTAAAGGTTTCATGAGATTAGATGAACCCCCCCAATATTCTATTGGGTAGGGGATTCCAAAATATCTTGTGTTACCCAAAATCTAGACGCTAACCCTTCACGAACCCTCAAAGCGGGCCGGGATCCGGGCCACACGCGTCACAGTATGGAATCGGTTGGTCCATCCCAAATTGTCTTAGACATCTAAAGGGTTGGTGCCACTCAATAATATGAAAACATATTAGTGGCACAATAGATCTCCAACTCGCATGTCCACTTGTACAACAATGTGGCAATAAGTGCATCACATTCTTGTACGGCTCCCATTCCATTTACAAAAAAAATTGTAACAATCAATTTGTTTATTTATTCAATTTTTAATAATATAAACAAACATTAGTTTACTATTACAACAAAAATAAATATCTATCTGATTGTAACGTTGCATGTCTAAATTCTCATGGTATTTTTGGACATCTTTACTATTATTGTTTCTTAAATCTAACGAGAAACGCCACCTAAAACACAATAATAAATCAAGTCATTAGCAAATTTGTTTTAATAAATATTACTAATGATATTCAAACATGAAATATATTAAATAAAATTTACCTATAGCCGTAAGGTTTGCTCTGATCTAACACAAAATTATGGATAAAGGGCGGCTGAAATTGATAAAGTCTCTCCCACGCCCACGCCCACATTTGTATTAATTGGTGATAACCACCAAGACCATTCACCCTATTGATGAAGTCTCTCTCACGCCCACATTTGTATTAATTGGTGATAACCACTAAGACCATTCACCCTAGGTCGGGTCGCACGACACAACTCTCTATATAGCCATGCCAGGCATGCTGATCCCCAACTATACGCACCGGCTTGGGTTAAATCCTCCAACAGCGGGAGCCACATCAAATGTATGTAATTATTTGTTATTCCTGACGTAGTATCCAAGCATGCGCAAAACACTGAATATGGTAGTCCGTTACACCTACTGGTAAGTTACTAAAATTTTGACTTAACCATGTCAATTTTATTTTAAGTCCTCTAATGCCGTCTTCTGGGGGAACTTGCCCAAACAAACGACCACAAAGATCCGCCCAATCATGTTGAAAGTATCCAATCACAGTATGTCCTTCGACAGGTAGCCCGGTGAGTATCTGCATATCCTCTAATGTTATTGTTGTCTCACCAATAGGAAGGTGGAACGTATGTGTCTCTGGTCTCCATCTCTCAACAAGAGCAGTTATTAAGTCCACATTAACATTCATCACACCGATTTGCAACACTTCATAGAATTCTGCTAATCTCAGGTATGGTATGATTCGCTCATCGATGTTTCTATAATGACTTTCAACACTAGCTCTTCGTGCAAACAGAACATTGTGTTCAACCTGAAAATAAATAAATTATCAAACAAATATGTATAATACAAATTATTTAAAATGGCACAAGAACTCATTATATAGTGGCAGTATACTTACAGTTCCGCTCCATACTGCATCAGCTCGATGCTTGCCATTCAAAGTGAGCAGCTCATCAACGTATGGTCCCGGATTGATAAATTCTTGATTTCCAAAATTTTTCATTCCTTAATAACCTACATGCACATGGACAATAACATGTGTTATATGTGCATATTAAAAAAAATAATTTATACTAATTACAATATATATGAATAATAAAAAAATTTCCTATAATTAAAATATATTCATCATATAATATAAAAATAAAATATATATATCAATTTTTTTTCCATACAAAATTGTTATCATTTTTTTTAGCGAATACAACTATTTTTTAATTTATTTTTTCAATTATAAAATATTCACTTTCTTTTTCCACTAATTATTTTTCACCGATATAAAAAAATTACAAACGTTAGCTAAAAAATGGGTAATATAATAATACATGTTAAATGCATGCATTTTATAAATAAAACAAAGAAATATAAAATAAATTCAACACATATTTCGTCAACAATTAAAAGTACATATTATTTCATAATATTAATTTATTTCAAAAATATATACATATTTTACAATTCAAAAAAGATGTCTATATTTCTATCATACTTGAATATTTTTTATTTTATCATGAATAAATTTGAATAACAATAATAGTTTAAAAAAATAAATTTTCAATTTATACTAATTATAGATTTCATAAATATTATTTTATTATTATAATTTTTCACACTGTTTAATATAATTTTCACCTAGCAATATTTAAATAAATAAATAAATAATCAAATAAAACATAGAAAATAAATACTAAATGCATGAAATCTTAATTAATACTAACAATAAATTTTTCATTTTATATTATTCTAACATGTAACATTAGAAAATATTGTATATCAGCAAATAATAATAAAACTAATAACTTGCCTTTTACTTTTTTTTATCTCCAAAATAATTCGTCAAACATAATACAGTTAAATAATTTATAAATTTCATATAATAAATTATAATATATTTTATTATCATTAAATTTCACTACTAAATTATATATTAACTTACCAACAGATGTGAAATCTCAAATATAGACAAAAAGTTTATAATAAAATCGTTTGTAACGCACCAAAAGAAATAAGAAGACGAAGAATTCACAAAAACAAAAGGATTTTGTAGTAAAATTTTTATGTGGAGCACTAAAGGAAACAAGAAGATGCAAAACATAATTTGACTTTGAAAATGCAGCCTCTTGCTGCATTTTCAGAAGAGTAGAAATCGTCAGAGTCATGTTGACTCTGACTTCAATCACGCAACGATTCATTGCGTTTTCAGAAAAAATTTCATCTTTCCAAATACTTTCTGACACACCCAATTTTTATAAATAAAAAATAATATTAAAAAAAATTCCCCCCTGTGACGCGCGCCGAACCCCGGGAGGCCCCGAAAACCCCGCCTTTAGGGCTTTTGGGGCCTCCCGGGGTTCAGCATGCATCACAGTGGTGACTCCACTAGGGACATAAGAGATTTCGATTCGAAAGTACATTGGTTAAAAATTATAATTGAGTTTTAATTTAAAATTTCATCCATTTTAAATGCAGTTTAATAGAGCGCATATCAATCACATATATAAAAGCGATAAAAAGTAAGATTAAAATAAGGTAGAAATGAAACAAAATAAGCTATAATAAAATTAGGGGTGGAATACAACCCCCAATATAAAATAAATTTAAATCATTCATAAAACGGGGTATTTATTAAAAGTGAGGACATTGGTCCTCGCATGCATAATTAAAGAAAATAATTTTGAAGTGACAATTTATTTGGATGAAAAAATTAGGACATTGGTCCCATTTTATTAGAAAAATTCAATTTATTTATAAAAAATATTTTTGTGTGATTCTTAATTAAACGTGTATAAAATAAATAATTTTATTAATAGTTACATGAGAAATAAATTAAAATAACAAATAAAGGAAAATTGACAAATACAATAAAAATAACCAATCTCCGGATCTCATCTTTCGCTTGCATGGATGCTCAAATAAGGAAAAATAAGGATTAAAGCAAAAAACACAAAATAAATTAATGTTAGTAATCAAATCAAGAAAATACATAAAATAATAAATGGTATATTAGAATAAATAAAATATGCATTGTTGATGACAAATTAATTAAATGACATATTAAAATAAATAGATGATTAACATGCTAATAAATTAACACAAATAATAATAATAATAATAATAATAATAATAATAATAACAACAACAACAACAACAACAACAATAATAATAGAAATGAAGAATAAACAATTAAATAAAGTAAAGTAAAAAGAATATTAAAAATGTTAAATCTATATACAAAATCACATAAAATAAATAAAAAAAACACAATAAATATAAAAATCTATATTATTACTAATCAAATATAAACAAAATAAATAAAAGAAAAATAAAATTAAAAAATTGAGCCTAAAATGTTTACCCTCAGATTTTGGATTTGATGGATGAAAAATATGATTGACTTCCTTGATTCGATTCACAAAATAAAACTAAGAATAACAAAAATTGGAATTTTATTTCAAAAGAAAATTGATTAAAAAAATAGAAGAAAAGAAATTAATTCTCAAGAATAAATAATTGATTTCTTTATCTCAAAAATTATTATTGATAAAAATTGTTAAAAAGAAGCAAAGAAATTTAATTTTCAAGAACAAAAAAATTGATTTCTTTGTCTCAAAAATTATTAATGATAAAAAAAATTCAAATCTCAAGAATAAACAATGATTTTATTTGTCTCAAGAAAAATTTTTGGTTAAAAATTGGATTTTTTAACCTAAAAATTTTATTTAGAGAGAAAAAAGGTTAAGAAAATTGTAGAGAGAATTCTTAGAGAAGAAAAGAAGAAAAAAATGAAATTTTTGATGTAAAATGAACTCTCCCTTCTTTCTTTTCCAAATTTTCTATTTAAATGAGTAAAAATGAAAAAATTAATTAATTAGGGAAGAAAATAGGATTTTTAATGAAATTCCCTTAATTAGGGTGTAAAAAAGAAAGAAAATATTCAAAATCCCGAAATAAGGGTGAAAAAAGTCAAAAAATTGAAGAAAAAAAAGGAAATCGGGTGGAAAAGGGCGTTTTCGGCGGATCAGGGGCAACCGACGGGCGCCGGTCGCGCGTGAGCGACTCGCGCTGGTGCTGCGCCCCCCAGGCACGTGGCCGAAAAATATTTTATTTTATTTATTTTTAAATCTAACTAAAAAACACTAAAATTTTTACACTCTATTTTTCAAAAATAATTTTTAAAATATTTTTATTATTTTTTTTTCTAAAATGCAAATTTGACAAGAAAATCATCACTTTCAACATTTTCGCCCGTGAATAGGCAATTTATCATCATTGGGTAACTCTGATCTAGTATGACTCAGTAACCGGTATCTACATCCCCTTTTAACGGCAATTGAAATATGTATACGTTAGTTTAGTTAATAAAAAATTGCACTTATATTAAAGTATAAAAATTTAATTTTTTAAAAAAAAAAGTATAAAAATTTAATGGATAATTTTTTTTAATGAACTCAATATAAAAATTTTAAAAGTTTAGGTATTTAAAAATGAAATTTGCCTTTCTTTTATAACGGGTCATCTTCACTGGGGGTGAGCATGGACCGGTTAACCGGTCCATGAGCAAAAAAAAAAACAGTCTATTAATATCAGTTTTTTTAAAATATTAACTATTAAGCAGTCCGTTACTATCGGTTAATCAGTCCATTGGTTTCGAATTTTCGGACCGGTTACCAAATATTTTTTGGTTAACCATTATAATTATAAAATGTATTCATAAATAAAATTAAAATGTTCAACCTACTTAAAAATTAAAATTTTTTCACTATAATATAACATTATTGTTATTAAAATAAAAATATTTGGTGGATATAAGCAAATTTATTTTTAAAAATTAATATTTAATAAGTAAATAAATTTTTAATTAGATAAATTGTTATATTTTCTAATAACTAATTAAAAAAACTTAAAAATTTTAAAATAATTAGTATAATTAAAAAAAGTACATGATCATTTTTAATTAAAATAAATTGTTATATAATTTTTCCAATATATTCTGATATTCATTATTGAAAATTTGATAAATAAAGAAATAATAAAAAATAATAAATATAGACATATTAAATAATTAATAAATTAACTAAAAATTCAGTTTTGATTCGGTTAACTGATCACATGAGTCAAAAACCATTAATCAGTCCATTAATATCGATTTTTTCAAAATACTAACCATTAATCAGTCCATTAATATCGATTTTTTCAAAATATTAACCATTAATCAGTTTATTACAATCGGTTAACCAATTTATTAGTTCGGTGTCGATTTTTTTTCGGTTCCTCATCCCTAATCTTCACCAAATCCACCATGAGCTTTGCCCCGCGGGATAAAAAATACCAACTACAGATTGCCACGTGCCTCGGGCCCACATGGAAAATCCAATTCTTCGCTTCGACACCTTCGAAGTTCGATCCTGAAAGTCAGTTGAAAAACCGTAAACGACGTAAACAGAAACATGATGTGCTAATTAATCATGATTATTATCTATTAGTTAATGTTAATTATTATATTAATCAAGAAGTAAAAGAAAAAGCGCGTTCTTCTTGGAAGAAAAGTATTGAATTTGAATCAAACAAGAATCGCTCGATTTCTACTTTTCAACGACTTCCACTTTCTATTAGTATATGTATATCATGCGAATCTTTATGTACATTTCTCTTATTTCTCTCTTTCAGGTTAAGTATCTTACATTTTGCTGTTTGGTAGGCGAGCAAATCGAGGGAAAACGAAGGAATATTTGTTTATTTGTAATTGATTAGTTGATTTTCTCGAGGAAAATGGATTTTCATGACAATTTCTCTTCCAGTTCGCCCCGTTCGCCTCATTCTGCGAAATTCAGAGAATTTAAGCAATCCGTTCGTACTTTCATTTCCAGAGGGTGCGATTGCTTTCTCTTATTCTTGTATATGTCCTTATGAAGCATCCTTTTGCTTTTTGCATTTATTTTAACTGAAAATCGACTTGTAGATTATTTTTGTAAGTTAGGTTTCTAACTTTGACGGAATTTTTTTTTTCCCCTCAATGATGCAGTCAACAGGAACCTGTAGAGAACCGTGTGGAATATGAGAATGCATTAAAGCATTTCTACATTCCAGATTACATTCTTGTACCTGGATCATCAAAGGATGACAGTACTTTTGATATTCCTTCCTGTCCTGTGATTGTTTTCATCAACTCAAAAAGTGGGGGGCAACTAGGAGGCGAACTTCTGCTTACATATCGTGCTCTTCTCAACCCAAACCAGGTGACTCTATTGCAAATAAAGGGATTGTATTATTGCAAAGTGATATAATTGTGATAAGGCAGTTATGGATTGAAGTGAATTGCTTAAGGAGTCTTGTTTTGTAGGTTATTGATTTAAGAGAACAGGCTCCTGATAAGGTCCTCCGTCAAATTTATGCCACTTTGCAAACTCTAAAGAACGATGGTGATGAATTGGCTAATGAAATAGAGAGGCGATTACGGATTATTGTGAGTTAATTAGCTATCTGACCAAATTTAACATTATTTGTTTCTTTATGGTAAATGAATATTGTCTGCTTTGCATCACATTTTCCACCAAGATTTCTTTGTCTCTGATATACTTATTTCATTAGGTTGCAGGTGGAGATGGTACAGCTGGTTGGCTTCTTGGTGTAGTTTGTGATCTCAAACTACCTCAACCACCACCAATTGCTACAGTACCTCTGGGAACTGGAAATAACCTTCCATTTTCATTTGGCTGGGTAAGGTTATGCTGTGCACTGAACTAATGATATATTCTTGAAGATATATTTTCCTTTGCAATATGGAGAACATAAAGTGGCTCTAGTTGGATTGAAAATTCTATTGCATTTTATTAGTATCCTTCTTTTTATCCTTAAAAATTTGGCAAAAAAATAAATCACATTACTTTCAATAGTTCTCTGTCACAAGTTAAGTATAATTACATCTTAGTTCAATTCTCCATAAAATGTAATCATGCAGAATTGACTTTTGAATTTATTTGTATTTGTTTTCTGGAAAGGAGCTAAACATATACGCTAAATCAATCATTTGACAAATAATGGTGTCTGGACATGGAGGCTCAGTTCTGGAATCAGATTAAATTGTGAACTAAAATATTGTATTGTTGGTCTTCTTGATTTTTAGGGAAAGAGAAACCCAGGCACAGACCGTCTATCAGTGGAGTCATTCTTGGAACATGTGAAGGCTGCCAAGGAAATGAAGATTGACAGGTAAGGAAATAGTTGTGTTCTAGTTTTAAACTTTATACATAGATAAATACCTGCAAGACACACAAGTAGAACCAGAGACAGACATAGAAATTGAACTGTGGAAGCGCTAGGTGAAAATAATGGTAATTGCTGTCAAGAGACAAGGATTGGGCAAACCAAATTCTGAAAAACTCACAACTACTTATTTTTCCTCTGATTATTTTGTGAGCTCTTAAATTTATTTGTAGACAATTAATTTCATTTTGGAGAAGTAGTAGGAAACTGGTTTAGTTTGCTTTTCGAGGAAAAAAAAAAACTCGTTCTTTTAAACTTTTCTTGGGTATTTTTTTTGCACATCAATGTCCTATAGTTAATATTTTCTTTCCCTTCATTCCTCTAATTGGCCTTTCTTGCTGTCAGCCTCAAATACCATAGTTTATACTCTTGCTACATGAATCTGATAAGGTGGCCAAAAGTTAATCTACCTTCAAAATTAGTGTGGAATTTGAGTGGCATGTATTTCTTGAAACTTGAAGAAAAAGACAAAAAGAATGAATCTAATGAGTCAGTTATTTTGGTATCTTGTTTAATATAGTGTATTAAATATTATGGTTTCATGTTTCTATTCATTTTTCTGCCTGTGTTAGTCCCATTTCAATTAATTAGATTATGTATATTTTTAAACTAATCTGGTTGAGGTTCAGAATAGCTCAGGAGCAACTCAAGAATATGCAAATTTTCAAATATGGCTTTGAGCCTACTTTTTATTTTCATCTCTGAGGATTCTTATGAAGTTCCATTGTTCCTCATCTAAAAATAAAGTTACATTTATTTGTTCCCCCACATCACCTCACCTCCTAACTCCTAACTCCTAACTCCTAGCCCTTATCTCATATGTGGACTAAAAGTGCATCTTCTTCTTTTTCCTGCAATCAGCTGGCATATTATTATGAGAATGAAATGTCCCAAAGAAGGTTCCTGTGACCCTGTTCCGCCTCTTGAACTACCCCATTCTCTGCATGCATTTCATCGTGTCTCTGAATCTGATTCATTAAATATGGTGAGTTCTTAATTACTTTTTATATTTTTAGTTTTAATTTTTGTGTGTGGATGCTGATGTATACTGTTACATATAATAGAAGTGATACTATTGTAAATGGGGTGTAGGTTAGTTAATATAGCCAGAGAAAGAATTTTGTTATAACAGCCTCTGTATTCTGAGGTAGCTCATGCCTCCTTGGCTGTTAACACAGCTCACAGGTTTTTCTATATATCCTAATTCCCTGGGTGAAGAGAGTAGCAATGAAATATATCAGTTTCTATTCCTCTTTATATTTCTCTATTCTTCTATTCTTCCTTCATCTAAGTCCTAATCAAATAATTCTCTGTATTTGTTAAGGATTCCCTTCTAACATATACATGTTCTGACTTTCAAGATACGTATCTAGTTTTTATAGAAAAGCATCGGAGACTGATTGTAGATAGCTACTGTCCAGCTTATGGTTACTGGCCTACGTGAAAATTGAAATATTAGTACTTATAGTGGAATATGTGCCATTTTAACCTCCAAATCACACTTGGTGAAGGGACTGAAGTAGATAGTTATACTGTCAATCTGAGAACTCATATAATCCATTTACCATTTGCTAGCTTTTAGTTTGTGCTTCCCATTAGGAATTGTATTATATGGATTGATTCACCTTGTATTTGCTTCACATGATATGAGGTGTTCTGCTGTTGGTTGGTTTCCCTTTTGATGTTTGCTTTGCTCGAGACACTGATTTCTCATTTGAAACTTTCTTTTGGCTACTGTCAGGAAGGTTACCACACATTTCGTGGAGGGTTTTGGAACTACTTCAGCATTGGTAAGAATGTTAAGCATGTGTGGTGATTTTTTCATCTGCAAGTGTATACCAAAAATAACATCAAGATAACAGTAAATTAAACAATAGAAAATAAACTGGGATTTTTTTTTCATAGTACCTATAATTTTATTTAATTTTGACATGTCATTCTAGATTATCTGATACATGACTAGAATTGCTCCAGTTATTACTTTAACCAGCTTTACATTAATAGATTGGATTTGGTAATTCAACTTATTTAAAAAACTGTAGGCATCAATGAAATGATTATTGGGTGTTGTTATTTTAGCTATGTACTTGGTTCAATGATGGTGTTAAAATAGCTAATATCCCAATCAAAACCTTATGTTTGATTAAGAAGTTTGATCAAAATGATGTGTTTTATGTTGTACAGGAATGGATGCTCAAGTATCATATGCCTTTCACTCTGAGAGGAAGTTACACCCAGAAAAATTTAAAAACCAATTAGCTAATCAGGTACCATATCAAACATGATGCATTGTTCAGCAGGCATGGTTTTATGTTAGTTTCCTTTGTTATACTTGTGCTCATTGCTGGCTTCCAGTAAAAGTTAGATTTTGTATAGTCATGAACCTACAATATTCTTGGTTTCTCAATTTTTTTAATTTTAAATTTGAAACATGTGAAATAACATGTTCTTATTATTTCCTAATTAATTTTCTTTACAAAGAACATATATATATATATATATATACACACACACACATACATTAGCATTTAATGCCTAAACAACTAACCTATTTAATTACAACTACTTACAGCTGTAATAACTACTACCAGTCAACAGCAGCAGCCTAACAATAGATACTTATTTAATGAGTATCTGTAACACTCCCCCTCAAGTTAGAGCATAGATGTTAATCATGCCCAGTTTGTTACAAAGGTACTCAACCCGAGTCCCGTTTAAGGCCTTCGTAAACATGTCTCTTAATTGCTCGCCAGTCTTTACATAGCTGGTGGAGATTACATTCTTTTAAATTTTCTCACGAATAAAGTGACAATCAACTTCAATATGCTTAGTACTTTCATGGTACACCGGATTAGAGGCAATGTGTAGTGTAACTTGGTTGTCACACCACAGTGTTGCTGGTGAGGAAGCCTTTAATCCAATTTCTTCTAACAAATGACAAATCCATATAACCTCACAAGTAGATTGAGCCATGGCTCTATACTCTGATTCTGCACTGGATCGAGAAATAACATTCTGCTTCTTGCTTTTCCAAGACACAAGATTTCCACCGATGAAAACACAATAGCCAGTAGTAGATTTTCTATCAACTTTTGATCCCGCCCAGTCGGCATCGACAAAACAATAAATACAAGCGTGTTCATGATTTCTATATAATAAGCCCAATCCTGGAGCCCCTTTAAATAGCACAAAATTTGTTCCAAAGCTACCCAATGTTTCACTATGGGCTCATACATGAACTGGCTTACAATGCTAACAGAGTAGGCAATGTCTGGTCGGGTTACTGTGAGGTAATTCAGTTTTCCAACCAATCTTCTATATTTCTCTGAATCATCAAAGAGATCACTATCATCTTTAGTAAGATGAACATTAGGAGTCATAGGATCATTGCAAGGCTTAGCTCGTCTTTCCCGTTTCTGCAAGTAGATCAAGAACATACTTTCTCTGGGATAGAAATATTCCATTTTTACATCTAGAAACTTCTATCCCTAAGAAATACTTTAGCTGACCCAGATCTTTTGTATGGAACTTAGTCTGCAAAAAGGTCTTGAGAGCAGTGATTCCTGTGTAATCATCTCATGTGATGACAATATCATCAACATAAACAATAAGTAGGATCACCCCGGTGGTGGATTGTTTGAAAGACAGAATCATCACCCCTGCTCTTCTATAACCCAAACTCTTGAACTACCTCACTAAACTTGCCAAACCAAGCTCGAGAACTCTGCTTCAAACCATACAAAGATTTTTTTAGATGGCATACCTTTCCATACTTTCCCTGAGCAACAAAACCTGGTGGTTGCTCCATATGCACCTCCTCCAAGAGATCACTATGCAGAAAGGCATTTGTAATGTCAAGCTGATGTAAAGGCCAGTGTTTTGAAGCAGCTAAGGAAATGAACAAACGCACAGAGGTAAGCTTAGCCACTGGAGAAAAAGTATCTGAATAATCAACACCATAGGTTTGAGCAAACCCCTTTGCGTTCATGAAAAACTGAGTTGTGAGCAATCTGGATGGCGCTTTGATTGTCACAATACATAGGAATGGGCTGAGAATAACATACACCCATATCTGCAAGCAACCATCTCAACCAAACAATTTCTTTGGTAGTAGATGACATAGTGCGGTACTCTGCTTCAGTAGAAGATTGGGAGACAACAGTTTGTTTCTTACTTTTCCAAGAAATGAGAGAATCACCCAAAAAGATACAAAAACCAGTAACAAACTTGCAATCTGTGGGATCACGACCATAATCAGCATCAAAGTATGCACGCAGCTCTAAGGAAGAGGTGGAAGGAAACAAAAGGCTTTGAAAAATAGTACCCCGAAGATACCTCAAAATGCGAAGAACAGCTGCCCAGTGAACAGTAGTAGGAGAGGCAACAAATTGACTAACAATGTGAACAGTATATGCAATGTTGGGGTGAGTGATAGTGAGGTAAACCAAACTGCCAACAATAGTGCGATACAAAGTAGGATCCTCCAAGGGAGTGCCATCAGAAGGAGAATACTGAACATTGAGCTCGGAAGGAGTGGCAACTATTTTCGTATCTGTAAGATGAGCACGCTCAATGATGTTAGTAGTGTATTTTGACTGAGAAAGGAGATAACCTTTTGGAGAGAAGGCAACTTCAATACCCAGAAAATACCGTAGAGGACCTAAATCCTTCATCTCAAACTGAGAAGCTAATTCAGACTTTAACACTGCAATTCCATTGAAATCATCACCAGTAATTATCATATCATCAACATATAGGGAAAGGAGAATACAACTTGCATCAGTACACTTAACAAATAGAGCTGAATCATGATCACTAGAGAGAAACCCAAGAGAAGCAATAACATTGGAAAACTTCTCAAACCATGCTTAAGGAGCCTGTTTGAGACTGTAAAGAGCTTTCTTAAGCTTGCAAACTTCTCCAGGATTATGAGGAACACTAGGAGGAGGAACCATGTATACCTCTTCATGTAAGTCACCATTCAAGAAAGCATTTTTAACATCCATCTGAGATATATTCCACTGATGAACAGATGCAACTGCTATAAGAGTACGAACTGTAGTCATTTTTGCAACAAGAGCAAAAGTTTCCTCAAAATCCATAACATACTGCTGAGAAAATTCCTTAGCCACCAATCTAGCCTTGTAGCGTTCAATAGATCCATCAGACTTTGTTTTGATTTTATAGACCCAACGAGAACCAATTTTACGTTTATCAGAAGGTAAAGGTACCAAGTCCCAAGTATCTGTCTTTTGCAAAGCTGAAAGTTCCTCATGCATAGCATGCTGCCAAAGGCGGTCAGTAACTGCCTCTTTATAGGACAAAGGCTCAGAGAGACAATGAATAGAAGCTGAAAATGAAGTGAAAGGAGTAGAATAAGACGAATAAACAAAATGCGGTAGTTTAGTAGACTTACGAGTGCGCTGAGTATAACGAGGAGGATCCACAATATCAGGAGGATCATGAACAACAGTAGGTGGAGGTGTATCAGAAATGTTAGGCTGCGAAGTATCGGTATCATTAACTCGAGACGTACGAGAATAATGAAGTGGAAAAGGGACTATAGGAGCAGTAGAAGATTCAGACTTTACAATTTGAGGAACTTGAGGAGAGGGGGTACTTGTATGCTTAGAGAAAGGATCAATGTGAATAAGATCTGATTTGGTCAAGTTGTGAGTAGTGCCAGGATTAGAAAAGAAAGGTATATGCTCAATAAAAACATGACGAGATACATATAATTTTTGAGAAAAAGGATCAAAACAACAGTATCCTTTTTTACCTTCACCATAACCAAGAAAAATATAAAGTGCAGAGCGTGACGATAGTTTTGTATGCTCTACACTAGGACGAAGAAAAAAGCAAGTAGAACCAAAGACTCTCAAAGAAGAATAATCAGGAATATGTCCATAAAGTTTTTCAAAAGGAGACAAACCTAAAGTGATAGAAGACAAAATCTTATTAATTAGGTTGACCACAGTAAGAACTGCCTGCCCCCAAAATTGACTAGGAATAGAAGATGACAGCAAAAGAGAACGAGCGGTTTCAACAATGTGCCTATGCTTTCTTTTAGCAACACCATTTTGTTTAGGAGTATCTGTACAAGAAGTTTGATACACAGTTTCATCTAAAGCAAGCAAATCACATAATTTATTTGAAGTATATTCACCACCCTAATCACATCTAAAACATTTAATAACAGCAGCATGCTGAGTTTTTTACATGAGCTTGAAAATGATTGTAAATGTCAAAGTAATAAGAACGATGTTTCATAAGAAAAACCCAACAAAAAAGAATGTGATCATCAACAAAAGAAACATAATATCGAGACTTTCCTTTTTTAGCAACAGGAGAGGGTCCCCACACATCGGAATGAACTAAGTCAAAAGGTGTAACAGAACAAGAGATACTTTTATTGAAAGGTAAAGCTGAAAATTTTGCAAGTTTACAGCCACTACAATCAGAAATATCATGAGCTTGCAAATTTCCTAAGGTTCCCGTAGAAGCTAAGAATCTTAAACGGGAAGCTGAAACATGACCAAGGCGTGAGTGCCACAAATAAAAACTAGACAATGAAGGAGACAAATGAAAAGAAGACAAATCAACTCTAGGAGCTGAATGTCAAAGTAATAAGAACGGTGTTTCATAAGAAAAACCCAACAAAAAAGAATGTGATCATCAACAAAAGAAACATAATATCGAGACCTTCTTTTTTTAGCAACAGGAGAGGGTCCCCACACATCGGAATGAACTAAGTCAAAAGGTGCAACAGAACAAGAGATACTTTTATTGAAAGGTAAAGCAGAAAATTTTGCAAGTTTACAGCCACTACAATCAGAAATATCGTGAGCTTGCAAATTTCCTAAGGTTCCCGTAGAAGCTAAGAATCTTAAACGGGAAGCTGAAACATGACCAAGGCGTGAGTGCCACAAATAAAAACTAGACAATGAAGGAAACAAACGAAAAGAAGACAAATCAACTCTAGGAGCTGAATGTCAAAGTAATAAGAATGATGTTTCATAAGAAAAACCCAACAAAAATGAATGTGATCATCAACAAAAGAAACATAATATCGAGACCTTCCTTTTTTAGCAACAGGAGAGGGTCCTCACACATCGGAATGAACTAAGTCAAAAGGTGCAACAGAACAAGAGATACTTTTATTGAAAGGTAAAGCAGAAAATTTTGCAAGTTTACAGCCACTACAATCAGAAATATCGTGAGCTTGCAAATTTCCTAAGGTTCCCGTAGAAGCTAAGAATTTTAAACGGGAAGCTGAAACATGACCAAGGCGTGAGTGCCACAAATAAAAACTAGACAATGAAGGATACAAATGAAAAGAAGACAAATCAACTCTAGGAGCTGAATGTCAAAGTAATAAGAATGATGTTTCATAAGAAAAACCCAACAAAAATGAATGTGATCATCAACAAAAGAAACATAATATCGAGACCTTCCTTTTTTAGCAACAGGAGAGGGTCCTCACACATCGGAATGAACTAAGTCAAAAGGTGCAACAGAACAAGAGATACTTTTATTGAAAGGTAAAGCAGAAAATTTTGCAAGTTTACAGCCACTACAATCAAAAATATCATGAGCTTGCAAATTTCCTAAGGTTCCCGTAGAAGCTAAGAATTTTAAACGGGAAGCTGAAACATGACCAAGGCGTGAGTGCCACAAATAAAAACTAGACAATGAAGGAGACAAACGAAAAGAAAACAAATCAACTCTAGGAGCTGCAAATACTGGTAATTTCAGCTCATCCAAAACATATAAATCCCCCCGCCTACAATTGGTCCCAATCGGTTTCTGAGATTGTGGATCTTGCACATGACAAAAAGTAGAAGAAAAAGACACTAAGTAACCAGAATCACACAATTGGCCAATAGATACAAGGTTTAGTGAAAGCTTAGGAATATGTTAAACATTAGGAAGCGATAAATGACGATTGACAAAAGAACCAACACCTGCTAATGGCATGGGAGTACCATCAGCAGTCATGACAGGCATAGATGATGCAGAACACAAAGAAACAAAAGCTTTCGAATGTGGAGACATATGGTGTGAAACTCCAGAATCTAAAATCCATGTAGAGGGGGTCATACCTAAAGTGCTAGTGGAGGGCTGACCTACTAAAGAAGAGGTAGACATGGCATGTGGTTGCATGGTAAGAAACTTCTGAAACTGTTCTGAGAGGGCAACAAGTGCAGGGTTGGAGGATGAGGCCCCAAAATCATACGAGTCAGATGGAGGTATAGTAGTAGCATTATTAAACTGTGGACGGTATGGTCGAGATTGTGATTGATTGCCAAAATGCGGTTGATTACCATAATGAGGCGATTCATTACTAAATTGCTGCTGGTTACCATGATGAGGAGGAGGTCTAGATTGGTGTCTTTGTTGCTGAGGTGCACAATTCAATAGCTTAGGACACTGAGCCTTTCAATGACTCTTTTGTTTGCAAAAACTACATTCATCAACCCCAACCTTTGTACGAGGTTTAGTCTCTTGGTGAGTAAAAGGTCTAGGGGGAACTGCCAAAACAGAAGGACTGCGCGTTGGAAGAATGCCTTTTCCTGCTTGAGAGTTAAGACGAATCTCATCTGCCAACAACTCACTTACTACTGAATCAACCGAAGGAAGTGGAGTGCAATGCAAAATAGAGCCACGGAGTCCTTCAAGGTCATCACGAAGAGCCATTAAGAATTGAACCAATCGCTGTTCCTACCTACGAGCAATATAGGGTGCAAAAACTCGTAGCTCTGCACATTCGGTAAGAGCCAATTGATTCCAAAGATCTGTCATAATTGAATAGAACTCTTGAATACTCATATTTTTCTGTTCAAGAGGTCTAATATCTGATTCCAACTGATATTGTTTTGCAAAATTAGACTGTGTATACAGTCTTGCAAGATAGTCCCACACTTCATTCGCTGTCTCATACTTGGCTAATTGGGTATCTATTGAGTGCTCTACAGAATTGTTTATCCAAGTGATAATTTTCAAATTATCCACTTCCCAATTTTTTAACAGAGTTGCATAATCAGTCTTATCCCTTGTGGGTTTAGCCACAGTTCTAGAAACATAACCCCACATCTTTTTGCCTTTCAGAAAATTTTTCATTACATAGTTCTAATACGAATAATTCTTTTCATCTAACCTCACGCTAATGGATTGAAGGGAATCATCTCTATTCCTAGCCATTGCAGAAACAAAACAAACCTCCAAAACAAAACAAACCTCCAAAAGTTAACTCAAACAAAAATCTCCAAATTTCACAATCTGATGAAACTCTAAAATCCCAAATTTTACAATCTGACAAATTGCATAATGAACACAAATATCATAAACCAGTTGTTGCAATCGGTACTCTAACCTTGCTAAGACCGACCCAGCTGCCGAAACTCAACTCCATAAACCATGCTCTGATACCATGATGATTGTTCAAATATTAACAATCCATATAACTCAAGAAAAAGAGAACAAATGACGAAAAAAAGGGGTTAGAGTATATTGCAAAAGAGAGCAAAAAACATTCAACCACAACAGAACAATCAACAGGTCTATATAAAAGGCAAAACAGAATAAAATAACATTAAAAAAGGAAAACACAAAAATATCCTTATAATAATAACTCTAACATGCTCCTACAATTAGTAATTGGGTAACTTTGGAACATATTTTGTGTTATTTGAAAGGAGCTCCTGGACATGGTATACTTTACAAGAATCATGGACGCACTAGTATTGAATATTTCTCAAAAGCAGATTTGGTAGGGGCCAAAATTGGTAGAAGATCCACTATGGTTACTGTGAAGTAATGCAGATCCACTTGGAGGAAATCCAATCTCTTAGAAAAGTAAGAAGCAAAATGTAGTATTCCAATCAAGTGCAAAATCAAAATATAGAGCTACGGCACAATTTGTGTGTGAAGTAATGTAAATATATCAACTTTGACTGAAGTTCGTCATAAAACTTTATTACTAGAAAAATTGTGGAGTGACAATCAAGCTGCTCTTTATATTGCATCTAATCTTGTGTTTTATGAGCGCACTAAACATATTGCGATTGATTGCCATTTTTTTCGTGAGAAAATCCAACAAAAGTTAATATCTATAGGATATGTCAAGACTGGAGATCAACTGGGAGATATTTTCACAAAGGCTCTTAATGGGACTCGGGTTAATTATATCTGTAATAAGATGAGCATAATTAACATCTATGCTTCAACTTGAGGGAGAGTATTACTACTATAAATACCTATATAGTGACTTAGAAGATATTAGCTACATTCTAGGACTTGCTTTTCATTCCGTGAATTACAAATATATACATATTACAAATGACAAAAGACTTTAATGGATTGTGTGGAAAAACACAGAGAATTGAATTGTATTCAATTAATTAAAACCTTAGATTACATTACACATTTATACAATACTTAATTCCTTAATTAGCTCCTTAATTTGCTCTACCTACTACTGACTTTTACAACTACCTACTACCTACTTACTAACACTCCCCCTCAAGCTGGAGCATAGATATTAATTATGCCCAGCTTGTTACACAGATATTCCACCCGAGTCCCATTCAAAGCTTTTGTGAATAAATCACCTAATTGCTCTCTTGTACAACTCTGGATCATCAAAGAGGTCCCCATCATCTTTTGTAAGACGTGCATTAGCATCCATCGGCATGCTGTATGGCTTGGTTCCTATCTTTCCAGTTTCCTTAAGTAGATCCAGAACATACTTCCTTTGAGATAAGAAAATTCCTTTCTTGCTTCTCATCACTTCTATTCCCAAGAAATATTTCAGTTCGCCCAAGTCTTTTGTATAAAACTTGGCATGTAGAAATGACTTAAGAGATGCAATACCTGTATTGTCGTCTCCAGTAATAATAATATCATCAACATAAACAATAAGAAGGATGATACCTGTTGATGATTGTCTGTAGAAGACTGAGTGATCACACTTGCTTTTATTCAGTCCAAATTCTTGAACTGCCATACTAAACTTGCCAAACCAAGCACGGGGACTTTGCTTCAAACCATATAAAGATTTCTTCAAAAAACACACTTTCCCATACTCCCCCTGAGCAACAAACCCAGGTGGTTGCTCCATATACACTTCTTCCTGAAGGTCTCCATGAAGAAAAGCATTCTTAATGTCCAACTGATATAAGGGCCAGTGCTGCGAAGCAGCTATAGAGATAAACATTCTAACAGAAGTAAATTTAGCCACTGGAGAGAAGGTTTCTGAATAATCCACCCCATATGTTTGAGCATATCCTTTTGCAACAAGCCTGGCTTTAAGTCTAGCTACAGAACCATCTGAATTAACTTTAACGGCAAAAACCCATTTGCATCCCACAACCTTCTTCCCTTTAGGTAGATCAACCAAATCCCAAGTGTGATTTCCATCCAGAGCATTTAGTTCCTCTATCATTGCATTACGCCAACCGGGGTGAGACAATGCTTCTTTAACAGTTCGAGAAATAGAGATCGAGTCAAAAGAAGCAATAAAAGAACATGTAGATTGAGATAAATTATTATAAGAGACAAAGTTGCTAATAGGGTAAGCGCACTCGCGTTTGCCTTTCCGTAAGGCAATGGGAATATCAAGATCACTTAAGACTGGATCTGATGATGAATCCGATTCAGGCATTGTACTAAAGGTTCCATGTTTCCGAGAATAGACCTGTACAATAGGTGGCTTTGCTGGAGCCAGATCGGAGGCAGGTGGAGCTGAATCATCTGAAATAGGAACAAGATCATTTGGAGTAGGGGGAACAGAATCACTTGGCATAATAGGAACGGGATCATTTGATGGCTGTGTAGTAACACTGTAGACTAACCAATGATCATCCTCCCCCTGGCTTGTAGTATCAGAAGCTGGAAAGAATGGTTTATGTTCCCAGAAAGTAACATTAATAGACACAAGATACCTGTTAAGTTCTGGGCAATAGCATCTGTACCCCTTTTGCAAACGAGAATACCCCAAGAAGACGCACTTCAGTGACTTTGGATCCAATTTAGTGATATGAGGCCGTACATCACGAACAAAACAAGTGCTCCCAAATATTCGTGATTCTATAGGAAACAACGGTTTAGATGGAAAAAGGACAGAGTAGGGAGTCTCACCAGCAAGCATTGACGAGGGCATGCGATTAATCAGGAAACAAGCAGTAGACACCGCATGGGCCCAGAATTGTTTAGGAACTTTCGTCTGAAATAAAAGGGCCTGTGTTGTCTCCAGCAAATGTCTGTTTTTCCTCTCAGCGACTCCATTTTGGGACGGTGTATCTATACATGATGATTGATGAAGTATACCATTCTGAGTCATGTATGTCTGAAAAGTATCTGAAAAATATTCTTTTGCATTATCACTTCTCAAAATGCGAACAGAAGCATTAAATTGAGTTTTGACTTCAGCACAAAAAGCACAAAAATGAGTGAATAATTCAGACCGACTTTTCATAAAATATGTCCGAGTCAGACGGGAGTAATCATCCACAAATGTTACAAAATACCTGAACCCAGGTTTGGCTGTCATAGAACATGGTCCCCAAATATCTGAATGAACCAATTCAAATGCAGAGTCAGCTCGTTTATTAATCCGAGGACTTAAAGAGCCACGGTGGTGCTTGGCATACTGACATGATTCACAATCAAGAGAAGAAATATCAGAAAATTGAGGACAAAGCTTCTTCAGAGTTGGCAAATAAGGATGTCCCAACTGACAGTGTGCTTCAAAAGGGGACAAAACACTAGAACAAGCAATTGGCCTTGGTATCTTTCTATCAAGAATATAAAGACCTCCTGAGACGTAACCTTCACCAATGATTTGTTTCGTTACAAGATCTTGAAAGACACAATGATCAGGGAAGAAGGAAATACAACAATTAACATCACGTGTAAGTTTACTTACAGAAACCAAGTTAAAAGCAAGCTTTGGTATATGTAGAACTGAACCCATAGAAATTGACGAGGTTAAGTTAACCGTACCAAAACCGTTTACATGAGAGAGTGATCCATCTGCCATTGTAACTGTAGAAGAAGATGCATGAAACTGACAAGTAGAAAATACATTTCGATTGCCTGTCATATGATCTGTAGCACCAGAATCAATTACCCACTGAGATGAGGAAGAAAAAAAACATGTATTTGGATTCTTTACCCCAGTAGTTGTTGTGGAAGAAATTTTCAAAGAATTCCGATACTGAATAAATTTTGCATACTCAGTAGCAGAAATCATAACATACTTTTCAGATGTACTGATCGTAGCAATATTTGCTAATTTGGATTTTTGGTTATGTAATTTTCTACAAAACCTTTTTATATGACCAGGTTTATTGCAATAATAGCAGATCGTATTTTTGTTCCAACTCATATTGAATGATACCGAGTGAAAAAGAATATCACCTCAAATAATACACAACCACTATTGGCAACCATCCGCCGGCAAAATAATTTTTTTCTTAGACAACAAATCCAACCAAGTAGCCACTTAATATTTTTAATTATTAAAACAGCCACCAAGCCTCAATTGTAACAGCCCCTCAAATCAAATTAAAAGATCAATAGCAACATAGACAAACTTAAGTTTCAGCCGAGAACCACACCTCCACATAAACTGTAATACTTCAAATGCCAAAACACCCAAATATATTATCCTTAAATAATATGCACAGCAAAAGACAGGTAAGGGACAGAACCTCTGTGAAGAGAACAAATCCAACCGAGAGTGACAAACTCAAGTAGACACCGGACGACTACCGGAGTACACAATGTATGACCGGAAATGGTGAGTTGAAGCCAGAGAAAATCACAACCAGCAAAGATTCCGTCACAGGGAGAAGCAGGAACCAGATGAGAAACCAATCTGAGGAACAGACCCTTAGAAGAGACCAGATGAAGAAACTGACACCAGGATCTGGTCGGAGACACCCCGGCGACGCCGGAGTTGAAATCGGAGGACGCCGGACGCTCTCCCACGCGCCGGCGCGTGAGGAATAGCGGTGAGATCGGAGCGGCGCGTGAGGCTCACTCGCGGCTCCGATGGTCGCCGGAAGAAGGTGGAATGGCCGGTCTGATGGAGGCGCTCCTCCCTGTGGTGGCGGTGAGACAAACAGACAGTCACAAGCTGGTGACCCAAACTCCTTCACGTTACTGACCAACGGGATGCCGCAAACAGTGACCAAACCCAGAAATAAACAAGGGAAATGCAACCCTCAGACAAACAAAATCCAGAAAAGAGCTCAAGGCTCTGATACCATGTGGAAAAACACAGAGAATTGAATTGTATTCAATTAATTAAAACCTTAGATTACATTACACATTTATACAATACTTAATTCCTTAATTAGCTCCTTAATTTGCTCTACCTACTACTGACTTTTACCGCTACCTACTACCTACTTACTAACAGATTGAATGATCTATAACCTTCCTGACATAATCAATAAATGTGTATAACAAGTTACGTTTCTTACACTAGTATTCCTTTACACACATTATCATTTTGATTTTACATCACCAGAATAATCTATCTCAATTTTAACACTTATGGTGCACATGATATCTGTCCTTGTCTAAATTCCATATCAAAATCATGTTACTCATTACTGTTCTTTTGTCTTCTTGGTGGACTAGAGTACATATTTAAAGCTTGGATGTACTCAAGGATGGTTTATGGCCTCTCTTTTTCATCCCTCTTCACGGTTAGTTTCTTTTTATGTGGTTGATTTATTATGAGCAAGTGCAGATATAGCTTTTTGTTTCATTGCTATTCAATGTACTGTTGTTAGTTTCTAGAAAGTAATTTGTGATCAAGATCTTGGTTGTAACAATTTCAAGATCTCTTGATAATTCAATAAGTATGAAATTGATTTATACTCTTGATTGAGTGAGTAATTGTTCTCAAAAGAAAATTTGTTCATCCTTCTCAGTTTTCCTTCTGCTGCTGGATTCTTACTGTTAATTCAATAAATGATTTGATGTACCAGCTACTATTGGCTATTGTATAATCTCTGATCTCCAGAGTCTGCCTGGCTGTGATTGTATAGCATCCAAAATCTCAACTAGTGGGTGATTTGCTAAGATTGTGATTGAAACTGGAATCATTAGACTGATTCATTGGTTGCTTATCTACTGTTTATATAAAAGAGTAAAATAACAAACTTTTTCTGACTAAACAAGTTCACAAGCAAAGCATGCTTTGACTAACAAAATAACAGCTCAAATAAGACAGAGGAAAATAAGTAACACGACATCTAACTTCAATAATTATATAAATGACAGTATGATATATTAATTCTCCTCTTCTTCGGAACTGCCTGCTATCTCCTCTGCTGATTTGTGCATCAGCCACTTCTTCGCCCTAAGTTGGTTCTGACAGCAACAGAAATATGTGTCAACTTGATTTGCCAATTTATGCACTGGAAAGATTTGCAGCATGGTGTTACTGGCTTCATCCTTAGGTATTAGTAAACTGAAGGCAACTAAACAGCTAAACATTTAAGCTAATAGGAGCAATGTACCATTTCATTAAGGTGGAGTTTTCAGACCAGAACTTTAGATCTTCTGGCAATATCAGATGATCCACTATCCTTTGCTTGACTAATTGGCACCCTGGAGGCATTTTAACAAGCTAAGGCGATGAGCTAATCTGAACTTTGTAAATTCCCATTGTATATGTGATTTTTTTAGATGTAGAACTGCAGATCTGATGGTAATTTAGAGTTATTTATAATCAGGCAGAGTAGTATGTTATCAATCATGATCAAGCATATGAATTGCTATTCCAATTTCTGAAGTTACAAAATGTTATATTTTTGTCATTTCAAAGAATTGGATGCTTCCTTTTTATATCATTGGTCTTTTGCTTTTAAATCTTGAGACCTACTGAGTCAAGTGTTCAGATTTGTTTTTGCCTTATGAGAATTACTTGTGACAATGCAGGAACATAGCACAGCTGACAAGGGTTAAAATCATGAAAAGCAAAGGTCAATGGGAGGACCTTACTATACCTAGCAGGTAATGTATGATATTCTTTAAACATTGCCAAGTCTTCACACTCCTTATTAAAGAGAAGTTCAGAGTTACGCCAATGGGATGGATTTTGTATGTTACATGGGGGACTGAAGTGCTGCTTATTCTATTTTGGCGAACCTAATAAAATGCAACCTCAAGATTTGAAGTACAAGCAGAAGCCTTACTGTACAAGGATTAAAAATAAGGATTATCAAAATTTAAAATAAATGTGTTTTTTCCTTGATGTGATTCTCTCTCATCATACTCAATAAATAACATGTATAAATCAATCCATGTCTACCCAAAATTGAAGCCTCATGTCACTGATTCTCTTATTTGGTTACAGTATCAGGTCTATTGTTTGCCTCAACTTGCCCAGCTTTTCTGGAGGACTTAATCCTTGGGGAAAACCCAATGGGAAGAAATTGCGGGATGTTAGTTCTCTCTCTGTTACTATTTCCTAATTAGAGCATTTCAACAATACAAATTCTAACAAATGCTGGAAAAAATCTTCTTTACAGGGCAACTTCACATCTCCATTTGTCGATGATGGTCTTATTGAAGTTGTTGGTTTTAGAAATGCTTGGCATGGCCTTGTTCTGCTTGCTCCAAGTGGTCACGGGACTCGTCTTGCACAGGTATGAAACAATTCAGTTTACTTGAAAAACAAAATATATGAAAGCTCCGGCCCCTTGATGCTTTCTTTTCCCTTTTCAGTTAACTCTTAGTAGGGTTAAGATTGAAGGCACAAAATCTCTTTAGTACAAAATAGTACTGAAAGATATATCTGCTAGAAGTTCTATATCATGAATAACTTAAAATTCAATTTTTAACATTAACAAACTCTTTTTATTCGTTCTACTTACGAGAAGCTAAATCTTTGTCATGGTCTATTTACGTATAGGCACATAGAATTCGCTTTGAGTTCCATAAGGGTGCAGCTGAACACACATTCATGAGGATAGATGGAGAGCCATGGAAACAACCACTTCCAGTTGATGATGATACTGTCGTTGTGGAAATTTCTAATCATAGTCAAGTGACCATGCTTGCTACCTCATCATGCCGATCGAAAAGTGTATACGATCCTGCTTCACCCCCTAATTACGACAATGAAGACAACAGTGATGAAGAAGACGAATCTGCTGAAGATTGGGAGGAAAGAAGGAAGTTTGGAGCCGCTGATACCTTCAAATTTCCAGATGGTTTTGATATATCTCAACTTAGTTAAGCCAGCAACATATTATTCTGTATTCTTTTTGCATACCATGTCCATATTTTTCCTCTGCTGATTGTTAGATTTTGGCTGCATCTTAGGTTAGGATATAGTTGCGTTGGCTATAGTTGCTAGAACCAACATCTTTATACAATGCACAGCTCCAGAAATTGTTCGCTCTAAAAAGAATTGATTGAATCAATCCTGCATCCATCTCCATGTCCACTGGTCCATGCAATACATGTCATATAAAAACTTTATTATGATAACCTGGATGCAATTCTGAGGCTAATATTGTTATGGAATCCTTATAATAATTGGTTAACAACTCTGCTAAACTTACTACCTACATTGGTCATCCAAAAGCAAAATGGCAAGAAGTTTGGGCGGTGAAATATATCTTAATCGGTGACATCACATACGGTCACGGGACTGGGACTTGTTATCAATAACACTAACGTGTCACTGGATTTATTACTAACTATATTAAAATTAAAAAAACAAAAAATATTCATAATGGTAAAATACTTGAACTGGATTTTTTTATTCAATCGAAAGTAATTTTCCTAGAAAAATGAAAATGAGGCACCGGAATTCCACCTCCTTGACAGTAGACACTGGACATAGGGTACAAATTAATCAATTGTTGACACATAACAACTTAAATTAGCATGTAGTCACAGAAAAAGTCATAAGTGGTATACATGTCATCTGATATGTCACAAAAAGACAATTTTGTTTCTTCAAATCCTACATATCAATTTGAGTGATGTAGCGTCTTACTGGACGTTGATATAAGTTGCTACGTGTCAATTTGTATTTTATCTGTACTGCTAGTATAGAGTTTCGACTTTTACTTTTCGTTTTTTCGATTAAATTTATTTTCGCTAAAAATAAATGTAATTTCAGATAATTACCTTTACAAAATTTTCTTCTGTGACTTTAATGTCAATTGGTCACAAATTTAGTCACTGTATGTAAAATAACTCCAAAATCAATAAGATGGATATTATATAAACCATGATATATGTATGAACTTTGAAATTAGCTTTTGTAATTGAAACCCCAAACCGAGAATAATTTATGATGTTTTATTCTTTAAAGATACAAGTATATATAAAATTATAAGAACTATATCTAAGGAGATTAACTTAAGACAGCTAATATACTACAAACTAACTTAAGACAGCTAATATATATGCCATAACACTTCACTTCAAGTTAGAGCATAAATGTTAATCATATATCCATTTTGTTACAAAAATCGTTATTTAAGGCTTTTGTAAAAATATCACCTAATTGCTTTCCTGTCTTTATTTAGTTAGTGAAAATCAAAATTTTTCTCCTTCTCACGAATAAAATGACAATCAACTTCGATATGTTTGGTTCTTTCAGTATATACTAGGCTCAAGTCCATGTAAATGGTAGTTTAATTATCACACCATAGTTTAGCATGAGACAAAGGCGTCAAATCGACTTCAACTAAAAGATGATGTATCCATAAAATTTCACATGTTGATTGTGCCATAGGTACAATATCTGCTTCTTTCTCTTTCACGATACTAGACTTTCACCAATAAATACACAATAGCTTATAGTGTACATTTTATCAATATTGGATCCAACCCAATCAAAATTTACAAAAACTCAATGTGAGTGTGTGCATGATTGCTATACAATATGTTAAGTTCAGAAGATCCTTTCAAGTAGCACAATATTTGTTCTTGAGTCATCTAATATTTGACTATTGGTATATACATAAATTGACAGACAATATTGATTGCAAAGGTAATATTTGGATGAGTCATTGTGAGGTAGTTAAATCTCCCAACTAACCTCTTGTACTTTTCTAGATTATCAGAAAGATCACTAACATCTTTTGCAAGATGTGCATTAAGATCCATCAATGTGCTGCATAGCTTAGCCCCCAGCTTTTCGATTTTCACAAGCAAAAGCAAATCAAGTACATACTTCTTTTCAGACAAGAAAATCACTTTCTTGCTTTTTGTTACTTCTACTCCCAATAAATATTTTAGCTAGTACAAGTCTTTTATGTGAAAGTTGGTATGTAGAAATGACTAAAGATACAAAATCTTTGCACAATCATCTCCAGTAATGACAATATCGTCAACATCAACAACAATAAGAATGATACTAGTTGATTGCATGTAGAAGAATGAGTGTTTACACTTGCTTTTTTCTAGTTCAAATTCTTGAACCACCTTGCTAGACTTGCCAAACCAAGCATGTGGACTCTGCTTCAAACCATATAGAAATTTCTTCAAATAACAAACTTTACCATACTTCCTTTGAGCAACAAACCCAAGTGATTGCTCCATGTATACTTATTCCTGAAGGTTTCCATAAATAAAAGCATTCTTGATGTCCAACTAGTATAAATGTCATTGTTATGAAGCAACTAGGGAAATAAACAATCTAACAGAAGTGAGTTTAGCCACTAGAAAAGGTATTTGAACAATCCACCCTATATGTTTAAGCATATCCTTTAGCCACAAGATTGACTTTAACTCTAGCCATAAAAGCATTTGGATCGATTTTAACTGCAAAAATCCATTTGCATCCCATAACCTTCTTCCATTTTGGCAAATCAACAAAATTCCAAGTGTGATTTTTTTTTTCCAAATAATTTATCCCATTTATCATTGCATCACTCCTGTTGGAGAGAGAGAGAAGGCTTCTTTAGCAGTTCGAGGAATAGAGATAGAGTTTAGATAGGAAATAAAAAAAATGTAAAATGAGATAAATGATCATAAGAGACAAAGTTACCAATAGAATATGCACATTGACATTTAGGCAAATCAACCAAATCCTAAGTATGATTTTCATCCAAGGCATTTATCCCATATATCATTGCATCACATCAATCAAAATGAGACAAGGCTTCTTTAATAGTTCGAGGAACAGAGCTAGAGTCGAGAGAGGCAACATAAAAACATGTAAAATGAGATAAATGATCATAAGAGACCAAGTTACTAATAAGATAGGCATACTGGCATTTATCTTTTCGTAAGGCAAATGAAAGATCAAAATCACCTATGACTAGATCTATTGACGACTGTGATTTAAGAGTTGTATAGTGAAGGTTTGTCTTCTAGAATAGATCTATAAAATAAGTGGCTTTGTTAGAGTAGGAGCAATAGGAACTAAATTATATCTGGAGTAGTAGGAACTGGATAATTTGGAGCAAGAGAAGCTGAATCACCTAGGACAATAGGAACGTGATCATTTGATGACCTTATAGATGAAGTAATAATGTAGATTAACCAGTCATCGTGTAATACCCATATCCTATATCATTACTATAATGAAATGCAACTCTAAATGCAAACATATGAATGTCCACTACAAGAAAATGGAAAAATAGCAACGGAAAAATAGCAACGGAATTATTTCCGTTGCTAAATTAGCAACGGAAATCATTTTCCGTTGCTAAATAGCAACGGAAAATAGATTCCGTTGCTAAAATTGGTTGAATTTTGAAACTTTAGCAACGGAAATATAATTGGTGATATTCCGTTGCTAAAAGTGGAGGGAATTTTTAGCGGCAAAATTTAGCAACGGAATTTAGCAACGGAATAATATTTTCGTTGCTAAAAGTGGAGGGAATTTTTAGCGCCAAAATTTAGCAACGGAATTTAGCAACGGAATACTATTTCCGTTGCTAAATATTATGCCAACACCCAATGGAAAATTTTGGAACAAAAATTAGCAACGGAAAAAATAATTCCGTTGCTAAATTTAGCAACGGAAGTATGGTTTCCGTTGCTAAATTTGGCAACGGAGACGTAAATTCCGTTGCTAATTTAGCAACGGAATTATTCTTCCGTTGCTAATTTAGCAACGGAAAAATTTTCCGTTGCTAAAAATGACCAATACAACTGATCGTTTCTTGGTTGAATTTAGCAACGGGATTCTTTTCCGTTGTTAAATTTAGCAACGGAATTTATATTCCGTTGCTAAATTTAGCAACGGAATTTCTTTCCGTTGCTAAAAATTAGCATCCAACGATTTAGCAACCAAAAGCTCCGTTGCTAATTTCCGTTGCTATTTTTGATTAGCAACGGAAAATAGACATTTTCCGTTGCTATTTTCCGTTGCTAAATTGTAATTTTCTTGTAGTGTACGTGCACATGAGCATTATCTTATATGCAACAAAACTATGCTAGCCACCCTTATGTCCTTGGTTTCCGATTCTATATTAACTTATTCAAATGCAGTTTTATATGATAAAAATTATACTAGTAAACAAAATGATACCACTATGGACATGATTCTTAGTTTTACAAAACATTATTGACATCCTACACTCATGATTTCATAAGTTGCACAGATACATAACTTTTACTTCTAACTAATACATGTTCACTAGCTGTGACTCTTGTTACACGGATGTATAGCTCCAAGCTTTATCTATATTGCCACATTGCTAACCTGTGCAAAGGAATACAAACAAAACCAATCGTGCTATGCAAAAGCTGAGTGGTGCATTTTCTTAATATGAATGACCTCCTACAAAAGTTGTTAGCTCAAAGTAAAGAATAGAAATGAACACCAATAATAAATGTTACACAAGTTATAGCAAGGAGAGAACAGGTCATCAAGCTTCAATACTAGTATGCATTCATTGTTCATGATTTAAAGTTGTGATTAATCTACCTTTTAGATGTTTATAGGCTTTACCACTCATTTCAAGTTCATTTACACATCAAAAGTAAGAGAGAAATTGATTAGGATTAAGAGATTTCCATATTTCATACCTTGTAAGGAGACAATTAGCATTCTAGAAGTTAGGGAGGTCATGGTCGTGACCTCCTTGATGTCACAACCATGAAAGGCCAAACAACCTGAAGCAATTTTGGAAATTTTGGGTGTCACGACCATGAGTTAATATGAGTCACGACCATGAGATAACGTGTGTCACGGCCATGACACTCAATTTTTCTAGAATCACTTCAAAAGTTCACCATCGTGCAACAAACTTTATTCAATCTCCTTCGAGTTGGGTGGACCATGGCTCTTTATATTCTCTTCCACCAAGCCCCACCAGTCCCTTTCGAAGACTTTAACTCTTTAAATGCTTCAAATTTGCAATTTATGATTTATTTTTTTCTAGGCGCCAATTTTTCCGCCACTCGAAACCCTAGCCACTATATTAAGCAGATGAAGTATATGCTGCGGATATTCAAAGGATATGGAGCCCAAAAATAAATAAATAAATTAACATGAATATTTTTTATTGCAGTTGAAAAATATATTTTATTTCCTGTTTGTCCACTTCAACTCTTAATAACCAAATATAGACCAATGGAAAACTCCCAATCATCGCCAGCCAATGAAGAGAATTTAATTTTTATTGGATTTCCTAACATAGCTTAATATATATAAATTAGAAGGTTCATGTGTTTGATTTTTTCAAACTGAACTACGACCGTTGACAGTGTTCTTTTTTTTTTTTTTTGGAAAAAAGTCGTCCTTAGAATAAAAAGATAAGTTGCGCACTAATATATGCTCATCCATATATAGCTAAATTCTCAATTGTAAGAGATTTCATTATTCATATGAATGTTTTGTTTAATTCATCTTTTAACTTTGTATAGTCTCTCTTGTTCATTACCCTTTACAGATTTAGAAGGTTTTCATTTTATAGTTAATTAGGATGGGAGTGAATAAAATGACAACCATAATCCTCGTACTTACGATTGTAGCTTCATTTGAGAATGTGGAATGCTGGAATTGGCTTAGTTGGGGAGCTACAAAAGCTCCTACAAATAAGGCTTGTTTCAACGATTGTTATTAGCCCTGTGCATCGGTCGGTTCGGTTCAATAACCGAACCGAAATAACCGAAAACCAAAATTTTAATATTTGGACGAACCGAACCAATATAATAAAATAACCGAATTTAAACCGAACAGATGTTTTCGGTCGGTTTGGTTAACCGAAAAACCGAAATTTTAAAATTATAATTAAAATAATTCTCTAAAAATTATAAAAAATTACAAATTATAAAATTAAAATTAAAAAATTCAAATTAAAAAATATATATATGTTTAATTTGAGTTAAATCCACTTATATTAAATTAAAAAATACAAAAATATTGTTTATTTTAGTAAAAAATGAAAAAAATATATATATAATCAAAAGTTCGGTCGGTTCGGTTTTTACCTTTCAAAACCGAACCGAATCGAAAAATCGAAATTACATTATTTTGGAAACCGAATCGAATAACCGAACCGAATTAAAAATTTCGGTCGGTTTGGTTCGGTTTAAACCGAAATTTGCTCACCCCTAATTGTTATAAACAATGTATGTCTTTTAGATCAACCACCAACCAACACTGCACCTGTGAGTGCAATCTGAGATGCGACTCCTCAGCCAGACAAGGTTTCGATTTCACAGATGGGATAAAGCATGGGCCGGACAACTCGAGGGATGCTCCAAGCCCAAAACTATCGAACTAATGGTTTGAGTCTAGGTTTGACCCTTTAGGCTGCTGTGGCTTCAACCAGGTTAATTTTATCAACAATAACTGAATTTATGTTATAATAATGACTCATTAAAAAAAAAATTGTTACTTAAAGATAAGTCAATTTTTAAAATATTATAATCAAAGCAATTTTAATCAAAAAATCATTAATTTCGGTACCAAATTACTGACGTGGCTTGAAATATTCCACAAATAGCATGTGGATGTTTTAAACAAACATGACTCATCACATTAGCACTCTGGTGTGAATTCATGATTTTTCAGTTAAAATGATTTCAATTGAAATATTATAGAAGTTCAGGTATTTTTATGAAAAAAAAATTGCTTTTGTGATCAAATCGTTAAAGTATAAATTCAGTAAATATAAATGAAATTAATCTCGTCTCAACCTACTTTTGACCTACATTTATTAAAATTTGGTGAAATTTAAGATCTGGAAATTATACTCATTCCAACCCATAAATATATGCTTGATCATGGATGAAACTAAAATTAGTTAGTTTAGTTTAAAAATAAAATTTTATCCATATTATTATTTCTAATGTACCGTCAATTAATGTATAGTTATTCATTAATGTATATTATATGAACAAAGATCATGTTTAAAGAAGAAGAAAAAATGTAGTTTTTAATTTTTTTTTTATTTGAAAATTTGACTGCGAATAAAAAAAATTTCATTATGGTTTATTGATTTACCTAAATTTAAGATATTATAATAAATAAAAATATAAAATATAAAATATTTAATAAATCTGTCGTTAATTATGAATTTATTACATAAGTGTATATTGGACAATTTATATATTAATTATAATTTAAAAAGGGGAAAATTATATTGTGACACATATTTAATGAAACGGATGAAATATTTTATTTATTTTAATGCATTGTATATAAAATACATAATATGTTTTATACAAGCACATACATAGATTATGTTAAGTTATTTATTAAAACATTTAAGGGCATTTTAATGATATTTATATTTTCATACTAATTATTTTAAACAAATGAATAACAATTACCATATTACTCTTTCTGTACCAATTTAAATTCTTAATCTTACCATTTCATTTTATTCCACTTTAAGTGCCTCTCTAATTTTTTTTTTAAAATTACATATTTACCTTTTTCTGCATCACTATATTTAATAGAATAACAAATTTAATTTTAATCATGTAAAAATTAAATAAAGTACTTAGAATTAAAAAATGGTAATTTTTCAATTGTTAAAGTCTTTTATAAAATAAATATATTCTAATCATTTATTTAATTTTTGTGTTATAATAAGATTTAACAATTAAAGTGGAATGGAGTTAAGGGCCTAGCAAAAAAACTAGTTAACCAAAAAATCAGTCCAAAATCGAATCGGTTTTTCAGCTAAACTGAACCGTCAGTTTTAATTTATGGTTAATGAATTTTAGATTTTTTGATTTTGGTCCACGATTTAAAAAGACTAGCAGTTTTAATTAACCGACCGATTTAACTATTATTTTTGATTTTGGTTCTATTTTTAATTTTTGGCTTCGTGATTTGGCACTGATTAACCATTAATACACGTTTAACCGATTTATATATATATATATATATATATATATATATATATATATATATATATATTTTTTTTTTTTATGTTTTAAAAATTTTTAGTTTTTTTATTTATCTTTAAAACTTACATAAACTAATATTTTAAAGTATATTTAAATTATATTTTTATTTTGTATTTTTTTATAAAATTTATATAATACTTTAAACTATATTTAAATTATATTATTATCTTTATTCATATAGAGTAATATTTATATTGAGTAACCGATTAATTTTTATATTTGTTATTTTTAATTATATATATTGTTATTTATATTTTACTTAATAACATTTAATTACATTTTGTAAATTTTAGAATATATGTTTTAACATTTAATATTATCTAATTTTTTTTTACTTAGAATTAAACATGCTAATTTCTAACAAATATTAAATTTATTTTATAATATTAGCTATTAATTTGTTGAATATGAATTTACCTAGTATATTATGTTTGTTTTGTAATTTTTATTTAGAATTACTCTGTATATTTTAAATTAAATTGAATTAAATTTTATCTAATTTTTTTTATAATTATATGTTATAAATTTTAATGGTTAACCGAAAAATATTGATTAACTAATTGAAAAATCAAAACTATATACTTGTTAACCAAATATAATGAACTGATTAACAATTAATAATTTAAAAAATTAATATTAATTGATAACCAGACTCTTCGAGCAATAGTCCGGTGTATACTTAACCGGACACGAGTCATACGCCGAACTTATGTGACAAGTGTTCGACAGCCGGGCTCACCCAGATAATTGTTATAATAGTTGCTCGGTTAGGTAAACAGCTCGGTACAGTCTTATTAACAGTTCGGTAACAATTTATAGAAAGCCATCATCAACGAATATTTCCCAGATATTGTGCAAATCCTGATCTTACAGTGATGGAAAGTATCAAGAATCACTCAACAAATCTTCACAGATTGGGAATCAAGCGATTAAGGGGATTTTCTCCTATTCAAGATCTTACTTCCTATTTTGGCATAGCTCTATATAAACGAAATCATCAAGTACATTGACCTCTCTCTGAATTCCTTTACAAAAAACCTTATATTGTGAATTTACTGACTTGATCGTCGGAGCCTCCCTTGTCAGAAACCCGACGGTTTTGTGGTATTTTTCAGGTGACTCAATCAAAGAAATGTTTCCGGACATTTGCCCCCAAGTTTCAATACTTAGTCCTTGGCCATTTGCCCAGTGGGGGATCGATATAGTGGGCCCATTCCCTTTAGCAACTGGACAGCGGAAGTTTCTGGTGGTAGCAGTGGACCATTTCACTAAGTGGGTAGAGGCGGAGCCTTTGGCAACCATAACTCCGGCAAATAACATCAAGTTCGTTCAGAAGTTCATCATCACGAGGTTCGGGATCCCACATTCCATCATAACGGACAATGGCAAGCAGTTTGATTGCACAGCCTTCAAGGGATACTGCTCGAAATTAAAGATCCAACTTTGCTTCACAGCAGTCTACCATCCTCAAGCAAATGGCATGACCGAGGTAACTAACCGGACTATTCTTGCAGGTCTGAAGAAACGACTTGACTCAGCAAAAGGTCTCTGGGTGGATGAACTCTATAATGTCTTGTGGGCCTACCGAACATCACCAAGATCAGCAACTGGAGAGACCCCCTTCTCCCTCACATATGGGACAGAGGCGGTCATCCCCTGTAAGATCGGTATGCCAAATATCCGGACCATGAGTTTTGATGCAGCAGCAAATGATTCCAACCTGTTGTGTCAGCTGGATAGGTTGGAGGAACAGAGAGAACATGCTCAGATGCAATCTGCTGCTTACAAGCAAAGGATGTCATCCTACCACAATCGGAAGATAAAGCCGAGGACATTTAGGATCGGGCAGCTCGTCCTCAAAAAGGTCGTTGCTTCACAAACATCTGCCGGAGTGGGCAAGCTGAATCCTAACTGGGAAGGCCCTTACATAGTTCATGAAGTTAAGGGGGGGGGGGGGCATACAGGTTGAAAGATTCCTCCGGGAAAGTACTTCCTCATTCATGGAACGTTTCAAATTTGAAGGTCTATTATCAATAGCTCGGATCTGGGTTCTTACAGCTCTCTTGGCTAATATGCCGAAGAGAAATTTTTCAATTCGTTGTATTTTATTCAGTTCGGCTTTTCGCCATAAAGCCATTATACTTGATAAAACTTCAATAAACGAGGTATATTCATGAACAAACTGCGTTCTATTGTGGTTATCTATATTAGGGTTGCTACGACTCAGCATTTTCGCCATTAAGCAACCGATTCAATACTACCGCCGACAGGCTGTACACTCAATACTACCGCCGACAGGGCGTACACTCAAATACAACCGCCGACAGGGCGCACACTCTCATATTCGACAATAAAGTTCCTCTTTAATGCTCACTCGGTTATGACACCATCGAGCATTTCATGACCTAAGTGTCAAAGTTCATTGAGCTCGGTTATAACTCCCGAGACTTTTTATTTTATTACTTATGGAAGAGCTCGTTCAGCTGAACTATCATAGGAATATCGGTTCATTTAACTCATCAAAAAGCTTATCAGGTTTGCCATTACATTTAAAATATCATTCAAATAGTGCAAAAAGGAAATCTAAAGAGTTCGGCAAATACAAGCAAAAATAAATTTAGATTTCATTAAACCTTGAAAGAAAAGTACAAAGATTATTCATCCGGATACACTTTGTCCAGCCAGGACCAATCCATATCCGGATGACGCTGTTTAACAGCATCAAAAAGCTTTTGACTAAAGGCGAGGCATTTGTCGACGGCCAACTCCACGGACCAATACTCGAGGTCCGTGAACTTTTCCTCGGCATCGGCTTTGCCTTTCTTGACCTCGTCTAATTCAGCTCGGAGATTGGCCAGCTCAGTATCCCTCTCGGCATCCCTCTGTTCGGCTTCGGCTACTTTCTGCTGTATTTCGGAGGCCTCATTCAAGGCTTCGGTAGCCTTAGCCTCTGCTTCCATGGCCCTCTTTTCAGAGTCTTGCAGCTTACTTTCAGCAACATTAGCCCTGAGGCGGTGCCCGGCAACCGACCGTGCCTCTCAGTTGCACATCATGATCAGATTGTTCATTTTCGCGATCACCACACCACTCAATATTGAAGACTGTGTTGAAAACAAAAAGAAGTTAGGGTTTATTGCATTTCCCACCCAATAAATAAAGCACAGCTCGGAAATGCTTACCTGCACTTGATGCCTCTTAAGGGCTTCGCCCAGATCATCAGCTTTCCAGCGCAGCAGAGGGTTGATGCTTCTTAGGACACAGGCCAACTGATGTATGAATTCGCAAAAAACGGGGTTGTCCTCAAAGTAGTTTTTCCCCTCCTCCTTCCATATGTCACATATCTCCGCGGCAAAAGCCCTCATGTCCCTTTTCATTGGACGGGGATTTGATGACCCGGCCGCATCACCGAACTCAAGAGAGCGTGGCCCGGGAGGGGTCTGCAGATCGACTTGAGGAATCATCATTGGAGGCATTCGAGGCAAGGGGTCTTCTCGCACAAAGGCGGAACCGGAGTTTTCGTGTTGGTCGGGATCGGGGATGTTTCGTTCAGGGGCCTCGGGTGGAGTCTTTTGGGCAGACTCGGTAGGGGCTGATCCTTCTGATTTTTTTTGCCTTTTGGCCCTCATCATCTCGAATATGCTCGGTCTCTCGGTACGCTTCATTTCTGTAAAAAACCGAACAATGAGAAAGTATTAGAACAGGGGAACTGATATCAGAATATACCTTTTCATCGAGACCGAGAGGGTATAGTCCGGTCCAATCCGAACATAAGCTGATCTTTAATGTCGAGTTTATCTTGTGCCAGTGCTTTCCATCGGATCAAAGTTTGTTCCTCCTCATCGGTAAGTATTATTGGATCGTCGTTCTTATTGACATACCGACCCCAAGTGGTTAGGAACTTGAATTTCTCGTTGCTCTTCACAATGAAAAAATGGTTTTTCCAATTCTTTAGGGACTCCGGGTTGCCCTTGAAAATCCCATAACCAGCTCCGGTCTGCACATAGTTATGATCCTCGGTAGACACGCGAAGTCCGATCACATATGTAGCTCGGAAGAGCCTAATTGTCAGGTTAATCTCGTTATCCGCTGCCCACATTTGTAAGGCAGATATTGTGCGCCAAGCATTTGGATGAATTTGGCCCATAGTTAACCCATAATAATTCATTAACTCGACCTCGAAGGTAGTTGGAGGGAGGCTCATTCCGGCCTCGAAATCAGCCTCGTACACCACTATCGTCTTTTGACCATTAAAGTTGACATTTGCTCTGAGGTGGGCTCCGGGTGCCCGGATTGTGTAGCTCTTGGGAATCCATAATTTATCTTGGAGTTCTGTCATCTCGTTGCTCCTTATAACCGAGCTGATGCTCCCAACCCTGGGATTCCTCCTAGGCTTCTTTCTCTTTGATGGTTCTGGCTGACTGGTACTAGGAAATTCAGGTATATCTTCATGTTCAAGGTCCTCCTCCACCCTCATTCTCTCCAATGAATTCTCAGAATCACTCATTCTTAAAATGAAAAGGGAAAGAAGGCAAGGTACAAACCTGTAGTTAGGAAGATCTGGGTGAAGCTTTGAGCAATATAAGAGGACTCGAGACAATGGGGAGAAGAGCACGCGTAGAGCAGAAGGAGAATTAATGTGAATAGGAGGCTGCAAACTGAGGAGAAAAAGAAGAGAAACGCAAGAAACAGTGAAGTCTCTAGAGAAAACGAAAGTGAGACTGAGGAGAATGAATGGGTATTTATAAGAGAAGGGAACCACTTAGGTGAGAACAGGTGGCAAGCTTTGATTGGATTGGGTGGTAGCAATAATTGCTTGCACGGCAACCGAAGAGGCGCCATCATTATAACACCTGATATAGCCATTGAAGCACAGCCAACGAGGAGACTACCCACGTTTTCTGAGGGGTCACGCGCACAGCTGTCATCAATGGGGAGAGGCTGAAACACACGTTCTACCTTTAATGGTCAGGCACGTGTCTCCATGACATGAATGTCATCTCTCGGGGGGGAACTTATGATAACCGGACTCTTCGAGCAATAGTCTGGTGTATACTTAACCGGACACGAGTCATACGCCAAACTTATGTGACAAGTGTTCGACAGCCGGGCTCACCCAGACAATTGGTATAATAGTTGCTCGGTTAGGTAAACAGCTCGGTACGGTCTTATTAACAGTTCGGTAACAATTTATGGAAAGCCATCATCAATGAATATTTTTCAGATATTGTGCAAATCCTGATCTTACAGTGATGGAAAGTACCAAGAATCACTCAACAAATCTTCACAGATTGGGAATCATTAAGGGGATTTTCTCCTATTCAAGATTTTACTTCCTATTTTGGCATAACTCTATATAAAGTAAATCATCAGGTACATTAACCTCTTTCTGAATTCTTTTACAAAAAACCTTATATTATGAATTTGCTGACTTGATCGTCGGATCCTCTCTTATCGGAAACCCGACGATTTTGTGGTATTTTTCAGGTGACTCAATCAAAGAAACGTTTCCGAAAATTCAAACAAGTTATCATTAATAAACTAATTAAATTTTTTATTAATTTATCGGTTAACCAACACATAATTACCGATACACATCATACCTTAATAAAGCCCAATACATCTCTACAAGGTGAGTAAGAACAAAAAGATTTTAAAGTTTCCATTAGGTTTTCTAATGTACCTTCCACATAGATGCAATTGAATTTATACAAAAAAGTTAGAATTCGCTGACACGTAGGTTGAATTGACCATTCCATTTCTCAAGGAAGTCAAAATCATCCCAACTTTTGCGCATAATGACAATTCTACCTCTCGTGTTTTTCCTTCCACGTTCCGACTCGATTCACCAATTTGCCCCTAAAGTTCATATGAAAATGGCTGACTTGCCGTGTTTTCCGTAATTTCGCAAGTAAATGACAAGTTTTTTCTCACGAAAAAGCTCAGAACATACCCCTGTTATGACCATTTTACCCCTCCGGGACCTTCCGAGAAACCCATCTACAGGCCTTGACCTTCCTTTCCCTACCTGTATTCCAGTTGGCTTCCATGGCCTCTCCTTCTTGGAAAACCATTTCCACCGCTTATATATAAGTCGCATTCATCATTTCACAGTTCATCCAATCCTCCACAAACCCACAAGCTTTATATTAATTTCTCTCTTGGTTTCTAAAATGGGTTCCCCTCAAAACAAGGCTCAATCTCTAAACTTCCATGACTACTTGCCTGTTATGGCCGACAAGCTGGGAGGCGATGGTCTGATCGGAGAACTATGCAATGGGTTCAATCTGTTGATGGATGGCGAAAAAGGTGTAATCACTTTTGAAAGTCTTAAGAGGAACTCTGCTGTATTAGGTTTGCAAGATTTGGGCGATGATGATTTGAGGTCCATGATTAAAGAAGGGGATTTCGATGGCGATGGCGTTCTCAATCAGATGGAGTTTTGCGTTTTGATGTTTAGGTTGAGCCCTGATTTAATGGAAGAGTCTAAATTTTTGTTAGAACAAGCTCTTCTACAGGAGTTGAAGGATTATTCTTTTTGATATCTTTTTTTTTTTAAAAAAAAAATTCTGCTATTCTTTTTTCTTGGATGTAGTCATTGATGATGTTATTATTTTATGAAAAATACAGAAAAAAAAAAAATACATTGACAAATCTAGAATTACAGTCTTAAATTTTTCTTTTTCTTCTGTAATTTATGTTTTCAAGCCCTCTGTATCGGTATCACACTCCTTTCAACTTGTTCATATATGGAAAATTCTTGCCTAATTTGGTTTAAGCTATTAACACCTGTTCTGTAAATGTTTTAAGGAAGCTGTTAATATATGGTGGGTAAATATTTCGATTTAGGCCTCTATCTGGGTAAGAAAATTCAAAGCTCAGAAACAGAGGATTCTTATGAAGCTCCATTGTTCCTCATCTAAAAATAAAGTTACATTTATTTGTTCCCCTACACCCACCTCACCTCCTAACTCCTAACTCCTATCCCTTATCTTAGATGCAGTCTAAAAGTTCTTCTTCCTCTTCTTTTTCCTGCAATCAGCTGGCATATTATTATGAGCATGAAACTGCCCCAAAGAAGGTTCCTGTGACCCTGCTCCTGCATGCATTTCATCGTCTCTCTGAATCTGATTCGCTAAATATGGTTAGTTCTTAATTACTTTTTATATTTTTATTTTTAATTTTTGTGTGTGGATGCTGCTGTATACTGTTACATATAATAGAAGGGGTAAGGTTGTAAATGGGGAGTAGGTTAATTAGTATAGCCAGAGAAATAATTCTGTTATAACAGCCTCTGTATAGCTGGCAGAATTCCGAGTAGCTCGTGCCTCCTTTGCTGTTAGCACAGCTCATCAGGTTTTTCTATATATCCTAATTCTCTGTATGATGAGAGCAGCAATGAAATATATCATTTTCTATTCCTCACTCTTTATTTCTCTACTACTCCACTTCTTCTATTCTTCCCTCATCTAAGTCCTAATCAAATAATTCTCAGTATTTGTTAAGGATTCCCTCCTAACATATACATGTTCTGACTTTCAAGATACATATCTAGTTTCTATCGAAAAGCATCGGATACTGATTGTTGATGGCTACTATCCAGCTTATGGTTACAGGCCTAAGTGAAAATTGAAATATTAGTACTTATAGTGGAATATGTGCCATTTTAACCCCCAAATAACACTTGGATAAGGGACAGAATTAAATAGTTATACTGTCAATCTGAGAACTCATATAATACATTTGATATTTGCTTGCTTTGATGTTAGTTTGTGCTTCCCATTAGGAATTGTATTATATGGATTGATTCACGTCGTATTTGCTTCACATGATATGAGGTGTTCTGCTGTTGGTTGGTTTCCCTTTTGATATTTGCTTTGCTCAAGGCACTGACTTCTTTTGCCTACCTTCAGGAAGGTTACCACACATTTCGTGGAGGGTTTTGGAACTACTTCAGCATTGGTAAGAATGCTAAGCATGTGGTGATTTTTTCATCTGCAAGTGTATACCAAAAATAACATCAAGATAACAGTAAATTAAACAATAGAAAATAAACTGGGATTTGTTTTTATTTAATTTTGACATGTCATTCTAGATTATCTGATACATGACTAGAATTGCTCCATTTTTACTTTAACCAGCTTTACATTAATAGATTGGATTTGGTAATTCAACTTATTTAAAAAACTGTAGGCATCAATGAAACGATTTGTGGGTATTATTATTTTAGCTATGTCCTTGGTTAAATGATGGTGTTAAAATTAGGGGTGAGCATGGTCGGTTAACCGGTCCATTAGCCCTAGTCCATTAACCAGTCCATTAATATCGGTTTTTTGAAATTCCAATCCATTAACCAGTCCATTACCATCGGTTAACCAGTCCATCGGTTTCGGATTTTCGGTTCGGTTACCCAATATTTTTCGGTTAACCATTATAATTATAAATATATTCATAAATAAAATTAAAATGTTCAAGATACTTAAAAATTAAAATTTTTTCACTATAATATAACATTATTGTTGTTAAAATAACAATATTTGGTGGATATAAGCAAATTTGTTTTAAAAAATTAATATTTAATAAGTAAATATATTAATCGGTGCATAATCACTTTTAATTAGATAAATTGTTATACTTACTAATAGCCAATTAAAAAAACTTAAAAATTTTAAAATAATTAGTATAATGAAAAAAAAAGTACATTATCACCTTTAATTAGGATAAATTGTTATAAATTATTAAAAAATTAATAAATTAACTAAAAATTCGGTTTCGGTTCGGTTAACCGGTCACATGAGTCAAAAACCATTAACCAGTCCATTAATATCGGTTTTTTCAAAACACTAACCATTAACCAGTCAATTACAATCGGTTAACCAGTCCATCGGTTCGGTTTCGGATTTTTTTTTTCGGTTAACCGAGTCCATCGGTTTTTTTGCTCACCCCTAGTTAAAATAGCTAATATCCAAATCAAAACCTTATTTTTGATTAAGAAGTTTGATCAAAATGATGCGTTTTACGTTGTACAGGAATGGATGCTCAAGTATCATATGCCTTTCACTGTAAGAGGAAGTTACACCCAGAAAAATTTAAAAACCAATTAGCTTGTCAGATATCATATCAAATATGATGCATTGTTGAGGAGGCCCGGTTTTATGTTAGTTTCCTTTGTTATCCTTATGCTCTTTGGTGGCTCAAATTTTTTATTTTTAAATTTGAAACAAAACGAAAAGAGATGGAGGAATTGTTGTGTCCATTCCATAGAATTCAAGAGGCACAAATACAGTTAAAAAAGATCTAGAAAGGAAACAAATCCCCTAATCAAATCCCTACGACAAGGAAAGTATACATAAGGAAATAATATATATGTAACAACTATATTATGTGACTCTACCCCTCTAGTCAGAGCATATGTGTTAATCTTGCCCAGCTCATTTCAAAGATAATCAACTCGAATTTCATTTAAAGCTTTGCGAATATATCACCTAGTTGCTCTTCCATCTTTACATAACCAATAGAAATCATATTCTCTTCTATCTTTTCCCAAATAAAGTTACAGTCAACTTCAATGTATTTTGTCATTTCATGATATACTAGATTTGAGGCAACATGGAGAGCAACATATAATTATCACACCAAGGTTTCACTAACTTTAGTTAAAAGGTGGTATCTCTACAAAATTTCACATGTGGGTTGTGCCATGGCCTTGGACTCTGATTTTGCATTGGATTGAGATATAACATTCTTCTAGTTACTTTTCCACGACACTAGGTTCCTACCAACAAACATGCAATAACCTGTAATGAATCTTCTATCAAATTTGGATCCAATCCAATCACCGCAAAATAGTCAATGCAAGTGTGCCCGTAACTGTTATATAATATGCCAAGTCTAGGAGCTCCTTTCAAGGAGCATAAGCTTTGTTTCAAGGATGCCCAATGTTTGATTATAGATGTAGACGTAAATTGGTTAACAATACTGATTGCATATGCAATATCTCACAGTGATTGTTAGTCAGCTTAAGAATGCTCTTACAGTTTATCATTGGGTAACTTTGAAACATATTTTGTGTTACTTGAAAGGAGCTATTGGACGTGGTATACATTACAAGAATCATGGACGCACCAATATTGAGTATTTTTGTGGTTTGCATCAAAAAGAATCCCTACATCATGTTAGATACATGAATAGTAGCACCAGAATTAAACCATCAAGTATTATTAGGAACTTCATAAATGACTCTTATCTGTAATCAGTTCCTAATGTACAGAAGCATAAAAATTAACTTTCTTTTCAAACTAAGGCTTACATTTCTGACAATCTTTCTAATAGTGTCCTACTTTCTTACATAAATTACGTTTATCTGCCATCCATTTCTTTTCTCACCATTAATAGGTGCATTTTTCTTATTCTTAAACTTTTTAATGTTATGTTCTTTACCAGCTCCATGACCCACAAGGTTGATGGGTCGAATGACTTTATTGACTCTTTAATCTTGCTTCCTCTCCTAAACAAGCTTACTAGCCAATTCATTTAACTTCCTGCTTATTTTTAATAATGTTATAGTTAATTTGAAATGACCCATAATTAGGACATAGTGAGTTCAAAATGAACTGTTCCAAGAAAGAGTCATCCATCATCATTCTCAGTGTCTTTAGCCTTGTTGCAATGTTAGTTATCTCGATAATATGCTCTTGCATTCCCTTGACCCATCAAACTTTGCAGTCGTGAGTTGTGCCACAGAGTACCGGCGAATGACTTGCCCGCCTAATGGAAACATTCTTCCACAAGCTTAAAATATTCATTTGCACTTCCAGTTTGCGGAATCGTGGTCTTATGTTGTTGGCAATAATCATTTACAAAAACATAAGTGTAGACACCGGATCCCGAGTCCAGCATAAGAATGACAATGGTAATTTTGATCCTCGATTATTCCCTCCGAAAGAAAAACCAAAAAAAAAAAAATATAAATAAAAAAAAATATATAAATATGTGTGTGTGAAATTAAAAGTTAATTAGTTAATGTTGTTAGTTACTTGAGTAATTAATATTATTGTGTGATTAAAGTGCATGTAAAATTAAAGTTTAAAGTGTATAATTAATTAGATAAAATATAAATATATATGATAGTTGATTAATTATTGTAATGTTTAATTATTATATTAATGATTAATATGTGCATGGTTAATTAATTAGTATGTGGAGCCTTTAATTATATATATAATATATATATAGATTAATTGTATTAAGATGTGATTAATTAGTGTAATGTTTAGTTAATTAATGAATTAATGTGTTAATATGTAATGTTTAATTATATTATGTAATTGTTTAATTAATATGTATGTAGGTGTGTTAGTTTAATTAAATTAATTAAAGTATAAAATGAAAAAGGAAAAGGAGGGAAATAATTGAGTGGGAAGTTACCATTATAACCTAATTAACCCTAATATGAGGGTATAAAAAGAACAGAAGAGCAAAAGAAAGAGGCTCTCTCTTTCGGCAACTAGAAAATCAAAGAAATAGAAAAGAAAATTGAGAGCAAGAGGAGAGAGAGCTCTCTCGGCTGGGAAAAAAGACACAGAGCAAAAGAACCAAGAAGAAGCCAAAGGCAAATAGAAAGAGAAAGAGAATAAAAGAGAGAGCAGAGAAAACAAAACCAAAGATCAAAGAGACAAATACAAAAAGCCAAACAAAAGAGAAATAGAAAAGGAAATAGAGGGAAGAAATAAGAAAAGAAGGAGAGGAGCAGACCCAGACCACGACGCCGGAAAAGGGAAAGAAAAGGGGGAAAGGAGGCGAGGCTCCCGCCGGCCAGCCACGGCGCCGAACCGCCGCACGCGCCCCGCTGGAGTGAAGAGGAGACCCAGACGCACCGAACGGCAACCTCCGATCAGCCATCGGTGGCGGCGTGGAGGACATCGGCGAGAGAAGAGAGGACGCTGCCGATGCGACTTCCGACCGAATCCGGCGACCTTTCGGCGCGTGACCACCGGCGTTCGACTCCCGGCGCTCCGATCTACCATCCGGTGTTGACGGTGTCTCCAACGGCCGCTCCGACGAGCCTCCGGCGAGGGAAATCCGGTGAGCCTATTTTATATTTATTTATTTTAATAAATTATTAATTAATATTAATTAATATTATTATTATTATTATTATTAATTATTTATTTATTATTATTAATATTTATTTATAATTCTGTTTTTATTATTTCTATTATTTTATTTAATATTTATTATTCTGTTTTAATATTATTTTATTATTTATTATTGTTATTATTTATATTTATTTATTATTATTATTGTTGTTATTATATGGTTATTGTTAATTAATTGTTATATTTGTTTATTATTAGTATTTTGTGTTATGTTAATATTATTAATATTATTATTATTATTAATATTATTATTATTATTATTATTATTATTATTGTTGTTGTTGTTGTTGTTGTCTAATGTGTGTTAATTTTATGTTGATGTTATTATTTAATTGATTTGTGATTATTTAATTTTATGTTTTAATATTATTATTATTATTGTTATTATCATTATTGATTATTGTTATTTATTTATGCAATTATTTATGTATTCATTTATTTATTTATTTAGAAATACGTAATTACTATTTTATTGCATTTTATTTATCTGTGGTCTGTAATAATAAAATGGTTTTCGACCGTGCTTAAAAGAACCACCACACAAATGTTGTCTACTAAATAGAATGTTTGCTAAATAAAACTTGGACCAATGTCCTATTTTTACCCAATAAAATCATCACATAAAAATTATTTTCCATAATAAATGCATGCGAGGACCAATGTCCTCATCGTTAATGAATAACCCGTTTTATGCATGTATCGCACATTTACAAATGAGGGTTGTATTCTGCCCTTAGTATTATTGTAAATTTATTTCATACTTTAATGCTATTTTATTTTATGCTCTTAAATGGATGAATGCGCTTTAATTTAAATTGCATCGTGTGGAGAGAAAGCGAATCAATGATAATTAAAATTTAATCATAAAGTATTCGAGGTAGAAATAGATGAGAAATCCCGAACCCATCTCTGGTCTTTGGGCTCAAAGGGGCTAGAGGTCTACCCTCCAAGACACCTTTTTGTGCCACGAGACTTTAGCGCTAATCCTAGGCTCCTTAGGGCGAGAGGTTTACCTTCCAAGACCCCTCTGGCTGGCCCAAAATGGATACTACGCGCAGTCTTAGACTTTCCGAGGCGAGAGAAACTTTCCCAATGTTTTATTGGGTGGCGACTCCATGAAACCTCCTTGTTGCCCAACATAGACGCACTTGCGATTTATTGCAAGCTGTCAACGGACCCACAATTGCCCGATCGCCCTCGAGCGGGCGGTCAGAGGGGCGGCCGAGGGGATCCGGCGCGCATCACAGTGGCGACTCCACTGGGGACAATATGGTTTGAGATTTCAATTTGAAAATACCTCATTTAATATTTATGGTTAAAATTTAATTCATAAATTCGCTTTCTCTCATTTGCATTACATCTCATTAGAGCTTTAGAATATGCTAGTTTGGTCCCTCTATTAGCCCCGGTGCGTTCCTGAAGCACGACCTCATTTTCACTACTCAATTTGGGGAAGTGTTAAGGATAATCACCAGCCCAAGCCTCGTACCATCGTGGTATATAAAATGGTGACCCGATCGGTCGTTACGCTCGTGATGAGCTAGACCCGTCGGCAGGCATCATGCTTGGGTAGCCCTAAAATAACACTACCCATGACCAAAGCCCATGTAATGGCAATAGAAACTTCCACTAGGTGATATGTACCATAATATCGTGCTTGCTATTTGGGCCGTCATATACTGAACAAAATCAATTGAATCAGATGATTTTCATCAAAGGCTTTCATGCCCAGATGGGCTTATCTTGATTTAATCGAATTGTTTAAATATATAATGGCCAAACATCCATGCGCATGTGCTTTAAAGTAAGAGTTGTTAAGCTGCCGGTTTTTCACCGCGCACTATACGCATTCATTGGGTTCCCTGTTAACCCTTGGATAAAGCTCACCTAGGAAAGAGACCGCACGACCCCGTGTGTGGGAGAAATAAGGTTGAAAGGATCTACTTGCTTGCATGTGGCTGTGAATGCTGCACAACATATACATACATCACATGTCATTCATGTCTAAAAAAAAAATCCAAAAATAAAAAATATATAAATATAATAAAATAATAACAATAAAAAATACATTTCATATTGTGTATATATCCTTTTGCCTGCATATTATTTTTTCATACATATACCATCATGTATATAACTTTTTCATGCATTGCATCGCATAATTACAATTTATTGATTTTTTCACTCACCAAGGACCATCTGCACAATTCACGATCATGCATTGTATATTGTCATACACGCATCATTCTAACAATTTAAATTTTCAACCATCGTAGATTCATTTAAGTGGATTAGAGGCCCTGACGGTCGATTAGTAAGGACAGATTCGCCCTTTGGATTGCTGGAATTAGCGCTTGATTGGGATCCTGAGCCACTTTCAGCATCTAGTACCTCATCCTCATGATTCACGAGCACCTACTATCCCACAACCACTTGTTGATCCACAATAACCAATAGCCCATGCTGGGGGCAAGCCGAACCACCTGCTGGTGGAAAGGCTCTTTTTATTGGCAATGCTCGTCAACCTGTCAATGAGCATAGAGCTGTGATACTTTTTGAGCCAAGAAGGGCAAGAGTTCATAATCCCGAGGAGGATTTTGTGGAAGAAGATGAGATTGAGGACATAGCAGCCCACCAACGCTGGCCAGTTAACGGATCAATGCTAAATTCTGAGGGATTGAATTCAAGATCTTATCAACAGTAAAGAAATTGTTGACCCAGAGAAGAAGGGGAAATAAAAGCCGATGGCAGATGAAAGACATTGGTTGCAGTGCCTGCTTTGCTACAAGATGTCTTTATATTTGAGCTTTTCAAATAATGGCATATGCAATATTGGTCATTTCAATTATGTTTTTGCTCATTTGTATATTATTTCTAATGATTTCATTTCTTATGATCATGATACATTCATTCATTTTGACATTAATTCAATTAATACTACTACATTTAATCTTAGAACTTTGGGAAATCCAAAGAAAATCTTGATGGCATTTGATATAACTCCTGAAGAGAGAGAGATTCAGAGAGAAAATAAAAATAAGAAAGAAAAAAAAACTAGTTGCAATTAGGAGATTGGATGAAAACTCACTAAAAGCACTAGAACCTTTCTGATTACCCGTCGAAGCAATCTCTGGATAAGACAGAACCTGGAAAATGATTTAGGCAATCTTTTCTTTGTATAGCTCTCTAAATGACTATTTCCTACCCTTGTTCTGCAATCGCTTGCTAGCCCATTGAGCCTTTATGCAGGTATGCTGAATGCGTACCAATTTTGTTGTTACACACATTAAAACTACCCACTCGCCTAAAATGATTTTGGCTTCCCCTTAGAAGAGTGGCCGCTCTAAAACTGATGGATGTACATTTGAATAATTCTTTGGACTATTAAAAAATTGCCTTGATAAGAGCAAGTTCAGACTTTGAAAAGAGGGTTTAGTCATGCATGAAAGGCATGAGCTCAAAAAAAAAAAAAAAACAAAGCGAAAGCAAAAAGAAGAAAAAGAAAAAAGAAAGCGAAAAATTCCAAAGAAAAAAAAGAAGAAAAAGAAAAACAGAAGCAAAGAAAAGAAAAAAAAAGAGAAAAAAGAAAAAAGAGAGCTCAAAATAGTAACTAGTTTCGATGATTGCCCTTCTGATCTCAAGGAGCTAAAATATTATTGAGTCCAAATTCAAGAATACTTTTGAGCCGAGAACGGTTCATCCATCAGTCGAGAAAATATCGCGGCCATTTTTCTCTAGCGACCTGATCTTTCTTTGACAGCCATCTACCCAAGCCTGACATTGCAACCAAAGTAAGACCTTTTGATTATGGGTTCAGTCTTATCCAATTAGCGGAGATGACCTTTTAATAAGGTTTGGTACGTAAGAAGAGGCCTATGGTGTTTCTTGAGCTTCAAGCGAGAAGCCACGAGTGTATTCATGCATTCGAGTTAAGTCTCGTCTCCGACGTTGCTTCTAGAATTTGCATTCAAAAGATTAAATGAGAGCAGAGAGAAAATATTCAATTATGAGAATCAAAAAGAGAGCAGATTGATGACAGGAGTTTGATGCTTTCAAGATCCATTCCGAGATTGGATGAGGTTTTGTATCTTGAGATTAATGTCAAATAATAATCATATATTATGAAATCAAATTGAAATATGTGCATTTATGCAATGGTATTGATGTAACCAGAATAGTTCATCTGATCTGCAAAAAAACAAAACAAAAAAAAAACAAAAAAAAAAAGAAAAGGCCGTTAGAGATGAAAACCCGTAATTGGCGCTCTAAGCAAAAGTTAGGCCAAAGGACAGGGTGAAAACCTGGAGACAGGCAGTCTGTCCTAAAAAAAAAATAAAAAAATAAAAAAATAAAAAAAGAAGCCGCTGGATTGGGTTGGGTCCCTTCCAGGCAAAAATAAGGCACAGGGTTATGTGAAAATTCGAAAGGACGCATTTCCCGCCAAGAAAAGCTAGTGTGAAAATCCACAAGGGACGCACTACCTTAAAATAATGACTACAGGTTTCAGACGAGAACCTCATGATCCCCAAAGAGCATGAAATTCAAAGGCATTTCCAGAAGGCACTGATCTTACTGCAAATTACAATCAAATCGGCTGTGGCCTCCAACCCACTTAGACGAATTTTTTATACTGCATTGCTGCATACACATGCATTTCACTTGCATGCTCACCTATTTTTTCCTGCATATTTGCCTTTCTAAGTCTTACAGAAAAAGAGACTCGATGCGGACACCGGTAAAAATCGAGTGACGACATCATTCCAAACATCAATCAAGATATCAACCAAAGACCTCTCAGAGAGGCAAAAAAAAAAAAAAAAAAGACACAAACAAAAAAAAATTTCCAAATATCAATTGACACAATCAACCCAAGACCTCTCAGGGGGCAGATCTCAACCCAAGACCTCTCAGGGGGCAACCGCTTCTCAAAGGGCTCATAGACAGCACCACTTCATCATCCAATCGAAGGGTTAGCACGATGGCGGCACTACCACTCTGAAGAGGGTTAGCACGACCACGACACTACCACTTCATCATCCAATCGAAGGGTTAGCACGATAGCGGCACTACCACTCTGAGGAGGGTTAGCACGACCACGGCACTACCACTTCGTCATCCAATCGAAGGGTTAGCACGATGGCGGCACTACCACTCTGAGGAGGGTTAGCACGACCACGGCACTATCACTTCATCATTCAATCGAAGGGTTAGCACGATGGCGGCACTACCACTCTGAGGAGGGTTAGCACGACCACGGCACTACCACTTCATCATCCAATCGAAGGGTTAGCACGATGGCGGCACTACCACTCTGAGGAGGGTTAGCACGACCACGGCACTACCACTTCATCATCCAATCAGAAGGGTTAGCACGATGGCGGCGCTACCACTCTGAGGAGGGTTAGCACGACCACGACACTACCACTTCAAAATCTCAAGCCCTCTGAGGAGGCAAATTCCAAAGCCCTCTGAGGAGGCATCTCTTTATCTGACTCCCGGTAAGAAGGCAAGGTCTCCGCCGCAGGTATGGAATCCCCTCTCTCTTCCTCTTTGAATTTTGGCTCACCTAGGTGTCTATGCACTAGCTTCTCCAAAATTGGGGGCAACTGTAGACACCGGATCCCGAGTCCAGCATAAGAATGACAATGATAATTTTGATCCTCGATTATTCCCTCCGAAAGAAAAACCAAAAAAAAAATATATAAATAAAAAAAAATATATATATAAATATGTGTGTGTGAAATTAAAAGTTAATTAGTTAATGTTGTTAGTTATTTGAGTAATTAATATTATTGTGTGATTAAAGTGCATGTAAAATTAAAGTTTAAAGTGTATAATTAATTAGATAAAATATAAATATATGATAGTTGATTAATTATTGTAATGTTTAATTATTATATTAATGATTAATATGTGCATGGTTAATTAATTAGTATGTGGAGCCTTTAATTATATATATAATGTATATATAGATTAATTGTATTAAGATGTGATTAAGTAGTGTAATGTTTAGTTAATTAATGAATTAATGTGTTAATATGTAATGTTTAATTATATTATGTAATTGTTTAATTAATATGTATGTAGGTGTGTTAGTTTAATTAAATTAATTAAAGTATAAAATGAAAAAGGAAAAGGAGGGAAATAATTGAGTGGGAAGTTACCATTATAACCTAATTAACCCTAATATGAGGGTATAAAAAGAACAGAAGAGCAAAAGAAAGGGGCTCTCTCTTTCGGCAACTAGAAAATCAAAGAAATAGAAAAGAAAATTGAGAGCAAGAGGAGAGAGAGCTCTCTCGGCTGGGAAAAAAGACACAGAGCAAAAGAACCAAGAAGAAGCCAAAGGCAAATAGAAAGAGAAAGAGAATAAAAGAGAGAGCAGAGAAAACAAAACCAAAGATCAAAGAGACAAATACAAAAAGCCAAACAAAAGAGAAAGAGAAAAGGAAATAGAGGGAAGAAATAAGAAAAGAAGGAGAGGAGCAGACCCAGACCACGACGCCGGAAAAGGGAAAGAAAAGGGGGAAAGGAGGCGAGGCTCCCGCCGGCCAGCCACGGCGCCGAACCGCCGCACGCGCCCCGCCGGAGTGTAGAGGAGACCCAGACGCACCGAACGGCAACCTCCGATCAGCCATCGGTGCCGGCGTGGAGGAGATCGGCGAGAGAAGAGAGGACGCTTCCGACGCGACTTCCGACCGAATTCGGCGACCTTCCGGCGCGTGACCACCGGCGTTCGACTCCCGGCGCTCCGATCTACCATCCGGTGTTGACGGTGTCTCCAACGGCCGCTCCGACGAGCCTCCGGCGAGGGAAATCCGGTGAGCCTATTTTCTATTTATTTATTTTAATATATTATTAATTAATATTAATATTTATTTATTTATTATTATTATTATTAATATTTATTCATAATTCTGTATTTATTATATTATTTAATATTTATTATTCTGTTATTAATATTATTATTATTATTATTATTGTTATTATATATTTTCTATTATTATTATCATTAATATTATTATTGTCTAATTTGTGTATTATTAGTGTTTTGTGTTATGTTAATATTAATATTATTATTGTTATCTATTTACGTTTATTATTAATTAATATTTTATATTATCATTATATTTATTTAGTATTATTTGTTTATTATTAATATTGAGATAATATTATTTTATTGTTGATATTATGATTATTATGATATTATTATTATTCTGATTTTTATATTATTAATTATAATTATTATTATATATTTATTTATTTTCTGTTTATAATATTAGCATTATTATTATTATTTGCATTATTGCTATTATTATTATTATTATTATTATTATTATTATTTTATCCATTCATAATTACTATCATCATTTTATGTTCATTTATTATTCATTATTATTTTATGATATTATTATTAGCACTATTATTTTTATTGGCATCAATCATTTTGATTGTCATTTGTGCTTTTATATTCATTAACTCTCAATTTATTTCATTCAATTATTTATTTATTTAATTATTTATTCATTTACTTATCATTTAATTTAATCCTTTATTCAATCATTCATTTATTCATTTATTTATTCAATTATTTATTTATTCATGATTAACAAATATCATTTCTCTATTTTGACTGGAATGCGGGAGGCATGTGGTTTTTCTAAGAAGTATGGGCGGAATAGGTAAATTATGATGCATTTATTTATTTATTCAAAAAATATGTAATTACTATTTTATTGCATTTTATTTATCTGTGGTCTGTAATAATAAAATGGTTTTCGACCGCTCTTAAAAAGAACCACCACACAAATGTTTTATACCAAAATGAAATGTTTACTAAATAAAATTGGACCAATGTCCTATTTTTACCCAATAAAATCATCACATAAAAATTGTTTTTCCATAATGAATGCATGTGGGGACCAATGTCCTCATTGTTAATGAATAACCCGTGTTATGCATGTATCGCACATTTACAAACGAGGGTTGTATTCTGCTCTTAGTATTATTATAAATTTATTTCATGCTTTAATGCTATTTTATTTTATGCTCTTAAATGGATGAATGCGTCTTTCAATTCAATTGCATCGTGTGGAGAGAGAGCGAATCAATGTTAATTAAAATTTAATCATAAAGTATTCGAGGTAGAAATAGATGAGAAATCCCGAACCTAGCTCTGGTCTTTGGGCTCAAAGGGGCTAGAGGTTTACCCTCCAAGACACCTTTTTGTGCCACGAGACTTTAGCGCTAATCGTAGGCTCCTTAGGGCGAGAGGTTTACCTTCCAAGACCCCTCTGGCTGGCCCAAAATGGATACAACGCGTAGTCTTAGGCTCTCCGAGGCGAGAGAAACTTTTCCAATATTTTATTGGGTGGCGACTCCATGAAACCTCCTTGTTGCCCAACATAGACGCACTTGCGATTTATTGCAAGCTGTCAACGGACCCACAATTGCCCGATCGCCCTCGAGCGGGAGGTCATAAGGGCGACCTCGGGGATCCGGCGCGCGTCACAGTGGCGACTCCACTGGGGAGGCAGAATCTCCAAGTCCTCTGAGGAGGCAAAACCTCAAAGTCCTCTGAGGAGGCAAAATCTCCAAGTCCTCTGAGGAGGCAAAACCTCAAAGTCCTCTGAGGAGGCAAATTCTCCAAGTCCTTTGAGGAGGCAAAACCTCAAAGTCCTCGGAGGAGGCAAAACCTCAAAGTCCTCTGAGGAGGCAAATTCTCCAAGTCCTTTGAGGAGGCAAAACCTCAAAGTCCTCTGAGGAGGCAAAATCTCCAAGTCCTCTGAGGAGGCAAATTCTCCAAGTCCTCTGAGGAGGCAAAATCTCAAAGTCCTCTGAGGAGGCAAAATCTCAAAGTCCTCTGAGGAGGCAAATTCTTCAAGCCCTCTGAGGAGGCAAAATCTCAAAGTCCTCTGAGGAGGCAAATTCCTCAAAGTCCTCTGAGGAGGCAAAATCTCAAGTCCTCTGAGGAGGCAAAATCTCCAAGTCCTCTGAGGAGGCAAATTCTCCAAGTCCTCTGAGGAGGCAAAATCTCAAAGTCCTCTGAGGAGGCAAATTCTTCAAGCCCTCTGAGGAGGCAAAATCTCAAAGTCCTCTGAGGAGGCAAATTCCTCAAAGTCCTCTGAGGAGGCAAAATCTCCAAGTTCTCTGAGGAGGCAAAACCTCAAAGCCCTCTGAGGAGGCAAAATCTCAAGACCTTTGAGGAGGCAAAACATCTCAAGCCCTCTGAGAAGGCAAATTTTGAAGACCTCTGAGGAGGCATCTCTCTATCCGACTCTCGGCAAGAAGGCAAGGTCTCCGCCACAGGTATGTAATCCCTTCTCTCTTCCTCTTTGAATTTTGGCTCACCTAGGTGTCTATGCACTAGCTTCTCCAAAATTGGGGGCAACTGTAGACACCGGGTCCCGAGCTCAGTATAAAAATGTAAATGATAATTTTGGATCCTTGATAATTCCCTCCGAAAAAAATAATATATGTGATAATATATAAATATGTGTATATGTAAAATTAATTAGTTAATGTTGTTTGTTAATTAATTAGTTAATTTATTGGTTAGTTAATTAGTTAATATTATTGTATTAATTAAGATGCATGTAAAATTAATGATTAATTAGTTAATTAGTTAAAATGTAGAATGTTTAATTAATTAGATAAATTATATATTAAGTAGATTAATTATATCAATGTGTAATGTAGTAATGTTTAATTATATTAAGATGTAATTAATATGTAATGTTTAATTAATATGTAATGATTAATTAAATTAGTATGTGTGTGTATTAATTTTAACTAAGTTAGATTAATTAAGAAAAGGAGAAAAGGAGGGAATTAATGAGGAAATTACTTGGATACCCTTAACCCTAATTTGAGGGAATAAAAAGAAGAAGATGAAGAAAATTAAAGGGGCTCGGCAGATTAAGAAAGAAGAAGAGAAAGGAAAAGAAAAAGAAAGAAAAAAAAAAGAAAGAGAGAAGAGAGAGTGTTGGCCGGCCATAAGACCAGGAACAAAGAAATAGAAAGTGAGAAAAGAAGAATAGAAAGAAAAGAGAGAGTGAAAGAGTGAGTGAGTGAAAGAAATAGAAAAGGAAAAGAGGAAATAAAAGGCAAAGGAGAGAGGAGTAGACCCAGGCCAACGGAAAGCCCAGGCGCCGGAGGAAGAAAAGGAAGAAAAGAAGGGAGAGAAGGCGTCGCCTCCGCCGGCCACCTCCGACGCCGGATTCAGGCACGCGCCCCGCCGCTCGACTGCCGAGGTCCAGACGCACCTCTCCATGTCGTCCGATCATCCACCGCTTACCGGAGGAGGGCGCGTCGAGGCACAACGCCGGTGAAGAACAGTGACGCTTTATCGCGTTTTCCGGCCGAACGCCACCACATTCCGACGCGTGGCCACCGGATTTGGACTCCCGACGAGGCGATCTACGAGGCGGTGAGGGAGGTGTCGTCAACTGCCGCTCCGGCGAATCTCCGGCGAGAGAAATCCGGTGAGTCTATTTTATATTTATTTATTTTAATATATTATTAATTAATATTAATTAATATTAATATTATTATTATTATTATTATTATTATTATTAATTAATTATTTATTATTATTATTATTATTATTATTAATATTTATTTATAATTCTATTTTTATTATTTCTATTATTTTATTTAATATTTATTATTCTGTTTTAATATTATTTTATTATTTATTATAGTTATTATTTATATTTATTTATTTATTTATTATTATTATTATTATTATTATTATTATTATTATTATTATTATTATTATTATTATTGTTGTTGTTGTAGTTATTATATGGTTATTGTTAATTAATTGTTATATTTGTTTATTATTAGTATTTTGTGTTATGTTAATATTATTATTATTATTATTATTGTCTAATTTGTGTTAATTTTATGTTGATGTTATTATTTAATTGATTTGTGATTATTTAATTTTATGTTTTAATATTATTATTATTGTTATTATCATTATTGATTATTGTTATTTATTTATGCAATTATTTATGTATTCATTTATTTAGAAATACGTAATTACTATTTTATTGCATTTTATTTATCTGTGGTCTGTAATAATAAAATGGTTTTCGACCGTGCTTAAAAGAACCACCACACAAATGTTGTCTACTAAATAGAATGTTTGCTAAATAAAACTTGGACCAATGTCCTATTTTTACCCAATAAAATCATCACATAAAAATTGTTTTCCATAATAAATGCATGTGAGGACCAATGTCCTCATTGTTAATGAATAACCCGTTTTATGCATGTATCGCACATTTACAAATGAGGGTTGTATTCTGCCCTTAGTATTATTGTAAATTTATTTCATACTTTAATGCTATTTTATTTTATTCTCTTAAATGGATGAATGCGCTTTAATTTAAATTGCATCGTGTGGAGAGAGAGCGAATCAATGATAATTAAAATTTAATCATAAAGTATTCGAGGTAGAAATAGATGAGAAATCCCGAACCCAGCTCTGGTCTTTGGGCTCAAAGGGGCTAGAGGTCTACCCTCCAAGACACCTTTTTGTGCCACGAGACTTTAGCGCTAATCCTAGGCTCCTTAGGGCGAGAGGTTTACCTTCCAAGACCCCTCTGGCTGGCCCAAAATGGATACTACGCGCAGTCTTAGGCTCTCCGAGGCGAGAGATATTTTCCCAATGTTTTATTGGGTGACGACTCCATGAAACCTCCTTGTTGCCCAACATAGACGCACTTGCGATTTATTGCAAGCTGTCAACGGACCCACAATTGCCCGATCGCCCTCGAGCGGGCGGTCAGAGGTGCGGCCGCGGGGATCCGGCGCGCGTCACAATAAGTTTTAATCTGTTTGACAGGTTCCCATTGTTTATGGTGCTCACTACTTGAATTAGTAATAGTAGTAGGCTTGTCTTCCAATAGTGTCAAGCCAAGATCCAAAACACCTAAATGGAACTTAAATTGTTCACACCATTTAGAGAAGTTTGAACCATTAAATATGGCAACAGATGAAGCATGTGAATGGAATGAAATAGCTGCAAAAATAATACATGAATGCTTAAAACATTAAATCTACTTTATGAATTCAAATAATAAAACAATCAAGTATACCATGTTGGCTCAAAGGACTAATTTTTAAGGTTTTGATGCATTAACAAAACATTTGCACTTAATAAAATTGGGCTTCTTTTTAGCTTTTATGTTGCAGGCCCACGTTTCAAGATCTGATGCAGAGTACTCTATTAAACATAGAACAGATGTGCTCGTGTTCTACAACTATCAGAGCAGACTTACAACATTAAATGTTTATTAGGAAATAAAATTTGTAAAATCATCCTTGAGAAATTCACACACTCACAGCACGTTAATTACATTATTTTTTGCATTTAAAATATGTTTTAAATCACATGATTACCTAAAATAAAATTATCTCTTTCCTAAAAGATAAAAATCCACAACTATAGCTTTTAAAAATGGAAAGAAAGCCTTTTAATTGGATCTAATTTTTCTTATTTGAAGAAACATAAAATCTGAAGAAATCTCTCTCAATCAGGTCTTCATTGACTAAAGAAACATAAAAACGGAAAATTCCTTCAAAAATAAAAACATTTTTGAAATAATATTCACACCTAACAGCTATGCTTTTTAACTATAAAAAGAAGTGTTGTTGGTGTGTTCAAGCAAGTGAGTGAAAAACGTTTTTGTTTTAATTGTGTTTTATCTTGTAAGTTTTTCATTCCTTCATGTGCATTCATGATCACATCTCCTTAATATGATTATAGTTTTTATATTGTAATAATGTTAGTGAGGTTTATAAAATTTGTGAGGTTAGGTTGCTATAACCTAGGAAAAAAAACTATCAAATGTTTAGGTTCTTTTACTTGGGAAAAAGGGCTAAGTGTTTTGACCATTTTACTTGAAAAAAATGATTAAGTGTTTTTAGAGTTTTCATTTGGCAAGAAAAACTTGGGGTAGCTACATGTAACAGGCTTTTGACTCTTGTCCGTAAATAGAGTTGCATTAGAAAGAGAGAAACTCTTAAGATGGGTTGTCTTAAGGAGAGGATGTAGGCGGTGGCCGAACCTCTATAAATCGCGGTGTTAAATTTTCTATCCCTTACTCTCTTTTTATTTCGTGCTCTATAATTTTTATGCTGAAATTGGCTATTCTGTGTTTTATGGAACAGAGTTAGAAATTCACCCTGTGTTCTAAAAACGGGTTGAAATTGATTTTTCTAAATTAATTTATTCATTGAAAATCTGATTTTTTCTTGCTAATAATTTCGTCCATAAGTGTTGTTTTTAATCGTAAAAGTTAAATAAAAAATTATTTTAAGTCAATTGCATAAAATAGATTTATTATGATGATCGTATTTTGCATATCAAACTGTCTGTATTCTAATATGTTCAGATCACGAAAAATTGAGTAATGATCTATTCACCCCCCTCTAGATCATATATTTGGGACTCACATTTGGTATCAGAGCAAGTCTCATATTTTTGTTTTGCAGGCTTAACAACCTAGAGAGATCCAAAGATGGCTGGAATAAATCGTTTGAACACAACTTTTGCTGAAGGACAATCATCAACATGTCCTCCTTTATTTAGCGGACAAAACTTTTCATTTTGAAAAGGTAGGATGAGACATTTCATCCAAATGCAAGACATGGAGAGCTGGAAGATGGTGACAAATGGATTCCATCCACCAACAAAAGTTGAGAATGGAACTGAAGTTCCTAAGGCAGAGAATGAGTATTCAGAAACTGATATTTTAAACATTCAAAGAAATTCAAAAGCTATGAGTTTATTATATTGTTCTTTGAATGCTAATGAGTTCAATAGAATTTTAGCTTGTGATACGGCCAAAGAAATTTGGGATAAATTGGTGGCAACCTATGAGGGAACTAATCAAGTGAAGGATTCCCGTTTGCATGTTTTAATGTGTGACTATGAATCATTCAAAATGAAATCTAATGAAACAATTTCTAAAATGAGTGACAGGTTTGTCAAGATTATAGGTTCCATGAAAGGTCTTGGAAAGATTGTAAGTGAGGAAGAGCAAATTAAAAAATTGATCAGATCACTGAACTCAAACTGGCATGAAAAAGTGGCTCTCTTGCTAGACAGAGATTTGCGTAATTTTTCATATGATGATCTTATAGGATCCTTACTATCTTATGAACTTGTGATGCAAAGTCAGGAAAATGAGGAGAAGCAGAAAGGAATTGCTCTAGCTACTGATTCAAACGAAAATACCTCAGATGAAGAATTTGCTATGATCACTTGAAAATTTTAGAAATTTTATAGAAAGAAAATGAAACATGGAAGATTTCAAAAGAAGGTACATAACAATAATAAAGCTGAAAATTCTCAACAGAACTCTGGAGAACTAGTATGCTATCACTGCAATATGAAATCTAATGAATGTGTGACTATGAATCATTCAAAATGAAATCTAATGAAACAATTTCTAAAATGAGTGACAGGTTTGTCAAGATTATAGGTTCCATGAAAGGTCTTGGAAAGATTGTAAGTGAGGAAGAGCAAATTAAAAAATTGATCAGATCACTGAACTCAAACTGGCATGAAAAAGTGGCTCTCTTGCTAGACAGAGATTTGCGTAATTTTTCATATGATGATCTTATAGGATCCTTACTATCTTATGAACTTGTGATGCAAAGTCAGGAAAATGAGGAGAAGCAGAAAGGAATTGCTCTAGCTACTGATTCAAACGAAAATACCTCAGATGAAGAATTTGCTATGATCACTTGAAAATTTTAGAAATTTTATAGAAAGAAAATGAAACATGGAAGATTTCAAAAGAAGGTACATAACAATAATAAAGCTGAAAATTCTCAACAGAACTCTGGAGAACTAGTATGCTATCACTGCAATAAGCCTGGACATATCAAAACCAAATGTCCTCTTCTGAAAAAGAAGGACAGGAAACCAAATAAGAAAGCAATGATGGCAACGTGGAGCAACAGTGATGACTCTAGTGAAGATTCAGAATCAGATCAAAATATATAGGATGCTTGTTTGATGGCTATGACTGATGAAGAAATTGAACATGGTGCTGTACTGGTGAATCAAGAGGAAACTGAAAACGACGTAAGTGATTATGACTTAAATCTAGTAGAGCTAAATGAAATCTTGAAGAGCTTTGCACAAAATATGATAACATAAAGAAAAGAAATTGTGAAATTATGGTGAGCTATCAAACACTATTTGAAGATTATAAAAATTTAGAGGAATCACATAAAAACTTGAAAATAAATGTTGAAAAGTTATTAAGAAATGCTCAAGAAGATCTAAAAAATTATCTGGAGTTAATTGAAGATTGGAATGATCTAGAAAATAAGCTTAACATGAAATCATGTGATTAAGTGGAGCTTGAGACAGTTATTGATGAATTGAAAAAGGATATTGAAAAATTAAAAAGAAAAAAAGAAGAGCTAATGGAATCCTTAATTGATGATTTAAAAGAGGAAGTTGAGAATCTAAGAAGAGAAAAAGAAGAATTAAGAAAGTCTACTTCTAAGAAAATTGTTGATCTGAATATCATGATTTGAAAATTAAGAAGGGAAAATGAAGCATTTAAGGAATCCGCTAAAGCTGACGAAATTGGTGACCAAGTTCAGAAAATCAAGTGGGCTGAACGGGTAATTGTGCCCAAAGTATCGTGTACCTTCTGTGAAAAAAAATGGTCATATTACTAATAATTGTTATCACAAGAAGAAGGGGAAAAAAAAGAACTATGAATCTGAAAGTAAAAATTTTGATGTGAAAACTAACCATCAAGGACCCAAAATTAATTGGGTACTTAAAAAGAAATGATTATCTTGCAGGTTTGTCTAAAGAGCAACATGAATAACAAATGGTATGTAGACAGTGGTTGCTCAAGACATATGACATGGGACAAAAAGAAGTTTGCTGAACTCTCTATGAAAAATGGAGGGACTATCAGTTTTGGTGACAAAAACAAAGGCAAAATCATTAGAGTTGGAACCAACCCACGTATCAAGGATGTTTTACTAGTGAAGGGATTGAAATATGATCTCCTTAGTGTAAGCTAATTATGTGACAAAAATAACAGAGTTATCTTTGAAATAAAGGACTGCAAAGTTGAGGATGCAAATTCAGGTAATACTATCTTTACTGGTTATAGAACTGGGAAAATTTATCAAGTAAGTTTCAATGAAAATGAAAATAATAATTCAACTTGTTTAATGTCAAAAGATGATCAAAACTGGATATGGCATAAAAGACTAGGTCATGCAAGTTTACATGCTATTGAAAAATTATCTAAAAATGACTTAGTTATTGGCTTGCCTAAAATCAAATTTGATAAGAAATATGTTTGTGAAACATGTCAACTAGGTAAACAAACTAGAAATTCGTTTAAATCCAAGAAAGAAATATTAACTAAAAAATGTTTGAGAATGTTGCATATGGATTTATTTGACCAATTTCACCATCTAGTCTAAAAGGTAAAAGTTATGTGTTTGTGATTGTTGATGACCACTCACATTTCATATGGACAATTTTTCTTGCACATAAATATAAGACGTTTGAGGCATTCAAAAAGTTGGCAAAGAAAATACAAAATGAAAAGGGATATCATATTGTCAAAATTCGGAGTGATAATGGAGGAGAATTTGTGAACAAAGAATTTGATGTCTTCTGCTCAAAGGAAGGAATTGAACATAACTTCTCAGCACCAAGAACTCCACAATAGAATGGAGTAGTGGAGCGGAAAAACAGAACATTGTAGGAGATGGCACGAACCATGATGAATGAAAATAGCTTGCCTAAATATTTCTAGGCTGAAGCAGTAAATACAACAAGTTATATCATCAATAGAGTCTTGATTAGAGCAATTCTGAACAAAACTCCATATGAGCTTTGGAAAGGAAGGAAGCCAAACATCAATTATTTTCATACATTTGGCTGTAAGTGTTTTATATTGAATGATAAAAACAATCTAGGAAAATTTGAAGCTAAATCTGATATAGGAATTTTCTTAGGCTATTCACTTAAAAGTAAAGCATAGAGAATTTACAATAAAAGAATACAAATGGTCGAAGAATCAATTAATGTCAAATTTGATGAAACTGATGTCTATACTGGAGAAAGGTGTATTTCTGATGATGATACAGGTGACAAGAATGAAGAAACTAGAGGAGAAGAACAAACAGATCAAAACAGAGTAAATAAAATAACATAAGAAATAAATTATGAAGAACCAGAACAGAATCTTGATTCACCTAAGGAGTGGGATGTCCATAGGAATCACTCAAAAGAGGATCTGCTAAGTAGCCCATCAACTAAGATGACGACCAGAAGACAACTAAGAGAATTCTGCAGTAACGTGGCTTTTGTTTCTCAAATTGAACAAAAAAATATTCAAGAAGCTCAATATGACAACAACTGGTTACTCGCAATGCAAGAAGAATTGAATTAATTCGAAAGAAACAAGGTATGGTCTCTTGTTCCAAAATCGAAAAATCATTCAATCATTGGGACAAAATGGGTCTTCAGGAATAAGCTGGATGAGCAAGAAAATGTGACAAGAAATAAAGCAAGACTTGTGGCTCAAGGGTACAATCAAGAAGAAGGTATTGATTTTGATGAAACATTTGCACCAGTAGCACGTTTAGAAGCTATTTGTATCTTATGTGCATTTGCATGTTTTAAGAAAATTAAGCTTTATCAAATGGATGTCAAAAATGCATTTCTAAATGGATACCTTAATGAGAAAGTATATTGCACAACCACCTGGTTTTGAAAACATTGAATTTTCAAATCATGTTTATAAACTGACAAAAACTTTGTATGGTTTAAAACAAGCTCCAAGAGCTTGGTATGAAAGACTTTCAAACTTTTTAATACAACATGGTTTTGCTAGAGGAAAAGTTGATAATACATTGTTTATAAAGCATAAAGAAATGGACATCATGCTTGTGCAAATATATGTGGATGATATTGTATTCGGTGCTACTAATGTAACACCTCCTACCCATACGTAGGCGAACCCATCCAGATCGGAGTGAGATGTCGTAGGAGCAGGGGTGTCACACCAAACAGATCGTTACAAAGCAAACATTCGCACATCACTAACATACGAAAATACAGCGAAAATTAAAACTTTAGAGAAACATCATCATGATCATGCATTAATATAGCAACATTCATTACAATAATGTTCTGATCAAACTGATATTACAAAATAATTACATATCCAAAATATGCAGAGTGGAAGCTATACAAAAATACTGATACAATGAGAGTTCTAATACAAAAAGAATCATCATAAAACTACAAAAATAAGCCCTAACACTAATCCCTCTGTGTTGGCTTGACTGGCGATGACTCTCCCAAAGCAAAAACGCCTTCTGCACCTGCACGGGTAAAACACCGTGCTAAGCGATAACGCTTAGTGGGAAAACACACAACAGAAGAGTGGACGGCCATTCACAATGGTCGTCAAAACAAATCACATGCACGAAATGACATATGCAGATATTCATGTCAGATATATAATCATACTTACATAGTAGAAACATACATTCAGAAGCTCATATCCAAATTCCGTATACATAATAACTAATTTCTCATAGTTATCATTATGCGCATTCAAATATCATATTCTTGTAATCATTTCAGAGCAGAACAAAATAAATAGAGCACCTGCTGACTCACAATAGTGGATAATGAGTATACAGACAGTACCTTATGTGTACGAATCGAATACAGACAGTACCTTACGTGTACGAATCGAAAACCATTCATTTTATCACATTCAAAATAATTTTTCGGAGGGACCTTAAACAAGATCCAAAGTTCATAAGGGTTTGCGAGGAACCAGACGGGGACCTGATCGGGGTCCAAACGGAACTGAGGCTGCAGCTAAAAGACTCTATTAGGCATGTCTAACTATCCACTAGACTGACTCTCGTAGGTCATGCGTAATCCAATTCAGGTTCCAAATCATAGCATATCATTTATCATGAAGGATTCATAATATTGCACATATAAACAAGCATATTATATAGCATACAGAAGTAAAAATTCATGAAGAAATCATTTGAAATTCATTTTAAAAGAAAAGGCAAAATCGAAAAACAGGGCACGAAGAAGGTCACTGTCGCGCTCGCGACAGAGGCGAACTTGCCCCAGGTCGCGATCACGGCAATCTTTGCGATCTCGTGGGGGGTCAAATACAACTTACTGTCGCGCTCGTGATAGTGAGCTGTGAGCCCGATCCGTCGTGCTCGCGCTCGAGAGCGCGCTCGCGACAGAGGATTGCCCAAAACAGCTCGGCAGCCGAGCGCTCTGTCGCGCTCGCGACAGAGGCTCTACTGCTCCACTCGGCAGGGAGCTCAGACGCGTGCGAGAGCTGCTATCACCGGGCTCTGTCGCGAGGTTGCGACATAGAGTTGTGATTTCCAGTCCTTACACGGGAAATCTGCAGAAAATTTCATCTCCACAACACCCAAACCCCAAATCTAAACTCAAACATCAACTTACCTCAAATCCAGCAACCCAAACATCATAAACAACATAAAACACAACATTTATACCAAGAATTCCAATTAAATCATGCCAAAAACAATATCAATTTATAAAATTCCACTCTCAGCACTATTCATTCATAATCTCAATTAAATGCACAATTGGGTTCAAAAACTCACATCTAAGGTTTCATGAATCATTTAAACCAAAACCCATAACATATAAACTATTATAAACATCAAGAACACCAAATTTTCCAGAAATTCATCCAAAGAGCAAAAATCACAAAAATCACAAAAGTACATAAATCACAAAACTCCCAAACCTGAATCTCCTTAGCTCCTAATCACTTAGTGCCACCTCTCGACACCTTCTCCTTCCCTTTGGGATCATGAGGAGGTCCAACTAATAACAACCCAACAAGGGCACACAAACAACAAACTCTAAGTTAAACCCTAACCTAAAAACGTGGAAAAGATAAAGATGGAGAAGGAAGAACAAGAACAAGAACAAAATGCAACAAAACTTACCAATAAACCTCTTAAAATAATCAAGATCCACCAATAATCGAACCCAAAAGGAGTGAGCCAAGGTGAGGAAGAGGAAGAGGAAGTAAAAGGGAAAGCAAAAGAGAAGAGAAGCGGAGAACGGGAATGACAGAGCAGATTTTTGCTCTTCTCTTTCTCTTTCCTCAATGATACACTTTCCCTTTTCCACATGGCACACTACTATTGGTGGGTCTTAATAATTCACACCCTACAAGCACACATCAAACACACACAAGACTCTCCCAACTTATAACACCCTACAAATGTGTGAGCACAACACACAAACACAACTCACTCACTCACATCCTACAACCATGTGAGCAACACACCCAATTACAACCCAACTAATTCACACCCCAATACCGAACATACACCCACATACTAGCAAAACCCCAAAACATATAATTTACCCAAAATACCCTTGTCATATGCCAAGCACACACAATGAATGAACACAAACAAATGGCTCATACTACTAGGGGGCAAATGGGGTGTGACAACTAACATCTCAATGTGTAAGGAATTTGAAAAATTAATGAAAGATGAATTTGAGATGAGTATGATGGGAGAATTGACCTTCTTTTTGGAACTGCAAATTAATCAGAATAAAGATGGAATCTTTATTGGCTAAGTCAAATACACAAAAAAATTACTGAAGAAATTCAAAATGATGGAAGCAAAGACTGTCAGTACACCAATAAGTCCATCAATTAAGCTTGATCCTGATGAGAAAGGTAAAAATGTGGATCAAAAGCTTTACAGAGGAATGATTGGTTTATTACTGTATTTAATTGCCAGTAGACCTGATATACACTTTAGTGTATGTCTATGTGCTCGATTTCAGTCAAATCCAAAGGAGTCTCATCTATTAGCTATAAAACGAATTCTAAGATATCTATTGGGAACTCAAAATATTGGTTTATGGTATTTTAAAGATTCAAGTTTTGATCTTGTTAGTTTTTCAGATGCTGACTTTGCAGGTTGTAGAATTGAGAGAAAAAGCACGCCTGGAACATGTCAATTATTAGGACAATCTCTCATTACATGGTCTAGCAGAAAATAACATTCTATTGCCTTGTCAACTGCAGAAGCAGAATATATAGCTACTAGAAGTTGTACTGCACAAATTATTTGGATCAAGCAACAGTTGATTGATTATGGTTTTGAGCTTAAGGAAAAACCCATTTATTGTGATAACACCAGTGCTATAAATCTCACAAAAAATCCAGTGATGCACTGAAGAACAAAACACATTGAAATAAGACATCATTTCATACGAGATCATGTTTAAAAAGGAGATATTACATTGGATTATATCTCAACTAAACACTAATTAACTAATATCTTCACCAAACCATTGAAAGAAGAACAATTTTACAAATTAAGAAGAGAATTGGGCATGGGTATGCTAGAAAATTCATCCTGACAGGTAATCTTATTTTTCAGTAATTTTTAGATCACTCTATGCTTGCATAATTTTATGTTCTATATTTGTGTTCTATATGTGTGGTATGTTTTAATGTTTCTTACAGACTAAACGTGCTCTATTTTTCTTTTTAATGTCAGTTATGGAAGTTTTTAATTTTATTATAAAGTGCTATTTTAATGGAGATATTCTCGGTTTTCAAAAGAGGAAGTTATTGTCTCTTTTATATGGTCAACTTTCCTTTTCAAAATGACTTCCCGTTTTTTTTAATAAAAACTTTCTTTTTCAACTTTAAAAGTACAACTTTTCACCTACCTTCTTTATTGCTTTAGTTCTCTATATAAAGATTTTAAAAATATGATTTTTACACTCTCCTTCATCTACTCTCCACTATCTCTTTCTCTAAAACTCTAAACCATGGCAAGAATGAAAACCCCAGCAAATAAAAAACCCTCATCTCCACCATCACATGAACCTATTACCTCTTCTGCCACCAACTCATCGAAATCAGAACAAGAGCACTCTCCACCACCTAGAAAAATATCAACGCTAAAAGTCAAGGAGATTCGCAAATTTCTCATCCCAAAATCTGTTGATTGGGAAGAATTGTAAAGCACTAACTTATCTGTGGCTATGTGGCTTGAACGACTTCAATGGAGAGGTATTTTAACTTATGAGTCTGAAATCTATCCCTCCTTCATTAAAGATTTTTTTCAAACTAGGAAAATGCTAGATGATGAATCAATAACTGTTAAGATAGAAGGGCAGTATAAAATTCTCACTCCAAGAACCATAGCTATTCTCTTTAACATGCAGAATGAAGGATTCAAAATAACCAAGATCACTAGGCTAACTGAAATTGGGGGATTTAATAAAGCCGATTTCTTGAGTGAAACAGTTGATATGGACCAATACTCTAGAAAAGATAAAACCGCTTCATCAACTAATATGAACTTAGAGTTTAGAATTCTTCATAAATTTCTGGTTGAGATTTTAGTGCCTAGAGCTGGTAGTGTAGATCATGTCACAAACACTGATTTAGGCATCACGTGGCATATTTACAGGGGCTATTCTATTAATTTGCCTTACCTAATTTTTCACCAAATCATATCTGTGAAAGAAAATCAGTGTTATCCCTTTGCAATGATACTCAGTGCTATTTTCATTTATTGGAATCTGCCTGTGGAGAAAACATATTATGAGTTATTTAATGATAAACTAAGAATTGGAAAGGATTTTTATAAAATGTCAGATTTTCGCCTACAAAAGTTAGGAGAAAGGCCTATAAGTGGGAATGTAGTTCAAAAGAGCAAGGGAAAAAGAATTAAAGTTGCTCATACCTCCAAGAAAATGATTCGAACACTGAGAGCTAATCCTACAAAGAATCTGACTATCCAAGAAAAGCCAACCTTAGTTGACACATCTTTATCTAGCAGTTCTCAAACTAGGAAGATTAGTACTAAAACTGGAGTAACAAAATCAGGTCAGTCTAGGAAATTTGAAGGTGATGATGAAGCTGAGATAGCGATGAAGGTAGTAAGTAGTGAAGAGAAATTTGGGGACACTCATAGTCAGTTTGAGAAAACTCTTACGAACCCAAAGGAACAATAGGATCATCTAGAGCCTTTGTCTACTTCAGAATCTAGGGAGGAACCTAAGGTGGATTGTAAGCCTAAATCTGAGAAATGGGTAGAAATTTGGGAGCTTCAATGTTGACTAATGACTTGGGCAGAAGCAAGATTTGTTAAAAGTGAATTTGGACCTCAACGTACGATCATTGAAGAAACAGTTGATTCACCACCTCCCTCACCTCTTAGTGACTCTAGTTCACCTATACCTGCTCCAAAATTGAGGAAGTCTAAGCGTCTTGTGGCCAAGCATAAATTTAAACCAACCCCAAGCCTGGTCAAGTTGGCAGCAGTAACAATCCCGAAGATATTAGTTGCGTTTTAAGTCTCCTTACTGCTTCTTTTATTTTTACTAGGAAAATAACTCTGTTTTTCTGGATGTTGGTTTATCACTTTTATTAGTGGTTGGAACTATTTTTGTTGCTTGTTATTTTGGTTTATGTGGTTGAAACTTTATGATTTTGCGATGACAAAAAGGGGGAGAAGAATGACTTTGTGTGTAACACCCCGTTATCCCCATTGGAAGGATACCGGGGCGCTACAGCAAAACACGACGATAAACATATAAATCATGTATAAAGCATAACTTATAATAGCAAGAAAAGATTAAACAAATGCATTTTCAAAAGTGATTTAAGTTAAAGAAATCATGCAAGAAATTCAAAGAAAACATTTAGGAGAAATAGGGCTTACACGGCGGTATGGTTACTCCTTACCGCCGTGTAAGACATCTTACACGGTGGTCAAAGAAAGCTTGACCGCCGTGTAACATGCCAAGCCAGGAAAGAATATGTCCAGAGAGCATTTACACGACGGTATGTACTGTCCTTACCACCGTGTGGCTCGACGGCAAGCTAAAATTGCCAATCCAGAATGTGTTTACACGGCGGTATGGGAGTTCCTTACCGCCGTGTAAATCATTCCAAACCCAGAAATTTTGCAAAAAACAAACTTGTTTTACATGCCAAACTCTACACCTATTTCAATACAATTTATACTATCATACATACTACCTCAAATCCCTAAACATATACATTCTAAACGTGCTCAAGATCAATGAAACTCAAATTATTCACTAACAATAATCAGAGATATGCAATAACTCAAGATTAAAACAATCAAACCCAATCCAGAAATCCTTCAAAACTCATGCTCAAACACTTCTAAAACCACATACAAACCATCAACACAACACTAACATATTACCACTTTCACTACTCAAATTAAAAATATGCATAAACACATACAAAACACTAACAATTCCAGAAATTTAAACACAATACACACACATAGTCCAAAGTGAGAAAATAGGGAAAACAAACTCCCAAACCACAAATTGAAGCTTCATAATCAATCCTTCAAGAACCCACTTCTTTCCTTTCCCTTGATCTTCCTTCTCTCTTTAGATGCTTGCACATACCAACCAAAACAAAACCCAATTAACCCAAAAGAAGAAGGAGAAGCAACTCACAATACAACCCAGCTGTGACACGCACCGGAACCAGCAAGGCCCTCGTCGAGTCCGCCTTTTGGGGCTCGAGAGATTGGTTCACGTCTTTTATGATCTTGGGCATCATGAGTCATCTTGGATGTCTCCTTTCCAATAGAACATCGGAAAGGATCATCTAGACCCACAATGCCTTTAGGTACCTTTTGAGGTATTTTGGAGTCGCCACCCAATTTACAAGAAATTGGAAAAGGTCTCTAACCTCTATTGGTCTAAACCAGAGATGTTGTTCGGAACTTCACTCTTATTAATGACTTAAGTTTATAAGTGAGTTTTTAAGAAATCAAAATTCTATCTCTCATCACACGCGATAATGCAATAAATTTAAAGCGCATTCATTCACAGAGGAAAGCTATAAATAAAGCAGTAAATAAATAAATTACAAAAATAGAAATTGGGACAAAACAATCCCCCAAAATAAATAATAAATAAAAAGAAATGGGACAGAATAATCCTCCAAAATAAGAAAATATAAACAAACAATTAAATAAACGCATAAAATAAATTAAAATGCAACATATATAAACCGGGTCATGAATTTTAGGAACATTGATTCCTTTTTTATTTATTAGAAAAATTGGAGAACTATTTTTAGGATATTGATTGGAAAATTGGAATGAGTGATCCCATTTTATGAAAATTAGTTCTCCATTTTGAAGGTGAGGTTTTATTGGGTTAAAATAGGACATTGGTCCATTTTATTAATAAAATCCCAAATTATTGCTTATTATAAAAAACGTGATTTTTATGATAAGAGCGAATATAAAATACATTTTTTTACATACAAAATAAAAGTATAACATAACAAAAAGAAAATATAACAATTAAAATGCAAACTCTAAGTCTGGTGGTCTTCGATTTCCTAACCCGTGTACGTGTGTAACTCGCACAATCATACAAGCCTTTAAGCTAAAAAACAAATAAATGAAGTAAAATGTTAGTAAAGTAAATTAAATAATTGATATAATATAAATAAATTAATTAATTAACTAAAATTAGCTTAATAAGAATAACTAATAAGAAAGATATCAACAATACTAAGACATATATTAATAAAATATTAATAATAATCTTTGAAACCTATTAATATGAAATGTTAATAATAAATAGGCTAGATAAATAATAATAGTAAAGTAAAATAGAATAAAGAATGAAAATAGTAAAGTAAAAGAGGACAAGACAACATGAAGAATGAAACTTAAAATCAATAAGTTAAAGAATAACGTCAAAAACAAAATGGCCATAAAGAAAAGAACTAAAGTGAATAAAATAGCAAATCACGTGAATGGCTAATTGCTAAAGGACAAAAGATGGCCCAAAGTTGATAAAATACAATGAAAAAGTGGAAATGGAAATGTGAAAGTGGGAAAAGGAGCATCAATGACATTCATGACTCGTGAATGTCATTCACGAGTCGTGAATGGCATTCACGATTCGTGAATGCCCTTCACGAGTCGTTAAAGGGATTCACGACTCGTGAAAGCAAACGGGACACGTCCGATCTGGAGAAGGGAAAATAAAGCACAATTCGACCGGCAAGGGTAAAATCCGATCGGACAACCATAATACAAGTAAGAACAAAAATAAAAACCGATCCGATATCACAAATCAATCAAAACAGAATCACAATTAAAAAACCAAAAAAACAGAGGTAAACAGAGGGGGTTTAACTGACAGACAAAAAACACGATTAAACATACATAAAGAAGAAACAAAAGCAGTTATTCGATCATCACAACAATGTACATGCGATGAGCAGATTAAAAAGATCAAACAATATGCATATACAATATATATGATATACACAATATACAAGAAGAACAACACTTATTGGTTTAACAAAACGAAGAAGAAGAGGAGGTAAACAGAAAGAAAGAAAAGAAGAAAAGAGAAAGAAAATGAAACAGAGGTAAGAATGATATTTGATCTGCAGATGATGAAGCTCTGGTTTTCCTCTTTGATTCTTTTGAAAATGATAAAATAGTGACTGATAAAAGCTTTTGATAAAATGTTTATGTTGAGAAGAAAACGATATGTGATTGAATCCTCAACACCAGGAATAGATTTCCTGGATTTAAGAGACAAACTCAGAAACTTTTTGAGAAACAAGAATTATTTTCTTGCTCTCCAAATTCTTCCCTGTGTTTTTTTCTAAGTTCTCTCGTCCTTTTAAACCCCCCCCCCCCTCCTTTTCAGTTGTTCCACCTTTCCTTTTAATATCCCTGTCGGATTAGATGGTTTCCCACCAAATCCAACATATCCCCTTATTTTCAAACCAAATTCCTGTAAAAACGGAAGAAAAGCACGTGAGGCAGAGGGAGCAAGTGAGCCTCCTCACTAATCATGAGGCTGGGCCTCACGTAAGTGAGATGTGAGGCCCCCTATCTCACGTTAGTGAGATGGTTCTCACTGCCCAAGCCCAAAACTATTATTTTTTTTTAATAAAAGCGAAAAACCTTTCGAGGAAACCATCATTTCTATCTGTTTTTTGCCCATGCACAGGCATCATTTTCATCATAGGGTAACTTCGGTCTAAGCTGTCTCAGGACCCGGTGTCTACAGTTGCCCACAATTTTGGGGAACGTAGTGCCTGGGTGCCTAGGTGAGTCAAAACTCAAATAAAAGAGAAAAGACACGTACCTGAGGTAGCTGTCCTTCTCGAATCGGGTGATGTGCCGAGTCTGTTACAGACTTATAAAACGTGAGGTTGCTCTTTTGAGCAGAGTTGTTGTTCTTTTGAACTGCTCTTCTGAGCGGGAGTTATTCTTCTGAACTGGGCATCCTTCTGGACTGCTCTTCTGAGCGGGAGTTGTGCTTCTGAACTGCACCGAGCTGAGGCTTACAAAGTGCGGGGTTGTCCTTCTGGACTGCTCTTCTGAGCTGAGTTGTTCTTCTGAGCTGAGTTGTTCTTCTGAACTGGGTGTCCTTCTGGACTGCTCTTCTGAGCGAGGTTGTTCTTCTAAACTGCACCGAGCCCGTTCAAGGCTTACAATGTGCGAGGTTGTTTGTCTGAACTGCACCGAGCCCGTTCAAGGCTTACGAAGTGCGAGGGTGTTCTTCCGAACTGCACCGAGCCCGTTTAAGACTTACAAAGTGCGAGGTTTTTCTTCCGAACTGCACCGAGCCCGTTCAAGGCTTACAAAGTGCGAGGTTGTTCTTCCGAACTGCACCCAGCCCGTTCAAAGCTTACAAAGTGCGAGGTTGTTCTTAAAGTGCGAGGTTGTTCTTCCGAACTGCACCGAACCCGTTCAAGGCTTACAAAGTGCGAGGTGGTTCTTCTGAACTGCACCGAGCCCGTTCAAGGCTTACAAAGTGCGAGGTTGTTCTTCCGAACTGCATCGAGCCTGTTCAAGGCTTATAAAGTGCGAGGGTGTTCTTCCGAACTGCACCGAGCCCATTCAAGGCTTACAAAGTGCGAGGTTGTTCTTTCGAACTGCACCGAGCCCGTTCAAGGCTTACAAAGTGCGAGGATTCCATCTTCTGATGGTGATGGTTTTCACTTAGATATTTCCTACAAAATTATATGCACATAGGTATATACAAGAAATCGTGTGTGCATAATGTGCGAAATGTATATATAAAGTTATATACACGAAACACAAACAAAGGGTTAATGTGTAAAATTATGTGTACACAACTATACGCATAAATGGTTGAATGCACGTGATATGCAGGAGGATATGCAAAAGATCTATGCATGTGAGATGCAAAAATGGATAGACCACATCCTAGGTGGTCAAGAGATTTGTTGAGGGTACTGCTCGGTTGCTCACATTGTCTGATGCCCCCAAGGATCTTATAGAAGCATCGTCTTGGCTTTAGGGATTCTGACCCATAGTCTTTTCAAAGAGAATCGACCTGTGCGCATCTTTGCCCCCCGGTTGTTGAGCATTTTGCCCCCATAACTTTAACTCGTGTCCTGCACCATACGCCTAAAGGAAAGTTATTCGAAGTAATGCTGCCTTATCGCTCCAGGCTTTAAAAGTCATTGTTTTAAAGGTAGTGTGTCCCTTGTGGATTTTCACACTAGCTTTTCTTAGCGAAAAATGTGTCCTTTCGGATTTTCACATAACCCTGTGCCTTATTTTTTGCCTGAAATGGACCCAACCCAATCCAGCGGCTTTTATTCATTTCATTTTTTTTGTAGGACAGACTGCCTGTTCCCAGGTTTTCACCCTGTCCTTTGGCCTAACTTTTGCTTAGAGCGCCAATCACGGTTTTCATCTCTGACGGCCTTTTTTTTTAAGAGAAAGGGATTGAAGCTATTATTAAAGATCTCTTGAGTATGATCGGCATGTGCTTACGTCTTAGATCATGGTTGTACAAGCTTGATTCTTATTATGAAGATGTTGTAGAATTGCCTCCACAATTGATAGCAGGATGAGTCGACTGATGCTCTTGAGTAGTGAGAGTAGATAGTAACAATGTGCTGATCTTATACTGGAACCAGACAACTTCGAGTATGCAAGATGAATTGCTCTGGTCACATCAATAACATTGCATAGATGCATATATTTCAATTTGATTTCATAACAGATGATCGTTATTTAGCATTAATCTTAAAAATACAAGACCACATCTAATCTCGGGATGGATTTTGAAAACATCAAACTCCTGTTATCAATCAGCCCTCTTTGATTTTTATGATTGAATATTTTGTCTCAGCTCTTATTATTTTTCTTTGAACACGGATTCTAGATGCAACTTTGGGGACGAGACTTAACTCAAATGCATGAATGCACTCGTCATATGCCTCTTTTTATATACCAAACCTTACTAGAAGGTCATCTCCGCTAATTAGATAAGACTGAACCAAGAATCACTAGGTCTTACTTTGGTTTATTTGTTAGGCTTAGGTAGATGGCTGTCAAAGAAGGATTAAGTCGCTAGAGAAAAATGGCCGCAATATTTACTCAACTGATGGGTGAACTGTTCTCAGCTTAGTTGCATATACAAAGGTATTCTTGAATTTGGGCTTGGTAACATTTTAGCTTATCAAGATCAGAATAACAATTGAAAAGATAACCGTCAAAACTTGCCAAGTGGTTATTATCTTGAGCTCTATACTTTTTTCTTTTTTTTTTTCTTTTTTTGAGCTCAAGTCTATTGCGCATGGCTAAAACCCTCTTCCCGAAATGTAAACTTATCCTTATCAGGGCAATTTTTGATATCCCAAAGAATTGTCAGTAATGTACATCCGTTCTTACTATAGCGGCCATTCTTCTAAGGGGAGGTAAAAATTATTTTAGGTGAAGGATAGTTTTAACATGTGTAACAATAAAATCGGTACGCATTTAGCATACCAGAATAAAGGCTCAACGGGCTAGCAAGCGATTACAAAATAAGAGTAGGAAATTGTCATTTAGAGAGCTACACAAAGAAATGGTTGCCTAAATCATTTTCTAGATTCAGCCTTATCCAAGGATCGCTTTGATGGGTAATTAGAAAGGTTTTAGTGCTCTTAGTGAGTTTCTATCCAATCCCCTAATTGCAACTAGTTTTTCTTTCTCTTTATTTTCAACTCTCTGAATTTCCCTTTCTACAGGAGTTATATCAGATGCTATCAAGATCTTCTTTGGATTTTTCAAAGTTCCAAGATTAGATAAAGCCGTATCAATTGGGTTAATGTCAAAAAATGGATGCATCATGATCATAAGAAATGAAATCATTAGAAACACCATACAAATAAGCAAAATTGGTCATAATATTAACATAACCAAACTGTCACAAGGAGTTCTTGAAATAAAAAGCAATAAAGCATCGAAAGCATAGTCTTCTGCACAGGTGCTAAAGTCAATGGTCCATTATCATTCATGAAAATCATCTTCCCCACCTCTCAGCTCCTCATCAGTGAGGCCTTGAATAATATTCTTCAGAGTTCGGCACCAATTCTTTTATGCGATCTCTTAGAGGACGGCAATAGTCTGTTCTATGCTCCGTGTACTGGTGATATGCACAATACTAGTCTGTTCTGTGTCTAGGCTAGCCTTGGCTTGGGGCAGACCCAGTTGGCAAGGGTTATAATTTTCCTTCCTTAATGAGACGAGTGAAGTGACAAAATAATGGCTTACTCGAGATAGTGAGGTGGCGCCGAGTCATTCCCGTGGTTGAGACTTCTGTTATCCCAGTACTGCCCTCATTACCACTGTTGTTGCGGATACCCGGGCTTTCATTTTTTAGATCGTGCATTCTTACTGTATCTCCACTCCCTTCAAGCACAATGTCCCCTTCTAAAGTCAATCCCATATCTCCTCTTTGCTCGACTGGTAAAACAAGTGTAACCTTGTCTCTTACGCCGCAGTCATCGCTGTATAGGCTTCCTCGACAGTGGTTGGCCCAACTTGGTTAAGGGTACTCACCATAAGCTGAGCCTGAAGAACTAGTGCCATGGAATCCATCCTTTCCTTAATTGCGGCCAACAATCTCTTTTCAAGCTCCTCGAACCTTCTATCCATCTCTTGGGTCATTAAGGCACGAGCCTCTTCAATCTGTCATGAGGGATCAGCCATTTCCAATGCCTGTGGATTTTCTGATAAAGACGCTAGATCTCTGCTAACCACTTTAAACTCTGCTTGCTCCTCGGGTAACTACGGGGACCCTAAAACCTCCTAGGTAAATGGTCTACAGTGGCTGAAAATTAAGGAGTTAGAATGATGCATGAATGCCATGTAATGCATGATCGTGATATGCAGATGGTTCTCGATGAGTGAAAGATCAATATATTACAGTGACACGAGGTAATGTATGAAAAAAATTTGAACGTATGGTGATATGTACACGTAAAAAATAATAAGTAGGCAAAAGGATATACACACACAAAATGAAATGTACGTTCTCTTTTATTTTATTTTATTTTATTTTATTTTATTATTATTATTTTTTTATTTTATTAATATGCATGAATGACATGTGATACACGAGCATGCTATGCAGCATTCACAACCACATGCGAGAAAATAGATCCTTTCGACCTTATTTCTCCCACACACGAGGTCATGCGGTCTCTTTCCTAGGCGGTCTTTATCCAAGGGTTAACAGGGAACCCATTGGACACGTATAGTGCACGGTCAAAAACCGACAGCATGACAACTCTTGCCTAATATACATATGCATGGGTGTTTGGCCATTATGTATGTAAATAATTCAACTAAATTAAGATGGGCCCACCGGGGCATGAAATCCTTTGATGAAGATCATTCAATTTAATTGATTTTGTTCAATATATGATGGCCCAAATAGCAAGCACGGTATTATGGTACATTTCACCTAGGGAGAGTATTTATTGCCGTTACATGTGCTTTGGTCAAAAGGTGGTGTTACTTTAGGTTTACCCAAGCATGGTCCCTACCAACGAGTCTAGTTCATCACGAGCATAGCGACCAATTGGGTCTCCATTTGATATACCATTTGATGGTACGAGGCTTGGGCTGGTGATTATCCCAAACACTTCCCTACAATGAGTGAAAGTAGGGTCGTGTTTTAGGAACGCACCGGGGTAGCTAAGGGACCAACTAAAATATTCTAAGGCTCTAATGTATGCAATGCCATTTCGATTAGAAATAGAATTTTTGATTCTTAATAACTCAATTATAATTTTAACTTAAGTCACTTTCGAAGAGAAGTTTCGATCATCCCCAGTGAAGTCGCCACTGTGATGCGCGCCGGAACCAGCAAGGCCCTCGCTGAGTCCGCCTTTTGGGGCTCGAGGGATTGGTTCGCGTCTTTTATGATCTTGGGTATCATGAGTCATCTTGGATGCCTCCTTTCCAATAGAACATCAGAAATGATCATCTAGACCCACAACGCCTTTAGGCACCTTTCGAGGTATTTTAGAGTCGCCACCCAATTTACAAGAAATTGGGAAATGTCTCTAACCTCTATTGGTCTAAACCAGAGATGGTGTTCGGAACTTCATTCTTATTAATGACTTAAGTTTATAAGTGAGTTTTTAAGAAATCAAAATTCCATCTCTCATCACACGTGATAATGCAATAAATTTAAAACGCATTCATTCACATAGGAAAACGATAAATAAAGCAGTGAATAAATAAATTACAAAATAGAAATTGGGACAGAACAATCCCCCAAAATAAATAATAAATAAAAAGAAATGGGACAGAACAATCCCCCAAAATAAGAAAATATAAACAAACAAATAAATAAACGCATAAAATAAATTAAAATGCAACATACATAAATCGGGTCATGAATTTTAGGAACATTGGTTCCTTTTTTATTTATTAGAAAAATTGAAGAACTATTTTTAAGATATTGATTGGAAAACTGGGATGAGTGATCCCATTTTATGAAAATTAGTTCTCCATTTTGAAGGTGAGGTTTTATTGGATTAAAATAGGACATTGGTCTATTTTATTAATAAAATCCCAAATTATTGCTTATTATAAAAAAACGTGATTTTTATGATACGAGCGAATATAAAATACATTTTTTACATACAAAATAAAAGTATAACATAACAAAAAGAAAATATAACAATTAAAATGCAAACTCTAAGTTTGGTGGTCTTCGATTTTCTAACCCGTGCACGCGTGTAACTCGCACAATCATACAAGCATTTAAGCCATAAAACAAATAAACGAAGTAAAATGTTAGTAAAGTAAATTAAATAATTGATATAATATAAATAAATAAATTAATTAACTAAAATTAGCTTAATAAGAATAACTAATTAAAGTGATTAATAAATTAATCAAATAATAATAAGAAATATATCAACAATACTAAGACATATATTAATAAAATAATAATAATAATCTTTGAAACCTATTAATATGAAATGTTAATAATAAATAGGCTAGATAAATAATAATAGTAAAGTAAAATAGAATAAATAATGAAAATAGTAAAGTAAAAGAGGACAAGATAACATGAAGAATGAAAACTTAAAATCAATAAGTTAAAGAATAACGTCAAAAACAAAGTAGCCATAAAGAAAAGAACTAAAGTGAATAAAATAGCAAATCACGTGAATGGCTAATTGCTAAAGGGCAAAAGATGGCTCAAAGTTGATAAAATACAATAAAAAAGTGGAAATGGAAATGTGAAAGTGGAAAAAGGAGCATTAACGACATTCACGAGTCGTGAATGCTGTTCTCGAGTCGTGAATGGCATTCACGAGTCGTGAAAGGGATTCACGACTCGTGAAAGCAAACGGCACGCGTACGATCGGGAGAAGGGAAAATAAAGCACAATCCGATCGGCAAGGGTAAAATCCGATCGGACAACCACAATACAAGTAAGAAAAAAAATAAAAACCGATCCGATATCACAAATCAATCAAAATAGAATCACAACTAAAAAAACCAGAAAAACAGAGGTAAACAGAGGGGGTTCAACTGACAGACCAAAAACACGATTAAACATACATAAAGAAGCAACAAACACAGTTATTCGATCATCACAACAATGTACATGCGACGAGCAGATTAAAAAGGTCAAACAACATGCATGTACAATATATACGATATACACAATATACATGAAGAACAACACTTACTGGTTTAACAAAACGAAGAAGAAGAGGAGGTAAACAGAAAGAAAGAAAAAAAGAAAAGAGAAAGAAAATGAAACAGAGGTAAGAATGATATTTGATCTGCATATGATGAAGCTCTGGTTTTCCTCTTTGATTCTCTTGAAAATGATAAAACAGTGACTGATAAAAGCTTTTGATAAAATGTTTATGTTGAGAAGAAAATGATATGTGATTGAATCCTCAACGCCAGGAATAGATTTCCTGGATTTAAGAGACAAACTCGGAAGCTTTTTAAGAAACAAGAATTATTTTCTTGCTCTCCAAATTCTTCCCTGTGTTTTTTTTTTGAGTTCTCTCGTCCTTTCAAAAAAAAACCCCCTCCTTTTCAGTTGTTCTACCTTTTCTTTTAATATCCCTGACGGATTAGATGGTTTCCCACCAAATCCAACATATCCCCTTATTTTTAAACCAAATCCCTGTAAAAACGGAAGACGAGCACGTGAGGCAGAGGGGGCAAGTGAGCCTCCTCACTAATTGTGAGGTTGGGCCTCACGTAAGTGAGATGGGCCTCACGTTCACGTTAGTGAGATGGTTCTCACTGCACAAGCCCAAAACTATTATTATTATTTTTTAATAAAAGCGGAAAGCCTATTTTTCGAGGAAACCATCATTTCTATCTGTCTTTTGCCCGTGCACAGGCATCATTTTTATCATAGGTAACTTCGGTCTGAGCTGCCTCAGGACTCGGTGTCTACACCAGCCACTTATCTCGTGGCACCAATTCTTGATCTCAAAAACCTAGCTCAAACTTGAAGAACACCAAGAGAAGAGGTAGAGAGAAAGCAGAAAGAGGAGAACATGGGAGCAAGAAAATGAAAAGAGCAAGAAGGAGGAGGAGGGGTAGCTCCCACGGGAAGGAAGAAAATTCTGCCTCCCTCCTCACTCTCTTCCTATCAAATCCCATTTAATGGCCTCACCTACCTTGCCACTTGTCTCAATCCTGTTGACCCACATGGCACAAATCCATTGGTCCACTTAAAGCATCTTTGACTTTCCATTAACACATACTTAACAATTAATCCCTCTTAATTATCCGACTTGACATGCAAATTCCGACTAAACCCTTTTTGGGTTGTTACAATCACTCCCCCTTAAGAAATTTCGTCCTCGAAATTTCCCCACTAGCCACTTATATCCCGATAGCCCAAACCGAAAATTAAACAAAAGCTTAACAATACAAACTTAACGGAAGGACCTGCAGACTCCTTCACTTCCTTCTCGATCATTGCAAAAGCTCTAGCAAAGCCACCCGGAGTCCCTTGATCCTCAAGATCCACTAATGCTCGGTCAACTACACTTTCCTCTCTACTTGCTTGCAAAGTCAAGTTCTCTCTCTTCTTTGGGCAATCACTGAGCCAATGTTCCTTACTTTCGCACTTAAAACGAGCGCCCGAGAGTTTTCGACACATGCCCCAATGTTGCTTCTCACAGTGCTGACATATCGACATACTCCGACCTTTCTTTCTTGCTGATACATCTCTACTCGATAACTTTCTCTTCTGAGGCAAATTCTGAATAGGACCTTGAGAAACCCATAAAGCCGTCAATCGGTTCACTAACTGTAGCAACCCTCGCACTAATGTCTCATCATCGAGAATAGGACCAGAATCTTCAACTGAAGGACACTCGGGAACATGCTGATCAACTCTAACTGGTTTCACACTTTCCATTATCTCGTCCCTATTCTCACTCGGATCAGACTCCATCTAGACTCTACACAAGACAAGACACATCTGCATTAGGCCACGACACAAAACTAACTCGCATGCAATGACTTGACACTCAAACCACAAAAGACAACCAGAACTGCCTAAACCGGCGCTCTGATACCACTAAATATAACACCCCGTTACCCCCGTTGGAAGGATACCGTGGCACTACGGCAAAACACGACGATAAATAAATAAATCATGTATAGACCTTATTTATCACGAGCATAACTTATAATAGCAAGAAAAGATTAAACAAATGCATTTTCAAAAGTGATTTAAGTTAAAGAAATCATGTAAGAAATTCAAAGAAAACATTTAGGAGAAACAGGGCTTACACGGCGATATGGTCACTCCTTACGGCCGTGTAAGACATCTTACACGGTGGTCAAAGAAAGGCTGACCACCGTGTAACATGCCAACCCAGGAAAGAACATATCCAGAGAGCATTTACATGGCGGTATGGACTGTCCTTACCGCCGTGTGGCTTAATGGCAAGCTAAAATCGCCAATCCAGAATGTGTTTACATGGCAGTATGGGAGTTCCTTACCGCCATGTAAATCATTTAAACCCAAAAATTTTGCAGACAACAAACTTGTTTTACATGCCAAACTCTACACCCATTTCAATACAATTTATACTATCATACATACTACCTCAAATCCCTAAATATATACATTCTAAACGTGCTCAAGATCAATGAAACTCAAATTAATCACTAACAATAATTAGAGATATGCGATAACTCAAGATTAACACAATCAAACCCAATCTAGAAATCCTTCAAAACTCATGCTCAAACACTTCTAAAACCACATACAAACCATCAACACAACACTAACATATTACCACTTTCACTACTCAAATTAAATACATGCATAAACACATACAAAACACTCACAATTCCAAAAATTTAAACACAATACACACACATAATCCAAAGTGAGAAAATAGGGAAAACAAACTCCCAAACCTCAAATTGAAGCTTCATAATCAATCCTTCAAGAACCTACTTCTTTCCTTTCCCTTGATGTTCATTCTCTCTTCAGATGCTTGCACATACCGACCAAAACAAAACCCAATTAACCCAAAAGATGAAGGAGAAGCAACTCACAATACAACCCAGCTACTTACCTCTTGGCACCAATTCTTGATCTCAAAAACCTAGCTCAAACTTGAAGAACACCAAGAGAAGAGGTAGAGAGAAAGTAGAAAGAGGAGAATGTGAGAGCAAGAAAACGGAAAGAGTAAGAAGGAGGAGGAGGGGTAGCTCCCACGGGAAGGAAGAAAATTCTGCCTCCCTCCTCACTCTCTTCCTATCAAATCCCATTTAATGCCCTCACCTACCTTGCCACTTGTCTCAATCCTCTTGACCCACATGGCACAAATCCATTGGTCCACTTAAAACATCTTTGACTTTCCATTAACACATACTTAACAATTAATCCCTCTTAATTATCCGACTTGACATGCAAATTCCGACCAGACCCTTTTTAGGTTGTTACATTGTGCTGCTGATTTATTTTGATCATGTGATATGTTCTTTATTTTGCTTATGTGCTAATTTATTTTGATCATGTGATATATTTTGATCATATGATATGTTCTTTATTTTGCTCATGTGCCGATATTTTAGAATTTTTGAACTAAATACAGGTGGAAAATTGATCAATTAATTTTGGGAATTGATGCAAAAATTGATTTGTGCAGAGTTGTGAAAATAATGGTATGCACAGTTGAGGTTGATGATTAAATATTTTATCTGACTTTCGTGCAGGATTTTTTTTACAAACTGATCTTGAATTTGAATTCCCTTGCAACTAAATTATTTCTTAAGCTTTATGAAGATGGATTCTCTATATGCATAAAAGTTATTACAAAATGCTACAGGTTAAAAAATGCTAAATTAAAAAATATATCTTGCTAATTATTTGAGGCACTGAACTCAATTATGATTAATTATGAGAATTGAGTACCTAAAGTAAGTATACAAGAAAGCTTAAGAATTTATCTTAACAATTTGGAGAATTAAGAAAATACTCATGTAAAGTTTTGAAGTAATACTGCAGTACTTTCCAAGAACAGGGCTAAACATATTATAGGTTGTGATACAAAATAATTATGTAGGGAAATAGATTGATAATTTTAAGTGTATATATTCATGGGGAGTTTTACTCAAAATAAACAGGGGGAGCACAAGCTCAAATAAATTAATGTTTTGTTATCATCAAAAAGGGGGAGAATGTTGGCTCAAAGGGCTAATTTTTAAGGTTTTGATGCATTAACAAAACATTTGCACTTAATAAAATTGGGCTTCTTTTTAGCTTTTATATTGCAGGCTCAAGTTTCAAAATCTGATGCAGAGTGCTCTATTAAATATAGAATAGACGTGCTCGTATTTTATAACTATTAGAGCAGACTTACAACATTAAAGGTTTATTAGGAAATAAAATTTGTAAAATCATCCTTGAGGAATTCACACACTCACAACACATTAATTACATTATTTTCTGCATTTAAAATATGTTTTAAATCACATAATTACCTAAAATAAAATTATCTCTTTCCTAAAAGATAAAAATTCACAATCATAGCTTTTGAAAATGGAAAGAAAGCCTTTTAATTGGATCTGATTTTTCTTATTTGAAGAAACATAAAATCTGAAGAAATCTCTCTCAATCAGGTCTTCATTGACTAAAGAAACATAAAAATAGAAAATTCCTTCAAATATAGAAACATTTTTGAAATAATGTTCACACCTAGCAGCTATGTTTTTTTAACTATAAAAAGAAGTGTTGTTGGTGTGTTCAAGCAAGTGAGTGAAAAACGTTTTTGTTTTAATTGTGTTTTATCTTGTAAGTTTTTCATTTCTTTATGTGCATTCATGATCACATCTCCTCAGTATGATTATAGTTTTTATATTGTAATCATGTTAGTGAGGTTTATAAAATTTGTGAGATAAAATTTGTGAGGTTAGGTTGCTAGAACCTAGGAAAATAAACTAGCAAATGTTTAGGTTCTTTTACTTGGGAAAAAGAGCTAAGTGTTTTGATCATTTTACTTGGAAAAAATAATTTAGTATTTTTAGAGTTTTCACTTGAGAAGAAAAACTTGGGGTAACTACATGTAACAGACTTTTGACTCTTACCCGTAAATAGAGTCACATTAGAAAGAGAGAAACTCTTAAGACGGGTTGTCTTAAGGAGAGGATGTAGGCGGTGGCCGAACCTCTATAAATCGCGGTGTTAAATTTTCTATCCCTTACTCTCTTTTTATTTCGTGCTCTATAATTTTTATGCTGAAATTGATTGTTTTGTGTTCTATAAAATAGAGTCAAAAAATCACCTTGTGTTCTAAAAATGAGTTGAAATTGATTTTTCTAAATTAATTTATTCATTGAAAGTTTGATTTTTTCTCACTAATAATTTCGTCCATAAGTGTTGTTTTTAATGGTAAAGGTTAAATAAAAAATTATTTTAAGTAAATTGCATGAAATGAATTTATTATGATGATGTTATTTTGATATCAAATTATCTGTTTTCTAATATATTCAGATCACGAAAAATTGAGTAATGATCTATTCACCTCCCTTTAGATCATATATTTGGGACTCATATACCATAGTTCTTCTTTGGATCATAATTAAACGTTATTAAACTGAGACAAATAAATAATTTTCATCAAATATATATGTTGTCTTTGGACATCCAAATATATCTAATAAAAATATCAATTTGTCTCCACAATTCTCACTGTTCATATAAACAATTTACCTTTGGCAAATCATGAAGTTCTAATGAGTAGTGAAAGTCAACATATCCATTTTTTTTATAAGCATTTCATTAGCAACATGGATACTAACAATTTGATCCATGAGTAATTTAATTTGACATCTATAAAACTTTCTAATTGGGCCATTTTGATTGCTAACAAATTATACTTTCACATAAACATCAATTTAAATAAATGTAGGCGCCCACAATTAAACTTTTATGTAATTCGATGTCCAAGAAACTTTTTAATTCGGCCACTTTGGTGACTTAATGAATTAGTCACAGTGGGCTTCTAATTAATTATACATATACATAAAACATAAATCTTAACATGTAAATAAATGTTCCATTATAAAAGACAATAATTCTCAATGTTTATATTAATAGTGAGAACATAGTTATTATCTTCCTCAATTTCCCATAATATTGAGAAAAAACAAACAATGAATATTAACAATAATGTCTTTCATACAAATAAATATGGCCCTTTTAAAAAATAAAAAACACGTAATATAACTTAATAAGGTAATTAGTATTTGAGGATCATAATGTTAAAAAAAAAAAAATGTTTGCCAGGATAGGTAAAGTTCATCGTCTTCAACAAAAGGTTTACGGCAAAGGAATTTGGCCGTATATGAGGCGCTGCAATTGGCAGTTTAATATGCACCCAAACCTTTAGATATATATATAAGTATATAATCATATATTTATCCATCAATTGAAAACTTTCCAATTTACATCTTTCATTGGAAGGTATAGATACAGTATCGTGACACTTGTATTCCGACGCAAAGACAAAACTTCTTAATGTGAAAGTTTAAAAAATTCTTAAAGCATGAGCATGTCGAGTATATTTATAATCACCTTGATAATAAAATCAAAATAAAACTTAATGGAAAATCATATATTTTTCAACCTGCAGCTCTCATATCCCATATAAATTTTAGTTCTTAAGATCATGCATATTTAAAACATAACATTACAATAGGATCTTTAGAATAATACGATTTTCACAAAAATTAAAATTTATTTGATGTAGAATTGGAATCCTATATTGAAATTGATGAAGAAAGACAACACGATAAATCAATTTATCCCTCTCGACCTTCCTTTAGACACTCAGTTTTTTTTATTGATGGGCAAAGGGATGATCAATTTATAATGATTAACTTTAGATTCAATAAGTCTCTCAAGTAACCGAATAGATGATTATGATTTAATTTGTTATTAGAATACGTAACTTAATTACATAAAATTGGACCATTAATTACATCAAATTGGACCACTTGATTTTAGCTTAATTTGGTCCACCAAAATCTTATACAATTCTTTAGAAGATTAGTACAATCTACAACATAGGGGAAGAATCATATTTTGATATGGATTCAAAGGATAGCTATGACCAACACTAATCATTATTAATAGCATTAACTGGTTAATTATTCTATTAACAATTTTATTAATCAGTCAATTGATTTCGATTAATTGTTATATAATTTTTTTAATTTTTGATCTATTTTTTCATATCAGTTTATTTGTTAACCATAAAAAGTTTTAACATATAAATTTAATAAATTATACAATTTGTAATATTGTTTTTAATAGTTAAAAATGTCTCAAAAAAAGAAAACTATAAATAAAATATAATGTACTTTAAAAAAATAAAATTTTTATAATTAATAATAAGAATTGAATAAATAATTGTATTAAAAAGATAATTTTAATATTTATTAACTAAAACTATATATTATATAATATTTTAGAATATCATATATTATAATATTTATAAATTATAAAAATATTAAAAATTTAAGTGTAAAAATTAAAATATAATATATAAAAAATATATAAATTGTTTAATCGTTAGTCAACAGTTAACCACCAATTTTTAAAAGTAAAAATCATAATTCTAAATTTTAAATTTGGTTAAATTAAAATTGCTTCGGTTTCAAATTGAATTTTTATTAATAAAAAAATGGATTTTTTTTTTCTCACCCACTAATCACCTAAATTCTTTCTTTCATTTTTCTTCTTTTTTAATTTTTTTAAAATAGCTTATTTACTCTTTTAACATTTTTTTTTACCAATTTTACTTAGAATGTTCTAAAAAAGGGTTTTACATTTTTTTGAAACATCATGGGGAAAAATGTTGCTAATGTAATGTGGATGCTGATGTGGTGCTCACATAAATTCCTAAAATTTTTTTAACATCTACACAAAATTTACAAAAAAAATAATTATATTTAGTTCACACTTTATTTCTGTTAAATTTTAAAAGTAATTTATAAATTTTTATAAAACTAAAATAATATTCAAGAAATATTTTACAAACATTGAGAATATATTAAGGATATATCTGGTTTATTATATTTCACATGTAGTACAAGCTAATATAAATATAGTGTTTGAAAAATATTTTAAAAATTTAATCTGAGGATAAAATAATACACCATAAGCTCCATTATCTCATATACACCATATAAAATAATATATAATTTACCTTTGGATTTGTATAATACAATAAACACCATATTATTAAATAGAAAGGTAAGTTTTTAGAGCCTTCCAATCTTCAGTGTCGCCTTCATGATCTCCGGTGTCTTTTTTGATCAATTTTTTCCATTTTGGGTTTAGAAAAAAAGAAGCAATACGAGTCTAGTGGTGTACTTTATTGGGCAATTGCATTCTGTTGTATTCTAAAATTTTTATTTTAGTTTTCATCATATTTTAAATTTACTAATTTATATATATTTTTCATTGTAATGTCATATTTTTGTCTTTCTATTTCTTTTTTTTTACAGTAAAATTTATTTTAATTTTTTTTTTAATAAAAAGTTAATTTATGTATTAAAAAATTATATTTTATAATTTTTTTTGTCTAAAATCTAAATTAATAACAACAATAATTAGGGTGAGCAAAAAAAACTAAAATTTTGGTTAATTGCAAAATCGATTCGAAATAGAATCGATTTTTCTGTTAACTAGTTCGATGGATTCTGTTTCGATTTTGATTTTTTACATTTTTGATTTCGGTTATATATATATATAGGTACGTGGCGCTAATCAAGCATGATAACCGAGTTATCTTTTGGAAACCAGTAGCCCGCAGTTCAAACTATTTCAGCCGATATACCTTCAAGATAGTTTCAAAAATATGCAAACAATATTTCTGATGTACCAGATCAGTATAAGCCGCAAGTACAGAGCATACTTATAAATGCAAAAACAATTTGTTTGAAAACATATATATATATATATATATATATTGAAATAGTAATACAAATTACAGAAACTGTAAGGTACAAAGGCTCAACACATGAGCTACACTTACAGGTTTTAAAATATAATAATTACAAAATTTTCTGGAGATAACTACTCAGCTCAAGATTACAGGGGTTGATGCTCAACAAATGAGCTATCTAAAATCTTTCTAAGTGTGAGAGAGTTTGAAGATTGGAAATTCTCTCCAAAAATAAGTCTCTGCCTTCAATTAGGAAGAAGAGAATCTTAAATAGACGAGTCCACCGTCAATCTCGGGAGCCTTTTGGGACATGAAGTGACTGGATGAGCTGGAAGTAATGCCTTTACATGTTGAGTTCCTGTTGCTCCATGATGGCTGTCTTGAAAAGAGAAAAAGATGCCAAAAGTAACCGACAGAAATAATGTCTTATACTATTTTCATTTTGACTTTTTTTTTTTTATATTAGGCTGGGCCTTATACAAAGATATGGGCTTAAGCCTGTTTACAATATTTGGATTTTGTCTAAATGTTTAAAATGAAATGGGCTAGACCCATGTTTTACAAAAGGGGCTGGTTATGGGCTTAAACAAGAGTTTGGGAAAATCCCATAACAATCATTTCCATTATCATCGCCTAAGTCTTTTATGGGCTCAGAGCTGGAGGATGAGGCTGCCTTTGAAGGGCCTGAAGAAACTTTCGAAGAAGTGGTCTTGCTCTGCAGGAGTTGGGCCATAATCTAAAAGTATTCATTTTCAGTTTTTGCTGCCGCTAATTGAGTCCGGGCAAAGGACTTTTGGGCCAAGAATTGTGTTGTTGATGCATCTGGTTTTAAGAGGCCTTAAGTCTGAAGCCATTGACTAACAGTTGGTCTTTTGATGGAATTAGGAACAGAGAACTTTGTCCACCATTTGACCTTGAATCTTCTGATGAGGATGGTTTGAGCTTCTTGTTGAAAATATTCTAAATACCAAGCAGTTACCCAAGGTAAAAAGAATTTTGAAGTAAAAAGCATCAAAGGATGAAATCATTTTTCTCTATCAGAAGGTTTGAAAGAGGTTTTGAAAAGGAGATAGCTTTTCTGAATTTTAGGTTTAAGGATTTCAGGAGAAGCTCCGAACAATTTCCACCAATAAGCAAACCAAAAAGAAATTTTGGAAGGCTCTTGTTTAAGGTTGAAGTAAATCAGCCAAGTATGGGTGAAGTTTGTGTTTTGAAAAAGGAAGGTATTGTACCAGTCTTGCTCGTAATCCCAATACGTATAAGTGCTACAATAGTTATACATAGTTTTGAAGTCAACAGGGAAATGTTTTGGTTGATGAAGGCTTTGTCCCCACTCGAAAGGAGAGAGGATTTTGTGGATTTTCGCTGTTGAATAGTTTATTTGGCTAGTTTTGGGATTGTCTTTTATGGATATAGAACCCGTTAATTCCAAAATAACTCTGTAATAAGGTTGGAATTTTGTTAAATCCCATGGTTTAAAAAGTCAGCTTTTTGGGAAAACCTTTGAAATGGCCATTTGAGGGTTTTGTAAGAAAAATCCTTTCTCCATGGTCCAGATATATTGGAAATCAGTTTTAACAAAATATTCTAAAATCATTTTGGATTGTGATAACACAATCTGAGAATCATTTTGAGTTAAAATGATTTTTGAAGATTCTTCCTGAGAGGACTTTGAAGAAATTACTCTGAGATCGGAGGGTTTAATAAGAGTCCTTTCACAAGGGTTCTCTTGTGAAGGTTTTGAAACCTGTTTAGAAGAGGGTTTTGAAGTTAAAGATTTCCCTTCTATTTTTAAATTAGTTTGAGGAGCCTTACTTGCCTATTACTCCGCCAAGGTTTTGAAAAGACAACCAAGTTCTAGCTGTTTTGAAAGAGTCTCAATCCATTGCTGGACTTGGGACTGCTTAAGCAGGGCCTCTTCATCTTCTTCGACTATTTGGGCCTAAGTTTTTATTTCTGTGGCAGACGAGGCTGCTACACGTTTTGAATCCTTTTGATCCTTGTTTTGGACCACTTTTTCTTTTCCTTTTGATTTTTTGGGCATTCTGGGGTCCTGTTTTGAAGAAACTCTCTTGTCAGAAAATCTGGAATTGAATTTTTATCTCCTCTAATAAATTCAATTTCAAAATCAAAAATTCATTTGCCATATGGCAAAAATTTGCTTAGATGCAATATTTTGAACATCTTTTTGCATAACTTCCTTTACAGATTTACAATCAATGCGAAGTAAAAGTTTTTGATTGAGTAAATTACTTTGAAATTTTGAAATGTACATAACAATTGAAAGAATTTTTTTTTAATAGTAGAGTAATTCTTTTGGCAATCATTCCAATGTGCAGATGTGAACTGGACAATACACTCTTTCCCGCCTACACTTTGTTTTAAAATGCCTCCAAAACATATGTCAGACGCATCGGTCTCAACAATCTTAGGAGGTAAAGGATCAGCTAAATGAAGACATGGAATTTCTTTAACCTGTTTTTTAATCTGTTGAACAACCTGAGTATGTTCTTCTGACCAAGCTATAGGGTTTTTCTTCAACCTATCATGCAATGGTTTTGCTAATCGGTTGATGTTGGGACAAAAATGTAAGACATAATTTAAGCTACCCAGAAACCTTTGGAGTTGGGTTTTGTCTTGAAACTTATTGGCAAAGATCAAAGACCTCTCTATCGGAGAAATAGTTCCCTGGGATATATAGTGCCCTAAGAAACATATTTTTGTTTGAAAGAGAGAGATTTTTGTTTTTGAAACTACCAAACTATTTTTCCTAGCTACTGAGAAAAATGTTTTAAGGTTTTTAAAATGCTATTTAATTGACTCAGAAAAGATTAACATATCATCAGTATAAACAAAACAAAATTTTGAAAATGGATTAAAAATTTCATTCATAATTCTTTGAAATTTCGAAGGAGCATTTTTCAATTTATATGGCATAACCGTCCACTCATACTGTCCAAAAAGAACAGTAAAAGCAGTTTTATAACGATCTTTTAGATCAATCTGAATTTGTCAAAAACCTGATTTCATATCAAATTTTGAAAAGACAAATGCTGGATGAAGATTTTGTAAAAGACCTTTTTTTTGTTTGGAATTGGATATCGAATCCATTTTATAGTCTTGTTTAATGGTTTGTAATGATTGCAAGCCTAGGCGTGTCTCTTTCTATTTCAGAATTTTTGTTAACATAAAAAACTGCACAACTCCAGGGAGACCTGGATTTTGTAATTAGACCTTTTTGTTCTAAATCTTGAATATCTTTTTTACAGTGTTCTTCGAGTTCATGATTCATTTGAATAGGTCTAGCTTTAGTCAGAATTTATTTTTCTGAAAAGTCATTTTCATATGATAGGTCAACCATATGTTGTTTTCTATCCCAGAAAGCATTTGACAAATCTGAACAAATTTCATTTTCAATTTGTTTCTGAAGATTAGAAATTCTTTCTTTGACCAAATCATCTTCCAACTGTTTTTGAATTCTAAAAAAGGATACATCCTGTTTTAAAAATTGTAAATATTTTTATTTCCCTTGAATTATACAATTCAATTCATTTTTGTAAACAGAACAAGTTTTTAAAAGATTTAAATTTCTTGTTCTGGGTTTTTCAATGAAAGGAAAAATAATTTTTTCTTTGTTTGTCTTGAAAGAAATACCATCATAAGTGACAAAATAGGGAGTAATCATATTGATAAATGGAGTTCCTAAAATGACAGTATGACTGATATTATTTAACAAAACAAAAGGAGTTTTGATGAAAATATTTCCATTTTGAATAGAGGCTTCCGTTTTAAATTTGATCTTCATGTCGAAGTTATTAGCTGCGACAAGTTTTTCAGAAAATCTTTTGGGGATAATACAGCTTTTTAAACAGTTTAAATCAGCTCATGTGTCAAAAAGAGCAACTGTATCAATTTTAAAATCATCTGAAAAAATTAGAGAAATTTTTACCAAATATTTTCTTGAACTTATTTCTCGTAAAATAAATAAGAAATCATTTGGTGCTTGTTCTAGACTTTGGACTTCATTATCTAAGTCTAGGTTTGCAGTTTCATTTTCCTCATTTTCTCCATTTTCATTATCACTTGAACTGGTTTCTTGTGATAGAAGAGCATGAAGGAGTTTTGAATCATTTTCCTTTTTTCTTTAAGAGTTTTTAGCTCTCGTTTTACAATTCCAATTTCTTCTTGTAGTGATTGAATTGTGACAGGAGTTTTTATTTTGGTTTTAGTACCTCGAATCTTGGTTAGATCATAAGTACTATTTGGAATAAGTTTGGAGGTTGAAGTGGAAGGTTTTGGAGATTTGGGTTCAAAAGACTTCAAATGTTTTTCAATGATTTCTTTTTGAAGTTTTGAATCTTCCACTTGTTTTATGATACCAAGAATTAATTCCTGATCTTTTGTTAAAATATTGATTGACTTTGAACTAGTACTTGACTCACTGTTAGAGGAATCAAGGGAAACTATTTCATCATTTTGAAAAGAATCTTCGCTTTCACTAGATTCTGTTTGAAATTCACTTTCAGAAATTTCAAGGAGGATTGCTTCAATTTTTTGAATTGTTTCTTCCTCAACCTGTAATTCATAAAGTTTTTTGTTAATTCTATAATATTTGAAAGTGTGGCCAGGTTTGCCACATTTGAAACAAGTGACTTGTTTAAATATTTGTTGTTTGAAGGGTTTCTTAAAAGATCTTCATTTCTTGCAAGGCTTATGTGGTTTAGATCTTTTGTAAAACTCTTCCTTATTAGGTTTTGAAGAAAACCGTTTGTGAGGCTTTTTGTAGGATTTGGAACAGGAGCCTCCACAAGTCTTTGTTTGACCTTTTGTGGAAACTTCAAATTGTTTGCAAAAACGATCCTAGTTCTTGCTTAGTTTTCTTCATTTCCCATTTTAAATGTTTTTGAAGTTTTAAATCTTGGCAGACTTTTAAACCTTTTTTTTGGGTGAAACTAACTAATTCTCCATAAGTGAAATGGTTATAAAGAATTTGATTAATACCCCATGTTTCCTTAATTTTATTTCTAACTCTCTCTCCTAAAAGAGTAAGAAGACCTGCTAGGAATTTTTCTTTCCAAAATGGTTGATTGGAATCTTCCCTAACCATTATCCTAGTTAAGGAAGTGTTTTTATAATTTTAAAAATCAGAAAGCTTTTTGCAACTAAGGTTTGAAAGCAATTCTACATTTTTATCTTTTACATGAGAAGGGTCACCTATAAAATGCAGACTAATCGTATGGATTAGGATTGCGGGAATTGGGTTACTCAACTCATTGAGAATGGGAGCTCCATCCTCTGTGGTTTGAATGGCACTTAATATTTCTAATTGTTGTTGGACAGTGAGGTGATAATAATCCCACCATCCTTTCAGTTGACCTGAAAATCCTGCAATGAGGAGTTCAACACTAGCTCTATCAGGCGTATTCGTTTGGGTTTTATAGGAATTAGAAGCCATGGTCATCTGTTGTAGAAGACTAAGGATATTGTATTCAGACATGCCATCTATGTTCCATTTATAGATAGTTGAGGCATTAAACTTAGACTGAGACAAAATGTTTGGTCTATTTTCTATACCTAAGTCTGGAGCTGTAACCATTGTCAATGGCTGGCTTCTTTGCCAATGGAGTCTATTCAACTCCTCATTTTGAGTTTGTGAGTCTCCAAAATCAGAAGCTTCATCTAGAGTACTAATAGTTTTGTTACGGTCAGGGGTGTCTTGCACAACTACTAGTGTAGAAGTAAAAGTTTGTTCTATCCTACTGAGTTGGGTTTTAAGAGTTTCCATAAATTCTGATTTACATTCCCTGAACAGTTTTTGTCTTGTTTTTTAAACCTGAAAAGGTTTAAACACTGGACTTTTCAGTTTTGAAGCTGTTGTTTCAACATGGGAAACAACAGTGGTGGTTTTCTGGCTTTCCTCAATCCTAGTCAATTGTTTTGCAATTGTATTAAGATGAGTGTTTGCAAAATTATTTTGTTGAAGAACGTTTTTAATGTTCTTGTTTAAATCTTCACTTGGATATTTGTAAGGAGCAGCATCTATTGTGGTTCCTAGATGTGTTATTTTAAGGTTTCTTAATGGTGGATGTTCAGATTGAGTTTTCCTACCATCTTCTAAATCCCACTCTATGACCTTGTTCCTTGGGCTGGAGAGTGGATGCTTGGGATCACTTAAATGGTAAATTGGGCCTTGACTGGACAGGATATCATTTTCAGCTCAAATGGTATCAGAGCCAAATAAGGTACCCCAGGTCACGGGTTCGAATCTTCCCAAGGGTGAAATTCCATCTCAAGAGACCCCGATAGTGTATAAAGCCCTACAGATGGTTGTACCTACCTGGAGCCCTACTGGAGCCCTCCATAAACACGGTGGGGTAGGGGTTGGAGAGTGGATGCCTGGGATCACTTAAATGGTAAAATGGGCCTTGACTGGACAGGATATCCTTTTTGGCTCAAATGAATATATATATATATATATGCCTTAAAAATTTTCTTTTTTTTTTAATTCTCTATTTTTTTTAATTCTCTCTAAAACTTGCATAGTGTAATACTTTAAAGTATATTTAAATTATATTTTTATTTTTATACCTTAATTTTTTGTGTTTTTCTATAAAATTTATTTAGTACGTTAAACTATATTTAAATTATACCATTATCTTTAATTATATAGAGTAACATTTATATAGAATAAGTGATTAACTTTTATATATGTTATTTTTTATCATATATATTGGTCTCCATATTTTACTTAATATTATTTAGTTATATTTTCTTATGTTTTAGAGTTTATGTTTTAACATTTAATATTGTCTAAAATTTTCTTTGACTTAGAATTAAGCATGCTAATTTTCAACAAATATTAAATTCATTTTATAATATTAGCTATTAATTTGTTGAATATGAATTTTGGTTAGTATATTTCGTTTTTTTTTGTGATTTTTATTTTAAATTACTTTGTACGTTTGAAATTGAATTGAAATTTTTTTTTTTATAATTGTATGTTACAAATTTTAATAGTTCTCCGAAAAATATTGATTAATCAAACTGAAAAAATCAAAACTGATTAATTGGTTAACCGAATATAACGGACTAGTTAATGGTTAATGATTTTGAAAAATCGATATTAATTGATTGATTAATTTTTTTGCTAATGATGCTCACTTTTAACAATAATAAATTCATTTTTTTTATTTATAATTTTTTTTACCAAATTAATATAGAATTATATTGTATACCAAACACAGTATAAAATATTACCGTTTAATATAGTTTTGTACCAAATATTATACATAATAATACATGTGAAATAGTACAAACTAATACTATATATATATATTAATACTATACAGACTAATGCTATATAGACTAATATAATACAATGATACAAACATGTCCTAAAAATAAAATGACTAACTGTATTATACATATTTATCTAATTTTATAATTAGTAAATAGTAATAACAAAATTGTCATATTAGTTGCTATAAAATTTTACAATTATATTAGAAAATATATTAAAATAGCATTTTTTTTATTTTAGTACAATTATTCATTTTAGTTTAAAATATTTATCAAAACAATACTATTTTATTTGTTTCGGATAGACATGGAAATTTTAGAGTCGAACCCAACCTAAATTCGAAATCTGAAAAATCCACCTGAAAATATTTAAAATTCGATCCGATCCTAACAAATGACCTAATTTTTCAATTAAATTTATAAATACAAACAAAAAAATTATTTATCTTGAAAAACTGTGGCATTATCATATGGTATTGCTACAATTGAATCTTTGTCAATATTCAAATTTGAATGATCTTTTTTTAAGCATTTAGTCTTCATTTAAGGCTAAATCTGTAAATCATCCCAAAAAATTAATAAAATCTTATCTAATATATGAGTGATTAAATTAAAGATAAAAAACAATTAAATTAAAAAATAATAACTTATAAAACATTGTTTTTATTTCATCTACATGAATTTAAAAATTTGTTGTCCTATATTTATATATCTTATGAATATGTACATGTACTTTTAAAATTATTTTATATTCCAAAAAATTTTTGAATTTATAATTTAGTGGCTATACATACATGCACCGTGAAATATTAAATTTAGATTGCATAATTTTTTTTATGTCATTAGTTTCCTGATTTTAGTAATTTTAATAGATTCAATTAGAAGTGCCCATTTCATCCGTACTATACCATGAGTAATATAACTAGCTAAAAGTGTTTGCATACCATTAAAAAGAAGAAAACCATTTACGATTATTTCAATCAAAAGCTTACTTGTTTTGTTTTACATTTAAAGAACTATCATTAAGTATATCTAATACAATATGTATTCCAGTAATATGATTAATACTATGATCAATAAAAATATTTTTAATTTGTCACTATCATTATTTTATATATATTGATAAAGTTTGGATACGCCTGTAACTCCCGATATAAATAGGAATCCATATCAATAAGGAAATTATCTAGATATGGAAGTGATCCATATAAAAAGAAAATAATACAGATATGAAAATAGTTCCATATCAAATATCTTAATTAAGAAATTTTTCTTAATTGAAATAAAAAGGGTAACTTCCCTTTTTATAACTTATTTCATTTATTACAAGGTTTCCTATTTTAGAGTGAAAGGCTCTATATATAGGGCCAAGGAAAATCAAAATATAGAGAAAAGAGTTTACTATACCGAAACTCTGCTGGTTTTTTCTCTCTCCCTCTTTTATTTTCAAGGGACATTTAGACCATGGAATAGTTGTTGTTATCCCGCAAGTGGGTAAAAATCGGGCCAGTGACGCAGAAGGGATTCTTGTAAATGCTTCCGTCATAGTTTTTGCGCTACAAGTGATAGGTAACATATGTTAGTTTATGTTATTTCCTGTTTATATTTTCCATCATTGGTATCATAGCCGTGATTTTTGTGTCCTAGAATGTGGCTAAATCCGATTTAAAATTTTGTGTGTAAAATTGTTAGATTAAGGATGCATGAAACACAATAAATTTATTTTTATGTTAAAAATATATATGTGTATATATTTTGGCTTGAAAATTGTGTATGTGTACATCGCGATTCGAGGCAATGAACATGGATGTTCAAAACGCATTACTAGAAGATGGAATTTGAAAATTTTGATCTCACCATTGGAATCACAGACCACGAAAATCTCCCACTGGCCGAAATATGGACACTTGAATCCACCGGCCGCCACACATTAGGCGCGTGCGCTTAGGCAGTGGTCTATACATGCGCAAACACGTGTCAATAGTGATGCATCATTGTTGACACGTGGCCCAATGGCATCATGCCACGTGGATGACAATGGTCATGCCATGTGGTAATGACGTGCCACCTGGGCACTAGGTGGACCAATAAGGGGGTGACACGTGGACTACTGTGGTGGTGCCATGTGTCAGGCCATGTGTGAATGTGACATGTCACTGTTGACACGTGGCAAAAATATAAAATTGCCACATGGACGAAAGAGGGTCACGCCACTTGGTGTTGACGTGTCTCCTATGTGCCACAATTGTGTTGATGGACAAATAGACTGATGAAATGTGTCATGACATGAGGTCTGATGTGTCACCACATGGCACAATGTGGTGCTGACACATTGCACAGAGGTGGAAATCGTGCATGGCCATGTGTAGGAGCATCCATCTCTATTTTGTCTACGTGTGTAGGCGCGTGCGACTGTTTTTGACAACTAGTTCAGCTCTATTTTTTGACAGATCATTTTTTCAAATCATTTTTAAATTTTTGGTCATTTTTCCAAATTTTTTAATGACCAGAAAATAAATTTTTATTTTTATTATTAAAATAAATGTTATGAAATTATAGAAAACGTGTTTTTTGACTTTGAATTATTTTGAAAAATATTTTGAAAATTTTTTGAGGTCATGTGCTTACTTATTGATTGAAATGTATTAAAATCATGTGTATTTATACGTAAGTGTATAAAATTTCTGTAATATGTTGCAGAAATATTGATAAGGATACATATTCTTCCTTAAACTACGCATGGGTTGTTTTGAGAAATGTAAGGGTGCAATCAATAAGCAACATGAGAATGTGAAGTTAGATTCGAGCTGATGATATTGATGCAATAGTGCATCATATAGTACGTGTTCAAGAACAAATGCAAGAGTGCATTTGGCTTAATGGTCTGAGTATGGGAAAGGGATGATAGAGTCTTGGTTAAAGTATTGACTGACTCCTTTGAATATCATCCAGAACTGAGAAAGTTATTGAAAACTACCTAGTTCATAGGAGATGGATTTTATAGAAAATCTATTATCCAATTTTTGGTTGGAGTTGCCAAAAAAGGGAGTGTTGAGGAGCAACACTACATCTGTGATGAAATTGAGAAGTGGAAGTAGAGTGCATCGTCCATGGATTAAACGTACTAATGGTTTACCAAATGAGTTGATTAACATAGTTAAAGAAATAATCCCAGTTGTGACACGAGCCGAACCCCGGAGGCCCCGAAAATCCATTTTCAGGGTGTTCGGGAGAGGTTCATAAGACTTGTAAAGATTACAAGGGCGTCTACTTTTAGCAACAAGGAGGTGTTTTGGAGTTGCCGTCCAATAAAAGATTGGAAAAGTTCATCTAGTCTCAGTGAGCTTAAGACAAGCGCATGCTTCTATTTTTGGTAACAAGGAGTATTTTGGAATTTCCATCCCAATAGTACATTTAGATGGTTCATTTAACCTCCTTTAGCCTAAGATGACATATATAGGTCAATCTTAGGCAACAAGAGATATTTTGGAGTTCCCATCCCAATAAAACATTCGGATGCTTCGTCTAACCTCGTTGACCCTAAGACCAGAGAGAGTTTGGGAATCCACTCTTATTCATACCTTGGTTAATGTATAATTGAGTTTTGAATTTAAGATTTCATTCATTTTCTCATACAATTTAATGTAATAATTAAAGCGCAGATCAATCACATAATGAAAGTGGTAAATAAAGTAAATAAAAACACAATAATTTATAATAAAACTAGGGGCGGAATACAACCCCTACTGTAAATGAAATGTAAATCATACATAAAACGAGATATTTATTTAGGATGAGGACATTGGTTCTCGCATGCATACTTGAGAGAAAAAGTGTTAAATGTGACGTTTATTTGGATGAAAAACTAAGACATTGGTCCCATTTTTATTAGAAAAAATTTTAAATTAATTAATATAAATATTTTTGTGATTTTCTTTTTTTAACATGCATAAAATAAATAATTTTATTACAAATTACTTTAATAAAATAAATAAAAGGACAAAATAAAAAACATAATATAAATAATAAAAATAATAAGTTAGGCCAAATGAGTCTGCTAAATCTCCTCATTTGCTCCCGAGAATGCCCAATCAAGGAAAACAAGTATTAGAATCAAAACAAACATAAATGACATGATGAAACAAATAAAGCAACAACAACAACAACAAAAACAACAACAACAACAACAACAACATAATAATAATAATAATAATAATAATAATAATAATAATAATAATAATAATAATAATAATAATAAAGGAAAAAATGAACAATCAAATAAAAAAAGAATAAAAAAATGTTAAATAATGTTAAATCTATGAATAAAACAACATAAAATAAATAAATATACAACAAATCTAAAAATCTACATATTTATTAATAAATTGTAGAGGTGTCAAAATTAACCCAAACCCAACAATTCACCCAAACTCACCCAAGAAAAATTGACCCAAATCCAACCCAACTAAAAAATTGACCCATTTAAACCTACCCAAAATCTACTCACATAAAATACAACCCATTTGGGTCATTCTTCCTAGACCCAATGGGTGTTTGTTCATTTCTTCTTTTTTTTTTCATTATTTCTTGAATATTAAAAACTTTTACTTTAATAAACAATATGTTTTGCTTAGCCTGTCCCGCTATATTATTATTGTATAATGCGTATGCGTATTTTGTTGGTTAGATTTATAATGGCCGAGTTATTGGGTTAGTCGTGAATAGTATTTTTCGACGGTAAATAGTGCACCGGGGATGAAAATTACACCTGAACGTAAAAAATATTTTATTTGACCATCATAAAATACTAGTTACAAGGAGTCCGAGGATAAAATTTGGAGAAAAAATGAGCTCAAATAGATCTCTAAAAGTCAAAAATAAAAAAAAAGTCCGGCTCGTTTTAAAGGTTACCCGGTTTGATCAAGATTTGACTAGACCTCTAAAAATAGCAAATGACCACTAAAAATTATTTTAATAGTATATATAGACTTAGATTAATATTTAGAAATTTTTGACAGCGAAAAATTAATTTTTTGGTAACATTGAAAATTGAGTTTAGAAAGTGAGTGAAATAATTTAGGATTACGTAATTGGCTTAAAAATGAAAAAAAAGGGTCACTTGGTTTATGAATTATTGTGTTGTTGTGCCCCTGTGTGTGACTGTGGATTGTTTGAATTGTAGGAATGGTATGTTATATATATAACCGTTATACTGCCAAAATTTTTACCAAATGAATAGTAAATTGGACAGTTATAAGTCAACCGATATTCCGATCCGTTTGGATCTCCACCGACCCATTTGCGCCAACATTTTTATAATAATTTTTTTAGTATCCCGTTATTATATCGATAATTATTTTTCACTAAAAAAAATCAAATAGGTCCACCCAAACCCACCCAACCCATTTGGGTATTGACCCATTTATGACCCATATATTTTTGACCTATTTATGATCCAATCCAAACCCGCCCAATCCACCCATTTGCCACCTCTAATAAATTGCAAGTAAATAAAATAAAATAAAATAAAGAAAATATAGGATCGAGCTCAGAATGTTTACCATCAGAATTCGGATTCGATGGAGGAAAAAATATAATTGATTTCCTTGTTTTTGATCCACAAAACTAGAATTAAAAATGATAAAAAGTTGGAATTTTATTTCAAAAAAGAAAATTTGCTTAAAAAAATGATGGAAGAAAATAAAAATTATCAAAAATAAAGAATTATTTTTTTTTCGTCTCAAGAAAGAAAAATTGTTTAAATAAAATAATGGAAGAAAAATAAAAATCCTCAAGAACAAAAAATTATTTTTTTTTGTCTCAAGAAAAATTATTGATTGAAGAAAAGTAAAAAAATTCTTAAGAACAAAAAATTATTTTTCTTTGTCTCAAGAAAATATTGATTAAGAATTGAATTTTTAACTTTAAGAAATTTTATTTGGAGAAAAAAATCCAAAAAAAAGTAGAGAGAATTCTCTTAAAGAAGAAGAGAAGAGAAAATAAAAAATTTAACCTAAAAGAATCCCCTCCTTTTCTCTTTCTATAATTTTATATTTATATGATTTTTTATGAAAACCTAATTAATTGCGAAAAGAAAATAAATTTAAATTAGATTATTCCTTACCTATATTTTAAAAAAGGAAAAAATCATGAAAATCCTTAAAAAAGGGGATAAAAATTCAATTTTAGCAAAAATATACCAAAAAAGGGTCAAAAATGGCATCTTCGGTAGACAGGTGGTGACTGACGGGCATGCTAGGCTAGCGACGCCCATCGGACGCGTGCGGGCAGGATATGCCAACACGCGCGCTGCGCCAGTGCACCGTCGACGGCCGAATTATTTTTTAAAAAAGCAATTTTGACTAAAATACTATAATTTTCAAACTCATTTTTTTATTTTTATTTTTATTTTTTATATTTTATATTTTTTTTAGTTCTAAAAAGCAATCTTGACAAGTAAATCATCACTTCCATCCTTTTTGCCTGTGAACAGGCGTTACTTTCATCATTAGGTAACCCTGATCTGGGCTGCATTAGGATCCGGTGTCTACAGTTACCCCCAATTTTGGAGAATCTAGTGCATGGGTGCCTAGATGAGCCAAAATTCAGAGAAGAAGAAAAGAAGTGTGTATCCGAGGCAGTCCTTACCTTTTTGTTGTGTCAAAGATCGTGGCTTGTCGCCGCTGGGTTGTAGCGTATTCTACCATGACCCCTTTGCAATCGTTTTGCTGACCACCATTCGGCCTGCATGGCATGTCCTTGCCAACCACCATCCGGTTTGCATGGCACATGATCGCTGCCGTTGAGCTGTAGTGTATTCTACTACGACCCCTTTGCTATTGTTTTATTGACCACCATTCAATTTGCACGGCATATCCTTGCTAATCCCCATCCCGTTTGCAAGGCATCTGATCGCTGCCGTTGAGCTGTAATGTATTCTTCTACGACTCGTTTGCAATCGTTTTGCTGACTACCATCTGGCCTGCATGGCATGTCCTTACTAACCCCTCGGTCTGCAAGGCATCTGATCGCTGCCGTTGAGCTGCAATGTATTCTACTACAACATATTTGCAATTGTTTTGCTAACCACCATCCGACCTGCACGATATGTTCTTACTAACCCTCATCCGATCTACGAGGCATCTGATCGCTGCCGTTGCGCTACAGTGTATTCTACTACGACTCGTTTGATATACCGTATTTATCTTGCTGGCCACCATCCGGCCTGTACGGCATACCCTTGCCAACTCCATCCGGTCTGTAAGGCATCTGATTTGATATACTGCATTTGTCTTGCTGGCCACCATCCGGCCTGCACGACATATCCTTGTTAACCCCCATCCGGTTTGTAAGGCATCTGATTTGATATACTGTATTTGTCTTGCTGGCCACCATCCAGCCTGCATGGCATATCTTTGCTAACCCCCATCCGGTCTGCAAGGCATCTGATTATTGTCATTGAATTGCAGTGTATTCTACTGTGACTCATCTGATATACTGTGTTTGTCTTGCTAGCCACCATCCAGCCTGCACGACATATCCTTGCTAATCCCCATTAGGTCTGCAAGGCATGTGATTTGATATACTGCATTTGTCTTGCTAGTCACCATCCAGCCTACACGGCATACCCTTAATAACCCCCATCCGGTCTGCAAGGCATGTGATTTGTTGTCGTTTTTACTGGTGCTCATCCTGAACCTCTTTTCCTACAAAAATAGGCAAAATAAATGTGTAGGGCATAGGAAAGAGATGCGTACCTGTGGCAGTACGTACCTATTGGGGTCGATGTCAGACGGGTGTTCCCTGAAGTACTGTTGGTTGTTCCCTGGAGAACGGTTTGCAGAATATGAATATCATCCTCTTAGATTGCACTGAGTCATTTTCTAGACTTTCAAAATGCGGATATGATCCTCTTAATTGCACCGAGTCATTTTCTAGACTTCCAAAATGCGGACATCATCCTCTTGCAAAGTGCAGATATCATCCTCTTGGAGATCCCTTACTGACTATGATATACCAGATACCGATCCCTCTATCATCTCCAACTGGAACCTCCTTCTTGTTAAAAGAAAACCTATATGCCCCTTAAGAGGGCTTTGTGGTCACAGGGAGACTTTGAAAATTTATGTCCATTGAGAGGCTTAAATTCTCACTGAGAAACTTAGATGCTCACTGAGAGGCTTAGATGCTCATTGAGAGGCTTAAATGCTCACTGGGAGACTTAGATTGCTTATGAGAGGCTTTGATTGCTCACTGAGAGGCTTTGATGCTCACTGAGAGGCTTTGATTGCTCACTGAGAGGCTTTGATTTTGAGCCTACAGAGAGGAAATTAGATTTGAGCCCCCTAGGAGGATAATTATATTTGAGCCTCTAGAGAGGAAATTAGATTTAATCCTCCTCAGAAGAAATTATATTTGGCGTTTCAATGCTTGCCTGCAGGTGGATAAATTTTAGAATTTTCAGTGTTCTTAAGAGGATTTTGGTCCTGATTTTTTTTTTGTAATTTTTTTGGATTTTCACATTTTGAATGTATTTGAATTTTTACAGTATGTTGGATTTTCAAGGTCTTGAAAATATTTTCTACTTTTATTTTGTTTTTTTTTTGTTAAGAATTTGTGTTTTTTGTACATTTGAATTTGGATTTTTGTACACTTATTGTGTGGTGTGTGTGAGCATATGTCTTATGATAACGAGACTTACTTGATTGCCGCCAACTAAGGTATGTGTGGGCAGTCTAGCTCCTCGAACGGTCTTCTTTTCTATAGCTTTGCATGATTCTTTATTGCCATCCACATGGTGTGCCTAAATAGGCTTGTTCTTCTAGGTGTTCCTCCTCTGTACATACTCATATGATTTTATGCCGAATACAATGGCCGACAATGTTGAGCTGAACCCATCTCTTGGATCATCTTTGTGCACAAGGTCTATTCGGACCTTTCCCTCAGAGCTATGTACACAACAATGTGTACGAAAAATTGTGTGTGTGTATGGAATTATGCGCGTGAAATATATACACAAAGTTATATATACGAAACACATGCAAAGGATTGTGTACACAACAATACATGTAAAGGGTTAAGTGCATGTGATATATGCTCGTGATATACATGCTAAACATGTGCAAAGAATTGTGTGTTACATGTATGCAGAAATTATGTACACGGAATGTGTGCGAAGAATTGCATATGCAAGATATATACAGAGTTCATGCATGTGTGAATGTGTGTTGGGCATCGTGAAAGGCTATGCTCGTGTAAAGTTATGCAGAGAGATATGCAAAAAAGTTGTACATGCAGGATGCACATGAGATGCAAAAATGGAAAGACCACATCCTAAGTGGTTAAGGGATTTCTTGAGGGTACTGCTCATACTGTCTGATGCCCTCGATGATCTGGAAGAGCATCTTCTTAGCTTAGGAACTCTGACCCATTATCTTTTTAGAAAGAACCGTCCGGTGTGCATCTTTGCCCCCTGGTCAACAAGCATGCACCTTTTGCTATGAGCTGTACAACATTTTGCCCCCAAAGCTTTAACTCGTGTTTTGAATTATGCATTATCTGCCTGAAAGGAGACTATTTGGATTGCCTTATCGCTTCATGTACTAGTGGTCATTTATTAAAGGTAGCGCATCCCTTGTGGATTTTCACACTAGCTTTTCTTAGCGAAAAATGCGTCCTGTTGGGAATTTTCACATAACCTTGTGCCTAATTTTTGCCTGGAATGGACCTAACCCACTCCAGCGACTTTTATTCATTTCATTTTTTTGTAGGACAAACTGCCTGTTTTCAGGTTTTCATCCTGCCTTTTGGCCCAACTTTTGCTTAGAGAACCAGTTACGGTTTTCATCTCTAATGGCCTTTTTTTTAAACCCTCCCGTCTTTAATGTATGGTTGCAAGAAAAGCTGAAGCTACTATCAGAGCCCTCCTAGGGTAATCGACAGTTATTCACTGAAGCACCTTCTTTCTCGACAGCAATTGTATTCATTTGCATCTCTCGACGAAGGTGCTGCTAGATTGGGCGAGGTGGCAAATGAGGATATCAGCTTCGTGTGCCCCTGGCTCCCCCTTTCATCTATGACTTTGGATGGTTTTTTAGGATGTGTCCCATTGTATAGGCCCCATGAGGCTACCTTCTACATTACTACCCACTGTGCTTGACAATTCGGAGGGATTCAAAATGCAGCAAGGCATCCCCTATCCTCCCAAGGTGGCACCTTGTCCTCGACCTTCACCTCCGGGTATCATAGCTTCTGAACACAGCTGCCTGTAAAGACTATTACACCGCAGATCGGAGACTGCACTGTTGTTTCCATAAGTGCATACAATAGATGGGTGCTTAGTCTTGCAGTTGATAACATGACTCATCGACTTAGGCATCTAGCCAGTGAGATCAGTAGCAAAGCGTAGGCATTCAGATTTCATACATTCAATAATGAACAATGTTTCTCTTTTTATAAAAGAACTAGAAGATAATGAACACATGAGTTGAATTGCCTTTGTTTTATATCTTTCTGCAAAATTATGTACATTTCAGTATGATTTCTCCAAACATGATCATCATTCAACATTAACCCAAAATGCAAATCTACACCTAATCTCAAAATAGATCTTAAAAGCATCTAACTCCTGTTTTCAATCAACTCTCTCGGGTTTTTTGATTAGACATTTTCTCTCGAACCTCTAATTTTTGCCCAGGATGCCTTTTTTCAGTTTTTACCCTGACGAGACGCCCATTTTTAGCAAGGCTGCCTTTTTTCAATTTTAAACCACGGGGCTTCTATTTTCTTCTTTTGATATTTAGTCTTTAGCCATAAAACCTGTAGACACCAGGTCCCGAGGTGGTCCAAGATTAGAATTACCCGATGATGAAAATGATACCGGCTCACAAGCAAAAATATCAAAAAATGATATTTTTCTTGTCGAGGCCCTCGTTATTTTTAAATAAAAACAGACCGATAAATATATATTAAAAAGATTAATTAATTAAATTAAAAAAAATTAGGAAGTGTTATATATATATATATATATATATATATATATATATATATATATATATCATAAAAAGAGAATTAAATTAATTAATTAATTTATTTAAAAAAAAGTATATATTTTGATTAATTAAAAATAAATAAAAAAAAGAATTTAAAAATTAAAAAAAAAAAGAATTTGAAAAAAATTCACACACGGCCACTTATGTGAAAATCACATATGTGATTTTCACATAATTGGCCGCACGTGGAGGCTCTCCACACACGGCCATCTCTTTTACCACGCGCTTTTAATTTTTCGCATGCAAAATATTAGCATTTTTCACGTTTTTGGCTAGTTTTGAAAAAATAAAATTAGGAAAGTTATTTTGTTTTTTTTTTCCATTTTTGCAAGACAGTAAATTAAAAGGGGTTTGTCTTCATTTTAAGGAGGGGGGAGCTGCATTTTTTGATTCAAGAAGTAAAACTTGGTTTTCTCTCAAACAAGAGGAAGCAGACGGAGGTTTTTAAAAAAATTGCTAGGATTTTCAAGATTTAATTTCTACCTCTTTTTTTTTTTCTAAAAACATTTTCATTCGGGGATTGATTTAAGTAAGTAAAATCAATTTCCTTTGTTTGGGTCATCCCACAAAAATATTTTTTCCTTGAATTCATTTGTTTAAAAACACAGTTTTTACATTTTCCTTGTGTTTATCATCGCAAAATATCGACAAGGAGGATCAATTGAGACACCGTTTCTCCGACCTATAATTTATGAGGGTACATATTCTTGGACCCGTCCCCATTTAATTTTGTTCATTATTTATTGATGTTAATATTGTTTTTTTGCTATTGTTACCATATCCATTATTTATTTTTGGCACCTTTGATGATTGTTGATATTGTCGACATAGGATTTGATTTTCTTTGATTTTAATTCCTTTGCTATTAACGCCCTCCCTGTTGATATTCTCTTTATTTATTTCTTCTTCTTCTTCTTCTTCTTCTTCTTCTTCTTCTTATTATTATTATTACTCTTTTGTTGCTATTATCACTTTATTATTATTATTATTATTATTATTATTATTATTATTATTATTATGCCATCTCCATTGTTATCACCATTTTTGTTGGTTGTTAATGTTTATATGCTCATTATTATTATTATTATTATTATTATTATTATTATTATTATTAGTGCCCTGTTGCCATTACTATTACTATTATTATTATTATTATTATTATTATTATTATTATTATTATTTTTGCTATTGTCATTATTTTATCATTATTTTTACTATTATTTTTATGTTTTTTTGCATGACTTATTTTTAATTTTCCGTCGTATGTAATTTGTTTGCATATTAAATTGACATGTCTAATTTAACCTATTTTATCTCATACACATTTGCTAATTATTTTTGTGTGTCCTTTGGTTTTATATTTGTTTGGTTAATTTTCTGAATTATTACTAATATTTTTAATGTCATTTTTCGTTTGGCAATTTAAATGTGATTTGCCTCACGTGAGTATTCCCGTGACCACGCGAAGGGGGTCACGACGCATAGGAGACTACTTCATTTTGGGTGAGATATTTCCTACCCCATTTTTTTGTTGCGTTTATTTGTAAAAAATAGTTTTCATGTACGCACGTGTCGGATAAAAAATCACAAAAATATTTTTATAACAAAATTGGGATTTCATTAATAAAATCGGGACCAATGTCCCTCATTTTAGCCAAATAATGAAAAATATCACGATTAAAACGAAGAGTTAAATTTTCTCCAAAATGGAATCACTCATCCCGGTTTTTCAAACCAACAATCGAGCAATTCTTCGATCCCTTTTTAAAATAAGCACGAAGGAACCAATATTCCTAAACCAAACAAATGCCCCGATTTATGTATGTTTTTCTTATGTTTGACTTAATTTGTTTATTTTAAATTTATATTCATGTATTTTCCCTTTGGGCCCTTGTAATTAATTTTGGGGCAACATTATTTAATTTCCATTTGGAATTGTATTCCGTCCCAATTTACATTTTTAATCTTCTTTTATTGGGGTTGTATTCCGCTCCAATTTGCCTTGTAATTTGGTGCTTGATGTGTTTACTGCTTTCCTTTATTACTTTATTTATCGCTTTCTTTATTGCTTTCTTTTATTGCTTTTGAGTGCTTGTAGTACGCTTTAATTACATGCATAAATCGTGTGAGATAAGAGATAAAATTTTAGGAAGTTAAAAACTCATTTATAATTAACCAAATCATAAATAAGAGTTAAGTTCCGAACACCAATCTTTGGTCTAGACCAATAAGAGGTTACAGACCTTTTCCAATTTCTTGTAAATTGCATGGCGACTCCAAAATACCTCAAAGGTGCCTAAAGACATCGTAAGACTAGATGATCCTTCCCAATGTTCTATTGGGAAAGAGGCATCCAAGATGTCTCATGGCACCCAAGATAAAAAGGACACAAACTAATCCCGTGAATCCAAAAAGCGGGTTCAAAGAGGGCCTTTGCTAGGTTTGGCGCGCGTCACAGAACCTCTTAAGTCTATCGACGTTGATCAGCTCTTTAAACTCATTACCATCACTGTCTATTAGAATCGTTGCTCCTTTGGATAACAATCTCTTCAGAACAAAAGGACCTTCCCATGTTAGCCTGAATTTACTCCGTATGTCTTGAACACTCGGTCTCATTTGCTTAAAAACTAAATCTCCCTCTTTCAATGGTTGCCTTCTAACTTTCTTCCCGAATGACCGAACAAGCCTTTTCTGGTAGATCTGGTTGTGATAATAGGCTCGCATTCTGTTCTCATCTAGCATGTTCAGCTGCAGCAATTGTTGTTGGGCCCAATCGGCTTCTAGAATCTCTGCATCCATAACTACCCTTAAAGACTTGAGTTCTATCTCAACCAGTAGTACTGCTTCTATCCCATACACCAGAGAATAAGGCGTGGCTCCCGTAGAGGTTCTGATGGTGGTCTTATAGCCCTAGAGTGCAAAAGGCAACTTCTCTGCCGAATCCTTGTAGTTCTACACCATTTTAGCTAAGATCTTCTTAACATTTTTGTTAGCTGCTTCGATTGCCCCATTAGCTTAAGGGCGATATGGAGAGGATTTATGATGCTTGATGCCATACTTCTGAAGCTGCTTCCTAGTTTTAGCCATAAACTGCATCCCGTTATCAGACATAACATGGTGCAGAAGACCATATAAAATTCTTCTTAATGAACTTGGCCATATCTACATATCAATTATTTTTATTCACCCCCTTTTTTTTAACAAGCTTTGTTCAAATCCTGATAGTTTACACATACATGTACTTTTTGGCTCTTTTTTACTATTGGGACAATGTTGACCAACTGGTGTTGTACTTCGAAAAGAAATTTGGCCTCATTTCTGCTTGTGGATCTCTTCTTTAACCTTTTTTTTTCCATTCTGGCCTGAGTCTTCTGAGCTTCTACTTGACTGATCTATGATCGGGGTATGTCGGGATAGCGTGTTAGGCGACTTCACGATCATCTCCTGGCATGTCTTTGTAAGTCCAGGCAAAAACTTTTTTATATTTTTTTAAAATTCTCTCAAATTTTAATCTCTCTTCAGGAGTTACATCAGATGCTATCAAGATTTCTTTTGGGTTTTTAAAATTTTTTAGATTAAATGGAATGGCATCAGCTGAATCAATGTCAAATATAAATAAGTCATGATCATGATTTTGCATAGTCAAATCATAAGAAATATCACACAAGTAAGCAAAAATGTTCATCTTATTAATGCAACTAGTATTAAAAATGTCATTATTAAATAGTTCGAAAATAAAAAGAACATCTAAATAGCTAACATCTTCCTCTCCCTCCAACATAGGCGTTGTAGTTGATGGCTCATTGTCATCCTTAGGCACTGTTTTCTTTTTCCACTTAGGCATTTAATCCGTCTTACTCTTTATCTTTCGCTTTTCTGGGTCAGAGATCCACTTACTGTCAATGAGGTCTTGAACCCGATCCCTCAAAGTTTGATGATGATCTATTAAATGCCCGGTGTGCTGGTGGAAAGCACAATACTAATCCGCCTTGTGATTGGGCTGCCCTTAGTTTCTGGCGGGCCTAGTCGGCAATGGCTGTAACATTCCCTCCTTTATTAGCCTCTTAAAGACCCAAGACAAGGATCAACCAAAATTAGAATAGTGCCTTTGATTCATTTTTCGTGGTTGGTGCTTTTCCTATCCTTCGGGTACCACTATTATTATCATAGCAACCCACTCTTAGACTTATGGGGCCAGTAATAGTTTTGTTGAGAGGCAACCGGGTAGTTACAAGCTTGGACTTCATAATTTCTTCTTCAAGCTCAGCTAGCTTCTTTTTCATGCTTGAGAAACTAGGAATGCCCATTGACTGTGAAGGCTCTGTTCCTTCTGCCTTTCCTACTTGCTCTTGTAACTGCATTAAAGATCCGTCCGATATTTTACCTAAACGCGGACTTGAGCCTGACCTTAATTCATATTCTGCCCTTGATGCTTTACTCTTCAAAGCTTGCATCACGGCTGAAACGTCTTCCTTTTCAGGAATAAAGTCATATTCTAGAGTAGGCTTCTTGCCTCTTCCTTACTCAACTAGCGAAATAAAGGGTACCTTGACTCTAGGCTCGAAATCAAAAGGAGACACTGCGGTCGTCGCTGTATAAGCCTTCTTGACTGTGGCTGGCTCAACTTAGTTAAGGGTAGTCGCCATAAGTTGAGCTTCAAGAACAAGCGCCATGGCATCCATTCTTTCCTTAACCCTAGCCAGTAGCCTTTTTTCAAGCTCTTTGAACCTTCTGTCCATCTCTTGGGCAACTAGGGCATGAGTCTCTTCAATCTGTTGCGAAGGGTCAGCTATTTCTAAGGCCTGCGAATGTCCTGGTAATGATCGCTCTTTAGACAACCATCGGGATCCCTAAACTACCCAAGTAAATGGTCTATGATGGCTGAAAAAAAATAAGGAGTTAGAATGATGCATGAATGACATGTAATGCATGATTGTACTATGAAAATGGTCCTTGATGACTAAAAGATCAAGAGTTTACAATGATACATGTGATGCATGGAAAAAACTATGTATAAGATGATATGTACATGTGAAAAATTATATGCATAAAATAAAATGTACATATACGAATGAATTTTTCTTTTTATTTATTTATTTTTATTAATTAATATTTTTTTATTTTGTCTTTTTTTTATGTTTTATGTGCATGAATGACACGTAATGCATGAATATGCAATGCAACATCCACAACCACATGCAAGCAAGTTGATCCTTCCAACATTGTTACTCCCACACAGGAGGTCGTGCAGTCTCTTTCCTAGGTAGGCTTGATCATGGGCTAACAGGAAATCCAATGGACGCGTGTGGTGCACGATAGAAAACCGGCAGCATAACCTCTCTTAACTAATGTGTATACGTATGGATTTTGACCATTATGTATTTAGGCAATCTGAATAAATCGACATGGGCCTATTGGGGCATGAAAGCATTTGATTAGGTGACAACCAATCTATCTGGGTTTGTCCAATACATAATGATCCATATAGCAAGCATAGTATTATGGTTCATGTCACCTAAGGGAAGTATCTACTTTCATTAAATAATTTTTGGCCAGGGTGATGATACTTTAGGTCTACCCAAACATGGGCCCTACCAATAGGTCTAGCTCATCACGAGCATAACAATTCATCGGGTCTCCATTTAATATACCAAATGGTACGAGGCTTGGGCTAGTGATTATGCCTAACACTTTCCCATATTGAGTGAACGTAGGGTTGTGCTTCAAAAATGCACCGGGGCTAAAAGAGGGTGCAAACTGGCATAGATTTAAGCCTCTAATGATATGCAATGCAATTTAGAAGTGGGACAAAATTTTAAATCAAAAATCAGTTATATGTTTTAATCAAGGCACTTTCTAAGCGAAGTCTCATTTATTTCCCCAGTAGAGTCACCACTGTGACGTGCGCTGAATGCCGGTGGCCCCAAAAACCTGCTTTTCAGGGTGTTCGGGAGAGGTTCATAAGACTTGTAAAGATTACAAGGGCATCTATTTTGGGCAACAATGAGGTGTTTTGGAGTTTCCACCCAATAAAAAATTTGGAAAGTTCATCTAGCCTCAGTGAGTCTAAGACAAACGCATGCATCTATTTTGGGTAACAAGAAGTATTTTGGAATTTTCATCCCAATAGTACATTGAGATGGTTCATCTAACCTCGTTGAACCTAAGATGACATACATAAGTCTATATTGGGCAACAAGAGATATTTTAGAGTTTCCATCCCAATAGAACATTGGGATGGTTTGTCTAACCTCGTTGAGCCTAAGATCAGAGAGAGTTCGAGAATCCACTCTTATTCATACTTTGGTATTATGTATAATTGTGTTTTGAATTTAAGATTTCATTCATTTTCTCATACAATTTAATGCAATAATTAAAGCGCAGATCAATCATATAATGAAAGCAGTAAATAAAGTAAATTGAGCATAAAGTAAATAAAAGTACAATAATTTACAATAAAACTAGAGGCGAAATACAGCTCCCACTGTAAATAAAATGTAAATCATACATAAAATGGAGTATTTATTAAGGATGAGGATATTGGTTCTCGCGTGTATACTTAAGAGAAAAAGTTTTAAAGGTGATGGTTTATTTGGATGGAAAACTAGGACATTGGTCCCATTTTTATTCGAAAAAATTTTAAATTAATTAATATAAATATTTTTGTGATTTTCTTTTTTTAAACGTGCATAAAATAAATTATTTTATTATAAATTACGTTAATAAAATAAAGAAAAGGCCAAAATAAAGAAAATAATAAAAATAATAAGTTAGGCCAAACAAATCTCCTAGATCTCCCCATTTGCTCGCGAGAATGCCCAAATAAGGAAAATAAGTATTAGAATCAAAACAAACACAAATGAGATGATTGTTAGTAATTAAATCAATTATCAATAAAAAACATATAAAAAGATGAATAAAATAAAATGGAATAAAATACATCATAAATAACAAATGAATTAAACGACATGATGAAACAAATAAAACAACATATTAGTAAATTAATACATAAAAACATAAACATGATAATAATAATAATAATAATAATAATAATAATAATAATAATAATAATAATAATAATAATAATAATAATAATAATAATAATAATAATAATAATAATAATAAAGGAAAAAATGAACTGTAATGGCCCAAATACCGGTCTAAAAGTGTTAGTGCATTATTTCAGTATTACCATGATAACCGCAGTGTCAAACAGTGTAGGGAGTGAGTTTGCCACTGTTAAACTTCAGTGTTAAGTGTGATAAAATTGTAGTGATTCCGGGTCAGGTGACACCGGGGTGGCTATACAGCGGACCCGGCTGTCCGACGTCCGAAAAATTTTAATTTCGCAAAAATGATCTGTGGGTTATAAGGAGTCTAGTGGTAAAATCGAAACTGAAACGGAGTGAAATCGACATCCGAAAGTCATTCTGAAGTTGGCCTCCGGTTCGGTTCAATTTGAATCGGGGTTTCACCGAGATTTGACCAAGGGGTTATGAGAGGCTTATGTGGCCCAACAGAAGTTAAGTGTGTTAAATAATGTAATGGAAGTTATTTCTGTGAATTTGGATAGCTGTAGAGTTGTATTTTACGGCAGAAGGAAAATTGATCGAATCGAACTGATTTAAGTGAATCGGTGCCCAAATTAACTCTGATTGAGCTAAAAATTTACAGAGAGCCTATTTTTGATATTTTAAGATCAATGGAATTAGTTAGAAGTTAAAATATTGAGGGTAACATATAGATACTTTGAAAAAGTGCAAATGAACCAAAAAGCTAAAATTTTTGTCTAAATCGGTCGGATCGATTTGGTTCATTATAGGACTATATAAAGTCCAAAGTCGGCATCTCTCATCCCTTTCAAAACCTTATGGTTTTTCTCACTTCTCTCCTCCATTTTCTTCTCTTCTACTCCAATTTCTTCTCAACTCTTAGCTCCCTAACTAAAGTTCAACTCCTCTACAATCCTATAGCAGTGTTTGGAGTTCATTTGGTGCATTGGAAGTGGGTGAAATCAAGATATTAAAGGTTAGGGTGAGTTTTTGGATTTTTGATTCAAGAGTTTTTAAATTGTTTTATTGGTCCCTATAGAGCTTTTTGGGGCTGTAAAACACGTTTATGAGGTTAGATTTTACTTTTGAAGCTTGGTTTTGATGATATAGATGTTTTTCTATGGTAGGTTCTACAAGGGAAAGAGCAGATCCTCACGCTAAAGGGGAAGATACGCAATCATAGAGTGATATAGAGCTTGAAGAGGAGGTTTGTGGTTACTAAATCTACCTATTTCCTAATGTTTATATTGATTTTAGGGTTATGTCTAAGGTTAGGTATGTGATAATGATGTGTTTAATTAAATCTAACTTGATATTCATATTTAGTGGGCTTAATATAGTGTATAAACATGATTAAGTGAAATTAAATCAAAGTGGTATGAAAAGTGTAATAGTGGTCGAATGGTATTCTTAAGAAACCATAATGTTTTAATGGGTTTTAAGGCATGAAATTCATGTTTATAACATGTTTAAATGGTGTAATGCATGATTGAGTGAAAAGAAGAGTTAAAAGAAACCATAATGAATGAGTGAGTGTTATGGCCGAATGGTATAATGTGACTTTAAGTGAATTATATGATGAATATTGGCATATTATGGACATTTGAGGCATGTATAACCTGAAATAAGTGTAATTAAGTGGCTAAGAGAAATTATAGTGCATGGTATAAAAATTTGAATGTTGGGCCGAATAGTATATAAGATTTGACATGTGTATGTTTTGATGGTATATGTGATTTAATGGTATAAAGTGACTATATATTGATAAATGAGTGTCTGTGCAAAGTGGTAAGTGAAAAAGAGATGTATGATGAATTTTACATATTGACATAATGTGATACTTAATGAAATTTTGAGAAAATATTGCCCTTAGTAGTTGTCTGGTAGTGAAATTTAGTCCAGAATATAGATGGCTAGTCGCAGGAATTCCACATCGCGGTATGAGTCATAACGACTCACTATTGTTAAGCCGATGAGAGCTTATCATAGTGTACAGTGCAATTCAGTGTATAAAATAGTGCAGTGCAATAAAAATGGTCCTACTGGGATCATTTTATAGTGAAATGGGTCTGTGGGACCCATGTTCCGCATATCCGATCAATAGATTTTCTACCGGGTCCATACTAGGGGCATAATGGTAAATATGTGTTAAAAATGATTAAAATAGTGAAATTAGTGAAAATGAGTGAAAACAGGACTAAAATGAAGTAAATAGAAAGTTTAGGGGTAAAATGATAATTTTACTAAAAGTTGATAAAAAGTGGTGAAAATAAGTTAAAAGGGTAAGTGGAAGGGTAAAATGGTAATTTTAGTGAAATATAGTGTTAAAGTAGTGTAACAGTGAAAAAGTGTTAAAATAGGGACTAAAATGTAATTTGGCCAAATTGTAAGTTAAATAGTGAAAAAATGAAGTAAAAAGGGTACAATTATAATTAATTAAGTTAAATAAGGTTAATAGTGTAAAAATGGAATAAATAAGGGCATTTTGTAATTATGTATAATAGTGAGGACATAAGTGTAATTATGGCAAAAGTTGGGATATAAATGGTGTTTGTGTAATTGTGAGGACATAATGGTAATTAATGAAAAGAAAGGACATAATGGTAATTAGTGGAAAAGTTAAGGACATGAATGGAATTTAGTGTAAAGATTAGTGATAAAAATGTAATTAATGGTGAAATAAATAATTAAGTGAGGTAATGAAATAAATAGTATAATTAAGTGAATAAAAGTGTAATTAAGTGATTAAATTCATAGTTATGTGATTAATTAAGTGATGAATTAAATAAATATGAGATTAATTGACTTAATAAGTGAAATAAATATAAATAACAATAAGTGAGAATAATAAGAATGTGTAATCAAATTATGTTAATTAAATAGAATCACTTAGAAAATTTATAGATTAGTAACCACCACTGGGCATTCTAATGCTCAGCACGTAGTTGTTTTTGACTGTGTGTAGGTACCCCATAGGACTGGAGCAGCATACCTCGGTATTTTGGTAGAGCAAGCTAAAGGAGCAGAAGTGAATTTTATTTTGTATATGTAATAGATAAATTGTGGCATGTATATACTTATCTAGTATTTGATTTGGGCATGTAATGTTATAAAGCATATATTATCTGTGTGGATTATTTTGTTAATGTGTGATGAACGGCGGATGGGAAATGTATGGATATAGGATGATATTATTGTTGTGCCCTTTCCGGGGCTGTGGAGATTTCAATTTGCAGGTTTGGGTAGTGCAATTTACAAGCCGTTATACTGCCGAAATTTATACCAAATGAATAGTAAATAAGACAGTTATAGGTCATCGGTAACTAAGTAAATGCAAATGCAAATGTTAAAGGGTATGTATAGTGAATTAGTGAATAAAGTGTTACGTGAACTTAGTGTTAATAAATATGAGTGCAGAAAAAAAATTGACCCGTAATTTCATAAGTGAATGACAGTTAACCGAACATGATAATCGCACAGTATCGCTAAGTCGGCAGTATACGTATAGGGTATAAGGATGTTACATGAACAATCAAATAAAAAAAGAATCAAAAAGTGTTAAAAAATATTAAATCTATGAATAAAATAACATAAAATAAATAAATATACAACAGATGTAAAAATCTACATTTTTATTAATTAATTGTGAATAAATAAAATAAAATAAAATAAAATAAAGGAAATGTAGGATCGCGCTCAGAATGTTTACCCTAAGAATTCGGATTCGATAGAGGAAAAAATATGATTAATTTTCTTATTTTTGATCTACAAAACTAGAATTAAAAATGATAAAAAGTTGGAATTTTATTCCAATAAAGAAAATTTGCGTAAAAAAATGATGAAAGAAAATAAAATTTTTCAAGAACAAATAATTATTTCTTTTGTCTCGAGAAAGAAAAATTGTTTAAAAAAATGGAAGAAAAATAAAAATCCTCAAGAACAAAGAATTATTTTTCTTTGTCTCAAGAAAAACTATTGATTGAAGAAAAGTAAAAAAATTGTCAAGAACAAAAAATTATTTTTCTTCGTCTAAAGAAAAATATTTATTAAGAATTGAATTTTTAACCTTAAGAAATTTTATTTGGAGAAAAAAGCAAAAAAAAAAAAGTAGAGAGAATTCTCTTGAAGAAGAAGAGAAGAGAAAATAAAAATTTTAACCTAAAAGAATCCCCCCATTTTCTCTTTATATAATTTTCTATTTATATGATTTTTGTGAAAACCTAATTAATTAGGGAAAGAAAATAAATTTAAATCACATTTTTCCTTATCTATATTTTAAAAATGAAAAAAAAATCATGAAAATCCTAAAAAAATGGGATAAAAAATCAGTTTTAGGGAAAAAATCTTGAAAAGAGGTCAAAAATGGCATTTTTGATGGACAGGGGGCGACCGACAGGCATGCCTGGTGAGCGACGACTGCCGGATACGTGCGGGCTGCGCGCTGGTTGCAGGCGGGCGACTCCCGCACTCGCGCTGCGCGTAGGCAAGCGATGCCCTTGCGCGCTCTTCTCCTTACGTGTAGCGCACAAGCGAGGCGCGTCGCCGACAACCGATTTTTTTTAAAGCAATTTTGACTAAAACACTATAATTTCCAAACTCATTTTTTTTATTTTTACTTTTTATATTTTATATTTTTTAGTTTTAAAAAGCAATCTTGACAAAAAAATCATCACTTCCAACTTTTTTGCCTGTGAACAGGCGTTACTTTTATCATTGGGTAACCCTAATTTGGACTGTCTTAGGACCCGGTGTGTACGCTAGTATCAAGAAAGATTTTGTGAAAATTTAGATTTTTAGAATAAGTTGACATAAGTGTCAATTTTTAGTTAGTGTTTGTTTATTAAATGGGATTTTAGACATTAGTGCCTAAATAATGAAATTATTGGATTTATTTTTTGAATAAATGTATAAGACATTTATTGAATATTTGGTGGCTTTTAGCTTTTTAATAAATGTATTTATTTAATTGTTAACTGCCTTGCAATATTTTATAAGTAAAATATTTGCATGTTTATTAAGTAGAGACTTAATGAACTGGAATGGATTCCCCTTATGAGTTTAAGAACTTAAATATCCAATAATTCAGATTTACTATGCATGAAATTTTAACCTGTAAAGCTGGACATTAGGAGTTGGAGGGTAATTGGATACTATAAGTAGCCTTTTCAAACTTGAGCCTAATAGAAAACTTTATTAGGTTATTATTTCAGATGCGTAGTAAATAGCCTGTATTGCCTTATCTGCATCATATTCTATTACAGATTAGAAAATCCTAATGGCTACTACTTATCGTCGAGCTTAACAAAGATATGAAGCTGAATGGTGATAATTATGAAATCTGGAGTATGAAAATCAAATATATGCTTGAAGAGCAACAGGCTCTAGAACCTTTAAGTTCGATTATGGCTAAACTTGAGGATGGCATTATAGCCCAGCATAGGCGGGGCCGAGATGCCTATATTGTAACAACCCAAAAAGGGGCCTAGTAGGAATTTCATGGTTAATTGAGTAATTAAGGGTATAATTGTAATTGGACAAGTTTGGATTAAATTAATTAAGACTAAATTGAAGAGAAAGAAAAAGTATTTTAAAGAAAGAATTTATTTAAGTGACTAGGAGGAGTTTAACCAAGGAGTATTGAGTAATAAGCCAAGGATTGAAATAAGTTGACCAATGATAGTTTGACACCTAGGATGGTTTGGTGGGAAACATTAAATGAAAAGGAGAAAGGAAGAGACAGGGAAGGATGCAGATTTTCTTCCTTTTTACCGTTCCCTCTCCTTCCTGCGTGTAGTTCCCTCCTCTCTTCTTCTTCATTTTCTGTTTCCTCCTTTTTCCTTTGGTGATTATCTTGAGTTGAGCTGGATTTTTTTAAGTGATAAAGGGCTTTATTGTAAGGTAAGTGGTTGGGTTTTTGGATATCAAGTATGTTTTCCTCTTCTCTTTCTTCTCGTTTTTTCTGGATTTTGGGTTTTGTTGGTTGTGGGTTAATGTGTTTGCTTAGCTTGCTTTGATTCTTACAAGGAGCTGCTGACAAGAGAAAAGAAAAAGGGAAAGAGAAGGTTTGAGTGTAGAAGGGCTGGATTTCTGAAGCTTCCTAAAGGTTTGGGAGTTGTTTGATTTGTGCCTTTGAATATTAGTAATATGTTATAGTTAGATTGTGTTATGGTTTTGTTAAGTTGAAGTTTGGTTGAGTGATTATATGCATATGTTGAGTTGTTTTGGATTTTAAAGTGTGCGTGTTATTGGTGTGGTTTGGGGTTGTCCTTGAACACCAAAAACAGAGCTGATTTCCGTGAGTTTTGGGTTCCACAAAGCGGTATGGATTTCCTGACCGCCGTGTGATCGTGCAAAAAGCATTGGAATTAGGTTGTTCGTGGCTTCACAAGGTGATAAGGGAAGACTTGACTGCTGTGTAAAGTGCTTCTGGACATCAAAATTGAATGTTGATCTATTTACACGGCGGTAAGTTATTCCTGACCGCCGTGTAAAATGATTCTATCTGGTTGGTTTTGTGTGTAGTGTCGTTCACACGGTGGTATGGCTTGGCCTGACCGTCGTGTGAAAGTGATCTATATGCATGATAAAGTGTAACTTGTGTACTAGTTATTTGAATATGTTATATATATATTTTGACTAGAATTATTTGAATATGTTATATGTAAAGCGTGAATAAGAAATTGAATATGCTATATGAATATCTTGAGTTGAGTTACTTAAATATGATATATTCATATGTTCCTTTTAATTCCTTCAGACTTTTTGCTAAGCTTGTTTTGAACACTGATTTTAGATAAGTGAATTGAACTTGTTCAGCCTGAATGGTCATAGTAGTGATAGATAAGCATACTTATAAAGGGCTAGTGATTGCAGCTGCTAGTATTTGACCCGGTTTGGGTCTAGTGTTTGATACCTTCGAGTATCCAAAAGTTTTAAAAATGTTTTGAGGTTTTGGTCTTCAGTGTTTGATATTGCTCGCAGTATCCAATGTACCCGTATCCACCACACATGTAAATTCAGGCTAGTGTATTGTAATTATTACTGGGATAGATGTTCAGATGTGAGTATATGTATATGATTAATTGCTAGAAGTAGTGTTTTGCCTTTAATTGTTAGCTCCAATAACCATATGGATCTAGTGAATATGTTTATGTCGATATTTGATTTTTGATTGGTATAATTATTAGATACTAATACAATAATCTACTTATGCTCATATTTTGTATTCATGAGTGAATGTTGTTATTTGTTTTTGTTTCTATTTTCCCCCACTGAGCCTTCGCTCAGCACAGATGTTGTCCCGTATAGGTTCCAGGTTTGGTTGGAGGGGTGCATCTGCAGGTCGGCCACTAGGAATTTCAGCTTTAGTTTCTTTTTGTCTTTTGCTAAACTATTTTTGTATACGTTTATATTATGGGATATTGTGATGCACGCGGACCCGACCCGATTCCGAGGATGCCCGCTTTTAGGGTCCGAGAGGGGTTTACGTCTTTTGATCTTGGGTAATCATGAGATATTTTGGACACCTCTTTTCAATAGAATACTGGAAAGATCATCTAATCCCATGACACCTTCAAGCACCTTTGAGATATTTTGGAGTTGGCACCCAATTTATAAGAAATTGAAAAAGTTCGTCTAAGCTCGGAGGTCTTAAACCAGAGAAGGTGTTCGGAACTTCACTCTTATTAATGCCTTAAGTTAAGTTATAAATGAGTTTTTAGCAATTGAAATTCCATCTCTCATCTCACGCGATCATGCAATAAATTTAAAGCACATTTCAAGTATTTTTGGAAAAGCGGTAAAGAAAGATATAAAGAATGCGATAAAAAATTACAAGTGAAAAATGGGACAGAACAATCCCCCAAAATAAAAAAGGCATAAATAAATAAATGAATAGAATTGCCCCAAAATTAATTACAAGGGTCCGAAATAAATACTACACAAGAAGAATAAAATAAAAGACATCATACATAAATCGAGACGTTTATTAGGATTTTGGAACATTGGTTCCCTCATTTTCACTTAGAAAGTCAAAGAGTTATTTTTTAGTATTTATCGAAAAAATCGGGATGAATGATCCGATTTTGAGAAAATCAACTTTTCTTTTCAAAAGTGAATTTTTATGGAATAAAATTAGGACATTGGTCCCATTTTATTAGAAAAAGATGATCCCATTTTGTTAATATAAAACTTTTGTGACTTTTAATTAACGTACATAAAAATAAATAAATTTATTATAAATTACATAATAAAAAAAATAAAAATAAATTAATGAAAAATACTAAAAATATTAAAATATGACAAATTCCACCAAAATGTTGTTTTCAAATTTTCATGGACTCCCATTTGCCATTGGAAAAGCTCACACATAAAAATAAGTATTGAAATAAAAAACACAAACAAAGGTGATGTTAGTAATAAAAAAATGGATTAAACATATAACATACGAAATGAATTAAAATAAATATAACAACATGCATTATGAGTGACAAATTAATTAAATGACAAAATAAAAAAATAATTAACTTAACATATTAACAATTCAACATGCATGAAAACATAAATAATAATAATAACAATGATAAATAATAATAACAATAATCAAAATAGTAATAATAATATTAATAATAACAATAATAACAATAATAACAAAGATAAGAGTAATAATAATATTAATAATAATAATAAAGAAGATGAACAATCAATCAAGCAAAAATAAAAAGCAATAAAATAAACAAAACATGTTAAAGCATGTTAAATAATAATAATAATAATAATAATAATAATAATAATAATAATAATAATAATAAAAGATGGACAAAAGTAATAATAATAATAATAATAATAATAATAATAATAATAATAATAATAATAATAATAATAATATTAATAATAATAATAATAAAAATAACAACAAAAGATGAACAATCAAATAAATATACAAGTATAAAATAAAATGTGCTAAAATATTAAATCTATGGCTAAATCACATGAACATAAACAAAATAAAATAATAGATCAAAAATCTACATGATGACTAGTTAATTGTAAATAAAAATTAAATTAAAAATTAAGCCTAAAATGCTTACCAAAAAATTTTGATTTGATGAATGAAGGTAGATGATCAATTTTCTTGTCTTGATTTAGAAAAATAAAATATATAACAAAATTTTATTCCAAAAACAAATAATTAATTTATTTGTCTTAGGAAAAAATTGTAAAAAAAAGTAAGAAAATTTTCAAGAGCAAAGAATTGTTCTCTTTGTCTCAAAAATTAACTTAAAAAAAATTAAAAATACTTGGAGAACTTGTCCTCGAAGAAGAAGAAAAAAAAGAAGAAGAAAAAAAAGAAGAAGAAGAGAGAAAATAAATTTTTCTTAAGAAAAATCCCCCATTTTCTCTCTCAAAAAAATCATTTTATACCTCCTAAAAAATCAGATTTTTGTTGAATTAAATTAAATCAATTTAATTTCCATAATTACAAAAAACTGAAGAATTTTAAAAGTTTACAAGACAAAAGGTTTTAAAATTAAAATTTACAAAAAACTTGAGTAAAAACATGAATTTTGGGCCAAAAAATGCCCAAAGGCTGCTGGAGGGGCAAAAGGCGCGTGGCAGGGGCGAGCGACGCTCATCGGCGCGCGCGATGGGCGTCGCCGAGCACAGCAGCATGCTAGGCGTGCACAAGCGACGCCCTGTGCGTTGCTCGCGCTGCGGGCGAAGCCCCGTGCCCCGCTCGCACGCGCTGCCGCAGGCCGACACTCGCAAATATTTTTTTTTTAAATTTTTGCTAAAACACTATAATTTCAAAACTTACTTTTTTTTCTTAAAATAAAATTTTAAAACATTTTCAAATTATTTTTAAAACACATTTTTATTTATTTTTAATAAATCAATTTTGACAAGGAAACTATCACTTTCAACTTTCATTTTTGCCTATAAACAGGCACAATTAATTTTATCATTGGCTAATCCTGATCTAAACTGTTTCGGGACTCGGTGTCTACAGTTGCCCCCAATTTGGGGAAACTAGTGCATAGGTGCCTAGGTGAGCCAAAATTCAGAAAAGGAAAAGAAGCACGTACCTGAGGCGGCCGTCTTTGTGGACTGGACGATGTTGTTGGGGTGGTTGTTGCCGTATTGTCGGCATGTTGTCCTTTGTTGAAGCCAGTTACCGTGATCGTGCTAACCCTCCGTGGAGTGGTAGTTACTGTCAGCATATAAATCTTTCTTCAAGTGTCAGTGCCGTGGTCATGCTAACCTTCCGTGGAATGGTAGTGCTGCTATCGTGCTAACCCTTGTGAGATTTGAACCGGTAGTGCCGTGATCGTGCTAACCCTCCGTGGAGTGGTAGTGCCATCATCGTGCTAACCCTTCTGAAGTGGTAGTTCCGTGGTCGTGCTAACCTTCCGTACAATGGTAGTGCCGCCATCGTGCTAACCCTTCTGAGATTTGAAGTGGTAGTGCTGTGATCGTACTAACCCTCTGTGGAGTGGTAATGTCGTCATCGTGCTCCTTCTAAAGTGGTAGTGCCGTGGTCGTGCTAACCCCCTGTAGAGTGGTAGTGCCGCCATCGTGCTAACCCTTCTGAGATTTGAAGTGGTAGTGCCATGATCGTGCTAACCCTCCATGGAGTGGTAATGCCATCATCGTGCTAACCCTTTTGAAGTGGTAGTGTCATGGTCCTGCTAACCCTTCTGAAGTGTGAAGTGGTAGTGCCGTGGTCGTGCTAACCTTCCGTAGAGTGGTAGTGCTGCCATCGTGCTAACCTTTCTGAGATTGGAAGTACTAGTATCATGATTGTGCTAACCCTCCGTGGAGTGGTAGTGCCGTCATCGTGCTAACACTTTTGAAGTGTAAAGTGATAGTACCGTGGCCATGCTAACCTTTCGTAGAATGGTAGTGCTGCCATCGTGCTAACCCTTCTGATATTTAAAGTAGTAGTGCCGTGATCATTCTAACCCTCCGTGGAGTGGTAGTGCCATCATCCTGCTAACCCTTCTAAAGTGTGAAGTGGTACCCTCTGTGAGCCCTTTGGTTGATTGCCCCTTGAGAGGTCTTTGGTTGATTGTTGGATTGATGCTTGAATTGATGTTTGGATTAATGTCGCCACTTGCCTTTTGTCGGTGTCCGTATCGAATCTCTCTTACTACAAAATTGGAATGCTAAATATGCAGGAAAAATAGTGAGCATGCACGTGAAATGTATGTGTCATGCAGAAATGTAGGATAAGAATTCATCTAAGTGGACTTAGAAATGATAGCCAGGCTAGCTACAATTTGCGATAGGATCTATACCTTTTGAAACTGCTTTTGAATTTCATACCTTTGGGATTTCAAGGTTCTCATCTGATACTCGGAGTCATTTTTTGTAGGTAGTGCGTCCCTTGTGGATTTTCACACTAGTTTTTCTTAGCGGGAAATGCATCCTTTGCGGATTTTCACATAACACTGTGCCTTATTTTTGCCTTGAAAAGACCCAACCCAATCCAGCGGCTTTTCTTTTTTTTCTTCCTTTTTTTTGACAAGAGAGGCTAAAGTGATTGCCAAATATCTTTCAAGGGTGATCAGCATGTACTTGCCTTAGATCATGGTTGTATGAGCTTAAAGCTTATCATGAAGGTGCTATAGAATTGGTTTCACAGTTGACAAAAGAATGCATCAGCTGAAGGGCCTGAGTAGCGAGAAAAGCAGAGGGCAGATAGTAACAATTGCTACCTTCTTATCGGAACTAGACAACTTTGAGTATGCAAAATGAACTGCTCTGACCACATCAATATTACATATATGCATATGTCTCAATTTGATTTCGTAACACATGATCATTATTTGGCGTTAACTCAAAGAATATAAGACCTCATTTAATCTCGGGATAAATCTTGAAATCATCAAACTCCTGTTATCAACTAACCCTCTCGGGTTTTCATGTTTAAAAATTTTCTCTCTGCACATGATGCTCTTTTTTTCTTTTTTTTCTGAAGAAAATTCTAGATGGAATGTTGGGGACGAGACTCAACTCAAATGCATAAATGCACTCGTGGCTCCCCATTCGAAGCTCAAAAAACACTATATGCCTCTTCCTACATACTGAACCTTATTAGAAGGTCATCTCCGTTAATTAGATAAGACTGGACCAAGAATCAAAAGGTCTTACTTTTGTCATAGCATTAGGCTTAGGTAGATGGCTATCAAAGGAGGATCAGGTTGCTAGAGAAAAATGGCCGTAACATTTAGTCGACTGATGGGTGGACCATTCTCAGCTCAATTGCCTACTATAAATGTATCCTTGAATTTGGGTTTGATAATACTTTAACTTATCAAGCTCAGACTAACAACCAAGTTAAAAAGATAACCACAGAACCTCATCAAGGGGTTACTATCTTGAGCTCTATTTCTTTTTTTTTTCCTTTTTTTTTTCTTTGCTTTTGTCTCTAACTATATAGAGTTTGTGAATGACTAAACCTTCTTCCCAAAATGTAAGCCCATCCTTATCAGGGCAATTTTTGATAACCCAAAGAATTATCAATGATGTACATCCATCCTTACTAGAGCGGCCATTCTTCTAAGGGGAGGCAAAAATCATTTTAAGCGAAGGGTAGTTTCAACATGTGTAACAACAAAATCGGTACGCATTTAGCATACCAGCATAAAGGCTCAACGGGCTAGCAAGCGATTGCGAAATAAAGGTAGAAAACAGTCATTTAGAGAGCTATACAAAGAAGGGCTTCCTAAATCATTTTCAAGGTTCTGTCTTATACAGGGATCGATTTGACGGTAATCAGAAAGGTTCTAGTGCTCTTAGTGAGTTTTCATCCAATCCCCTAATTGCAACTAGTTTTGTTTTCTTTTTCACTACTTTTTATTTTTTCTTTTTATTTTCAGCTCTCAGAATTTTTCTCTCTTCAGGAGTTATATCAGATGCTATCAAGATTTTCTTTGGGTTTTCCAAAGTTTCGAGATTAAATGTAATCATATTAATTGAATTAATATCAAAAAATGAATGCATCATGATCATGAGAAATAAAATCATTAGAGACACTATACAAATACGCAAGATTGTTCATCTTATTGAAATTACAAACATTGCAAATATTGTCATAAAAAGTTCTTGGAATAAAAAGCAACTAAAATAAAACATAATCTTCTCCTCCGATCACATTCATGGTAGAGGGACTGCATTATAGCCTGTCCTCTTTTTCTTGTCTCTCTTCTTAGAGTCAGTGATCTCCTTGGAATCAATAAGATCTTGAATTTTGTTCCTCAAAGTCCGGCAATAATCTATTAAATGCCCAGTGTGCTGATGGTAAGCACAGTATTGATCATCTCTATGCCCCGGCTTTCCTTGATTCATGGCTGGCCTGGATGGGAATGGTCTCAGCTTGCCTTCCTTTGTCAATTTCTCCAATATCCAAGATAGAGAGCGGCCTAAATTAGAGTAGTACCTCTGACAATATCCAACCTCGGTGGCTAAAACCTCGGCCGTCTTACCACTTTTATTATTACTACTTCCAGCACCGCCTGATTTGTACCCTAATTGGTTGGCATAACTTTTTCCAGCAAAGTTATTTTAGCTTGCTCTCTTTGCTAGGTAAGCCTCCTCAGCCTCTACAACAATGTCCTTAAGCGACTCCCAGTCTCTGAGCCCCTTAAAACTGAGCAAGTCCCTTAAGTAAGGGCAAGAGTTCTTGATAAATAGCCTGATTTGGTCAGCAGTGTCAGGCTTTCTCTTTATCTCCATGATCCTATTTCTCCATCTTGTAAGGTATTCATGGAATGACTCATCACTTCTTTGCTGTAAAAGCTCGAGGTCCTTTAAGGTGACCACCATTCTGGTGCTGCAGTCATACTGCTTCATAAACTCCTCAGTCAAAAGGTTCCAATCTTCCTTGGACCTCTTGTCTAACCCATGGTACCAGTACACAGCCGGACCCACCAGACTAAGGCAGAAATATTTTACCTTCTATTTCTTGGTCAACTCTGTGCCTTTCATCACCAGGGTGTACTGCTTAATATGTGCAGATGGATCAGAAGTACCATCAAACTTCGGCAGCTCAGGCATCTTGAACCTTTGGGGCAACAACTCTTTATCCCTCAGATCTCTATTTTTGGGGTTGATCCCCTTTCGGGCTGATAGCATGCGAGTGATTGCCTTAATCTGTTGCCTCAACCCTCTCATTGCATCATCTTTTGCCCTAGGTGCTCTACCCCTCACAACTTGAGGTTCTATTGCCTTTTGATCTCTTTCCTCCATTATAAAGTCCTCCTCGGGATTAGGGTTCCTTGCCCTTCTTGGCTCAATGGGCACTACGACTCTATGCTCATTGATAGTTGGTGGACAACATTATCAATAAGAGGAGCCTCCTCTCGAGCAGGCGATTCACCTTGCCCCCCAGCATGGACTATCGGTGGTTGTGGAGCAGTAGTTGGTTGTGAAGCAACAGGTGGTTGTGCAGCAGGAGGATGAGCAAACCTATGGGCCATGGCGCCCATCATTTCTAACATTCTTCGCTCAAAATCCTCTAGTCTCTTAGCAAGGTCTTGAGTGGTTAAAGCTTCGGTCTCCTTTGCCATTGATGATTCCTTGGTCATTGAGAGTGGCTCGAAATTCCAATCAAACACTAATTCTGTCAACCCAAGGGGCAGATCTGTCCTCACCAGCCAACCGTCAGAATCTCTAGTCCACTTAGGTGAATCTATGATGGCTGAAAGATTTGAACTGTTAGAATGATGCATGAATGATATATATAATGCATGATCGTGTTGATGCAGTATAGACAATCACATACAAGCAGGTAGATCCTTCCAACGTTGTTGCTCCCACACATGGGGTCATACAGTCTCTTTCCTAGGTGGGCTTGACCCATGGGTCAGCAGGGAACCCAATAGGTGTGTATGGTGCGTGGTGGGAAACCAGCATCATAATACTCTTAATTTAAAGCACATGCGTATGAGTTTTGGCCATTATATATTTGGACTTTTTAAACAGACTAAAAATGGGCCCACCGGGGCATGAAAGCCTTTAATGAGTGTCCAGTTAATATGTTTGAATTCGTTCAATATATAAGGGCCCACGTAGCTAGCATATTGTTAGGGTACATATCACCTAGTGGAGGTTTCTATTGCCATTATATGAGTTTTGGTCAAGGGTGGTGTTACTTTAAGTCTACCCAAGCATGGTCCCTACCAATAGGTCTAGCTCATAGTGAGCATAATGACCGACTGGGTCTCCATTTGATATACCATAAGGTACGAGGTTTGGGCTGGTGATTATCCTTAACACTTTCCCACATTGAGTGAACGTAGGGTCGTGCTTCGAGAATGCACCGGGGTTAAAAAAGGGACCAAACTAGCAGAATTCTAAGGCTCTAGCATGGATGTAATGCAATTTTTTTTTGAAAAGAAATAGAATTTTAATTTATAAAAAACCCAATTATATTATTAACTAAGACAGTTTTGGAGCAAAATTTTAAAATCTCCAGCGAAGTTGCCACTGTGACCCGATTCCCGGTATGCCCGCTTTTAGGACCCAAGAGGGGTTTGCATCTTTCGATCTTGGGCAATCATGAGATATTTTGGATACCTCTTTCCAATAGAAAACTGGAAAGATCATCTAATCCCATGAAGCCTTTAGGCACCTTTGATGTATTTTGGAGTAGCCACCCAATTTACAAGAAATTAGAAAAGTTCGTCTAATCTCGGAGGTCTTAAACCAGAGAAGGTGTTCGAGATTTTACTCTTATTAATGCCTTAAGTTAAGTTATAAATGAGTTTTTAGCAATTAAAATTTCATCTCATCTCATGCAATCATGCAATAAATTTAAAGCGTATTTCAAGTATTTTTGGAAAAGCGGTAAAGCAAGCAATAAAGAATGCGATAAAAAATTACAAGTGAAAAAATGGGACAGCACAATCCCCCCCAAAAAAAAAGGCATAAATAAATAAATGAATAGAATTGCCCCAAAATTAATTACAAGGGCCCGAAATAAATACTACACAAGAAGAATAAAATAAAAGATATCATACATAAATCAGGACGTTTATTAGGATTTTGGAACATTGGTTCCCTCATTTTCACTTAGAAAGTCGAAGAGTTATTTTTTAGTAATTATCGATAAAATCGGGATGAATGATCCCATTTTGAGAAAATTAACTCTTTTTTTCAAAAATAAATTTTTATGGGTTAAAATTAGGATATTGGTCCCATTTTATTAGAAAAAGATGATCCCAATTTGTTAATATAAAACTTTTATGACTTTTAATTAACGTGCATAAAAATAAATAAATTTATTACAAATTATATAATAAAAACAAATAAAAGCAAATTAATGAAAAATACTAAAAATATTAAAATATGACAAATCCCACCAAAATGGTGTCTTCAAATTTTCATGGACTCCCATTTGCTATTGGAAAAGTTCACACATAAAAATAAGTATTGAAATAAAAAAAAAAACACAAACAAAGGTGATGTTAGTAATAAAAAAAATGGATTAAACATATAACATATGAAAATGAATTAAAATAAATATAACAATATGCATTATGAGTGACAAATTAATTAAATGATATAATAAAAAAAATAAGTAACTTATGATATTAACAATTCAACATGCATGAAAACATAAATAATAATAATAACAATGATAAATAATAATAACAATAATCACAATGGTAATAATAATATTAATAATAACAATAATAATAATAATAAAAACAAGAGGAATAATAATATTAATAATAACAATAAAGAAAATGAACAATTAATGAAGCAAAAATAAAAAGCAATAAAATAAACAAAACATGTTAAAGCATGTTAAATAATAATAATAATAATAATAATAATAATAATAATAATAATAATAATAAATGAACAAAAGTAATGATAATAATAATAATAATAATAAAAATAACAAAAAAAGATGAACAATCAAGTAAATATACAAAAATAAAATAAAATGTGCTAAAATATTAAATTTATGGCTAAATCACATGAACATAAACAAAATAAAATAATAGATCAAAAATCTACATGATGACTAGTTAATTGTAAACAAAATTTAAATTAAACATTGAGCTTATAATGCTTACCCTAAAATTTTGATTTGATGAATGAAGGTAGATGATCAATTTTCTTGTCTTGATTTAGAAAAATAAAATATATAACAAAATTTTTTTCCAAGAACAAATAATTAATTTTTTTGTCTTAGGGAAAAATTGTAAAAAAAAGTAAGAAAATTTCCAAGAACAAAGAATTGTTCTCTTTGTCTCAAAAATTAACTTAAGAAAAAATAAAAAATACTTGGAGAACTTGTTCTTGAAGAAGAAGAAAAAAAGAAGAAGAAGAGAGAAAATAAATTTTTCTTAAGAAAAATTCCCCCTTTTCTCTCTCAAAAAAATCAATTTATACCCCCACAAAAATAAGGTTTTTGTTGAATTAAATTAAATCAATTTAATTCTCATAATCACAAAAAACTGAAGAATTTTAAAGGTTTAGAAGACCAAAGGTTTTAAAATTAAATTCTACAAAAAAATGAGTAAAAACATGAATTTTGGGCCAGAAAACGCCCAAAGGCTGCTGGAGGGGTGAAGGGCGCGCGGTAGGGGCTAGTGATGCCCGTCGCTGTGGGCAGTAGCGCGCCAGGCATGCGCGAGCGATGCCCCGTGTGCCACTCGCACGCGCTGCAGGCGTCGCCCAGCGCACGCGAGCAAGGGACGCCCGCTCGTGTGCCTAGTGCGCTACCGCAGGCCGACACTCGCAAATATTTTTTTTAATTTTTTTTTAAAAGTTTTTACTAAAACTCTATAATTTTAAAACTCACTTTTTTTCTTAAAATAATATTTTAAAATATTTTCAAAATATTTTTAAAACACATTTTTATTTATTTTTAATAAATCAATTTTGACAAGAAAATCATCACTTTCAACTTTCATTTTTCCCTATAAATAGGCACAATTAATTTAATCATTGGGTAATCCTGATTTAGGCTGTCTCAGGACCCGGAGTCTACAGATATTATCATGAATTATTGTAACTTTTTTTGTAAATGAATATTTTGGTATATGTACATGTATTTGTGATAAGAATGTTTTTGCACTTAATGATCATTTATTATATATGATTATTTGATCTTTATGTTTGGTTTAAATGCTTCTGCTTCAGTTATATGTATATGTATGTTGTTTTGTGTGTGTGGCGCCTCGGTATCCTCCCAAGGGGTATTGGGGTGTTATAATTTTATTGGTATCAGAGCATAGGTTTAAGAGGTTCTGGTCTTTAAGAGGATAGAGTATAGAGTATATGCATGTCAGTCTATCTAGAGTTGTGGTCTAATGCAGATGCTGTCTTGTGTAGAGTTAGATGGAGTCTGATCTGAGTGAGGAGATTGGTGAGATGACGGGTAGTGTTAACCCAGTGATGAGTAATCAGCCTGCACCTGAGCGTGTTCCAGCAGAGGGTCCTGGCCCTGCATATGAGAATCCAGCTTTAGTGTAAGGGTTACTACAATTGGTTGATAGACTGACAACACCTAAGGCTCCTGCAGAACTTTTGAGAAAAAGAGGAGCGGAAGAGTTTAGTGGAACTTCTTTGGACCAATTAGACATGGCGGATTTTTGGGTAGAGAGAATTGATTCGATTCTGCAAGAGATTGGTTGTCCCCGAATCAAAGAGTGGCCTGCGCTGTGTCGCTTTTGCAAGGGTCGGCATATGATTGGTGGAAGCTTGTGCTTCGCAACCCACAGAGACTAGTCGAGCTATCTTGGAAATTCTTTGTATAAGAATTTGAGAAGAAGTATGTTACCGAGGCCTACCAAGAAGCGAAGTGGAAGGAGTTCATAAGTTTGAGGTAGAGGAACTTGACGGTTAGTGATTATGAGAAAGAATTTAGCCGCTTGAGTAAGTATGTGTCCAACGTGTTGTTGACAGAGGATTTTAAGTGTCAGCATTTTGAAGATGGTTTGAGGAGAGTAATTAGGGGACCTTTGTCAGCCATGGCGGTTATGCAGCCAGTGGGCTATTACCAGTTAGTGGCAGCGGCAATGAAGTTGGAAGAGTAAAAAATGGTGAAGCAGAGAATTGAGCAAAAAAGGAAAGCACCGAATAGCAGAATGGTAGGTAGTAAGAAAGCTCGGGGTGTTCCTAGTGGGCAAGCAGCTAGAGGGTCGGTTCAAACACCATCAGAGGTCGAAAGTGTAGCACCACCCTCTGGTAGAGGAAGTTTGATAACCGAGTGTGAGCACTAGCGAAAGCATCATTGAGGCCCGTGCCGAAAGCTTACCGGAGCGTGCTTCAAGTGTGGCAGCATGGAGCACATGCTTACCAATTGTCCAGAGCGGAAAGAGAGCAAGGAGCAGCTCGGGAGTAGAGTAAGTGTAGAAAGATCTAGTGGAGCGAGAAGTGGTAGAGGCAGAAGTAGAGTTCCTCAAGTGCTATCGAAAACTGTGGAGCAACCAGCTGCTGCTGGCGATCTTGCTCGGGTGTACGCCATGATTAGAGAAGATGCAATTGAGCCCGCAGGTCCTTCCGGTAAGTGGTGCTTCATTTTATGCTGGTATAAGTTTTTGATTTGGTGGTTGGGTTGTATGTTTGATAGAATGGAAATTTCGAGGACGAAATTTCTTAAGGGGGAGAGAATTGTAACAACCCAAAAAGGGGGCCTAGTAGGAATTTTATGGTTAATTGAGTAATTAAGGCTATAATTGTAATTGGGCAAGTATGGATTAAATTAATTAAGACTAAATTGAAGAGAAAGATAAAGTATTTTAAAGAAAGAATTTATTTAAGTGACTAAGAGGAGTTTAACCAAGGATTATTGAGTAATAAGCCAAGGATTTAAATAAGTTGACCAATGATAGTTTGACACCTAGGATGGTTTAGTGGGAAATATTAAATGAAAAGGAGAAAGGAAGAGAGAGGGAAGGAAGCAGATTTTCTTCCTTTTTCCCATTCCCTCTCCTTCCTGCGTGTAGCTCCCTCCTCTCTTCTTCTTCATTTTTTGTTTCCTCCTTCTTCCTTTAGTGATTATCTTGAGTTGAGCTGGATTTTTTAAGTGATCAAGGGCGTTATTGTAAGGTAAGTGGTTGGTTTTTTGGATATCAAGTATGGTTTCCTCTTCTCCTTCTTCCCATTTTTCTAGATTTTGGGTTTTGTTGGTTTTAGGTTAATGTGTTTGCTTGGCTTGGTTTGATTCTTGCAAGGAGCTGCTGACAAGAGAAAAGAGAAAGGGAAAGAGAAGGTTTGAGTGTAGAAGGGCCGAATTTCTGAAGCTTCCTAAAGGTTTGGGAGTTATTTGATTTGCGCCTTTGAATATTGCTAATATGTTATAGTTAAATTGTGTTATGGTTTTGTTAAGTTGAAGTTTGGTTGAGTGATTATATGCATATGTTGAGTTGTTTTGGATTTTGAAGTGTGCGTATTATTGGTGTGGTTTTAGGTTGTCATTGAGCACCCAAAATAGAGTTGATTTCTGTGAGTTTTGGGTTCCACACGGTATGGATTTCCTGACCTCCATGTGATTGTGCCAAAAGCATTGGAATTGGGCTGTTCGTGGCTTCACACGGCGGTAAGGGAAGACCTGAGTGCCGTGTAAAGTGCTTCTGGATAGCAAAATTGAATGTTGATATGTTTACATGGCAGTAAGTTATTCTTGACCGCCGTGTAAAATGATTATGTCTGGTTAGTTTTATGTGTAGTGTCATTCACATGGCGGTATGGTTTTTCCTTACCACCGTGTGGATGTCACATGGCTGTATGGCTTGGCCTGACTGCCGTGTGAAAGTGGTCTGTATGCATGATAAAGTTTAACTTGTGTACTAGTTATTTGAATATGTTATATGCATATTTTGACTAGAATTATTTGAATATGTTATATGTAAAGCCTGAATAAGAAATTGAATATGCTATATGAATATCTTGAGTTGAGTTACTTTCATATGATATATTCATATGTTCATTTTAATTCCTTCAGACATTTTGCTAAGCTTGTTTTGAACCCTAATTTTAGATAAGTGAATTGAACTTGTTCAACCTGAATGGTCATAGTAGTGGATAAATAAGCATGCTTATAAAGGGCTAGTGATTATAGCTGCTAGTGTTTGACCCGGTTTGGGTCTAGTGTTCGATACTTTCGGGTATCTAAAAGTTTTGAAAATGTTTTGAGGTTTCGGTCTCCAGTGTTTGATACTACTCGTAGTATCCAGTGTACCAGTATCCACCACACATGTAAATTCAGGCTAGTGTATTGTAATTATTACTAGGATAGATGTTCAGATGTGAGTATATGTATATGATTAATTGCTAGAAGTAGTGTTTTGCCTTAAATTGTTATCTTTGATAACCATATGGATCTAGTGAATATGTTTATATTGATATTTGATTTTTGACTGGTATGATTATTAGATACTGATACAATAATCTACTCATGCTCATATTTTGTATTCGTGAGTGAATGCTATTATTGGTTTTTGTTTTTGTTTCTCCACACTGAGCCTTCGCTCATAACAGGTGTTGTTCTATGTAGGTTGTAGGTTCGGTTTGAGGGGTACATCTGCAGGTCGGCCATTAGGAGTTTCAGCTTTAGTTTCTTTTTGTCTTTTGCTAAACTATTTTTGTATAGTTTTGTATACGTTTATGTTATGGGATATTATGATGAATTATTGTAAATTTTTTTTGTAAATGAATATTTTGGTCTATGTACATGTATTTGTGATAAGAATGTTTTTGTACTTAATGATCATTTATTATATGTCATTTATTAAATGCTTCTGCTTCAGTTACATGTATATGTATGTTATTTTATGTGCTTGGCGCCTCGATATCCTCCCAAGGGGTATTGGGGTGTTACATATATGGCATGGGAAAAGAAAATTCCACTACTCTAATCATCTTGCTCAGTGCAATGGATGATGACATCATTAAGCAGTTCTGCAAGTATTAAAATGTAATGGATCTATGGATCGCTTTACGAGAGAAGTTTAGAGGTGTGTCTCTAACTAAGCTATGATCACTGGAGATCAAATTTGATACCTATCCGAAGAAGTCTAATCATACCATGCAGAAACATCTAAGAGAGATGGAAAAGGACAAGTGAGCATAGTGAGACTGGTCATAAGTGGACTGATGAGCAGTAGGTCCAAGCTGTTATCCTTTCTTACCCAAGAGTTGAGAGCATATGAAGATGCAACTAACTTATATGGACAAACATTAAGATATTTGTGGATGTCGCTTTAAGGGGACCATGTAGTAGTGATAAAGGTCAACGCTGAAGTGCATATGGCATAGTCTTCTTCTGGTAGAATAAGTTCTAGCCAGAATAAGAGAAGATGCTTCAGAAATAGGAATAAGGAAAAGGATCGAGGGCCTAAAAAGCAAAAGGTAAAACAAAATCACAATAGGCCCAAAGGCAAAAAGAAGGTAGACGTTTCAAGAGTGAAGTGTTTCAATTACCAATAGAGAGGATATTATACAAGAGACTGTTGTGCCCAAACAGGTACCCTATTTTGACTCAAGAGTGAGTGAAATTTGTGTATCCAGTCATAAATTTCATCCTTTATGGATGATAGATTCAAGAGCAATGGACCATGTAATAAGGGATTAAGATGCCTTTGTTAGGAATTTAGGTTCTGTTCTTACTTTATTGAAACTTGGTTTCAATTTACATTTTAAGGATGATAGTGTACACTTATACTTGAATGATGTCTAGTATGGCTCTAGTTATGTGCTGAACAATTTTATTGTTATGGATATGGACCATAACTATTTGAATAAAGCTAGTTTTCCTTTAATTTCTTCTTTTTCACATAGTTACGAGAACAATGTGAAAATATGGTATGTTAGAATAAACCATACCATGCAATACCGAATGAGTTGGTTCGTCAAAATAGGTTTAAAAGGCAATTTATATGAGGCTAAATTGCATATATGTGAGCATTGCCAAAAAGGAAAACTAGTTAGAAAATCATTCAAAAAAGGAACTTGAAAAAGGAACTAGAGCTGAATTTTCATTACAGTTAATTCATTTCGACATATATGGTCCAATAAATGTGAGGAAAAGGCATGAGGCCTACTACTTGATCACATTTATAGATGACTATACTAGGTATGGTCATGTCTATTTGATATCTCACAAGTCATAAGAATTGAGTTACTTCAAGACTTATATAAATTTAGTTGAGAATCAATTAGACAAGAGGATTAAAGCTTTAATAATTGACCGAGGTCGGGAAATCTTTTAGATGAATTTAAAGCTTTATGTGATGAAAAAGGGATTGAACATCAGCTGTCCATTCCCATAACTCCATAGCAAAATGGTGTTGCAGAAAGGAGAAATAAAACTCTCCTTGATATGGTTAGATCGATAATGGCAGAGAAAAATTTGCCATTATCCTATTAAGGAGATGCTCTATTGACTGCCACATATGTTCTAAACCTGTGCCCTCTAAATCTGTCACATCCACCCATACCTTATGAGTTGTAGGCTGGTCGACAGCCTGACCTAAGCCATTTATGATCTTGGGGTTGTGCTGCTTACGTCCATGATACCTCAAGTAAATTTGGTAAATTGGGATCAAGTGTAATGGCTCCAATACAGGATCAGCTATGAATAGTAGTTTCGGATAGTGAATAGTGCTTTTGGGGCAAAAAGCATACCTAAACGTGAAAAATATTTTATTTGACTATCGAAAAATATTACTCACAGTGAGTCCGAAATTAAATTTAGAGTGAAATCGAGATCAAATAGGCCTCCAAAAGTTAAAAATATGAAAAAGTAGTGGTCAGTTCAAATAGTAACTAGTTTGACTAAACTTTGACGGAGCCTTTAAAAACAGTAAATGAGCTCCAAAAATCACAAAACATTGCAGATTTGACTAAAACAATATTTAGAATTTATTGACAGTAAATAGATAATTTTTCGGTAACATAAAAAATTATTAAATCGGACCGAAAGTGGACTCCAATTGAGTTATAAATTTTTGTACAGCCTAGTTTTTATATTTTATGAATTATGAAATCAAATTCGGGATGAATTGGATTTGGAAAGTGAGAAAACCACAGAAAAATTGCATTATGCGCCTAAAATTTGCATATTAGGCTTGGGAGTGTAGGCTTAAGGTTGGACTAAAGCCCAACCCAATTGGACCACTTTAATTGCCATAAAAGAGGTAAATTAAGGGGACGAAATCCTTATCTCCTCCCGCCTTTCCCTCCCTCTTGCTTGGCCGAACCCTTCTCCTCCTTCTCTCCTTCAATTTCTTCAATTCCCCTCCAAATTTCTCATCACATCCAACTATTCTAAGTGTAATTCAGCCTCCCTATAAGAACTTTAAGGTCCCTAGCCTTGGATTTGAGTAAGAATGGGTGAAATCAAGAGGCAAAGTAAAGGGCTTGATTTTGGGTAAGTAAAATCTAAGCTTTAAGTTTGGTTTAAGGGTGCCTACATATGTTTTTGGGTATTTATAGTTTGTTTATGAGCTTATTTTGAGCAGAAGAGATCAAAATCTTGGTGAAAAATTGATATGTAAATTTAGCCCATGTACATAATCAAAGAGGTGATCAAGCTTCCAAAAAGAAAGGCAAGGAAAGGAAGTTTAGGAGAGCTTGAGCAAGTGTATAAGGTTAGTGGCTATAAAATCTTTCAATTTCCTTTGATTTTAGGTGTGTTTACATTATGTATCTTAGGTGAATTTGTGTTAAAAACATGTTTAATTGAATATAAGCTTAGAAAAGTGATTAAGGGCCTTAAAAATAACATTTAGAATGCTTAAATGAAATTAAAAGAATTTGTAAGGTATAAGACTTACCTTAGCCGAATGGTACCCTAGTGTATACTAGGGAATATTTTATGTATATTTGAAGTTTAATGGCATAAAATGAATCTAGACATGAAAAGAAGTGTCCATGAATTTATTTGGAATTTTTGGAATATGTGTGAATATTTTAGAGTGTAAAGTTACATTATGTTTAATGGGAAAATAAAGAATTATGATGAGATAATTCATGAAATGTGCAAAAATGATGAATATCTTGTGTAACTAATGAAATGAAATGTAAATGTAAGTGAAAGCATTAATAAGTGAGAATTGGATGTAAATAATTAAGTAATTTTTGCCCTTAGTAGTGGTCTGGCGGTCTAAATCTAGTCCAAGATATGTTTGGCTAGCCATAGGGACACCCATACCGCGATACAAGTCATGGCGACTTGCTTTACTATGGCAGATTCGTGATGGTCTCCCATAGTGTCACAACCCGAAACAGGCCTGGTCGGAATTTGCATGCTAAGTCGGGAATTTAAGGGTATTTCGGTAATTTGTGCATGAGGAATTTGGATGATAAGGATTTAAAGTAATTAATGTATTAATTAAGTCAAGTGTGAGAAATTATTGGGTGTGCATGTGGTGTTTGGTTGTAGGGTGTTTCATTGTGGCATTTATCTAGTGGTTAGTGTGTTTGGTACCAAGGTTGGAAAATATCTACCTAAGAGTTATCTAATGAGGTAAGTGTATGGTACCTTGGTGTTTGAAAGTCAAAGGGGGATTTATGGTCCAATGAGAAATTGCCATGTGGATTGTGGTTGGTGTGCATTAATGAAGAAATTAAGAAAAGAGAGTGGGAGAAAGAGAGAACACAGATTTGTTCCCGTTCTCCCTTCCCTCTCACGCCTCCTCTTCCTCTTCTCTTCTTCATTTCTGCTATTTCCTCTTCTTCTTTGTTTGGCTGGGATTTGAACTTGCTTAGAGGTGGTTTTGATTGAGTTTTGGAGCAAGATTAAAGAGTTGTGGTGGCAAGAAGAACCTTAAGGGCAAAGTATAGATTGATGATTGAAGGTTGAAGAAGAGCGATTTTGGATCTTCAATTTCAGGTTTGGGAAACTTTCTTTTATATGTAAATGAATTTTTGTATATTCATGTATTATATAAGCTTCTTGAGTGTGTTGTTGATGATTTGTGATGATGGTAGTGAGTGTTGGTTTAAATTGTTCATTTGTGCATGTGAATAGGATTTTGGGTGAAAAACTGGATTAGAATACACTGGACCTTCCTTCGGATATTAAGCTGTTTTGGGAGTTGTAGAACTCCAAATGGTATGAAATTAGTACCTTCAGAAAGCTAAGATCTATGCCTACAAATGTGTTAGAAATAGGTTTGAGCTAATTGCAACTCTAAGTGTCCCAAAAGTGGTCAAGAAGTAGAGTCATCTTCTTTGGACGGGTTCAGGGAAGCACTGTGGGTTGTTTAGAACATATCTGGATCTATAGATGTCCAATTGACCTAGGATTTGTTTGATTTGAATTTTAACATCCTAGGGAAGATTTGTTAAGAAGGAACTTTTGCCTAAACATGTCATTTAGATGTCCGTTTAGGCTGAGAAAAAATGTGTTGTGAAGCAGTCCTGAATCGTAGCTTCTGGTTTGCAAGTTTTTGGTAGGTCACGGTGGTAACCAAATTCATTACCACCGTGACATATGTAAATCCTGGACAGAATGCTTAGTTTGGGACCTCACGGTGGTAACCAAATTCATTACCACCGTGACCCCTTCTGTCTTGACCACTTTATGTGTTTTTCTTCCCGAATTGCACCCGTTTTGCACCGGAACTTCCTAGGATCCATCCAATGCATGTGTAGGTCTATTAAATGAGTATAATAATAGTTTTCACTTGGAAAATAAACATGAATAGGATTAAGATTAATACAAACGAATGAAACAATTAGGTGTAATTGTATGATTAGAATCTAGTCCAGTTAAATGACACTTAAGGGTTGTAATACCTTAATCTGTATGAGCATGTGTATCATGATTAAGTTATACACATTTAAAGGATACAGAATGAATTGGGGTTGCTTAATGTGATGTTGTTCATCGAATTCATGTAAAAGACTTATTAATGGCATGATTCAATGATGTGTGATTTGGGTTTTTATTGCTATTGGAATGAGGATATGTTATTTGAAATGAGAACTTTGGGATAGTTGGTTTGAATAACCTGGAAATCGCCCTTAGGAATCGCATCTGGGCATGGGTCACGGTGGCAACCAATTTGATTACCACCGTGAGGTACGAACCAGATGCATTCTGCCGTGAGTTTGAATAGGTCACGGTGGCAACCAATCCGGTTACCACCGTGAGGTGTTCAGACCTTAGATTCTGTTCTGGGTTGTGGGTATGTCATGGTGGCAACCTGATTAGTTACCACCGTGAGGTACCCCAGAAGTGCATTCTGTTTTGGGGTGCGGGTATGTCACGGTGACAACCTGATGGGTTACCACCGTGAGGTACCCCAAGATTGCATTCTGCCGAGAGTTTTGGGATGTCACGGTGACAACCAATCTGGTTGTGACCGTGACCTACCCTGTTTTTGTAAAGAGTGGTTAGTTGTTAAAAGTAAAGTTTGAATGTTAAATTAATGATTGGCCTGATAATGTTTCCATATTTGACTCTGATAAATTTTAGAATAATGAATAGTGCTAAGGCATGTTGAATGTGAAAATGAAATTGTATTCGATTCGCACCCGTAAGGTGATGTCTGTATTCGATTCGCACCCGTAAGGTGATGTCTGTATTCGATTCGCACCCGTAAGGTGATGTCTGTATTCGATTCGCACCCATAAGGTGATGTCTGTATTCGATTCGCACCCCTAAGGTGATGTCTGTATTCGATTCGCACCCGTAAGGTGATGTCTGTATTCGATTCGCACCCATAAGGTGATGTCTGTATTCAATTCGCACCCCTAAGGTGATGTCTGTATTCGATTCGCACCCGTAAGGTGATGTCTGTATTCGATTCGCACCCGTAAGGTGATGTCTGTGTTCGATTCGCACCCGTAAGGTGATGTCTGTATTCAATTAAGGTGATGTCTGTATTCGATTCGTAACCGTAAGGGGCTGTCAGTTCATTTATTATCCACGATTTTGAGTCAGCAGGGATTTTAATTGTTTTGTTTGATATGAGTAAATAAAGGTGATATCCGAATGAGCATTATTTCGGACATGTGGAACAGTTATGTATCTGAACGAGATTATGAATCTCTAAATGGGTTGAATATAAGCTTGAATTATTAAGTACTTGGGCTAATTAGTATATATATGAATGTAATTCTGTACTTTTGACCATTATGGTGAATTATGTGAATTAGTATAAATATGAGTGCATTCTTGACTATGGATTGTTACAAATAATGAGCAATGTTAATTGTTTTCTCTAGTTTTGTTATGGTAGTAGTCTCGACATGTTGGCATGCGTTTCATCTCATTTATTTGATTATATATGTATTATTGTGATGCTAGGTATGTGGATCAGCTTTCGGTAAGTGCATGTGCCATAACGGAATGTTATGTTATATGTCTCTTTGGACTCAGTTATTATAGCGTCTTCGGCAGTTTGTCATGTGTCGTATTCCATGGCATGATACTTTATGTGTTAGGGTTACGCAGTAGAAGAATAGTTTTTAGACGATGTCCCTTAGTTCTCGGCTAGTGTGGGTGTATTATGGTATAATATGGACATGTTGAGATTTCTATGAATCTGCATGCTAAATGTATATATACTAGTTGCAATTCATGTGAATTGGCTTTTATTGAGTACCTAGATATTCTGGTATGATAATTGCATGTTAAAGGTTTGTGTTTATGGATGACGAAATTCTGATATCTCAGTAAGTATATGCATGTCGGATGGTAAGTATTTCTGAATAATAATATCCGTATCTTATATGAAATCCCGTCTGCTTGTTTTGCTTAATATGATTATAAATGTGTTAACCGTATGTTTTTATGTATGAATGTATACTTCCGCTAAGTGCATATGTGCATGTGTGTGAGTGAGCGTCGGTAGCACTCTCCGGTGTCCTTCCGATGGGGACGTAGGGGGTGTTACACATAGTGTATTGACAAGTGTTATACATTATATGTTCAGTGACAGTGATACAGTGGTCGTTCGGGATCATTCCTTAGTGCAGTGTAGTGGACCTTTGGGGTCCACATCCCGTATATCCGGTCTGAAGATTTCTGTCGAGATTATACTGGGGGCATAATGGTAAAAATGGCTTGAAAATGTAAAAAGTAAAGTGAAAATGAGAATTAGATTGAAAAAGGACCTAAATGAAAGAAAATAAAAAGTTTAGGATCAAAATGGTAATTTAGCTAAATAATGGATCAAACGGGTAAAAATGGTAAAATAGTGAATAAATGGGGTGAAAAATGAATTTTTATAGTTTCGGAGGAGGAAAATGTAATTTGGCATGTCAAATAATGGATTTAGAGTGAAAAAAGGTGAACTAGTGGTAAAATTGTAAATATGGAGTAAAAATGGCAATTTTATAACTAATTGGAAAATTAGGGACTAAAACGAAATTTTACCATAGTGATGGTATTTAATAGAATAAATTGAATAGTGAAGTGATAATTGTGTAATTAAATAATTTTGCATGTTTAATGCATTTGTGTATAATAATGAAAATTCATAGATTTATAGCCACCACTGAGCATGTTTAATGCTTAGTATGTAGTGTTTACTGCGTGTAGATCCTAGCTTATGAGCGGAGCAAAGCATACATGGGATCTTGGTTTTGAAGAAGGAAGAAAAGAAGGAAGTGTCTTTGAGCGGCATGTGTATGTATATATGTATATGTGTAACCAACTTTGAGAGTTTAAGTTTGAAATGTATAATGGGTAAGTATGAACACGTATATATGTATAATGAATTGTGTTATAAGTTTTGCTATGGAATGTATGTGATGAACAATGTTAGTACTCTTATAAATTGTTGTACCCCTCGGGGCTGTAGTATTGGTTGCCGTGCAGGTTGGGTAGGTTAAGTTTTTTATACTACCGAAATTTTTACCAGATGAATAGTAAATTGAACAGTTATAGGTCAATCGGCAATCAAACTAGTAAACAGCAATTATTAAAAAGACTTGTAATAAGTGAACCTTATTATGTTTAAGTATTTAAAAAAAAATATTCGTGGTAATCGCTTAGAATCGTAGTATTGGTATAGTAAGGGTGTTATATTTTGTGGTATCAGAGCGAGTTTAGGCGATTCCAAGATCGGAGTGGGATTAAGTGATTTGATTATACGTATATGCATACCAACTATCGGTGGGAAAGTGCTATAAGTCTAATGTATGCTTGCTCCTTTTTGTTTTATAATGAAAGATGGCATCTGATCGAGGTCGTGATGTGGGGGACGGTGAAAGTGAAGCATCAATTGGCACTAGTCAGGGTGAGGCTTCACGACAGCAAGTGACCCCACCAGTTGCATGTCCTTCTCCACCCCAGCCTAATTTTCTGAATATGATGGCAGATTATATTCAGCAGTGGTTGCAAGCACAGCAACCACCTCAACCCCAGGCTCCGGAATAACCTCTAGCTCCACTAAAAAGAAAGCCAATGTTGGAACAGTTAAAGAAATTGGGAGCTGAAGACTTCTACAGGCATGATTCTTTAACATCTACTCAGGCAGAGGAGTGGCTGTTTAAGATTAAGAGATTGTTTGAAATTACTAGTAGACCACTAGAAGAAAAGTTTGAGGGTATTGTGGCATTGCTACAAGGACCGGCATACATATGGTGGGACTCAGTTCAGAGGCACACCCTAGTGGATCAGTTGGATTGGGGTTTTTTTTGGCACAGTTTGAGAAGAAATATATTGGGTCTGAGTATAGGGCAGCTATGCATGATGCCTTCTAGAGGCTAAGACAGGGCAATAAGATAGTGTTATAATATGAGCGCGAGTTTGAGCGCTTGAGTGCCTATTTAGATGCAAATCAGTCAACTGAGGAGAAATTGTGTCAGAGATTTGAGAGGGGATTGCATAATGAGATCAGGCAGATTGTAGGGACACAGCGACACCCTGACTTGAGATCACTTATTGAGGCTGCTTTCAAGGTAGAAGCTATACAGATAGATGAGGCCGATAGAAGGTCACGGTATCAGCAGAAGAGAAAGCAAGTCAGTCTAGTGGCACTGGAGGTCAGGGTAAGAAATGCGGGAGATCTCTAGCATCTCAGAGCCATGCACCTACTGCTTCAGGCCGAGGTCAAACATAAAATTATTCAGAAAAATTCACGATATGTTTCCCATGGTAATTGGGTTCATGAATTATGGGCAACAAACCATATGGGTGGCAAGGTACATTGGTCAAAGTTTGCATCTCGAGGCAATGTGCCAGCTGCATCTGTAGCCAGTACACCCAGAGATAAAGACGTTGAGACAATATTGACATGTGACCATTGTGGTAAAGCTCACCGGGGGGAATGCCGATATTTGTTTGGAGCTTGTTTTAAGTATGGCTCAAAAGACCATCAGATCAGAAATTGTCCTTCGACACAGACTGCTATAGTTACATAAACAGCACCTAGTACTAGGTCATCTGCACTGAGAGGTCATGGTAGGGGAGCGATCCCCACTGCATCAGCATCTAGACTAGCTGGGCAATCATCTCAGGGATAGAGGCATACTACAAGCTGCATGATATGAGCCTAAATAGCTCATATTTACCTAATGTGTTGTGATTAAAATTATATTTAGTTATGGTTAATTGTGTTAGAATTAGGTATGTTTTATGTTTCGGAGAAAAGGGAGAAAATGTGGAGAAAGGAGCAGAATTGAGCAAGGAAATGATGGTTCTGTTGCGAGCACGACAAATGATGCCTAAGAACAAGGAAGAGAAGAGAAGAAGAAAAGAGCAAATGAGGAATGTGCATGCTGTCGCGAGCGCCACAAAGCAAGGGAAAGACAAGGCAGTCAACGCAGCTGAGGAAAGAAGGAAGAGGAGTCCACGTCCTGTTGCGAGCACGATAGAGAGATCCGTTGGGGCAGTTATTTTGAAAAGCCACTTGAAAAGTCAAGTCTTCCCACCAACTTTTACAACCTTTTGAAGAGGCATTTCAAGGGATGTGAACTTTGGAATATTATATATATTAATTCTAGTTGTAATTTTAAAAGGATGAATTTTAACTAAGTATTTCCTGTAAGTTTAGAGAATAATTTATGTAGTTAAAAGTTCTTAAGTTAGTTTTTATCTTTTGAAGAAGAAGACACAAAAGAGAAGAAGATATCCTTTAAGAGTTTGGGAAAGGGTTGAGAGATTTCTTTTTACTTTCTCTTTATTTTATTTCTTTCTTCTCTGTAATTAAATGAATTATATTTAGGAAAATTGAATGATATTATTGATATTTTCCATTTCCATTAATGTTAACAATCTTTTAAGGCAGAATTCTTCATTGGTATTATTGCATGATCATTATAAGTTAAAGTACAATTGAGAGATTCACTTTGCCTTACAACTAGTAGAAATTCATTATCAAAACATTGCTTGAGAGATCAGTACGTTAAAATAATTGCTATAAATTGGTAACTAATCATAGAATATGTAATTGGGATTAACTAGTTCATCAATGAGAATTGAGGATTAGCATTGTAATTGCATGTTTTAGGAACTCTAGTTCATGTCGAGAGAGTGGATTAGAATATTATTCCAATTTGGCTTTCTTATAAGGTTATAATTATATTTGAAAGATGGTTGAGGATTAGCATTGTAATTGCATGTTTTAGGAACTCTAGTTCATGTCGAGAGAGTGGATTAGAATATTATTCCAATTTGGCTTGCTTATAAGGTTATAATTATATTTGAAAGATGGAATCAAGTTTCACAATCATTATTTCTTCATCATCTTAATTGTCTTCTTTGATCATTATTAATTAGGTTTGATTACTTTGCATTACACGAGTAGTATAGAATTATTCATCAAATTATTGAACTTTGTAAACAAGATAAAATAAAGTAGTAATAGTGAGTAATAAGCAACATATATTCCTCGTGGGAACGATATCTTAAGTACTATAATTGGTAAATCGTGCACTTGCGAATTTAGCAAAACACCGCACTTATGTAGTCAGAGCTAGAGAAGAAGAAGATGCTACTGATGTGATAGTAGGTAAATTCTTGTTATTATCTGTTTCAGTGCATGTTCTTATTGATCCTGATTCTACTCATTCTTATATTAACACTGAGATAGCTTGGAGTAAAGGGATAAGAGATGCATGTTGAGACCAGGATATCCTTGTGAGTAATCCTCTAAGGCATAGCATAGTGGTGGATAAAGTGTACAGAGAGTGCCCTATTAGTGCTCAGGGTTGTGTGTTCCTGGTAAATCTGATTGACCTTTCATTCCGTGAATTTGATGTGATCTTGGGGATGGATTGGTTATCTGCCCACCAAGCGACAGTAGATTGCAAACAAAAAAAGGGTTACCTTGAACCCTGCTAAGGGTCGGGAGATCATAGTTGTGGGTGTGAGAACCGACTTCTTATCTGATGTGATTTTCTGCTACAGCTGCTAAGAAATTGGTTAGAAAAGGATTTATTGCGTATTTGTGTTACATAGTGGAGGAAAAAAGGGAAAGTTCAAAGGTATCAGAAGTGCCTATTGTTAGGGAGTTTCCTGACGTGTTCCCGGATGGGTTGCTAGGCTTGCCACCTGACAGGGAATTTGAATTCTCTATTGATGTTGCTCCGAGCACTGCACCTATCTCCATTGCTCCCTATAGAATGGCCCCTATAGAATTGAAAGAATTGAAGACACAGTTGCAAAAGTTTCTTAACAAGTGGTTTATTAGACCCAGTGTGTCACCCTGGGGAGCACCAGTGCCGTTTCTGAAGAAGAAGAATGGGACACTGAGATTGTGTATAGACTACAGACAGTTGAATAAGTTGACCATCAAAAATAAATATCCCCTTCCTCGTATAGAAGACTTGTTTGATCAAGTGAAAGTATCAAGTGTATTTTCAAAGATTGACTTGAGATCGGGGTATCATCAGTTACCAGTAAAAGAAGCGGATCTATCTAAGACTGCCTTCCGCACCAGATATGGTCATTATGAGTTCCTGGTTATGCCATTTAGGCTCACACCAGCAGCCTTTATGGACTTAATGAACAGGATCTTTGATCCTTATTTTGACCAGTTCGTGGTAATTTTCATTGATGATATCCTGGTGTATTCAAGGACACCGGAGGATCATGACAAGCATCTGAGGATCGTTCTGTAGACCTTGAGGAAAAAGCAACTATATGCCAAGTTCAGTAAGTGCGACTTCTGGTTAAATGAAGTGTCCTTTCTGGGTCATGTAGTATATGCTGAGGGCATAAAAGTGGATCCTGTAAAGATTGAAGCAATTCTTCAGTGGAGGCCACCTAAGAATGTTATAGAAGTCGGAAGTTTCCTGGGTTTGGATGGGTACTATAGAAGATTTGTGAAGGGTTTCTCCACTATTATAGTTCTTTCGACTCGACTACTATAGAAGCATACTAAGTTTGAATGGAATGATAAATGCCAAGAGAGCTTCGAGAGGCTTAAAAGTATGTTGACAGAAGCTCTTATACTCACTCAACTAGAGTCAAGCAAGGACTTTGCGGTCTACAGTGATGCCTCTAGAATTTGTTTAGGCTGTGTGTCGATGGAGGAAGGCAAGGTGATAGCTTATTCCTCCAGACAGCTTAAGACTCATGAGAAAAATTATCCTACTCATGATCTAGAGTTCGCAACCATTGTTTTCGCTTTGAAGATTTGGAGGCATTACCTGTATGGAGAGAAATGCTATATTTATACAGATCACAAGAGTTTGAAATATTTGCTCACCCAGAAGGAGCTTAATCTTAGACAGAGACACTGGTTGGAGTTGATTAAACATTATGTCTGCTCCATTGACTACTATACAGGAAAAGCGAATGTAGTAGCTGATGCACTCAGTAGAAAGTTTATGTCAGGTAAATTGAATGTTTTAAATGAATGAGTTTAAATTAATTAATAAGTGTAAATGACTAATGATAGTGTTTGTAGCTTTTCGAGCTATGAATGTCAGTTTAAACTTGGCTTAAGATGGAGCATTGATAGCTAAAATGCAGGTGAAGCCTTACTTTATACAGCAAGTGAAGGTAGCCCATAAGCAAGATGAGCGATTGGTGGCCATTGAAAGCAAGGTTAAAGATGGCAACAGTACGGATTATTTTCTAAGTGATGATGGTAGCCTCTAATATAAGAAATGGCTATGTGTCCTAAATCAGGAGGTACTGAAGAAAAGCATCCTTACTGAATCTCATCACAGTAGCTATGCGATGCATCCTGGCGGTAACAAGATGTACTAGGATTTGAAAGCTTTTTATTGGTGGCCAGGTATAAAGCGTGATGTGACCGAGTTTATGGGCAAGTGTTTAATATGTCAGCAAGTTAAATTAGAGCACCAGGTTCTATTAGGTTTACCTTAGCCCCGTAGAAGTGTAACTGCCAACCTTGAACTGCGATAGCTACCACATCCTCGTCCGAGAAGTTGAATTCATACGAATCTCCTTGGATCGAGTGCTCAGCTAGAAACTCTGCCACTGCACGCCCCTTAATGGTTTTCTGGGTGATATATTCAACATCAAATTCTTGCAACAGCAATAAGCATCTCCCTATTTTTCCAAGCAAAGATGGAGCTTCCTGTAGGTATCTGAGAAGATTCTGTTTTGCCACTGCTTGTACCTTGTAAGAGTGGAAGTAGTGTCTCAACTTCTTGGAGGCCCAACTTATTGCGAGACAGATCTTTTCTACTTCTGCGTATTTGACCTTGTAGGAAAGAAACTTCTTACCGAGGTAATAGATCACGAACTCCACTCCAAACTCATCCTCCTGAGCCATCATGGCGCCTACAGAGCTATCCTCTATGGCCAAATATAGCATAAGTGGTTTGACTGACTGTGGTGGTCTTAGAACCGGTGGATTCAGCAAATACTCCTTGATGGTGTTGAAAGCTTTCTGACAGTCTTCATTCCACACTACAGGTTGGTCCTTTCTGAGTAGCTTAAAGATTGGCTCGCAAATTGAAGTGAGCTTAGCGATAAACCTACTGATATACTGCAACTTACCAAAAAGCTTCTAGAATCCTTTTCCTTCTGAGGCACTGGCACCTCCCGGATAGCCTTGACTTTGTCTGGATCAATCTCAATCCCCCTCTGGCTTACTACATGGCCAAGCAATTTTCTAGAGGTAACTCCAAAAATGCACTTCTTAGGGTTAAGGCGAAGGTTATACTTATCAATCATTTGAAAGAACTTCTCCAAGGTTCTAAAGTGACCTTCCCTAGTAGCCAACTTAATCATCATATCATCTACATACACCTCCACCTCCTTGTGAATCAAGTCATCAAGAATTCTAGTGGCCATCCTCTGATAAGTTGTGCCGGTATTTTTTAGTCCAAAAGGCATAACTCGATAAGCAAACGTATCTGTGATGCATGTCGGAACCCAGCAAGGGCCCTCGCGAAATCCGCTCTTAGGATACGAGGGACTGGTTCGCTTCTTTTTGATCATGGGCGTCATGAGACATCTTTGATGCTTCCTTCCCAATAGAATATTAGAAAGGAAGATCTAGCCCCATGGCACCTTTGGGCACCTTTGAGGTATCATGGAGTCGCCACCTAATTCACAAGGAATTGGAAAAGGTCTCTAACCTCTTATTGGTCAAGACCAGAGATTGGTGTTCGGAACTCCCCTCTTATTCATGCTTTGGTTAATTATAAATGAGTCTTTAACTTCTTAAAATTCTACCTCTCTTCTCACACGATCAATGCATTTTAATTAAAGGCGCACAAAAAGCACGTAACGAAAATAAAGAAAAGCGATAAAGAAAGCGGTAAATGAAGTAACTAAAGAAAGCGATAAACAAACCAAGCACGCAATTACAAGGGAAATAGGGGCGGAATACAACCCCAATAAAAGGAGATTAAAAATATAAATGGGGACGGAATACAATCCCCAAAATTAAATAATGTTGCCCCAAAATTAATTACAAGGGCCCAAAAGGAAATGAACATAAATTTAAACAATTAAACAAAATCAAACGTGAGAAAAACACACATAAATCGGGGCATTCGTTTGGTTTAGGAACATTGGTTCCTACGCGCTTATTTGAGAGTTTAGGAACATTGGGTCCCTCGCATTTATTTGAAGAGGGTTCGAAGAGTTGTTTTGATTTGGTGGGTGAAAACCGAGATGAGTGATCCCATTTTAGAGAAAAAGAAACTCTTCGTTTTATTGTAATGTTTTACATTCCTTGGCTAAAACACGGGACGTTGGTCCCAATTTTATTAGTAAAAATTCCAATTTAATTATAGAAATATTTTTGTGACTTTTTATCTCACACGTGCATAAATAAAATATTTATTTTACAAGCAAACGCAACAAAAAGGAGGGAAATAAGGAAGGTCTCACCAAACCGACGTGATCCTCCACGCGTCGTGGCCCATCCGGGGAGCCATGGGGACACTCACGTAATGCAACTCAAAATAAATCTCGAACAGAAAAATAACGTCAAAAATATTAGTAATAGTTCTAAAAATTAATCAAGTAAATAAATATTGGGCAAATTAATTTAATGAACAAATAATCTATATGCGAGTTGGGATTAAAATAAATCGTGCCAAAAATAAGGATAATGACACAAAGGATGGCATAATGAAATAATAATAATAATAATAATAATAATAATAATAATAATAATAATAATAATAATAATAATAATAATAATAATAATAATGATAATAATAATAGTAATAATAATAACAATAAAGTCAACAGTGAATAAACATGGAATAATGATAGCAACAACATAATATAATGATAATAATATAGAATGATAACAATAATAATGGTGCGGAGCATGTAAATACAACATAATAATACACAAAGAATATAATAATGACAATAACAATATTAACAGTTTATGAAATAATAATAATAATAATAATAATAATAATAATAATAATAATAATAATAGTATTGGCCAAGTTATCAGCAAATATATGTATAATAATAATAATAGTAACAATAAACATGAAAAAGTGGTGACAGAGAAATGATATAATAATGTAAATGATTATGAATGCTTAAGACCAATAATAGTAATAATAACAATACTAATAATTATCACTAAACAAACAAGAACAACAACAACAACATAATAATAATAATAATAATAATAATAATAATAATAATAATAATAATAATAATAATAATAATAATAATAATAATAATAATGATCAAGGAAAAGAGACACTGGCGGCAGCAATGGGCAAAAAATAAAACCACACAAAAAACGAATTAATGGCTAAATGAAGATATTAACAGTAGCCAACCAAGGGAAATATTAGACAAAGAACATGAAATTAACGGCGAAAGACAAAAACATTAACAACAAACAAATAATATATAGATGAAAGTAAATGAATGAAAATGGTCCAAGTGTTTACCCTCATAATTTATGAGTCGGAAAAAATGGTGTTTTATTCTGTCCTCTTTGTCGAAATTTGTGGTGATGAACAACAAAAAATAACTTGAGAAAATATTTTTTGTGGGATGATTGACCAAACAAAATTTATTTTTCTTATTCAAATCAAACCAAAATTGAAATATTTGTTAAAGAAGAAAAGATTGAAAAAAATGAAAAGTGTTTAAAGATTTTTTTGTTTTTGAAAAATGGCTCTCAGCTGCTCTATTGTTTGAGAGGAAACTCTCTTTATTTTTTTTGTGAAAAATTGCAACCTCCCTTGAAAATGAGGGATGAAACCCTTTTAATTTATGTCTTGGCCAAAAATGGGAAGAGAACAAAAGTGTTTTCATTTTTAGTTTATCAAAGTTGCACTAAAATGTGAAAGAAACGGGAAAAAAAGACTGAAAACTGCAGGTGACGCACGAAAACGATCGCGCAGGGCAAAAGATGCCCGCGTGCGGAAGGCAGGACGCGCATCCTCATTGGCGCGCGAGGGGCAGGCGAGGCGTGCCCCCAGGGGTGCGCGGGCCTTCGGCGATGCGCTTCCCAATGGGGCGCGTGCCTCGCTGGCGAGGCGTGCCCCACGGGCGCTCGGCGAGGCGCGCCCCTGTGGGGCACGTGCGGGTACCTGCTGCGCGCGCACGCAGTTGCTGCCGCGTGCACGGCCTTCGCTATGCGCGCCCACAGGCGCGCGCAGCCTCCGCAACGGGCACGACCCGTACGCGTGGCACGCGAAACGAAAAAATAAAAAAAATAAAAAGAGAATAAAAATAAAAATAAAAAGGAATAAAAATAAGAGTAAAAAATGTAAAATTTTTGAATCAAAATTTTTAGATTAACCAAGGAGATTTTCAACAAGGGGAGCAACATTTTTGACACCTTTACTGGCAAGTATCATTTTCATCATCGGGTAATTCTGATCTTGGACCGCCTCGGGACCCGGTGTCTATAGTACTCCACTAGGTGATGAAGGCTGTCTTAATCCGATCTACAATTTTGTTGAGAATCTTATTATATCCGGCATAGCCGTCTACAAAGCTGTACATCATGCAAGAAACTGCACTATCTATCAAGACATCAATGTGGGGCAAAGGGAAATCTTCTTTTGGACAAGCTTTATTCAAATCTCGATAATCCACATGCACATGAACTTTCCCATCCTTTTTAGCTATAGGGACCTGTAGACACAGGATCCCAAGGCGGTCCACCCAATGATGAATATGATACTTGCTACAAGTAGAGATGTCAATAATGATGTTTTCCTTGTCGAAAATCTCCTTGGTTACTCTAAAAATTTTAATTCAAAAATTTTGCATTTTTACTCTTATTTTTATTCCTTTTTATTTTTATTTTCATTTTTATTTTTATTTTTATTTTCTTTTTTCTTTTTTTATTTTTATTATTTTATTAGCATGCCACGCATGCGGGCCACGCCCGTGCGGGGGCAGCCCACGCCTGCGGGCGCCTGCGCCCCTTGTGGCGCGCCTCGCATCCCTCCACACGCGGGCATTTTGCCCCTTGCGCGGTCGTTTTCTTCTCTGCTTTTTCTGATTTTTTCGGTTTCTTTCACATTTTTATGCTTTTTTCGATTAACTAAAAATGAAATAGCCTTTGTCTCTTTCCATTTTTTGGAGGAGACAGAAATTAAAAGGATTTATGGATTCTTTTCAAGGGGAGCTGCAATTTGATTCAAGAAAGAAAAAGCTTGAGTTTTCTCTCAAGCTTGGAGCAGCCGAAGATTTTCCAAAAAACCCAAAAACATATATTCAGTTTTTTTCTTAAGTTTAGCTTCTTCTTTTTCTTCTTCTTTCTTCTTTCTTCTTTCTTCGACAAGGAGAACGGATCAAAACGTTCTATTTTCCGATCTATAAATTCTAAGAGTAAACATTTTTGGACTCATCCTCATTTATTTTTGTTCATAATTTATTATTGTTAATATTATTATTATTTTTGCTATTATTACCATGTCTATCACTTATTTTTAGCATTTTAATGTGTTAATATTACTGTTGACATATTATTTGTTGGTTTTAGTTTGATTTCTTTGTGATTCTCGTTGCCATTATTCTCATTATCATCATTATTATGTCCTTTTTTGTTATTATCTGGTGTTTATTTTCCTATATTATTATTATTATTATTATTATTATTATTATTATTATTATTATTATTATCATTATTATTATTATTATTATTATTATTATTATTATTATTGTTGTTGTTGTTGTTGTTGTTATTGTTGTTGTTGTCGTTATTGTTGTTGTTGTTGTGGTCTTATTATCATTACCATTATGATTATTATTATTATTATTATTATTATTATTATTATTATTATTATTATTATTTCATGGTGTTATGGTTAGTATCATTATTTTATATTTGTTTTGTACTATCATTATTTATTATCATAGTTTTGCTTTTGTGACTTCTATTATTATTATTATTATTATTATTATTATTATTATTATTATTATTATTATTATGCCATGATTATTTATTATTATTGTCACTATAATTTTGTTGTTGTCATGATTTTGTCATTATTCTTATTTTTGGCATAACTTGTTTTTTATTCTTATTGCATGTAAATCATTTGTATATTAAATTAACATGTCATATGTTTATTTTATCTTTATTTGATCAATTTTTAGAACTATTACTAATATTTTTGATATTATTTTTTTGTGTGGGATTTAAATGTGAATTTCTTTATGTGAGCATTTCCATGACCTCCCGGGTGGGCCTCCACGCGTAGGAGAACACATCAGTTGGGTGAGATCTCTCCTATTCCCTCTTTTTGTATTGTGCTTGTTTGAAAGTAAATATTTTATTTATGCACGCGTGAGATAAAAAGTCACAAAAATATTCTTATAATTAAATTGTAATTTTTATTAATAAAATTGGGACCAATGTCCCTCATTTTAGCCAAGAAATGTAAAATATCACAATAAAACGAAGAGTCAACTTTCTCCAAAAATGGGATCACTCATCCCGATTTTTCAAACCAACAATCAAACAACTTTTCGACCACTTTTCAAATAAGTACGAAGGAACCAATGTTTCTAAACCTTCAAACAAGCGCGAAGGAACCAATGTTCCAAACCTAAACAAATGTCCCCATTTATGTATATTTTTCTCATGTTTGACTTCATTTGTTTATTTTAAATTTATATTCATGTATTTTCCCTTTGGGCCCTTGTAATTAATTTTGGGCCAACATTATTTAATTTCCATTTGGGATTGTATTCCGTCCCAATTTACATTTTTTATCTTCTTTTATTGGGGTTTTATTCGGCTTCAATTTCCCTTGTAATTGTGTGCTTGATGTATTTACTGCTTTCCTTTATCGCTTTATTTATCACTTTATTTATTGCTTTCCTTTATTGCTTTTGAATGCTTGCAATGCGCTTTTAATTAAATGCATCAATCGTGTGAGAGGAGAGATAGAATTTTAGGAAGTTAAAAACTCATTATAATTAACCAAATCATAAATAAGAGTGAAGTTCCGAATACCATCTCTGGTTTAGACCATAGAGGTTAGATGACCTTTCCTAATTTCTCGTAAATTCGGTGGCGACTCCAAAATACCTCAAAGGTGCCTAAAGGTACCATGAGGCTAGATGATCCTTTCTAATATTCTATTGGGAAGGAAGCATCCAAGATGTCTCATGGCACCCAAGATCAAAAAGATACGAACCAATCCCTCGAATCCTAAAAGTGGGTTCAGCGAGGGCCTTTGTTAGGTTCGGCGCGTCACAGTGGCGACTCCGCTGGGGACTGTTTGTGACTTTGCTCTGAAAGTGTTTTGGTTAAAATGTATAATTGAGTATTTAAAACTTAAAATTCTATTTCCTTTCGAAAATTTGCATTGCATTTTAGAGCCTTAGAACTATGTTAGTTGGTCCCCTATGTTACCACGGCGCATTCCCGAAGCATGACCCTACTTTCACTCATTGTAGGGAAGTGTTAAGGATAATCACCAGCCCAAGTCTTGTACTATTAAGCTGATCAGTCGCTATGCTAGTGATGAGCTAGACCCATTGGTAGGGACCATGCTTGGGTAGACCTAAAAAATCACTATCGACCAAAGCCCATGTAATGACAAATAAAAACTTCCTCTAGGTGATATGCTCCTTAATATGATACTTGTGATGTGGGCCGTCACGTATTAAACAAAATCAAGCAAATTATGTGGTTCTTTATCAAAGGCTTTCATGCCTCGATGGGTTCACCTTAACTTGATTGAATTGTCCAAATAAGTAATGGCCAAAACTCATACGTATGTACATTAGATAAGAGTGTTATGCTGCCGGTTTTTCACTGTGCACCACACGTGTCCGATGGGTTCCCTGTTAACCCTCGGATGAAGCCCACCTAGGAAAGAGACCGCACGACCTCGTGTGTGGGAGTGATAAGGTTGGAAGTATCTATCTGCTTGCATATGGTTGTGGATACTGCACAATATGCTCGTACATCGCATGTCATTCATGCATGTCAATAAAATAAATATGTGTGTATATAAATAATAATATATTCTCTCTCATGCTATGCGTGTATATATCTTTTCATCTGCGTATTATTTTTTCTCGTGTATATATCATCCTGCGTGTAATTTCTCCCATGCATCCCATCGTATTGTGGTAATCCATTGATCTTGCACTCATCAAAGACCATTTGCATGGCACAATTATGTATTGTATATGTCATCCATGCATCATTCTAACAATCTTGATCTTTCAGCCACCATAGATTCATCTAAGTGGACTAGGGGTTCTGACGGTTGGCTAGTGAGGACAGAATCGCCCTTTGGGTTGCTGGAACTAGTGCCTGTTTGGCATTCTGAGTTACTCTCTACAGCTAGTGAATCATCTTCCATGGTAGAAGAAACCGGAGCTTTGACTACTCAAGACCTTGCTAGGAGACTGGAGGACTTTGAAAGGCGGATTTGGATATGATGGGTGCTATGGCCGAAAGGATTGCTTGTCGCTCCACAACCACCTGCAGCCCCTCCTCGGGGGCAAGCCAAACCGCCTGCTGGTGGGGAGGCTCCCCTCACTGGAGTCGCTGCCCATCAACCTATAAATGAGCCTAAAGCTGCTGCTGTGCCAGTTGAGCCAAGAAGAGCAAGGATCCCAAACCCTGATGAGGATTTCATAAAGGAAGAGATGGTTGAGGAGATAGTAGCCCATCAAGCCGTGAGGGGTAGAGCACCCAGGGTAGAAGATGAGGACATGAGGGGAATGAGGCAACAGATTGAGCCTATCACCCGCATGTTGACAGCTGGTAAGGGAATCAACCCCGAGGACAGAGATTTGGGAGATGAAGAGCTGCTTCCCCAAAGGTTTAAGATGCCTAAACTGCCAAAGTTTGATAGTACATCGGACCCGTCTGCACACATCAAGCAATACACCCTAGTGATGAAGGGCACAGGGCTGACCAAGAGGCAAAAAGTGGAATATTTCTACCTTAGTCTAGCGGGTCCGGCAGTAGACTGGTATCATTGGCTGGATAAGAGATCCAAAGAGAACTGGGACCTTCTGACTGATGAATTCATGAAGAAGTATGACTGTAGCACTAGAATGGAGGTTACCCTGAAGGACCTCGAGCTTCTACAGCAAAAGAGTGATGAGTCATTCCATGAATATCTCACTAGGTGGAGAAACAGGGTCATGGAGATGAGGCGAAAGCCTGAAACTGCTGATAAAATCAGATTATTCATCAGGAACTCCTGCCCTTACTTGAGGGACTTGCTCAGCTTCAAGGGGCTCAGAGATTGGGAGTCGCTCAAAGACATTGCTGTAGAGGCTAAGGCGGCTTACTTAGCAAAGAAAGCCAGTCAAAATAACTTTCTTGGGAGGAACTTTAGAAACCAGTCGGGGTACAAGTCAGGTGGGGCTGGAAGCAGTAATGGTAGAAATGGTAAGACAGCCGAGGTTTCAGGTGCCGGAGCGAAACAAGGCCAATGGTACTTTTCTAATTTGGGTTGACCTCTATCTTGGGTGTTGGAGAGACTAATGAAGGAGGGCAAGCTGCAACCATTGCCAGACAGACTAGCCTTAATTCAAGGATAGCCGGGGCATAAAAATGATCAATACTGTGCCTACCACCAACACACTGGGCATCTAACAGACCATTGCTGAATTTTCAGGAGCAAGATCCAAGATCTCATTGACTCCAAACAGATCATGGACCCTGAAAAGAGAGAGAAGAAGAAGAAGAAGAAGAAGGCAAGCTATAATGCAGTCCCTCCTCCAAATATGTGATTGGGTCTGGTCCACCCGAGTGGTACATCTCGCGAGAGCCGCATGAAGACTATGTTTTTTTAATGCTCTATTTCTTTTTATTTCAAGAACTCCTCATGACAGTTGGTTATTTTTATGAACAATTTCTGCTTATTTGTATGGTATTTCTAATGATTTCATCCCCTATGATCACGATGCACTCATTCATTTTTGATATTAACTCAATTAATACAGCTCCATCTAATCTCGGAACTTTTGAAAATCCAAACAAAATCTTGATAGCATCTGATATAACTCTTGAAGAGAGGATAATTTTGAGAGACAAAAAAAAAGAGCCTTTGCCTGGACCTGGGATGGCATGCTGAAAATCGACAAGGACATTCTCGAGACCATGCTACTTCCACGTGCCAACATGACGACAAGCAGAATTTTGAAAGCCATTCCTTTGCATCCACAACATCTGGGATGCATATGGTGTTGCTAAATAAAATCAAACTTCAAGAGCTACATCAGGAGTTAGACGAATAAAACTCAAGACTTTCACGAGGAAAATATAACTCATCAGAACCGAACAGCATGACCCCTTTCCTCCCAACCATTTGAAATGTGTATCCCAAAACCAATTAAAATTGACCTTTAACTATCTGGAACCCTTATAGCCAAACTTAAAAGGACAGCTTTTTACCATTTAAAAAAAAAACAAAACAAAGTGTGAGATTTCACATCCAAGCCCCAAATAAGGAACCTATCACCTCAACCAGTCTGCACAAGGGCCAAGAACAAGACTTTGATACAAAAAAGAACCACTCTCCGAAGGAGCAGCTTTCTCGGCTAATAAAAATGGAAGTAAATTCAATCAACATCGACGAACTGAAGGAGGGTCCATGGCAGAGGCTAAATAAAAAATAAAAAAAATGAAAAAGAGAGAAAATATTCAATCAAGAAAACTCGCGAGGGTTGATTGATAACAGGAGTTTGATGCTCTCAAGATCTATCCCGAGATTAGATGAGGTCTCATATTTTTCGAGTTAATGCCAAATAATAATCATGTGTTATGAAATCAAATTGAAATATATGCATTTTATGCAATGATATATTGATGTAACCAGAGCAGTTCATCTTGCATACTCAAAATTGTCTGGTTCCAGCATAAAATCAGCACATTGGTACTATCGATCCTCTGCCACTCTTGCCACTCGAGCACTCAGTTGACTCGTCCAGCCATCAACTATGAGGCCAATTCTACATCACCCTCATGATAGGAATCAAACTCATACAACCATAATCAGAGACATAAGTACATGCCAATCATACCTGAAAGACCTTCGACGACAACTACATCCTTCTTTACTAAAAAAAAAGGGGGGCCGTTAGAGATGAAAACCGTAATTGGCGCTCTAAGCAAAAGTTAGGCCAAAGGGCAGGGTAAAAACCTAGAAACAGGTAGTCTATCCTACAAAAAATGAAATGAATAAAAGCCGCTGGATTGGATTGGGTCCATTCTAGGCAAAAAAAAAATAAGGCACAGGGTTATGTGAAATCCAAAAAGGACGCATTTCCCGCTAAGAAAAGCTAGTGTGAAAATCCACAAGGGATTCACTACCTATAAAAAATGACTACAGGTATCAGAGGAGAACCTCATAATCCCTAAAAGGCATGAAATTCAAAAGCAATTCCAGAGGGCGATCCATCGAAGACTTCTTAGGGAGCAGCCAACGAACAGAAGACCTCTCAGGGGGCGATCAACCGAAGACCTCTCGGGGGGCAGGTAGTCAACCGAAGACCTCTCGGGGGGCGATCAACCGAAGACCTCTCAGGGGGCAGCTAATCGAAGACTTCTCAGGGCGCAGCCAACTATCCGAAGACCTCTCAGGGGGCGATCAACTAAAGACTTCTCAGGGAGCAGCCAACTAACCGAAGACCTCTCTGGGGGCGACCAACCAAAGATCTCTCAGGGGGCAGCCAACCACCCAAAGACCTCCCTAGGGGCGATCAACTGAAGACCTCTCAGGGGGCAGCCAGCCATCAAAAGACCTCCCAAGGGGGCAACCAGCTAGCCAAAGACCTCTCAGGAGGCACCACCTCAAAAAGGATAACACGCCAACAATATCATCCAGTCTGGAAAAGCGACCGCCTCAGGTACGTGTCTCTTTCCTTCTTTTCTGAATTTTGGCTCACCCAGGCACCTGAGTTCTAAGTTCTCCAAAATTGGGTGCAACTGTAGACACTGGGTCCCGAGGCGGTCCAAGATCAGAATTACCCAATGATGAATATGATACTTGCCATAAGTAGAGATGCAATAATGATGTTTTCCTTGTCGAAAATCTCCTTGGTTACTCTAAAAATTTTAATTAAAAAATTTTACATTTTTACTCTTATTTTTATTCGTTTTTATTTTCATTTTCATTTTCATTTTCATTTTCATTTTCATTTTCATTTTCATTTTCATTTTTATTTTTATTTTTATTTTCTTTTATTATTTTTATTATTTTATTCGAGTGCCACACATGCGGGCCGCGCCTGCACAAGGGCAGCGCGCGCCTCGCCGAGGGCGAGACACGCGCCCCATGGGGCGCGTCTCGCTAGGCACGACGCACGCCCTCTTAGGGCTTGCCTCGCGTCCCTCCAAACGCGGGCATTTTGCCCCTTACGCTGTCGTTTTCTTCTCTGCATTGTTTGATTTTCCAGTCTGATTTTTTCGATTTCTTTCATGTTTTTATGCTTTTTTCGGTTAACTAAAAATAAAATAGCCTTTGTCTCTTTCCATTTTTTGGAGGAGGCAGAAATTAAAAGGATTTCTGGATTCTTTTCAAGGGGAGCTGCAATTTGATTCAAGAAAGAAAAAGCTTGAGTTTTCTCTCAAGCTTGGAGCAGCCGAAGATTTTCCAAAATAGCCAAAAAAATATATTCAATTTTTTTCTTAAGTCTAGCTTCTTCTTTTTCTTCTTCTTTCTTCTTTAAAATATTTTCAATTCGGAGATTTATTTCAAGCAAGGAAAATCAATTTCCTTTGTTTGGTATTATCCCTCCAAAAAAATAGTTTCTTGAGTTTTATTTGTTTGAAACTTGAACTTTTTTTTCTCAAATATTTTTTTATTTATTACTATAAATTCGACAAGTAGAACAGATCAAGACATCCTATTTTCCGATCTATAAATTCTAAGGGTAAATATTTTTGTACCCATCCTCATTTATTTTTGTTCATCATTTATTATTGTTAATATTTTTTTTTTTTGCTATGATTACCATGTCTATCACTTATTTTTAGCATTTCAATGTGTTAATATTACTGTTGACATATTATTTGTTGGTTTTAGTTTGATTTCTTTGTGATTCTCATTGCCATTATTCTCATTATGATCATTATTATGTCCTTTTTTGTTATTTTCTCATTATTATTATTATCTGGTGTTTATTTTCCTATATTATTATTATTATTATTATTATTATTTTATTATTGCTATTATGCCATGATTATTTATTGTCATTGTCACTATAATTTTGTTGTTGTCATGATTTTGTCATTATTCTTATTTTGGCATAACTTGTTTTTTATTCTTATTGCATATAAATCATTTGTATATTAAATTAACATGTCATATGTTTAGTTTACCTTTATTTGATCAATTTTTAGAACTATTACTAATATTTTTGATATTATTTTTTTTTTGTGGGATTTAAATGTGAATTTCTTTATGTGAGCATTTCCACGACCTCCCGGGTGGGCCTCCACGCGTAGGAGAACACATCAGTTGGGTGAGATCTCTCCTATTCCCTCTCTTTGTGCTGTATTTGTTTGAAAGTAAATATTTTGTTTATGCACGCGTGAGATAAAAAGTCACAAAAATATTCTTATAATTAAATTGGAATTTTTACTAATAAAATTGGGACCAATGTCCCTCATTTTAACCAAAGAATGTAAAATATCACAATAAAACGAAGAGTCAACTTTCTCCAAAAATGGGATCACTCATCCCAGTTTTTCAAACTAACATTCAAACAACTCTTCGACCCCTTTTCAAATAAGTACGAAGGAACAAATGTTCCTAAACCTTCAAACAAGCACGAAGGAACCAATGTTCTAAACCTAAATGAATGTTCCGATTTATGTATGTTTTTCTCATGTTTGATTTCATTTGTTTATTTCAAATTTATATTCATGTATTTTCCCTTTGGGCCCTTGTAATTAATTTTGGGGCAACATTATTTAATTTCTATTTGGGATTGTATTCCGTCCCAATTTACTTTTTTAATTTTCTTTTATTGGGGTTGTATTCCGCTCCAATTTCCCTTGTAATTGTGTGCTTGATGTGTTTACTGCTTTCCTTTATCGCTTTATTTGCTTTCTTTATTGCTTTCCTTTATTTCTTTTGAATGCTTGCAATGCGCTTTTAATTAAATGCATCAATCGTGTGAGAGGAGAGATAAAATTTTAGGAAGTAAAAAACTCATTTATAATAAACCAAAGCATAAATAAGAGTGAAGTTCCGAATACCATCTCTGGTTTAGACCGTATAGGTTAGATGACTGTAAGCACCGTGTCCCGGAGAGGTCCAGATCAGAGGTTACCCTATGATGAAATCAGTATTCGAGCCTGTACAAACGGTTTGGATTCGGAGGTTTTAGTCCCATGCTCCACGAGAAATGAGTCTTTTCACCTTTCGTAGGCAGAGGGGGGATAAAACGGGAATTTTTGAGTCAAAAGGTATATTTTCCTCGATAGATGGCCAGCCCGTCTGTGAGAGGCCAGCCCGTGGCTTGGGGTCACAGACGGCCCATGATTCTTCCGACGCCCGTCGGAAGGTTCCGCCTATTCCGGAACATGCCACTTGGTTTCCCGGAGCACGCAACCTTTCCGACGCCCGTCGGTGGAAATGGCAGGGCCGTCGGATGAATCCTTGTGTCAGGAGGATTCTTTCGACGCCCGTCTTCATACATCGACGCCCGTCGGTCGTGCCTGGCTTATAAAAGCTTCGGATTTTCTCTTAAAAAGGGTTCTAAAGAATTTTCAAGAGGGGAAACTCTGCCAAAATTCAAGCACATTTTCTCTCTCTTCCAGCAAACACATTCATTAAGAAATCTCTTTCAATTTGTGAATCAAAACCATTAAAAAGGAACTAAATCTAATTAGTTTTCTTCGGTTTTCTTTGATTCCAAAGTCAGTCTCTTTTTGAAAGGTTTAGAAGGAAACCATCTATTTTCCATTTTCTGACCTTTCATTTCGTTTCTCGCGGAGCGTGCGGGACTCTAATCGACACCAAGAATCTCACTAAAGTATTATCTGAGGGTAAATATTTCGGACTTATTCTTCATATTATTTCATCATTATTCTTCATTTTTGCTGTCCTTTTTGCTTTTTGCCTTCACTTTCCTTTATTTTGATTCTCTTCATCTCATTTTGTGATAAAACCCCTTTTTGCTTTGAAAAAAGAGTTTTTTACCGTTTATTTTCGAAGACAGTGGTGACCGACGAGTCATTTTCTTCACCGACGCCTGTCGGTCACCCCACTCACAGATGCCCTCTTTTTGAGTGAGCAACGGACATGTCGATCACTTTGACTGACGCCCGTCGGTCACTCGACAGAGGCCGTTGCTGGGTCTTGTCTCCATGTTTTCAAATCTTTTCTATCTTTTTTAAGTCCTTTTGACTTTATTTATGTTGAGTTTTTGTATATTAACATCCTTTAACTTTCTATGAGTGTATATTGTTTTTCTCGGACTGTCCTGAGCTCGAGGGGCTATCTACCATACTCGGAGGATTTCGTCCGGTTTAGTTTTCTAACTTCCTTGGTCATTTCCTTTATTTGTTTATTCATTAATTACTTTATGTACATGGATATACCTTTTTGTATCCCGCTAAATATAAAAATTGATAAATATTTTATATTCAATAAAGAGAAGTTTTCATAAATGTAAGGACCCAATGTCCTATTTTTATCCAATAAAAACATCCAATTTTAAATAATGATGCATACAAGGACCAAAGTCCTCAAAATAAACAATACCCCGATTCGTATATGTATCGCACATTTATGAGAGGGAGTTGTATTCCGCTCCTTGTGTTATTGTAATTTATTGCTTTCACTATTTATTTGCTCATTTACGGCTTTCCAAATATGAATAAATGCGCCTTCAATCAATTGCATCGTGTGGAGAGAGAGCGAATTAATGATATTTAAAATTTGATCATAAAATAATCAAGGTAGAAATAGATGAGAAATCCCGAACCCAGCTCTGCTCTTTGGGCTCAAAGAGGCGAGAGGTTTACCCTCCAAGACACCTCTTGTGTCACGAGACTCTAGCATAAATCCTAGGCTCCTTAGGGCGATGGTTGGCCCAAAATGGATACTAAGCGCAGTCTTAGGCTCTCCGAGGTGAGAGAAACTTTCCCAATGTTATATTGGGTGGCGACTCCATGAAACCTCCTTGTTGCCTAACATAGACGCACTTGCAATTTATTGCAAGCTACCAACGGACCGACAAATGCCCCGATCGCCCTCAAGCGGGCGATCCCATGGGCGGCCGCGGGGATCCGGCGCGCGTCACAGTGGTGACTCCATTGGGGACGATATGGTTCGAGATTTCAATTTGAAAATACCTTGTTTAACATTTATGGTTAAAATTTAATTCATAAATTTACTTTCTCTCAAACTTGCATTGCATCGCATTAGAGCTTTAGAATATGCTAGTTTGGTCCCTCTATTAGCCTCGATGCGTTCCCGAAGCACGACCCTATTTTCACTCAATTTAGGGAAGTGTTAAGGATAATCACCAGCCCAAGCCTCGTACCTTAATGGTATATTAAAATAGTGACCCGATCGGTCGTTATGCTCGTGATGAGCTAGACCTGTCGGCAGGGATCATGCTTGGGTAGCCTTAAAGTAACATCGCCCTTGTCCAAAGCTCATTTAACAGCCGTAGTTACTTTCCACAGGTGATATGAACCGTAATTCCATGCTTGCTGTATGGATCCTCATGTATTGGGTGAGTCCAGATGTCTCACTTGGTAACCTAGCCAAAGGCTTTCATGCCCTGGTAGGGCCATGTCAAAATTTCTGGAATGTCTAAATACATGATGATCATTACCCATTCGCTTGTACATTAGCATAGGAGTGTCATGCTGCCGGTCTTTCCGCCGCGCACCATGCGTGTCCATTGGGTCCCTCGTTGACCCTTGGGCTAATCCTGCCTAGGAAAGAGACCGCACGACCACGTGTGTGGGAAAAATAGGGGGGAAGGACCTACTTGCTTGCTTGTGTTTTGTGAATGTTGCATATCACGACCATGCATTACACCTGCATTCCATGCATCATATCTAACGCTTTGTCCCTACAGCCATCATAGATCTGCCCAGGTGGACTAGATTACCTATCGGATGATTGATCCGAGTTCCTGCGTCTGAGCTGCCAGGTAGAGATCTTACCAGAAGTCAACTATACTGTATCTGAGATGGCAAACTCTCCTAGGGGGGATGACATCACCAGGGCCGTAATTACAGAAGAAGTGGGCCGACAATTTGAGGAATTTGAGGGCAGAATGATGAACATGTTGACCGCTTTGGCACAATAGAATGCTCCGCAGAATCCGTCTCCTCCTCCCGTGAGATAGAATGAGCAAGAGGAAGAAAGAGCCGAGAGACGAGAAGAGCCCGTTCGGCCGCTGCCAGTAGAGCTGAGGTCAGTAGCTTCGGGAGAGCAGAGAAGAAGACCAGCCTTGAGGATTGATGATGATAGGGATATCGAAGATGATAAGATGAGCATTGCATCTGAGAGAGGGAAGGCACCCCAAACTGATGAGTTTATTTTGAAAAAGATGGAAGAGAGGTTTGAAGCCATGGCCCTTATGCTGAGTAGAGGTCAAGGGATGAATCCAGAGGACAAGGAATTGGAGGGAGAAAACCCGATTCCTTACAATTTCAAGATGCCTAACGTGCCGAAATTTGATGGTACTTCTGACCCGACTGCTCATGTGAAGCAATACTCTTTGATCATGAAAGGGACCACGTTGTCTAAGAAGCAGAAGGTAGAATACTTTTGTCTGAGCCTGATCACTCATGCCATCAACTGGTATCATAGTCTCGATCATCGGACTAAGGAAGATTGGGATCTGCTCACGGAGGAGTTCTTGAGACAATATGATTGCAACACTAGGATGGAGGTGACTCTAAAGATCTTGAACTGCTCTAGCAGAAGGTCGGGGAATCTTTTCACGATTATCTCACCCGCTGGCGAAATCGAGTAATGGAAATGCGGAGAAAGCCAGACACCCAAGACCAGATCCGCCTGTTTATCAAGAATGCAAGCCCGCACTTGAAGGACGGTTTGAAGATGAAAGGGTTGAAGGATTGGGAATCTCTGAAAGACATAGCCATTGAGGTAGAGGGAGAGTTCTTAGCTCGGAAGGTTAATAATAACAATTTTGCAAAGAGAGCTAATGCCGGTCAAGGTACCAGTAGGCCAACTGGTCCCAGTAGTAGCACCAGAAGAACAGTTGAGGTGTCTGCTGCTAACGCAACTACCCAGAGGAAGTTTTCGAACTTAGGAAGACCACTGTCTTGGGTCTTGAGAAGGTTGATGAAGGAAGGAAAGTTGCAACCTTTGGCTCCTAGGCCTGCTATGACGCAGGGGAAGCCTGGTCACAAGGACAATGAATTCTGTGCATTTCATCAGCACACAGGCCATCTAACAGACAAGTGTAAGGCACTGAGACACTCTATTCAAGATCTGATTGATAACAAGCAAATTTTTGACCCTGAGAAGAAGCCTGGTTATAACGCCGTGCTGCCACCAGTGTTTATGGTCGAATCCAGCTTGCCAGAGTGGTACGTGCTGCAAGATTTATATGGGAGCGAGAGTATTGCTGTTGTTCATTCTGGGGATAGAGAGGGAAGAGCAGTAGTGGCGACGCTTGATTGTTGGTCAAGCAGCGAGAGCGGTGAAGAGGCCGGAGAGGAGGGAGAGATGAACCCTGATTTGTGGAGATCTGATGAGGATGAAGAAGAGGTAGGGGCTGTGACGAGAAGCGGGAGAGTGGTCCCTGAAATTACAAGGCTACTTGAGCCAGCGCAGCCGTCAGCAGAAAAAGAGCCAGAGGAGAACCAGATTGTTAAGCAGTTGAAGAAGACTGCAGCTCAGATATCCATCTGGGATCTTTTAAGGCAGTCCCCTTCTCATAGGCAGAAAGTGGTAGAGGCATTGACTGAGTCTACTGTTGCCACCACGATTTCCCCATCAGAGCTTTTGGGTCTAGTTAAAGGAGGATCGGAGGAGAGATTGGTTTTTTCTGATGCCGACCTACCAATCGAAGGCCGCAATCATAATCGACCCCTGTACATCAAAGCATAGGTTAACGATAAGCACACCGCTTGTGTTATGGTGGACGATGGGTCTTCTATTAATGTGTGCCCTCTGATAGCTCTTCAAGCTTTTGGTTTGAGTGAGGATATGCTCAGTGGATCAGATCTGACTATCACAGCCTATAAACCCTAGTCAAGACAGGACCTATTGAGGTGGAAGTAGAATTTGTGGTTCTGCCCATTCCAGCTAACTTCTCAGCCCTGCTCGGGAGACCCTAGTTTCACAGATTAGGAGGAGTGCCATCCACGCTGCATCAAATGATAAAGTTCCCACACGAAGGGAAGGTGGTGACTATTAAGGCGGCCAGAGAGAATCAGGTGTCAGCTCTGGAAATTGCTAATCAGCCCTTCAGCGGCTTCCACGTGTCAATGATAGGAGAGGAGCACGGGTCAGTGGACAATCCGGCTGTGGTTAACATGATGAAAAAGATGCACTATCTCCCTGGGGCTGGTTTGGGCATAAACTCTTAGGGGCTGCAGACTGCAATCACCACTCGAAGTCAGAAAAACTGGAAGGGTCTGGGGTACAGAGGCGGTTTTGGCAAGAAGAAGACGGCGAATAAGATCCCTTATATTTCAGAAAGCTTTGTACTAGCATCCTCAGTGTGCGCTTTTACTGGTGAAGAAGAGCCGCAGTGGGTGAATGGGAGAATTGTCCCCGGATTTGAGATCTTCAATGATGTATTTGACTGGGATGTTGGGGCTATCAAGACCGCTGAGAACTTCTGGGATGAAGAGGTCATGACTCAGTGTATTACTTGGGACAGATGCGAGCCTGAAGAGGTTGTCATCGAAAATATGTTAGCTGCCAGGCTGAAAGGGAAAGAGAAGATGGCAGAAATAGAACTGAAGACGGGGGATTTAAAGATTTCCACAGACATGCCTGAAGGGCCTCTGCTGAATCAGGAAGCCAGTGGGCAAGCGGCAACAGCATCGACCTCTAGGGAGGCAGAAGAGGACTCTAGCTTAGATTGTCTTTTCATTCCAGAACTTTTTTATGATGTAAATGACAATTATAATATTATTAATAAGGCAAATGATTTCTCCTACTTGTGCGATGTTTCTAATGATTTCAACATGCATGAACATGATCATATTCCCTTAATCTTTGATATTGATTCCACTGATACAACGCCTTTTAATCTTGGAACCTCGGAAAATCCAAAAGAAATTCTAATAGCATCAAATATAACTCCTGATGAGAGAGAAAAATTTGAGAGAATAATAAGAAAACATGAAAAAGTCTTTGCCTGGACCTACGAGGACATGCCAAGGATCGACCTAGACGTAGTAGAACATGCCATCCCGACTTATCCAGATTATAAGCCCGTAAAGCAGAAGTTGAGACGGCTCAGGCCAGAATGGGCAGACAAGGTCAAGGAGGAGATTCGGCAACAGATTGAGGCCAAGTTCCTTGTTGAAGTGCAGTATCCTACGTGGTTGGCAAACATGGTCCCTGTAGCGAAGAAAAATGGGAAGGTCAGGGTATGTGTGGATTATCGAGATCTGAACAAGGCTTGCCCTGAAGATAATTTTCCACTACCCCACATCGATGTGTTGATAGACAGTGCCGCCAACTGCGCGATGTACAGCTTTGGAGATGGTTATGTGGGCTACAACCAGATCCTGAACAAAATAGCTGACCGGGTTAAGACCGCTTTCATCACAGAATGGGGGACCTATGCTTACCGAGTCATGCCTTTTGGCCTGAAAAATGCAGGGGCCACATACCAAAGGATGGCGACCAAGATTCTAAGCGACCTGATCCACAAGGAGGTAGAGGTATATGTCGATGACATGATGGTCAAGTCAGCCACCCGTGAGGGCCACTTTGAAGATCTAGAGAAGTTCTTCACCAGGATTGATAAGTACAATCTGCGACTTAACCCCAAGAAGTGTATTTTCAGAGTGACTTCAGGAAAGCTGTTAGGACATGTCGTCAGCCAGAGGGGAATAGAAATTGACCCAGACAAGGTGAAGGCTATCAGAGAGATGCCCGTACCGCAAAAGGAAAAGGATGTAAGGAGCTTCCTGGGCAAGCTGCAGTACGTCAGCCGATTCATTGCCAAGCTCACTTCGATATGCGAGCCTATTTTTAAACTGCTTAGGAAGAATCAGCCTGTGGTCTGGAACGAAGATTGCCAGAAAGCTTTTGACAACATCAGAGAATATCTGTTGAATCCGCCAGTGTTAAGGCCACCGCAACCAGTCAAACCATTTATCCTATATCTGGCAGTAGAAGGTAGTTCTGTGGGCGCCATGATGGCTCAGGAGGATGAATTTGGGGTGGAATTCGCAGTTTATTACCTCAGTAAGAAGTTTCTGGCTTATGAGATTAAATATGCTGAAGTAGAGAAGATCTGCCTCGCAGTGATTTGGGCATCAAAGAAACTGAGACATTACTTCCACTCATACAAAGTTCAGGCAGTGGCCAAGCAGAATCCGTTGAGATATTTTCAAGAAGCGCCGTCTTTGCTGGGTAAGATGGGGAGGTGGTTGCTTTTGCTGTAGGAGTTTGATGTTGAATACATCACCCGTAAAACTATTAAGGGGCGAGCTGTAGCCGAATTTCTTGCTGAGCATCCCATTCAAGGAGAAACTCCCGAGTTCACCTTTCTGGATGAGAGCATAGTCGCGATTTCTGTCCAAGGGTGGCAGTTACACTTCGACGGGGCAGTCAATAACAAGGGGGCCGGAGTCGGAATCATTTTGACAACCCCAGATAATGAGAAACTCCCCCTAGCCAAGAAGCTGAGGTACAAATCAACCAACAATGAAGCCGAATATGAAGCATGCACTTTCGGGTTGGAGGCTTTAGTTACATTGGGGGCAAAGAATGTGGAAGTCTTTGGTGACTCATCCCTAGTGATTAACCAGATTCGAAGAGAGTGGGCTGTAAAAGAAGAGCGGCTGGTACCCTATGTTGAATATTTGAAAGAGGTATGTGGGCAATTTGAAACCTGCACTTTCCACTTTGTGCCAAGAAATGAGAATCGTCTGGCCGATGCGTTGGCAACCTTAGTGTCGATATGGGATAATCCTGAAGGGGTAGCTGTGAAGCCAGTGCTGATTTTGAGTTCTGAGAAGCCCAGCTTTGAGATCAAGCTAGTAATGGAAGTAGAAGTGGCGGATGGAAAACCATGGTACTTTGACATTTTGAATTATTTGGAAAACAATAAGTTTCCAGAGGAAGCTACTGAGAAAGACCAGAGGATGATTCGGAAACTATCTGCTCAGTTCATATCCTTAGAAGGAGTATTGTACAAGAGACAGGCGGACGGGATTCAGCTCAGGTGATTGAATGGAAAAGAAGCCCGCAAGGTGATGGAGGAGACCCATGCAGGCGTCTGTGGGGCTCACATGAACAGCTTGACTCTGGCTAAGAAGATCATGAGACAAGGCTTCTATTGGCTTACGATGGACAATGACTGCTCAAAGTATGTCAAGCAATGCCAGTTATGCCAACAGTATGCAGATTTGAGACACCTGCCAGTATCAGAGCTACACAACCTGACATCGCCTTGGCCTTTTGCTGCTTGGGGGATAGATATTATTGGAGAGATTCGCCCTACGGCATCCAATGGGCACAGATACATCATAGTCGCAATTGATTATTTTACCAAATGGGTAGAGGCGGAATCCTTCAAGAAGACTGACGTAAGGGATATGGCCAAGTTCATAGAGAGAAATCTGATCTGCAGATATGGCCTCCCTCACCACATAGTGTCTGACAACGGGGTGCAGTTCATGGGGTAAACCAGGAAGCTCCTTGAGAAGTATGGTATCAAGCACCATAAGTCATCTCCCTACCGACCACAAGCTAATGGGGCAGTAGAGGCTGCTAATAAAAATATGAAGAAAATCCTATCCAAGATGGTCCAAACTTACAAAGACTGGGCAGAGAAGCTACCCTTTGCACCGTGGGGATACAGGACAACGGTAAGGACATCTACGGGCGGCGCTACGCCATATTCTCTGGTATACGGGGCGGAAGCAGTATTGCCAGTAGAGATAGAGCTCAAATCATTGAGAGTAGTCATGGAAGCCCATATCCCGGAGGTCGAATGGGCACGGCAGAGGCTACAACATTTAAACTTACTGGATGAGAGTAGGCTGAAAGCTTATTATCACAATCAGATCTACCAGAAGAGGTTGGCCAGGACTTTCGGGAAGAAGGTGAGAAAGCATCCACTGAAAGAAGGAGACTTAGTGTTCAAGCAGATGAGACCAGGTATACCGGATATCAGAGGGAAGTTCAGACCAACCTGGGAGGGCCGTATATCCTTAAAAGCCTGTTGTCCAAAGGAGCTGCAATCTTGTCGGATAGCGATGGAAATGAATTCAAAAAACCGGTCAATGTCGACAGGCTCAAGAGGTTCCATGGCTAAAGACTAAAATAAAAAGAAGAAAATAAAATGCCCTGCAGGTCGAAAACCGAAAAAAGGCGGCCGTGCTAAAATTGGGCGCCTCGACAGGGTGAAAACCGAAAAAAGGCACTCTGTCCAAAAATTAGAGGCACGAGAGAAAATGTCCAATCGTGAAAACCCAAGAGGGCCGATTGGTAACAGGAGTTGATGCTGTTAAAATTTAGTTTCATGTATTAATGAGGCGTACGCGGTTGAGTAAATGTCAAAACTGATCATGTATGCTGAAATTATATGGAAATGTACATAATTTCGTGAAATAGAATGAATATTATTCTTTTCATTTTTGTCATTTTCTAGTTCTGCATTAAAAAGAAATGTAACACCAAAAGAGATACATATGTAAGCTAAGCTAAAAGTCCTGCTACTGCTCTCGCCGACCAGATGCTTGAGCCCTCGCGTCCTATTATCGGATGCTGGACTAAGTACCCATTTCTTGTACTCGCTGGTTGAAGCCACGGAGTGATCGCCGAACCTCGGAATAACAGTCTTCACTGGTAGTTTACTCCACAGCTCATGATACCTTGAGGCGAATGCAGCCGAGAGAGCTCCTCCCCGAAAAGACAAGGGAACCCTCACCACATCTTGGGTCGTCCCGAGCTGACGCGCACATCGAGAAGTGATATAGAAGGTGGCTTGACGGAGCCCACAGAGGGGAACACACCTCGATGGTCCATCAATGACCATATGAGACAGTGGGAGCCAGGTAGATGTGAAACTGATGTCGTCATCCGACAGCTCGCCAAATCTGGTAATGCCTTCACCAGCAGTGGCACACTCATACAGCCGTCGACGCGGAAGGAAATGGCTCGGTGAATACTGTGGAATAACTCGAGGAGGTGGCTCAGACAGCATCCTCAGTTTCTCTTGCAGCCAGATCTGAAAAAGAAAAAAAAAAGAAGAAAAAAAAAGAGAGAAAAAAAGAAAAAAAGAAAAAAAAGCTGCTAGAGTAAGTAGGGTTTACTTCAGGCAAAAATAAGGCACAGGGTTGTGTGAAAATCCGAAAAGACGCACCTCCCACTAAGAAAAGCTAGTGTGAAAATCCATAAGAGACGCACTACCTTTAAAATAATGACGTACCTGGAGCAATAAGGGGCTGCCGGTAAAAGTAGTGGTGGATCCAGAGCTCACAGCGTCCAAGCCCAGAATGGTCTCAGCCAGAATAAGTGGTAGGGGTGATAATCCTAGATAAAAGTCGCTCAGAACTCCGAACAAGCGAGGGTCACCTGTCAAACCCCCTGGAACAATAGTGAGGAAGTTCACCATGCAAAACAGAAATACTGTGCTTACCTGGTAAGTGGGGATGTCTGTGAACTGATCTAGAGTCTCGACCAGTGGCTCCAAAGCAAAGGAAGAGCCCGGAGAAATCAGCCGGACGGCCTCAGAAGAAGGTATGCCGAGAGCCATTGCTATGTCCCGAGTCTGGAGTAGGCCGCAATGGGGGACGCAGGACAGAGCGCTAGGAGGGAACCAGGCACCAAGAATGGCAGCTAACTCCTCAGGCAGGGGGCACAACTCCTGATAAGTGAACTGGAAAACGTGAAATCGGGCGTTCCAGAAGTGGGTCGCCGCCAGAAGAAGGTTTTGATCAACTTTGACTCGGTGCAGGTATTTTAGCCCAGACAGAGGGGAAAGGGCGCCTTTTTCCCAAGTGTGTTTGTCATCTAAGATACGGTGCATTCTTTGGATTAGAGAGGAAGACATTTTGAGAATAATAAAGGGCTCAAGATCTTGGAAAAATGAAGGGATACAAGGGGAGCGAAATTTTGGAAGAATTTATAGGAAGGCGTCACCGACGGCCTGCCCGCCTCTCCCAAGAAACGGCCCGCCCGTCGGTAAAGATCCACCTGGCAGATGCATACGTCAGCATTGCATTCATCACGTGCATTTATTCGCATTTATTGAGAGACAGATAGTCAGTCGCTCCTACAGACGCCCAGCCCGTCGGTAACGAAACTCTATATAAGGGCGAGTGACAGACGGACCAGCGGTGCTGTCACTTTCACTCTTCCTCTCAAAAACGGTTCTTTAAGCATTTTTTCTGCATTTTCAAGCCTTCTTTCTCATTTTTCTTGCATTTTCTTCATCTTTTCGCGTTCTCTACTCACCGGACGCTCAGACATTCATTTTTCTTCAGTTTTTCTACACTCCTCGCGACTACAAGTAAGTAAAATAACTACTTTTTTAATTAGTTCAATTTATTTTTTTTCATTTCTTCTTCCTTTAGCCTTAGAAATGATTAGAATGTTTTAGATGCCTTAAAAGTTTAGGGAGAATGCTGCCCGTTTTATTTATTTATTTCTTTATTATTCTTGTAGTGCAGTTAATCTGAACCTTTGCATGATCACATAGAAATAGAATTTTTCTATACCTTTGCTGCTTTAGAAATAAGCTTTCTGGCGCAAATATTGTTGTGGGGCCTGAGGCCATTATCTTATGTTGTTGGGGACACACTCTTGCCGGGGTGCGTCCCATTTATATTTATATATTGTTGTTGAGGCCTGAGGCCTAGTTTGACGCCTTTTTATGCAGGAGGATGAGCATACCCTTGCCGGGGTGCTGCCCAAATTTTTATTTTTTATTCTAAAATTAAATATTTTTGTGTATAATCCATACCTTGGGATCTAGAAAGTCCATTTCTTTTATCCACTTTAAATATTTCCATGCCAATTGCATGTTTCTTCTATTTTGATATGTGCGAAGCATGTTGGGCAACTTCCTTTAACAAGACGTTCGCCCTTTTTATTTATTATCAGTTTTTTTATCTCGTATTCAGGCCGCCATTGCCCTGGTGAGGCCTTAATGGGCTTTCACCTTGAAAATAAGTCTAATAATGCTTGTGTTGTCAAATTTTCACCATCTAATTTTTCTTTTGCAGGATGCCTCCTAGACGCAGAGCACCACAGGCCCAGGCCGAGGTCGTAGTTCCGGGTTGGATGGACGATGAGTCAGCTCAGAGATACAGAGCGCTGGCTCAGGTGGAGATTCGGGCTAGCCGCTTCGTGTCCCGTCTGTTCCTAGAGGCCCTAGGGATGGCCCCGGAGGTTGACCTGCTTGTTGAGGGTGCCGGGTGGACAGAGTTCCTTGACCCCGCTTTCCAGACTTTCCCAGAGGCTACTCACCAGGTTCTAGCCACCCTCCGCTATGGCGGTTTTCAGAGGTCAGATACCGAGCCAGGGGTGGTCCAATTCTGGTTCGATGGCCAGCACTACAGTATTACCAGGCAGAGGTTCGCACAGGCCATGGGGCTCCCCGTAGAGGAGGGGGTCGAAATCCCACGGCGAGCGGTGAGACGCGCCCACTGGGCGGCCATTGCCTTACCGGGAGTGCTGTATGATCATGATACAGCGAAGAGCACTGGTGTCTCAGGCACTCCGGTACCTGCACAGAGTGCTATCCAGTTCGTACCTTGGTCGAGCTGGTAATCCAGGGTCGCTTAATGCGGCCGAGATCTGGAGCCTCTGGGCTATGGTGGCAGGCCAGCGTCTTAACGTTAGCCATGAGATCTTGGCTAACTTGGTTAGAGTTGGCAGAGGACTAACACCGGTGGTGATAGTGGGAGGAGTCATCACCCGTCTGCTGTTGGGATTAGGAGTCGCTCCAGACAGGCTGAGAGGACCCTTGGATGAGGGGATACATGTAGATGCCGCAGCGGCAGTGCAGATGGGGATGATCTCACAGATATCGGGGCAGGTAGAGGCCTACAGAGTGCTGTCCATTCACGAGACCAGGCGGATGTTCTCACTTCCACCCTTGGGTCCAGACCCGGAGCAGCCAGAGCAGCAGCCTCCTCAGCAGGAGCAGTAGCCCCCTCAGCCGGAGCATCAGCCTCCACAGCCCGAGCTCGAGCCGGAGCAGCAGCCTCCCCAGCCTCAGCCTCAGACAGTGCCACCACCACCACAGCAGGAGCAGCCCAGGACCCCGTCGGATTTCGACATGGAGTTCACTATGGATGAGCTCTTTGCCGCTTCACCGGCATCCAGAGCGCCGACTCTTATCCCGTCGCCGAGTATCAGGGTACAGAGGACTACCCACGGGCCCCCCGAGAGGTATCACCCATATTTTCGAGGCGACCCAGGGGCATCCACCTCCATGGCACCGCCGCCAGAGCCAGCACCGCACCAGCCAGCACAGCCTGACTTCTCTCAGCTCCTCACGTCTATGTTCACAGCCCTGGAGCGATGACAGGAGGAGAGGGATAGAGCTATACACGAGAGGTTAGACCGCCAGCAGGCTGCTATTCAGGAGCAGTCCCAGTCGATAGAGCGGTTAGCCCAGGAGCAGGCCGGTTACATCGAGCACACAACACAGGAGCAGGCTCGGGTCATGGAGGCCTTCAGAGATGAGCAAGCGAGGCTGATAGAGCAGATCGCCCAGGGCCAGAGGGAGCTTAGGCAGCAGCTCGCTCATGATTTGAGGGCATCTCAGGATCAGGCGTCTCAGAGGGTTGACATGACCCTACAGATGATCGACGAGTCACTTGACTCCCTGAGATCCCGGGTCCAGGCGATAGAGGGGATTCTCCCACCCTTGTCTCAGACCATGAGGGAGTTCAGAGAGCAGACAGAGCAGCGCCTAGAGCAGATGAGAAAGGCTGCCAGCGAGCAGATCATTCAGATGAGCCAGGCGTTCAAGAAGCTAGGAGGCACAGTATTAGAGACCTTAGGGTTCATGAGGACTTGCACCCAGCCCTTCTTGGACGGCTACGCTCAGATCCGGTTCAGGCAGACCCACGATGCTGGGGCAGGACCCTCTACGGCTCAGCCTCCACCTCCGGCACAGCCAGCTCCGCTTCCACCTCCGCCAGGGACAGTGCATATATCAGATGACGAGGATCCTGAGGAGGAGCCCTCCGACTATCCGCCTCTCTGATATTCAGGGAGTCATATTTTTGTATTTTTGCACATTTCTACTTTGTATATCCATTGTACAAAAGAGGATACTTCTAGTGGAAAACTTCTATTTTCAGTTTTGTACATTCCATTCAGTTATTTATGACTCATTCATATCACAGATGAACGTATGTTTCTTAGCATTTTCTCATGTGTCAAAAATAATTATATGACAAATGAAGAGAAAATAATAACAAAAGATAACCCGGACTTAGAAAATGACAACTTAACAAAACAAAATAAAAGGGAAAACCTTAAGCGAAACATAATATGATGAAAAGAAACCACATCATTCATAAACGTGTTGAAAGATAACGACTCAAACATGACTTAACAAAACCCTTTTATCATACAGGTACAGAGAAACATCGATCCGAGACCAGACATCGATTAAAAGTCCGAGCAAGGGCGCCTAAGATTCATGTATTCTTGGAACGAGGAACCCAACGAGGTCTCCTCCTCTTCACACCGAGATTGTAGTCAGAGAGTGCTACATCTCACGGTTCACGCGGCAGCCAGAGAGCGCTATGCACCTTGCAAATCGGATGGGGGTTAGCAAGGGAACTTCAGATCGAAGCTGTGGTTAGAAAAACACCACTCTTCACACCGAGATTGTAGTCAGAGAGTGCTACATCTCATGGTTCACGCGGCAGTCAGAGAGCGCTACGCACCTTGCAGATCGGATGGGGGTTAGCAAGGGAACTTCAAATCGAAGCTGTGGTGAGAAAAACACCACTCTTCACATCGAGATTGTAGTCAGAGAGTGCTACATCTCACAGTTCACGCGGCAGCCAGAGAGCGCTACACACCTTGCAGATCGGATGGGGGTTAGCAAGGGAACTTTAGATCGAAGCTGTGGTTAGAAAAACACCACTCTTCACATCGAGATTGTAGTCAGAGAGTGCTACATCTCACGGTTCACGCGGCAGCTAGAGAGCACTACGCACCTTGCAGATCGGATGGGGGTTAGCAAGGGACCTTCAGATCGAAGCTGTGGTTAGAAAAATACCACTCTTCACACCGAGATTATAGTCAGAGAGTGCTACATCTCACGGTTCACGCGGTAGCCAGAGAGCGCTATGCACCTTGTAGATCGGATGGGGGTTAGCAAGGGAACTTCATAAATCCGCTCTTCACACTGAGTTAGTGGCTAGAGAATGCTACGTCTCACCAACACCTATAGGTCGAGATGAGACCGATAGGGATATCTTCACATCGCCAAACCGACCGAGACGAGGTCTACCCAGCAAAAGGCACGAAAGGTGAGAACCGCCACAGGTGCGCTTTCTTTCTTTCTGTCCCTTCTCTGAGTTTTGGCTCATCTAGGAACTTGTGCACTAGTTTCCCCAAAACTGGGGGCAACTGTAAGCACCGTGTCCCGGAGAGGTCCGGATCAGAGGTTACCCTATGATGAAATTAGTATCCGAGCCTGTACAAACGGTTTGGATTCGGAGGTTTTAGTCTGCTCCACGAGAAATGAGTCTTTTCACCTTTCGTAGGCAGAGGGGGGAGAAAACGGGAATTTTTGAGTCAAAAGGTATATTTTCCTCGATAGACGGCCAGCCCGTCTATGAGAGGCCAGCCCGTCGCTTGGGGTCACAGACGGCCCATGATTCTTCAGACGCCCGTCGGAAGGTTTCGCATATTCCGGAACACGCCACCTGGTTTCCCGGAGCACGCAACCTTTTTGACGCCCGTCGGTGGAAATGGCAGGGCCGTCGGATGAATCCTTGTGTCAGGAGGATTCTTCCGACGCCCGTCTCCATACACCGAAGCCCGTCGATCGTGCCTGGCTTATAAAAGCTTCGGATTTTCTCTTAAAAAGGGTTCCAAAAAATTTTCAAGAGGGGAAACTCTGCCAAAATTCAAGCACATTTTCTCTCTCTTCCAGCAAACACATTCATTAAGAAATCTCTTTCAATTTGTGAATCAAAACAATTAAAAAGGAACTAAATCTAATTAGTTTTCTTTGGTTTTCTTTGATTCCAAAGTCAATCTCTTTTTGAAAGGTTTAGAAGGAAACCATCTATTTTCCATTTTCTGACCTTTCATTTCGTTTCTCGCGGAGCGTGCGGGACTCTAATCGACACCAAGAATCTCACTAAAGTATTATCTGAGGGTAAATATTCTGGACTTATTCTTCATATTATTTCATCTTTATTCTTCATTTTTGCTGTCCTTTTTGCTTTTTGCCTTCACTTTTCTTTATTTTGATTCTCTTCATCTCATTTTGTGATAAAACCCCTTTTTGCTTTGAAAAAAGAGTTTTTTACAGTTTATTTTCAAAGACAGTGGTGACCGACGGGTCATTTTCTTCATTGACGCCCGTCGGTTACCCCACTCACAGACGCCCTCTTTTTGAGTGAGCGACGGACATGTCGGTCACTTTGACTGACGCCCGTCGGTCACTCGGCAGAGGCCGTCGCTGGGTCCTGTCTCCATGTTTTCAAATCTTTTCTATCTCTTTTAAGTCCTTTTGACTTTATTTATGTTGAGTTTTTATATATTAACATCCTTTAACTTTCTGTGAGTGTATATTGTTTTTCTCGGACTATCCTGAGCTCGAGGGGCTATCTACCATACTCGGAGGATTTCGTCCGGTTTAGTTTTCTAACTTCCTTGGTCATTTCCTTTATTTGTTTATTCATTAATTACTTTATGTACATGGATATACCTTTTTGTATCCCGCTAAATATAAAAATTGATAAATGTTTTATATTCAATAAAGAGAAGTTTTCATAAATGTAAGGACCCAATGTCCTATTTTTATCCAATAAAAACATCCAATTTTAAATAATGATGCATGCGAGGACCAAAGTCCTCAAAATAAACAATACCCCGATTCGTGTATGTATCAAACATTTATGAGAGGGAGTTGTATTCCGCTCCTTGTGTTATTGTAATTTATTGCTTTCACTATTTATTTGCTCATTTACGGCTTTCCAAATATGAATAAATGCGCTTTCAATCAATTGCATCGTGTGGAGAGAGTGCGAATTAATGATATTTAAAATTTGATCATAAAATAATCAAGGTAGAAATAGATAAGAAATCCCGAACCCAGCTCTGGTCTTTGGGCTCAAAGAGGCGAGAGGTTTACCCTCCAAGACACCTCTTGTGTCACGAGACTCTAGCGTAAATCCTAGGCTCCTTAGGGCGAGAGGTTTACCCTCCAAGACCCCTCTGGTTGGCCCAAAATGGATACTAAGCGCAGTCTTAGGCTCTCCGAGGCGAGAGAAACTTTCCCAATGGTCTATTGGGTGGCGACTCCATGAAACCTCCTTGTTGCCCAACATAGACGCACTTGCAATTTATTGCAAGCTGCCAACGGACCCACAAATGCCCCGATCGCCCTCAAGCGGGCGGTCCCATGGACGGCCGCGGGGATCCGGCGTGCGTCACAATGACCTTTCCCAATTTCTCATAAATTGGGTGGCGACTCCAAAATATCTCAAAGGTGCCTAAAGGTATCATGAGGCTAGATGATCCTTTCCAATGTTCTATTGGGAAGGAAGCATCCAAGATGTCTCATGGCACCCAAGATCAAAAAGACGCGAACCAATCCCTCAAATCCTAAAAGCGGGTTTAGCGAGGGCCTTTACAAGGTTCGGCGCGCGTCACAGGACCACATTAGCTAACCAGCTCGGGTACTGAACCTCAACTAGGAACTTGGCCTCAATCTGCTTATGCACTTCCTCTTTTACCTTCTGTGCCCATTCTGGTCTAAGTCTCCTAAGCTTTTGCTTGATCGGTTTAGACTCAGGATAAGTCGAAATTGCATGTTCAGTGATGTTTCTGTCAATCCCCGACATGTCTTCATAGGTCCAGGCAAAAACTTTTTCATATTTTATTAATATTCTCTCAATTTTTTCTCGCTCTTCAGGAGTTATGTTAGATGCTATCAAGATTTCTTTCGGGTTTTTTGAGCTCCCAAGATTAAATGGAGTAGCATCAGTTGAATCAATGTCAAATATGAATGAATTATGATCATGATCATGCATATCATCAGAAATATCACACAAGTAAGCGAAATTGTTCATTTTATTAATAGAACTGTAAACGTAATTAACATCATTAAAAGTTCAGTGGTAAAAAGAAAATCTAAACTATTCTCTTCCTCTTCTCCTACTGACACAACTGTCGAAGCCGTCGGCCCTGAATCAATCTGGCACTTTGGAGGCTTTGCAGCGACCCCTTGCATGACTTCTTCCATCTTCGCCTTCCCTTTCACCTGGGCAATCACTAGCCTCTCAGTGATAATTTCTTTGGGTGCTTCGCAATCCCAAACTATCTCCTTGGTCATGATTTCTTCATCCCAAAAACCCTCTGTTGGCTTGATCAATCTAATGTCCCAATCGAAGACGTCATTGAAGACCTCAAATCCCGGCACAATCCTCCTATTGACCCACTAAGGCTCTGCTTCCCCCATGTAGGCACACACTGCAGTTGTTGGCACAAAGCTCTTGTTGATATGAGGGATTCCCTCAACCAACTTCTTACCCTTCTTTGCTGCACCTTCATACCCAAGGCCCCTCTTATCCTTCTGACCTCTGGTGGCAATTGTTGTTGGTGACCCCTGAGAGTTCTTGCCCAGACCCGTACCAGGGAGGAATGACATCCTCTTCATCATGTTCACCACCTGAGGGCTTCCTTCCATATGCTCCTCTCTATCTATCACAGTAACGTGAAACCCACTGAAAAGTTGTCTCGCAATTTACAATATTGAGATTTGATTCTCCCTCGCAGCCCTTATAGTCACAATCTGCCTCTCATGAGGAATCTTAACCATCTGGTGCAAAGTAGAGGGGACTCCTCCCAACTTATGGAACCAAGGCCTTCCCAAGAGGGCTGAGAAGTTGGTGGGGATAGGCAGGACTATGAATTCCACTTCGGTTTCCTATCTTGACTACCATCTTGAATATCCCAGAAGCCTGCCTCCGTGAGTTATCATAAGCCATGATCGTTAAATCAGACTTAGCCAGCATGTCATCTGTTACCCCAAAAGCTGCCATCGCCACCAGCGGGCACACATTAATCGACGAACCATCGTCCACCATGACACATGCAATGTGCTTCTGATTGATTTGAGCCCGTATGTACAAAGGGCGATTATGATTGTGTCCTTCTGCTGACAAGTCAGCACTTGTAAATACCACATTTTCCCTAGCACCCCCTTTTATTACATCCAGCAACTTTGTGGGCGATATGGTTGTTGCCACCATTATCTCGCACAAAGCCTCCACTATCTTCTGTCTATGCGATGGAGACTGCCTTAATAGATCCCATATTGAAATTTGAGCCGGCGTCTTTTTCAACTGTCTTATTATTGGATCGTCTTTCGGCTCTTTCTCCTTTTAGCCTACCACCGGATCTTGCGGCCTCTCAAGTTCTAGAGCTACCCTTCCACTTCGGGTTACTGCTCCAACCTTTTTCTTCTCCTTCTTCCCTTTTTCCTCCTTCGATCCCCATGGGTCGGGAAATGCTTCACCTTTAAAATCATTATTTTCATCTCCACTTTCATCAGTGGACCAGCAATCAATCACTGCCACGGGAAGCCCTTCTTCACTTACCTCGTGGAGGCTCGTGATAGCAGTGTTGGCATCGATGCCGTACAAATCTCTCAACATAAATCAACATAAATCTTTCAGGCTGATTGTATCCAATCATGAATACGGGTGGGGGCACTGCTGCATAGTTACCAGGCTTCTTTCTCTTATCCCTCTTTTTCGAATCTGTGATTTGCTTACTGTTAATGAGATTTTGAATTTTATTTCTTGGAGTTCTACAGAAGTCAGTCAGATGCCCTGTATGTTGATGATAAGCACAAAACTGTCCCGACTGACCCTAGTTTCTAACTGGCCTCGGCTCTAAAGGTTTTAGCTACCCTTCCTTCATCAACCTCTCCAGAACCCAAGATAGGGGTCGGCCCAAATTCGAGTAATACCTTTGGCCCTGGTTAGCTTCTGTGGCTGAGACCTCAGCTATTCTCCCACCACCACTCTTATTACTGCTACTACTTCCAGTGCCAGCTGATCTATTCCTTGATTGGTTCTCGAAGTTTTGCCTAATAAAACTATCTTGGCTTGCCTTCTTTACCAAATACTCCCCTTCTGCCTCAATAGCTATATCCTTTAGAGACTCATAATCTCTGAGCCCCTTCATCTTCAATCCCTCTCTTAGGTATGGACTCGCATTTCGGATGAACAATCGAATCTGATCAGGGGTATCTGGCTTCCTCCTTATCTCCATTACTCGATTTCTCCACCGAGTAAGATACTCGTGGAATGACTCATTAGGCCTTTGTTGGAGCAGCTCCAAATCTTTCAAAGTGACCTCCATCCGTGTGCTATAGTCATACTGTTTTAGGAACTCTTTAGTTAATAGGTCCCAATCCTCTCTCGCCCTCCTGTCCAAACCATGGTATCAATCTACGGTAGGCCCAATTAAATTGAGGCAAAAGTATTTGATCTTCTGTCTCTTGGTGAGCATTGTCCCCTTTATTACAAGAGTGTATTGCTTGATATGAGTAGACGGATCTGAGGTGCCATCGAACTTGGGCAAATTGGGCATCTTAAACCTCTGAGGGAGCATTTCCTCGTCATCCAAATCCCGATCTTCTGGGCTTATCTCCTTTCGTGTAGACAACAAATGGGCCATCGCCTCGACTCTCTCTTCTATCTTTTTTAGGGTAGCATCCTCTTTAGGAGATCTGGCTCTTATTGACATGGATTCCTCAGGTTCATCCTCCACAAAATCCTCTACAGGCCTATGCTCCCCAACTCTTCTATGCTCAACATTCGAAAATGTTCTAGGCTCTACAACAGGAGGTGGTTCCATAACTGCTGTCGGAGGTGCCTCCCTGATCGAAACCTGTTCGGCTTATCCTCCAGCAGGAGCGGCAAGTTATTGGCCTACTGGCGGTAGTAGAGCAGTAGTTAGGTTGCCCATCATAGTCATCATTCTACATTCAAACTCCTCAAATCTGTGCTCCATTTCTTGAATCCTTCGGTCCATATCTTGGGTGGAATTTGACTCTGGGTTAGCCATATCCAGTGATAACTCTGAACCCCAATATGCGACTCGATTTACTGTCTCAAAGAATGGGTTACTTCTTACCAGTCGGCCGTCTAGACCCCTAGACCACTGATTCGTACCTATGATGGCTGAAAGGTTCAAAGTGTTAGCATTATGCATGAATGACATTAAAAATGCATGGTCGTGTTAATGCAACATAGACAGCCACATACAAGTAAGTAGATCCTTCCAACCTTGTTACTCCAACACACGAGGTAGTGCGGTCTCTTTCCTAGGTGAGCTTGAGCCATGGGTTAACGGGGAACCCAGTGCGCGCGTATGATGCATGGTAAAAAACCAGCAGTATAACACTCTTAATTTAAAAGCACATGCGTATGGGTTTTAGCCATTATATATTTAGACCTTTCAAACAGACTAAAAATAAGCCCACCGGGGCTAAAATGCCTTTGATGAGTGCCCAATTAATATGTTTGAATTGATATAATATATAAGGGCCCACATAACAAGCATCGTATTAAGGAGCATATTACCTAGTGGAAGTCTCTATTGCCATTATATGAGCTTTGGTCGAGGGTTGTGTTACTTTAGGTCTACCCAAGCATGGTCCCTACCAACGGGTCTAACTCATCACGAGTATAGCGACCAATCGGATCTCCATTTGATATACCATTAATGGTATGAGTTTTAGGCTGGTGATTATCCTTAACACTTTCCTACAATGAGTGAAAGTAGGGTCATGTTTAGGAACACACTGGGGTAGATAGGGGACCAACTAATATAATTTTAAGGCTCTAGTGGATGCAATGCAATTTCGATTAGAAATGGAATTTTTAATTCTTAGCAACTCAATTATATTTTTAACTTAAGTCATTTTCGAAGCGAAGTTTCAATCATCCCCAGTGGAGTCGCCACTGTGATGCGCGCCGAACCTAACAAAAGCCCTCACTAGCGAGACCCACTCTTAGGGCTCAAGGGATTGGTTCGCGTCTTTTTATCTTGGGCATCCTGAGACATTTTGGATGCCTCCTTCCCAATAGAACATTGAAAAGGATCATCTAGCCTCATGATGCCTTTAGGCACCTTTGAGGTATTTTAGAGTTGCCACCCAATTTATAAAAAATTGGGAAAGGTCTCTAATCTCCGGGGTTTTAAACCAAAGAAGGTGTTCGGAACTTTACTTTTATTAATGACTTAAGTTAAGTTTATAAATGAGTTTTAAGAAATTGAAATTCCACCTCTCATCTCACACGATTATGCATTGAATTTAAAGCGCATTTCAATCACATTGGAAAGCATTAAATAAAGAGATAAAGAAATAAATAAATTACAAGAATAAAATTTTCCCCAAAAATTAATTACAAGGCCCCAAAATGAATAAGTATATAAATACTTCAAAAAAAGAGTAAAATATGTCATACATATACCGGGTCATTTATTGAATTTTTAGAAAGATTGGTTCCTTTTTATTAACTTAAAAATAATTGGAGAACTATTTTTGGGTGTTGATTAAGAAAACCGGGATGAGTGATCCCATTTTATGAAAATTAGTTCCCCATTTGAAAGTGAGATTTTATTTGGTTGAAATAGAACTTTGGTCCATTTTATTAGGAAAAATTCCAATTTTAATTATTGTAAACAACATGACTTTTTATAATACGGACAAATTTAAAATACATTTTTACATTCAACACATAAAAATAATATAACAAGAAAAAAACGGTAATTAGAAATGCAAACCCAAATACGAAGGTTTTAGTTTCTCGATCTTCTGCCCCGCTCGGAGATATCACTCAAGGTGAAATAAGCACGTTTTGGGGCAATTAAAAATGAATAAAAATGAAATGTTAGTGAACTAAGTTAAATAAATAATATAATATAAACAAGCAATTAATTGAATGAATTAATCAAATGAATAATCATTTAAATAATAATACAATCAATTAAACAATTATTTAAATTATATGACAACCAATTAAATTAAATAAAGATATGCAACCAATTAAGTCAACTAAATGTAAAAAAAAAAAATCAATTAAATTGATTAACTAAAATAATAAAGATGAGTTAAGCAATTAAATAGATAATACACACAACCAACAAATAAATTAAATGACTTAAACTATCAATTAAACATTTAATTGAATGAATTAAATAAATTAAACCATCGATTAAATGTAAACCATCAATTAAATATTTATTAGTTTATAAACCATGTTCATGCGTCATGCAAATAAATTATCCTAAGTTAAGATCATTTATGACAAATACAGAAATATTCACAAGTAAAATAATAACATCACATGGATCAATTGCAATAAACAAATAATAAATAACTTAAAAAACTAGATTAATTATTACATTAATTATTAATAGTAAATCTTAACCCACAAGAAACTCATGAACAATAGCAATATCGAAGAACAAATTAGTATGAATAGAATAATGTATAACAGAGAAGAACCTCAACAATATACAATAAAGAGATTAGTATTAAACAATAATGAATGAATAGTAAAGGATAAGCAGATTAACAACACTAATAAATAACCAATAATAACCTAACAATATATAATAACCAATATGATAATAATATAAGAGCAATATGCAGGTTAATCATAGACAACAATGAATAAACAATACACACAAATAGATTATTAACAAATATTAGTGATAAACAACGAACATATTAATAACACAACAATATGTATACAATAGCATGTTTAACAGATTAATAACAAATATACATGAACAAATTAATAATAAGCAAGATTAATAATAAGTAACAATGAATAATTAATAAACAAACGACAAATGATAAATGAACAACAATAGATAAATAAACAACAACAATAGTATATAGTATATACAAATATATGGATTAAATTAAGGATGCACAACAAGAAAGAAGAGAGAAGGGACTGATTTAGCTCAAGTATTTACCCTCAAATATGGTTTGATATTTGTAGCAAATGAAGAAAACTTTGATTTCCCTATCGATTTGCTTGAAATGAAAATGAAAAAGTTTGGATTAAAGCTTTTGAATAAACTAATGAACGAAAATTAAAACTCAAACTTCAAGATTCAATTTCTTGGGTTCAAGAATGATTTTCGGATTGATGTTGCTCTCAACAGTATTTTTCTTTCTCTCTCGAAATTTTGGTTTTGTTTTCTGTTCCAAAACCCCTTCTTTTTTTGTTGAATTTGATGTAATTTTCTTTTTATATCCCATGAAAAGCTAGGTTTTTCAAAGAATTTTTGGCTAAAAACCTTAATTGCCCCTCTAGAAACAGACATTTTTCCTTTTAAAATCGGACAAGCAGCCTGAAATTTTCTAGAAATCCCGAAAAAATCGGAAGAAATGGATGCGCTGGCAAGGAAGACGACGCTGCACGTGCGCAGCGCGTTGTGCGGCTCGCCAGGGGCATGCCCGCATGTCAAGCAGCGCAACATGCGCCCCTGCTGGCGCAAGTCGCACGACGTGCGCCCCCACGGGCACGTCGCACGTCGCCCCTACGGGCGCACGTTGCGCTTGCGAGCATGGCCCGCACGCGTGCTACAACGACCCACCCGCGCACGGCAATGGGGCACCGAAAATTAGAGAATAAAGCCCGAAAATAAAAATAAAAATAAAATAATAAAAAAAATAAAAATAAAAAATAAAAGATAAAGGATAAAAGATAAAAAAAAAAAAGGGTTCGACAAGGAAATCGCCATTTTCGAATATTTTACCCGTAAATAATTGTCATTTTCATCATTGGATAACTTTGGTTTGAACTGTCTCAGGACCCGGTGTCCTCAGTACCCAAAACTAAATATAAGTTCATATACATGCCATAATTTCTTAACATACTTAAATATTCTAAAATAATTTGTTTAATTCAGCTTCTAAAATTGTGAGGTATGCTATCGCTCCGCACCCTAAGGAGTACCTACACGCAGTCAAATAAAACAACGTGCTGAGTATTAAATATGTCAAGTGGTGATTGCGATTCCAGGTCTTTCCACTAAGTAAGTTATCATGCATAATAATATTACCATTAAAATAAAATAATAAAATAATCACAATTAAACATTATTTATTTCAGTCATCAATTATGCATGCAATACCGTATTTATTTATCATCAAATAACATAATTAAAGGCATTTACACAATTAGCACACATAAAAGACTATAATTACCATTTTACCCCTAATTTTGGCAAAATTACGATTATGCCCTTAAACTTCACCAAAATTACAATTATGCCATTAGTTCATTTAATTTAGCTAATTAACAATTAGTTAACATGCAAATTACGATTATACCCTCCATTTACCAATTTCATGCCAAATTACACTTTAGTCCCTAAAAAGTGACCCATTTTCATATTTAACCTTTTTAATTACATTTTTATCCTTATTAACCATTATTAACATACATATGAACAAATTCACCATTTTGCCCTCAAACTTTTTATATAATTCCAATTATGTCCCTTTTTCACATAAAGTTATTTTAATCATATTTTAACCATTTTAAGCTCGTTTTTATTATTTTGCCCCTGTAAAATACTGGCAGATTTTATGAACAAGATAAACGAGACGTGAATCCCAAAAATTCATAGAAATACCAGAGGGATCCTGTGAGACCACCTTTATCTTTAAATACATTCCAAAATATTTTAAAACTTTCAAATATAATGAGGTAGGACCGTCATTGGCCTACAATAAGTGAGACATCATGCTCACACCCGCATTCTTATATCCCTATGGCTAGCCAATATATCCTGAACTAGACTTGACTACCAGATCATCACATACGACATCAGTATTCCATTTTCCACATTTTTAAGTTACCATACATATGTTTTATGGCATTTCATCATATTATGACATCATTATATATGTGACTCACATCCAATTATCATCACATGACATAAATCTCATGCATACCTCATGGTACACAAGTGAAATCACATACATACCATTTGGCCAACATATGAACTTTTTACTATAAATTCTTTTATCAACTTTAACATTTATTTATGTCATTTACATATTGAATAACATAGCTATGCCATTATTTCACATAAACACACATCAAAATCATGCCTTTATGCATGATAACCATTCGGCCATACATGCACATCATGCATCATGATATTTTTCCATGTTCTAACACATACCATTAGATCAATTACATGTCAAACAACATAATCATGCCATGAATTCACATCAAAACACATAAAAATCATGCCTTTTCATGTATTACCCATTCGGCCTAACATGTACATCATGCCTCATGTAACTTTTTCTCTCTCTAACACATGCCACCATCTAGATCACCTGCCAAACATCATGTATACACCATAAACATGCCATAAACATCATCGAAACACATAGAAATCCCATGATATACCATTCGGCCTACATAAGAATTTTTCATACCAATTTTATTTCCTTACTTTAAGCACTCCTATCATCATTTTTAAAATCCCTAAGCATGAATATCAAGTTATTTTCAATTAAACATGCCTTAATCACATACATAGTTAACAAATATAACCTAAATCACAACTTTAACCATGGAAATAAGTAGAGTTTGCAATCACAAACCTTATATCTTTGAAATATACCTCTCAATACTCCTTTTTCTTACCCTTTGCTTGATTGGAAGTTCCTTCACCTAGTTGACATAACCATGGTCAAACACAAAGATGAAGATTACATCAAAACCAAGCTTCCTTTCAACAAAAAAACTTCATAAACATATTATTCACATCCTAAAGTACCTTTAGGAACCTTGAAACCAAATTAAAAACACCTAAATCACTTACCTCAAAATCACACCTTTACTTAAAAGTCTAGGTTTCACCCACTTTTAAACCTTCAAATGGACTTTCAAGACCACGAATGGAATCTAGAGGGGCTGAAATATGTTAGGAAGGCTTGATTTTGGGGAGAGATGGAGATAGATTGGAAGAAAAATAGAGGAGAGGGGAAGATGTTCAATTCGGCCAAGAAGAGAGGAGAAGAGGCGGCAAGCTTATGGAGAATTCTAGGTTTTCCCAGCAAATGAGATATATTTATATGGGTGCAATTGAACCGAATCAGGTCCAACCGGAGTGGTCGAACCGATTTGATCCGATTTTTAGTTTTTTGGGTCATTTTTCACTGAGTGTTACTTAACTCATTTTCACTCTCAATCAATTCCATCATCTTAAAATATCAAATATAGCCTCCACACAAAATTTTAGCTTAATTGGAGTCTATTTGGGGCCTGATTCACCAAAATCGGTCTGGTTCGATTTAGTTCGGTTCTACCGTAAAATATAATTCTAATGCTGTCAAAAATTTCTAAAAATCATTCTAAGCCTTTACACTTCCTACAGTAGACCTTTTTATCCACTCTAACAATTTTTAAAAATTCGGTCAAAATTCAGTCAAATTTCGGTTCAACCGAACCGAACTATAGCAAACTTCAGACGGACTTTTGGGTGTCTATTTGACCTCATTTTTGCACAAAATTATACCACTGGACTCCTGATAGTCCACAAATCATTTCTACTTAATAATATTTTTTTCGCATACAGCTGTTACAGTCAGCTATACTGCTACCTAATAGGTCACCCATCCTAGAATTGCTATGCCTCAAGCAAGCTTAACCTTTAAACTCTACTGAACTTAAGACACCAAAATCATCATATCATGCCACAAACCAGATAAAAGACTCTACAGAAAATACTGAGTACTTCTAAGCTAACATACAGGCGATTACAGTATATGTGTGTATGTATATATGTAGCCAACTTTGAGAGTTTAAGTTTAAAATGTATAATGGACAAGTATGAATACGTATATATGTATAATGACTTGTATTATAAGTTTTGTTATGGAATGTATGTGGTGAACAATGTTAGTACTGCTTATAAATTGTTGTGCCCCTTGGGGTTGTGGTATTAGTTGCCATGCAGGTTGGATAGGTTAGTTTTAAACCGTTATACTGCCAAAATTTTTACCAGATGAATAGTAAATTATACAGTTATATGTCAATCGGCAATCAAAACTAGTAAACAACAATTATTAAAAAGACTTATAATAAGTGAACCTTATTATGGTTAAGTATTTGAAAAAAAAATGTTTTTCTTTGTAATCGCTTAGCATCTTAGTATTGGTATAGTAAGGGTGTTACACCAAGAGGTAAAAAGAGTATCTTTATGAGATATTGTGAAGTATTAAAGGGATACATTTTCATAGGCGAGCAAGAGAATGGTACAGTGATAGAATTTGAATCACAAGACGTCTTATTCTTAGAGAATGAATTTTCAAAGTTGGTTGACGTGAATCAAGATTTCACTTTCTATGAAACTCAAAAAGAGGAATGAGGAACCATTAGGATCACTCCATCTGAGTGGGAGGGAATTAGAGGAAGAGAGTTAAGACCTTCCTCCTCCAAACGATCCGAACATTCGAGACCCTAGTTTGAGTGGGAGTATTCCTGACTCCAGTGGGAGTATAAAACATGGTCAATGAATATATGAGACATGTTTATCAAGATTTAGAACTGTGAAAATCTAAAATGAAGAGTGTTCTACACCTACGATTTGAGATCGAAAGCTCAAACGAAAGCCTTTTAGTTATCCCATAAGACAAGGAAGAGCCTAAAAATATTCAAGAGGCTTTTTCATGCCCAATTAAGGAAAAGTGAATTAAAGCAATGGAAGAAAAAATGGCATCCATGAGATCAAACCATGTTTAGGAACTGGTCTACTACCGAAAGGACACAAACCCATTGAGAATAAATGAATTCTCAAAGTGAAGTGAAAGGCTGATATAGGTATCGAAAGATACAAGACTTGGCTAGTTGCTAAGGGGTTTACACAACAAGAAGGGATTGACTATGAGGAGACTTTCTCATCTGTTGTAAGATTTACGTCTATAAGGTTGATTCTGGCCATAGTGGCAAGTTTGGACCTATAGCTACATCAAATGGATGTGATGACTACTTTTCTCAATGGAGAATTGGATGAAAAAAATGTATATGGAACATCCTATTGGCTTCATTAAAAAAGGCAGCGAACAGAAGGTTTGTTAATTGATGAGTTCAATTTATGGCCTTAAACAATCTTCAACACAATAGTACATGAGATTTCATAATAAAATCATGTGGAATGGGTGTTTATAGCAAAAGCTCTGAAAGTGAAATTGTCATTTTGACTTTGTATGTAGACGACATGCTCATAGCTGAAAATGACAAAGGGTATGTAAATGAAATCAGAGATTGGTTATCGTGTAACTTTGAGATGAAAGATATGGATCAAGCATATTACTTTCTTGACGTTAAGATTTTAAGAGATCGTTCGAGAAGGTTGTTGTCTTTTTCTTAAGAGGAATATATGAACAATGTACTTAAACGATTTAATATGCAAAACTGAAAAACCCATAGATAACCCCATTGCCAATAATTAGTTTCTTAGCAAAGATATGCATCCTGAGATGCTAGAAAAAATGGAACATATGAGGAACGTTCCATATGCCAGTGCTGTGGGTAGTCTTATGCATGTAATGTTGTGTACAAGACATGATATATGCTGTGTAGTAGGCATGGTAAAAAGATATCAATCTAACCCAGGCAAAGCACAATAGAAAGCAGTTTAAAGGATACTTAGATACTTTAGAGGTACAACAAACTATCTCTCTGTTATCAAGGCAAGAATCTGCAATTGAGAGGATAAATAGATGTTGATTAGGCATGTGATGAGAGAAAATCCACTTCAAGTTTCATATTCTTTCTTGGCAAAAGTGCCATGTCATGGAGTAGCAAGAAATAAACCTGTGTAGCCTTATCAATAATGGAAGCTGAATTTCTTTCCTCAGTTGCAATATAAGAGATAGTTTGGCTAAAATGGTTTGTGAGCCATTTAAATATAACTGCCTTAGAGGAACCAATGACAGTGAATAGTGAGAGTCAGTAGCTTAGAGTAGGGCTAAATATATTGACATTAAGTATCAATATATCAGAGATATTGTTGCACGAGGAGAAGTGAACTAACAATACATTTCTACGTATGATATGATTGCAGATTTATTGACAAAACTTGTAACGAGAGATGTGTTTTCTGAGAGACACATTAGATCTCGAGGTTTGTGTAGCATTTAATTGGTTCAGTTATATTTTATATAATCTTTTAAAATTATTATTTATGAATAATAACCAAGTTCATTGTCGGCAATACATGTGTGTGAATGTTCATGTGTAAACATTTACTATTATTTGTATGAGTTTGAGTATGTCGGATAGAGAAGTAACCCACTCATAAGGGTGTTTACCTTAGTTTTGTCAATGACTTGGCAAAAACTAAGATGAGGTAATTTTTGAACACATGAGAATGCTCGAGAGCCTTTTCAAAATAGAAGTGTCGTTTCATAGAAATTACAAGATTAGTCTTGTTAAGGTGCGAGATAAAGACATACATAAGGTTTTATGCTTTGGATTGGGATCTAAATAAGGATGAATGGAATCCTATGGTAAGTTAAACGCAACTACAATATTCTATTTAAAAGCTAGAAGTAGTCTTTAAGTAAGCAGATTAAAGTTGGATGCATGGTGCATTGCAACTTTCTGTATGGTATTATATATACATTTTTTTAAATGTGAGACATGTGCTCCTTTTAGGGAAGGAAAGAACACTATAACACATGTTTTATACCGTGTATGCTTAAGTGAACAAAGAGATGGGAATTTAATATTATTAATCTTAACTTTCTCTATTGTGAAACCCTATTTAAATTTCGACTCTTATAACCCTTAACTTATCCATGAAGTATGGTTTAGTGTGGCTAGCTTAGTTAGTCTTTAAGAGGTCATGGAATAATTTAGGCATGATGGATCTAGCAAGAAAAGTGAGCTGAATCATAATTGATGGCATATAATAAGAGGGGAAAATAACTTTTTGATCACATTCAATTAATTCATGGTTCACAGGCTAACTTATTATAGTTTCTATAAGTAGAAATATAATAGTGAACATAAAAATTGTTTTATGAGATCATAAGTTAAAACAGTGAATGTGAGAAAGCCATCTAGGGTTAGGCATATGTGAAAAAGGAGGATCTCATTTTTTGAGATGCTATATATCCCTAACAGGTGTAAAATAGTAGTGATCTCGATGTATGCTAGTCACACGGTCTATCTGCATATATGACTGGCACTACAAGAAAATCGCATTTTAATGATAGAATTCATTTCTGTCACTAAATACTGACGGAAAAAAATTCCATCTTTAAATTGCGACGAAAAAAATTCTATCTCTAAAAAAGGAAGCAAATATTCCCGCCAGTTTATATCGATGGGATTTAGTGATGTGAAGACATCAGGTCCCGAGACAATCTAGATCAGGGTTACCCAATGATAAAATTAAGGCAAAAAAGGTTGGAAGTGATGGTTTACTTGTCAAAATTGCTTTTTAAAAATAAAAAAATATAAATATATTAAAAAAAATAAAAAAGAAGGTTGAAAGTGATAGTGTTATTGTCAAAAAATTTTTTTTAAAAAAAAAATAAAAAGAAAAAAAAATTTTGAAGGCTTGCAGAGGCCGGCATGCGAAGGTAGGCGCCCCTCGTGCGTCCAGTGAGAGGCTCGGGCGTGCAGCGCTGCGCACGCGCATGCCCCCTAACCTGCCCCTCTCGCAGTGCCCGCGCCTTGAGTGCACTGAGCTCGATGAGGGGCGGCTTGGCCACCCTTGGCCTGCCCAGCCCTTCGGCGCTAGTAGCCCCCTAGGCGCCGTTTTCGACCAAAATGCATGATTTTGTCGCAAAATTTCTTTTTTACCATTTTTTTTTGGGATTTTAAGGTCTTTTTCTATTTTTAAAATTTAATTAAGTAACATTTTGATTTAATTAAGGATGATTTCCCTAAATTAACTAGATTTTGCTTTTTAATGATATAAATAGAAAAACTTAAGAGAAAATGGAAAAAAAATTTTTAGGGAAAAAAATTTCTTCCTTTTCTTTGGTTCTTCAAGAGAACTTTTGGGTTGTTTTTTTTTTTTAACTTTCCTCTTCTTCAAGAGAATTCTTCTAAGATTTCAAATTGATTTTTCTTGATAGAAAAATCATTCTTGAGACAAAGAAAGCAATCTTTTATTTTTTGGAATTTTCTTCCATTTTTTAAGTAAGTTTTATTGAGAAAAACAAAATAATTCTTTGTTTTTGAGATCTAAAATTTCTTTTATATTTTTTATTTAAACAATCTTTTTTTTTTGCAATTTTCTTTCTAAATAAAAAATTTAAATTTTTATTTTTCTAATCTTATTTTCTTGTATTAAGACTAGGAAATCAATAATTTTTCTTCCTTAATCAAATTCAATTCTGAGGGTAAATATTCTGAACTCGAATTGATATTATTTTATTTTATTTTATTTTATTTATAGTTAATTCATCATCATGTAGATTTGTATATCTATGATTTATTTATTTATTTTATGTGATTTTAGTCATAGATTTTACATTTTTTATTTTATTTTTTATTCTTTTTATTTACTTGATTGTTCATCTTTTATTATTATTATTGTTGTTGTTGTTGTTATTGTTGTTGTTATCATCATCATCATCATCATCATCATCATCATCATCATTATTATTATTATTATTATTATTATTATTATTATTATTATTATTATTATTATTATGTGTGTTAATTTATTAATATGTTAATTTATTTCTTTCATTTTGTTATTTAATTTATTTGTCATTAATAATACATTTTATTTCATTTTTTATTTATTTTAATTCATTTTTATTATTTTATGTATGTAATTGATTTTTTTTATTTAATTACTAATATTAATTTTTACTTGCGTTTGTTTTTGTTTCAATACTTGTTTTTTTTCCATATTTGAGCACTCTTGCGAGCGAATGGGGATCTAGGAGATTTATTTTAGTTTATTTAATATTTTTATTATTTTTCTTTTATTTTGCCTTTTATTTTCTTTGTCATGTAATTTGTAATAAATTTATTTATTTTATGCACATTAAAAAAATTACAAAAATATTTTTATTAATAAATTGGAATTTTTTCTAATAAAATGGGACCAATGTCTTAATTTTAGCTAATAAAAATTCAATTTTAAAAGAAGAGTTAATTTTCTCAAAATGGGATCACTCATCCCAGTGTTCTCAATAACACCCAAAAATAATTTTTGATTTTTTAAGAGAACATGAAGGAATTAATATTCCTATTCTAAATAAATGTCCAGATTTATGAATGTAATTTAGTTAATTGATTTTGTTTATTTAATTTCCTATTTTGGGGGATTGTATTTTTGTCACAATTTCAATTTGTAGTTTGTTTTGTATTTTACTTATTTTATCATTTTTCTTTACCGCTTTCCTATAATGCTTGATGTGCGCTTTAAATTTTAATTTCATGACATGTGAGAGGGAGATGGAAATTTAATGTTAAAAACTAATTTATAATTAACTAAGGCATTAATATAAGAGTGAAGATCCGAATTTTTCTCTGATTTAAACCCCTGAGGTTAGACGGACTTTCACAATTTTAAATTGGATGGTGACACCAAAATACCTCAAAGATGGCTAATGGTTTCATGGGATTAGATGAACTTTTTCAATGTTCTATTGGATAGAAATTCTAAAATATCTCATGTTGCCCAAGATCTTGACGCAAACCCTCTCGGACCCTAAAAAGGGGCTTTCGAGGCTGATCGGATTCGCACACATCATAGTGGCAACTTGTAATGGCCCGATTTATACCCTAATAATAATCAGTCTAATTGTGATAATTGTGTTAGTTTGAATTGAAGTTTGCTAAATTCTGGGCTTAAGTGTAATGTATTTTGAGGGCTCAATTGAATTAATAAATAAGTTTAAGTGGACTTAATTGTAGGTATAAAGAAAGTTTAGGCGATCAATTGGTCATTGTGCATGATTAGATTTAATTGAGGTTAATTAGTGTAAATGGAAACAGATTTTATTAATGAAGGATTAAGGGATTCAAAGTGGATTTTTGGGTGTAAAAGGTTGGGGATGCCACCTCATCTTGGTCATGCAATATATAGTTGATGATGAGAGAGAAATGGCAGATTTTGCATAATTGTTAGCTGTTCTTCTTCACCTTCTTCACCCGTATTTCCCTCTTGTTAAACCTGTAAATTTTAATGATTTTGAGTTAAGTGGAGTTGCATGAGTAGAGTAATTCCTAAGCAAGGTTAGTGATTAGTTATAGTTCTTTTTCTCCTACTCTTTCTTATTCTATATTTTGAAAGATTAAGAATTGATAATGTGGTTCCAATTTTGGAAATTGGACTGTGTTCTAGTTGAGGAATTAAAGAAGGATAAGGGAAAAGCTAAAGTTGGAGAATCAAGTGCAAGGTGATCAAGAGGAGCTTAGGAGTAGAGGTTTAGGAAAACACCCTTTCTCTTGTATTAATTTTGCTATAGTTGAACTCTTAATTAAATGATGAAATATGTGTTTGCAATGGACATAAATGGTGTATCTATATGCTTAAATGAGCTGAATTGAAATGGTGAATTGATGAGCTAATTATTGTTTAGAAGCATGTTATTTTGTTTAGATGACTTATGAAATTGTTGTGTAAATTGTTGCTTGATGTGAAATTTAACATACTGAATTTTGAATGTGTAAGTTGAGTAGTGAGTTGGTCATGGGATTTGAGGGGCTTAGTAGTTATAAAATTGTGTATTTTAATTGGATTAAGGGGATAGGAAGATTGAAGGGTAATTGTGACTCTATTTCTTTAACTTAAAACTTATAATAATGGGAATTGCATTATTGTATCCTTAACATGTATATAAATGAATGTTTATAAGAACTTGTTAGCAAGCAATAAGAATTAAGTTGTTAAAAGGATCTTATGTGAAAGAAGGGCTACGAGTGGAAGTAAGGAAGTGAGTCTAAGAGTTTTGAATTGGAAAATTTGGTTCTGTCGTGAGCACGATAGAAGGTTCCTTAAGTGGGTGTTGGCTTCTGTCATGAGTGCGTGCATGTGAGCAAGCCCGACAGAGGCAAAAGGTGGGGTTCTGTTGCGAGCGCGACATAAGCCAATTTTTGGGTTTGTCACGAGTGTGACACTTTTAAATGATTTTAATGACTCTTTAAATGACTTCAATTGATTAATCTATATGTTTATATGTAAGGGAACATGTGTATGAGAATAATCATTGTATTATACATGTGAATTCTTGCTAAAGTGAATGAATTGTGAAATGAGCCGTAGTACCATTATTGCGTATAAAATGAGATAATATGAATAAACCGGATTAATAATTTAGCCTACGAGTCAAGTAGTGGATAGATAGGCATGCCTATAGGGTTTAAGTGCTGCAACCAAATGTGTCTGATTCCTCTAGAATCATTAATGCGATTTGAATCCATATTGGATTCCTTAATGCGAATATACTGATATCTTATTGATCTTTCCAGTACCTTCAGGTGCTAAAGTGAATATGTGGTATCTACGGATACTAATGTGATTACTGTACCTTAGGGTACTGATCCGATAATTATTATCTGTATCTTTGAGTTGCAGGCAAGGCTTAAATAAAAATGTTAAATAATTGAATAATGCGAATGTTATATGAGATATCTTTGAATAAGAATATAATATGCATGTGAAGACGATGTGGTAGTATAAACTAAAGTATGACTATCTTATTTGTTTATGTGCATTGAATACATGCATATTTGTTTATGTAATGCAAAAAGTAGGGATGACTCTTTTATTGTTTTCAAGCTGTTATAGGTGTGAGAATATATATGTGTTGTGTTGTATTGTATATTGTTTTTCCCCACTAAGCATTATCATTTAGCACGGGTTTTCTAACTCATGTAGGTTCGGACGCGAAGTGATTTTGAAGGACGATCCCGCATTGGCAACGGTCAACACTAGGAGTGCATATAGTGTAGGTTTTGATTAATGTATGATGAGCATGTATGTATAATCTTTTGGTAATATAAGTATATTATGTAATAGATAATGAAAGTTATGTAATATCAAATATAATGGCATCTATATTTATACATGAGTATGTAAATTCAGGCATGTGTTAATGTAAGATATCCGCTGCATATGAATGTATGTGAAATGAAATTTAATAGTACGTGGTTTAGCATATGTGTGTTAAGAGTTATATTAGGCATGTGATTGCTGTGTGATGACCGTTCTCGACTGATCTAGGTATGCTAATGGTGTGGTCGAGAGTGGGCGTTACATGAATCCACTGGGGACTTTGAAACTGTAACACCCCGCCATTCCCGTTGGAAGGATGCCGGAGTGCCACGCGGGCAAACACATATAATCATATACATTTACACATGTATAAATAAATAAAAGAAAACCAATTGAAACGTAAATAAACTTTTAATCATTTATAGTAAAGCCTTTAACATATACATATATATATATCACTGTTGATTTACAAAAAGGCCCGAAAGCAAAATACATATACAAAAAATATACTTGTTCCTTTACAAAAATTTACTTTGCTTTACACAAGCCATATACAAAAATAATTACAGCGGAAGACTTCAAAATATAACAACTTCATCCAAAAAGACTCCTAGTGGCCGACCTGCAGATATCCGACTCTGAACTGCACTCGCCACCTGCACGGGAAAAGAGCCCGTGCTAAGCGATAACGCTTAGTGGGGAGGAACAAAACAAAATAACAATATACATATAACATATAAGCAACAATACTGTAGTCAATATACACGGTACATATCACCAAGTTATACAAGAATTCATGTGCAACATATTCATTTAATCTTGTTAAAAACATCTCAACATATACAATACATGTACACATATAGCCTGATTAGTCGGAATAAATTCAGTAGAAGTGAATACGGTCAAATGGATACTGATAGAACACAATATCCCAAGCATATAGAGACATGAGTCTCAAACATGTAATTTTCATATAGAGACCAAGGTCTCGCTTTATTTCCATATAGACCAAACATGGTCGAAACAAGGATCCAAACGGACCCGCATATATCGTTTTATCATATAGCAGCTGCACACACACACTGACCTAAGTAAGCGCTTACTTATCCACTACTATGACTTATTCAGGCTTAAATGACACAACTCAATAATTCATGTATTCATGTACATTGATCAAAATCAGAAACATATACATATATCCAAATATTGATTACCGGAAGTAATAAGAACTTATAATTCATCTTGTAATAATCTATGTATTCGTGTATACTAATCGAATCCAGAAACATGTAAACATATTCAATTATCAACCACAGGAGGTAAAAAGAACATAAAACCCGCATTGGAATAACTATATTCATGTAAATTATAAACATATAAATCATGTATAAAAATATTATTAATCATGTATTCAAAACCCAATATTATGCAATTCTTGAAATACAATCAGATTTTAAACTAATTAGTTGTCATGCAGTATAAAACCTTTGAAATCAGAAGTTTAAAATCATGTTTTTAGAAAATGAGGCAGCAGGGAAGGCTGGTCACGGCGTGACCATTCATCACGTCGCGTGATGCAGGCTTCACGCGAGAGCCAAGCAAAAGGCAAGGCAGTCACGGCGTGACCACCAGTCACGTCTCGTGACGCCTGTGAGAGGAGAGGGAGAAAAAGTCACGGAATGAACCTCGTGACACACAGGAAAGGAAGCAGGTCACGGCGTGATGCAGCATCACGTCTCGTGACCTTCTTCAGAGAAGAGGTCACGGCGTGAAGCTGTGTCGCGTCACGTGACCCTCAACAGAGAAGGGGGTCACGGCGTGATGAAGCATCACGTCTCGTGACCCTCTTCTCACATTTCTTCTTCTTCTCCACTCAGAATCTCAGAAATTACAGAAAAACGTACAACTCCAGAAAAATGGTGAAAATAGAGTACAACCAAAACTCAAACCCCCAAGTTGTCCAAATCTATTTTTCATGCAATAATTATGCAAATACGTACCTTTAGGTCTTTTGAGCACAATCACAGCAATTATAACACATATAACACACTTTTACAACTAAAACAGAGGCAATGCCAGAATATGAACTTCCCAGGATTTCCACATTCAAATATATGTATAAACATCTCAACTACAAATTCATCACCATTCTTTTCCTACTGCAAACATGTATAGAACACTACACATCTCATGCATTTCAATATTTCAACACACATGAATATATTAGCAACAAAACTACAATCTGGATCCAAGAATGAGAAAGACAGACACACTCCCAAACCTGGAAATGAAGTCCACTGTAACTCTCAGTCCACCACCTTATCTTTTCCCTTCTCTTTTCTTTTATCCACAGAAGCCTGCAGTTCCTTCAATGCTTATAACCCTAACTCTTAACAGATGGACATGTACATGCAAGTGATAGAAAGAACAGAAAAATGAAAAAAAGGCAGAGTGTGGTTTACGTGAGAGAGAAAATCAGAAAAGAGAGAATTTCAGTCTTTTGTTTCCAACTAACCAAACTTTCTCAGTTTTCTCCTTTCCCTCACCACGTGCACACACCCTGCTCTCCACCTGGCACACATGCACATGAAACACAAATCACTTATTCCTCCTTACAATCAGATCCTCCGAATCTTCAATTAGGTCCTTTAACAATTACACTTTAATCACTAAAGTAAAATCTGCCATACAAATCTTTTATTACTTTGCAATTTAATCCTCTTTCCTCTTATAAAATACCAAATTGCCCTTAATTGTCCCATTAAAAATTACTAAATCCAATTAGGCCACTTGTGGGGTGTGACAACTCTCTCCCCCTTAAGAAAATTTCGTCCTCGAAATTTCCTCGCTTATCCAAACACAACTCAAATACCAAAACCGAAACAAGACAAAACTGAACATGTAAACACTTACCCGAAGGTCCGGCAGCACCCGCTACATTCTCTGCAGTCATAGCATATGCCCTATGCCGATTACGATCCTCCGTAGCACCAGGTCGCTGCACCGTCTCAGATGGTGCTCTCGGAGCTCTACTTGCATCCCGGTTACTTTGGACGACATTGGATCTCTTACTCTCTTGCTAATTCTGGTCCACTTGTCGATCAGGGCAAAATGCAAACCGATGCTCCATACTCCCGCACTTAAAACAAGCGCCAGTAATCTTCCGACACGTACCCCAATGGTACCTATGACAATGCTCACATTGTGGTGCTCGATTTCCTTTATTTCCTTGTGGGGCTACACTCTCTACCTGTGAAGGCACTCGAACATTCCCTCTAGATTCCTGCTCAACTGGAGTACCCTTGGACTTCTTAGTACTCGCAACTCCCCCTTCTGGTGCTCTCCTCTTCTGTGCCATCTTCTGCTTGATCTCCTCAGATTCCTCTAACCTCATTGCTGCAGCCACAATCTGATAATACCCAACTGGCTGCAAGACAATCATCGCAGACAAGGGGCCTCTGAATACCTCACGCAATCCCTCTAAAAAGTGCCTACATCTGAACTCATCTGTCAGCAACTGCTCAGGCACATACTTACTTAACCGGTTGAACTCCTTATCGTATTCACTAACAGTCATTCCCCTTTGCTTCAAACTAATGAACTCTCTCCATTTCGCTTCTTGGTATGCCTTTGTTATATACTTTTACTCAACCTCTTGCTTGAAATAATCCCAAGTCAATTCGGCTGGTCGCTGAGGATTCCTCATCACAAGTTCCCACCAATCATATGCTGGTCCCTGAAGCAACGATATAGCACATGAAGCTCTCTGATCTGCGGGACATCTAATCTCTTGTAAAATCCTACCTACTCTCTTGAGCCAAAACTCAGCCACATCTGATTCATCTAAAGCAGTCCCATGAAAATCCTCTGCTCCTCTCTTTCTTAACAACTCAATTGGAGCCTTAGGTGCAGTCAACCTATCAACCACTTGTAATAACCCCTGAACTAACGCTGGATCAAAAGCAACACCTCTATTTGCACCCTCAACTGGTGCAGGTTCCCGCTCATGTCTATCCTGTCTAACTGGGTCATCTCTTCTAACTGGATTCCCTCCACGACTCACATTGGCACTACTCATAGTGTCGCCCATATACTCACTTGGATCCGACTCCATATAAACACTACAAAACACAAGACATCTGCATTAGGCCACTAAACAAAACTGACTCTCATGCATAGACTCGACTCTATACTCAAACAATCACAACATAACCCAGAACCACCAAACCGGTGCTCTGATACCAAGCTGTAACACCCCGCCATCCCCGTTGGAAGGATGCCGGAGTGCCACGCGGGCAAACACATATAATCATATACATTTACACATGTATAAATAAATAAAAGAAAACCAATTGAAACGTAAAGAAACTTTTAATCATTTATAGTAAAGCCTTTAACATATACATATATATATATCACTGTTGATTTACAAAAAGGCCCGAAAGCAAAATACATATACAAAAAATATACTTGTTCCTTTACAAAAATTTACTTTGCTTTACACAAGCCATATACAAAAATAATTACAGCGGAAGACTTCAAAATATAACAACTTCATCCAAAAAGACTCCTAGTGGCCGACCTGCAGATATCCGACTCTGAACTGCAATCGCCACCTGCACGGGAAAAGAGCCCGTGCTAAGCGATAACGCTTAGTGGGGAGGAACAAAACAAAATAACAATATACATATAACATATAAGCAACAATACTGTAGTCAATATACAAGGTACATATCACCAAGTAATACAAGAATTCATGTGCAACATATTCATTTAATCTTGTTAAAAACATCTCAACATATACAATACATGTACACATATAGCCTGATTAGTCGGAATAAATTCAGTAGAAGTGAATACGGTCAAATGGATACTGATAGAACACAATATCCCAAGCATATAGAGACATGAGTCTCAAACATGTAATTTTCATAAAGAGACCGAGGTCTCGCTTTATTTCCATATAGACCAAACATGGTCGAAACAAGGATCCAAACGGACCCGCATATATCGTTTTATCATATAGCAGCTGCACACACACACTGACCTAAGTAAGCGCTTACTTATCCACTACTATGACTTATTCAGGCTTAAATGACACAACTCAATAATTCATGTATTCATGTACATTGATCAAAATCAGAAACATATACATATATCCAAATATTGATTACCGGAAGTAATAAGAACTTATAATTCATCTTGTACTAATCTATGTATTCGTGTATACTAATCGAATCCAGAAACATGTAAACATATTCAATTATCAACCACAGGAGGTAAAAAGAACATAAAACCCGCATTGGAATAACTATATTCATGTAAATTATAAACATATAAATCATGTATAAAAATATTATTAATCATGTATTCAAAACCCAATATTTTGCAATTCTTGAAATACAATCAGATTTTAAACTAATTAGTTGTCATGCAGTATAAAACCTTTGAAATCAGAAGTTTAAAATCATGTTTTTAGAAAATGAGGCAGCAGGGAAGGCTGGTCACGGCGTGACCATTCATCACGTCGCGTGACGTAGGCTTCACGCGAGAGCCAAGCAAAAGGCAAGGCAGTCACGGCGTGACCACCAGTCACGTCTCGTGATGCCTGTGAGAGGAGAGGGAGAAGAAGTCACGGAATGAACCTCGTGACACACAGGAAAGGAAGCAGGTCACGGCGTGATGCAGCATCACGTCTCGTGACCTTCTTCAGAGAAGAGGTCACGGCGTGAAGCTGTGTCGCGTCACGTGACCCTCAACAGAGAAGGGGGTCACGGCGTGATGAAGCATCACGTCTCGTGACCCTCTTCTCACATTTCTTCTTCTTCTCCACTCAGAATCTCAGAAATTACAGAAAAACGTACAACTCCAGAAAAATGGTGAAAACAGAGTACAACCAAAACTCAAACCCCCAAGTTGTCCAAATCTATTTTTCATGCAATAATTATGCAAATACGTACCTTTAGGTCTTCTGAGCACAATCACAGCAATTATAACACATATAACACACTTTTACAACTAAAACAGAGGCAATGCCAGAATATGAACTTCCCAGGATTTCCACATTCAAATATATGTATAAACATCTCAACTACAAATTCATCACCATTCTTTTCCTACTGCAAACATGTATAGAACACTACACATCTCATGCATTTCAATATTTCAACACACATGAATATATTAGCAACAAAACTACAATCTGGATCCAAGAATGAGAAAGACAGACACACTCCCAAACCTGGAAATGAAGTCCACTGTAACTCTCAGTCCACCACCTTATCTTTTCCCTTCTCTTTTCTTTTATCCACAGAAGCCTGCAGTTCCTTCAATGCTTATAACCCTAACTCTTAACAGATGGACATGTACATGCAAGTGATAGAAAGAACAGAAAAATGAAAAAAAGGCAGAGTGTGGTTTACGTGAGAGAGAAAATCAGAAAAGAGAGAATTTCAGTCTTTTGTTTCCAACTAACCAAACTTTCTCAGTTTTCTCCTTTCCCTCACCACGTGCACACACCCTGCTCTCCACCCGGCACACATGCACATGAAACACAAATCACTTATTCCTCCTTACAATCAGATCCTCCGAATCTTCAATTAGGTCCTTTAACAATTACACTTTAATCACTAAAGTAAAATCTGCCATACAAATCTTTTATTACTTTGCAATTTAATCCTCTTTCCTCTTATAAAATACCAAATTGCCCTTAATTGTCCCATTAAAAATTACTAAATCCAATTAGGCCACTTGTGGGGTGTGACAGAAACTTTGCTTCAAAACTATCTTAGTTAATGATATAATTGGGATTTTATGAATTAAAATTCAATCTCTTTCGAAAAAGTTTGCATTGGATCCATGCTAGAGCATTAGATTTATGCTAGATAGTCCCTTATTTTACCCTAGTGCGTTCCCGAAGCACGACCCTGTGTTCACTTAATATAGGGAAGTGTTAAGGATAATCAGCAGCCCAAGTCTTGTACCTTTTAGTATATCAAATGGAGACCCGGTTGGTCATTATGCTCATGATGAGCTAGACCCATTGGCAGAGACCATGCTTGTGTAGCCCTAACGTATCATCACCTTTGACTAAAGGTCATGTAAAGGCATTAGAAACTTCCACCAGGCGACATGTACCTTAATACTATGCTTGTTATGTGGGCCACTATGTATTGAACAAAATTAACTAAATTAAATGGTCATTCATGAAAGGCTTTCATGCCTCGGTGGGTCCATCTTAATTTGATTGAAGTGCTCAAATACGTAATGGCCAAAACATATGTATGTGCTTTAGATACAAAATGTTATACTGCCGGTTTTTTACTGCGCACCATCGTGCCCATTGGGGACCCTATTAACCCATAGATCAAGCCCACCTAGGAAAGAGACTGCAAGACCTTGTATGTGAAAATAATAAGGTTGGAAGGATCTATCTACTTGCATGTGGTTGTGAATGTTGCATTGCATATTCATGCATTACGTGTCATTCAAAAAAATAAAAAAAATAAAAAAAATTAATTAATTTCCTTCGTATGTGTGTACATTCTTTTCTGTGCATATTATTTATATTATCTTGTGCATAAATGTTTCCCATGCATTGCATACATCATCCTAACCTCTTTGATTTTTTCAGCCATTGTAAACCATTCATTGCATAGCATGATCAAGCATAGCATAACATTCATACATCGTTCTAACTTAATTGTTCGGCCATCGTAGACCATTTGCCTAGTCGATTTAGGGGTTTCGACGGCTGCCTTATCAGAGAGTTTTTTTTACTCAAAATGAAGTGCATTCAGAACAATTTTCAGAAATGGCCAATTTACAAAGAGAATCTGATGCAACTCGTGCACTGATTGTTGAAGAAGTGGGTAGAAGGATAGAAGAGTTTAAAGCTCGAATGATGGAAATGATGGAAAATCTTATTGCTATTCTAGCACCGCTGGCTAGACAATTGCCTGCAATTGAGCCCAGAGTGGCTTCTCCAGTAGTGGATCCACCAGCAATTGAGCCCAGAGTGGCAGTGCCAGTAGAGCAAAGAGGAGCTCATAGACCTAAAGATGACTTATGGGAGGAAGAGTAAGAGGAGCCAGTCATGAGAAAGGGCAAGGCCCCCAAGATAGAGGAGATAATCTCAAGGAAAATAGAGGAGAGGTTCGAAGCTATGACCCGCTTGATAGTAGTGGGAAGAGGCATGAGTCCTGAGGACAAAGAGCTAGATGGTGAAGATCTAATCCCCCAGAACTTCAAGATGCCTGACATTCCTAAGTTTTAAGGTACCTCAGACCTGACAGCACATGTAAAATAGTACTCGTTAGTGATAAAGTGTACGACTCTGACCAGAAAGCACAAGATAGAATATTTCTGCCTGAGCTTAACAGGACCTGCAGTCAATTGGTACCATGGGCTAGATAGGAGGTCCAAAGAGGATTAGCAGCTGTTGATGGAGGAATTCCTTCAGTAATATGATTACAGTACGAGAATAGCGGTCACCCTGAAAGACCTATAGCTGCTTCAATAGAAGTCGGGAGAATCTTTCCATGAGTACCTTACCTGATGGAGGAATCGGGTCATGAAATTGAAGAAAAAACTTGATACTCCATATCAGATCAGGTTATTTATCAGGAATGCTAGCCTATATTTGAGAGAAGAGCTAAAAAAGAAGGGACTCAAAGATTGGGAGTTGCTTAAAGATATAACCATCGAAGTTGAGGCCGATCATCTGGAGAAAATGGCTAAATCTGCAAACCTAGCCTTTGGAAAGAACGAAGGAAGCAGCAGTGGTAACGGGGGTAATGGTTGGATAGAAGAAGTCTCAGCCACAGGATCAACCTGGTACCACTTCACCATCTTGGGAAAGCCATTGTCTTGACACTTCACCTGTCTCATCAAAGAAGGGAAGTTACAACCATTGCCAGCGGGGCCTATCCCAAGTCAAGGGTAGCCTAGACACAGAATAGATTGGCAATGTGCATATCACCAGTACAAGGGGCATAGAATAGACTACTGTCATCCTCTAAGAGACTGCATTCAAGAATTGACGTCAAGCCCAAAGGAAGAAAGAAAGAGTTAGAGTTGTTATAATGCCATTCTTTTTTATGATATGAAGTGTGTTTCTGAACTATGTTATGCACTTGTTTCTCTAGTTATTTTAATAGTATGGGTTTTTCTTATATATGCGCTGTTATATCTTATCGCATCATATATGGTAATAATCATGATTAAGGCATTGGTTCAACAAATATTTTTTTTAATTCAAACTCAAGGAAAAAAATCTTGGCTGCATCCAACCTAACTCCCGAAGTGAAAAAAAAAAGAAAAAAGAAAAAGAAAAGGCCTTTGCCTGGACCTGGAATTACTTGCTGAAAATTGAGAAGGGCATTGCTAGGACAACCTGCTTCAATTTGCCAACCCAGTAGCAATCAAAGTTTCAAAAGCCATTCCCTTACCTCCTCAACATCTAGGACGCATACAATGCAGCCAAATGAAGCCAAGCTCTAATCAATATTGGGTTGCCTCAGAAGCTGGACTATCAAATTCAAGACGAACGAAGCTTTAGGCTTTCATGAAAAAATAAAAAAAAAAAGAGAGAAGAAAAGAAAAAAGAAAAGAAAAGAGAAAAAGAAAAAGAAAAGAAAAGAGAAAAAAAAAATCACAGTTTTGGTCTAAACCATCTGAAGCCAACTTACAGCCCCATCCCAACCATTGAGAGCTACCTTAGAAATTAAGTGGCCAAAATAAAAAAAAAAAAAAAAAAGAAGAAGCAAAATGCGAGTTTTTAGAGTCAAGTTCCAAAAGGAGAGCTCAGTAACTCAACTAGTTTGGACAAAAGTCAAGATTAAGCCTTTTGTGTTGTAAAGCCATTGTCGGATGAGGCAACCGTCCCGGCTAAAAAAATGATGAAGGATTCAAGAAATCAAGCAATGCCGACAGAATGAAGAGGGTCTCATAGCAAAGGCAAAAAAAAAAAAAATCGCAGGTCAAAAATCAAAAATAGGCGACCTTACTAAAATTGGGCATCCTGTTAGGGCAAAAACCTGGAAAAGGCGCCTTAGACAAAAATTAGAGACTGAGAGAAAATACTTAATCAAGAAAACCCGAGAGGGCTGATTGATAACAGGAGTGAATGAGCCCAAGGTGTTACTCCCTGAGATTGAATAAAACCTGTATTTTTGCATCAAATGTCTAGTCATGATTATTGTTGTTGCTATATAGTGTATATAAATAGGAACACATGCATAAGCTAGGCATAAACATGCAATTAAATAGTCAAGAGAAACCTGTGGCATGTATAGCGACATATGCTAGAGCAAGTCTCAAGGCAGTGATAATGACACTTAATGTGACAAATCCTACCCTTAAAAAAAGGGGCCTTTAGAGATGAAAATCGTAACTGGCTCTCTAAGACAAAGTTAGGCCAAAGGGCAGGGTAAAAACCTGAAAACAGGCAATTTGCCCTACAAAAAAAAATGAATAAAAGCCGTTGGAGTGGGTTGGGTCCATTCCAGGTAAAAGTAAGACACAGGGTTATGTGAAAATCCCCAAAGGGATGCATTTCCGCAAAGAAAAGATAATATGAAAATCCATAAGGGACGCACTACCTTTAATAAATGACTTTCAATACCCGAAGCGATAAGGCGGTCCGAATAACCTCCCTTCAGGCAAATAGTGCATAATGTAGGACACGAGTCAGAATCCTGGGGGTAAAATGCTGTATAGCTCATAGCAAAAGGCGCATGCTCGTTGACCAGGGGGCAAAGATGCACATCAGATGGTCTCTCAGCATTCCTAAGCCAACTTCTAGATCCTTAAGGGCATTAGACAGTATGGGCAGCCAAGTCATACTCTCAATGAATTCCTTAACCACCTAGGATATGGCCTATCCATTTTTGCATGCATACGTGCTTTGCACAATTGCATACAATATCTCACATACATCACGCATGTACGATCTTTTATATATTTGTATAACTCTTTGCATCTCATGTGCATCGCACAGGTACAATCTTTTACATATTTCTTTGCAAACATCGTTCCATGCATACATGATGCCCAACATGCATTCATACGTATGATCCTTGCACATATCTCACATATACAATTTTTGCACTCATCCTGTGTTCATATTCTATGCATATATGTCATGCATATAAGGCACGCATTCTGTGTACATAGTTTCTGCATACATAAGATGCATATAGGTCTATGCACATATTTTGCATGCATAGCGTCATGCATACATCACAGGCGTATAATTTGCATAAAGAGTTGTTAGCACATAATCTTTTGCGCGAGTTTCTTGTATATAGCCTTGTGTATATATTTCACACATGCACACACAATCTCTTGTATATGTTCTTGTGCACATAACTTTGTAGGAAATGTCTAAATAAACCTCACAAGAAAAAGTGGGCCAAAGGACAACTTCAGCTCAACATTAGCGCTCATCCACACTGAACAATCAGATCAAGATGAAGTTCCTATAGAAAACAAATCCCGTGGATCTGCGCCAAAGAGAACATCTAAAAGAGCAAGCCTATTCATGCATACCATACCAGGGGCAATCAGGAAGCTCAAAGTCTAAGTCTCTCAGTAAGCATCTAAGCCTCTCACTGAGCATAAATTTTTAAAGTCTCCCTGCGTGCACAAAGCCCTCTTAAGAGACATACAGGTCTTTTCAACAAGAAGGTGACACCGGATGGCTCTTCATCAACTCAATCAATGTAAGTTCGCAAAATGACTCAGTGGTGTTAATGATAAGCCACATTGACAATGGTCTTTAGAAATGTCTCAGCATAATCTAGGAGGATGTTTCCTGCACTTTGTATGTCAAGAAATGACTCGGTGCAATCCAGGAGAATATCTTCTACACATTGTAAGTCTAGAAATGACTCGGTGTAATCCAAGAGGATGTTTTCTACATTTCGTAAGTCTAGAAATGACTTGGTGCAATCCAAGAGGATGATATCTACACTTTGTAAGTCTAGAAATAACTCGGTGCAATTCAGGAGGATGATATCCGCATTTCGTAAGTCTAGAAATGACTCGGTGCAATCCAAGAGGATAATAATTACTTTGTAGTCTGGATAACGGCTCGGCGAGATTCAAGAATGACCGCATTTTGGAAATCTAGAAATGACTCGATGCAATCTGAAAGGATAATATTCATAATGCCGATCACAACACTGTTCTCTAGGGAGCAACCAGCTCTTTAGGGGGCATTTGTTTGATATCAGCTCAGTGGGGACGTAACATGCCAACAAGGTGATGTCAATTAGCCACCAAGAGCGTAGCTTAAGACGTCAACAAACTGGCATTAGTCAAACCTGCCACAACTCGATCGACACAGCTGGAAGGTGGCAGCCTCAGGTACATGCTCCTTTCCTCTTTTTTTTTTTGAATTTTGACTCACATAGGCACCCATGCACTAGTTTTCTCAAAATTGGAGACAACTGTAGACACCGGGTCTGAAAATAGCCTATATCAGGGTTACCCAATGATAAAATTAAATTTCTGTTCATAGGCAAAAAATATTGGAACTGATGATTTTCTTGTCAAAATTGCTTTTTAAAAATAAATAAAAAAATAGAAATAAAAAAAAGGTTGAAACTTGGAAGTGATAGTGTTATTGTCAATTTTTTTTTAAAAAAAAGAAAGAAAATAATTTCAGAGGATTGTGGCCGCTGGCTCGCACGCATGCACTGAGAGGCGGCCTTGACTGCCTAGCCTGCTCTTGGGCGCCATTTTCGGCCGTAATGCGTGATTTTTTGTCCAAAATTATTTTTTTACCCTTTTTTTTTGGATTTTAAGGTTTTTTTTTTTCATTTTTAAAATTCAAATAAGGAACATTTTGATATAGTTAAGGGTGATTTCCCTAAATTAGCTAGGTTTTCATTTTTTAATGATATAAATAGGAAAACTTAAGAGAAAATTGAGAGATTTTTTTAGGGAAAAAAATTTCTTTTTTCTCTTTGGTTCTTCAAAAGAACTTTTGGGTTATTTTTTTTTTAACTTTCTTTTTTTTCAAGAGAATTTTTCTAAAGTTTCAAATTGATTTTTCTTAATAGAAAAATTAATTTTGAGATAAAGAAAGCAATCTTTTTGTTTTTGGAAATTTTCTTCAATTTTTTAAACAAGTTTTATTGAGAAAAAAAATAGTTTTTGGTTCTTGAAATCTAAAATTTCTTCTATATTTTTTAATTGAACAATTTTTTTAATTTTTTTCTAAATAAAAAGTTTAAATTTTTAATTTTTTAATCTTATTTTTGTGAATCAAGATAAGCAAATCAATTATTTTCCTTCTTTCATCAAATTCATTTCTGAGGGTAAATATTCTTCGCTCAAATTGATTTTTTTTTATTTTATTATTTTTTATTTATAGTCAATTCATAACCATGTAGATTTGTAAATTTATAATATATTTATTTATTTTATGTAATTTTAGTCATAAATTTAATATTCTTTAATGTTTTTATTTACTTGATTGTTCATCATTTATTATTATTATTATTATTATTATTATTATTATTATTATTATTATTATTATTATTATTATTGTTGTTGTTGTTGTTGGTGTTTTTGTTGTTGTTGTTGTTGTTATTATTATTATTATTATTAATATTGTTTTTGTTTTTGCTTTTGTTTATTATTATTATTATTATTATTATTATTATTATTATTATTATTATTATTATTATTATTATTATTATTATTATTTTATTTCTTTCATTATGTTATTTAATTTATTTGTTATTCATAATGCATTTTATTTTATTTTTTATTATTTAATGTGTTTAATTGATTTTTTTATTTAATTTATAACGTTAATTTTTATTTGTATTTGTTTTTGTTTCAATACTTGTTTTTTTCCATGTTTAAGCACCCTTGTGAGCGAATGGGGATCCGAAAATTTATTTTAGTTTATTTAATATTTTTATTGTTTTTCTTTTATTTTGCCTTTTATTTTATTTATCATATAGTTTGTAATAAATTTATTTATTTATTTTATGCATATTAAAAAGAAAATCACAAAAATATTTTTATTAATAAATTGAGATTTTACTAATAAAATGAGACTAATGTCCTAATTTTAGCCAATAAAATTACTTTTAAAAGAAGAGTTAATTTTCTCAAAATGAGATCACTCATCCCGATTTTCTTAATAACACCCAAAAATGATTTTTCAATTTTTTAAGCGAACATGAAGAAATCAATGTTCCTATTCTAAATAAATGTCCCGATTTATAAATGTAATTTAGTTAATTGATTTTATTTATTTAATTTCCTATTTTGGAGGATTGTATTTTTGTCCCAATTTTATTTTGTAGTTTGTTTTGAATTTAACTTATTTTATCGCTTTTCTTTACCGTTTTCCTACGATGCTTGATGTGCGCTTTAAATTTTAATTGCATGACGTGTAAGAGGGAGATGAAAATTTAATATTAAAAACTCATTTATAATTAACCAAGACATTAATAAAAGTAAAGTTCTGAATGTTTCTCTGGTTTAGACCCCAAAGGTTAGACGAACTTTTTCAATTTTAAATTGGGTGGCGAATTCAAAATATCTCAACAGTGCCTAAAGGTTTCATGGGATTAGATGAACTTGATTAATGTTCTATTGGGTAGAGATTGCACAATATCTCATGTTACCCAAGATCTAGACGCGAACCCTCTCAGATCCCAAAAATGGGCTTTTGAGGCTAATCGGATTCGGCGCGCGTCACACGATGGAAAAATCAAACCTCCGCTAAATGTGGTGCTAAATATTCGTGGTAGAAATTTCTAGAAAATTAGGGACAAAAGTTATGCTTCCGTTGCTAAAGATTAGAGGAAAAATATTTTTTCATCATTAAAGATTAGCGATAAATTATGGTTTTGGTCGCTAAATTGAGAAATTAGTGAAGAAAATGCTTTCTGTCGCTAATGTATATATTTGTGATGAAATTGAAAATTTCGTTGTTAAAGTTAGCGACGATTTTATGCTTTCCATCGCTAATATATATTTAGCGACCATAATATAATTTCCATCGCTTAAATTATTATGTGTAAAAAAACCATCTTTCTTTTCTCTCTTTTCCTCCATCCCTCCCTCCCTCTCTCTCTTTCACCTGGATCTACTCCGTCGTGGCCATCCCTTGCCGATCAACTCTTGCCACTGCTCGCCCTCCCCAGGTCACCCCCTCCCTCACACGACGCTTTCTCCCTCCCGCACCACCAGGCGCCCGCCGCTAGATCCCACCGTTCGTCGTCGCAAGATTTTGCCATTCGTCGCCGCAGCTAAATCCCGCCATCCGTCGTCGCTAGATTCTGCCTTTCGTCACCGCTACTAGATCCCGCCGTCCCTCGCTCCCTTGCCATCTCCCCTTCCCTCACTATTAACTTCATTTGATGGTCAGTTTTTTTTTTCTATTTTTTTCAGTAATTTTTTTATTATTTGTATTTTGCTGTATTTTTTCATTTATTTATATTTTTTCAGTAATTTTTTATTATTTATGGTATATATTTATGGGGTATTGGTTGTATTTTTCTTTATATATATATATATATATATACACACGTAGGGAAATCAGATCTTTTTGCATTCAATTCGAAGGACAGAGGTAAGGAAAGGGGGCTCTATAGGGGTGAAGTGAGTTCTTGGTTTTGCAGGGCCATTTTGAGATTAGGGATTTGTTTTTCTATTCTCTCCAGTTGATCTTAATTTAGTGTGCTAGATGTTAAAATTAACTATTTAAATGTGACTAGATAATTGATTTTGTATTTATTTTCCTTGGATTTCTGATTTAGGCGATGAACCAATTCTAATGTGCATTTTGTATTTCGTCCATTTATACTTTATTTATCCTGTGTATTATTTTCATATTTCTATGCTGCTATGATTTTCTTAGCTACAAATACTTTGTAAATATTATGATTTGCTAGACTTATTTTGGATTGTTTCTATACCCATCTTATTTGTGGTCGGATTCAGCTTCATGCCTACAATCCAATGCACTTGTTGTACAACTATATATACAAAAATTTATAAACTTTTTAGAAATAAAAATTCCCAGAAATGAGTTCTTTAAAGACAATTAGGAAGCTAGAGGTGAAATCACCGGTATCAGCAGATATAGATATTGCTAACTCAGTTGAGCCTTTTCGTATCTTTGAGATTGCTAAAGAACTTAATCTCGGTCCTAACCATTATGATCTTTATGGCAAATACAAAGCCAAGGTGATTGCTTTTTATTATTTATTTTGCTTTATTGCCTCCAGATTCAATTTCTGCATTTCTTAGAATTAATATTGTTATAAATTTTCTTTGTTTATGAAGAATGTGAGATTTTTTAGCTAACTATTGAGTTGTTTTCATTTGTTATGTGTAGGTTTTGTTATCTGTGCTTGATGAGCTTTAAGGATTAGCAGATGAGTTTTATGTGGTGGTTGGAGGGCTTATGCCTACACCTCTTGGGGAAGGCAAGTCCATTACTACTGTTGGCCTTTATCAAGGTTTGGGTGCATTCCTTGATAAAAAGGTATCCCTTTTCTTTGTTACATTAAGTGCTTCTATTTTTTCTTTTCTTTTTTTTATTCAATACTATAATTAGAATTTTCAAGTGAGTAACGACTAATTAGAAGTTTATCAAGTGAGTAACGACTAATTAGAATTTTATAATTAGAATTTTATCAAGTGAGTAATGACTAATTATTTTTTTATTAGCCTTTTTAAAATTACCGACAGAATAATTTGTCAATATATTTACCGAAGAATAATTTCAGACAGAAAGTTGTTTTTTCTTTCAAATATTATTGACAAAAATTATGTAATGCCCCAAAAATTTTGGTATTGTAAATAATAACTCGATAAACCAAAAATTTATCAAATGGCAACTTTTGACCTAAAAATAGCTAAATATTGACCATGATTAAATAATTAAGTCATAAATAAAATTGAATAAATAAATAATAATAAATTTTGAAAAAAACAACTTATAAAAATCGGGAACAAAAGAAAATAAAGAAAAGGAAAAACGAAAGTACAAGGGAAAACATAGGGGAAAAGGGAGGCAAAACCCGAAACCAGAAAGAGGGAGGAGGAAAAGAGGCTGGCGACCTCCAGCGACCTGTGCACTAGCGATAGCCAAGCGCTGTCGTCAGCCCAACATCATCTTCGCTCTTTGCAGCCCCAGCCGTAGCCACTGTCCCTTTCTCTTTCCTCTCCACTTGAAGCTTCTTTCCCTTTCTCCTACCAGTTCCGGCATCGGATGGTGACACGAACGACACCACTAAGATTCTAAAGGTGAGGTGCACCTGCTACTATCCATTGATCATCCCCACTCGCTGTCAATGAGGAGATCAGAGCTAAAAAAAACTGCTTCCAATGCCGATTCCGATCAAATGGTGTGGCTTTAGGCACATGACCAATGAGAGAGGTTTCTAATGCCTCAAACTTCATTTCAGTAGTGGTGGTGCATCTCCGGCAAAGTTTGGTGAAGCTCTGGTGAGCAGTCAACCACAGTGAATGGTAAACGGAAAAATTGAACTCCAAAAAGTATGTGCTCTACTAAATTTATCTTTCCCTATGATTATTTTTACATAAATTAACTCTGTTGATATTTTTATAAAAATATAGTCTGTGAGATTATATTATTAGTAAATTGATTAATTTGTTGTGTTGTTTAATGAATTGGTTTGACTAAACTGAAATTAAACTAACATATGCAATTTTTGTGATTGAAAGAATGTGAATGAAGTTCTTTATTGTTGGGCAGAATTTGCTAAATACATTATGCCTATTGATAAATTGAGAATTTGCCTGAATAAACGATAAACTAATAGGATAAGCATGAATTCAAAGGTATAGGGAGATAAATGGAATAGTTATTAAATGAAAAAAAGTGTTAGTACTGGATATTATTTGTAAAGCTATAGAATATGATTAATATTATGCTTCATGAGTTTTAGCTTAAGTATGTTTGCACATGCCTATCTATGTAAAATTTTGAGTATTATGAATGTATTAATGTTTATAAAATAATTGGAGTTTGATGAAATTGAAGGGGAAATATAAACATAATAAATACATGAGGTAACATTAATAATGGTACTTGCTTCTTGAGCGCAGAAACACGTTGCGGAAGCGTCACAAGGATCCCTTTAGTTTTTGGTCACTGGTCTGACTTTTATCCACGTGCGGGATAAGAGGAACTAATTCATAATATAAAAGCCCCTGAAAGATTAAGAGTAAAAACTGTGAGTGGGAACGAGCAGTCTTGCGGTGCATACGTTTTCTCATTACTAAAATCTGAGATCTTTAATCTATTTATAGATATCCTAAAAGTTATATATCTATTTCTAGTATAACTAAAACTCTTTTTGAGATAGAGTTTGGTAATTTTATTCAGATTGAATTACTCAATTCTATCTGGATTGGAACTTTATCCAAAATAGAGTCATGGTCCTATCCCAACTCCATCATCTCGCACTCGCACATGACGGAATAAATTATAGTTGTAATCTCTAGTTATACAGGAAAATAGATTGTGTGACCACTATACTTCGAGAGCACTAGTGCTATACATCTATTAGGGATATATAGCATCTCAAAAAATGAGATCCTCTTTTCCACGTATGCCTAACTCTAAATGGCCTTTTCATATTCACTGTTTTAACTCATGATCTCATAAAATGATTTTCGTGTTCAGTATTATGTTTCTACTCATAGAAACTATAATAGGCATGCCGATGAAGCATGAAACAATTGAATGTAATCAAAACGCTATCTTTTCCTCTTACTGTATGCCATCTTTCATGGTTCAACTCACTTTTCTAGCTAGATTCGCCAGGTCTAAATTTTTTCGCGGCCTTTTAGAGGCCAACTATGCTAGCCACATTGAACCATACTTCAGGGATAAGTTAAGGGTTCTAAAGATTGAAAAAATAAGGCCTCACAATAGGGAAAGCTGAGATCAATTATATTAAATTTTCATCCCTTGGTCACATAAGCACACACGGTATAAAGCATGAGTTATTGTGTTTTTTCTTTCCCTTAAAAGAGCGCATATCTCACATCAAAAAAAAAATGTATATATAACACCATACAGAAGTATAATTTTTGCGATGTAAAGCACCCAACTTTAGTCCACATACATAAGGACTAGTTCTGGCATTTTAGATAGAACATGGTAGTTACGTTTAACTTACCATCAGACTCCACACAATCCTTATTTAGATCTCAGTCCAAAACATAGAACCTCATGTATGAATTAAATTTGCACCTTAACAAAACTAATTTTATAATTTCTGTAAGACGGCATTTTTATTTTGAATATCCTCTCGAGCAATCTCATATATTCAAAATTCGCCTCATCTTAGCTTTTGTCAACTCATTAACAAAACTAAGGTAAACACCCTTGTGAGTTGGCTACTTTTTTGTCCGGAATGCTCAATCTCATATAAATAACAATAAATGTTTACACATAAATATTCAAACTCATATATTACCAACAATGAACTTTATTATTATTCAAAAATAATAACGTTAAGGGATTATATAAAATATAATAGTACCATTTAAATTCTACCTAAACTTAAAATATAATAGTACCATTTAAATTCTACCTAAACCTCGAGATCTAATGTGTCTCTCAAAACACATCTCTCGTTACAAGTTTACTTAATGGATCTGCATGCGTAGAAATGTACTGTAAGTTCACTTTTCCTCCTGCAATAATATCTCTCATATATTGATACCTAATGTTGATATGCTTAGTCCTATTATAAGCTATCAACAACTGACTGTCACTATTGATGCTCACTGGTTCTTTTGAGATAGTTGCTTTTAAATGGCTCACAAACCATTTTAGCCAAACTATCTCTTGTACTACAGTTAAGGAAGCGACAAATTTAGCTTCCATTGTTGATAGGGCTATCTAGATTTATTTCTTGCTACTCCATAGTATGGCACCTTACTAATCAAGAACATGAAACTTGAAGTGGATTTCCTCTCATCCACATCTCCTACCCAATCAACATCTCTGTATTCTCAAAATTGCAGATCCTTGCTTTGATAATAGAGAGAAAAATTTGTTGTACCTTTGAGGTATCTAAGTATCCTTTTAACTGTTTTCCAATATGCTTTGCCTGGGTTAGATTGATATCTACTTACCATGCGCACTGTATAGCATATATCATGTCTTATATACAACATTGAATATATAAGACTACCCACGACATTGGCATATGGAACGTTCTTCATATGTCCCATTTCTTTTGGCATCTTAGGACATATATGTAACACCTATAACCCGTACGTAGTGGACTACACCTTTGGGAGATGAGTCGCCACAACAGGTGAGCAATGTCACACAACAAACATGCAATACTGTTATCTTATGCTTTAACTCGTTCGCATATATTAAATTAGGTTTAGAAATATAAAACTTATTTTCAATATTATTTACCTTCATTAGCTATATCTGGGATTTCAAAATTTCTTATAATGATATTGGAGGCATACATTTCATACAACAATCCACACGCAAAATATAGGTATCATACTAATTTACAATACTCCATATGCTCATATACTTATACATAAGTTGGTTTTACATATTACATATCTCAAATACAATCCAAAATATAATAACTTAGAATATTATAACCCAAAATGCAAAACCTATAAAAAAGCTTGCCCCTATTTTGTTGGCTCTTAGGGATGCAGATTTGTCCTTTCAAAATCAACTACCTTCTATACCTTTACAGATGAAACACCTGTGATAAGCACAACAACTTAGTGGGGAAAACATGAAATGGACAATCATTGACAGTGGTCATCAATGCATACACAAGCATAAGTTACATAATCATGAGCAATTAGCAATATAGATAGCAAATAACATAATTAATAATCAAAAGCATATGTTACATAATCATCACAATTAATAATATAGATAGCAAATAATATAATTAATCATTATATAATGCTTAATAAAACTTTACACGTTCAATATTGATCACATGTCCATATATTCCATATTGACCATTATTAATATTTTCTTTATCCTAAAAGTGCCTGCATTTTCAAAGTGGTGGATAACGGGTTGAAACGCGTAGGTACCCAAGGGTACATTCATTTTTATAGGAAATACGCATAGGGATCGAAGTATGATTCATAAACACATAAGGATCCAATCAGGACCCAAAAATGTATAGGGACCCAAATAGGATCCAAAACACATAGGCTGCAATGACAGAAGACCCCTATAGGCATGCCTATCTATCCATGACTCAATATTTATAGGCTATTTATTCATTTAAATCAGTTTTCTCAAATTGTAATACCAAGAGTATTCAGTAACCAAGTATTCACCATTTAAGAACCAATCATAATAAACCATTTAATTTCCATCATATCCAATAAAATTGCATATATAAATTCATAATATAATACCATGAATATTTTTAGTTTATGCAAATAATTCCACATTAAATTTATAATTAAAATCATAGAGCAAACTCATACACTAATTATGCATAATATAAAAATCATACCATTTTATTTAATCACAATGCTTATTTCATATAATAATTGCGCATAATATAAAAATCATACCATTTTATTTAATCACAATGTTTATTTCATATGCATTTCATATTAAATCACAATATTTATTTCATGTATATTTATATATACCATATTAAATTAAAATATTTATCCCATATATATTTATATATATTTAACATCTCACAAACTTCCTCTTTTTGTCTTATTTGTGTATGAAAATGCAATAGTCTTCATTAGAATTAAAATGGCATACAAAACAAATGAAACCAAAAATGGGGTTGAAGGGCTGTCATGAGTCGTCACCCATGTGACGACTCTTAATAGAGGCTTGCTGTGCCGAGTCGGCACACAGCTAAGTCTGTATACGGGCAGACTTTGACCCCCACCTTGAACGTCCAAAATAAGCCACAAAATGGCATTTTCTACCAAAGTGATCCCTTAACAAATGTTTCTCTAAATGTTAAATTTCTAATGGCATAAATTTCAAGTCATTTGGAAATATAAAACTCCAGATACAAGTCAAACAACCCAAACTGCTCCTATGACCCTACTAGAATAACTATTTTGGCCATTTTTTACACACTTAAATCCAGAATTAGCTCCAGGTTCCTTTTAGACATATTTAGATATATGTCTTATATTTCCAACCCAACTAGAATCACATGGTTTGGAGCCCTACAACTCTATTTATACCCAAAAACAAGAAACAAAAGTCAAGCTAAAATTTGAGCAGAGTTTCCCCTTAAACTCATCATGCCTAAATTAGCCAATTGAATATTATAACCACAACAATCTCAACTCAATTCAATCGAAATCAATCATACATACTTTAAACACAAAAATTTATCATTATACATACAAAAATGCATTAATTTCCCAAACCTTTCTCCTTGGCCTCTTCTTTAGCTTCCTTTGTCTCCTCCTTCACCAATCTTCTCCTTTCCTTTTGTTCAACTTGTCTGTTCCATTACAAAATACACCATGGATCAATAATAACACAAATTTTAACCCCTAGACCTATGGTAGAATCAGAGGAGAAGAAATAATCACTAGGTTACCTCTTTAAACTTGCACACACACTTGAATTTAATTAGATAAATTGAGTGGCAATAGAGTAACAAATAAATGGAGATTTGAATGTGCTTTTGAGAGAAAGGGAATGGCTGAAACGGGAAGGAAAAAGGGGCAAATTTTTGCTCCCAATTTCCACTGACTTCATGGCTTATAAAGCTGTGAAGTTTCCTTCATTTCCTTCTTTAAATTTAAACCATCCATTTGTCACTCTATAATTTGTTCTTCTTTCAATTTCCTCTTTTAGTCCCTTAACTATCTTTAAATAATGCATTAGCCAATTAATTCAACTTAATTTATGCATTGACATATATAAGTTCTTATTTGATGCAATTTAGTCCATAGAGGTTAAATGACAAATCTAACCCTAACTTTTAAATTAATACCGATTATGTCCCAAACCCATGCACTATCATGCCATGTGCCAACATCTCATTGTGCCCCATGGCAACACGTCAGGCATCACATCATGACATATGTCAAGACCCTATTGGTCCACTTGGTACCCACATGGTGTAACATCCCAAAATTGGCCTAGTAGAAATTGCATTTGTAATTGGGTTATTAAAGGGGTATTTTGGTAATTGGTAATGATTTGGGATTTATTAGGAATTATAATAGTTGCTTGAGCACATAATGGTATATGTGTAAGTGGCTAGAGGACAAAAGAGAAAGAAAGTCAAAGAAGGGAAAATGAGGTCCCATGAGAACTTGACACATGGATGGATTTGTGAGAGTAACTAAAGGGTTTGAAAGAAAGAAAGAGAGAAGAAGGCAGAATTTCTTTGTTTTCCGTGGAAGCTTATTCTTGCTCTTTCAATTCTCCTTTCTTTCTCTCCTTCTCTTCCTTTTCTGCTCTTTAACCTTTGCATGTGTTATTCTTCAAGTTGAGCTAGATTTTTAGTGATCAAGAACTGAGTTTCAAGGGGTAAGTGACTGGTTTTGAAGTTTGGATTCTCTCCTTCATCTTCTTCTTCTTGGTTTGGAATGGGGTACACGATTGTTTTGCATGGGTTAATTGGATGTTTGTTTTGGGTGGTTTGTGCAAGAATTGAAGAAAAGAGAAAGCTTAAAGGAAAGAAAAAGATTGGATTTTGAAGCTAGCGGGTTGAACTCCATTTCCAGGTTTGGGAGCTGTATATGCATGACTGTTTTTGGTTTGGGAGTTAGTTTGAGAGTGCTCTGTCCATCTTATTTGGATCCTGTATTGGGTTTAAATGTTAATGGTATTTGTATAATTTAGTGTATGGAAATGCATGAGTATAATAGATACATGTAAATGATTTGTGATGACAGAGTTCTAAAGTCTTGCATGTTAAATAGAGGTGCATACATGAGAACATGAGATGAATTTCTGGGTTTTTGAACCTCTGTAAATGTCTTTTGAATGTGTTTTAGCATGTATTTGAGTTGGGTTTTGAATATGTGTTAAACATAATAAATGTAACTTTAGTTATGTGTTTCATAATGGTATATGCTAAATATGACCTAAGGAATGTGTGTTTATGTATAATTGTTGAGGTTGTGTAGAGTGATAAGCATGTTGAGCTGTATTTACTTGAGTTTTCTAGGAAACCTGGGACAGGGGGTGTTTACACGGCGGTAAGACCATCCCCATATTGCCGTGTTACAGCCACACGGCGGTAAGGATAGACCATACCGCCGTGCAACCTCTCTCTCGATTACTGGTCCGTCAAGCCACACGACAGTATGGCTTTGCTTTACTCCCGTGTGAAGTGTCTTACATGGCGTTAAGACAATGTCATACCGCCGTGTAAAACGCTACTGACCCATATTTTTGTAAATGTTCTCTGTTGTTTCTTTTTTATCCTTTTTCTTTTAATTTGGGTTTTTAACCTTTATTTGTGTATTATTAATTAGTAAATAAGATTTGTATATGATGTATATGTCCTTAAAATTGATAAATATACATGTATACATGAAATTGTATAATTATACTTGAGTTATTCTTTATTCTATGGTAATAATACTAGAGTACATATGAGTTATTATTTTGAGCCTGTATGGTCATAGTTGTGGATAGGTAAGTGCTTATCTAGGTCAGTGTGTGTGTGCAGCTGCTATATGTTATACATTATTTATGGGCCCCGTTTGGGTCATTTCACATGATTTGAGGTTTTGGTATCCGGTATACTTTCGGGTATACATGATTAAAAATTTTTTTGAGAGCCATGTCTCCATATGCTTGGGATGCTGTGATTATCAGTATCCAAAATTGACTGTATCTACCTCTAATGAATAATCAGGCTATTTTCACATGTGTCTTTTAGAATTGTGTCTATCATATATGTTTCGCATAATATGAATATGGCTATCAGTTACATGCTTGAGTACTTATATATATGCATCTGTTGAATGAATGATGTTTAGTTTTATGTGTGTAAGTAGGAACTTTGATGTACAAGTGAATGTTGCTTACATGCTTTATATTTTATTAACTCATTAGTTGTTACTGTTGTTATGTGTTATGCATGTTTATGTTATTTGTTCCTCCCCACTAAGCGTTATCGCTTAGCACGGGCTCTTTTCTCGTGTAGGTGACAGGTTCATTTTGGAGTCGAATATCTACAGGTAGGCCACTAGAAGTCTTTATTGGAGTTTATTTTATCTTCCGCTGTATTTTTATATTGGAGTTTAATTTTGGAAATGTACTTTTTGTAAAGAATTATTTTGTATATGTATATGTTTATCTTTTACAAATCCCTTTTGTAAAAACTATATGGTTATATATATTTGGATTTGTTATCTTTTGATTAAATGTATTTATTTTCTTAATTTATTCGAGTATATGTATATGTATTTGAGTTTGTGCAAGTGGCGCCCCGGTATTCTTTCAACGAGTGTATTCGAGTGTTACAGCTTGGTATCAGAGCACCAGTTTAGTCGATTCTGGTCTATGTGATTGGTTGAGTGTCAAGCTTTTGTATGAGAGTCAGTCTAGAGTCGTGGCCTAATGCAGATGTTATTTTGTGTAGTGTCTAGATGGAGTCAGATCTAAGTGAGTATATGAGCGACATAATGGAAAGTGTGAATTCGGTTGGAAGTAATCCGGTCGGTTAGGAAAGGTCTACACATGAGCGTGCACCAGTAGAAGGTTAGGGTTTTGATCCGGTATTAGTGCAAGGTTTACTTCAAGTGGTAGAAAGATTGACTACTCCTAAGGCTCCTTTTGAGCTTATAAGGAAAAGGGGAGCAGAAGAATTCAATGGAACCTCTTTAGACGAATCGGATGTGGCAGAATTCTGGTTGAAGAGAACAGATGGGATTCTACAAGAGATAGCTTTCCCTCCGCATCAACGAGTTACTTGTGCTGTGTCGCTTTTGCAAGGATCAGCATATGATTGGTGGAACCTTGTACTTCTCAATCCCCAAAGACCAGTTGAATTGACATGAGAGTTTTTTGTGAAAGAGTTTGAGCAGAAATATGTGACCAAGGCCTATCGGGAGGCAAAGTGGAATGAATTTATAAATTTGAAGCAAAGAAATTTAACGGATAGCGATTACGAGAAAGAGTTTAGTCGATTGACCAAGTATGTGTTCTGACCGCTGTTGACGGAAGACTTTAAGTGCCAGCATTTTCAGGGTGGATTAAGAGAAGTCATTAGAGGTCCATTGTCAGCTATGGCAGTTATGCATCCGGTTGGATACTGTCAGTTAGTGGCTGCAGCGATAAAGTTAGAAGAATCCGAGATGGCAAAGCAAAGAATAAAACAGAAGAGGAGAGCACCGGATGGTGGAGTTGCTAGTAACAAGAAGTCCAAAGGTGCTCTGATCGAACAAGAAAGTAGAGGGAATGTTCAAGTGCATTCGGAAGTAGGAAGTGTAGCACTGCATGTTAGTAAGGGTAATAGAGCACCGGAGTGTGAACATTGTCAAAGGTACCATTGGGGTACATACCGCAAGATCACTGGAGCGTGCTTCAAATGTGGAAGTATGGAGCATCGGTTTACTAGTTGTCCTGAACGGCAAGAGAATAAGAGTTAACAAGAGAGCAAAGTGGATAGAGGTAAATCTAATGCAACGAGAAGCAATCGGGATAGAAGTGGAGCTCCTCAGGCGCCATCGAAAATCGTGCATCGGCCAGGGACTAGGGGAGAGTATGTTCTAGCTAGAGTCAACGCGATTATTAGAGAGGATACTCCAGAGCTCGCAGGTCCTTCTGGTAAGTGTTAATTGGTTAAGTTTTATTTGAATTCGGTTTTGGTTTTTGGGATGTAAGTGGTTAGCAGGAAATTTCAAGGACGAAATTTCTTAAGGAGGAGAGAGTTATAACATCCCAAAATTAGCCTAGTAGAAATTGCATGTGTAATTGGGTTATTAAAGGGGTATTTTGGTAATTGGTAATGATTTGGGATTTATTAGGAATTATTGTAGTTGCTTGAGGGTATAATGGTATATGTGTAAGTGGCTACAGGATAAAAGAGAAAGAAAGTCAAAGAAGGGAAAATGAGGTCCAATGAGAACTTGACACATGGATGGGTTTGTGAGAGTAACTAAAGGGTTTGAAAGAAATAGAGAGAGAAGGCAGAATTTCTTTGTTTCCCGTAGAAGCTTATTCTTGCTCTTTCAATTCTTCTTTCTTTCTCTTTTTCTTTTCCTTTTCTGCTCTTTAACCTTTGCATGTGTTATTCTTCAAGTTGAGCTGGATTTTTAGTGATCAAGAACTGAGTTTCAAGAGGTAAGTGACTGGTTTTGTAGTTTGGATTCTCTCCTTCATCTTCTTCTTCTTGGTTTGGAATGGGGTATACGGTTGGTTTGCATGGGTTAATTGGGTGTTTGTTTTGGTTGGTTTGTGCAAGAATCTGAAGAAAAGAGAAAGAGTAAAGGAAAGGAAAAGATTGGATTTTGAAGCTAGCGGGTTGAACTCCATTTCCAGGTTTGGGAGCTGTATATGCATGTCTGTTTTTGGTTTGGGAGTTAGTTTGAGAGTGCTCTGTTCATCTTATTTGGATCCTGTATTGGGTTTAAATGTTAATGGTATTTGTATAATTTACTGTATGGAAATGAATGAGTATAATAGATACATGTACATGAATTGTGATGACAGAGTTATAAAGTCTTGCATGTTAAATAGAGGTGCATACATGAGAACATGAGATGAATTTCTGGGTTTTTGAACCTCTGTAAATGTCTTTTGAATGTGTTTTAGCATGTCTTTGAGTTGGGTTTTGAATATATGTTAAGCATGATAAATGTAACTTTGGTTATGTGTTTCATAATGGTATATGCTAAATATGATCTAAGGAATGAGTGTTTATGTATAATTGTTGAGCTTGTGTGGAGTGATAAGCATGTTGAGCTGTATTTACTTGAGTTTTCTGGGAAACCTGGGACAGGGGGTGTTTACACGGCGGTAAGACCATCCCCATATTGCCGTGTAACAGCCACACGGCGGTAAGGATAGACATACCGCCGTGTAAGCTCTCTCTGGATTGCAAGTCCGTCGAGCCACACGACAGTATGGCTTTGCTTTACTCCTGTGTGAAGTGTCTTACATGGCGGTAAGACAATGTCATACCGCCGTGTAAAACGCTACTGACCCATATTTTTGTAAATGTTCTCTGTTGTTTATTTTTTATCCTTTTTCTTTTAATTTGGGTTTTTAACCTTTATTTGTGTATTATTAATTAGTAAATAAGATTTGTATATGATGTATATGTCCTTAAAATTGATAAATATACATGTATACATGAAATTGTATAATTATACTTGAGTTATTCTTTATTCTATGGTAATAATACTAGAGTACATATGAGTTATTATTTTGAGCCTGTATGGTCATAGTTGTGGATAGGTAAGTGCTTATCTAGGTCAGTGTGTGTGTGCAGCTGCTATATGTTATACATTATTTATGGGCTCCGTTTGGGTCATTTCACATGATTTGAGGTTTTGGTATCTGGTATACTTTCGGGTATACATGATTAAAAAATTTTTTGAGAGCCATGTCTCCATATGCTTGGGATGCTGTGATTATCAGTATCCAAAATTGACTGTATCTACCTCTAATGAATAATCAGGCTATTTTCACATGTGTCTTTTAGAATTGTGTCTATCATATATGTTTCGCATAATATGAATATGGCTATCAGTTAAATGTTTGAGTACTTATATAAATGCATCTGTTGAATGAATGATGTTTAGTTTTATGTGTGTAAATAGGAACTTTGATGTACAAGTGAATGTTGCTTACATGCTTTATATTTTATTAACTCATTAGTTGTTACTGTTGTTATGTGTTATGCATGTTTATGTTATTTGTTCCTCCCCACTAAGCGTTATCGCTTAGCACGGGCTCTTTTCTCGTGTAGGTGACAGGTTCATTTTGGAGTCGAATATCTACAGGTAGGCCACTAGAAGTCTTTATTGGAGTTTATTTTGTCTTCCGCTGTATTTTTATATTGGAGTTTAATTTTGGAAATGTACTTTTTGTAAAGAATTATTTTGTATATGTATATGTTTATCTTTTACAAATCCCTTTTGTAAAAACTATATGGTTATATATATTTGGATTTGTTATCTTTTGATTAAATGTATTTATTTTCTTAATTTATTCGAGTATATGTATATGTATTTGAGTTTGTGCAAGTGGCGCCCCGGTATTCTTTCAACGAGTGTATTCGGGTGTTACAGCTTGGTATCAGAGCACCAGTTTAGTCGATTCTGGTCTATGTGATTGGTTGAGTGTCAAGCTTTTGTATGAGAGTCAGTCTAGAGTCGTGGCCTAATGCAGATGTTATTTTGTGTAGTGTCTAGATGGAGTCGGATCTAAGTGAGTATATGAGCGACATAATGGAAAGTGTGAATCCGGTTGGAAGTAATCCGGTCGGTTAGGAAAGGTCTACACATGAGCGTGCACCAGTAGAAGGTTAGGGTTTTGATCCGGTATTAGTGCAAGGTTTACTTCAATTGGTAGAAAGATTGACTACTCCTAAGGCTCCTTTTGAGCTTATAAGGAAAAGGGGAGCAGAAGAATTCAATGGAACCTCTTTAGACGAATCGGATGTGGCAGAATTCTGGTTGAAGAGAACAGATGGGATTCTATAAGAGATAGCTTTCCCTCCGCATCAACGAGTTAATTGTGCTGTGTCGCTTTTGCAAGGATCAGCATATGATTGGTGGAACCTTGTACTTCTCAATCCCCAAAGACCAGTTGAATTGACATGAGAGTTTTTTGTGAAAGAGTTTGAGCAGAAATATGTGACCAAGGCCTATCGGGAGGCAAAGTGGAATGAATTTATAAATTTGAAGCAAAGAAATTTAACGGATAGCGATTACGAGAAAGAGTTTAGTCGATTGACCAAGTATGTGTTCTGACCGCTGTTGACGGAAGACTTTAAGTGCCAGCATTTTCAGGGTGGATTAAGAGAAGTCATTAGAGGTCCATTGTCAGCTATGGCAGTTATGCATCTGGTTGGATACTGTCAGTTAGTGGTTTGTGACGCGCGCCGGATCCCCGCGGCCCCTATGGGACCGCCCTTTTGAGGGCGATCGGGGCATTTGTGGGTCCGTTGACAACTTGCAATAAATCGCAAGTGCGTCTATGTTGGGCAACAAGGAGGTTTTATGGAGTCGCCACCTAATAGAACATTGGGAAAGTTTCTCTCGCCTCGGAGAGCCTAAGACTGCGCTTAGTATCCATTTTAGGCCAACCAAAGGGGTCTTGGAAGGTAAACCTCTCGCCCTAAGGAGCCTAGGATTAGCGCTAAAGTCTCGTGGCACAAAAAGGTGTCTTGGAGGGTAGACCTCTAGCCTCTTTGAGCCCAAAGACCAGAGCTGGTTTGGGGCTTCTCATTTATTCATACCTTGGTTAAGTTTATAGTTGAGTTTTGAATTTATTATTTCATCCCATTTCACATACATTTAATGCAATTAATTAAAGCGCACAACATACATTTAAGAAAAAGAGGTAAAGCATAAGTAAAATAAAGCACATGTAAAAATATTACAATAAAACTAAGGGCGGAATACAACCCCCATTGTAAATAAAATACAGATCATGCATAAATCGAGATATTCATTAATGGTGAGGACATTGGTCCTCGCATGCATATTATTATGAAATAATTTTTATGTGATGATTTTGGATGGAGAAAATTGAGACATTGGTCCCATTTTTATTTAGAAAAAAAATACCAAGTTAATTAATAAAAATGGTTTAGTGACTTTCTTTCTAGCGGGCCTAAATAAACAATTTTACAAGAAAATTATATGGCAAAAATAAATAGGAAAAAGCCAAATAAACAAAATATTATAAATAAAGAAAAATAAATATTCCGAACGAGCCTTTTGGACCTCCCCGTGTGCTCGCGAAAGCGCCCAATCAAAAATGAGTTTAGACATAAAAAACAAATACAAATAAAATAATGTTAGTAATTGAATCAATTAAATCAATTAAACAAACAAAATAATGAATAACAAAATAAAATATAATAAGATGATATGAAAAGAATGATAATTGAATCAAAATGTTAACAAACCAAAATAAATTGAGAAACATGCATTATACGTGATAAATGATTAAATGATGTGATGAAAATAAAATAAAACATGTTAATTAATTAGTACATGAAAATATACACATGATGAAAAGTGAAAAATAATAAATGAATCAATAAACAAATAATAATCAAATCATGTAACAATGATAAAAAGAATAACAAAAATTAGTAAACAAAAGAATGATGAAAACAATAATGATATATAACAAGGTTAATTGATGTGTTCATAATTAATATAAACTATTTACATGGCAAAAAGATTAATTTAAGTTAATTATTTGCATGTTAAAAATAATTAGGAATCACAATAAAATAAATTATTTACATGTTAGGAATTAAAAGAAATAATATTCACATGAATAAAAATAAAATCATATATAAACAATTAAATGGAACAAATATAAGATCAATACAAATGAATAGATAAAAACAATAAATAAATCAATAAAAACAATAAAATATATATGAATAAATTAAATAAAAATAAAATAGAATAGAATGGAAATTGAGCCTAGAATATTTACCCTCAGAGTATTGGATTTGATGAAGGAAAAGTGATGATTTTCCGGAAAATTGCTTGAAAGAATAATTTAGCAATAAAATTAATTCTCTTTGTTTATGGAGAAAAACAAAGGAATTGATTTGTATGCTTAAGATTGAAAAGAAATTGATGTCAAAGTGATGATTAATTTCTTGTGTTTATGGAGGAAAAAAAAAGAAATTAATTGGAATAATTAAGAATTGAAAATTGATCTTTCAATTTCAATTAAACCTTTTTAATTAAAAAAAGAAATCTGAAATTTTTAAAGAGAAAATAGAAGAAGAAGAATTCTGGAAAAATCAGGTCTAAAAAAAATGTGGAGACCCCCTTTGATTTCATCATAAAGTCTTTATAGAATAAAAAAGGTTGCCCTAATTTAATTAAGGAAAACAAACCTATTTTAACACAAAATTCTTTTATTTTTAATGATAAAATCAAGTTTTATTAATTAATTATCTAAGAAAATATTTTAGAATTTAATTTGAACTCAAAAACCCCAAAAAAATGGGATAACAAACGGATTTTTGGGTGAAAAAATCGGAAAAAAGGCTGAAAAATCAGAAAAGAGGGTATCAGACCCTATAGCGACGGTCAGGGGAGGAGGGACGCCCGTCGCTATAGAGCGACGGGCTTCACGCAGTGAGGCTGCGCGAAATCCGCGTGCAGAGGCGCGAAAATCGCGCGCCCCAGCGTGCGGTGCGGCGCGCAGTGCGCACAACGCTGCGCGTCGCTTTTTAACGACTCGCAGCGTCGCCAAATCGCGCCCGGCGCGCTGCCGCGCCAGACACTCGCGATCCGAAAAACTTTTTTTTTTTTTAAATTTTAAAAAACACTATAATTTTAAGCCCTCATTTTTCAAAATTAATTTTTTTCAATATTTTTTATTATTTTCTAATTTTTCACTCTAAAATGCAAATTTGACGAGAAAACCATCACTTTTAACCTTTTAAGCCTGTGAAGGCAATTATCATCATTGAGTAACTTCGATCTAGGCTTACTCAGGACCCGGTGTCTACATGGTTGCAGCGATAAAGTTGGAAGAATCCGAGATGGCAAATCAAAGAATAAAACAGAAGAGGAGAGCACCGGATGGTGGAGTTGCTAGTAACAAGAAGTCCAAAGGTGCTCCGATCGAACAAGAAACTAGAGGGAATGTTCAAGTGCATTCGGAAGTAGGAAGTGTAGCACTGCATGTTAGTAAGGGTAATAGAGCACCGGAGTGTGAACATTGTCAAAGGTACCATTGGCGTACATGCCGCAAGATCACTGGAGCGTGCTTCAAATGTGGAAGTATGGAGCATCGGTTTGCTAGTTGTCCTGAACGGCAAGAGAATAAGAGTTAACAAGAGAGCAAAGTGGATAGAGGTAAATCTAATGCAACGAGAAGCAATCGGGATAGAAGTGGAGCTCCTCAGGTGCCATCGAAAACCATGCATCGGCCAGGGACTACGGGAGAGTATGTTCCAGCTAGAGTCTACGCGATAATTAGAGAGGATACTCCAAAGCTCGCAGGTCCTTCTGGTAAGTGTTAATTGGTTAAGTTTTATTTGAATTCGGTTTTGGTTTTTGGGATGTAAGTGGTTAGCGAGAAATTTTGAGGACGAAATTTCTTAAGGAGGAGAGAGTTATAACATCCCAAAATTGGCCTAGTAGAAATTTTATGTGTAATTGGGTTATTAAAGGGGTATTTTTGTAATTGGTAATTATTTGGGATTTATTAGGAATTATAATAGGTGCTTGAGGGTATAATGGTGTATGTGTAAGTAGCTATAGGACAAAAGAGAAAGAAAGTCAAAGAAGGGAAAATGAGGTCCAATGAGAACTTAACACATGGATGGGTTTGTGAGAGTAACTAAAGGGTTTGTGAGAAAGAGAGAGAGAAGAAGGCAAAATTTCTTTGTTTCCCATGGAAGCTTATTCTTGCTCTTTCAATTCTCCTTTCTTTCTCTCCTTCTCTTCCTTTTCTGCTCTTTAACCTTTGCATGTGTTATTCTTCAAGTTGAGCTGGATTTTTAGTGATCAAGAACTTAGTTTCAAGAGGTAAGTGACTGGTTTTGTAGTTTGGATTCTCTCCTTCATCTTCTTCTTCTTGGTTTGGAATGGGGTATACGGTTGTTTTGCATGGGTTAATTGGGTGTTTGTTTTGGTTGGTTTGTGCAAGAATCTGAAGAAAAGAGAAAGAGTAAAGGAAAGGAAAAGATTGGATTTTGAAGCTAGCGGGTTGAACTCCATTTCCAGGTTTGGGAGCTGTATATGCATGACTGTTTTTGGTTTGGGAGTTAGTTTGAGAGTGCTCTGTCCATCTTATTTGGATCCTGTATTGGGTTTAAATGTTAATGGTATTTGTATAATTTAGTGTATGGAAATGAATGAGTATAATAGATACATGTACATGATTTGTGATGACAGAGTTATAAAGTCTTGCATGTTAAATAGAGGTGCATACATGAGAACATGAGATGAATTTCTGGGTTTTTGAACCTCTATAAATGTCTTTTGAATGTGTTTTAGCATGTATTTGAGTTGGGTTTTGAATATATGTTAAGCATGATAAATGTAACTTTGGTTATGTGTTTCATAATGGTATATGCTAAATATGATCTAAGGGATGAGTGTTTATGTATAATTGTTGAGGTTGTGTGGAGTGATAAGCATGTTGAGCTGTATTTACTTGACTTTTCTGGGAAACCTGGGACAGGGGGTGTTTACACGGCGATAAGACCATCCCCATATCGCCGTGTAACAGCCACACAGCTGTAAGGATAGACCATACAGCCGTGTAAGCTCTCTCTGGATTGCAAGTCCGTCGAGCCACACGACAGTATGGCTTTGCTTTACTCCCGTTTGAAGTGTCTTACACGGCGGTAAGACAATGTCATACTGCCGTGTAAAATGCTACTGACCCATATTTTTGTAAATGTTCTCTGTTGTTTCTTTTTTATCCTTTTTCTTTTAATTTGGGTTTTTAACCTTTATTTGTGTATTATTAATTAGTAAATAAGATTTGTATATGATGTATATGTCCTTAAAATTGATAAATATACATGTATACATGAAATTGTATAATTATACTTGAGTTATTCTTTATTCTATGGTAATAATACTATAGTACATATGAGTTGTTATTTTGAGCCTGTATGGTCATAGTTGTGGATAGGTAAGCGCTTATCTAGGTCAGTTTGTGTGTGCAGCTGCTATATGTTATACATTATATGTGGGCCCCGTTTGGGTCATTTCACATGATTTGAGGTTTCGGTATCCGGTATATTTTCGGGTATACATGATTAAAAAATGTTTTGAGACCCATGTCTCCATATGCTTGGGATGCTGTGACTATCAGTATCAAAAATTGATTGTATCTACCTCTAATGAATAATCAAGCTATTTTCACATGTGTCTTTTAGAATTGTGTCTATCATATATGTTTCCCATAATATGAATATGGCTATAAGTTACATGTTTGAGTACTTATATATATGCATCTGATGAATGAATGATGTTTAGTTTTATGTGTGTAAATAGGAACTTTGATGTACAAGTGAATGTTGCTTACATGCTTTATATTTTATTAACTCATTAGTTGTTACTGTTGTTAAGTGTTATGCATTTTTATGTTATTTGTTCCTCCCCACTAAGCGTTATCGCTTAGCACGGGCTCTTTTCTCGTGTAGGTGGTAGGTTCATTTTGGCGTCGGATATCTGCAGGTCGGCCACTAGAAGTCTTTATTGGAGTTTATTTTTGTCTTCCGCTGTATTTTTGTATTGGAGTTTAATTTTGGAAATGTACTTTTTGTAAAGAATTATTTTGTATATGTATATATTTATCTTTTACAAATACCTTTTGTAAAAACTATGTGGTTATATATATTTGGATTTGTTATCTTTTGATTAAATGTATTTGTTTTCTTAATTTATTCGAGTATATGTATATGTATTTGAGTTTGTGCGCGTGGCGCCCCGGTATTCTTCCAACGGGGGTATTTAGGTGTTACAGCTTAGTATTAGAGCACCGGTTTAGTCGGTTCTGGTCTATGTGATTGGTTGAGTGTCGAGTTTTTATATGAGAGTCTGTCTAGAGTCGTGGCCTAATGTAGATATTATTTTGTGTAGTGTCTAGATGGAGTTGGATCCAAGTGAGTATGTGAGCGACACTATGGAAAGTGTGAATCCAGTTGGAAGTAATCCGGTCGGTTAGGATAGGTCTACACATGAGCGTGCACCAGTAGAAGGTCAGGGTTTTGATCCGGCATTAGTACAAGGTTTACTTCAAGTGGTAGACAGATTGACTGCTCCTAAGGCTCCTTCTGAGCTTATAAGGAAAAGGGGAGCAGAAGAATTCCATGGAACCTCTTTGGACGAATCAGATGTGGCAGAATTCTGGTTGAAGAGAATAGATCGGATTCTACAAGAGATAGCTTGCCCTCCGCATCAACGAGTTACTTGTGCTGTGTTGCTTTTGCAAGAATCAGCATATGATTGGTGGAACCTTGTGCTTCTCAATCCCCAGAGACCAGTTGAATTGACAAGGGAGTTTTTTGTGAAATAGTTTGAGCAGAAATATGTGACCAAGGCCTATCAGGAGGCAAAGTGGAATGAATTTATAAATTTGAAGCAAAGAAACTTATCGGTCAGCGACTACGAGAAAGAGTTTAGTCGATTGACCAAGTATGTGTCCGGACCACTGTTGACGGAAGACTTTAAGTGCTAGCATTTTGAGGGTGGATTAAGAGAAGTCATTAGAGGTCCATTGTCAGCTATGGCAGTTATGCATCCGGTTGGATACTGTCAGTTAGTGGCTGCAGCGATAAAGTTGGAAGAATCCGAGATGGCAAAGCAAAGAATAGAACAGAAGAGGAGAGCACCGGATGGTGGAGTTGCTAGTAACAAGAAGTCCAAAGGTGCTCCGATCGAACAAGAAACTAGAGGGAATGTTCAAGTGCATTCGGAAGTAGGAAGTGTAGCACTGCATGTTAGTAAGGGTAATAGAGCACCGGAGTGTGAACATTGTCAAAGGTACCATTGGGGTACATGCCGCAAGATCACTGGAGCGTGCTTCAAATGTGGAATTATGGAGCATTGGTTTGCTAGTTGTCCTGAACGGCAAGAGAATAAGAGTTAACAAGAGAGCAAAGTGGATAGAGGTAAATCTAATGCAACGAGAAGCAATCGGGATAGAAGTGGAGCTCCTCAGGTGCCATCGAAAATCGTGCATCGGCCAGGGACTACGGGAGAGTATGTTCCAGCTAAAGTCTACGCGATAATTAGAGAGGATGCTCCAGAGCTCGTAGTTCCTTCTGGTAAGTGTTAATTGGTTAAGTTTTATTTGAATTCGGTTTTGGTTTTTGGGATGTAAGCGGTTAGCGGGAAATTTCGAGGAAGAAATTTCTTAAGGAGGAGAGAGTTATAACATCCCAAAATTGGCCTGGTAGAAATTGCATGTGTAATTGGGTTATTAAAGGGGTATTTTGGTAATTGGTAATGATTTGGGATTTATTAAGAATTATAATAGTTGCTTGAGGGTATAATGGTATATGTGTAAGTGGCTACAGGACAAAAGAGAAAGAAAGTCAAAGAAGGGAAAATGAGGTCCAATGAGAACTTGACACATGGATGGGTTTGTGAGAGTAACTAAAGGGTTTGAAAGAAAGAGAGAGAGAAGAAGGCAGAATTTCTTTGTTTCCCGTGGAAGCTTATTCTTGCTCTTTCAATTCTCCTTTCTTTCTCTCCTTCTCTTCCTTTTCTGCTCTTTAACCTTTGCATGTGTTATTCTTTAAGTTGAGCTGGATTTTTAGTGATCAAGAACTTAGTTTCAAGAGGTAAGTGACTGGTTTTGTAGTTTTGATTCTCTCCTTCATCTTCTTCTTCTTGGTTTAGAATGGGGTATACGGTTGTTTTGCATGGGTTAATTGGGTGTTTGTTTTGGTTGATTTGTGCAAGAATCTGAAGAAAAGAGAAAGAGTAAAGGAAAGCAAAAGATTGGATTTTGAAGCTAGCGGGTTGAACTCCATTTCCAGGTTTGGGAGCTGTATATACATGACTGTTTTTGGTTTGGGTGTTAGTTTGAGAGTGCTCTGTCCATCTTATTTGGATCCTGTATTGGGTTTAAATGTTAATGGTGTTTGTATAATTTAGTGTATGGAAATGCATGAGTGTAATAGATACATGTACATGATTTGTGATGACAGAGTTATAAAGTCTTGCATGTTAAATAGAGGTGCATACATGAGAACATGAGATGAATTTATGGGTTTTTAAACCTCTGTAAATGTCTTTTGAATGTGTTTTAGCATGTATTTGAGTTGGGTTTTGAATATAATTTAAGCATGATAAATGTAACTTTGGTTATGTGTTTCATAATGGTATATGCTAAATATGATCTAAGGAATGAGTGTTTATGTATAATTGTTGAGGTTGTGTGGAGTGATAAGCATGTTGAGCTGTATTTACTTGAGTTTTCTGGGAAACCTGGGACAGGGGGTGTTTACACGGCGGTAAGACCATCCCCATATCGCCGTGTAACAGTCACACGGTGGTAAGGATAGACCATACTGCCGTGTAAGCTCCATCTGGATTGCTGGTCCGTCGAGCCACACGGCAGTTTGGCTTTGCCTTATCCCCGTGTGAAGTGTCTTACACGGTGGTAAGTCAATGTCATACCGCCGTGTAAAATGCTACTGACCCATATTTTTGTAAATGTTGTCTGTTATTTCTTTTTTATCCTTTTTATTTTAATTTGGGTTTTTAACCTTTATTTGTGTATTATTAATTAGTAAATAAGATTTGTATATGATGTATATGTCCTTAAAATTGATAAATATACATGTATACATGAAATTGTATAATTATACTTGAGTTATTCTTTATTCTATGGTAATAATACTAGAGTACATATGAGTTATTATTGTCACACCCCGTTTGCCCCCTAGTAGAATGAGCCTGTCTGTATGAGCATGCATGTGCATGTGTTCAGCATGTCATAAGGGTATTTTAGTAAAAATGTATGTTTTTGGGGTTTATTATTATGTGGGTGCATACATGGCATTAGTATGTGATTTATTTGGGAATTGCTTGTGTACATTGGAGCATACCATTGTAGGGTGTTTTTAGTTGAGTTTGCATTAGATGTGTGTGATGTGTGGGGTTAGGGTGTGAGTGAGTAAGTTCCACCACTAAGAAAATGACATGTGTATTAGGTTAGGGAAAATGAATAAAGGAAAGAAGTAAGAAAGAAGGGAAGATCAGATTTACGTTCTTCCTCTTCAACCTTCATCTTTTTCCTCTTTTTCCCTTTCCTAAATACTGCTAACTGTTAATCAAGTTGTGTTGTGGAGATTGCTCACTCTTGCTTCTAACTTGGTAAGTACATATCTTTGTCCTTGTCGTACTGTAATTCTCTTCTTCTTCCTTGAGTTTAGGTTTAATTTAGGGTTGCATTATTGAATGTTTGTGTTTAGCTGAGACTCCTCGCGATCCCAAAGGCAAGGAGATTGCTGGGAGCAGTGGGACTAAGTGAAGAGAAGCTTAGATTTCAGGTTTGGGAATATTTGCTTGTGATTTGTATGATTTTGAGTTTACTGTAAATTTCTAGGGTTTATGTTCTTGATGAACTTGATTGCATATATTCTTGATTTGGTTGATTAAATGTTAAAACTGGGTTGTATATATGTTGCTTATATTGTTTGGGATGTTTTCCAGAAGGTAAGAACAGGTGATTGGTTTTGAATCAAATTTGGGATTGATTTCTGTATTCTGGAAAACTGGAAATCGAGTTACTGTAGAAATCCCGTTTTCCAGATTTTGAGTCGCGTGACTAGCCAAGGAAGAGAGGGCAAGTCACGAGACGTGACTTCCAGTCACGACTCGTGACCTGCCAGAGCAAAGCCAGTTACGAGTTGTGATTGCCTATCACAACGCGTGACCGGCCTTGAGGAAGGCAGTCACGAGACGTGACTCCCCGTCACGCCTCGTGACCGGCCAGATAAAAGGCATGTCGCGTGATCGGCTGAAGAGAGAAGCAAGTCACGAGACGTGACGTCCAGTCACGTCGCGTGACCTGCGAGAGCGCCGCGTGAACTGCGAGGGACGAAGAAAGTCACGAGGCGTGACCCACAGTCACGTCTCGTGACCTGCCTTGTGAGGAGGCCAGTCACGCCTCGTGACCAGCCAACCTCACCCGTTATCCCGTTCAGCCCTTTTTCCGAAATTTCCCGGCTTTTGACTTAGAAATGAATTTGGTGTTTCTTCTGAATGGACTTATATTGCGGTATGATGCATGCCATACTTTTATATGCTTTGATATAAGTGATACCATGAATTTCTGATGAATTCTATTTCGTACCCTGAAATGTGATTTGAATGACGCTTAACCTGCTAGAGTCAAGTAAGTGGATAGTTAGGCATGCCTAATAGAGTCTTTAGCTGCAGCCCTCAGTTCAGTTTGAACCCCGATCAGGTCCCCGTTTGGTTCCTCGCGAACCCTTCAGTATTAGGATCTTGTTTAAGATCCCCTCAGTATATTTATATAATAATGTGCTTTTGACTAATGAAATGACTTTCGATTTTTACCTGTGTGGTACCCTCAGCATTCGATTCGTACCCGTAAGGTACCTTCAGTACACTCGTTATCCACTATCTAGAGTCAGCAGGTGTTCTTTAAATGTTTAATAGAATTGTTCTGATCTGATTTGGCTATTAAATGGAATATCTGAATGAGTTATTGATGAAACACATGTTGGATTATTATGGAATGGATATGATTATTGAGATACTGATTGTATGGCTTTTAACTATGAGCATGTTTTTATGGATCATGTTATAGCCTTTGCCGTCTTCCATTGTGAGTGTGTTATGCCTTGACGACCATTGTGAATGGCCGTCCATTATTTATGTGTGTTTCCCCACTAAGCGTTTATCGCTTAGCACGGTGTTTTTACCCGTGCAGGTGCGGAAGGAGTTTTGCTTTGAGAGAGTCGCCGTCATCAAGCCAACACAGAAGGGTTTTAGTGTAGGGCTCAGTTTTGTATCAGTGATGATTCTTTTTGTATAGAACTCTCTGTATCAGTTTTGTTTCAGCTTCCGCGTTTGTAATTATATTTTGGATATGTAATATTATTTTGTATCAGCTAGTTGATCAGAACATTATTGTAATAGTTATTATAGTAATGCATGATCAGCTTTTGCTTTCTGCATGTAAGGTTTTTAATTATTCCGTATTTCTATATGTATTTTATGAATGAATGTATGTTTTACTTTGTACTTGCTTGGTGGCACCTTTACTCATACGGCATCTCACTCCTTCTCGGATGGGATCGCCTACGTATGGGAAGGGGGTGTTACAGTTTGTGGTATCAGAGCATAGGTTTAGGCATTTCTGGGTGTTGTTGTGTAGTTATGATTGTTCTGAGTTGCTTAGATGTGAATGAGTCTAGATCTGTGTTGGCTGATACGGTTGTTTCTTGTTTGTTTAGATGGCTTCTAATTCTGCTCGTGGATCACTTGAGGAATCCGCCGAGAGTGTGAACCCTCAAGCCGTAGATCCATCGATTTCTGTGTCGGCTCAGCATGCTAGGGTCCAGCCCGAGGCCGCAGCCATGCCCTTTGAGGCTATGTTCAGGTTGCATCAGGACATGGCTAGGGTTTTGGAGAGAGTGACTGCTCCTAGAGCACCTATGGAGAATTTGAGGAGGGCAGAAGTTGAGGATTTCTATGGCACTGGTTTGAATGAATCTGAGATGGCAGAGAAATGGTTAGATAAAGTGAAGCGTGCTTTGAGAGAGATTCGTTGTCCTCCCGACCAGCAGGCAGAGTGTACGTTAGTTCTTCTGCAAGGGTCTGCTTTTGAATGGTGGGAATTGGTTTGCAGGCATCCTCAGCTACCGGATCCGATTACTTGGGAGTTCTTTGAGGGTGAGTTCACAAAGAAGTATATTCCTCAGACTTATAGAGATTCGAGATGGGCGCAGTTTTTGGGTTTGAGACAGAGGGCCATGTCTGTAGCAGATTATGAGAAAGAGTTCAACAGGTTACCTCGCTATGCCCCACGTGGAGTTATGACTGATGACTTTAGATGCAAGCATTTCGAGGCGGGGTTAAATGAGTCTTTGAAGATTGCTTTGATTTCTTTGATGTGCATACCTGGGGTTAGCTACTATAAGATTGTAGAGGCTGCTGTGAGAGCTGAGTTGTCTGAGACTGTGATGAGAGAGAGAGCTCAGAGGAGGAACTCTTCTCGTGGAGGATCTTCTTCGGGTAAGAGATCTAGGAACCCACAGGACGAGTCATCATCTAGTCCGGCTTCTAGAGGTAGACGATAGGGTTCTGCAGCTGTATCAGGTTCTGGAAGAGGTGGTAGATCTGAGAATGCATCAGTTTGTCCTCATTGTAGTAAGACTCATCGGGGTGAGTGTAGGTGGCTCTCCGGTGCGTGCTTCAGGTGTGGGAGTTCTGAGCATCTTTTGGCCAGTTGTCCGAGATTGCATGAGGATTCAGGTTCCCAGAGAGAGGCCAGTAGGGTCGGTTCGAATGCTTCTCAGGCTACCCGTGGCAGAGGCAGAGGCAGAGGTAGAGGTAGAGGTGGTCGGCATAGAGATGGAGCTGCTTCTGAGACTGTTGAGCATCCTCCTCAGGGTGCCATTAGAGCATATGCTATGAGAGCCAGAGATGAGCAGGATGCGCCTGATGTTATTGCTGGTAAGTTCCTACTCCATGACACTGAGTTGTATGCTCTAATTGATCCTGGTTCCACACACTCATATTTGTGCATAGATAAAATTGTTGATAAGTTGCATGCAGTTGATCAGTTAGATTATGAGATTTGTGTGACCAGTCCATTAGGGCATAGTGTCAGTGTGAGTAGAGTCTTTAGGAGTTGTCCTTTGATCGTTGAGGGAGTTGTACTTCCAGCGGATTTGATTGAGTTGCCTTTCAGAGAGTTTGATTTGATTCTTGGTATGGACTGGTTGGGTAAGCATCGGGCTGTAGTTGATTGCCATAGGAAGACAGTGGTACTTCGGGATAGAAGTCAGTCTCTTGTGTTTCTGAAAGGTTTGGGTGCTAGTTCGTTGAATAATGTGATTTCTGCGATGCAAGCCAAGAGGTTTATTAGGAAAGGTTGTGAGGCTTTTCTAGCAGTTGTGTTAGATTCTAAGAGGGATCAGGTTCAGATTGAGGATATTCCTGTAGTGCGGGAGTTTAGTGATGTGTTCCCGAGCGAGTTGCCTGGTTTGCCTCCTGAGAGAGAAGTTGAGTTGTCCATTGAGATTATGCTGGGTACTACACCTATTTCGAGAGCACCTTATCGGATGGCTCCTGTAGAGTTGAGGGAACTTAAAATTCAGCTACAAGAGCTATTGGATAAGGGGTTTATTCGACCTAGCATATCTCCTTGGGGAGCTCCAGTTCTTTTTGTCAAGAAGAAAGATGGATCCCTGCGGATGTGTATTGACTACCGTCAGATTAATAAAGTTACAGTGAAGAACAAGTATCCGTTGCCTAGGATTGAGGATTTATTTGATCAGCTTCGAGGTGCAGGTGTTTTCTCTAAGATAGATCTTCGATCAGGGTACTATCAGCTACGAGTTCAGGATGCAGATGTGGTTAAGACTGCATTTCGGACTAGGTATGGCCACTATGAGTTTCTTGTGATGCCGTTTGGTTTGACTAATGCTCCAGCGGCTTTTATGGATCTGAAGAACCGTGTGTTTAGGCCATACTTAGATCGATTTGTAGTAGTGTTCATTGATGACATCTTAGTGTATTCCAAGGATGAGAGTGAGCATGAGGAGCATCTCCGATTGGTTTTGCAGATGTTGAGAGAGCATTAGTTGTTTGCCAAGCTTAGCAAGTGTGATTTCTGGCTTCGAGAAGTATCATTCTTGGGTCACATTATTTCAGCTAGAGGTATCCAGGTAGATCCAGCCAAGATTGAGGCGATAGTTGATTGGAAAGCGCCTAGAAATGTTCAGGAAGTGAGGAGTTTCCTCGGTTTAGCAGGTTACTACCGTCGGTTCGTTAAGGGATTTTCTGTGATTGCCGCTCCGATGACTAGATTGTTGAGGAAAGGAGTCAGATTTGAGTGGTCAGATAGGTGCCAGGCTTGTTTTGATCGGTTAAAGCAGTTGCTTGTTGAGGCTCCTATTCTTACTCAACCCATCTCGGGTAGAGAGTTTGTCATTTATAGTGATGCTTCTGGAGTTGGTCTTGGATGTGTGCTGATGCAGGAAGGTAAGGTAGTGGCTTATGCTTCTTGTCAGTTGAAGCCACATGAGAGGAACTATCCGACGCATGATTTAGAGTTGGCAGTTGTGATCTTTGCTTTGAAGATTTGGCGTCACTACTTGTATGGGGAAAAGTGTAGGATCTTCTCGGACCACAAGAGCTTGAAGTACTTCCCTTCACAGAAGGAGTTGAACATGAGATAGCGCCGATGGTTGGAGTTGTTCAAGGACTACGACTGCATTGTGGATTACCATCCTGGTAAGGCTAATGTAGTCGCTGATGCTTTGAGTCGAAAATCGGTTTCAGCCTTGTTCTTGAGGCGATTCAGATGGAGATTTGGTTCTGATGGGGCTTTGCTTGCCCAGTTGCGTGTGAAGCCTACTTTGAGACAGAGGATTGTGGATGCTCAGAGAGACGATGTGAGACTTCAGCAGATTATGCATGAGGTCAGATTAGGTAAGCAGTCAGAGTTCTCAGTTCAGGATGGGGTGCTTATGTTCAGAGATCGTTTGTGTGTGCCAGAATCTGAGGATTTGAGGAGACAGCTCATGAGTGAGGCGCATAGTACAGTTTTTACTATGCATCCAGGCAGTGAGAAGATGTATCGAGACATGAAGCAATTCTTTTGGTGGTCTGGTATGAAGCGTGATATAGTGGATTTTGTTTCCAAGTGCTTGACTTGTCAGCAGGTAAAGGCCGAGCATCAGGTTCCTTCGGGTTTGCTTATGCCTTTATCTATTCCTGAGTGGAAATGGAATGATATCGCCATGGACTTTGTTTCTGGTTTGCCTTTGACTCAGAGGAAACATGATTCAGTTTGGGTTATTGTGGATCGGCTTACGAAGTCAGCTCACTTTTTGCCAGTTAGAGTGGACTACTCCATGGATAGATTGGCCAGTATCTATGTGGATGAGATAGTTCGGTTGCATGGAGTGCCTTTGTCCATAGTTTCAGATCGGGATCCGAGGTTTACTTCCAAGTTTTGGAAGGAGTTACAGAGAGCTTTGGGCACTAGGTTGAACTTCAGTACAGCGTTCCATCCTCAGACCGATGGTCAGTCAGAGCGAGACATTCAGATTCTGGAGGATATGATGAGGGCTTGTGCTTTGGATTTTCCAGGTAGTTGGGACAGATATGTGTCGCTTATGGAGTTTGCCTACAACAACAGTTTTCAGTCGAGCATCGGTATGGCACCATATGAGGCTTTGTATGGTCGTCAGTGTAGGACTCCGGTTTGTTGGACCAAGCTATCCAAGAGATCTATGATTGGACCAGACTTGGTTAGAGATACTGAAGAGAAGATCAGAGTGGTGCAGCGGAATTTGAAGGCAGCCAAGGATCGACAGAAGTCTTATGCCAATTTGAAAAGGAAAGATGTGCATTTTGAGATCGGGGACAAGGTTTTCCTTAAGGTTTCACCTTGGAGGAAAGTGCTTCGGTTTGGCAAGAAAGGCAAGCCTAGTCCTCGTTTCATTGGACCTTATGAGATTTTTGCTAAGGTAGGACCTGTAGCCTATAGATTAGCGCTACCGTTGGAACTAGCAAAGTTGCATGATGTGTTCCACGTTTCGATGCTTCGTCGGTACAGATTAGATCCTTCGCATGTACTTTCGGTTCAGGATATTCAGGTTCAACCAGACTTCTCCTTTGATGAGGAACCGCGAGCTATTCTAGCCCAAGAGGTGAGACAGTTGCGAAGTAAGCAGATTCCCTTGGTTAAAGTGTTGTGGATCCATCATGGAATTGAGGAAGCGACTTGGGAACCAGAAGAGTCGATGAGAGTTCAGTATCCACAGTTGTTCAGTTCAGGTGAGAATTTCGAGGACGAAATTCTTATTAGTATGGGAGAGTTGTCACACCCCGTTTGCCCCCTAGTAGAATGAGCTTGTCTGTATGAGCATGCATGTGCATGTGTTCAGCATGTCATAAGGGTATTTTAGTAAAAATGTATGTTTTTGGGGTTTATTATTATGTGGGTGCATACATGGCATTAGTATGTGATTTATTTGGGAATTGCTTGTGTACATTGGAGCATACCATTGTAGGGTGTTTTTAGTTGAGTTTGCATTAGATGTGTGTGATGTGTGGGGTTAGGGTGTGAGTGAGTAAGTTCCACCACCAAGAAAATGACATGTGTATTAGGTTAGGGAAAATGAATAAAGGAAAGAAGTAAGAAAGAAGGGAAGATCAGATTTACGTTCTTCCTCTTCAACCTTCATCTTTTTCCTCCTTTTCCCTTTCCTAAATACTGCTAACTGTTAATCAAGTTGTGTTGTGGAGATTGCTCACTCTTGCTTCTAACATGGTAAGTACATATCTTTGTCCTTGTCGTACTGTAATTCTCTTCTTCTTCCTTGAGTTTAGGTTTAATTTAGGGTTGCATTATTGAATGTTTGTGTTTAGCTGAGACTCCTCGCGATCCCAAAGGCAAGGAGATTGCTGGGAGCAGTGGGACTAAGTGAAGAGAAGCTTAGATTTCAGGTTTGGGAATATTTGCTTGTGATTTGTATGATTTTGAGTTTACTGTAAATTTCTAGGGTTTATGTTCTTGATGAACTTGATTGCATATATTCTTGATTTGGTTGATTAAATGTTGAAACTGGGTTGTATATATGTTGCTTATATTGTTTGGGATGTTTTCCAGAAGGTAAGAACAAGTGATTGGTTTTGAATCAAATTTGGGATTGATTTCTGTATTCTGGAAAACTGGAAATCGAGTTACTGTAGAAATCCCGTTTTTCAGATTTTGAGTCGCGTGACTAGCCAAGGAAGAGAGGGCAAGTCACGACTCGTGACCTGCCAGAGCAAAGCCAGTTACGAGTTGTGATTGCCTATCACAATGCATGACCGGCCTTGAGGAAGGCAGTCACGAGACGTGACTCCCCGTCACGCCTCGTGACCGGCCTGATAAAAGGCATATCGCGTGATCGGCTGAAGAGAGAAGCAAGTCACGAGACGTGACGTCCAGTCACGTCGCGTGACCTGCGAGAGCGCCGCGTGAACTGCGAGGGACGAAGCAACTCACGAGGCGTGACCCACAGTCACGTCTCGTGACCTGCCTTGTGAGGAGGCCAATCATGCCTCGTGACCAGCCAACCTCACCCGTTACCCCGTTCAGCCCTTTTTCCGAAATTTCCCGGCTTTTGACTAAGAAATGAATTTGGTGTTTCTTCTGAGTGGACTTATATTGCGGTATGATGCATGCCATACTTTTATATGCTTTGATATAAGTGATACCATGAATTTCTGATGAATTCTATTTCGTACCCTGAAATGTGATTTGAATGACGCTTAACCTGCTAGATTCAAGTAAGTGGATAGTTAGGCATGCCTAATAGAGTCTTTAGCTGCAGCCCTCAGTTCAGTTTGGACCCCGATCAGGTCCCCGTTTGGTTCCTCGTATTAGGATCTTGTTTAAGATCCCCTCAGTATATTTATATAATAATGTGCTTTTGACTAATGAAATGACTTTCGATTTGTACCTGTGTGGTACCCTCAGTATTCGATTCGTACCCGTAAGGTACCTTCAGTACACTCGTTATCCACTATCTAGAGTCAGCAGGTGCTCTTTAAATGTTTAATAGAATTGTTCTGATCTGATTTGGCTATTAAATGGAATATCTGAATGAGTTATTGATGAAACACATGTTGGTTTATTCTGGAATGGATATGATTATTGAGATACTGATTGTATGGCTTTTAAATATGAGCATGTTTTTATGGATCATGTTATAGCCTTTGCTGTCTTCCATTGTGAGTGTGTTATGCCTTGACGACCATTGTGAATGGCCGTCCATTATTTATGTGTGTTTCCCTACTAAGCGTTTATCGCTTAGCACGGTGTTTTTACACGTGCAGGTGCGGAAGGAGTTTTGCTTTGAGAGAGTCGCCGTCACCAAGCCAACACAGAAGGGTTTTAGTGTAGGGCTCAGTTTTGTATCAGTGATGATTCTTTTTGTATAGAACTCTCTGTATCAGTTTTGTTTCAGCTTCCGCGTTTGTAATTATATTTTGGATATGTAATATTATTTTGTATCAGCTAGTTGATCAGAACATTATTGTAATAGTTATTATAGTAATGCATGATCAGCTTTTGCTTTCTGCATGTAAGGTTTTTAATTATTCCGTATTTCTGTATGTATTTTATGAATGAATGTATGTTTTACTTTGTACTTGCTTGGTGGCACCTTTACTCATACGGCATCTCACTCCTTCTCGGATGGGATCGCCTACGTATGGGAAGGGGGTGTTACAGTTTGTGGTATCAGAGCATAGGTTTAGGCGTTTCTGGGTGTTGTTGTGTAGTTATGATTGTTCTGAGTTGCTTAGATGTGAATGAGTCTAGATCTGTGTTGGCTGATACGGTTGTTTCTTGTTTGTTTAGATGGCTTCTAATTCTGCTCGTGGATCACTTGAGGAATCCGCCGAGAGTGTGAACCCTCAAGCCGTAGATCCATCGATTTCTGTGTCGGCTCAGCATGCTAGGGTCCAGCCCGAGGCCGCAGCCATGCCCTTTGAGGCTATGTTCAGGTTGCATCAGGACATGGCTAGGGTTTTGGAGAGAGTGACTGCTCCTAGAGCACCTATGGAGAATTTGAGGAGGGCAGGAGTTGAGGATTTCTATGGCACTGGTTTGAATGAATCTGAGATGGCAGAGAAATGGTTAGATAAAGTGAAGCGTGCTTTGAGAGAGATTCGTTGTCCTCCCGACCAGCAGGCAGAGTGTGCGTTAGTTCTTCTGCAAGGGTCTGCTTTTGAATGGTGGGAATTGGTTTGTAGGCATCCTCAGCTACCGGATCCGATTACTTGGGAGTTCTTTGAGGGTGAGTTCACAAAGAAGTATATTACTCAGACTTATAGAGATTCGAGATGGGCGCAGTTTTTGGGTTTGAGACAGAGGGCCATGTCTGTAGCAGGTTATGAGAAAGAGTTCAATAGGTTATCTCGCTATGCCCCACGTGGAGTTATGACTGATGACTTTAGATGCAAGCATTTCGAGGCGGGGTTAAATGAGTCTTTGAAGATTGCTTTGATTTCTTTGATGTGCATACCTGGGGTTAGCTACTATCAGATTGTAGAGGCTGCTGTGAGAGCTGAGTTGTCTGAGACTGTGATGAGAGAGAGAGCTCAGAGGAGGAACTCTTCTCGTGGAGGATCTTCTTCGGGTAAGAGATCTAGGAACCCACAGGATGAGTCATCATCTGGTCCAGCTTCTAGAGGTAGACGACAGGGTTCTGCAGCTGTATCAGGTTCTGGAAGAGGTGGTAGATCTTTGAATGCATCAGTTTGTCCTCATTGTAGTAAGACTCATCGGGGTGAGTGTAGGTGGCTCTCCGGTGCGTGCTTCAGGTGTGGGAGTTCTGAGCATCTTTTGGCCAGTTGTCCGAGATTGCATGAGGATTCAGGTTCCCAGAGAGAGGCCAGTAGGGTCGGTTCGAATGCTTCTCAGGCTACCCGTGGCAGAGGCAGAGGTAGAGGTAGAGGTGGTCGGCATAGAGATGGAGCTGCTTCTGAGACTGTTGAGCATCCTCCTCAGGGTGCCATTAGAGCATATGCTATGAGAGCCAGAGATGAGCAGGATGCGCCTGATGTTATTGCTGGTAAGTTCCTACTCCATGACACTGAGTTGTATGCTCTAATTGATCCTGGTTCCACACACTCATATTTGTGCATAGATAAAATTGTTGATAAGTTGCATGCAGTTGATCAGTTAGATTATGAGATTTGTATGACCTATGTCTCCATATGCTTGGGATGTTGTGACCTATCAGTATCCAAAATTGACCGTATCCACCTCTAATGAATAATCGTGCTATTTTGACATGTGTCTTTTAGAATTATGTCTATCATATATGTTTCCCATAATATGAATATGGCTATAAGTTACATATTTGAGTACTTATATATATGCATATGATTAATGAATGATGTTTAGTTGTATGTGTGTAAATAGGAACTTTGATGTACAATTGAATGTTTCTTACATGCTTTATATTTTATTAACTCATTAGTTGTTACTGTTGTTATGTGTTATGCATATCTATGTTGTTTGCTTCTCCCCACTAAGCGTTATCGCTTAGCACGGGATCTTTTCCCGTGTAGATGGCAAGTTCATTTTGGAGTCAGATATCTGCTGGTCGGCCACTAGAAGTATTTATTGGAGTGTGTTTTGTCTTCCGCTGTATTTTTATTTTGGTGTTTAATTTTGGAAATGTACTTTTTGTAAAGAATTATTTTGTATATGTATATTTTATCTTTTACAAATCCCTTTTGTAAAAACTATATGGTTATATATATTTGGATTTGTTATCTTTTGATTAAATGTATTTGTTTTCTTAATTTATTCGAGTATATGTATATGTATTTGAGTTTGTGCATGTGGCTCCTCGGTATTCTTCCAATGAGGGTATTCGGGTGTTACACATGGCGCCAGGGTGACACGTCCACACCACATGGCATGATGCTTGTCACCTACCTCTTGTAGCATAGAAACACATTGCGAAAGCATGACAAGGATCTCCTTAGTGTTTGGTCACTTGTCTGGCTTTTATTAATGTGCGGGATAAGAGCAGCTAATGAACAATCTAAAAGCCCCTGAAAAATTAAGAGCAAAAACTGTGAGTAGGAATGAGCAGCATTTTCTCGTTGCCAAAATTTGAGATCTTCCATCTATTTATGGAGATCGCAAAAGTTAGAGACCTATCTCTAGTATAACTCAGACTTTTTCTGTGATATGATTCGATAATTTTATTTAGATTGAATTACTCAATTCTATCTGAATTGAAACTTTATCCAAAATATAGTCATGGACGTATCCCAACTCTATCAGAAATTAATTTGATAAAAGCATAATTATGTGTTTAAAAATATGTACCATGAATTTAAAATGAATTTTGGATTTGAAAATGAGATTAGTCGAATTAGGATTAATGTTGAAAGGAGAATTGGTGGCTTGAGATGGTTAATGAAATTCTTTTAAGTTTAATAGGGGTAGTGTAGTTGGCTTGTTTAATTGAAAAATGGACAGAATTAATAAAATTAAATTAGAATTGGGGATGTTTAAATATTTACAAATTGGTGTTGCGAAGAGCTAAATAGTATAATAAAAATATGATGATTTTGGCTCGGATAATTATATATATATTTGTGTAACTGTATATTTATGTATGTATGCGAGTATGTGAGTGGCAAAAATTATTTTTAATTGATAATTATGACTTAAGAATTAAGATAATATGTAAACGAAATTAACAATGAGAAATGAATTATAGGCATGAAAATGTCAATATTTATGTGAAAACTAAATAAGATAGAAACATTAAAATTATGCAGAACTGAATTAAACTAAAATGTTATAAGTTGCATATATATGGCTATTTTATTGAATAAGTACTATGATGTTTGAAACTTGATTATGAATAGTTAATGGGCATATAATGATCGAATATCGAATAGTTTGTATTATTTATTTTAATGTTTGATAAAAGATGAAATAATGTTAAATCATAAAATGATGATGACTATGAAGAATGAAATGAAATGGTTTGACTATGGAATGAAAACATGCCATTTAAATGTTATACTATGTATAACTTATGAAATTAATGATGTTTTTAGTATGAATGGCAATTTGGCATGAATTGTAAATTTTTGCCCTTAGTAGTCAGTTGAGAAACTAGAACTTGAGATGTAGTTGGCTAGCCATAGGGACAACATATTTGAAACCGTGATAGCAAGTCATGGCGACTTATATAGTGGACTAAAAGAGGTTCCACAACAATAATAAGAAAAAATGTGATTATTGCTATAATTAAGACTATTGAGGACCTATGAGGTCCATAGTCCCATGCATCCAGTTTATCTGTGTGGCTTCCACCATCACACTAGGGGAAAAATAATATAAATGATGAAAATATGATTAAAATGAAAAAAAAAAGATTAAAATGTGAGTGTAAAATTGGAGGACCAAAACGAAATTTGTGTAAAAAATTGTAATTTGGAAACGAAATGGTATTATAAGGTCAAAATAGTAATAATGTGACGAAAATGAAATGAATATGACAAGCCCATAAATATTGAATAAAGATCGATACGTTAGGAGTAAAATTGTATTTGTATGTTAAAATTTGTTAAATTAAGAATTAAACGGTAATTATGTGGAAAAACCATAATTATAAGGCAATAATTGCAACTAAATAAGTAGATAAAGTATAGATTTCTTATACAATTTAAAGAGTTTATAATGTGTGCATGTGCTTGAAGGATATAAATAACGTATCATATCTTGGCTTGTTATGTATTTATAACTACTTTGCAAAATTAGAAGTTAAATTATCTGTACCCAATTGCACGATGTATTTATATATATGTGCAATATTCGGGAAGTTAAAAGTAAAGTTCGTAGTGCACTCTCACTAAGCATTTAGTTTAGCCCATGGTTATTTTCAGTAGGTTCAAGGAAAGTGTTCTTGAGACCAAGGGAATAATCCGAAGATCTGCTGATATCTGAAGTCATATCGATGTTTAGACATAGAAGACCAAAAAAGATTCTTCTAATTTATGCTCAAGATATTTTGAATTATTCTTTTAGACTGATGTGTACTTTTGATAGACAATTTAAAACACTATTGTAATAGGAAATTTTGTATTGATGTTGTAATGAATTTAGTAGTTTAAGATGTTTTAATGTGGGTTAAGTAGAAAATTCATGTATATTATATGTAATAAATTAGAGATGAGCATAATATGCTGCGGACATATATTACATTATGGTTCATATATGTGTATAGTAAAAAAATAAGTGAAAGTTGTTGGACAAGTGAGTAGTTTAAAAATTATGGGCTGATATACAATGGAGGACGGGAAACTTGTGTTGGAGTTTGTTGTTGAATTTTGGAGTAGAAATGTGGTTTTTTATTAAGTCTAAAAGAAATTTCTTTGTAGGAGGTTGGGCAACAATTTCGGGGAAATTATACAGAAATTTTATTTAAAATGTATAGTACCAAAATTTGGAGTAGTCCTAATAAAAAAAATTGTTATTTGTATATTTGTGGATCATAGACTAGTTGGTAACATTCTTATCCGGTTTGCTCGGTAGATTGAGTGTAGAGCGATCCAAATTACATTTCCATCGATATTTTTTGAGACAGAACATATATTTCGTTGCAAACTTTATCGACGAAAATGTGATTTTCTTCGGTAAAGTTTGCCGACAACCATTATACTGTAGGAATCTGTTATTGCTAAAATTCATCGGTAATCCAAATTAGTGACGGAATTCCTTTGGTAATTTCCATGCTAATCCATGTTTTTCTTATAGTGTGGACATCTCGACTGGAAATCATTTTATCATGTACGAATAGGAGACAATGGAGTCTGGATATGCCCATGATTCTCGATATGAACCGGAATCCATATCAATAAGAATATTATCCAGATATAGAAGTGATACATATTAAAATGAAAATAATATTGATATGGAAACAATTCCATATCAAATCTCTTAATTAAGGAATTTTCCTTAATTGATATCAAATAAAAGGGGTAACTTCCATTTTTATAATTTATTTCCTTCATTACGCAGTTTCCTATTTTAGAGTGAAAGACTCTATAAATAGGGTCAAGGAAACTCAAAATATAGAGAAAATAGTTTACTATACCGAAACTCTTCTAGTTTTTCCTCTCTCTTTCTTTTCTTTCTAAGTGGCATTTAGATCGTGTAATAGTTGTTATTATCCCACACGTGAGTAAAAGCCAGGCCAGTGACACAGAAGGTGTAATACCCCAATCTGTGCCTCAGTAGTTTTAAGTATAATTTAATAATACATGCATGAAGGACTTAATTAAATAGAAAGGAGTATTTAATTACATTTAGCTATTTAATTTAGGATGCCAATATATGAATAACATAAATCAAGAGACAAATGCATAAGATTAGAAAAGAGAGGGACCAATTAGCAAAGAAAAGACACATGCACTAATGGGAAAGATCCAAATGTTGTATCTATAAAGAAGAGGAGAGATCTTCATAGCTTTATAAGCCATGAAGGTCGGCCAATTTGGGTTTGGAAAACACAGCCGAGAGCCACTCCTCCTCCTTCCCTCTTCATCCATTCTTGCACTCTAAACCAAAGTATTTCCAAGGTTAAGTACAAGTAGGAGATTAATTCTAAAGTAGTTTTGAAAATATAAAGGTAAAAGTTACTCTCTATTCATCTTCTTCTTGCTTATTAGGGAGCAAGTAGCTACATACATATGTGTATATGTGTTTTGATGAAGTTAACATGATTTTGTTATTTGAACTTCAAGAAGTAACAGCTGAAAGTGTAAGAAGAAAGAAGGAAGAAGGAAGAAAGTGAAAGAGTGGAAAGAAGTAGTAACTATTGAGGTTTGAGAATTCTTTATCTTTTATGCTAAAATTATGGTTAAATCTAATTTATGATGATGAAGTGTTTATTAATTCTTATAAATGTTATTGGAAGTTTGAGGAGTTAGTTGTGTATGAGAAATGATGTTTGATGTACAAATTGTGTGAAAAAATTGTGTTGGTGTTGTTTGGAGTATATAGAAACAGAAAAACAGGGCATGTGAATTTCCAGATTTACACAGCCGTGCTTTCGAAACATAGCCGTGCTTTTGAAAACACAGCTGTGCTTCAGTACAAAATAAGGAAGCTGTGTTAGGTTACACGGTGGTCAGGAATATCCTTACTGCTGTGTGATTGTGTTGAGTTACGAAAGTATGGCGGTTCCTAGACCTACACGGCGAGCAGGTCAGCCCTTACCGCTGTGTAAATGCATTTTGCCCATCTTACCAAAATTTGTAGCATCCCACACGGTTGTCAGGTCTTCCTGACCACCATGTGATATGTTTTACATGGCTGTTAGAAACATCCTTACTGCCGTGTAAAAGCATTCCGCAGAGCAACATTCAGAATACTGCATTCCACACGGCGAGTAGGATTTCCTTACCGCCATGTGACCCCTATTTTTCTGAAAAACTGGTTAAGCATTTGTGTATCAAAATGAACTTTGATTTGAATCAAATTTCATATGATAATTAATTAGCAATAATAAATTACATTTAATAAGGTTCTCTGATATTTTGTGAATGGCTCGAAGGATATCTCCGTCATTCTAAGATATGTATTCTTAGAAATATTACTGGATGATATATTAAAAATAATAAATGAATAATATATTTTAATGCCTGCTCTAGACTGGATAATGGATAGATACGAATGCATATAGGGACTCTATTTGCTGCAGCCTCTATTCAGTTCTGTAGACCCCGTTTGGGTCATTATATGACACTCAAAATAATAAGATAATTAAAATGAATTGTAGCTTCGGGTACCTTTGTTCTATACTTTCCCTTTATCCACTTCCTTAGGTTGATGCATGCTAATTAGCCATAATATTTGTAAATTATTCTTAAGACATAAAAGTTCTGGAATTTGATATGCTACTTTACTTTACTCATTTCATTGGTGTCACATAGTTAGTTGGCAATTGTGTGCATTTATGTGTATGTTTATTTTGATGACTACTGTGAGTAGTCATCCATTTCATGCTAATTCCCTACTAAGTTATATGCTTAGCACTGGTGTTTTATCTGTATAGGTACTGAAGGCGAGGTAGACGCTAAAGACAACCCGTAAGCGACAAGGCCAACACATCCATGGAAGACTTACTTGTACAGTTTGAATTTTTATTACAAACTTATATATATGATGTTCTTTTGTTTGAACTTTTTGTATATAAACAGAATATTATAGCATGCATAATTACTAAGCAACTTTTGTATTAACATTGCTTGATTGTATAAAGAGTTTAGTGAAGCAATACATGTAACACCCCCAAATGTACCCTAGAAGGATTGGGCGTATTGAGGATGAATAGTGACCAAGTTGTGCAAGTTAAAGTGTTGGTATGCTAAATGAACAATTTAATAATTAATGTCAAAGTTTCGACAAGTGCGACCAATAGTAAATTGTGAAGATGGAATTAGGACTTGATTGAATGGATAAAGAATTAATTCGTGGGCCAATGGAAGGATTAGTAAATTATGAATATCAATGTATGAGGTTATAAGAGTTGGAGGATTAAAAAGGAGAATTGGACATAAATATCTAAATTGGACCATTGGGATTGTGACAAGTGGTAAGGGGTTGGAGGAGTATAAAAGAGGAGAGAGAAGGCAGAAAAATCTACCCTCTCCCTTTCCCGTTCTCTCATTCTCTCTTTTTCTTCCTCTTCTTCATTTTTCCTTCTTGTTTCAATGCTATGTGATTTCCCTAAGATCTAAACTCAAGATTGATGATGAAGGTTATTAACTCAAGTGATTTAAGTGAAGATTTTGTTAGGAAAGGTGAGTTTAAGTTTTGGATTCCTTTTATCTATTTTGATTTGGATAAACCCGAGATTTATGTTTTGTATATGTTTGTGTGTTTTGAATAAGGATTCTTGGATGAGAAAGATCTTGAATGAGTTTGGAAGCAAGAAAGATCAATCAAGGAAGCTATTAGGAGCAAAGGAGTTAAGGTTAGGAATTTTGTTATTTTGATGTATATTTTTGATTTGGGGTTTTGAATTGATTTTTTGGAAATTTATGGAGTTAAAGTTGTCTACATATGTTCAAATGTTATGGGTCTTGAGTAATTTGAGTTAAGATGCCTTGAATGTGAATTATTAAACCAAAGTATGTTTTGATTGAGAATTTGAAGTTGTTTTGGCTGTTAGTAAATTTAGAGATTTTAATTATGTTAATTGTATAATTTAATTGTATTAATTGGTGTGAAGGTTGGTTTTTATGTTGTTTATGATGAATTGGATGTTTAATATGAGTTGTGATGAGTTTTGGATTTGATCGGAAGGTTTGGGTAAATTTTGAAAGGAAGAAGTTCTGCAAATTTCGCTGGAATCTAGAAAACGCGACTCTGTCGCTAGCGCGACAGAGATAGGTTCTTTGTTCTATGAGGGAGTGCACGAGTCGTGCACTTGGAGCACGAATCATGCTACTAAGCACGACTCGTGGCAATCTCCTCTCCCTCTCATGCCTGCGCTGTTCCTTCGCAATTTGCCTTCACGAGTCATGTTCCTAAACACAACTTGTGATGGATTTCTTGTGCGCAGCGCTAGACTGGCCACTGTCGCGAACAAGACCTCCTATCGCGATCGCGACAGTCCCCTCTCTGTTTCAAAATGTTTTTGAAAGATCTTCTTCTTTGCATGGTTTTTCACTTATGCTATGCATATATGATTTAAAATGTGAATTATTCAATGTGTTTTCGTGCATAGTAATTATTGAAACATAAGAATTTGATCTATTATTATTGTGTTATAAATGTATATATAAGCTTATCTGTTAAGTTTAAATGAATGCATGATGGTTAATAATATGATTACGTTTAATATGTTCTTATGAATGCTTCGATCTATGAAACCACACGTGATTAGTTTTAGATATGATAAATGTAATTGTACATATGATATGCAAATATATGAATGCATGTGATCATAAAAGAATGTTACAAATATTTAATGGAAGTATTTAATGGAATGTGTATATATATATAGGTGAAATGTGACGAATTCAATAATGGTTTGGGAAATTTAGCCTACGTTAGTCGAGTCGTGGATAAATAGGCATGCCTATAGAGTTCTGTTAGTTGCAGCTCTCTGTTCTGTTTGGACCCTGATCAGGTCCCCGTTTGGTTCCTCGCGAACCTCAATGTGTATGGATCTTGTTTAAGATCCCCAATGTGAAAATGTTTTGAATGAGAAAAATATGATGTTGCTTTTCGAATCGTACCCTTGGGTACCGCCATGTGTTCACTCGCTTATTCACCCCTTTTGACTTAGCAGGCAATTAAATGAATAAAGAAATGTGAATGAATTGATAAGTTCTATGACGATTTATAAATTGATTGTGTGAATTAGCATTTAATGCATTTGTGATTAATGCCATTTGACTTGTGCTCTACACACTCCTCTATTCTGGATCCTTTATGGACACTCATGTGAATGTGTTTTTGTGTAATGAGGCAATATCTGTTAAATGAGAAGAGAAGTAACAAGTACTGTTTGTTTAGATAGGCATGTATGCATAAGTCCTAATTGCATAAGAGATCATATGGGGATAATGCATGTTATTAATCTGTTCAAGAGTTAAGAGTATGCTTATCTGTATGATGTCTTTGTAAAGAATAATTAAAATAAGTGATATGCATGTTTTCTATAGTTGAATAACCAATGAATGAATTCTTTGTGTACATATATTCATTTATATGTTTGAATTGAGAATACTGGTATGTTATGTATTTACTTGTCTTCTGAACTTTAGCTTGGATAACCAATGTAAGTATATCGGTAAGGAATTCTGGTGCATTGTTTGTTGGTTCTCGATAAATACAATAATTGTATGTTGATTAATATTTAAAGGGAAATAAGGTGGTATGCATGATAAATAACTGGACTTAGGAAGTGAGTTAAGATAAAGCCTGGAACATGTGTGTATGCAAAAGTTTTCTGTAGAACTACGTGGTTCTGATTCCCCAACCATAGGGATACGTAGGAAGCTTGGAATAATAGTTTCAAGCCCGAACCAAATCTGAGTATTGAAATGTTTTGCTTAGTTTTGAACAAGTAACGATTTGATTAAATGAAAGGTTTTGATTTAAGTATTGATAGTATAATTTGTATTATTTTGAAATATTAGTAATAACGAGATTTCCTAAACTTTATATTTCGATCCTTAAAACGTATTTCGGGAATTTATGAAGTGTAACTATCATAGGGCCATTAAGTGATTTAAAGTATATGATAATTTATGTATAATGTGTTTTGACTAAAAACTATATAAGTATTTCTGGTTATGGATTATAATATGCTAAAATGTGTGAAATGACTTAAGTTTCAGTAGCAAAATAATGATATTCATTGTAATACCTTAGCCGATATTTCTTTTTCGTTTATGTCCATATATATACTGGTTTGCACGTGTTTGCCTCGGCAACCACTGTGAGTGGCTGCCCATTATTGTTTGGCCCGACTAAGCGTTATCGCTTAGCACGGTTATTTTTTTGTGCAGGTTAGGAGATCAGAGTAGCGCAGCGGTCCGCCAAGTCTTTGGCCAATGAGTCTGTAGAAGTTATAGGAAATGTTATTGATTGGGATGTAATTAAGTTTTAATTATTTAGCATTTGTAATATTCTATAGTGCGAATATTGATGTGTGGATGACATAAGTTTAGGATGTGCATGTCTTGAGGTTCCGTTTTCTAAAAATTTTATTATTCTGATTTCTGTATAGCTGTGAATGCCTTTGTCGGGTAGCACCTTCTGCTCACCGTAACTCTTCACCCTTCGAAATGCTACATGTGGGAGTTGGGGGTGTTATAATACAAGTTAATACTTATGTTTCACATTATTTATATCTCACTCATGTACACTCTCTTATCCTCCCAAGGGGTGTAAGGGGTGTTACATTTATTGGTATTATAACTTAGGTTTAGGCGATTTCGGACATCTAGTAAAGTAAGAATATGCTTAAATAGTTTTGTGTTGGCCTAATGCGAGTGTCCTTGTTTTCTTATAGTGTTGTGATGGACCTATCCCCAGACTCTGCTGCAGGAACTGTTTAAGGAACTACAAAAAGTATTAGTCCTAAGGACCAAGGTCCATTCGCCTCCAGGTCTTCTGAAAGAATAAGAGATGATCGAGATGTACCTACTGTACCCCAGGAGGCCTTATTCAAAATCTCTCAAGATATGGCCCGAGTGTTAGAAAGAATGACAGCCCCTAAACCTCCTATTGATGTAATTAGAAAACATAGGGCTGAAGAATTTCATGGCACTAGTTTGGAAGAATAAGAGAAGGTGGAGTATTTGTTAGAAAAGTTGCAAAGAGTTTTTGAAGAAATAAGATATCCCCCTGATCAAATGGTTGTTTGTGCAGCCCTCCCACAAAGTGTAGCCTATGATTGGTGTAAGTTATTTCGGTGCCACCCGTTATACATATATCCACCTACTTGGGACTTCTTTGTCCAGGAATTCCGAAATAAGTACATCACTTAAGCTTATAAAGAGACAAAGTGGAAGCAGTTTTTGAGTTTAAGGCAAAGGAACCTGTCTATGGCTGAATATGAAAAGGAATTTAGCCGTCTTAGTAAGTATGCCTCGAAGCTTGTTCTCACAGAATCTTTTCGATGTAGACAATTTGAAGAAGGTTTAAATGAATCTATTAAGAAATGCATAGAGCTTTCACTATGCAATCGTCATTGAATTTCTATCAGCTGGTGCAAGCAACCATGAAGGTTGAAAGATTTGAGGTGATTGAGCGTGAGAGAAGTCAGAAAAGAAATTACTCTAGAGGTGGTTCCTCCTTATGGAAAAGAGGAAGGGAATCACAAGCTGAGTTAGTACAAGGTTCTGCTAGCAAGGGAAGAAGACAAGCACCTTCTGCGGCATCAGGAACTGGTAGGGGTTCTATGTCTAGGCAAGAAGATGCACCTGAATGTCCTCACTGTGGCAAATATCATTTTGGCACTGGTAGAAGGTTGACAGGGAGTTATTTCGATGTGAGAGTGCGGACCATTTCATTGTAAATTGCCCTAAAGAATCGGGAGCTAGTATAAGTCAACAGGGAAGTGGTAGCAAAGGATAAAATATGCCACCGCTAACACGTGGTAGAGGTAGACGTCGTGGTGGTTCAAGTCAGTAAAGGGGCAGTACCACATCTAAGATAGTTGATTGTCCTCCTTCTACAACTCCAGCTGTAGTGGTCCAAATATCGGGCTAGTCGTGAACTGTAGTTTCCGTAATTGACCAGCTCACACGGGGTCAAAAATACACCAGTGGGTGAAAAATATTTTATTTAATCACCAGAAAAATATAAGTCACGACAAGTCTGAAATTAAAATTTGGAGTGACAATGAGGTCAAATAGGTCTTCAAAAGTCGAAAATAAGAAAAAGTCACAGTTTTGGTTCAAATAGTCACTAGTTTGACTGAGAGTTTGACCGTACCGTAAAAGATGCTACGGACCTCAGAAAAATAATCCGAAGATATAAACATACTCGTATTGATAAGTAGAATCATATGGTAATGAAAATTTAATTTTAGGGTGATATGAAAATTTGGGTTATCAGATTGGTATAAGTGAATCGGACCGGAGAACGATTTCGGATTGACTTGAAAATATTAGTGTAAGTTAATTATTATAATCTAAGAATTTTAGAATTATTTTGATGAGGAATTGAGCCCGAGAAGTGAGAGAAATAAAAAGTTAAGGGTAAATTAGTCATTTCATATGTATGAATTAAATTGATAGAAATAATTAAGTTTGTGGACCAATGTTTGAGGATGGAAGGATTATATGTTAACAGTATGAAGAAATAAGAGATAAAGGATCAAATTGGAATTTTGTATAAAAATCTGGAAAGGAACCAATTGGAGAGTGATAAGTGTGAGAGTGGATAAGTATGAAAGATTTGGGGAGATAAGTTGGTTGACCAACTTAAAGCAAAAAAGAGTGGGCTTCTTGTGTGGGGGAGTATGGCCGGCCAAATGAGAAGGGAAAAGAGAGGAGAATTCCTCATCTTCTTCCTCACGCCACCCTTCCTAAAATGAAGACACAAAGTGGAGTTTTTTTGGACGTTTTAAGTTCAAGTGTTTTGGATAGAGAATTTGTATTATAAAGGTAAGGAAATAAGCCTCTAATTTCATTATTTTCTTCTTAAATGGTTAAGAAGACTAATTAATGATATGTATGGATTTTTAATGAGGGAATTGGATAATGATGACCATGAAAGAGTGAGAAAGCAAGAAAGAAAGCACAAATAGAGATGAAGGAGCCCTCAAATGAGGTTTGGGAATTATTGTACTAGTTTTTGTGTTATTAAATAGTTATTGATAAATTGAATGTTTGGAGGTATTTATATATATTTTATGTTAAAGTGGATTGAATTTGGTGAATTGATGGTGTCAAATAAGTTGATTATAGGCCTATTGAATTACATAGTGTAGTTCTGGCCATAGGTGTAGAATGACCTTTGGTGACTATTTTAGGTATAAGTGGAGTTTGAGAACTCTAAATTAAGTGATTCTAGTGTTGTTAGAACCATGACGTCCATGCACATAAAAGTCATATAAATGACATAAGCCAATTGCAGTTCTAAGACCCTCAAAATTAGCCAAAATAGAAGGATTTCTATTTTGGCCGAGTGGCTGGATCCAGTTTTGTCCTTGGTGTTGTCTGACCTTAGTCCGGTATTTAGGCCATAACTCGAGTTAGGAATCTGCAACTTAGGTCATTCTAAAGGTAGTGGAACCATAACATCTATTTCTACAATTGTTATAGAAATAGCCATAATTAATTTCTGGCTCTAAGATCCCTAAAAGTTTCAAACACAATAGCTTTTTTCCTGGAATAGGGTTTTGGGTCAGTCTGTGTATATGATGTCATATGTTTTAGGTTACAGCTCTAAATGACATGAAACTTGTTCCATTAGAAATTTAACACCTTGGGAATCAGTTGTCAATAAGACCATTCTAGCTAAAAATTGTGTTTGAATGTTGTTTTAAGCTAAAACATTTAGAGTTAAATTCTTTTTTGGTAGTAGGGCATTCTGTTTGGAAAGCCCCTTTGGATAGGCGATGGCCGTCGGTCGGCGGAAAGTCCATCGATCATGGCTTACACCCATCTATCGGTTAACCTGCCCATCCATGGTTGCCCGTCGGTCACGTAGCAACGCCTGTCAGTTATGTAGCAACACCCGTCGGTCGAGGGTAAGCCCGTCGATCAGGCGAAATTGCCACATGTTTTTCCCGTCTATCTGCTTTTGCTAGTCTATTTGTGGCCGCTAGTCATTCGTGTAAGGACGGCCGTTGATCATGAGGTACGACCATCAGTCACCCCCTTGTTTGTCTATATGGTTTATTTTGATTCTAAATTGAACTGGAACCTTTTAGGTTTGATTTAATGCATATTTAAAGAAATTTAATGAGATCTAAGAAGGTAATTAGGGTGAGATAACGTATGTTAATTTATGTGAAATAATAAAGAGAAAAGATTAAGATAACAATACAGGGATATATTTCTGAAGAATACTAAATAATGAATTTAGGTATATTTGGTGCATAGGTATGCGAAAAGTATACTTGAATGCTAATGTCTTATGGAGATTATAATAAAATTGAATTAATATTGTACTCATATAACATTGTTAAATAGATTTAATAAGTACTAAATAGGATATGTGCATTATATGTAACATAGAAGTAAAACACATAAATTATATGTAATGTTTGCGAAATCGTAAGTATAAGAGTAGTGTAAGTAATGTTAATGATAATAACAGAAAAAAAAAATATATTATTAATATCAAGAGTAAAAGAATAATAGTAACAATGAGTATGAATGTAAATGTGAATGTATGAATGTAAAGTGAAATGTGGAAGTGTACAATGTAAGAATGATAACAAGTATGGAAAGAACTAATTGTGTAAGTGATTGAGTGATAAGCAACATAAGTGAAAGGGTATTTCTGCCCTTAGTAGTATGGTAGTCAGATATAGTTCAGAATATAATTGGCTAGCCATAGGGATTCCACACTGTGGTACGAGTCATTACGACTCGCTATGTAGGCCAATGACAGTTTACTAAAGTGTAAAAGTGAAAAAGTATTCAGTGCAAAATGAAAAGTGAATGCAGTGACAGTGTTGAGTGACTCCTCCGGGATCACTCCTTAGTGTAGTGGATCTGTGGGGTCCATGTCTCGTGTATCCAGTTTGGATATTGCTACCAAATATTACTAGGGGAAAAATAATAAATTCAAATGTGACTAACGAACTTATGTGACAAAATAGTGATTATAAATTTAATGTATAATTCAGAAAATGAAACCGTAATGTAACTATGAAATAGTAAATGAATGTCTTAATTAAACATATATTCTTAAGTAATGTATGAATTAAAATTTAGTATGAAGTAGACAATTCGTATAAATGATTTGAAAGTGACTAGTTCCTAAGATAATGAGTAAGTCTTTATTGATTGTCCAACTGAGAAGCCAAGTGTAAGGAAGTATTAATTGCCTAAGTAGGTAAATATGAAGTTAAGCTATCATATGTAAAAGATTAATGATAAATTATAAGTGCCGATTGAAAGAGTGTTATAGAATATGTAAAATGCTTCAAAAGTTATGGCTAATAATATGACTGGGTAAATGTATAATGAATTAATAAGTAAATGATTGTATGTGGCGATTGTATGCAATGATTGTATATGCAAATACCTGTTAGATGTTATGAATGTGAAAAAGCCTATGTTATTGATTGAAGTAAGGTTATAGAATTGCTATAAGTGCTTATCAAATGAATGTTTATGCTGACAACTACTGTGAGTGGTCATTTATACTATATTTATGTATTCCCCACTAAGATTTAAGCTTAGCACGAGTGTTTCTTCTGTGTAGGTTAGGAGATAGAAGAGTCACCAGGGACATTCTGCAGTAGTCAATGCCAACAAGTCTGTAGGATTATTTTTAATAGAGTTTATAGTTAATTGTAATGTACTGAACTATGGCTTCATTATTAAGGGATCAGTATATTATATGTTTATAGTGAAAGTATTTTATATAAAAAAATTATAACTTTGTTTTTTGTTATTATTTCAGTTGTGCTTTGTCTGGTAACATCATTTGCTTTCCGTCGTGCTCTGACCATATTATCGTATGGAGGGCCACGTATGGGTAGGGGTGTTACACCAGCTCGAGCTTATGTGAAGAAGGCTCGAGAGGATCAGGGCGCACCAAAAGTGATAGCTGGTATTTTCTCTCTCTATGGTATTCAGATGCATGCTTTGATAGATGCTAGCTCCACACATTCTTATATATGTTCTGAGAAGATAATTGATAAAATGCCACTTGTAGCACAGTTAGAATATGATAAACATGTAATTAGTCCATTGGGCCATAGTGTTAATGTTAACCAGGTATATAGGGATTGTCCTAGAGTAATTCAAGATAGAGATTTTCCTACTGATTTAATTGCATTACCCTTTCGTGAGTTTGATTTGATTTTGGGAATGGATTGGTTGTCTAAACACCGGGCTATAGTTGATTGTAATAAGAAAACTGTAGTGCTTCAGAGTCCTGATCAGTCAAGTGTAGTAGTGCATGGTATTCAGTCAAGTCCGATGTCTAATGTGATATTAGTTATATAAACATGGCGGTGCCTTAGAAAAGGATGTAAGGCTTTTCTGGCACTAGTACTTGATGCTAAACGAGATAAGGTTCGGTTAGAGGATATACCGGTGGTGAAAGAATTCTTGGATGTATTTCTTGAAGAGCTGCCAGGACTTCCTCCCAAAAGAGAGGTAGAGTTGTCAATTGAAATTCTACCGGGAATAGCTCCTATCTCTAGAGTACCTTACCGGATGGCTCTAACTAAATTGATGAAATTAAAGTTCCAACAACAGGAGTTTATAGACAAGGGGTTTATTAGACTTAGTGCTTCACTATACCGATGTTATTTGTGAAGAAGAAAGATGGTACTTTGTAAATGTGTATCGATTATCGATGAATTAACAAAGTAATAGCGAAGAATAAACATTCGTTACCATGAATTGAAGACCTCCTTCATCAATTGATAGAAGTAAGTGTCTTTTCCAAAATTGACTTAAGGTCAAGGTACAATCAACTTCAGGTAAAGAGTGAAGATATCTCGAAGACTGCATTTAGGACCCGATATGGCCATTTTGAGTTCTTACTAATGCCATTTGGGTTAACTAATGCACCAGCGGCATTTATGGACCTAATGAATCGAATATTCCGACCGTATTTGGATCAATTTGTGGTGGTATTCATAGATGATATCCCGGTATACTCCAAACATGAGTAAGATTTAAGGATAGTTTATAGACTTTACAGGAGAAATACTTATATGTAAAGTCGAGCAAATGTGACTTTTGGCTCAAGGAAGTCTCATTTTTAGGGAATATTATATTAGCAGAAGGCATTAGAGTTGATCCTGCAAATATCCAAGCTATTGTTGACTTGCACCGCCCTGGAATGTACCTGAAGTAAGAAGTTTCTTGGCTTTCGAAGGTTATTACTGGCGATTTTGTGAAAGGATTTTCAGTTATAGCTTCCCCTCTTACTAAATTACTTCGAAAAGGGGTAAAATTTGAATGGACTGATAAGTGTCAAGCTAGTTTTGAGCAGCTAAAGAAGATGCTTATTGAGGCTCCCGTTTTAACACAACCCACTTCGGGTAAAGATTATGTTATGTTTAGTGATGCTTCAAGAAACGGTTTAGGATGTGTTCTAATGCAAGATGGCAAGGTGGTGGCATATGCATCTCAATAATTTAAACCACACGAATAGAATTATCCTACGCATGATCTGGAGTAAGCTGCAGTAGTGTTTGCATTAAAAATTTGGCGACTTACTTATATGGTGAAAAGTGTAGGATTTATACGGATCATAAAAGTCTCAAATATTTACTCACTCAGAAAGAACTCAATTTGAGACAATGCCGATGGCTTGAGTTATTCAAGGACTATAATTATATAATAGATTACCATCCTGCAAAGGTTAATGTAGTAGCCATGTCATTGCAAGATATATTTGCACCTATTGGAGCTTTATTAGCTCAATTAAAAGCTAAACCTAGACTGAGGCAGTCAATAATTGATGCTAAAAAAAATGATATTAAGTTGCAGCAAGTTATCCAAATAGTCAAAAAAGAAAATAAGACTTACTATTCAGTAGGCCATGATGGGAGTCTATATTATAAGAATAGATCATATGTGCCAATAGACAAATAATTGAAGAAGAAGCTACTATATGAGGCCCACAACACAACATTTACTATGCATCTCGGTGGTAATAAAATGTATTAAGACTTAAAGCAGTTTTACTGGTGGCTAGAAATGAAGAAAGATGTGGCAGAATAGTATCTAAGTGTTTGATTTGTCAACAAGTCAAGACTGAACATCAAGTACCTCCAGGCTATTAAATCCCATTCCAATCTCGTAATGGAAGTGGGATAATATTACCTTGTATTTTATAACAGGCTTACCTTCCACATAAAAGAAGCATGATGCGGTATGAGTAATTGTGGATAGACTTACTAAATCAGCACATTTTCTGCTAGTTCGGATGGATTACCCCATAGATATATTGGCAAAAACTTACGTGGATGAAGTAGTTCGGTTGCATGGGGTACCAGTATCTATTGTGTTTGATTGGGATCCTTAATTTGCATCTAGGTTTTAGAAAGTGCAACAGTCACCTTTGGGAACTCAGCTCCATTTCAGTATAGCATTTCATCCTCAGTCTGATAGACAATCAGAACGAGTGATCTAGATTTTAGAAGACTTGTTATGGGGATGTGTACTTAATTTTCCTAGCAGTTGGGATAAATACATTCCATTAATGGAATTTGCTTATAACAATAGTTACCAATCCAGTATTGGCATGGCACCTTATGAAGCATTATACGATAGAAGATGTAGAACTCCTGTTTGTTGGACTAATTTGGAGGAATGTAAAATGATAGGGCGGAATATCATAAAAGATACAGAAGAAAAAGTTTGAATTATTCAACAGCAATTAAAACTAGCCAGTGACTGATAAAAGTCATATGCTGACTTGAAAAGAAAAATATTAAGTATGAAGTTGGAGATAAAGTCTTCTTAAAAGTGTCACCTTGGCGAAAGATACTCCGGATTGGGAAAAGGGCAAGCTCAGTCCACGATTCAGTGGCCTGTATGAAATTCTGGAGAGAATCGGTCCAGTGGCTTATCGATTGGCTCTTCCACCTGAATTAGCTAAACTCTATGATGTATTTCATGTATTAATGCTTCAAAGATATCGATCAAATAAGTCGCACATTTTGCCCATCCAAGATATACAAGTACAACCATATTTCTCGTATGATGAAAAATCTAAAGCTATTTTAGACCCAGAAATAAGACAGTTTCGAAATAAACAAATTCCTTTAGTGAAAGTACTTTGGAAACACCATGGAATTGAGGAAGCAACTTGCGCACTAGAAGCAACAATGAAAGCACAATACCCTCAACTATTCAGTATAAGTATGAATTTCGAGGACAAAATTCTTTTTAGGGGGGAAGATTTGTAATACCCCAATTTATGCCTTAGTAGTTTTAAGTATAATTTGATAATACATACATGAAGGAGTTAATTAAATAGAAAGGAGGATTTAATTGCATTTCGATATTTAATTTAGTATGCCAATATATGAATAACATAAATCAAGAGACAAATGCACAAGATTAGAAAAGAGGGACCAATTAGGAAAGAAAGGACACATGCACCAATGGGAAAGATCCAAGTGTTGTATCTAGAAGGAAGAGGAGAGATCATCATGGCTTTATAAGCCATGAAGATCGGCTTATTTGGGTTTGGAAAACCCAGCCGAGAGAGCCACTCCTCCTCATTTTCTCTTCATCCATTTTTGCACCCTAAAATCCAACCAAAATATTTCTAAGGTTAAGTACAAATAGGAGATTATTTCTAAGGTAGTTTTGAAGATATAAAGGTAAAAGTTACTCTCTATTCATCTTCTTCTTGCTTATTAGGGTGCAAGTGGTGACATACGTATGTGCATATGTGTTTTGATCAAGTTAACATGATTTTGTTATTTGAACTTGAAGAAGAAGCAGCTGAACGTGAAAGAAAAGAGAAGGAAGAAGGAAGAAAGTGAAAAAGTGGAAAGAAGGAGTAACTATTGAGGTTTGGCAATTCTTCATCTTTTATGCTATATTTATGGTTAAATCTAATTTATGATGATGAAGTGTTTATTCATGCTTATAAATGTTATTTGAAGTTTGAGGAGTTTGTATATGAGAAATGATGTTTGATGTATGAATTGTGTGAAAGAATTGTGTTGGTGTTTTTTGGAGTATATAGAAATGGAAAAATAGAGCAAGTTAATTTGCAGATTTACACAGTCGTGCTTTCAAAAACACGGCCGTGCTTCAATATAAAACAAGGAAACTATGATAGGTTACACGGCGGTCAGGAATATCCTTACTTCCGTGTGTTCGTGTTGAGTTACAAAAGTATGGCATTTCGTAGACCTATACAGCAGGTAGGTCAGCCTTTACCACCATGTAAATGCATTATGTCCAACTTAGCAAAATCTGTGGCATCCCACACGGCTGTCAGGTCTTTCTGCCACTGTGTGGCATGTTTTACACGGTAGTCAGAAACATCCTTACCACCGTGTAAAAGCATTCTGCCTAGCAACATTCGAAATACTGCATTCCACACGGCGGGCAAGATTTCCTTAATGCTCTGTGACTGCTGTTTTTCTGAAATACTATTTAACCATTTGTGTATCAAAATGAACTCTGATTTGTATCAAATTTTATATGATAATTAATTAGCAATAATAAATGACATTTAATCAGGTTCTGTGATATTTTGTGAATGGCTCTAAGGATATCTCCGTCATTCTAAGATATTTATTCCTAGAAATATTACTGGATGATATATTAAAAATAATAAATGAATAATATATTTTAATGCCTGCTCTAGACTGGGTAGTGGATAGATAGGCATGCCTATATGAACTCTATTTGTTGTAGTCTCTGTTCAGTTCTATAGTCCCGTTTGGGTCATTATATGACACATAAAATAATAAGATAATTAAAATAAATTGTACCATTGGGTACTGTAACGCGCGTCGAACCCTGTGTCGCCCCGAATGCCCGCCTTTAGGGCGATTAAGAGAGGTTCATGAAACTTGCAAGTGAAATTGCAAGGGCGTCTATTTCGGGCAATAAGGAGGTTTCATGGAGTCGCCACCCAATGGAACATTGAAAAAGTTCATCTAGCCTAAATGAGACTAAGACAGCACAGCTATGTCCATCATAGGCAAGCCGGAGGTGTCTTGGAGGTTTCCATCCTAATAGTTGGATGGCCCTCTCGCCTCGCTCTTGGGCAAACCAGAGGTGTCTTGGAATACCCACCCAAATAAAATATTAAAATGGTCCTCTCACCTCGTGGCGCCTAGGACCGTGCAAGTTAAAGCCTTTTTACGGGACACAAGAGGTGTCTTGGAAGTCCCATTCTAATGGAACATTGAAATGGTCCTCTCGTCTCGTTGAGCCCAAAGACCAAAGATGGTTCGGGACTTCTCATTTATTCATACCTTGGTTAAGTTACAATTGAGTTTTGAATTTAAAATTTCATCCCTTTTCTCATAAGTTTTGATGCAATAATTAAACACATAATAAAACGGTAAATAAAAAATTAAAATAAGGGTAAATAAAATAGATTACAATAAAACTAGGGGCGGAATACAATCCCTATTGTAAAATGAAATATAAATCATACATAAAACGAGGTATTTATTATTGATGAGAACATTGGTCCTCGCATGCATAGTTAAAAAAAAATAATTTTGAAGTGACAATTTATTTGGATGAAAAATTAGGACATTGGTCCCATTTTATTACAAAAATCCAATTTATTTATATAAAACTTTATGCGACTTTTTAATTAACGTGCATGAAAATAAACAAACATATTACAAATTACATATTAAATAATAAAAGCAAAATAGTACTAAAAATGCTAAAAAAACATCCCACAAAAATGGTGTCTTCAAACTTCCATGGGCTCCCACTTGCCATTGGAAAACTCACACATGAAAAATAAGTATTGAAATAAAAACACAAATGAAAGTGATGTTAGTGATAAAAAATGAATTAAACATGTAACATGTAAAAAATGAATCAAAATAAATAAAATACATCATGCATGACAAATTAATTAGATGGCACAATAAAAAATATATAACTTAACACATGAACAATTCAACATGCATAAATAATAAAAATAACAACGATAATAAAATTCAACATGCATAAATAATAAAAATAACAACAATAAAATTCAACATGCATGAAAACATGAAAATAATAATGATGATGACAACAATAATAATAAATTATAATAATAAACAAAACTAATAAAAATAATAATGATAGTAGCAATGACAAATAATAATAAAAATAATGATAACACTAATCACAACAACAATAATAATAATAATAATAATAATAATAATAACAACATCAAAAAATATGAACAATCAAATTAAATAAGCAAGTAATAATAATAATAATAATAACAATAATAATAACATCAAAGGATATGAACAATCAAATTAAATATGCAAGTAATAATAATAATAATAATAATATGAAAGAATATGAACAATTAAATAAAACATAAAATGAAAATAAAACAAGCCAATCATGCTAACACATGTTAAATGATAATACTAACAATAACAATAATATATGAACAAAAATAATGACAATAATATGAACATGAACAACTAAATAAGAAATAAGAATAAATAATATGAACAATTAAATAAACATGCAAGAAATAAAAAGTAAAATAAATAATAGATCTAAAAGAATTTACACGATAGCTAACTAATTGTAAATAAAAATTAAAAAGTTGAGCCAAGAATGATTACCCTCAAAATTGGATGTGATGAATGAAATTGGATGATAAGTTTCCTTGCTTTGATTTAGAAGAATAAAATATATAATGAAATTTTATCTCAAGAACAAATAATTGATTTATTTGTCTTAAGAAAAAATTATGAAAAATAAGAAGTAAAAAATTCACAAGAACAAATAATTGATTTATTTGTCTCAAGAATTAACTTAATAAAATCAAATTAGAACACTTGGAGAATTTTTCTTGAAAATAAGAAGAAGAAGAAGAGAGAAAGTAATATTTTTCTTAAGAAAAATCCCTCCCCCCCCCCCTCCCCCCCCAAAATTCTCTCTAAAAATGATTTTATAATCCCCAAAAAAATTCAGATTTTTAATAAAAAAAATTAAAATGATTTAATTCTCATAACAACAAAAAAAAAACTGATGAATTTGAAGAGATGGGAAATAAAAGGTTTAAAAAAGTGAAGAAAAAGCGTTAAAATGAAGAAAAATGGGCCAAAAAGGCTGTCGGGGCCGCACAAGGGCGAGCGACGCCAGTCGGCGCGCCCGACGGGCATTCGTGCGCGCGCTGCACGCTGGGGCGCTGCCGCAGCCCGACATTCGCAAACTTTTTTTTTAAAAAAAAATTTAATTTTTTTGCTAAAACACAATACTTGCAAAACTCACTTTTTTTTTCTCAAAATAATTTTTTAAAATATTTTTAAAATACCTTTTTATTTATTTTTAATAAATCAATTTGACAAGAAAATCATCACTTTCAACTTTCATTTTTGCCTATAAACAGGCACACTTAATTTCATCATTGGGTAATCCTGATCTAGGCTGTCTCGGGACCCGGTGTCTACAATTGCCCCCAGTTTTGGGGAAGCTAGTACACTAGTGTCTAGGTGAGCCTAAACTTAGAAAAGCGAAAGAAGCGCGTACCTGAGGCGTCTTTCTGGACCGGATGATGTTGTTATGACAGTTATCGCCAGCTTATCGGCGTGTCATCCATTGTTGAAGCGGTAGTGCCGTGATCGTGCTAACCCTCCGGGGAGTGGTAGTGCCTTCATCGTGCTAACCCTTCTGAAGTAGTAGTGCCGTGGTCGTGCTAACCTTCCATAGAATGGCAGTGCCGCCATCTTGCTAACCCTTCTGAGTTTGTGAAGCGGTAGTGTTGTGATCGTGCTAACCCTCCGTGGAGTGGTAGTGCCGTCATCATGCTAACGCTTTTGAAGCGGTAGTGCCGTAGTCGTGCTAACCTTCTGTCGAATAGTAGTGCCGCCATCGTGCTAACCCTTCTGAAATTTGAAGTGATAGTGTCGTGATGGTGCTAACCCTTCTGAGATTTGAAGTGATAGTGCCATGATCGTGCTAACCCTTTGTGGAGTGGTAGTGCCGTCATCGTGCTAACCTTTCTTAGATTTGAAGTGGTAGTGCCGTGATCATGATAACCCTCTGTGGAGTGGCAGTGCCGTCATCGTGCTAACCTTTCTGAGATTTGAAGCGGTACTATCCGTGAGCCCTTTGGTTGATCGCCCCTTGAGAGGTCTTTGGCTGATGCTTGAATTGATGCTTGAATTGATGTTTGGATTGATGTTGTTACTCGCCTTTTGCCGGTGTCCGCATCGAATCTCTCTTACTGCAAAATTGAAAAAACAAATATGCAGGAAAAATAGTGAGTATGCACGTGAAATACATGGGTCATGCAAGAATGCAGGATAAGAATTCATCTAAGTGGATTTAGACATGATAGCCGGGCTAGGCTCAACTTGCTGTAGGATTGATGCCTTTTGGAATTGCTTTTGAATTTCATGCCTTTGGGGTTGTGAGGTTCTCATCTGATACCTGTAGTCATCTTTTAAAGGTAGTGCGTCCCTTGTGGATTTTCACACTAGCCTTTCTTAGCGGGAAATGCATCTTTTGCAAATTTTCACGTAACCATATGCCTTATTTTTGCTTGGATTGGACCCAACCCAATCCAGCGGCTTTGCTTTTCTTTTTTTTTTTTTGCGCAGATTGGTGAAACTGTTGCCAAAAATCTTTCAGGCTTGATCGGCATGTGCTTACACCCATGTGTAGACACCGGGTCTCGAGTAGCCTAGATCAGAATTACCCAATGATGAAATTAAGTGTGCCAATTTATAAGCAAAACGAATGAAAGTTGGAAGTGATAATTTCCTTGTCATTTTGATTTGTTAGTAATGAATAAAAATGTATTTTAAAAATATTTTAAAAATGTTTTAAAAATTATTTTGGAGTAAAAAAATGGGTTTTTTTAATTATTGTATTTTTATAAATTTAAAAAAAATTCGGAGGATGTCGCTCGTTGGGCGCTGCAGAGTGCCCAGCTCGCGCTGCGCACGGGAGACGCCCGTCGGGCGCTTCGAAGGGCGTCTCTCGCCCCCTGTCGCCCGCGAATGGCCTTTTGGCTGCCGAAACTGGTTTTCCTTCTTTTTTAAGTGTTTTTAATTGATTTTTTTTGCATAATTCAATGCTAAAACCTTTTTATCTTCTATCTTTTAGAATTCCTCAATTTTTGCTGTTAAAATTAATTTAATTATTTTAATTTTGTCAATAAAAATTGGATTTTAATGCGAAATATAAAAGGGTTTTTTAGTGAGAATTTTAGGGGGGATTTTTTTTAGAAAAATTACTTTCTTCTTTTCTTCTCTAAAAAGCAAATTCTCTCAAATTTTCTAAAGAATTTTTCCAAGAAAATTATCAAGGCAAAAAATAATAATTTTTGTTCTTGGTGACTTTCTTCTTTTCAATTAACAATTTTTATCTTAAGACAAATAAATCAATTGTTTGTTCATGAGTAAAAATTTATTTTCAATATTTTATTTTTCTAATATTATTCATACAAATCAAGGCAAGGAATTGGATCATTTACCTTCATTTTTTCAAGATAAATTTTGAGGGTAAGCATTCTTTGCTCCAATTTTAATTCAATTTTTAATTCAATTTTTATTTCCAATTAATTGGTTACTATGTAAATTCTTTTAGATCTTTTTTTTTTGGTTTAAATTCTTCTAGACTTTTTATCATGTAAATTCTATTAGTTCTATTAGTTTCTTCTTATTTTTATGTTCTTATTTAATTGTTCATGTCATTATGCATGTTATTATTTTTTATGACTATTGTCTTCACTTGATTATTAGTTTTTATTATTATTATTATTATTATTATTATTATTATTATTATTATTATTGTTGTTGTTGTTGTTGTTGTTGTTGTTGTTGTTGTTGTTGTTGTTATTTGCCATGTTTTAACATGTTTTATTAGTTTGTCATATATTATTTTATTCTTGCATGCTTAATTTAGGTTGTTCATATTCTTTGATTTCATTATGTTTATTATTGTTATTATTATAGTTGCAATTGCTAGTTTTATTATTATAATTTGCAATTGCTAGTTTTATTATTATAATTTTTCTTATCCTTGTTTGTTGCTATTATTTGGTACTAGTATCATTATTATTATTAATATTATTATTTATATTTCTTATGCATGCTGATTTTTATTATTACTTTTGGTTTTTATGCATGTTGGATGTTAATGCTATTATTTTGTGTGTTTATAAATGCTGAATTTTATGTTTATTTTCTTATGTTTTTTTTGCATGTTGGATCTTATAATTATTATTTTATGCTTGTTTATGCATGTTGAGTTTTATTTTTATGTTATATTTTTTATGCATGTTGATTTGTTAATTTGTCAAATTGCATATTTTTATTATGTCATTTTAATTGGCTTGTCATGCATGATGCATTTTTACTTGTTTTGTTTCTATTTCTTTTATATTATATGTTTAAATTAACTTCTATATTACTAACATCACTTTTACTTTTGTTTTTGTACTTCAATACTTACTTTTCGTGTGTGAGGTTTTTCATGGCAAATGGGAGCCCATGGAGAATTGAAGACACATTTAGGAATCAACTTATCAATTTATTATTTTCATTATTTTGCTTTCATTTGGGTTTATTTTATTATTATGTAATTTGTAATAATAAATTTATTTTTATGCACTCTAATTAAAAGCCACAAAAATATTTCTATTAATTAACTTGGGTTTTTCTAAATAAAAATGGGACCAATATCCTAGTTTTTCCCATCCAAAATAAATAGTCACTTTAAAATTATTTTCTTAAATTACGTATGAGAGAACTAATGTCCTCATCCTTAATAAATAGCCCGATTTATGTATGTTTTATTTATAATGGGGGTTGTATTTCGCCCCTAGTTTTGTTGTAATATATTTCATATACTTTATTTTAAATTCATTTTTTATTTACCACTTTATTTATATGATTGATGTGCGTTTAATTAAATTGCATTAAAATTGAATGAGAAATGGGGTGAAACGCTAAATTCAAAACTCAATCGTAAACTTAACCAAGGTATGAATAAATGGAAAGTCCCGAACCATCTCTGGTCTTTGGGCTCAACGAGGCGAGAGGACCATTTCAATGTTCCATTGGAATGGGACTTCCAAGACACCTCTTGTGTCACGTAAAAAGGCTTTAACTTGCATAGTCATAGGCTCCACGAGGCGAGAGGGCCATCCTAATGTTCTATTAGGATGGGGCCTCCAAGACCCATTTGGCTTGCCCAAAATGGACATAGCAGCGTTGTCTTAGGCTCACTGAGGCTAGACGAACTTTTTCAATGTTCTATTGGGTGGCGACTCCATGAAACCTCCTTATTGCCCAAAATAGATGCCCTTGTAATTTATTACAAGTTTTAATGAACCTCTCTCGATCGCCCTAAGGGCGGGCGTTCGGGGTGCCTCCGAGGTTCGGCGCGCGTCACACCATGTCAAAGCTGTATGAGCTTGATTCTTTTCATGATGGTGCTGTAGAATTGATTTCACAAATGATAGCAGGATAAGTAGTTGACTGAAGCACCCGAGCGGTGAAAGGAGCAGAGGGCAGATAGTAACAATTGCTACCTTTATGTCGGAACTAAACAACTTTGAGTATGCAAAATGAACTGCTATGACCGCATCAGTATTGCATAAATGCATATGTTTCAATTTGATTTCATGACACATGATCATTATTTGACGTTAACTCAAAGAATATAAGACCTCATCTAATCTCGGGATAGATCTTGTGAGCATTAAACTCCTGTTATTAACCACTCTCTCGGTTTTTCATGGTTGAGAATTTTCTCTCTGCTCTTAATTTAATTTTTCGTGAAACAAACTCTAGATGCAATATTGGGGACAAGACTCAACTCAAATGCATAAATGCACTTGTGGCTCCCCGCTTGAAGCTCAAGAAACACCATATGCCTCTTCCTACGTACTAAACCTTATTAAAAGGTCATCTCCGCTGATTGGATAAGACTGAACCAAGAATCAAAAGGTCTTACTTCAGTTGTAACGTTAGGCTTAGGTAGATAGCTATTAAAAGAGGATCAGGTTGCTAGAGAAAAATGGTCGTAATTTTACTCGATTGATGGAAGGACCATACTCAGCTCAATGGCATACTATAAATGGATTCTTGAATCTGGATTTGATAATACTTTTAGCTCATCAAGCTTATAATAACAATTAAGTTAAAGTGATTGCCACAGAAACTCACCAAGAGATTACTATCTTGAGCTCTACTTCTTCTTTCCTCTTTTTCCTTTTTTTTTTTTATTGCTTTTTCTCCTATCTTTTTTTCTTTTTTTTTGCGAGCTCATGTCTTTGGCACATGACTAAACCCTCTTTCCAAAGTGTAAACTCATCCTTATCAGGAAAATTTTTGATAACCCAAAGAATTGTCAATGATGTAGAATTGTCAACGATATACATCCATCCTTACTAGAACAGCCATTCTTCTAAGGGGAAGCAAAAATTATTTTAGGTGAAGGGGTAGTTTTAACATGTGTAACAACAAAATTAGCACGCATTTAGCATACCTCCGTAAAGGCTCAACGGGCTAGCAAGCGATTGTGAAATAAAGGTAAAAAATAGTCATTTAGAGAGCTAGACAAAGAAAGGCTGCCTAAATCATTTTCTAGGTTCCGTCTTATCAAGGGATCGCTTTGACGAGTAATCAGAAATGCTCTAGTGCTCTTAGTGAGTTTTCATCCAATCCCCTAATTGCATCTAGTTTTTTTTATTTTTATTTTCAGCTCTTAGACTTTTCCTCTCTTTAGGAGTTATATCACATACTATCAAGATTTTCTTTGGGTTTTCCAAAGTTTCGAGATTAAATGTAATCGTATTAATTGAATTAATATCAAAAATTAAATGCATCGTGATCATGAGAAATGAAATCATTAGAGACACTATATAAATACGCAAGATTGTTCATCTTATTGAAATTATAAATACTGCAAATATTGTCACAAAAAGTGTTATTGGAACAAAAAAACATATTCTTCTCCTCCGATCACATTCATGGTGGGGGAACTGCATTATAGCCTGCCCTCTTCTTCTTGTCTCTTTTCTCAGGGTCAGTGATCTCCTTGGAATCAATAAGATCCTGAATTTTGTTCCTCAGAGTCTAGCAATAATCTGTTAAATGCCCGGTGTGCTGATGGTAAGCGCAGTATTGATCATCTCTATGCCCCGGTTTTCCTTGATTCATGGCTGGCCTGGGTGGCAATGGTCTCAGCTTGCCTTCCTTTGTCAATTTCTCCAATACCCAAGATAGAGAGTAACCCAAATTGGAGTAGTACCTATGAACCTGTCCAACCTTAGTGGCTGAAACCTCGATCATCTTACCACCTCTATTATTATTGCTTCCTACACCGCCTGGTTTGTACCCTGACTTGTTGCCATAACCTTTCCCAGCAAAGTTATTTTGGCTTGCTTTCTTTGCTAGGTAAGCCCCCTCAGCTTCTACAGCAATGTCCTTAAGTGACTCCCAATCTCTAAGCCCCTTAAATCTGAGCAAGTCCCTCAAGTACGGGCAAGAGTTCCTGATAAATAGCCTGATTTGATCAGTAGTATCAAGCTTTCTCTTCATTTCCATGACCCTATTTCTCCATCTTGTAAGGTACTCATGGAACGACTCATCGTCTCCATGACCCTAATAGTAGGATGGCCCTCTCGCCTTGCTCTTGGGCAAACTAGAGGTGTCTTGGAAGACCCACCCTAATAAAACATTAGGATGGTCCTCTCGCCTCGTGGCGCCTAGGACCATGCAAGTTAAAGCCTTTTTACGGGACACAAGAGGTGTCTTGGAAGTCCCATTCCAATGGAACATTAAAATAGTCCTCTCACCTCGTTGAGCCTAAAGACCAGAGATGGTTCGGGACTTCTCATTTATTCATACCTTGGTGAAGTTACAATTGAGTTTTGAATTTAAAATTTCATCCCTTTTCTCATACGTTTTGATGCAATAATTAATCACATAATAAAACGGTAAATAAAAAATTAAAATAAGGGTAAATAAAATAAATTATAATAAAACTAGGGGCGGAATACAATCCCCATTGTAAAATGAAATATAAATCAGACATAAAACAGGGTATTTATTATTGATGAGAACATTGGTCCTCGCATGCATAGTTAAAGAAAATAATTTTGAAGTGATAATTTATTTGAATAAAAAATTAGGACATTGGTCCCATTTTATTAGAAAAATCCAATTTATTTATATAAAACTTTATGTGACTTTTTAATTAACATGCATGAAAATAAACAAACTTATTACAAATTACATATTAAATAATAAAATCAAATAAAAGCAAAATAGTACTAAAAATGCTAAAAAAAATCCCACAAAAATGGTGTCTTCAAACTTCCATGGGCTCCCACTTGCCATTGGAAAACTCACACATGAAAAATAAGTATTGAAATAAAAACACAAATGAAAGTGATGTTAGTAATAAAAAATGAATTAAACATATAACATGTAAAAAATGAATTAAAATAAATGAAATACATCATGCATGACAAATTAATTAGATGACATAATAAAAAATATATAACTTAACACATGAACAATTCAACATGCATAAATAATAAAAATAACAACGATAATAAAATTCAGCATGCATAAATAATAAAAATAACAACAATAAAATTCAACATGCATGAAAACATGAAAATAATAATGATGATGACAACAATAATAAATTATAATAATAAACAAAACTAATAAAAATAATAATGATAGTAGCAATGACAAATAATAATAAAAATAATGATAACACTAATCACAATAATAATAACAATACTAATAATAATAATAATAATAACATCAAAGTATATGAACAATCAAATTAAATAAGCAAGTAATAATAATAATAATAATAATAATAATAATAATAATAATAATAATAATAATAATAATAATAATAATAATAATAATAATAATAATAATAACATCAAAGGATATGAACAATCAAATTAAATATGCAAGTAATAATAATAATAATAATAATAATAATAATAATAATAATATCAAAGAATATGAACAATTAAATAAAAAATAAAATGAAAATAAAACAAGACAATCATGCTAACACATGTTAAATGATAATACTAACAATAACAATAATATATGAACAAAAATAATGACAATAATATGAACATGAACAAATAAATAAGAAATAAGAATAAATAATATGAACAATTAAATAAACATGCAAGAAATAAAAAGTAAAATAAATAATAGATCTAAAAGAATTTACATGATAGCTAACTAATTGTAAATAAAAATTAAAAAGTTGAGCCAAGAATGCTTACTAGGGTGAGTAAAAAAACCGATGGACTCGGTAAACCGAAAAAAAAATTCGAAACTGAACCAATGGACTGATTAACCGATTGTAATGGACTGGTTAATGGTTAGTATTTTGAAAAAACCGATATTAATGGACTGGTTAATGGTTTTTGACTCATGTGACTGGTTAACCGAACCGAAACCGAATTTTTAGTTAATTTATTAATTTATTAATAATTTATAACAATTTATCCTAATTAAAGGTGATCATGTACTTTTTTTTTCATTATACTAATTATTTTAAAGTTTTTAAGTTTTTTCAATTGGCTATTAGTATGTATAACAATTTATCTAATTAAAAGTGATTATGGACCGGTTAATATATTTACTTAATAAATATTAATTTTTAAAAATAAATTTGCTTATTTCCACCAAATATTTTTATTTTAACAACAATAATGTTATATTATAGTGAAAAAATTTTAATTTTTAAGTATCTTGAACATTTTAATTTTATTTATGAATATATTTATAATTATAGTAGTTAACCGAAAAATATTGGGTAACCGATCTGAAAATCCGAAACCGATGAACTGGTTAACTGATGGTAATGGACTAGTTAATGGACTAAAATTTCAAAAAAACGATATTAATGGATTGGAGCTCATGGACCGGTTAACCGACCATGCTCACCCCTAATGCTTACCCTCAAAATTGGATGTGATGAATGAAATTGGATGATAAGTTTCCTTGCTTTGATTTAGAAGAATAAAATATATAATGAAATTTTATCCCAAGAACAGATAATTGATTTATTTGTCTTAAGGAAAAATTATGAAAAATAAAAAGTAAAAAATTCACAAGAACAAATAATTAATTTATTTGTCTCAAGAATTAACTTAATAAAATCAAATTAGAACACTTGGAGAATTTTTCTTGAAAACAAGAAGAAGAAGAAGAAGAAGAAGAAGACAAAGAGAGAAAGTAATATTTTTTTTAAGAAAAATCCCCCCCCCCCCCCCCCCCCCCCACCAAAAACAATTCTCTCTAAAAATGATTTTATAATCCCCAAAAAAATTCAGATTTTTAATAAAAAAATGAAAATAATTTAATTCCCATAACAACAAAAAAAAAACTGATGAATTTGAAGAGATGGGAAATAAAAAGGTTTTAAAATTAAATTCTATAAAAAAGTGAAGAAAAAGCATTAAAAATGAAGAAAAATGGGCCAAAAAGGCTGTCGGGGGCGAAATCGGGCGCCTAGCTGCGCGCGCGACGCACTGGGGCACTGCCACAGCCCGACATTCACAAACTTTTTTTTTTAATTTTTTAAATTTTTTACTAAAACATAATACTTCTAAAACTCACTTTTTTGTCTCAAAATAATTTTTTAAAAATATTTTTAAAATATATTTTTATTTATTTTTAATAAATCAATTTGATAAGGAAATCATCACTTTCAACTTTCATTTTTGCCTATAAATAGGCACACTTAATTTAATAATTGGGTAATCCTGATTTAGCCTGTCTTGGGACCCGGTGTCTACAGGTACCCCTGTTACTGTACCTTCGACCACCTCTATTCTATACTTTCCTGTTATCCACTTCCTTAGGGTGATGCAGGCTAATTAGCCATAATATTTGTAAATTATTCTTAAGACAAAAAAGTACCAAAATTTGATATGCTACTTTACTTTACTCATTTAATTGGTGTCACATAGTTAGTTGGCAATTGTGTCCATTCATGTGTATGTATATTTTGATGACTACTATGAGTAGTCGTCCATTTCACGCTAATTCCCCACTAAGCTATATGCTTAGCACGAGTGTTTTATCAGTGTAGATACTGAAGGCAAGGTAGACAACAAAGATGACCAGCAAGCGACAAGGCCAACACATCCATAGAAGACTTACTTGTAGGGTTTGAATTTTTGTTACAAACTTATATATGATGTTCTTTTGTTTGAACTTTATGTATATAAACAGAATATTATAGCATGTAACTAAGCAACTTTTGTTTTAACATTGCTTGATTGTATAAAGAGTTTAGTGAAGTAATACATGTTAATACTTCCGTATCGCATTATTTATATCTCGTTCATGTACACTCTCTTATCTTCTCAGGGGGTGTAATGGGTGCTACAGAAGGGACCCTTGTAAACACCGGCAAAGTTTTCGCATTATATGTAGTAGGTAACATATTAATAACGATGGAATATAATATAAAATTGTGGAAATATGAATAGTTTTCTATGCTTATATTACACATCCGTGTATATATAGCTAGCCTAGGGCCAATATAAGTCTTTTTTTTAAACTAACTCTTAATTGATTATAAGTCTCAATTACGTTAATTATTTCATTTTACTTTTTTAAAGTATTGCCATTTTTTTTTTTTTGTAAATAATATAAAATTAGAGGGTTAATTTTATCTAAAAAAGTTTTCACCCTTATATATATATATATATTAGCCATTCAAATTTAATATAAAAATTAAATTTAATTGAAAAAAAAGAGAGATTTCTAATTGTTTAAATTAATTTTGAATTGTAAAAGATAAAAGGAAAAAAAATGAAAAATAACAATGAAGTGGCGTATATAGTGTATATATATATAGTTAATATGTAGCCCATATAATATTATACATTTAGCAAAAAATAATTCTAAAACTCCAAATTCCCACATCAGAAAAACTTTACAAGATACAAAGAAAAGTCAATGCATAAAGCATATAACTGAATTTATCTTTTCGAGTTAATTATAAAATCAAACTTATGAAGTAGTTTTCAATTTCAAACTCAATGTGAGTCCTAAATTTTAGTTGTCCTTTCAATTTAGGAATTCTGTTAATTTTTCCATTAAAATTGACGAAAATTCATTTTTTTAAAAAATCTATTATTTTTTTAATTTTTTCTAATAATTAATATTTTTTAAAATTAATAATAATTTTTTATTGTTATAAGTAATGAATTTTTATAATAATTAACTAAAAAAAGTTAAATTAACATAAAAATAATTATTAATTTTAGATTAATTAACAATTATGAGCATATAAATATTTGTCATTTTAATAATACTTGAATAAATAAATTATTTGACATTTTATTATTTTTTAATTTAAGCTGAGGAATTTTTATAAAATTATTATTAGTTTTTTCAGTAAATTTCAATATATATATATCTTTGGCTATGATTATAGGCTTAGAGGTGGCAAAATGGGCGGGTTTGGATTTGATCATAAATGGGCCAATAACCAAATGGGTTGAACGGGTTTGGATTTGACCCATTTGATCCATGATTTTAACAACAAATAATTTTCGATATAACGGGATACTAAAATGACTACAATAAAAATATTGGCCCAAATGGGTCGAATGGAGGCCCAAATGGGCTTATATATGGGTCAACCCATTTGATCCATTTTTTCAAAAAAAAATAATTATTGATATAAAAACAAGACACTAAAATGACTACTATAAAAATATTGGCCCAAATGGGTTGGATGGAGCCTAAATGGATGGGGTGGCCTAAATGGGGTGAATGGAGCTCAAATGGGCCGATATGTGGATCGACCCATTTAACCAATTTTTTTTAACAAAAAATAATTATTGATATAAAAACGGGATACTGAAATGACTAATATAAAAATATTGGCTCAAATTGTTCGGATGGAGCTCAAATGTGCTGATATGTGGATATACCCGTTTGACCCATTTTTTTAACGAAAAATAATTATCGATATAAAAACATGATATTAAAATGACTGCAATAAAAATTTTGGCCCAACTGAATCAGGTGGCCTAAACGGGTCAGATAGAGGCCCAAATGGGCCGATATGTGAGTAGACCCATTTTTTAACGAAAAATATTTCTCGATATAATAGTAAGTAATTGTTCATTTCAAAAAAGTAATCTAACAAAAGTATTGGATATACAGATAGTAAGTAATTGTTCATTTCAAAAATACCTATTAATTTTTTCACATTCAATATAGCCAATTGCTTTCCTATTATGGCAAGGAAGCTTGTAGATTCAGGAATTTCTAACAGTCAATTGCAAGACTAAAGGGGCATTGTCAGCTGGAAAATACAATTATAACATATTAATAAGAATTAAAAGACATGAAGCTGACTTTAGTAAATCTTTCTTTCAAGCAATGACCTTAAAATCTACTTACAAGATAATCAATTTGAAATCCAGTAGTGAAATCCAAGCCTTAAGAAACTGACTTTAGTTTCTTGCAACCTATCATATATAAATACTCATTTATTTAGCAATTCCAAACAAAGATAAACTTGAACTTCTTGCTTTTCTCTTGCATATATGAATACTCATTTATTTAACAATATTTATGAAACATGAATAAGAGGATTATTATACATTTAACTGAGCAAGTAAAAAATTCAAAAGGCCAACCTAGTTGACCTGAACACAGTTTCCATCATCAAATGTACAATAGATGAAGAATTTTAAGATCATAATTATGTTTCTACATCCCACTATTGCCCCACATAATGAAAAATACATAATGTTGAGTTTCCTTTTCTCCACAAAAGAAAGCATCAGGTTGTTGCCTTTTGATAAAAACATTGCCAGAGTAGCAATTAGTGTTATATTAATGGTTAATATGATGATAGCAAGGTAAGTATAATTATCTCACTAATCACTGCTTAAACTTTATGCTACATGCACATCATAATAACTATTTAGCGAATATTCCAGGCCAATTACTGGACCTTCAATGAACCCTGCAAGAAGTATAGGCCTTGCAATTGTATCAGGTGTTTATAAGAATCAATGGGTGTATATTGTTTCCCATGTACATGGAGCATTGACTGCTACCCTAGTATACATGATGCTAAGGGTACCAGAGGCTGAAAAGCCTTAAGTGGTGAATTCCATTAGTACTATGGCCAGAAATTAGATGAGAAGCGAAACTAACAGTAAATTATCTTATACAATGAATTAAATAAGTAAGCACAAATCATACATTAGTTCAGTAGAGAACTACAAATCCCAATATTTTTCTCCAAATTTCTATCTCATTCTCAATGGAAGCTGCTTCTTGCTGCCACATTTCTCAAGGTGTTTCTTAATTCTAACAAATTTCATCCCATCCCAATTCCAATAGCTTGGGGGTACAGAAAAATTAGGTTTACTCAAACACCCTCTACTTATCAACAATAAAAAAAAACTCAAACTAAGTATTTGAAAAGAATTGTTTGTTGTATTAATGGCAGAATATGAACAATAAAGGAATTGTTTGTTGTATTAATGGCAAAAAGAACAAGTAAAGAAGATTTACTTACTCAATGACCCAAACCGATGAGAGCCAAAAAAGAATGGCTAACGAGATGGCTGGCGATAGGCGGCTGGTGAGACGATGAACGGCTGCCGATTTCGATCGAGATCGAGAGAGAAGGGGGCAAACAGAGAGACAAAGATGATTAAGTGAGAGATGTGCAGAGGCAACCCATTGGGAATGTATTTGGAGACCCGAATGGGTTTGTTTTTTTGTGGGTTGATTTTGGGGGGTTGCGATGGGTAATTTTTTAATTGAGTTGTGTAGACAGCGGGTCCCGAGGCAGCCCAGATCAGGGTTACCCAATGATAAAATTAGATGTCTGTTTATAGGTAAAAAGAAAGTTGGAAGTGATAGTTTACTTGTCAAATTTCTTTTTTAAAAAAAAAAACGTTTTAAGAATTAAAAAAAAGAGGTTGGAAATTATAGTGTTCTAGTTAAGATTATTTAAAAAAAAAATATTGGCCGGTTAAGGCCGCAGGCGCCCCTCGCACGCAGGCGGGACAGAGCGCGTGCCTCGTGTGCGTAGAGCGCGCAGTGCACGGAGCGAGCAACACGCTCGCGGGAGGGACGGCCTGCCAGCCCGCCCCTCGCCTGTCTAGTGCCCCTAGGGCTGTTTTTTGGCCAAATTTATTTTTTTCATGCCTTTTTCTCATTTTTCTGGGGAATTTATTTTTAAAACGTTTTTTCTTCTTTGGACCTTTAAAATTCTTCAGTTTTTTGTGTTTAATGGGAATTAAATTAATTAAATTTTCTTCTAAAAGTCTGATTTTATTTTAGAGATATAAAAGGGTTTTAGAGAGAGAATTTGGGGGGAGGGGGGAATTTTCTTAGGCAAAATATTTTCTTTTCTTCTTCTTCTTCTTCTTCTTCAAGAGTTTTTTTCCTAAGGTTCTAAGGGAATTTTTTTTAATATAATTCTTGAGACAAATAGATTAATTCTTTTGTTCTTGAGAATTTTCTTTAGTTTTAGCAATTTTTTCTTGAGACAAAGAAATTAATTCTTTGATATCGAGATAAAAAATTTTCTTCTTTTTTTGTTAACTTTTTCCAACCTTATTTTTGCAAGTTTAAGACAAGGAAATTATCATTTACCTTCATTCATCAAATTCAAGTGTTTAATTTTATTTTTTTACTATATTTTTTGTTTATAATTAATTAGCAATCATGTATTTTTTTTTTGTGTGATTTTGCTCATAAATTTAACATGCTTTAACGCGTTTTATTTATTTTATTTCTTTTCCTTTTTTGCTTACTTAATTGTTCATCTTCCTTTATTATTATTATTATTTTTTGTTTATTGTTATTATTGTTATTACTATTGTTATTGTTATTATTATTGTCTATCATCATCATCATCATCATTATTATTATTATTATTATTATTATTATTATTATTATTATTATTATTATTATTATTATTATTTGCTTATTGTTATTTTTATTATTATTGTTACTTATATTTTTATGTATGTTGAATTATTAATATGTTTGTTTATTTTATTATGTCATTTAATTAGTTTGTCACTCATAATGCATTTTATTTTATTTGTTTTAATTCGTTTTTATTATTTTATGTATTAGTTACTAACATCACTTTTATTTATGTCTTTCTTTCAATATTTTTTTTATGTGTGAGCATTTTCAATACCAAATGGGAGCACATGGAGATTTGAAGACACTATTTTGGTTGGATTTGTCACTTTTAGCATTTTTATTTTTTTTTCTTATTTTGCCTCTATTAGTTTTTATTATGTAATATGTAATAAATTATTTATTTTATGCACATTAACTAAAAATCACAAAATATTTATATTAATAAATTGGGATTTGTTCTAATAAAATGGGACCAATGTCCTAATTTCAACCAATACAAACTCACTTTTAAAAAGAATAGTTAATTTTCTCAAAATGAGATTAGTCATCCCGATTTTTCTAATAATGCATAAAAACAACTCTTCGATTTTCTAAAGTGAACATGAAGGAACTAATGTTCCAACCCTAAATAAATATCCCGATTTATGAATGTTTATTTATTCATTTGAGTTTGTTATTTATGTTATGCTTGATTTTATTTGGGGGATTGTATTTTTGTCCCAGATTTTAATATCTTGTTATTTTGGGGGATTGTATTTTATCCCAATTTTATCTTTCTTTTATTTTTTATGGTTTACTTTTATTTTACTGCTTTCTTTCGGTGCTTGATTTGCGCTTTATTTTAAATGTATGACCGCATGAGGAGAGAGATGGAATTTCAAAATTAAAAGCCCATTTATAATTAACCAAGGCATTAATAAGAGTAAAGTTTTAAATTATTCTCTGGTTTAGACCCCGAGTTTAGATAAAATTTTTCAATTTCTTACAAATTGGGTTACAGTGGCGACTCCAAAATACCTCAAAGGTGCCAAAAGGGTTCATAGGATTAGATGAACTTCCCCAATATTCTATTGGGTAGTGATTTCAAAATATCTCATGTTGCCCAAGATCAAAAGACAAGAACCCTCTTGGGTCCTAAAAGCAGGCACCCTGAGAAGTGATCGGGTCCGGCGTGCATTACAGTAGTGACTCCACAGGGGACTTTGAAACTTTGCTCCGAAACTGTCTTGATTAATAATATAATTGGATTTTTTATAAATTAAAATTCTATCTCTTTTCAAAAAAATTGCATTACATCCATGTTAGAACCTTAGAATTATGCTAGTTTGCACCCTTTCTTTACCCCGGTGCGTTCCGGAAGCACGACCTTACGTTCACTCAATGTAGGGAAGTGTTAAAGATAATCACCAGCCCAAGCCTCGTACCTTATGGTATATCAAATGGAGATCCAATCGGTCATTATGCTCATGATAAGCTAAAATCGTTGGTAAGGACCATGCTTGGATAGCCTTAAAGTATCATCACCTTGGACCAAAGCTCATAACATGGCAATAAATACTTTAACTAGGTGAAATATACCGTAATATCGTGCTTGCTATGTGGGTCGTCATATATTGGACAAAATCAGTTAAATTAAATGGTCTTTCATCAAAGACTTTCATGCCATGATAGGCCCATCTTAATTTAATTAAAGTGTTTGAATACGTAATGGCCAAAACCCATACGTATGTACATTAGGCAAGAGGTGTTATGTTGCCGGTTTTTCATCGTGCACCATACACGTCCATTGGGTTTCCCGTTAACCCATGGATCAAGCCCACTTAGGAAAGGTACCGAAATACCTTGTGTGTGGGAGGGACAAGGTTGGAAGGATCTACTTGCTTGCATGTGTTTGTATATGCTACACTAGCACTACCATGCATTGCATTTGAGTTATACATCATCCTAACAAGATGTATTCTGCAGCCATCATAGATTTGTCCAGGTGGTTTGGAGGTCCCGACGGTCGGCTAAGAAGGATTCCACTCTTTGGACTTTTAGAACTAGTGTCAGATCGGGGTTCAAATTCTTTTTCAGAAGGTAGTGAAATATTTTCTTCGGAATCATCAGCAGCGACAAGTATGGCTAACCCATTAAGTGGGTCTGATGCAACCCGTGCAATGATTGCTGAAGAAGTGGGAAGGAGAATGGAAGCGTTTAAGGCCAGAATGATGGCGATGATAGGCAACCTTACTACTACCCTAGCCCCACTTGTTGGGCAATAACCTGCTGCTCTAATTAGGGGGCAAGATGAGCAAGGGGCTATAAGAGAGGATCCCCCTACCATAGTTGACCCACCTGCAGTTAAGCCTAGAGCGCCAGCACCCGTAGAGCACAGATAAGCTCTTAAGTCTGAGGTTGACCTGTGGGAAGAGGACCAAGAAGAGTCAGTGGTAACAAAAGGGAAGTCGCCCAAGTTGGAGGAGGCAATATGGAGAAAGATGGAGGAAAATTTTGAGGCCATGACGAGAATGTTGACTGTAGGAAGGGGAATGAACCCTAAAGATCGGTAGTTAGACAGTGATGATCTGATCCCCCAAAACTTCAAGATGCCTGATATTCCTAAGTTTGATGGCACTTCTGACCCTGCGGCGCACATTAAACAGTACTCACTGGTAATGAAGGGGATAACTCTAACTAGAAAGCAGAAGAGAGAGTACTTTTGCCTGAGTCTTGTAGGGGATGTAGTTGACTGGTAGCATGAGTTGGGCAGAAGATCCAAAGAAGATTGGGACTTATTGACTGAAGAGTTCCTAAGGTAGTATGATTATAGTACTCGAATGGAGGTCACGTTGAAGGATCTAGAGTTATTGGAGCAAAAGTCTAAAGAGTCTTTTCATGAGTATCTCACTCGGTAGAGAAATTGAGTTATGGAGATGAAGCATAAACCTAATACTCCTGATCAAATCCAGTTGTTCATTAGGAATGCTAGCCCATACCTGAGAGATGGATTGAAAATGAAAGGGCTGAAGGATTAGGAGTCTTTAAAGGACATCGCCATAGAGAAAAAGAGTGAGTACATGGTAAAGAGGGTAAGCAGTGAGGATTATGCCAAGAAGGGCTACAGTAATAAGGGGGCAAACAAGTCAGCAAGCTCCAGCAATGGTAACAGAGTTGGAAAGACAGCTGAGGTTTCGACAACAGGGGTGAATCAGAGGTACTTCTCAAATTTGGGTCGACCTTTATCATGGGTGTTAAAGAGAATGGTAAAGGAGGGAAAGCTACAACCCCTTTCGCCCAAGCCAGCCAGAACCCAAGGACAACCAAGGCATAAAGATAATGAGTATTGTGCATTTCACCAACACACTAGGCATTTGACAGACCACTGAGTGAGATTGAGGTACCAGGTTCAGGATTTGATTGATAGTAAGCAGATCACTGATCCTGAATAAAGGGAGAGCAAGAAAAAGTCCAATTATAATGTCGTGCTGCCACCTGTCTTTATGATTGGGTCAAGCCTACCTGAGTGGTAGGTATTGTAAAACTTGTATGGTAATGAGTATGTCGCTATCACTCGCCCTGAGGCAAGTGAAGAAGGGATGCTCGTGGCGACGATAGATTATTGGTCCAATAGTAAAAGTGGAGAAGAAGATAAAGAAGAGGAGAAAGGAGGAAAGTTTGTGGATCCGTGGGATTCAGATGAAGAGGAGAAGAGAGTTGGGGCTATAACAAGAAGTGGGAGAGTGGTCCCAGAAGTCGAGAAGTCACAGGACCCAGTGTAAGCACCTGCAGGAAAAGAGCCGGAGGAGGATTCCATAATGAAGCAGTTGAAAAAGACCAAGGCTCAAATATCTATTTGAGACCTTTTGAGACAGTCCCCTTCGCATAGGCAGAAGTTAGTTGAGTCCTTGTGTGAGTTTACTGTGACCACCATGATTTCTCCATCTGAGTTGCTAGATCTGGTTAAGGGAGGATCAGGAGAGAGGTTGGTATATTCTGATGTTGACTTGCCAGCAGAAGGCCGCAATCACAATCGGCCACTGTATATCAAGGCACAAATTAATTACAAGCACACCGCTTGTGTCATGGTTGATGATAGCTTGTCCATAAATATTTGCCCTTTAGTTACACTTCAGGCTTTTAGGCTAGATGAAAGTATGCTGAGTAAGTTTGATTTTACCATTACAGCCTATGACAAATCATAGAGAGAAGCGTCGGGAACTTTCAGACCTCTAGCTAAGACTAGGTTTATTGAAACGGAGGCAGAATTTGTGGTCTTGCCTATTCCAGCAAACTTTTCAACTCTAATTGGAAGACCATGGTTCCACAAGTTACGAGTAGTGCCGTCTACCCTGCACCAAATGATCAAGATACCACATAAAGGGGAGGTGGTAACTGTTAAAGCTACAAGAGAAAACCAAGTATCAGCCTTGGGGATCTCTAATCAGCCATTCATTGGCTTTCATACATCGATGATTGGAGAAGAGCGGGGTTCAACAGATAGCCCTCAAGTGGTGAGCATGATGAAGAAAATTCACTTTCTCCCAGGGGCTGGTTTAGGCAAAAATTTACAAGGGCTACAGTCAGCTGTCACTACTAAAGGCCAGAAGGATCGAAAGGGATTAGGCTACAAAGGTGACCATGGCAAGAAGAAGATGTCAGAGAAGATCCCTCACATTTCAGAGAGTTTTATTCCCGCATCCTCAGTGTGTGCTTACACCGGAGAGGAAGAGCCTCAGTGGGTGGTTGGAAAGATTACACCAGGGTTTCAAATCTTCATTAATGTATTCGATTGGGATATTGGAGTTATCAAATCTGTGGAGGACTTCTGGGATAAAGAGATCATGACTTAATGCAGTGTTTGGGATAGGGATGGGCCAGAGGAAATTGACACTGACAAGCTACTAGCCACTAAGTTGAAGGGAAAAAAAAAGATGGTGATGAAGCAACAGAGCCAAATCTGAAGATTCAAGATCTGAAGATTTCATCGGAGGTAGTTGAAAGGCCTCCACAAAGCTAAGAAGCCAAAGAATAGTCGGCGATGGCATCGGCATCGGCGAAGAATGAAGACAATAGTTATTTAGATAATCTTTTTATGCCAGAACTTTTCAGTAATGACAATGTTGATTTTAATTATATTAATGAGATGAACAACTTTGCTTACTTGTGTGATGTTTCTGATGATTTCATTTCACATGATCATAAACATGGTGTATACATTTTTGACATTAACTCAGCTAGTACAACTGCATTTAATCTTGGAACCTTGGAGAACCCAAAGGAAATTTTGATAGCATCAGACATAACTCTTAATGAGAGGTTAAATTTGAGAGAGTTTTGAAAAAAATATGAAAAGTCTTTGCCTGGACCTACGAGGATATGCTGGAAATTGACCGAGATGTCGTTAAACATACCATTCCAACTTACCCAGAGTGTAAACCAATCAAGCAAAAGCTCAGAAGACTTAGACCAGAATGGGCACAGAAGGTGAAAGAAGAGATCCATAAGCAGATTGAGGCTAAGTTTCTGATAGAGGTTCAATACACGACCTGGTTGGCTAATGTAGTTCATGTGGCCAAAAAGGACGGAAAGGTTCGAGTATGTGTGGAATATCAGGACCTGAACAAAGCTTGCCCGAAAGATGATTTCCCTCTCCCTCATATTGATGTGCTATTGGATAGTGCGGCTTCTTGCATGATGTACAGCTTTATGGACGGGTATGCCAGGTACAATCAAATTCTCAACAAGATTATAGATAGAATTAAGACAACCTTCATCACTAAATGGGATACATTTGCTTATCGGGTTATGCCTTTCAGATTAAAGAATGCAGGAGCAACGTATCAAAGAATGGCCACCAAAGTTCTTAATGACTTAATCCACAAGGAAGTGAAGGTATATATTGACGACATGATGATCAAGTCAGCTACCAGAAAAGGTCACTTCGAGGCTTTGGAAAGGTTCTTTCAAAGGATCAATAAGTATAATTTACACCGCAATCCCAAGAAATGCATTTTTGGAGTTACCACGGGTAAATTATTGGGCCATGTGGTGAGTCAAAGAGGAATTGAAGTGGATCCTGATAAGGTCAGAGCAATTAGAGAGATGCCAATGCCTTAGAAGGAGAAGAAAGTTAGAAGTTTCCTAGGAAAACTTTAGTACATCAGCCAATTTATTGCCAAGCTAGCTTCGGTATGTGAGCCGATCTTCAAGCTTCTCAAGAAGAATCAATCGGTGGTGTGGAATAGTGATTGTCAAGTGACCTTTGATACTATTAAGGATTATATGAAAAATCTGCCAGTCTTAAGACCACCATGTCATGCCAAACCGTTAATCCTATATCTAGCAATAGAAGACAGTTCAGTGGATGCCATGATGGCTCAAGAGGATGAGTTTGGGGTGGAGTTTGCTATTTATTACCTTAGCAAGAAATTCCTACCATATGAAGCCAAATATGTTGAAGTAGAAAAGATTTGCTTAGCAGTAATATGGTCCTAAGGAGTTGCGACACTACTTTCACTCTTTTAGCGTACAGGCGATTGTCAAGCATAATCCGCTCAGATACCTTCAGGAAGTGCCCTCTTTACTAGAAAAAAATGGAAAGATGGTTGTTATTGTTGCAGGAGTTTGATGTCAAATACATCATCGTGAAAACCATCAAGGGAAGAGCTATAGTTAGATTCTTAGTTGAACATCCTATTGAGGGAGACCAGTTCGAATACAATTTTCCAGATGAGGATGTCACGGCCATAGCAGTACAAGGGTGGTAGATTTTTTTGATGGTGCAGTTAACAGTAAAGGGGCAGGAGCAGGGATTATTCTTACGACCCAGATGATAAGAAGCTTCCATTGGCAAAAAGTTGAGGTACAAAGCTACCAATAATGAAGCTAAATATGAAGCTTGCATCTTCGAATTGGAAGCACTGCTTGCTCTAGTGGCAAAGTCTACGAAAGTCTTCGGAGATTCATCGTTAGTAATCCATCAGATCAAAGGAGAGTGGTCAGTTAAAGAAGAGAGGTTGTTGCCCTATGTGAAGTACTTGAGAATGTTAAGTAGTCAGTTTGAGACTTGCACTTTCCACTTCATCCCCGGGGATGAAAATCAGTTTGCAAATTCTCTCGCGACGTTAGTGTCTATGTGGGATAATCCGACAGGGGTTCCTATGAGACCCGTTCTGATCTCAAGTTCGGAAAAGCCTTATTTTGAAGCTAAACAAGTGATGGAGATTGAAGTTCCCAATGGAAAACCTTAGTACTACAATATACAAAATTATTTAGAAAGGTCGATTTTTCCAGAAGAAGCCACTGAGAAAGATCGAAGAAAGATTCGAAAGTTATCCACTCAGCTCATCAGTGTAAATGGCACTTTGTATAAGAGGCAAGCTGATGGTATCCAGTTGAGATATTTGGCAGAGAAAGTAGCTGAAAAGGTTATGGAGGAAGTTTATGCTGGTGTCTGCGGAGCTCACATGAATTGCTTAGCTTTGGCACAGAAGATCATACACCAAGGATTCTATTGGCTCGCGATGGATACGGATTGTTCAAAGTATATGAAGCAATGCTAGTTATGCCAACAATACGCGAATTTGAGACATGTCCCGGTCTTAGAGCTGCATAATTTGACGTCTCTATGGCCATTTGCAGCTTGGGGAAAAGATATCATGGGCGAGATACGTCCTATAGCTTCTAATGGGCATAGGTTTATCATAGTCTCCATTGATTACTTCACTAAATGGGTCGAAGCTAAAACTTTCAAGAAGGTCGATGCCAGGGACATGGCCAGGTGCATTGAGCGAAATTTGATATGCAGATATGGCCTCCCGCACCACATTGTGTCTGATAATAGGATACAATTCTTAGCAAAAACTAAACAGATGCTTTAAAAATATGGAATCCAGCATCACAAGTCTTCTCCTTACCGACCTCAGGCTAATGGTACGGTTGAATCAGCTAATAAAAATGTTAAGAGAATATTGGCCAAGATGGTTCAGAGCTATAAAGACTGGGCAGAAAAGCTACCTTTTTCAGTTTGGGTTTATAGAACCACAGTCAGAACCTCTACAGAAGCGACGCCATTCTCTCTGGTTTATGGAACTGAAGCAGTTTTACCAATGAAAATCGAGCTGAAATCTCTAAGAGTGGTCATGGAAGCCGAGATTCCAGAGGCAGAATGGGCATAACAGTGATTACTATAGTTGAATCTATTGGATGAAGATAGATTGCGGGCGTATTACCACAATCAGGTTTATCAGAAGAGATTAGCTTGGTCGTTTGGTAAGAAGGTAAGAAAACACCCATTGGAAGAAGGGGATTTGGTCTTCAAGATGATGAGGCCAGGGGTGCCAGACATCTGGGGAAAATTCAGGCCAACATGGGAAGGTGCGTTCGTGCTGAAAAAGTTGCTAACAAAGGGGGCAGCAATGGGAATGAGTTTAAAGACCCATCAATATCAACAGGTTAAAAAGATTCCACAGCTAAAGACCAAAAATGAAAAGAAGAGAATGAATGCCCCATGGGTCAAAAATCAAAAAAAGGCCTTGCTAAAATTGGGCGCCCTGTCAAGGTAAAAACTAAAAAGAGGCATCTTGGGCAAAAATAAAGGGCCGAGAGAAAATGTTCAATCGAGAAAACCCGAGAGGGTCGATTGATAATAGGAGTTTGATGCTTGCAAGATCTATTCAGCGATTAGGTATAGTCTTGTGCTTTTGACTTCTGGTCAAATGAGGATCGTGTATGATGAAATCATATGGAAATGTACACAATTTTGCAGTGAATAAAAGAATTCAGTTTGCATTTTCATTGGTTTTTAGTTCTGTCTTAAAAAGAAATATTCCATTCATTTATCTAATGACTATTCTCTAATCGTTTTCATCGGAAGGTGTCTAAGCGGATATGTGTTGATCACCCTTAAGGGAGTTTCTGATAACAACCTTCACTTCTCTTAGGGCCACATAAAAAAAAAAGGAGGCCATTAGAGATAAACACTGTAACTGGCTCTCTAAGCAAAAGTTAGGCCAAAGGGCAGAGTGAAAACCTGAAAACAGACAGTCTGCCTACCAAAAAATAAAGTGAACAAAAGCCGCTGGAATGGGTTGGGTCCATTCTAAGCAAAAGTTAGGCACAGGGTTATGTGAAAATCCCCAAAGGGATGCATTTCCTACAAAGAAAAGCTAGTATGAAAATTCACAAGAGACGCACTACCTTTAAAGTAATGACTTCCGATGCCTGGAGTGTTAAGGTGGCATTACTTTGGATAATCTTCCTTCAAGCAGATAATGCATAACCCAAGACATAAGTTAGAATCCTGGGTGTATGATCATTGACCGGGGGGCAAAGATGCACATCTGATGGTTTTCTCTGAAAAGATTATGGGTCTAAGTTCTTAAGTCAAGACGACGCTGTTCTAGATCCTTGGGGGCATTGTGGAGCAACCAAGTCATATCCTCGATGGACCCTTGACCGCCCAAGACACGGTCTATCCATTTTGCAAGCCTCTGCATTTCATGCCATACAATTCCTTTGCAAGCATCTGCATATTGTTTTTTACACATACACACACAACCTCTTGTATATATTTATGTGCGTATAATTCTACAGGAAATGTCTAAATGAAAAACCTCACATGCAAAAGGGTGCAACCTTAGAGGATAATGTCTGTATTTTGTAAGTCTGAGATGACTCGGTGCAATCCAAAAGGATGACATCTGCATTTTGTAAGTTTGAGATAACTCGGTGTGATCCAGGAGGATAACGTCTGCACTTTGTAAGTTTAGAGCAGACTCGGTGCAGTTCAGGAGAACACTTCCCACGTTTTGTAAGTCTGGAGTAGACTCGGCGCATCATCATCTGAGGATGGCCCCCCGTACTTTGTAAGTTTGGAGCAAACTCAGTGCAGTTTAAGAGAACAACTCCCGCGTTTTGTAAGTCCGGAGCAGACTCGGTGCATCGCCATTTGAGGATGGCACCCGCACTTTGTAAGTCTGGAGAAAACTCGGTGCAGTTCAGGAGAACAACCCCGGCACTTTGTAAGTTTGGAGCAAACTCGGTGCCTTGTCATTTGAGGATGGTACCCACACTTTGAAAATCTTGAGAGGACTCGGTGCAACACAGGAGGATGAAAATCGCTCCACAGTTTAGATGGTGACTTAAAGAGACGATCTCTTTCTCATAGCAGCAAGAAGGTAGCCGCCTTAGGTACACGTTTCTTTCCTTTCTTTGAATTTTGGCTCACCTAGGCACCCATGCACTAGCCTCTCCAAAATTGGAAGCAACTATAAATAATGGGTCCCGAGTCAGTTCAGATTAGAGTTACCCAAAGATGAAATTAAATGCCTGTTTATAGGCAAAAAGAAAGTTAGATGTAATAGTTTCCTTGTCAATTTTTTTTAAATAAATAAAAAATATTTTAAGAATTTAAAAAACAAGTTGGAAATGATAGTGTTCTGGTTAAAATTGTTTAAAAAAAAAATTCAATCGGCTGCTGCTGCGGGCACGCGAGGGCAGGCGCCCCTCGCTCGCAGGCAGGCCGGAGCATGCGCCTCGCGTGCACTCTGAGGGACAGCTTGCCCATCCCACAGCACGTGAGGGGCGGCTTGCTAGCCCAACCCTCGCCTGTCTAACGCCCCTGGGGCTATTTTTTGGCCAAATTTTTTTTTTCATGCCTTTTTCTCATTTTTTTGGGGAATTTATTTTTAAAATGTTTTTCCTTATTTGGACCTTTAAAATTCTTCAGTTTTTTGTGTTTAATGGGATTTAAATTATTTTATTTTTTTTTCTAAAAATCTGATTTTATTTTGGAGATATAAAAGGGTTTTGGAGAGAGAATTTGGGGGGAATTTTCTTAGGCAAAATATATTTAAATTTATTTAGCTATATTTATACACTCTAAATTTTTAATTAAAGCACAAATATATTTAGTAAAATATTATAACCATAACAAAAAAAAGAAATTAAAATTTTTAGCCACAAATTTATCATGTGTAACTACTTTTAAATATTACTACATTTACAAATATAATGTGGCTAAAATAACCAATCATTTGCCACCAATATATTTAGGAGTCTGCGAAACTCAATGAACCCAAATAACCCAATCCAAAATATCAATTTACGTAGAGTTGTTCGGAATATACGGGTCGGATCGGGTCAGGTGTGAAGATTTCTAAAATTCAGGTTCAGGTCGAGTTAAAACCTTCTCCGACCAGACCCGAGTGAAATTATTATATAAACTGTAATTTTTTCTCATTCTTTCACCCACTTAAACTCTCTCCTTCGCTCCCCTCTCTCTCTCTCACAACAACCTTCCATCTCTCTCTCGATCAAAACAACCTTCCTTCTCTCTCTCTCTCTGCTTTCACCGTCGATTAGTTGCCTTTTCCCAACGAGAAGCAAATAGAAAGAGAAGGAAAAAATTGTTTTTTTTCCTGAGATCGATGTAAATTTGTGCGTAAATATTGGTTTTTGTTTTTGCCTGAGATCTATGTATTTTTTTTTTGCCTAAGATCTATGTATTTTTGTGCTTGAATAGTGGTTTTTTTCGCTTGAAATTTTTCTTTTGCATTGGATCTGTGTTCGGTTCGGGCCAGATAATTTTTGAGTTTTTCTGTTCGGACCACTACTAATACTCAGGGTCAGTTCGGGGTTGGGATTTTAGGCAAATATTAGGTGTCGGGTTATTCGAGTTCGGTTCAGATTGATCCGAATCCGCCCATTGCACGCCCCTAAATATATATATTTTTTTGGCAAAATTTATCAACTTTTAGCAATAATGAAATTAAACATGTAGCAAGATATATTGATGTTTAGCTACAAGAATAGTAAATTATTTATCTAACTTTTTAGCAACACCACCTTTTGATGCAAAATGTTTTATTGTGGAAAAAGTAATTCGGCATATAAATTGGCATGTTTATTGGCTATGAGTCATTAATCGCTATAGATTTGAAATGTTGCAGTGAGATGAAACTTAACTAAAAATTTTATAAATTAATCAATTATCCACAAACAAATCTAGGGATTCACGTATCCCTTATAAAAAATAAAAATCTACTAACTAAACAAGATGAAAATCAAGCTAAAAAGAATAGAAATCATAATTATAATTTTCTAGAAAAAGATGAAGAAATTCCAAAAATTGCAGCTCTTCCACTTGCTCAGTCTTCCCAAAATTGATGAATAATCCAACTTCAATGAAAGAATTCAAGGGAAGTTTTCCAACTAAAAACTAACTTAACTAGCTTAAAGGGAAGTTTTCCCTTTAATTCTAGCTATAAAAATTGAAAATCCAGCTGAAGAAGGAGAGAAACTAAGCTAAAATTGTCATTCTTATTCTGGGCGCGATATCAGTCACGGCCATGACCAAACTTAAATAAATATAGCTAGCTACTGGAGCTTTCGCCCTTAATGGTCTTGGTACTTTATTCACTACGGCCATAACTAAAAACTTCAAGGAAATTCAATTATGTCAAAATAAACGTTCTTAAGACACTCATAGCTATGACTAAGGCAAAAAGCAGAAATCTTTGTTTTCAACTCCAAAATCAGTTCCGAATCAACTTAATCTCCAAAAATCAATCAAAATCACCTAGAAATAAAGAGAAACACCAAAATCAATATTTTCTTAATTAAAATAAGAATTAAACAAAAAAATGAAATTAACTAAAAATACCTAGAAAACATACTAAAATTATAGTAAAATATAATAAATAATAACACTATATCAACTACCTCAAATTTAGATCTTTACTCATACTCAAGTAAATCAAAATGAAACCACATCTATGAACTACTCAAACTTAAAAAATAGAACACATAATTTACTCATAATTAAACCAACTAGAAAACAATCAAATATCTATCGAAACTGACTTCCTAGACTAACAAATAAAAGAGCTAAGCAGTTTTAGCATGCATGTGCAAGGCCAAAACAAAATTTAAAGCACTTTCAAAACAAAATCCTAGTTGCAAAGTCATAAATGAAAATAAATTATAATACAGATAAGTCTATAGACGACTTTAATTAAATTCCAAGGTCACCATAGGCATCTTCTCACCTAGCAAATTTCGATGGACATCTCTATTAAGGAAAAATGACAAGACAGAACAAAAATCAATAAGGTCTTATATTTGGTTGTAAGGTTAGGCTAAGGTAATTGGCTATCAAGAAAAACATCAAGTTTAGCAAATGAAAAATGAAAAAAAAGGTACAAAAATGCCTTCAAGTATTCTCCAGGGTATTAAAATGTCTTTATCGTTTATTTTGAAATAAAAATGCATCTAATTTATTAGAAATTTATACAAAAATATTTTTGTAAGTAATTTTCATTAACTCTGAATTAACGGTGTTGACATGGCAAGAAGTAGCGCTGACACATAGTAAAACGTGTCATTTTTTAAATATTTTTTAAGTTTTACTTATTAAGAATTTATTTACTGACCTAGCAAACTATGGCACTGATGTGGCATATTTTGTTATGTGTCAGCATCACCTCAATACCATGTAGTACCATATCAATACTATTTATTCAAAGTTGATGAAAGTTACTTACAAAGGCATTTTGCTACCAATTTTCATTATGTCAATGGTATTTTTGCTGCAAAATAAATAATATGGGCCATTTTAGTACCCTAGAGAAAACACAAGGGCATTTTTATACCTTTTTTCAAAGTAAAATTAGCCACCTAGTCAAACCATTAACCAACTTCAAAACTTAGTTGTAAAACCAAACTTCCACTCATTCTCAATTTATAATGGCACTAAAGTCGAGTTAGTCGTAAACGGTATTTTTTGAGGTCAACCAGTGGACTCGAGGTGAAAATTTTATCTGTGGGCATAAAATATTTTATTTGATCATCAGAAAAAAAATTGATTATTACGAGTCTGTAAGCGAAAATTTGAGGTCAAACGGGTCCGGAATGGCCAAAATAGTGGAAAAAGGGGTTTGGGGCATCTGTCCATGACAGACGGCCATCTATTGGGTGACAAACAGCTAAGCCATCAGTGGTGAGGGATGAGCAGGCCGTCTGTGGCTTCAGACGGGCGTCTGAAGGCTCCTCCAGTCTGACTTAACCCAATTTTTGACATGTGTATCGACCGGACCATATCTTGAGTTATGGATCTCAGAAAAATATTCTGAAAATATGGACGTGCTTGTAATAATGAGTAGAATACAGTGGCATAAATAAATTAATATTTTAATGATAGTAAAAAGTCAGCTATCAGACCGAAAAACGGTTTTCGATTGAGCTAAAATTTTATGTGTAAGCTATTAAAAATATGTCGTGAATTATAGAATCAAATTTGAGTAAAATTGAAGCAGGGAAGTGAAAGAATTATATTGAGATTGCATAAATGATTAAAATAACTTAATTTGGTTACTTTTTGTTGGGCCAAGAGTAAGAGTCAAGTGCAACTCTTACCTACCACTATAAATAGCTGGAAAAGTGCATAATTTACTAGAAGCTTCTCCCGTTTTCTTCCTCCCTCTCCATTCTTCTTGAAGCCCGAAGCTTGTTCTTCATTTTCCTCTTAATTTTCTTCATTTTTCCTCTATCAATCCCTCAAATCTAAGCCCCTTTTCTGGAATTTAGCCTCTTTTCTTCTAATTGGTGAGTTCTAACCTTTATTTGGGGAAGAAAAGTGAAGGAAATTTAAGGATTTTAAGTGAGGGGTGTGTGACGTGCGCCAGACCTAGTAAAGGCCCTTGTAAGCGAGACCCGTTTTTAGGGCTCGAGGGATTGGTTCGCGTCTTTTTATCTTGGGTGGCATGAGATATCTTAGAATCCTTACCCAATAGAACATTGGGGAGTTCATCTACCCTCATGGTACCTTTATGCACCTTTGAGGTAATTTGAAATCACCACCCAATTTACGAGAAATTGAAAAAAGTCATCTAACATCTACGATCTAAACCAGAGATGGTGTTCGGAACTTCACTCTTATTTATTTCTTAGTTAATTATAAATGAGTTTTTAGATTCATAAAATTCTATCTCTCATCTCACACGATTAATGCATTTAATTAAAAAGCGCATTGCAAGCATTCGAAAGCAATAAATGGAAACTGTAAAGAAAGCGATAAATAAAACGATAAATAAAAGCAGTAAACACGCTAAGCACACAATTACAAGAGAAATTGGGACATAATAAATCCCCAAACGAAAAGGAAAGTTAAATAAAATTTTCCCAAAATAATTAATTATAAGGGCCCACAAGATATATATGAATATAAATTTAAAACAAACAAACAAAATCAAGTATAAAAAATAACATACATAAATCGAGATATTTATTTGGTTTGGGAACATTGATTCCTTCACGCTCACTTAAAGAGGGATCAAAAAGTTGTTCGATTGTTGGTTTGAAAACTGGGATGAGTGATCCCATTTTTGAAAAACTTAATTCTTCGTTTTATTCGTGACATTTTAAATTCTTTGCCTAAAATGAGGGACATTGGTCCCAATTTATTAGTGAAAATCCCAATTTGGTTATAAAAATATTTTTGTGATATTTTTTTATCTTACACGCGTATAAAATAAAATATTTTATTTACAAGCAAATACAATCAAACAAACAAAAGGTTGGTAGGGTCTCACCCAAATGGTACGGTCTCTTACGCATCGTGACCCCTTCGTTCGGTCACGAAAATGCTCACACAAGGCAAATCACATTTAAACCCCAAGCAAGAAAGGACCGATAAAAATATTAGTAATAATTCTACAATCAAACAAACACATATAAAATCCAGAGAACATGCAAAAATAATTAACACATGTGTATGAAATAAAATGGGTTAAATCAGACATGTCGATTCGATATACAAATAATTCACGTGTAAAGAAAATTAAAAAATAAGTCATGCAAAAACTTAAGAATAATAATAAAAACAATGACAAAGTAATAACAATAACAACAGTATAATAATAATAATAATAATAATAATAATAATAATAATAATAATAATAATAATAATAATAATAATAATAATAATTATTATTATTATTATTATTATTATTATTATTATTATTATTATTATTATTATTATTATTATTATTATTATAATAATAAGTCATGAATAATAGTAACAAAACATTAATAATAATAATAATAATAATAATAATAATAATAATAATAATAATAATAATAATAATAATAATAACAATAGTAACAAAACATTAATAATAACAACAACAACAACAACAACAACAACAACAACATTGATAATAATAGCATTAACAGTAACAATGATAATATTAACAATGGTAACAAGAACAAAAGTATTAATAGCAATAATAATAATATTAATAACAATAAAAATATGAAATTAAATAAATGAAAATGAGGAACGTAAATAAACATGTAGTAAAAAATAATAATATTTAAACCTAAAATAAATATCGCCAAAAATCATACCAACAAGAAAATCAATAGATGTAATTTTTCACATCCCAAAATTACATATATTTACCCATTTTCATACCAAAAACGAAATAAAAATTGAAAAATCATTTTAAGGGAACAAAACTAAAAAATATATGTTCATAAATGCAAGAAAAGAAATAAAATAAAATAAAAAAGATGAAAGTAGAAAATAATAATAGATACAAGAATGTTTACCCTCAGAGTTTATAGATTGAAAAATACGATGTCTCAATCCGTCCCCTTGTCGAATTTGCGGTGGTGAAACACTAAAAATATTTAAGAAAATCTAAGTTTTTAGCACAAAAACTCAAGAAAATAATTTTGATAGAGTGACCAAGCTAAAAAAATTAATTTTCTTTGCTCCAGTCAAATCCAAAAACATAAATCTTTGGAGAAGAAGAAGAATTAAATTCCTAAAAAATTTTTGAAGATATATTTTTTTTCTTGCTCTCTCGTCTGCCCTTTTTCTCTCAAGGAAGAAGTCTCTCTCTTTTTGTTTTTAAAAAAAGCAGCCCCCTGAAAATAAAGTCCCAGTCCCCTTTTAATATTTTTCATGTCTCGCAAAATCCTCAAAAAGTCAAAAAAACTCCCTTTTTTACGGTCCCAAAAATATATTTTGCCGGTAAAAAAAGAGAAAAAAAAGCGGGGGTGAGGTCTCTCCCGCGAGGCCGCATCTCACCTCGGTGAGATGTGGCCTTGGGTCCGCATCTCACCAAAGTGAGATGTGGCCCATGGGCACATCTCACTTTTGTGAGATGGGCACATCTCACCAATGTGAGATGTGGGCAAATTTTTATTTATTCATTTTTAATTAAATCTTTTTGATATTATTATTATTAGTATTATTATTATTTAATTAATTTCATTCTTTTTTTAAATATATGTATTTTTTAATAAAAAAAATTGATATATATATAAATAATACTTCCTAATTTTTTAATTTAATTTATAATTTTTTATAATAATAATTTTTTTTATTTATAATTTTTATTATATATATTTATTTGTCTATTTTTTATTTAAAAAATGAGGGTCTCGATAAAGGAAACATCATTTTCGACATTTTACTTGCGAATAAGTATCATTTTCATCATTGGGTAATCCTAATTTTGGACCGTCTCGGGACCCGATGTCTACAGTTGCCCCGAATTTTGGGAAATCTAGAATTTAGGTGAGTAGGTGAGCCAAATTCAGAAAAGAAGGAAAGCGACACGTACCTGAGGCGGTCGCCTTTCCAGAATGGATGATATTGTTGGGGTGATTGTCGCCATGCTATCGGCGTATTGTCTTTTGTTGATCTGGTAGTGCCGTGATCGTGCTAACCCTCCGTGGAGTGGTAGTGCCGTCATCGTGCTAACCGTTCTGAAACGGTAGTGCCGTAATCGTGCTAACCTTTGTGAGATTTGAAGTGGTAGTTCCGTGATCATGCTAACCTTTCATAGAATGGCAGTGCCACCATCGTACTAACCCTTTTGAGATTTGAAGTGGTAGTGCTGTGATCGTGCTAACCCTCCGTGGAGTGGTAGTGCCATCATCGCACTAACCCTTCTGAAGTGGTAGTGCCGTGGTCGTGCTAACCTTCCGTAGAATAGCAGTGTCGCCATCGTGCTAACCCTTCTGAGATTTGAAGTGGTGGTGCCATGATCGTGCTAACCCTCCGTGGAGTGGTAGTGCAGTCATCGTGCTTACCCTTCTGAATAGTAGTGCCATGGTCGTGCTAACCTTCCGTAGAATGGTAGTGCTGCCATCGTGCTAACCCTTCTGAGATTTGAAGTGGTGCCCCCTGAGAGCCCTTTGGTTGGTTGCCCCTAAAGAGGTCTTTGGTTGATTGCCTCCTGAAAGGTCTTTGGTTGATTGCCCCCTAAGAGGTCTTTGGTTGCTTGCCCCCTGAGAGTTCTTCGGCTGATTGCCCCTTGAGAGGTCTCTGGTTAATTTCCCCCTGAGATGTCTTTGGTTGGTTGCCCCCTGAGAGGTCTTTGGTTGGTTGCCCCCTGAGAGGTCTTTGGTTGTGATGCCCCGACCGGAGCGCCACAACCCGAATTGACACACAAAATGCACAACTAATAAACAAAACTTACACGGAAGCAACAATAGAATCTTAAAACCATAATAATATCAATATAGGAACAAATCCCAGAAATTATACAATATTCAAACAAAATACAAAAATATCCTTATATATAAAAAGGTACAGAAGCATATTACAAAAGTAAAACTCTAACTCCTACGTGGCCAACCCTACAGATGCGCAACTCCAACCGGAACAAAACCTGCCACCTACACGGGAAAACAAACAAAACATCTCATGCTAAGTGATAACGCTTAGTGGGGAGGAAACGAAACAAAAGATAACACTATACAAAAGTATCACATGCATACGCCAGAGGGTCAGAAACTAACCAAAGTACATTCATTAAATCAGGGCATTAAGTAGAAACACATGACTGATCGCTTAACTGCATACAAAATCCGAACACTACACTACCAAGCACCATACAAACCGAGCATAACACAATAGCCTGAACTTCACTGGTGGTGGATATGAGAAAACACTACTCTGGAGACCGAAGCCTCAAAAACATTTGCAGGGGCCCGAAGGCAGCAGGGGAGACCGGAGTCTCAAAACAATTTCACTAGACCCTTAACGGAGGTCAACCGAATCACTAGACCTGAACGAGCCCACACGGGCAGCTGCACTCACTATCCCTTTATAAGGATGCTTATTTATCCACTACTATGACACTTCAAGCTCAACACACTCACAAGAATTCCAAGGCATTCACTAACTCAAATCACAGGTCAAAACACTATCTTAACAAAACAATCACAAACCATGAGTCATGCATTAGTAAGAAATCAAAACGGAGTAAGATGCTGAAGGAACATTTACATTTTTAACCGAACTCTTCATGCCGAACGGAGCTCTTCATGATGAGCACATTGCATGCCGAGCAAAGCTCTACATGCCGAATGGCTCTTCACGCCGAGCCGAGCTTTGCATTCCGAGCAGTTAACAAACACATCTCATAGCAAGGTGCAATGCGTCCGAGAGGGCATTGAGGAAAAATCCAGCTCGATCACGATCGGGACAAACGTCTCTCTCATGATAGAGTTGTATATTTTTCCGAAAAATGCACTTCTCCGATTTGATTTCAAGCCAATACACACCCACCACTCAAATAAGCAAAACTCTTGCCAACAGTACTCATATACCTACAAAACAAGCATAAAGCCAACTATATCAAGAACCCAAAGAACAAGCAGGCCGAGCGGAATAATCTTCATGACTCGTGAAGATTCCCCTACTCGAAACCCAAAAAAACAAAACAGAACAGAACTAGAAAATCATGTGAAAACTAATTTCCAAGGCATACCGAAACAGACTTTTAACAATCAAAAACTCAAAATCACCAAACTAACAAACCAAGACCACATTACACACAGATCCGAACAAGGAAGATGATCAAATAACTCAACCAACGCACGCTCCCAAACCTGGAAATAGTTATTTCAAATCGAATCTTCAGTATCCAACCTTCTCTTTATCTTTACTTTTTCTTCTATCTTCAGGTTCTTGCACAGATTCAAACAAAACTAGAGCTCAGATAACCCGAACCGATAAAACCACAAACACAACCTTCGACAAATATAAAATAGAGAAGAAGAAAAAGAAGATGATACCAAACCAGCCACTTACCTCAGAGCCAATTCAACTAAATAACCCTCCCTCAAAACTGAAAAACTACACCAAGGAAACGAAGAGCAAAACCGGTGAAAGGAGAGAAAAATGGGAAAGAACAGGAAGATGAAAAATGCTTCAACGTGAAGCAAACTCCTTTTTTTTTGCCTTCCCACTTATCTCTCTCTTTCAAATCCACATAAATGCACTCACCTACCAAGCCACCTGTCTCTCTCCCAATGGATCTCTTCATAAAAGTTCTTTTTTTATCCTTGAAAAAACTCTTACAAATCCTTACTTAATTACCAATCACTCTCTAATAAAATCTCTTCAAGAAAACTTTAATTAATTCTTCAGTTAAGTCCTCGAAATTTCCAATTCCAAAGACTCGCATACCAAAAATACCTCAAATTTTCCAGTTAAAAAACAAATCCCAATTAAACCATATTTGGGTTGTTACAATCTCTCCCTCTTAATAAATTTTGTCCTTGAAATTTCCCTGCTAGTCTGCTAATAACCCAAAATCAATACATGAACAAACTTAACAATTGATTACTTACTAAAAGGACCTGCTGGATTAGGGGTATCTTCTCTGTTCATGGCATATACACGCGGCTTAACAAATCCTTCTGTCGTCTCTGGTCGCTGCACCATTTTCGATGGAGCCTGACCGGGTCTACAACTGCCTCTACCACTTCTAGCAGTTCTTGCTCTAACCTTATTCCCTCGGCTCTTAGACTGCTCTTTTACCTCTTTTCTTTCCAGACAGCTAGCCAATATGTGCTCCTTGCTTCCACACTTGAAGCAAGCCCCCGTCATCCTCCGGCACTTGCCCTAATGGCGCTTCTGACAATACTCACATTTCGGGACAACACTTCCCTTGCTAGAAGGCAGATCCATGCTTCCCACTTTCGAAGGCACTGGTGCAGTCTCTTTTGTTGCTTGTCCGATCAGATTACCTTTAACCCGTTTACTAACTACAGACGCACTATCCGGGGCTCTCCTTTTCTGTTCACTCCTTTGTCTAATCACCTCAGACTCTTCCAACTTTATCGCTCCTGCCACTAGCTGGTAGTAATTGACCGATTGCATTACCGTCATGGCAGACAAAGGTCCTCGGAATACTTCTCTCAATCCATCCTCAAAGTGCCTACATTTAAACTCCTCGGTCAATAACATCTCAGGCACATACTTACTCAACCTGCTGAACTCCTTCTCATATTCACTCACTGACATGCTCCGCTGCTTCAGACTGATAAACTCTTTCCAACCTGCCTCTTGATAAGCTTTTATCACATACTTCTTTTTAAATTCCTGCACGAAAAAATTTGCATGTCATCTCAACAGGTCTATGAGGATTGCGGAGTACAAGTTTCCACCAGTCATACGCTGGCCCTTAAAGTAGCGATACAGCACAAGGTACTCTCTGAGGTACAGGACAACCGATCTCTTGCAAAATTTGATCAATCTTCTCTAGCCAGAACTCTGCTACATCCGATCGGTCCAAAGAAGTCCCATGAAACTCTTCTGCTCCCCTCTTCCTCAAAAGCTCAAAAGGAGCCTTAGGAGCAGTCAGTCTATCCACTAACTGAAGCAAACTTTGCACTAATGTTGGATTCTCAAAACTAAATCACGGGCCTTCAGCTGGTGCACGCTCACGTGCAGATCTATCACGTCTGACCGGGCTAACATTACCGATCAGGTTGACACTGCCTGCAGAATCACCTACATTCTCGCTCGGATCGGACTCCATCAAGACTCTACACACGACACATTTGCATTAGGCCACGACACAAGACCGACTCACAAACCAAGACTCAACACACACTCAATGAGGAACCAGAACCACCTAAACCGAGCTCTAATACCAACAAATGTGACACCTCGACCGGAGCGCCACAACCCGAACGGACACACAAAATGCACAACTAATAAACAAAACTTACACGGAAGCAGCAATAGAATCTTAAAACATTACAAATATCAGTATACGGACAAATCCCAGAAATTATACAATATCCGAAAAAAATACAAAAATATCCTTATATACAAAAGGTACAGGAGCATATTACAAAAGTAAAACTCTAACTCTTACGTGGCCAACCCTGCAGATGCGCGACTCCAACCGGAACAAAACCTGCCACCTACACGAGAAAACAAACAAAACATCCTATGCTAAGCGATAACGCTTAGTGGGGAGCAAACGAAATAAAAGACAACACTATACAAAAGTATCACATGCATACGCCAGAGGGTCAGAAACTAAGCAAAGTACATTCATTAAATCACGGCATTAAACAGAAACACATGACTGATCACTTAACTGCATACAAAATCCGAACACTACATTACCGAGCACCATACAAACCGAGCAGAACACAATAGCCTGAACTTCACTGGTGGTGGATACGGAAAAACACTACTCTGGAGACCGAAGCCTCAAAAATATTTTCAGGGGCCCGAAGGCAGCAGGGGAGACCGGAGTCTCAAAACAATTTCACTAGACCCTTAATAGAGGTCAACCAAATCACTAGACCCAAGCGGGCCCACATGCGCAGCTGCACTCACTATCCCTTTATAAGCATGCTTATGTATCCACTACTATAACACTTCAGGTTCAACACACTCATAAGAATTCCAAGGCATTCACTAACTCAAATCACAGGTCAAAACACTATCTTAAGAAAACAATCACAAACATGAGTCATGCATTAGTAAGAAATCAAAACGGAGTAAGATGCTAAAGGAACATTTACATTTTTAACCAAACTCTTCATGCCGAACAGAGCTCTTCATGACAAGCACATTGTATACCGAGCAAAGCTCTACATGCCGAACGGCTCTTCACGTCAAGTCGAGCTCTGCATTCCGAGCGGTTAATAAACACATCTCAAAGCAAGGTGCAATGCATCCGAGAGGGCACTGAGGAAAAATCCAGCTCGATCACGATCGGGATGAATGTCTCTTTCATGATAGAGTTGTATATTTTTCCGAAAAATGCACTTCTCAAATTTGATTTCAAGCCAATACACACCCACCACTCAAATAAGCAAAACTCTTACCAACAGTACTCGCATACCTACAAAACAAGCATAAAGCCAACTATATTAAGAACCCAGACAACAAGCACGCCGAGCAGAATAATCTTCACGACTCGTGAAAATTTTCACGTCTTGTGAAGATTCCCCTGCTCAAAACCCAAAAAAATAAAATTGAACAGAACTAGAAAATAATGTGAAAACTCATTTCCAAGGCATATCGAAATAGACTTTTAACAATCAAAAACTCAAAACCACCACACTATCAAATCAAGACCGCATTACACACAGATCCGAACAAGGAAGATGATCAAATAACTCAACCAACACACGCTCCCAAACCTAGAAAAAGAAGTTTCAAACCGAATCTTTAGTATCCAACCTTCTCTTTACCTTTACTTTTTCTTTTATCTTCAGGTTCTTGCACAGATTTAAACAAAACCAGAGCTCAGATAACCTGAACCAGTAAAACTACAAACACAACCTTCGACAAACAGAATACGGAGAAGAAGAAAAAGAAGATGATACCAAACCAACCACTTACCTCAGAGCCAATTCAACTAAATAACCCTCCCTCAAAACTGAAAAACTACACCAAGGAAACGAAGAGCAAAACCGGTGAAAGGAGAGAAAAATGGGAAAGAACAGGAAGATGAAAAATGCTTCAATGTGAAGCAAACTCCTTTTTTTTCTGCCTTCCCACTTATCTCTCTCTTTCAAATCCATATAAATGCACTCACCTACCAAGCCACCTGTCTCTCTCCCAATGGACCTCTTTACAAAACTTCTTTTTTTATCCTTGACAAAACTCTTACAAATCCTTACTTAATTACCAATCACTCACTAATAAAATCTCTTCAAGAAAACTTTAATTAATTCTTCAGTTAAATCCTCGAAATTTCTAATTCCAAAGACTTGCATACCAAAAATACCTCAAATTTTTCGGTCAAAAACACAAATTCCAATTAAACCATATTTGGGTTGTTATATTGGTTGGTTGCCCCTTGAGAGGTCTTTGGTTGCTTGGCCCCTAAGAGGTTTTTTGTTGATTGTTTGGATTAGTGTTTTGATTGATGTCGTCAATCGTCTTTTGTCGGTGTCCGCATCTAATCTCTCTTACTACAAAACTGGAAAACCAAACAGGAAAAAAGTGAGCATGCAAGTGGAATGCATGGCTCATGCAGGAATGCAGGATAAGAGTTCATATAAGTGGGTTTAGAGATGATAGTCGGTCTGGCTGTAATTTGCGATAGGATCGTTGCCTTTTGAAGCTGCTTTTGAATTTCATGCCTTTGGGATTGCAAGGTTCTCATCTGATACCTATAGTCATTTTTTAAGGTAGTGCGTCTCTTGTGGATTTTCACACTAGCTTTTTTTTTACGGGAAATACGTCCTTTTCGGATTTTCACATAACCCTGTGCCTTATTTTTTGCCCGGAATGGACCCAACCCAATCCAGTGGCTTTTATTCATTTCATTTTTTTATAGGACAGACTGCCTATTTCCAGGTTTTCCCCCTGCCCTTTGGCTTAACTTTTGCTTTGAGTGCCAGTTACGATTTTCATCTCTAACGGCCCTCTTTTTTTTTATGGATTACAAGATAGTCTGAAGCTGTTATTGGAGATCTTTCAATGGCAACCTGCAAGTACTTACGTCCTAGATCGTGGTTGCATGAGCTTGATTCTCCTCATAAAGGTGCTGTGGGATTGGTTTCACAGTTGATAACAGGATGAATCGATCAAATCATCTGTACCCTGACTGGTTCCAAAATTTTTTTCCAAGAAAGTTATTTTGGCTTGCTTTCTTTGATAGGTAAGCCCCCTCAGCCTCTACAGCAATGTCCTTAAATGACTCCCAATCTTTGAGCCCTTTAAAGTTGAGCAAGTCCCTCAAGTAAGGGTAGGAGTTCCTGATAAATAGCCTGATCTGGTCAGCAGTGTTAGGCTTTCACTTCATCTCCATGACCCTATTCCTCCATCTGGTGAGGTATTCATGGAATGACTCATCACTTTTCTGCTATAAAAGCTTGAGGTCCTTTAGGGTGACCTCCATTCAAGTGCTGCAGTCATACTGCTTCATGAATTCGTCAGTCAAAATGTCCCAGTCCTCCTTGGATCTCCTATCCAACCCATGATACCAGTCTACTGCTGGACGCACCAAACTAAGGCAAAAATATTACACCTTCTACTTCTTGGCCAACCCTGTGCCCTTCATTACCAGGGTGTACTGCTTAATGTGTGCAGATGGGTCCGAAGTACCATCTAACTTTGTCAGCTCAGGCATCTTAAGCCTTAGGGACAGCAGCTCTTCATCCCCTAAATCTCTATCCTCGAGGTTGATTCCCTTGCCAGCTGATAACAAGCAGGTGATCGCCTCAATTTGATGCCTCATTCCTCTTATAGCCTCATCCTCTACCTTGGGTGCTCTATCCCTCACAGCTTGATGGGCTACTAGCTCCTCAACCTCATCCACCATCACGAAATCCTCATCAGGATTAGGGATCCTTGCCCTTCTTGGCTCAACGGGCGCAGCAGTAGCATTATTCTCATTGATAGGTTGGCGAGCAGCATTACCTACAATGGGGACCTTTTCACCTGCAGGTAGTTCAACTTGCCCCCAAGGAAGGACTACCAGTGGTTGTGGAGCAACAGGTGGTTATGCAGCAAGAGGAGTAATCCTTTTGGCCATGGCGCCCATCATCTCTAACACCCTCTGCTCAAAATCCTCTAGTCTCCTAGCAAGGTCTTGAGTGGTTAGAGCTCCGGTCTCTTCTTCTATTGAGGATAATTCACTGGTCATTGAGAGTAACTCAGAATCCCAAACAGGCACTAATTTCGACAATCCAAGAAGTAAGTTTATCCTTACTAGCCGATCGTCAGAACTTCTAGTCCACTAAGATGAATCTATAATGGCTGAAAGACTCAGACTGTTAGAATGATGCATGGATGATGTACGTGCTGCATGATCGTGTTGGTACATCACAGACAACTACACGCAAGCAGATAGATTCTTCCAACCTTATCACTCCCACACACGAGGTCATGCGGTCTCTTTTCCTAGGTGGGCTTGATCCATGGGTTACTGGGAACCTAATGAATGCGTATGGTGCACGGTGAAAGGCTGGCAGCATAACATCTCTTAATTTAAAGCACATGCGTATGGGTTTTGGCCATTATGAATTTAGACAATTCAATCAAGTCAAGGTGGGCTTACCGGGGCATGAAAGCCTTTGATAGAAGACTACTTAATTTGCTTGATTTTGTTTAATATATAACAGCCCAAATCACAAGCATCGTATTAAGGAGCATGTCACCTAGTGAAAGTTTTTATTTGCTATTACAAGAGCTTTGGTCAAGGTGATGATACTTTAGGGCTACCCAAGCATGGTCCCTGCCAACGGGTCTAACATATCACGAGAATAGCGAACAATCGGGTCTCCATTTGATATACCAAAAGGTACTAGGTTTGGCCTGGTGATTGTCCTTAATACTTTTCTACAATGAGTGAAAGTAGGGTTGTGCTTCGGGAATGCACCGGGGTAGAATAAGGAGCGTAATTCTAAGGCTCTAAAATGATATGATGTAATTTTCAAAAAGAGATAGAATTTTAAGTTTTAAAAACTCAATTATACATATGAACCAAAACACTTTCAGAGCAAAGTCACGAAGTGTCCCCAGCGGAGTTGCCACTGTGACGCGTGCCGGAACCTAGCAAAAGCCCTCGTAGGCGAGACCCGTTTTTAGGGCTCGAGGGATTGGTTCGCGTCTTTTGATCTTGGGTGCCGTGAGACATCTTGGAATCCCTACCCAATAGAATATTAGGGAGTTCATCTAGCCTCATGGTACCTTTAGGCACCTTTGAGGTATTTTGGAGTCGCCATCCAATTTACGAAAAATTGAGAAAGGTCATCTAACCTCTACGATCTAAACCAGAGATGGTGTTCGGAACTTAACTCTTATTTATGTCTTGGTTAATTATAAATGAGTTTTTAAATTCATAAAATTCTATCTCTCATCTCACACAATTAATACATTTAATTAAAAAGGGCATTGCAAGCATTCGAAAGCAGTAAATGGAAACTGTAAAGAAATCTATAAATAAAATGATAAAGAAAAGCAGTAAACACGCCAAGCACACAATTACAAGAGAAATTGGGACAGAATACAATCCCCAAACGAAGAGGAAAGCTAAATAAAATTGCCCCAAAATAATTAATTACAAAGACCCACAAGATATATATGAACATAAATTTGAAACAAATAAACAAAGTTAAGTATAAAAAATAACATACATAAATCGGGATATTTATTTGGTTGGGAACATTGGTTCCTTCACGCTCACTTAAAGAGGGATCGAAGAGTTGTTCGATTGTTGGTTTGAAAATCGGGATGAGTGATCCCATTTTTTGAAAACTTAACTCTTCGTTTTATTCGTGACATTTTACATTCTTTGGCTAAAATGAGGCACATTGGTCCCAAATTATTATTAAAAATCCCAATTTGGTTATAAAAATATTTTTATGACTTTTTTTTATCTTACACGCTTATAAAATAAAATATTTTATTTACAAGCAAATACAATCACATAAATAAAAGGTTGGTAGGGTCTCACCCAAATGGTACAGTCTCTTACGCATCGTGACCCCTCTGTTCGGTCACGAAAATGCTCACACAAGGAAAATCGCATTTAAAACCCAAGCAAGAAAGGACAACAGTAAAAATATTAGTAATAATTCTACAATCAAACAATCACATATAAAATCCAGATAACATGCAAAAATAATTAACACATGTGTATGAAATAAAATAGGTTAAATTAGACATATCAATTTGATATACAAATAATTCACGTGCAAAGAAAATTAAAAAATAAGTCATGAAAAAACATAAGAATAATAATAAAAATAATGACAAAGTAATAACAATAACAACAGTAGAATAATAATAATAATAATAATAATAATAATAATAATAATAATAATAATAATAATAATAATAATAATAATAATAATAATAATAATAATAACAATAATAACAACAACAATAACAACAACAACAACATTGATAATAATAGCATTAACAGTAACAATGATAATATTAACAATGGTAACAAGAACAAAAGTATTAATAGCAATAATAATAATAATATTAATAACAATAAAAATACGAAATTAAATAAATGAAAATGAGGAATGTAAATAAACATGTAGTAGAAAATAATAATATTTAAACCTAAAATAAATATCACCAAAAATCATACCAACAAGAAAATCAATAGATCTAATTTTTCACACCCCAAAGTCACATACATTTACCCATTTTCATACCAAAAAAGAAATAAAAATTGAAAAATCATTTTAAGAGAACAAAACTCAAAAATATATGTTCATAAATGCAAGAAAAGAAATAAAATAAAATAAATAAGATGAAAGGAGAAAATAATAATAGGTCCAAGAATATTTACCCTCAGAGTTTATAGATCGGAAAATAGGATGCCTCAATTCGTCCCCTTGTTGAATTTGCGGTGGTGAAACACCAAAAATATTTAAGAAAATCTAAGTTTTTAGCACAAAAACTCAAGAAAATAATTTTGATGAAGTGACCAAGCCAAAAAAATTAATTTTCTTTGCTCTAATCAAATCCAAGAACAGAAATCTTTGGAGAAGAAAAAGAATTAAATTCCTAAAAAATTTTTGAAGATATTTTTTTTTCTTGCTCTCTCGTCTTCCCTTTTTCTCTCAAGGAAGAAGTCCTTTTTTTTTTTTTAAGAAGCAGCCCCCTGAAAATGAAGACCCAGTCCCCTTTTAATTTTTTTCATCTCCCGTAAAATCCTCAAAAGGTCAAACAAACTCCCTTTTTTACGGTCCCAAAAATATATTTTGCCGGTAAGAAAAGGGACAGAAAAGCGTGAGGTGCAGTCTCCCTCGCAACCTCGGTGAGATGTGGCCAAATTTTTATTTATTTATTTTTTTAATTAAATATTTTTTATATTATTATTATTTAATTAATTTAATTCCTTTTTTAAATATATGTATTTTTTAATAATTTTTTTAATATATATAAAAATAATACTTCCTAATTTTTTAATTTAATTTATAATTTTTTTATAATAATTAATTTTTTTATTTATAATTTTTATAATTTATATTTATTTGTCTATTTTTTATTTAAAAATGAGGGTCTCGACAAGGGAAACATCATTTTCGACATTTTACTTGCGAACAAGTATCATTTTCATCATTGGATAATCCTGATTTTGGACCGTCTCGAGACCCGGTGTCTAGAAGGTGTAAAGTGAGATAAGTAAAATTGATGAAATTAAATTAGTTTTATGGTTCAATTAAGTAGTTTAGGGTGTATATAAGATAATTATGTTGTTAGATTTTATTATTGGAGCAAAATTTTGATGGATTTTTCTTTGATGGGATTCGGCCAATGAAGAGGAAAAGGGATGGGCAGCTTGCTCAAGAGGAAAGGACAAAGAGAAGGAAGAATAGGGGGTATAAAGCAAGTATAAGAGGTTTGTGGTTACTTAATTCACCATTTTCCCTTGAAATTTTCATGATTTTTGGTTATGTTTAAAGTGAATTGTGTGTATTGTCTATGCTAAATTGAAATTAATTTGATAATTGTGCCTTAGGATATGAGAAATGAATTTTAGGAGGCTTAAATTGAAACAAAGAATTAGTAGTGATGGAATCTTAGTTGGCCGAATGGTTTATGTTGGATAATTGTAAGTATGTTTGCTGTTTAATGCTAAATTGTAATATTCATATGTAAATTGGGGTGTAAATTAATAAATTGAATGCTAAATGAATAAAAACAAAAATGCTAGTATTAAGAATACATGGGACCAAATGGGTTTTATCGTGTATTTTTAATATATGTTATTAATTTGTGAAAGATAATCGTATAAAGTGATTATAAAAGATAACTAAGTGTATAATAGATTTATGGAAGTTATTGGATTTAATTGAAGGTGATTTTATTTTAAAATGGTATGATGATTGGAAATAATTAATGAGTATGTTATGATTAAAAGTGAATTTAAGATATTTTAAGTGTTAAATTGATTAAATGAGAAGAATGGAAATGAGTCAATGGAAAGAATTTAATTGGTATGAATTTTGCCCTTAGTAATGTCTAGTAGTTGATTTAATTCAGGATATAGTGGCTAGCCATAGGGAATCCATACCACGATTGGAGTCATGACGACTCCACTAGGTAGGCCAATGACAGACTACCATAGTGAAAAAGTGATAAAGTGTTCAGTGATAGTGTTGAGATGTCTTTCGGGGTCACTCTATAGTGTTGTGGACCTTTGGGATCCATATCCCCATGTATCCGGTTCGCAGATTTCTACCGGAGTGGTACTAGGGGCAATACGATAACATTTGATTTAAAATTGACTAGTTGGAAGTGACATGAAATAGTAAAATGATTTAAAACCCGAGAGTAAATGGACATGTTGGTAAGAATTTAATTAGAAATAAGATCAATTAATGGTAATATTGAAATGAAAGGATGAAATTGAAAATTTAGTTAAGAATAAGAACTATATAGTAGAAATGAAAATGAGCGCTAAAAAGATTAAATTGTTATACATGTGTGTGTGTGTGAATGCATTGTTAGTGGAAAGTTTTGAATTGGTAACCACCACCGAGCATTTTTAATGCTCAGCACGTAGTTTTATTGACTGCATGCAGGTACAACGGGTTTTTGGTGAGGAGTAAGCATACCTCGAGGTTTTGGAAGCTAAAGAAGTACAGCTTAGTGAAGAATTATTTTTGTATGAATTTTTAAGACTATGTACATGTATTGATGAATATCTGTATTAGCATGTATATGAACAAATGTTTATGATGGTTTGTAATTAGTAGATATTATGATGATTTTGGATTGAGGGATGGCATGCTATTGTTGATGTGCCCATGATGGGCTGAGTATCATTTGGATTTGCAAGGTGGATAGTTAGTTTTATAGCCGTTACACTGCCAAAATTCTCCTAAACGATATGTAACCTTTGGCATCCTTGAGTCAATGTTGTGATATAACAAGATTTATTTAGGTAAGATAATTAAATGAAATTATTGTTTTTAAAGAAAAAAAAATTACCCGAATTTTTCATTGTCTCGCTGCGTTAGCGATGTTAAGTGCTTTTCGTCTATAATGTGTGTTTTGCGAAGTGATAGTATGGGTGTTACATTTTATTGGTTTCAGAGCCAGGTTTAGGCGATCCTGAGATTTAAGTGGAATAAAAGAAAATCGATTGAATTCATTTACATGCTGATTAATGAATGAAAAGTGTTATGAACTTAATGTATGCTTGCTCCATTTGTTTTCTAGTGAGTGATGGCCTCAGAAGAGGGACGTCGTAATGGTGAAGCTAAAAGTGCAGCTTCCATTAGTGTTGAGCAAGCTAGGTCGCCATCAGTGCAAGCGACTCCGCCAGTGGAACCATCTCCTCCGCCTCAGCTGGACTTTCTTAATTTGATGGCAGATTATATACAGCACCGATTTTCGACACCGCAGGGTCAACTGCTACAGCCTCAAGCTCTAGGTTAGCCTCCAGCTCCATCGAAAAAGAAGTCAATTTTACAGCAATTGAAGAGACTGGGGATTGAGGATTTTTATGGGCATGATCCATTGACGCTAGTCCAGGCTAAGGAGTGGCATTTTAAGGTTAAGAGAGCTTTTGAAGTTACCTAGAGCCCTCCTGATGAGATGTTGCTAAGGACAGTGGCTTTACTGCAGGGTCCAGCCTTTTTGTGGTGGGACGCAGTTAGGAAGCATACTCCAACCAATCAGCTGACTTGGGGTTTGTTTCTGGTTCAGTTTGAAAAGAAGTACATTGGGTCTGAATATCGAGCCTCTATGCAAGATGCATTATGGAGACTTAGGCAGGGTAATAAGACAGTGGCAGAGTATGAGCACTAGTTTGAGTGCCTAAGTGCCTACCTAGATGAGGGACAGATGATAGAGGAGAGACTATATCAGAAATTTGAGAGAGGCCTGCATAATAGAATCAGATAGATTGTGGGTGCTCAAAGGCATCTAGATATACGTTCTTTGATAGAGGCCGCTACAAAGGTAGCATTGGTTCAGGCTGATAAAGTGGAGAGACAGACTAGATTTTAGCATAAGAGGAAATCGGGTCAGACCAGTAGTGCTGGGGGACAGAGCAAAAAGTCGAAAGGAGCCCCTTCATTGTAGAGTTGTGCTTCTTCAGTACCAGATCATACCTAGATGAATCCAGTTGGTAGTAATGCTCATGTTACTTTAGTTGGTAGTGCACCTAGAGGCAGGGGAAGAGGCACTGCTCTGGCATGTGGTCATTGTGACAGAAATCATTTGGGTGAATGTAGGTATTTGACAGGATCTTGCTTCAAGTGTGGGTCAAGTGAACATCAGGTCAAGGATTATCCTGAGGCTCAGGGTTTTATGGCTACATCACCAACACAGAGGCCAGGATCAGCGGCTACTAGAGGCAGAGATAGGAGAGCGGCCCCTGATCCAGCTACGTCCAGACCTCCTGCTCAGTCAGCTCAAGGTCAGGGGTGAGCTACAGGTCGTACCTATGCAGTCAAAGTTAGAGAGGATGAGGATGCGCCCGATGTGATCATAGGTAAATTTACATTGTTAATTGCTTCAATTTATGCACTTATTAATCCGGGCTCTATGCATTCTTACATTAATTCTAATATTACACATGGGAAAGGGTTGATAGATTCCTATTTAGATCAAGATATTGTAGCGAGTAACCCTTTGGGGTATTGTGTGGTAGTGAATAAGGTGTATAGAAATTTCCCCATTAGTGTTCAGGGTCATGTATTTCTAGCCAATCTTATTGAACTTCCCTTCTACAAATTTGATGCCATTCTAAGGATGGACTGGTTATTTGCCCATCAAGCGACCGTTGATTGTAAAAGGAAAAGAGTGGCTCTTAAAGTGTTAGATGATTAGTAGATTACAGTTGTGGGGGAAAGAATAGATTTCCTTTCTGATGTTATATTAGCTACTACTGTAAAAAGACTGTTGAAGAAGGGATGCATTGCCTACCTGTGTTATGCCATGCAGTCTAAAAAGAAGGGTTTTAGATTAGAGGATGTACCTACGGTATGTGAGTTCCCTAATGTCTTTTTAGAGGAATTGCTAGGGTTGCCTCCTGATCGGGAAATTGAGTTCACTATCGACGTGGTTATAGGCACTGCACCCATTTCTATTGCTCTATATCAGATGACACTTAGAGAATTGAAAGAATTAAAGATTCAATTACAGGAGTTGCTGGATAAGGGCTTTATTTGGCCGAGTATATCGCCGTGGGGAGTACCTGTTCTTTTTGTGAAGAAGAAGGATGGGTAACTTAGATTGTTCATTGATTATAGGCAACTGAATAAGGTGATGATCAAGAATAAGTATCCATTGGCTCGGATTTAAGATTTGTTCGATCAGCTTAAGGGAGCAAGTTTGTTCTCGAAGATTGATTGAGGTCGGGTTACCATCAGTTGTGAGTTAGAGAGGTGGATGTACCTAAGACCGGTTTTTGCACTAGGTACGACCATTATGAATTTCTGGTCATGCCTTTTGGACTGACTAATGCACCTACGGCATTCATGGACTTGATGAACCGAGTCTTCCATCCTTTCGTGGACCAGTTTGTGGTGGTTTTTATAGATGATATCTTGGTATATTCCAAGATGCTTGAAGAGCATGATCGGCACTTGAGAATTGTTTTGCAGACTCTGAGGGAGAAGCAACTGTATCCTAAGTTCAGCAAATGCGACTTTTGGTAGAGCGAAGTATCTTTTCTGGGGCATGTCATATCAGCAGAAGGTATTAAAGTGGATTCTACCAAGATTGAAGCAATTTTGCATTGGAGAATGCCCAAGAATGTCACAGAAGTTAGGAGTTTCCTAGGTTTGGCAGGGCATTATTGGAGATTTGTGAAAGGGTTTTCCACGATTATAGCACCATTGACTTGATTGTTGCAGAAGCAAGTGATGTTTGATTAGAATGCTAAATGTCAGGAAAGCTTTGAAAGACTGAAGATTATGTTAATAGAAGTGCCAGTGTTAACTCAGCCAGAGTCTGGTAAAGATTTTATGATCTATAGTGATGCCTCTAGGATTGGTTTGGGTTGCGTATTGATGCAGGAAGGCAAGGTGATTGCATATGCCTCCTGGTTGCTCAAGACTCATGAGAAAAACTATCCCATGCATGATCTTGAGCTCACATCTATTGTGTTTGCTTTAAAAATCTAGAGACATTACTTATATGATGAGAAATGCTACATCTACACAGATCATAAATGTTTGAAGTATTTGTTAACTCAGAAGGAGCTCAATTTGATACAGAGGCGTTGGCTCGAGCTTATAAAGGATTATGACTACTTCATCGACTACTACCCAAGGAAGGCAAATGTAGTAGCTGATGCGCTAAGCTGGAAATTTATGACAGGTATTCAAATTACCTCGACCATAAAATTTCCTTAAATGTATATTATGTATACAAGTAACTGATGTTAATGTGTATAGCTCTAAGGGCACTGAATGTCAAGTTGAGTATGGCACCTGATGGAGCAATTTTAGCTGAAATGCAAGTGAGACCTGACTTCCTCCAACAAGTGAAAGAGGGCTAGAAGCTTGATGATCGGTTATCCTCTGTGATTAGTCGAGTGAAAGATGGGAATAATGATGGGTACTCTTTGAGTTTAGATGGTTGTCTCTATTATAAATAGAGATTGTGTGTTCCGGATCATGTTGAATTGAAGAAAAAGATATTTACTAAAGCTCATCATAGTAGTTATGTTATGCATCCAGGCAGTACTATGATGTATCAGGATTTAAAAATTTCATATTGGTGGCCTGGGATAAAGCGTGAGGTACCGAAATTCGTGAGCAAATGTTTGATCTGCCAACAGGTAAAAGCTGGGTGTCAAGTTTCATCTGGATTGCTTCAGCCTACTTGTATTCCCGAATGGAAGTGGGATAGGGTGACTATGGATTTCGTGTCAGGACTGCCACTCACAAGAAGGAAGCATGATTCTATTTGGGTGATCATTAGTAAGCTCACCACGTCTGCTCGCTTTTTGCCAGTTCGGATAGACTATCCATTGAGGAAATTGGCGGAGATCTATATTAGTGAAAGAGTGAGATTGCATGATGTGCCTTCTTCCATTATCTCAGACAAGGATCCAAGATTCACCTCCAAGTTTTGGAAGAAATTGTAAGACGCTTTGGGTACAAGACTTCATTTCAGTATAGCTTTTCAACCCCAAACAAATGGACAGTCAGAGCGGGTGATTCAGATACTTGAGGACATGTTAAGATGCTGCATCCTTGAGTTTGAGGAAAAGTATTTACTGCTGGCAAAATTCATGTATAATAATAGTTATCAATCCAGTATCAAAATGCATATGAAGCTTTGTATGGAAGGAAATGTTGTACACCTTTCTGTTGGACTGAATTGGGTGAGAAGAAGTTAGTGGGGTCAGATCTTAGTCGAGAAACTGAAGAGAAGGTACAAGTGATCAAGAACAGACTGAAAGAAGCCATGGATGGACAGAAGTCCTACACAGATCTAAAGAGAAAAGATATAAAGTTTCAAGTTGGGGATCAAGTGTTTCTCAAGGTTTCACCATGGAGAAAAGTGGTGAGATTTGGCGGAAAGGGAAAGTTAAGTCCCAGATTCATAGGCATAAATGAGATCTTATAGCAAGTGGGTCCCGTAGCTTAACGATTGAAGCTGCCATAAGAATTAGAAAAGATCCATGATATTTTTCATGTATCGATACTATGGAGATACCGATCAGATCCTAGTTATGAGATTCAACTAGCAGAGATTTAGATTCGGGCAGACTTGACTTGTGATGAATGGCCAGTGCAGATCATAGCTAAAGAGATCAAATGGCTCAGGAATAAGTAGATCCCTCTAGTGAACGTGTTATGGAATCATCACAACATTGAAGAAGCAAGTTAGGAGCCTGAAGCAGCTATGAGACAACAGTATCCTCAGTTGTTCAACTCAAGTAAATTTCGAGCATGAAATTTCTTTTAGTAGGGGAGATTTGTAATGGCCCGAAAGTCGGGTTTTTCATAAATAGTACTTTCTAAGGTCAACCAGTGGACCCAAGGTGAAAATTTCATCTATGGGTGGAAAATATTTTGTTTGATAATCAGAAAATACTGGTTATAATGAGTCCGTAGGTGAAAATTTGAGGTCAAACGGGTCTGAAATGGCCAAAACAGTGGAAAAAGGGATTTTGTGGCATTTGTCCATGACAGATGGCCGTCTGTGGTGATAGATGGGCAACTTTTGGGTGACAGATGGCCAGCCCATCAGTGGTGAGGGACGACCAGGCCATCTGTGGCTTCAGACGGGTGTCTGAAGGCTCCCCCAGTCCGGATTGACCTAATTTTTAACCTGTGTATCAATCGGACCATATCTTGAGCTACAGACCTCAAACAAATATTTTGAAAATATGGACATTCTCTTAATAATGAGTGGAATCCAGTGGTATAAAGAAATTAATATTTTAATGACAGTGAAAAGTTAGCTATCGGACAAGGCAAATAATTATCGGACCGAGAAACGGTCTCCGATTGAGCTAAAATTTTATGTGTAAGCTATTAAAAATATGTCATAAATTATATAATCAAATTTGAGTGAAATAGAAGTAGGGAAGTGACAGAATTATCTTGAGATTGCGTAAATGATTAAAATAACGTAATAGGGTTAGTTTTTGTTGGGACAAGAGGGAGAGTCAAGCCCAACTCTTACCCACCACTATAGATAGCTGGAAAAGTATAGAATTCACTAGAAGTCTCTCCCACTTTCTTCCTGTCACAACCCAAAAAGGGTCTGGTCGGAATCTACATGGTAAGTCGGAATATTTAGGGTATTTCAGTAAATTGAGTAAAAGAAAAAAAATTTGGATATTAAAGGACTTATATGTTAAGAATTAATTAATTAAGTGAAGAGGAGGAATTATTAAGTGTGCTTGTAGTGTAAGGTGTTAGGATGTAAGTGGGTTAAGGGATTTTATTGTGTGATCTATGTGTGTGTGGTGCCTTGGATGTAAGTGGCTTATAAGGAATTATTTGGTGTGAGTTAAGTTTGGTGCCTTGGAGATATTTATGTAAGAGATGCTTGTGTGTGTTTTGTGTATGGTGTATAGTAGGATTTAGTCAAAGATTGAATGATGGAACCAATGGGAGAGTGACACATGGCTTAGGTAGGTGGGCATTAAATGAAAAGGATGAAAGAGGGAAGAGAAGGTAGGAAAAGAGAGGAAGCTTCCCGTGGAAGCTATTATTTTTTTTTTCCTCTTTCCTCCCTTTCCCGTCCCCTTCTACTCTCCCTTTTCTTCTTTCTTTTTCTGCTCTCCAGCCATCCTTGTGTCCCTCTTTGAGTTTTGAGACTTGGATTTCTTGAGTGAAGGGCTAATTGTGGAAGCTAAGTGCTTGGGTTTTGGTTATTTCCTTGGGTTCTTCTTCTTCTCCATTGTTTCTGGTTTTGGGTGTTTAATCCTTGGCTTAACTTGAATGTGTTCTTGGTTGGGTTTGTGCAAGAATCGAAAGAGAGAAGAAAGAGCAAGGGGCAAGAGAAAGCGGGTTCTTGAGGGAAAGATCGAATCTGCAATTTCCAGGTTTGGGAGCTTTGATTTGAATGTGTTTGGGAGTGTTTTCCCCTAATTCTTCTTGGATCAGATATATTTTGTGGTTGCATGTTATTAGTGTTCTTGAGTGTTAATTTATATGTGAATGTATGTGTGTGATTTATTGGAGTGTTGATCTAGCATGATTTTAATTGTAGTGATTTATAGGTTGTTGTAGTGAAGTAATTATATTATGATAATGTATGCTTGTGTGTATTCTTGATGATTAATTGTGATTTCTTGTTCAAGTTAGTGTAAAAATTGAGTGCACATTAACCATGAGCATGTTTTGTATGCTAGGGAGTATCAAGGTAAGTGTTTGTGCATGATTCAATGAGTATTTGGAGGTTTGAGTGGGAATGAGTGCTGGAAATGCAGATTCTGGGCAAATCTGGGTTCTATCGCGATCGCAAAGTTATCGCGAGCGCGACAGAGTGCGAATTTGGTCCCTTGTTCTTGGAGAGCCCTCTGTCGCGATCGTGACGTTTTCGCGAGCGCGATAGAGTGCTCGGTAGCTTTTCCTCAACGCGAGCATGCTGCCAGGCGTGGGCGCGAGGAGGAAGCGGCCAGTCTCTGTCGCGATCATGACGTTGTCGCGGGCGCGACAGAGCTCGATTTTGTATGAGTCTGCCGAGCGTGCTTTGTCACGAGCACACCTCCTAGCGCGAGCCCGCGATGAGGTACCCTGTGTTCTGTCACGAGCGCGATGCCTGTCGCGATCGAGACAGAAACCCTTCCTGCCTGCCCTATTTTCTGAATGTGATTCTTTTGTTCCACTTTGCACGGTTTCTCACTATTGCGTGGTACATGATTAAGTTTATGTCTTGTTGACCTTTTTATACACGTGTTGTTGTAGTAAATTAATGTGATGTTGGGATTTTTATCTGAGTTTTGTGTAGTAAGTGTTGTGATTGATGCGTGAGTTTTTGAGCTTGAAGTGTCAAGGTAGTGGATAATTAAGCATGCTTAAGAAGGGTTTGTAGGTGCAGCTGCCCGTGTCCGCCCCGTTTGGGCGAAGCGGTCGACCTTCGAGATGGTCATCTTCCGTGTAATGATAAAATGTTTTGAGACTCCGGTCTCCCGCGCTACTTTTGGGTATTAAAACTATTTTTGAGGCTTCGGTCTCCCGTGCCGTATTCCCGTATCCTCCACCATTGAAATTCAGGCTATTATGTGAAGTGTCTGGTATTGGTTAGTGAAGTGTTTTAATTATTGCGTGATCTTGATTATAGTAATTGCTTCGTGCTTTCTGTTTTCAATTCTAATTTCATATAGTGACTCTTGATCTGTACATATATTTCTGTCCTCTGATTTTTAATGGTTTCTGTATTGTTGATGCATGTTTGCATTTAAGTATTAGTGCATGGTATTATTGTATAGTGTTTTGTTCTGTTTTGTTCCTCTCCACTAAGCGTTATCGCTTAGCACGGGTTCTTGTCCCGTGTAGGTGACAGGATTTTGGGAGCTTGCTCGTATCGCGCATCTGCAGGTCGGCCACGTAGGAGTAGAGTTGTTTTGTTATCTCCTCCTGTAATTCTTTTTGTGTATGTATTAATTTTGTAAAGGATTTAAGATGTAATCTTTTGGCTATTGTAAATAACTCTATATTTTGATTATATGAGATTTATGTTCTGCCTTTGTTATTATTGTTAGTGAATGCTTCCACTCAGTGTATGTATGTATGTATGTTGTGAGTGAGCATCAGGTAGCGCGCCTGCCGGCGCCCTTCCAACGAGGGCGACGATGGGGGTGTTACACTTCCTCCTTCTCTGTTCTTCTTGAAGGCCGAAGATTGTTCTTCATTTTCTTCTTAATTTTCTTCATTTTTCCACCATCAATCCCTGAAATCCAAGCCCCTTTACTGGAATTTAACCTCTTTTCTTTTAATTGGTGAATTCTAACCTTTATTTGGGGAAGAAAAGTGAAGGAAATTTAAGGATTCAAGTGGGGGGTGTAAAGTGAGGTAAGTAAAATTGATGGAATTAAATTGGTTTTATGGTTCAATTAAATAGCTTAGGGTGTATATAAGATAATTATGTTGTTCTTTGATGGGATTCGGCCAATAAAGAGGGAAAGGGAGGGAAAGGTTGCTCAAAATGAAAGGGAAAAGAGAAGGAGGATTGGGAGGTATAAAGCAAGTATAAGAGGTTTGTGGTTACTAAATTCTCCATTTTCCCTTGGAATTTTAATGATTTTTGGTTATGTTTAAAGTGAATTGTGTGTATTGTGTATGCTAAATTGAAATTAATTTGATAATTGTGCCTTAGGATATGAGAAATGAATTTTAGGAAGCTTAAATTGAAACAAAGAAATTGATAGTGATGGAATCCTAGTTGGCCGAATGGTTTATGTTGGATAATTGTAAGTATGTTTGATATTTAATGCTAAATTGTAATATTCATATGTAAATTGGGGTGTTAATTAATAAATTGAATGCTAAATGAATAAAAATAAAAATGGTAGTATTAAGAATACATGGAACTAAATGGGTTTTATTTTGTATTTTTAATATATGTTATTAATTTGCGAAAAAAATCGTTTAAAGTGATTAGAAAAGCTAATTAAGTGTATAATAGATTTATGGAAGTTATTGGATTTAATTGAAGGTGATTTTATTTTAAAATGGTATGATGATTGGAAATAATTAATGAGTATGTTATGATTAAAAGTGAATTTAAGATATTTTAAGTGTTAAATTGATTAAATGAGAAGAATGGAAATGAGTTAATGGAAAGAATTTAATTGGTATGAATTTTGCCCTTAGTAATGTCTGGTTGTTGATCTAGTTCAGGATATAGTTGCTAGCCATAGGGAATCTATACCGTGGTAAGAGTAATGACGACTCCATTAGGTAGGCCAGTGATGGACTACTATAGTGAAAAAGTTATAAAGTGTACAGTAATATTGTTGTGTGGTCTTTCGGGGTGACTCTATAGTGTTGTGGACCTTTGGGATCCACATTCCGTGTATCCAGTTCACAGATTTCTACCGTAGTGGTACTAGGGGCAATACGATAACATTTAATTTAAAATTGATTAGTTGGAAGTGACATGAAATAGTAATAATGATTTAAAAAACCGAGAGTAAATGGACATGTTAGTAAGAATTTAATTAGCAATAAGATCAATTAATGGTAATATTGAAATGAAAGGATGGAATTGTAAATTTAGTCAAGAATAAGAATTATATAGTAGAAATGAAAATGAGCACTAAAAAGATTAAATTGTTATGCATGTGTGTGGGTGTGTGTGAATGCATTGCTAGTGGAAAGTTTTGAATTGGTAACCACCACTGAGCATTTTTAATGCTCAGGACATAGTTTTATTGACTGTTCATAGTTTTATTGACTGTGTGTAGGTACAGCGGGTTTTTGGTGAGGAGTAAGCATACCTCGAGTTTTTGAAAGCTGAAGAAGTACAGCTTAGTGAAGAATTATTTTTGTATGAATTTTTAATAATATGTACATGTATTGATGAATATCTTTTGTATCTGTATTAGCATGTATATGAACAAATGTTTATGATGGTTTGTAATTAGTAGATTTTATGATGATTTTGGATTGATGGATGGGATGTTATTTGTGATGTACCCAGGATGGGCAGAGTATCGTTTGAATTTACAGGGTGGATAGTTAGTTTTATAGCTATTATGCTGCCAAAATTCTCCTAAACGATATATAACCTTTAGCGTCCTTGAGTCATTATTGAGATATAACAAGATTTATTTAATTAAGATAATTAAATGAAAGTATTGGTTTTAAAGAAAAAAAATTTACCTGAATTTGTCATTATCCCATTGCATTAGCGATGTTAAGCGCTTTCCGTCTACAACGTGTGTTTTACTAAGCGATAGTGTGGGTGTTACACAATTACTCATCGAAACATCAATTAGCCAAAAAATTATTTTCATTGGCTTCACAACCTTAAACTTACACATAAAGTGAGTAGAAAACCTCTCATCTTTCTATTGAAATTTCATATTCACCTAAGTGAATACTAACAGTCACCAAGCATTGCAATATTCCTCTTTTACTTGGCATCCATTCTCAACAACTTTCCTTTTCAAATAACTTTTCATTTTTCTAGAAAAAATTTATATCAACTTACATTGCATTGCTAGTTGACATATCCAATTCAATATAAACAAGCTATCAACCAATCTTAAGCTTTTCAACTAAAACAAAGGTTGACAATCTCACAAAATTACTCAAATACCCTTAATGTAACATCTACTTAACATATTCAATAAATCCAAGTTCCCATAAATACTTGAGCGGCCAACTTTCTTGTCAGGGGAGGCAAAACATTTAGGTTATATGGTAAATTTAACATGTGTGTAATAAAGAAAATTAATATACATTAAACATATTAAAAAAATCTCAAAAGGTTAGCAATGGACAATATATAGGGTAGGAAAAGTCATTTAAAATTTGAGCCAAAAAAGTTGCATATATCAAATCTCTATTCTATCCTATCGGAACTTGTAAATTTGAGTTCCATTGGCCACTTCAATGCTAGCATGGCATGTCACATGTTTTTTCACACGAGTAAAGTGCATTAATGGCAAAAAATGCAATTAAAATGATAAAGCCTAATACATATACAGTCTCATAAACTTGTCCAAATAATTCACTTAGTCTCATGAACTTTCTGAACAACCATTTGGGTTATTAAACTTGTTAAAATAAAGGCAGATCATTTATTCCTATGTGGCAATTAAAAATAGTTGGCCTTTTTTGAATGGATGTTTATTCCATGTCATGGTGCATGCATAACATGTGCAATCTCCATTTCTAGATAGTGAAAAAGTAGGCCATTGGTGCTCGAATTTACAATTTTAGGGGGCTTAATAGTTATTCAAAAAGTTCAGGGTACTAAGTGAACATTGGGAGAAGATTATGGGTTGCATATGTAATAAGCCAAGAAAAAATGTTGAAAAATCAAAGCATTCACCAAATGAAGGGTAAAATGCTATTTCTAGTTTAAAGAAAGGAGCAAAATGGTAGTTAAAAGTATATAGAGTCTAGGAGGGCAAAAAAGGAACACAAATGGATAAGTGGGGCAAAAAATAAATGCTAAGAAACATAGCTGTCGTGTGGAGGTCTAAAACCAATGCATAGACTTTCGGTGCTTAAAAATCACCATGCATTTATCTTAGACTACATCACAAAGGTTTATTGAGTTTAAATGAAACTCTACTTTTTCACAAGCCATGTACCTTACTTTGATGCAATTAACTAAATTAATTAGATTTACTTATTTTAAGACCTCTAGGACTATCCTTCCATGCCTACAAATAACTACCCTCTCCTAGCCTTACAATAGACATAAATGGTCGAGAGAATAAGCAAGGGTAGTTTCTAGCTTTAAAGTTAGATGGAAATCTTCCATAGAGTTAATTATAGTCATGGTTATTAACCTTTCACTATAATAATGTCCATGTAGAAATAATCGATTTGTAATCAAAATAAAATTTAGCTATTATTTAATTATAATAAAGGTAAAAATGGTTGGAAATTAACAATTAGATGCCTATGTAAAAATGGTAAAACTTAGAAATTGCCAAACACTTTAGAAGTTATATATATATATATATATTTGTGTGTGTGTGTAATTTGATAGAAATGTAAAAATTCTAAAAACCAATCTTAATAAAATTATATAGGTAGGTCAAATCGATTTAACTGCGAATTGACAATTGGTCTGGTTCGGTTCATTATATAAAATCGGATTGGCTAAATCTTGAATCAGTCTAAACCAAAAAAGAAACGGTTTGACTAGAAAGAATCGGGTAAAAATCTATTTGAAACGAATAAACAGCTTTTGTCCAAATTAAACGTCCATACAATATTTTTTTTTTTGCTAAAAAGTAAAATATAAATATAAATACAAAAGAATTGGAATTTAGGAAATTTTGATAAATATTTTAATGAGTAAAATAAAAAAAAATTACATTTGATGAATTTTTGTTGAATATTTTTGATTTGTTATTATATTATCTTAAATGTTTGTTATAAACATTGAGTGATTTGAAAATAGTGTATTTTGACTGGAGTTTAATCATGAATGGATTTTTTTAAAGTATTTTTTTATTATTATTTTTGTATAGTGATATTTGCACAATATTTATAAAAATTTATAAATAACATTATTTCAAAAAAGAAAAAAAAAACAATTGAACCTGGTTGGACCAACGGAACCACGACCCATTAGACTCTTCGATTCTTTATTCAATTCGATTTTAATAACACTAAATAAAACCCTAACGTTTTTTACATGTATTGATATCTAAGATTTTAACATGAAAGTGAATGATTTTTATAAATATAAACATATAAGATGTGATTTATAATAAGCAAAGAAAATTGTGGATCTATGTAACTAGTCACATAAACCCTAAAAAATTAGGGCAAGCCCCCAATTTCAACAAATAAAGATCTACATCTTGAAAATTTTGATGGAAAATAATGATTTTATTAAGAAATGTAAGATTTGACGTGCAAAATTAAATAAACAATAATAATCACAAGTAATTACAAGAAATCATCATAAAGTTTTACATAGATTAAGAAATTTTATGGTTGGTGGAATATCCAACTTGACTTTTATTACTGTAGAAAAATATTTATATACAGAGTACAAAAGAATATATTGCCAAAGAAGGGAAAAACTCCTAATATGTAAATAACTAAAAATAGAAAATGTTAGAAGATACTATAGGATAGAATTATGCCTACCTAGTTTACAAAGAAATCAAATATAGAAGATATGATACAGCAGGATATGATATAGCTACTGGTACAGCTAACACTCCCCCTCAAATTAGAGCATGTAGATCACAAATGCCGAACTTGATAAGCAAATGATGAAATTGCTCGTGACCAAGCGCCTTGGTAAAAAGATTGCCAATTTGGTCTTTGGAACAAATATGATAAGTTCGTAATTCATTTTTGACTAATCGATCATGGATGAAATGATAGTCAATTTCGATATTCTTTGTGCATTCATGGAAAAAGGATTGGCTGCTATGTGTAATACTGCTTGGTTATCACAAATAAGAGACATTGTAGTTGGAAGGGAAACTGGAAGATGGAGAAGAAGAGCACATAACCATAGCAACTCATTGGTGGCATTTGCCATTGCTCGGTATTCTGCTTTAGTCGAAGAGCGGGAAACCGTGTGTTGTTTCTTTGATTACCAAGAAACTAGACTATGCCTCAAGAACGCAACATATCCAGTTGTAAAACACTTGGTAGTTGGACAAACTGCATAATATGAATCACAAAATAATTTCTTTGTGCTGAAAAAATAACTTATCTAGGGGCTGCCTTGATGTATATAAGCATTCAATATGCTGCATTTAAGTGAGGAACGCGCTGATCTTACATGAATTTACTTAAAACTTGCACTGGATATGTGATATCAGGTCTGGTAATGATCAAGTCCAGTAACCAACCAATGAGGTTGCAAGCATTGAAAATTAGTTCACCATTATCAAATGCAAGAATATGCCTTGACTCCATAGGAAAAAAGGCTCATTTTGCATCTATAATGGAAGTTTTAGCCAGAAAATTGAGATTAGATTTTTCTTGGTCGAGAACAATACCTTCCTTATTTAGAGCCACCTTTAGTCTAAGAAGATACTTCAGATTATCCAAATTCTGAAAGCTAAATTAAAATGATCCTTAACTTTGCCTATGGTAATTGCACGATTCCTAGCAATAATTATGTCATTTACATAAACTAGGGTTGAGCATGGACCGGTTAACCGGTCCATGAGCCCCCAAAAAAAAAATCAGTCCATTAATATCGATTTTTTTGAAATTCCAATCCATTAACCAGTCCATTACCATCGGTTAACCAGTCCATCGGTTTCGAATTTTTGGACCGGTTAACCAATATTTTTCGGTTAACCACTATAATTATAAAATGCATTTATAAAAAAATTAAATTGTCGAAGATACTTAAAATTTGAAATTAGAAAACAAACATAATCCAACATAATAATTAAATATGATGTTCAAACAACAAATATAAACTAAAAATATTCAAAAATATTATTTTCACATATATTAAAAAATTTATTTTATTTGAAATTTTTAGTTAATATATTAATTTTATATAACTTTTCAAATATATTTTGATTTTAATTAATGAAAAATTGATATATCAAGAAATAATAAGAAATACTAAATATGTACATATTGAACAATTAATAAATTAACTAAAATGACTTTAAAAAAACTAAAATGAAATTGAAATATTTTAAAGTAAATGAAAATTAAAAGGATATAAATAATTAAATATGAAAATAATGAAATAAAAAATTATAATAAAAATAAAAAAAGAGTGAAATAAAATTAATAAAATATAGGGGGTGTTCATTTATCGGTTTCGGTTCGGTTAACCAATTTAGAAGCTAAAAAATAAAAACCAGTCCATTAATATCGGTTTTTGTAAAACACTAACCGTTAACCTTAAATATCGATTCGGTTAACCTATTTTTCGGATCGATTTCGGTTTGGTTTCTTGATTAAACAAGTCCAACGGTTTTTTTGCTCACCCCTAACATAAACAAGTAATGTTATAAAATGAGTGCCATTCATAAAGGTGAACAAAGAATTATCTACAGCGGATTGTTTGAAACCCATGAAACACAAAGAATTTGTAAGTTTCTAAACCAACATTGAGATGCTTGCTTTAACCTGTATATAGACTTTTTTAGTTGCCACCCGATCTACTGAATCCCCATGAGACTTATGTATACCTCTTCATAAAGACCACTATGCAATAAGGTGTTTTCAAAATTTAACTAATGGAGTGCCTAATGGTGGATGGCTGCAATAGATAACAAGCAATGCAAGGTAGTAAGTTTAGCAACAGGAGCAAAGGTATCATGATAATCTAATCCTTTGAATTGTGTATAACCCTTGGCAACAAGTCTTGCCTTGAACCTTTCAATAGTGCCATCAGCTTTTTGCTTGATTTTATAAACTCATTTTGAATCAATTGCCTTTTTACTAGGAGGTAAGAGTTCCAAACTCCAAGTTTTATGTTCTTTAAGGGCATGTATTTCTTTTTCCATAACATGCCTCCAACATACATCTTGAACTACTTGATGAAAAAATTTAAGTTCGTCCAAAGAGGTAATAGATGCCAGAAAAGCTTTATGGGAACAAGTAAAATTGGAATAAAATAAATTCTTAGAGAGAGAATAGACCTTACCCGAGTTTACTGAAGGAGGGGCATTTGGTGATGGTTCCTGCGAAGGTAATAGTTTATAGTAAAAAACAGAGAGTTTTATGGAAATGCGCCTAGCTCTCTGTGGTATTTGGGTTATAGGATCATGTGGAGCTAGGTTTTGATTTTTTAGATATTCATTGATATGATTGAAAGAAATGATTTGGCTGTTAGGGGTAGTCGATTGAGGTGACTCAATGGCATTAGTTTCCAAATGGTGTGTTGGAATTTTAGTGTTGTAAAAAGAATGTTAAACATTATGGTCTATGAAGGTGGATGTGGTACTAGTAGATGGCACGGTGATATATTGGGTAGGGGATTAAAAAGGGAATATATGTTCATGAAAGATCACATCTCTGGACATAAAAAAATTTTATCTCTCCAAATCAAAAACCTTAAAAACCTTTTGCCTATAGGAATACCCAATAAAGACACACTTATGTGATCTAGGATCAAATTTATCTCTTGGTTTGTCATAATTGTATGCATAGCAAAGGGAACCAGAAACTTTTAATGAAATAGGACTTCATAAGGACTCTTGTTTTCAATGATTGGAGTTGGCATCAAATTGATAAGATAGATAACTATAAAGACACACTCACCCTAAAATTTTAAAGGTAAATGAGCTTGAAAAAGCAAAGCTCTAGTGACATCAAGAATGTGACGGTGTTTTCGCTCCACTCTCCCATTTTGTTGTGGTGTATACGCACAAGAAGTTTGATACTCAATTCCATGAGTGGAAAAAAAAATTCATATCCCGTGATGTGAACTCACTACCATTGTCACCCCTTATTACTTTTACTTGAGAATTAAAATAATTGTGTACGATTTGATAAAACATGGTAAAAAAATCATAAGCTTCGGACTTCATTTTCATAAGATAACCCGAGTACATCTAGAATGATAATCTACAATAGTCAAGAAAAATTGAGGCCCATTAAAAACAAATAAGGACCCCAAATGTCAATATTTATAAGAGCAAAATGCTCACTACTTCTTGTATTGCTAATAGCAAAAGGTAAACAAGACTATTTAGCTTTAGGATAAGCATCACAAACTTCATGAGAAACATTAGAAATTGTAACATTAGGAATTAAATTAAGTTTGTTGAAAGGGAAATAACCTAAGATCATATGCTATAAAACATGCACTACAAGAAAATCAACAATTACCGACGGAAATTTAGCGATGGAACATTTACCATCGCTATTTAGCGACGGAAAAGATATATCCGTCGTTAATTTTGGATGGAAAATAAATCCGTTGCTAATTAAATCTAACCGTCGCTAAATTTGGCGCATAAAATTCGCGGCATAAATTGCTACGAAATTTAGCGACGAAAATTCAATTCCGTCGCTAAATTAGCGAAGGAATTGGATTTTCGTCGCTAAATGAAATTAAATATATTAATTAAAATAATTTTAGCGATGGAAATCAAATTCCGTTGGTAATTAGCGACAGAATTGGATTTCCATCACTAAATGAAATTAAATATATTAATTAAAATAATTTTAGCGACGAAAATCCAATTCCGTCGATAATTAGCAACGGAATTGAATTTTCGTTGCTAAATGAAATTAAATATATTAATTAAAATAATTTTAGCGACGGAAATCCAATTCCGTCGCTAAAATTAGCGACGAAAATCCAATTCCATCGGTAATTAGCGACGGAATTGGATTTTTGTCGCTAAATGAAATTAAATATATTGATTAAAATATTTTTAGCGACGGAAATCAAAATCCGTCGCTAAAAATTTTATATATAAAAAAGTATTCTGCCTTTTTCCTCCTCCCACTTTCTTTCTTTCTTTCTTTCTTTCTTCCCTCACCCCAGCCGCCCTCGCCCTCGCCCCCTCTCCCCAGCAGCCCTCACCCCAACCGCCGTCACCGCCTCTCGCAAGCCGCCCTCACCGTCGCCCTCGCCCTCGCCGCCCCTCCCCCCTACTCAGATCGCTCACCTGGCCACTCCGTGCGTGCCCCCCTCCTCCTCCGCATGCGCCACCCCTCCCCCCTGCTTAGATCCACTCGCTCGGCCCCTTCGCGAGCGCCGCCCCTCCCCCCCTGCTCAGATCCGCTAGCCTGGCCCCTTTCGCGCGCGCTGCCCCTCCTCCTCCGCTGGATCTGCAGGTTAGTTTCTTTTTCTTTTTATTTTTTAATTTATTTTTTCCATTTGTTTTTTTAGTTTACTATTTGTAATTTAAGAAATCTATATTTCCATGATTTTGATTCATTATAAAATACTCTCAATTGCATGAATTCTGCTTTTACCACAATTCTTGTTGATTTTGCAGTTGGTTTGTTTCAGTCAGCTGAAGATACTTTTATTGAGTTTTTTTATTTTTATTTTATTTTATTTTTTTACCAATTTCTCCGCATAAACAGAAAAAATAAAAAAGAGAATTAGAAAACTGAAATTATCTATGTGAAACATTTGTTCCAAATTCCAGAACGCAAGTGATCTTTGTATGGGCTTACTTGTTTCAAGCTTTGATAACAGCAGCTTTTGTCTTTCATGCTTTTTTATTTTAATTGTTTTCAAATTCCCAATATTTTGGGAATGGCGACATTTGTAAATGATAGTTTGTTTGTATGAAAAGCTTCCGGTAGTTCAAGGGAGAAAGTAATGCCTTAATGTCTTGTTATGTATATGGATTAAACTTAGATTTAATTAATTTTTATTGATTTATTTTACAGTGCAATTTTTTCAATGTGGCAATCATTTTTGATTAATAATATGTAAACATCATTGTCAAAAATTAGAATGGCAGTACATTTATTTTTGTATAAAACTGTTTATAGTAGTCTGTTTACTTCACGGTTCATCTCCTTTGTATATAATGTATATGCCTAGTTATTTGTGAAGTAGGGGTAGGAGAAATTTTGATATGTGAACTGGAAGTCTACTGCATTGTTGAGTTTTGGATAAACAAACATGTCCAATTATTAAGGGCTTTCAATTGCTTCATGGGTTTTTCCAATTGTTTTCTTTATGTACAACTGCCCCTGTGTGTACATGCATCTAAATTTGGTCATATGAGTGCTTATGTATTTGTGTGTTTCTGATTTTTTATACCAGTGAACAATTTACCCCTTAAAATCAAAATTTCAAATTAATCATTATTTACAAATTTTGTTATTTGGTTGCTATTTAAATTTTTCTCTTTTTTAATTTTCAGAAATTTGGTTGTATATATGCTAGGGCTGATCACATTTAAGATTGAGATTCCATGGAATATAAGGTTACCGAACGAGTCATTACCCTGTTTTAATTAGTAGTCCAATTAATTAACTGATTATTCCTTAACAACGATTAAATAAATATGTAATCATCGTACATATATTTAATTGACATAATTTATTTGGATTCTGTGGTACATGCTGCTGTTTTTAATCTAGCACATTTTCTTAAGTCTGAAACAAGTCCAGTTGCTTGTACTTAGCAGCAGCATAATAAGTTTTAAAAAATATTTTAATTAAATGTCCAACCTGACACAGAATAATTAATTTAATTTATACTAATTAGTAGTCATTAAGAATCTAGCCTGTTGTATTGCCAAATCGAATTGACTCTATAATATGTTGGAAGAAAATATAAATTAGGAGCACATATGTTGGGAGAAAAAATAAAATAAAATAAAATAGAGATTTTTCTTTTTAAGTGTTGTGTATCGATGGATAATATACTGGTTTTGAGTTATCTGCTGCTCCAATAGACTCTGGTGATGAGCGTGGACATAATTATGCAAATATAATATGCTTAATTAGGTTTCTCTTTTTAGGGCATTTGCAAATGCTAAGTGAAGTTTGACATATAAAATGTTGCAATGAGGAAGATAAGTGTACTTGAGCAAAAATGATATCAAAGAAGATAATATAGTGATTGTAAATTAGAGCAGGTTTTACGTAGTCATAGTGAACTCCAAGGTATATATGATCTGGATAAAATTATATTGAAACTTGCAAGTTAGTTATTTTTTGTTCTTTATGCACCATTATCTTTGACAAATTTGATTTTTAGTTGTTTTCTTTTCAGAATCTATTTTACCTTTTTTTCCTTGGCTCAACGATTACATCCTCGAAACAAGTATGAACAAATACTTTATTTCATAGACAAGTTAGCACAGTAACGTTAAATTAAAAAGACTAATATTTTATATGATTTAGTGGTAAGTATCTATACTTTATTTGCAAGTGTAAGTGTAATTAGCTGACTGGATCCTTTTGGAATATCTTAAGATATTAATATTAATTAGATGGCAGCTTTAATAGAATAATAATATATTTGGTTGATTAATTTTTTGGTTATTAATTTGTTGGATTGCATTAGGTGCAAGATGAGAATAATGAAGAAGAAATTGGTGGATGGAGCTCGAGTTGTGTTCTTAGTTGTGTTTATATATGAATTCGGGGGCCCTTTACCTTATCATGTACAAGCTTTGGATTGGGTATATGTTAAGAATGTAATTGTTGGATAGTAAGAGTATGATAATACATTTGTAATTAGTTAGAAATTTATAAACAATTTAATTTTTGTAATTATTTTTATAATAATACATTATTGTTATATTTTTGCAAATATTATTTGCTATAATTAATATATTGTCAATTATATTATTTTTTGTTACTTATAATTTTTATATTTTTAGTAATTTTATCATTTAAAAACAAAAATATAAATTAATATAAATAAATAAAAATTTTATGAGAAAACTAGTGGAAAATGAGAAATGGGAATTTTTTTATTAGGTTTTTTAAATTACCGAAGGAATATTGATGGAAAATTCCATCGGTAAAAATAAAAAAATTCAGAATTTCCGGACGGAATAGTAATTTCCGTCGGGAAATTACCGACGAAATTTATTCCGTCGGTAATTTCCCGATGGAAATTACTATTCCGTCGGCAAGATTTTCGACAGAATAAATTTTCGTCGAGAAATTAGCGACGGAATTTAATATTCCGTCGCTAATTTCCCGACAGAATTTAACTACCGTCGGTAAAATTGTCGACGGGTAATCCACATTCTGTCGGTAAAATTGCCGACGAAAATTTTTTTCGTCGACAATTTTAACTACGGTCAAATTGCTGACGGAATTGAATTCCGTCAGTAGTTTAATTTCCCAACAAAAAATCCTGACTTTCCGTCGGGAAATCTTTAAATTCTTGTAGTGATGATCTGGTTGAAGTGCACTTTGAATCGTTATCTTATGATGTTCCTCCATTTGATAGACACCATCTTGAAGTTATCCCATTCCAATCAGCATCCTCGTTATAGGTTCTGAAATTTACAAGAATTTGAAAAGAAAGTTACGGAATTGAGGGGTGTTCAAACGGTCGGTTCGGTTCGGTTTTGGACCGAATCGAATGGACCGAAAACCGAAATTTGCAAAATAAAATAACCGAACCGTGAACCGATATTTTTAGGACCGAAACCGAATGGACCGAATAAATTTCGGTCGGTTCGGTTCGGTACATTCGGTTTTTTTATACTAAATGAATAATAAAAGATTTTTCACTCTCACTTTCACAATTCACACTTTTCCCCTCTCCCTCTCTCTTTCTCTCTACGACTCTACCTCTGCTTCTTCACTCTCTCTGTCCCTCCTCTGCTTTCTACCTCTTAGATCGCCGATCGGACTCCCACCGCGCCGTCCCCTTCTTCCTCTCTCTCTCTCTCTCTCTCTCTCTCTCACTCCCCCCGTCTCCTTCTCCCTTCTTCCCTCTCTCCCTCCCTCTCTCTCAGTGGATCTGGTCCTCGCCGGCAATCGGCCACCTCGCTGGCAATCGCCCCCTCGCTGCTTTCCTCCACCGCACTCCGTCGCTTCTAGATCACCATAAATGTTAGTCCATTTTCAAGTAAATTTTTTTGTTGTATTTTATTTTCAATTTTTGGATTGCAACAGTGAAGTCTCGTTATTGAGAGGCAAAATCAAGCTCCAAATATGATGATGAGGCAGCCTTTCTTCTCTTCAAGTAAATTTTTGTGTTGTATTTTATTTTTAATTTTTTATTGTGTTTGATTTTGTTTTAGATCTGTATTGTTGGATGTTTTGTAATATATATATATATATATATACGGTTTTGATTTTGTTGTTGGATTTAGATCTGTTTGATTTTGTTAGTGCTTGTTTTTGTTTTAGATCTGTTTGTTTGTTGTGTGTGTGTGTGTGTGTGTATATATAAGGTTTTTATTTTTTGTTTGTTGGATTTATATGATTTTGGTTTTGTTTTGTTGGCTATATATATATATATATATATATATATAATGGTGGGTATTAAATAGTTCGGTCGGTTCGGTTTCTTCGGTTTTGCAATTTTGAGAACCGAACCGAACCGAATTAACCGAAATTTAATTTCGGTTTAGAACCGAAAATCGAAAAAACCGAACCAAATGGACCAAAATCTATTCGGTTCGGTTCCGGTTCGGTTCTGCACACCCCTACAGTTCAAGTCCTTTGTGGCTTTAGCAATAGAAAGCATACTACAATTAAAACCAGGCACATAAATAGTATTTTTAATCGGATATTAGGTGAATCAAAAGTAGTGCTCATATGAGTCACCTTAAGGATCGAACCATATTGAATTTTAACAAGTGGATAAGAATTTATAAGCTTAGAATTTTCAAGCATTTCGTTTATAATCTCTAACTATATCATCAGAAGCACCACTATTAATTATCCACGGATTCTCAAGTAAAGTGCACTTACTAGCAAAGTTTTCTTGAAGCTCATTACTAGTATTTTGATTTGCATTTGAGTTAAGAATGGTGAGGAGTTTAGTGCACTAATCTACAGTTAATTCAAGAGCCTGTTGAACTTGATGTTGCTATGTGTTGCTAGATTCTGAATTGACATATTTCAGCTCACCCCATTGCCGGCCAGGAGATGATTGGCGCTTGCCTACAACTATGTTCCCATACCCTTGCCATTGTTTAAAATATCGCTACCTAGAATTTCCTTTTCCAAAATTATTCTTGTTGTCATCTCCACGATTCCCTTTCTAATTTGATGGATAGCCTATTATCTGAAAACATTTGTCACACCCTGATTTCCCCTTAATAGTTAGAGCCATGGGTATATGTGCATGTGTGAGTGTGGATTGGTATGTGTTAATTGTATTTTTGGGTTATATGCATGTTTTGTGGGTTTTGATAGAGTGCGCTTACTCATAGGGAAGTAATGTGTCACACCCCAAATCAGGACTAGTCGGAGTTGGCAAGTTAAGTCGGGAATTGAAGGGTATTTCAGTAATTTATGCTTGAGAAAAATTGGATAATAAGGATTTAATTGCAAAGGAAATAATTAAATAAGTTTAGTGGAGGAATTTTATGGTGTGCTTGTGGTGTATGGAAGTAGGATATAAGTGGATTAAGAGATTTTATAGTGTGGGTTTGTATGTATGGTGCTATGGATGTAAGTGGATTTTAAGGAATGATTTGGTGTGAGAGAGGTTTGGTGCCTTAAGATATTTAAGTGAGAGATCTTTAGTGTGTGGATGATGTATGGTACATTAGTATGTTAAGTCTTAAGTGGATTGTTGGGTCCTATAGTGGCTTGACACATGGAAGGGGTAGGTAGGAGCATTGAATAAAGAGTGAGGAAAGGAGAGAGGAAAGAAAGGGGCAGATTTTCCACTCTTTCCTCACGTCTCTCTCTTTCCTTCTTTTCCTTTTCTTTCATTTTTCTGCTCTAGTTACTCTCTTGTGTGTGATCAACGTGGGTTTTAAAGATTGGAGTTGGATTTCTAAGTTGTGTGCTGAGTTCAAGAGGTAAGATCACGGTTATTTGTGGTTTCTTCTTCTTCTTCTTTTTCTCCTGCGTTTTCTGGGTTTTGAAAGGGGTTCTCATGGTTTGATTTTGTGTTTTGGCTGGGCTTTGTACAAGAATCGGAAGAAGGAATAAAGAGGAAAGGGAAAAAGAAGGTGAGATCGGAAGAGGGCTGAAGTGAAGCTTCAAATCCAGGTTTGGGAGTGTGTTTTGAATGCATGCAATGTTTGGGAAGCTTTGATTTCTACATTGAGTTTGAGTTGTCTATGCCTATTCTCCTTGGATCGTGAGTTTTTGTTGTGTTTGTTGTTTTTAGAAATTTGAGTGCTTTGATATGAGTTTATGCATTAATTAAATGGGATAAATGTGTTAGTAATCCATGTGATTAATTGAGATGAATGTATATGAGGGTTGGCTTTGAAATGCATGAGTTTGGCAATTCTGTCCCGTTTTTATTTGACCTCCGTGTATTGTTTTTCTCATAAGTAGATTTTTAGAACTTGAAAATGCGTGATTCTTGAGCCATTAGAACCATGACTTCCATTCCTTTAAACATATTAGAAATAGCCTTGGGCTAATTCTTACTCTAAGACCCTGAAATTTTGATAAAACCGTAGTGTCTCTTTTTGTGTCTGGTTGTTGACCAGTATGGGTTATGGAGAGCATATCTGGAGTTTTAGATGTCCGTTTGATTTGAAATTTGTTGCATTTTAACGTTAACATCCTAGGGAACATTTTTTAAGAGGAAGGTTTGGCTAAAAATGAGGTTTAGAGGTCGGTTTAGGCAACACAAGTTAGGGGCGTTAAGCAGTCTTTTGTGGGTTATGAGATGAGCCTCTGTCGCGAGCGCGGCGACAGGGGTCGCGACCTCGCGATAGAAAAACCTATATTAGCCTTTATTTCCTCATTTTTGAGCCCTCGGTTAACCTGGATCAATCCCGTACCATCCCCTCAGCTTATTATGCATGTTTAGGGTAATTAAATGACTATATAAGTAGTTGTCTTTGGGAAAACTTATGAGTATTATTAAGATTGGTGTTTTAGCTAGTAAATAACAATAGATATAACTCCATGAAGGTTGGTTTATGGATGAGTACTATTATGTGTTGATCTCATGAGTAACCTAGGCATGATGTACCATTTGTATAAATGCATAACATGGATGCGATTGAGATGAATGGCAATTAGTGTTGACATTATAGAATGTGTAAATGGATATTGTTAGTGGCATGTTTTATTGGAATTCTTGATACGGATGATGTGTTTATGTTGTCAATGATGTGTGGCTTGCTGGAGATGAGGTAAGTTGATGTTTCGACGTTGGTTGAGTTTTGGGTGTTGCGAAGAAGGAATTTTCTGCAGATTTCTTGTGTAAGGGTTGGAATTCCCGACTCTGTCGCGAGCGCGACATCATCGCGAGGTCGTGACAGAGCCCGGTGAAAGCAGCCCTCGCACGCGTCCGAGCTCTCCGCCGGGCTGTGCAACAGAGCCTCTGTCGCGAGCGCGATGCATGTCGCGAGCACGACAGAGAGCTCGGTTGCCAAATTGTTTGGGTTAGCAGCTCACTGTCGCGAACGCGATGTGTGTCGCGAGCGCGACAGCGAGATGCCCTAGTTCCCTCGCAAGATTGCGAAGGTTGCCGTGATCGCGATATGGGCAAGTAGCCTCTGTCGCGATCGCGACACTCCCTGTTTTCCCAATTGAGTTTTCTTTTGTGATGCCAAGGTGTGAATTCCGAGCTTGTAATGCCTTTAGGTTTATACTTTGACTATTTTATGAAGTATATTAATATAATTGGATGTATTATGCATGAACAATGTTATGAATTATATGAATGTAATATGTTAAAATATGTGCCTTGATGTGAGACATGATTTGCATTACGCATGACATGCGAGAGTCAGTCTAGTGGATAGTTAGGCATGCCTAATAGGGTTTCGTTAGCTGCAGCCGTTTTGAACGTTTGGACCCTGATCAGGTCCCTGTTTGGTTCCTCGCGAACCCTTTATATGTATGGATCTTGTTTAAGATCCCCTTTCATTAAAATGTTTTTGAATGTGGAAAATGATGTTGTTTTTCTCTCGATTCGTACCTGTAAGGTGCGCCCGTTCGTACCAATAAGGTACTGTCAGATAAAGTTTATGTGATTACTTCGATTCGTACCCGTAAGGTGCGCCCGTTCATGCCAGCGAGGCACTGTCAGATTTCTCGTTATCCACTATTTTGAGTCAGCAGGTATTCTGTTCGCTTTGTCTGATATGAATATGAGAATATGATAACCGTTTGGTTAAGATTTCAGTAATATGAATCAGCTATCTTTCTGATGTGATCATGGAAGTTTGAATGGTTTGAATATGACTCAAGTATGCAATTGTATATGCTTACCGCCTATTTTGTATTATGAATGTGTCTAATTGAGTGGTTGAGATGTAAGCATGCGAACTAGTATGTATAAGTACACTGGCTTGCATCATTGTATACTATGGTTAAATGTGTGAATGAGTATTTATCATATTGAGATGCAATGCATGTGGATCGACGTTTGGTAAGTGCATGTGCCATAAGGTATCGATATGCTATATGTTCCTATGAACTCAGTTATCGCAGTGTTTTTAATACGTAGTTGTGTGTTTGCAATTCACAGCATGATATTGTATGGATTAGAGTTGTGCAGTGGAAGTGTGGTGGTTTGATGCTATACACTGGGTTTTTATTTAGCGTAGGAATCTTGTGACATGATAAGTATGTATTAGTACCTCTTAAGGATGTATGATGGTTGGGTGCAGTTTTGCTTGGTAATTTTGTTGCATGTGAGCGGGTTCCACTATGATAAGGATACCTTGGTATGATATGTGTATGTGCAATATTTTTAAGAGTATATGCATGGTGAAGTGTTGCTATTCAATACCTCGGCGAAACCGGTAAGTTTAATGCATGTGATATTGTATGTAGTTCTGCATGGTGATAATTGTATTATGTATGGTATTGCCTTTGCTATGCAAGTCTGATTATATATGTGTTATGAATATCCGCATTTGACATTTGAATGTGTTATGCCTTGGCGACCATTGTGAATGGCCGTCCATATTACTTATGTGTTCTCCCCACTAAGCGTTATCGCTTAGCACGGGCTCTCTTCCCATGCAGGTGGCAGGTTGTGTTCGGATCGAGTCGCGCATCTGCAAGGTCGGCCACATAGGAGTTAGCAGTGTTTTATTATTTTGTTTCAGTTTCTGTATTTCGAATTCTGTAATTTTGTAGCCTTTTACTTATGTATTTGTATATGTAAGAATCTTATTGTAATTAAGTTTTCCGTTAAATGAGCCTTTTGTTTTATCGTTCACTTCATGCTTCTGCCGAGTGATCTTATGTATGCATGTGTTTATGCTTCCGCTTAGTGCTTGCGGGTGTGCATGAGTTATTGCATGATCAGTTTGTGCCCGCAGGGTAAGTTAAGTTTTTAATTACCCGTATTTTTGTATGTATGTTTATGCTTGTATGCATGCTTCCGCGTAACGAATGTGTTTATCCGTGTGTGAGTGCATCGGGTAGCGCGCCCGCCAGCGTCCTTCCAACGGGGGCGGCGGTGGGGGTGTTACATAATGTATGTATTAGTGAGGATTAGTCTTGTGTGTAGTGTCGTGCATGGGTTTAGTGTTTGAGTCATCAAGTTCCACCAATTATAAAATGACATGTGGCAAGGATTTAGAGAGGGGTATATAAGGCAAGGAAAGAGAAAGAGAGCAGAAATTCTGCCCATCCCTTTCCCGTTTTCACGTTCTCTCCCTCTCCTCCTCTTCTTCTTCTTCTTCTTCTTCTTCTTCTCCACACCATCCACTCTCTTTCAAGATAAAAGCCTAAGATTTGATGTTGGAGTTTGATAGATCAAGTGATTTAAGTGAAGAATATTAAGGTAAGATGGGTTATTAGTTGTGTTCTTCTTCTCTTCTTGGTTAGGTTTTGACCTAGATTGTATTTTGTGTTTGTATATGTGTGATTGGTGAGGATTTTGGATGAGAAAGATATTGGACGAGTTTGGGAACAAGAATGATTAACCAAGAAAGCTATTAGGAGCAAAGGAATTGAGGTATGGGAAATTTAGGTTTTTGTGTGTATTTTGAAGTTATTGTGATTTTTGGTTGGTTTTCTAGGTATTTATGAACTTGAAGTTGTTTAAGTATGTTTGAATGTTATGTGTTTTGGATAAATTGAGTTTAAATGTTTTGATTGTGAGTTTTGAACTCAAATGAGGGATTGAATGAGTTTTTGTACCAAAATTTTTGGTTTTATTAATTGGGGATTTTGATGATGTTAATAGCATGATTTAATTGTGTTTATGCGTATAAAAGTTGGGTTTTGTGTTAATTATGAGGTTTTGAATGAGCAATATGTATTGCATTGAAGTTTGTTTTGAATGGGAAAATTTTGGGTATGATTTTGAGAGAGAAGTTCTACAGATTTTTTATGAGGGATTAGAAATCATAACTCTGTCATGAGCGCGACACTGGTTGTGATCACGATAGAGATCATAGAGGAAGAGTGCAGGAGCCGTGCACATTGTGCACGAGTCGTGCTCCCTCCTGTGTCTGCTTGTTTTCCTCTATGGGTCGCCTTCACGGGTTGTGTCTCTGAGCACGACTCGTGATGGGTTCCCTTTTTCCCGCAGGCGAGTCTGGCCACTGTCGTGAGTGCGACTTCCCATCGTGATCGTGACAGTCCCCTCTCTGTTTCGAAATATTTTTGAAAGATTTCTTATTTGCATGGTTTCTCACTTGTGTTATGCCTTTATAAATTAAAGTGAGTCCTTCAAATGCTTTTATACATGATAATAATTGAATTATGTGATTTTGCCTACTGTTATTATTTAATGATTATATGTGGGTAGAGTAATGTAATTTATTTGTTAAGTCTAAATGAGTGCATGATGCTATTAATATAGTTATGTTCGGTATGTTCGTATGAATATTTTTATCCACAAAATAATAATATATGATTAGTTTTTGAGCATGATCAATGTAATTAGTACATGTGATGTGCAAAAATATGAATACCCATGACTATGAAATTATAAATGAATGTTACAAGAGAAATGTAAATGTATTCGATAAGTATAAATAAGTGCAATACCCAATAACATAAATTTGTTAAATATATTCATATGAATTGTCTAACCTATGAAAGAATACATGTTAGTTATAACATGATAAGTGTGGTTTGTGTTAATGATATGCATGTTTATGGATATACGAATCTATATGGAAATAAAGAAATGTTATAAATATTGTATGATGGAGTTAAAATTTAGCCTGCGTTAGTCAAGTCGTGGATAGATAGGCATGCCTATAGAGTTATGTTAGCTGCAGCCCTCTATTCTGTTCTTGACCCTTATCAAGTCCCTATTTGGTTCCTCATGAACCTCAATGTGTACAGATCTTGTTTAAGATCCCCTCTATAAAATGTTTTTGAATAAGAAAATGTGATTTTGCTTTTTGATTCGTATCCGTAAGGTACCGCCATGCGTTCAATTCAATTCGTACCCGTAAGGCGCCGCCATGTGTTCACTCGCTTATCCACCCCTTTGACTTAGCAGGCAATTAAATGAATTGATAAGTTCTGTGATAATGTACAAAGAGATATGTGAATCAAGTGTTTGAAAGTGGTTGTTGAAATGATAAGCTTGTGCTTCACGCACTAATGTGTTTTGGATCCTTCACGGACTCGTATGTGGAATTGTGTGGTATCTTTGGATACCTAAATGCTTTGCATCTGAACCTAATGTCAGTTAAATGAAGAGAAATATAACAAATAATGTTATTCTGATAAGTGTGTATGAATGTATACTGACTGCATATGAATTCGTATGTGGATATTACATGTTACTAATCTGTTCAAATATTTAGAATATGATTGTTTACATGAAATCTTTGTCACGAGTTATTGGGATATTTGTTATACATTTTGCTATAGTTAAGAACTTGGTGAATGAGCTTTATGAATGTATTCATTTATATGTTTAATATGAGAATACAGGTATGTTATGTATTATCTACCTTGTGGATCTTAGCCTAGATTATTACTGTAAGTATATTGGTAAGTAATTCGTGTGCATTATTTATTGGTTGTAATGAATATGACGATGTTATACTGATTGGTAAGTAAGGAATAATAATGTGTTAAACATAATATGGATAATTGGATTTAGGAAATAAGTTAGGATTAATTATGGAACATGTGTGTTAAAGTTTTTTGTAGAACTACGTGGTTCTGATTCCCCAACCATAGGGATACGTAGGAAGCTCGGAATAACATTCCATGCCCGAACCAAATATGAAAATCTAAATGTTTTGTTTAGCTTTGAACAATGAACGGTTTGAACAAATGAAATGTTCTAATGTAAGTACTAATACTATAATCTGCATGATTTTGGAAATGTTAGTAATAATGGAAATCGATATGACTTATTTTGCCCCGCTAGCAAATGTATCTTTAGTAACCTAGGGCGTATAACTATTCACATAGTTAATTAAATGAATTAAGCAAACAATGAGTATGCATAACGTCATTGTAAATTACTAAGGTAATAATGTAAATTCTTGCTATGGTATGTAAACAAATGTATATAGGAAATTGTTTAAGTTTCATATGAGAAAAAAGAATATGAATTTATGATAGCTTTAACCAGTGTACTTTACGTTTATGTATATATATATATATTGATTTACATATGTTGCCTCGACAACCACTGTGAGTGGCTGCCCATTATTTATTTCGCCCGACTAAGCGTTATCGCTTAGCACGGTTGTTTGTCCGTGCAAGTTAGGAGATCAGAGTAGCGCAGCGGTTCTTTGTGACTTTAGCCAACGAGCCTGTAGAAGTTATAAAATGTTTTTATTGATTGTCGATTTGTAATTAAGTTATTTATTTAGCATTTTTAATGAGATTTAATAATCTTTAGTGCGAATGATGGTGCGTGTGAGATAAGTTTGGCATTTGTATGTGGTTGAGGTTCTAGATGTTAGAAATTTTATTACTCTAATTTCTGTATTGTCATGTGTGTCTTTGTCTGGTAGCACCCTCTGCTCACTGTATCTCTTTATCCTTCGATATGCTACGTGTGGTAGTGGGGGGTGTTACAATATTCCTCTTTAAGATGTCCACCCTTTCCATAATGATCACATTTTTTACAACTTCCTGAATTCTGGTTCCTATTTCCTTGCTCTCTTTTATTTTGATGAATGGTTGCTATAAAATCGCACCTTCTGGAATAAGGACTGATCATGATTGTCCATCCTTTTGCATGAAAACTGTTATTCTTCTTGTAGTGAAAGATAAAATATCTTGCTAAGCGACGATACTAGATCCATCAATAGTACATTGGTTCTCAAATTATCAAAGTTGTTTTTTAGGCCTAACAAAAATTAATGACCTTTCTCTCTTTCTCACTGTTGCTGATGTTCTTTCGTTGCTTCACAGGTATAGTTTGGTAAGGATCACATGCTTGTAATTCTTTCCACAAAGTTTTGAACTTTGTATAGTATTGTGTCAGAGATTGGCTTTCCTTTTGAATAAGATTTCAAATTTCCTTTTTGATTTTGTATAAACAAAGGGCATTACTTTAACCATACATTTCACAGAGTTGCATCCAAATCTCTCTTGCTATTTATGCATAAGTCGCACTTTCTTGTATGTCTTTTCTTAAGGAATTTATGATCTAAGATTTTACCATTGCATCATTTTTCTTTTATGGACTGAAATCTCTTGAAGTTGGGTCTGGCAATGGTAGGCTTCCATCGATAAATCCTCCTTTATTTTTTGCATATAGGACTATTTCTATGGAGTTTTTCAATTATGCGAAATTTTCACCATTAAATGATATTGTAACGAATACCAATCATGGGTGATCTCATGGGTGTAAAACATATGCTGATTCTTCTTGATTGGTCATCCTCTTTCTCCCCCTATCAAGTAATTCACGAAAGAAGATGACGTTTTAGTTTTGCTCTAATACCATAAGAAATTATATGGTTGGTGGAACATTCAACTTAACTTTTATTACTGCAGAAAGTTCTTTATATACAGAATACAAAAGAATATATTTCCAAATAAGGGAAAAACTCCTAATATGTAAATAACCAAAGATATAAAATATTAGAAGATATTACAAGAGAGAATTATGCTTACTTCCTAGTTTACAAAGAAATCAAATATAGAAGATATGGTATAGCGGGATATGATACGGTTGCTAGTACTGCTAATAGAGATTACCTACAAAAGTAAAGAACAATGTCTTAGTCCCTTCAAAAATCCAATTTAGGCTCTGAACTTTGAAGAAATAGGCTAAATATGTTTTAGGATTTTAAAGAAACTTTCGTAGTGTTTTGCTTAGGAGAGGCGAGTGTGTAAATGTATATATAAAAATATGGGCTTTGAGGGAGCTATTGTAATGACCCGATACCAGACCGAAGTTACCCAATGATAAAAATGGTACATGTTCACAAGCAAAAGAGAGATAGAAGTGATAATTTTTCTCGAGAAAAAATAGATATTTTTCGCTTCTTTTTTTAAAAAAAAAGGGGGAAGGGGATTATTTTTGGAGGGGCCTGTGGTGTGAGATCCATCTCACATTGGTGAGATGCAACCTCACTACGTGAGGCCTATCTTATCTTGGTGAGAGGTAACGTGAGACAGGTCTCACCTGCCTCACGCGCTCCACTGCCCCCAACGTCTCAATTCCGTTTTTCAGAGGGATTTAGTTGGAAAAACATGGTTTAAGTTGGGTTTGGTGAGAAAAGATCTAATCCTGTCTGAGATATGAAAGAAAGAGTTGAAACTCAAGAGAGGGGAGAGGCCGAAATCAAAAAGGAAGAAAAACACAGAGAGCAAAGCTTTGAGCAAGAAAAATGATTTTTGTTCTCAAAGCATTTTGAGTTTGTTTCTTGAATCCAGGAAATTAATTCCGAACATTTGAGATTCAATCATCTTTGGTTTATTCTTTAACGCAACCTTCATTTCAAAAGTTTTATCAATCTCTGTTTTCATTTTTCAACAAAAGCAAAGAGGAAATCCAGAACTTCTTCATCTACTGATCAAAGATCATATCTAAGGGTAAATACTGGGATAAACCTCCTATTCTTTCATTCTTTTTTTTATTTCTTATTTTTATTTACTGAGTTTCCTATGATGTACATACTGTATTTATTTATTGTTTGATTTCATTAACATATATATCATATGTTTTGTTGTTGTTTGTTATCAGATATGAACTTTAAATATTTGTCATGGTTGATCGGTATGTCTGTCATTCTATTATGCATGTTTTGATGGCATATTATCATATTTGTTAGTTTGTTGATATTCCTCTGTTCGTCTCTATTTTTTTATTCATTTGAGTCTTGCCTGTGTTTCTTCTGTCCGAATCGTGTTGCCGGATCGGATTTTGCCTTTGTTTTGTTCTTATCGTATTTTGCCTGATTGGATTTTGCCTTTCTCTTGTCCGTATCGTGTTTTGTCCGATCGGATTGTGCATTGAGTCTGAGTCGTGCTTTTGGTTTTTCGATCGAGTCGTGAGCCTTCGTCCGGGCCATGTTACAGATTCACGCGTCGTGAGGACATTGCACGATTCGTGCATCTCTGCATGAGTCATGCACTCATTGCACGACTTGTGCAATGAGTGCATAAGTCATGCACTCTTGGCCTCCCCGTAAGCCCTTCCTTCGGCTTTTCTTTCTCTTTACCCGAGTGTCCGATAGTAGAATGCATGAAATGAAATATAATTTGCTCCGTTTTATCTTATATATTTCAACCTTAATTCAATTTGTTACTTTTTTTTTATCTTTTATTCAATTTATTTCTATTAGTGATTATCAATGCTATATTGTCAAATTATTTGTCACCGTTTAATTGTGTTTATTAACTTATTTGTTTTGTCTATCTGTTAGTCTTTATTCGAATTTTTATATATATTATTTATTTAATTACTTTACTAACACGTTATTTTACTTTTGTTTAGTTGCCTCAAAAAATCGTTTATCTATACGAGTTATATTTGTGCACGGGATGGAGGATCAGGAGGCTAAAGACCTTCAATTTAGGATTTGCATTTTTTAATTGTTGCATTTCCTTTTATTATCATTATTTTTTATAATTGTATGTAAAATGTATTTTAAATTCTCCGCATTAATAGAAAATCATGCTTTTTCACAATAATTAATAACTTGGAATTTTTCTTAATAAAGTGGACCAATGTCCTACTTTAACCAATAAAATCTCATTATCAAATGGAGAACTAATTTTCACAAAATGGGATCACTCATCCCGGTTTTCTCAATCAATACCCAAAAATATTTCTCCAATCTTTTTTAAGTTAATAAAAAGGAACCAATGTTCCTAAAATTCAATAAATCTCCCGATTTATGTATGATGCATTTTTAATTGTTTTGTATGTGTTTATTTATTCATTTTTGGGCGCTTGTAATTAATTTTAGGACAAGTTTTATTACGCTTTCTTATTTTTGGGGGATTGTTCTATCCCAATTTTTACATGTAATTTATTTATTTCTTTATCGCTTTATTTAAATGCTTTCCAATGTGGTTGTTATGCGCTTTAAATTCAATGCATGATCGTGTGAGATGAGAGATGGAATTCTAATTTCTTAAAAACTCAATTATAAACTTAACTCATTAATAAGAGTGAAGTTCCGAACATCTTCTCTAGTTTAAGACCCCCAAGGTTAGAGACCTTTCCCAATTTCTTATAAATTGGGTGGCAACTCCAAAATACCTTAAAGGTGCCTAAAGGCGTCGTGGGCCTAGATGATCCTTTACAATGTTCTATTAGAAAGGAGGCATCCAAAATGTCTCATGATGCTCAAGATCAAAAAGACGTGAACCAATCCCTCGAGCCCTAAAAGCAAGTTCCAAGAGGCCCTTTGCTAGGTTCGGCCCGCGTCACAGTGGCAAATCCATTGGGAACTGATCGAAACTTAGCTTTGAAAGTGACTTAAGTTAAAATTATAATTGGGTTATTAAGAATCAAAAATTCCATTTCTAGTCGAAATTGCATTGCATCCACTAGAGCCTTAGAATTATGTTAGTTAGTCTCCTATCTACCCCAGTGCATTCCTAAAACACGACCCTACTTTCACTCATTGTAGGGAAGTGCTCGGGATAATCACTAGCCCAAGCCTTGTACCATCAAATGGTATATCAAATGGAGACCCGATTGGTCGCTATACTTGTGATGAGCTAGACCCGTTGGTAGGGACCATGCTTGGGTAGCCCTAAAGTACTATCACCTTTAACTAAAGCTCATGTAATGGCAATAGATACTTCCATTAGGTGAATGTACCATAATACCGTGCTTGCTATTTGGGCCATCATATATTGAACAAAATCAATTAAATTAAATGGTTTTCATCAAAGGCTTTCATGCCCCGGTGGGCCCATCTTAATTTAGTTAAATTGTTTAAATACATAATGGCCGAACACCCATACGAATGTACATTAAGTAAGAGTTGTTATGCTGCCGATTTTTTACCGTACACTATGCGTGTCCAATGGGTCCCCTGTTAACCCTTGGATAAAACCCACCTAGGAAAGATACTACACTACCTCATGTGTGGGAGAAATAAGGTCGAAAGGATCTATCTGCTTGTATGTGTTTGTCTATGCTGCATCAGTATGACCATGCATTGCACTTCAAATCATGCATCATTCTAACAGAGGTGTGTTCTGCAGCAATCATAGATTCGTCCAGGTGGTTTAGAGGTCCCGACGGTCGGTTAAGGAAGATTTCACTCTTTGGATTGCAAGAGCTAGTGTCAGATCAGAGTTCGGATTCTCTTTCAGAGGGTAGTGAGATATTGTCTTCTGAATCATCAGTAGAGATAAGCATGTCTAATTTAGCAAGTGGTTCTGATGCAACTAGGGCGATGATTGCTGAAGAAGTGGGGAAAAGAATGGAAGAGTTTGAGGCCAGGATGATGGCGATGATGGGCAACCTTGCCACTACCCTAGCCCCACTTGCTGGGCAACAGGCTGCTGCTCCAACTGGGGGGCAAGATGAACAAGGGGCTATTAAAGAGGATCCCCCAACAGCAGTTGATCCACCTGTGATTGAGCTAAGAGCACCAGCGCTTGTTGAGCATAGAGAAGGCCCTAAATCTATGATTGACTTATGGGAGGAGCAAGATGAACAGATGGTAGTAAAGGGAAAGTCACCCAAGTTGGAGGATGCGATGTAGAGAAAAATGAAAGAAAGGTTTGAAGCTATGACGAGGATGTTGAAGGTAGGAAGACGAATGAACCCTGAGGATCGGGAGCTGAATAGTGATGATTTGATCCCTCAGAACTTCAAGATGCCTGATATTCCCAAGTTTAATGGTACTTCTGACCCTACTGCGCACATCAAACAGTATTCACTAGTCATGAAAGGAACAACTTTAACAAGGAAGCAGAAGATAGAGTACTTTTTCCTGAGTCTCACAGGGGCTGCCATTGACTGGTACCACAGGTTGGACAGAAGGTCCAAAGAAGATTGGGACTTGTTGACTAAAGAGTTCATAAAGCAATACGATTGTAGTACCATAATGGAGGTCATATTGAAGGATTTAGAGCTATTACAACAGAAGGCTGGGGAGTCTTTTCATGAGTACCTCACTCGGTGGAGGAACCAATTATGGAGATGAAGCGCAAAACTGATACCCCTAATCAGATCCAATTATTCATTCGGAATGCTAACCCTTACCTGAGAGACGGACTAAAAATGAAAGGGTTGAAGGACTGGGAGTCCTTAAAGGACATAGCTATCGAAGCAGAGGGTGAGTACCTAGCAAAGAAAGCAAGCCAAGGTAACTTTGTTGGGAAAAATTTCAGGAACTAGTCGGGGTACAAATTAGGCAGTGCTGGGGGCAGTAATGACGGGAATGATAAGACAGTTGAGGTTTTAGCTACCAAGATTGGGCAAACTCAGAGTTACTATTCTAATTTAGGCCGCTCTCTGTCCTGGGTCTTAGAGAAATTGACAAAGGAGGGGAATATGAGACCACTATTGCCCAAGCTAGCTATGAATCAAGGACAGCTAGGGCACAGAGATGATCTATACTGCGCCTACCATCAACATACTGGGCACTTGACAGATTATTGCCGGACTTTGAGGAATAAAATCTAAGATCTTATTGATTCTAAGGAGATCACTGACCCTGAGACGGGGGAGAAGAAGAAGAAGGCGGGCTATAATACAGTCCCCCCACCGTGAATACAATCGCAGAAAATTATGATTTTTTAGATGCTTTGTTCTTTATTCTAAGAATTTCTTATGACAATCTTTTCAATTTCAATAAGATGAACGATTTTTCTTATTTGCATGAATGTTTCTAATGATGTCATTTCACATGATCATAATGCATTCATTTTTTACATTAATTCAATTAATACTGCTGTATTTAATCTCAGAACTTTGGAAAACCCAAAGAAAATCTTGATAGCATCTGATATAACTCATGTAGAGAGGGAAATTCAGAGAGATGAAAGAAAAAGAAAGAAGAAGAATAAAAAGAGAAAATAAATAAAAGAAAGTAAAACTAGATGCAATTAGGGGATTGGATGAAAGCTTACTAAGAGCACTAGAACCTTTCTTATTACCCATCAAGCAATCCCTGGATAAGACGGAACCTAGAAAATAATTTAGGCAACCCTTCTTTGCATAGCTCTCTAAATGACTATTTTCTACCTTTGTTTTACAATTGCTCGTCAACCCGTTGAGCCTTTATACTGGTATGCTAAATGCGTACCGATTTTGTTGTTACACATGTTAAAACTACCCTTCACCTAAAATGATTTTTATCTCCCCTTAGAAGAATGGCCGCTCTAATAAGGACGGATGTACTTCATTGATAATCTTTTAGGCTATCAAAGCTCGCCCAGATAAGGATGAGTTTACACATAGGGAAGAGGGTTTAGTTATTCACAAACTCTGTATGGTCAGAGACAAAAAAATAAATAAATAAATAAATAAAAACAAAAAAAATAAAAAGAAAAAAGAAATAGAGCTCAAGATAGTAACCATTTAACGATTTTCAACGATTATCTTTTTAATTGTTATTCTGATCTTGATGAGCTAAAATGTTATCAAGCCCAAATCCAAGAATACCTTTGTATATGCAACTGAGAATAGTTCACCCATCAGTCGAGTAAATATTGCAGCCATTTTTCTCTAGCGACCTGATCCTTCGTTGACAGCCATCTATCTAAGCCTAACGTTGCAACCAAAGTAAGACCTCTTGATTCTTGGTTCAGTCTTATCCAATTAGCGAAGATGACTTTCTAATAAGGTTTGGTATGTAGGAAGAGGCATATGGTGTTTCTTGAACTTCGAGCGGGGAGCCACGAGTGCATTCATGTATTTGAATTAAGGCTCGTCCCCAACGTTGCATCTAGAATCCGCATTCAATGAAAAGAAAAATTAAGGACTGAAAGAAAATGTTCAATCATGAAAACCCGAGAGGGCTGATTGATAACAGGAGTTTGATGCTTTCAAGATCCATCCCGAGATTAGATGAGGTTTTGTGTTTTTGAAATTAATGCCAAATAATGATCATGTGTAATGAAATCAAACTAAAACATGTGCATTTATGCCATAATATGTTGATATGATCAGAACAGTTCATTTTGCATACTCAAAGTTGTCTAACACATTGTTACTATCTACCCTCTGCCACTCTCATCACTCGGGTCTTTCATCCGACTCATCCTGTTATCAACTGTGAAACCAATCCCACAGCACCTTCATGATAAGAGTTAAGCTCATACAACTATGATCTAAGACGTAAGTATATGCCGATTATACCTGAAAGATCTTTGACGACTACTTCAACTTCTCTTAAAAAAAAGGCCATTAGAGATGAAAACCATAATTGGCGCTCTAAGCAAAAGTTAGGCCAAAGGGCAGGGTGAAAACCTGAAAACAAGCAATCTGTCCTATAAATAAATAAAAATAAAAGCCGCTGGATTGGGTTGGGACCATTCCAGGCAAAAAACAAGGCACAGGGTTATGTGAAAATTAGCAAAAGACGCATTTCCTGCTAAGAAAAGCTAGTGTGAAAATCCACAATGGATGTGCTACCTTCAAAAATGACTACAGGTATCAGATGAGAACCTTACAATCCCAAAGGCATGAAATTCAAAAGCAGCTTCAAAAGGCATCAATCCTATTGCAAATTGCAGCCAGACCAGCTATCACCTCTAAATCCACTTAGATAAATTCTTATCATACATTTCTGCATGACCCATACATGCTCACTATTTTTCCTGCATATTTGGTTTTTCAATTTTGCAGTAAGAGAGATTCAATGCGGACACCGGCAAAAGGCGAGTGATGACATCAATCTAACCATCAACCAAAGACCTCTCAGGGGGCAATCAACAAAAGACCTCTCAGGGGGCAATCAACCAAAGACTTCTCAAGGGGCAATCAACCAAAGGGCTCACAGAGGGCACTACCACTTCACAGCTCAGAAGAGCAATTCTCGTGTTTTGTAAGTTTAGAGCAGACTAGACGCATCACCATCAGAAGATGAAAACCCCGCACTTTGTAAGTCTGAAGCAGACTCGGTGCAGCTCAGAGGAGCAATTCTCGCGTTTTGTAAGTCTGGAGCAAACTTAGCACATCACCATCAGAAGATGAAACCCTCGCACTTTGTAAGTCTGGAGCAGACTCGGTGCAGCTCAGAAGAGCAATTCTCGCATTTTGTAAGTCTGGATCAAACTCGATGCATCACCCAGAGGGATAAAAATCACTTTGCAGTCTATACGATGACTTGAGGAGACGATTTCATTCTCATGACCAGGAAGACAGCTGCCTCAGGTACGCGCTTCTTCTTTCCTTCTTTGAGTTTTGGCTCACCTAAGCACCCAGGCACTGCGTTCCCCAAAACTGGGGGCAACTGTAGACACCGGGTCCTGATGCAGCCCAGACCAAAGTTACCCAATGATGAAAATAGTACCTGTTCACAGGCAAAAGACAGATAGAAGTGATGATTTTTCTCGAGAAAAAATAGATAATTTCCATTTTTCTTTAAAAAAAAAAGAGAAGGGAATTATTTTTGGAGGGGCCTGTGGTGTGAGGCTTATCTCACATTGGTGAGATGTAACCTCACTACATGAGGCCCATCTCATCTTAGTGAGAGGTAACGTGAGACAGGTCTCACCTGCTCACGCGCTCCACTGCCCCCAATGTCTCTATTCTATTTTTTGGGGGGATTTGGTTGGAAAAACATGGTTTAAGTTGGGTTTGGTGAGAAAAGATCTAATCTTGTTTGAGATATAAAAGAAAGAGTTGAAACTCAAGAGAGGGGAGAGGTCGAAATAAAAAAGGAAGAAAAACACAGATAGCAAAGCTTTGAGCAAGAAAAACGATTTTTGTTCTCAAAGCATTTAGAGTTTATTTCTTGAATCCAGGAAATTAATTCCTGACGTTTGAGATTCAATTGTCTTTGGTTTATTCTTTAATGCAACCTTCATCTCAAAAGTTTTATCAATCTCTGTTTTCATTTTTCAACAAAAGCAAAGAGGAAATCCAGAACTTCTTCATCTGCTGATCAAAGATCATATCTGAGGGTAAACACTAGGATAAACCTCCTCTTCTTTCATTCTTTTTTTTATTTCTTATTTTTCTTTACTGAGTTTCCTATGATGTACATAATGTATATATTTGTTGTTTGATTTCATTAACATATATATCGTATGTTTTGTTGTTGTTTGTTATCAGCTATAAACTTTAAATATTTGTCATGGTTGATCGGCATGTCTGTCATTCTATTATGCATGTTTTGATGGCATATTATCATATTTGTTAGCCTGTTGATATTCCTCTGTTTATCTCTATTTTTTTATTCATTTGAGTTTTGCCTGTCTTTCTTCTTTCCGAATCGTGTTGCCCGATCGGATTTTGCCTTTGTTTTGTTCATATCGTATTTTGCCCGATCGGATTTTGCCTTTGTTTTATTCGTATCGTGTTTTGTCCGATCGGATTATGCATTGAGTCTGAGTCGTGCTTTTGGTTTTCTGATCGAGTTGTGAGCCTTCGTCCGGGTCGTGTTCCAGATTCATGCGTCGTGCTCCCTTTTGTCCCGATCGCCCGTGAGAGATGGGCCCATCCCGACCGAGCGACAGGCGCTGCTCTCATGAGGGAGGCCATCCTTTAGAATGAGAGACGAGCGCGTCTCCTGACCGACGGGTATCCCGTCGGGAACCAAAATTAAGATTTTCCATTGAAAAACTCCTCCTAATGCACGGAAATCTCCTATCATCACTTCAATCCTTGTAAATCCGAAGAGTGAAAGCTCGCAACTTTCATTCGTTTACTCAAAAATAGGCACTGATATTTAAATTGGGTAACTCTGATCTGTACTACCTCAGGACCCAGTGTCTATAGTTGCCCTCAATTTTGGGAAAACTAGTACACTAGTGTCTAGATGAGCCAAAATTTAGAGAATAAGGAAAGAGATGTGTACCTGGGGTAGTCCTTTACCTTCTATGGTGTGTTTAAGCTGGAGACCCCTCCCTGCTGAGTTGTAGTGTATTTTACCATGATCCTTTGATGATTCGTTATCTGATTATCGTGAGATGTAGTGTTATCTAACTACAACTCAATCGCGATTTGTTCTATTGCATTTGTCCCGCTGGCCTCTTCTCGGCTTGCACGGTATTTGATTGTCATGATATGTTGTGTTATCTAACTACAAACCAATTGCGATTTGTTCAATCACATTTGTCCCGCTGGCCTCTTCTCGGCTTGCACGGTGTCTGATTATCGTGAGATGTAGTGTTATCTAACTACAACCCAATTGCGATTTGTTCTATCGCATTTGTCCCATTGGCCTCTTCTCAGCTTGTATGGTGTCCGATTGTCTTGAGATGTAGTGTTATCTAACTATAACCCAATTGCGATTTGTTCTATCGCATTTGTCCCACTAGCATCTTCTCGGCTTGCACGGTGTCTGATTGTCGTTGTCCCGTTGGCCTCTTCTCGGTTTGCACGGTGTCTGATTGTCGTTGTCCCGTTGGCCTCTTCTCGGCTTGCACGATGTCTGATTGTCGCAAGATGCAGTGTTATCTAACTGCAACCCAATTGCGATTTGTTTTATCGTATTTGTCCCACTGGCCTCTTCTCGGCTTGCACGGTGTCTGATTGTCACAAGATGTAGTGTTATCTAACTACAACCCAATTGCTATTTGTTCTATCGCATTTGTCCCGCTTGCCTCTTCTCGGCTTGCATGGTATCCTTGCTAACCCCCATCCGATCTGCAAGGCATGCAATTGAATATGACACATTTGTCTTGCTGGTCACTTTCGGGCCCCTACGGCATACTCTTGCTAATCCCCATCCGGTCTGCAAGATATGATTTTTAATTTGCTAACCCCCATCCAGTCTGCATGGTTTCTACCTGTTAACCACTATCTGAATGACATAGTGTTTGATTTGCGAACCACTATTTGCATGGTTCCTTGATTTCCTATGGAGGCCAAAATTCCACAAGGGAAAATTCATCAATATCTCACTTCTAATCACGCTTATAACTACATAAACATAATTTACATGCCTTAAAATATCTATAGGAAGTCTCAAACCAAAATAAAATTACCTAAATCACTTACCTAATTTGTGCACCCAACCTTTGAATTATGGTTTATCTCATTTCCTTCACTTAAATTGGACTCCAATCTTTACTAAATTGCTGAAGATGAGCTGAATTTCAATTAGGAGGCTACAATTTAAGGTGAGATTAGACGAGCAAAGAAGAAAAAAATGGAGAGGGAGGGGAATAAGTCTCTCGGCCAAGGAGGGAGGAGGCTGCTGTGTTTGGTCACTTGATCTTATCTCAATTACAGTAAATTTAAGGCTATTTATACTGAGTAAATGGGCTGCTTTGGTCTGAACAAGGTGGTCCAACCTACATGAGTCAAATCTTGATTTTTAAGGCCAATTTTGGACCCCACAATGCAATTTATACTTTCCTCAAGTTATTTCCTCCCCAAACCAATTCCAAAAATTTTAGAATATGAAATATAGCCTCTCTGCAAAATTTTAACTCAATCAGGGTCCATTTGTGGTCCGATTCAATTAAACCAGTCCGATTCAAAATTTTCTGTGTTACCGAAAAATTCTCTTTTCAAAATTTTCTGCATATTTGCATTTTATTTTGAGAAAATATTATAATTGTTTAACATATATATATATATATATATATATATATATATATATATATATATATATATATAATCTATTCCACCCAATGGCAATGATACATATGTATGAAAGTTAGAAACCTACCAGCTAATCCAAGAAATCTTTTTGGAACTTTGATTCTGACTCAATCTTTTCAGCCACCTGCAGCATATATAGGAACAATTAAGATATAAAAGAACATTGCAAATATAGAAGCATGTAAACATTGACAACACCAATAAGGCCAATGCTATGTTTCAAAGTGAAAGCAAGCAAAAAGAATACAAGTTTGAAATAACTTAAGATAAAAAAAAAAAAGAAACATCTCAGAAAGCTGCTTTTATCCTTTTGAAGGTTGGTTAAAGATGGTCACAAAATTTGGTGGGCTACCATTATCAATTAACTGTCTTTGTTTTCACTCGTTGCATTTGTATGATACATTGGTGGCATACTTTTCCTGTTACTTGGGAAAGATAATTCTGACAGTGTCTTTTTGAGAATATTGCTACGTAACAGACTAGTCCTTATTTTGAGATTTGGTGCAACCTCATTTGTGCAAATTAGGAATGTTTATTTATTGCAGGGAACGTGAAGAGATTTATTATCCAATTTGATGTATATCTTCTTTTGGCTGTTGGTTTAGGGAAAATTTTTTATTGCAGTTCCATATATATGAGTCTTAGTGGTCAGGTTGTTTAGGCATATAATTGTCCTGGAATTTGCAAGTTAAATATTCCTCTCAATTTGTCAAATATATTAATAGGTCTTATATAATAAAAAATTGTATATATATTTTTTTATTGAGTATTTTTAAATTTATTATTGAAATCATTATACTATAATGATTTAATCTTATAATGCGTATTAAGTTGTATGACAAATCAAATTGTCACGCAAAAGAATGCAATTTTCCTATATATATATATATATATTAAAAAAAAAAGAGAGTGGACAATCATTTAAGGGTGAAACTTGGATAGGGGGTAGGACATGGCCATGTCATGAAGGTTTTAAAGAGTATCAAAGTTTCCAATAGTCGAAGAGAGCATCATGCAAAAATTTATAAGGAGCAGTAATGAGTAATTTCCATGGCGTACGCAAAATAACTTTTTGAGGCTATATGGCAGAAATACATGTGAAGTACCAAACCCAATAGATACCCATTTTTACAAGTTAGAAAAAAGAAAAGATGATATCTGTAAAATGCTTCTACTTCACTACAATAAACCATTTTTATCCATTTATTTCTTTTTCTGAAGAATGGCTATGTTTACAAGTCAAAACTTTATTTTGGGTCATGTAGCCTTAAATAGTCAAAAAAGAAATGTAGGACTCTCTTTAAAACTTTGGTTACAAAAGCATGACATGCGTGCCCCAATTGCCCTTTGCCTTGTAAAAGAACCTAATTTTCAGATTCTCTGTTCTGAAAAAGTTAAAGTTTTCTATCTCTCTGCAAATGTTATGTTACTATACTCTAAATGTGACCTTACTTTATTTTTATTTTTATCTTAGTCTTTTTGGAAGTTTCCTATCGCCCTCCTATTCACTCTATTACCTCCTGTGGTAAAAGGTAAAACCTTTCAATTTCACTTTACAAGCTTTGCCCTTTGCCTATTTTCTGGTATCCCCATTTTATTTTGTTTGGCTATATTTTAGGTAAACCATCTCAGAAACATCTCAGAAAACTCATGCCCAGCTTAAGAAACATAAATTTGGGTAAAGGTTATGCTAAAGTATGCATTAATAACACAAAAAAAAAATAGAAAAAATAGAAAAACTACAGCCACAGCACGAAAGCAAAATTGTAACAGAATAAAATAACGGAAAAGCTACTAATAGAAAAGGAGAAGACTCTTTGTTACCTTTATAAGGATATTTATGTGGCTATCAGCTGTTGTTATGCATCTTCTACAGGTAATTTACAAAACAATTCAGCTTTGCTTCACTTGTGCATAATAATAAAAGCATTCCATTAATACTACATATCGGTCTTAAAATGTCACATACTGTTTAGTTTAGGATAAAATATGTTCATTTCTATAAATTTATGGGCAAAAATTACCTATTTGAAAATATATAGGAGCAAAAGTCCTCAATTTCAAATAATTCGATAAAAGGGAATACATGAATAAAAATGTTCTATTTCAAATACTTTAGAGAGAAAAAGAAAAAAAATAGCTCGTTGTTGTATCAGAAAATCAATTTTTACAATTAGTTTAAAATTGTAAACTAAAATTCAGTTTTTTTACATGGAAGTATATTAATAGATCAGTGCATAAAAAGATACATTAAACACTTTCTGATAGTTGTAAGTGCATTGTTGAATTTGACCAATAATTATCAATGCTCAAACTAGTAAAAGTTCAATTATTACATAAGACTAAGATTTTAGTTTCTGGTTGATTTATTATTATTTTTATTCAATCATGGATCAAGCTGGTTGGATTTAACATTGAAAGTTAAGTATGGAATTGTTTTGAAAATTAGATAAACAACGTGGGGTATAACCCAAGAACAACAACCTTAGAGGTGACAGCAGAGGATATGTCATCTACAATAAGGACAAATCTTGAATCGGCATATCACATCTGCCAACTTGCTCATCCATTTTTAAAAGCTTCAGGCCAAGCCAATATTGTCTTTATTTCTTCTGTTGCTGGAGTTGTATCAGTAAATACTGGATCCAAATAGACAATTTATTTATTTCAGTATGCTTAAAATTAACAATCCAAATAGACAATCGATGGAGTCTAATCACGAAAAACAGAAAGCTAAACTTTATAATTCCAATCACAACTCAAAGCAGGAAAAACAGAGCCACGCAGAAGAAGGTCCTCAAACATTTCTAGCCAGCCTAGGTAAAGGAAACAAGCATCAAAAAGGGGTATGATGGCAACCAGAGGCAAGAGTGCGGTAAAGACTTCTCAGCATCAAACCTACTTAAATTTCTACCAAATTCTCGACAAACAAATAAAGATAACAAGTTTATTCCAAAGAAAAAACACACAGAGAGAGAATAGATACAATAGCCCTACATACTGAATAACTTAGTTTTCTTTACTGAATCACAATAAATTTAAAGAGAAAGGTAGACTACTTACCGCACTTCTCCCGACCCCCAACTCTATGGAACACAGGCCACAATCGAACTTAGGAATAGAAGAGCTTTGAAAAATAAAATTTTATAAGTTACGGAGGGAGATTGCACGGAAGGTGTTAGGGCAGCGGTGGTGATTGGCCGGTGGGTATAACCTCGCCGTTGAGATGGCGAGGAGGGGAGTTGGCGCGGCTGAGAAGAAAAGTTAAAGAGAATGGATGTTTATGAAAAAAGGAACTTGATCAGACAAGTGGGGTTATTTTGCCCTAAATTTGTTTATTGTATATTTTATTAATATTAAATATAAAATATTTTCTTAATTTTTACCGACGGATTACCGACGCACTCAAACCGTAGCTATAACTTAACACCAAAGATTTTTCCCCGTTATTTACCGACGGACATCAAATTCGTCGCCAAATCCGTCGGTAAGAAAAAAAGCTGGTATTTCCGACGAAAATTCCGTCAGTACATGAATTAAATGGGGGGAAAAAATTACCGACGGAAATAACCGTCGGTAAATCGGTCACTAACTGTTGGCGCCAACATTTCCCGCCAATAATAGCGACGAAAAATTATTTTCGTCGGTAAAACTGTCGGCATTCATCAAATTGAATTTTTTACCTACACATTTCAAATTTGGTCGGTAATCCGTCGGTATTATACCAATTTTACCGACGGAATATACATCCGTCAGTAAAATCAATTTTTTTTGTAGTGATATAGAAGAAATCTGAAAAGTTTAGTGGGTCATTTGCTATTTTTAAAGGTCCGGTCATACTAGTCACTATTTGAACCGAAACTGAAATTTTTCTTATTTTTGACTTATGGGAACCTATTTAACCTCAAATTCACTTTAAATTTCACCCACGGACTAATCATAACTAATATTTTCCGATAGTCAAATAAAATATTTTTCATTCACGGGTGTACCGCTGACCAACATCGAAAAATACTATTTACATTTAATCAGATATTGAGCCATTACATTATGGATCTTGTATGTATAATTATTATACTGATGAATGTGTGTGAATGCTATTGCTGTTTGTGCATTAAGGTTATTATTGTTGAAAAAAAAATTCCACTGAATCCATTACAATTTATTTCAGTACAGTGTTGTGACATTCGATATTCGTACCGTTTACGGGTATTGGGTGTTACAGCTATATATCATCTTTGCTTGACGCATATCACTATTGCATGGCAACCTGCCATTGGTTCAAAAATATTCATAATTTTTTTATAAGTATAGGGTGTTAATTGTAGTCATTTTCTAGATATTAAAACCATTTAGATCCATTTTGGTAGTTTTGAAATCAAAATTTAATGTTTATATAGGTTCCTAATTGGGAAATTAGGGTTTTAGGAATTATAGTTTGACCGTAAGTGTTTGTGATATTAAGTTTGATTTTTAACTTTAGAAACTTGAACTGTAGGTCATAGTGATGTCCTTCATGATTCATAAAAAAAAGGGCATGCAAAAAGGAGTGAAAAAAATGCAATGTTTTTATATGCCCCTATGAGCATAACACTTGCTTGCTTTACTGGAGTATGATCAATTAAAGGAGTTGTTACTTTGTACTATCAAGAATCTAATAAACCTGCAGAGGTGTTTTAACTCTATTATACGTACCAGTTTATTGATCTTCAAATATGAGTTAATAAATTGCACTTATTAATTAAATGCAGAGTAATCCATATGCAAGCTCTAAAATCATAGCAAATAAGCCCTTAAATCCTAATATTTTAATGCAAAGTGATAAAATAAAACATACAATCACATAATAATATCCATCATTCCTATTAATGTACCTTCATCATAAAAAAATTTGTTAGTAACCACAGTATGTAATCACACATATAAATATGATATATGCATTATTTTAAATAATGAAAAGTGGAATGTAGGGATTGGCATTCAAGCAAACGAGTTAGAATTACATCACCAGTGCACTTATCAAAGACGCAACGAAAAGAAGAAATCTTTGGTGGGTTCTATGAAAGAGATTGGCATCATAGAGAGAATGGATTATGGTGCTGAGATTGAGGGAATCAGGGTGGTAGACATGGATACAATTTGTCAAGTAGGGCATGTGCTTCATTGGCTTGGGTGCAGATATTGTGGATCTTTTTGGTATACTAAAACTTGTTGGGTTTTTTAGGGTATTTAGCTTCTTGATTTTTTTATGGTGAGTGGATAAGAAAGTAAGAGGTGTATCATTGAGTTAAAGAAGGAGGAAGGAAGAAGAATGAATTTTATTATTTTGTATTAACTTTTCTAAGACATTATGCATGCATACATAACAATATTATGGTGAAAATAAGATTTAGAAGTATGATTTTTCACACTCAAAACTTACCAAATTTGTTTTGATGTTAGGATTTAGTAGGACAGAGTAACAACAACTGAAAAATCACCTTTAAAAGATTATGCTAACCTTCTTCCCTCATAATTATTATTATTAGTTTTTTTTGAATCATTCCCTCATAATTATTTTAATTCTCTTAAAAACCTTTTTCAAATTTCTTCCTCAAATTCTCGATTCTATATTTGAGAATTCTTTCGTTGTTTGATGGGTGGAGAAAGTCTTTATTTATAGGTCAAAAGGTCTTTCTAGTTTAGGAATAGTCTCTAATAGGAGAAATCCCTCCGTATGAAATAAGCTAAAAAATTCTTTCCCAAATCTTCTTTGTTCCGATTTCGAATCCGAATCCAAATATAAACATGATTTTTGTGAAAATATTTGAAATAATTGTGCCGTGATTATCAAAGAAAACCTTTGTGTTGCCATCTAAAGTCGCCACACGATAGTTATGTCCAGTTTCAAACAATGTGAATCATGTTTTACCCTAAAAGTATTTAGACTGAAAAATCTAATAAAATTTATTGAATTGAATGCGTTGGTACAACTTTACAAGATTATAACAGAAAAAAGTATCAAACTGAAAAATAATCACAAAGATGTAAGGTAAGCATGACTGCTCGTGGAGTCAAGGCCAAATCTTAATGGGGTCGTGACTGAATATTGACTTACTTAGACCACCGGAGAAAGCAAAATTGGTTGGACCGGTTACTAATGTAGAAAAATAGTTAAAATCCTACTGAAAATAACATAATAAAAAATGAGATAAAAAGTAATAAAGTTACGTGGATTGATTGGAAATATTTCTTTCAACTTTCGGACCTTCTATTTATAGCTTTAGAGTACTTAAACTCAATAAAAAAACAATCTCATTAAATTCCGGCTCTAACAATACTCCAGATTTCACAAACGATTATTATTATGTTTAATTTTTCTTATCTGATAAGATAATTTTTCAGTTATCTTAATTATCTAAACAAATATATATTTTCCTTAATTAAATAATTTTTGCCTAATTAGATCAACAATCATCTTCTTCTTGCGCACACTTGGGTTTTGGATTTGAGTTATATTAGATCTGATTTTTGGACCGGTATAAATAAATCATATATAAGCTCACTATATATACTTTAAAGATTTAACTTTAAGGAGGTACAGTGCACCAAAGACATTTTTATAATTTTTTTTAAGTGTTAATGCACTATTGAATTAGCATAGAAAATAAATTTTTCGTATTTTATCCTATTTCTTCACAATTAACCTTTTTATATCCATTGTGATATAGACAGGAGACAATAAAAAAGTCAAGTTTGGTTGGTCAAACTCTGTAAAGAACCGGATAATACCAACTGTAGGATAAAGTTATCCCAATATCCTAGTCCTCCAATTATCCTATCTAATCAGCAGGCTGCACCCTACCCGAACGCCCAACGAATCCATTGCTTAGAAGCCAACCCATCAATCAAGATCATCTTCTTTCTTTTCTATTAGTCTCCCTTTCTCTCTCTGTAGGCGATAGGTTTGCCGATGGAGACTATTTCTTCTCTTGCTATGAGCCAAGGTCTCATGATTACCGGTCCCTCTTCCTCTCCTGTCATCTTTCGCACTGGTGGCTCTGTTTCAGTTTTTGGGTTCTCTCCTCCGCTTCTAAAGACGCAAGCATTTCCAAATTCAGTCAGGAAACATGGTTTTAAGGTCTCAACAAGGGCCTCCGTTGCTGCTGTTGACCAGCAGACTCAGGAACCTAAAGTTTCTCTCATCAGAATTGGCACAAGAGGAAGGTACTTGCTCAATTTTTATCTTCTGTGTTTGCTGCCTTTGTCAAGGGACTTGTAATTTGGGCTTAATTATTTGAATAATTTGTATTGTAGTTCTGGATGTATTTATGTAGAAATGGTTCTGGGTTTTATTGCAGGGTTTTAGGTAGAATTGGCTTCTGGATTTGATCTCTGAAATTTCTCTACTCTGTTTGGTAATCCTGCTTTCGGATGTTGACTTTTTGAATGAATAGTTGGCCCTGTTTTAGGTCCATCAGTTCAATTATTGTTGCATATTATGTTGATCCATTTCTCCTTTTATGAGTGAGCTTTTGTTATTAAAAGTTTAATATTTCATAGTATTATTTGAGTAGATATTCTGCAATGTAGTATAAAATATATTAAGTGAAAACCGAAAGAATTGATCTTAGTAGTTTGGCTTTGGTTTGAACCGAATAATCTTTATCACCAGCTGGGAAGCATGGAATTTCCTTGTTAAATGGGTTATGATGATTTGCGACATGCAATGAACTATTTTTTTTTCCCTTATTAATTGCAAAGAAAATCTAAATTGCTTTGGCATTTTATTTTTTTTTTTAGTTACGTGTTTCCTTTTTCATTTTCCTCGTGTAATTCTTGTGTCAGATTCTTTTTGAATATTTATGTTGTTACCGTATGTTTGACAGTCCACTAGCACTTGCTCAGGCTGAAGAGACAAGAAACAAACTTATAGCGACACATTCAGAGCTAGCTGAAAAAGGGGCTATTGAAATCGTGATAATAAAGACAACAGGCGATAAAATCCTAACTCAACCACTTGCAGACATTGGTGGGAAAGGATTGTTTACAAAGGAAATAGATGAGGCACTAATAAATGGTGAAATTGACATTGCAGTCCACTCAATGAAAGATGTCCCTACATATTTACCAGAAAAGACAATCCTCCCTTGCAACCTTCCGCGAGAGGATGTTAGGGATGCATTTATTTCCTTCAGTACATCTTTGTTATCTGATCTTCCCGCTGGGAGTGTAATTGGTACTGCTTCCCTAAGAAGAAAGTCACAGATACTCCACAGATATCCTTCACTCAGTGTAAGCATATTCGTTGACATTATTTAAGCATATTGTGCTAGAATTATGTTAAGGTGTTGCTAGTTATTCTCTTTGCTCTCTCTTTCTCTCTCTGTGTGTGTGTATATATATACACACACACACACACACGCTTGTGTGTTGTGTGTGTATGGGTTGGCGGGTGGGGGTGTGTGTGTGTGTGGGTGTTATATATATATATATATATATATATATATATATATATATATAACATCCACACACACACACACACACACACCCACCCACCAACCCATACACAAACACAACACACACACACACGCCCACCCACCAACCCATACACACACACACAACACACACACACACACACACACACACACGTATTTATGTATGTATGAGATTATGTAGGTCTGTTTCACATGGACTTGGTATTTAGTTTGCCCGTCAAGTTATGCTATCTTTCAGAACTGTTAACTTTTGGTGGTTGAAATGATATCTTAGCTATTACCAATTGCTTAATTTTTGTTATCCAATTAGTTTACATTTTTTGTTCTTCCATTCCTATTATCTCCTGCATGGTATCATGTAGCCTTATTATTATTAATCATAAATTAAAGGTAAACAAATTGTTGCTGTCCTTTGATAACTTGTCTTTTTCACCTCTACATAATCTCTTGCTTTTTGGTTTTAATTTTATTGGTTTTTTTTTGATAATTTGTGACGTTTCATCTGATACAGATTAGATTTTTAATTTAGGACTTCTTTTTTTTAATCTTCTTTTTCAACTCACTTGGTATATGGAGACTAGCTGCACATTTTCATGAAACTGATAGTGAAATGGAGCATTTTGGTTATTATCTGAGGTTCCAACAATCAGGTTCAAAAATGAGGACATCTTATGTCCAAAGCTTGTGTTATTTATTTTCCAAGTAGGGATTAATTATATTTTCAAGTTATCGATGCAGTCACTGGGCAATGAAGGGGAAAATCCACTTTGTCAAGAGAAGCTTTCCCTTATTTCGATTCCTGCCTCGAGAAGTACCTATGGTGGAATCAGAATGGGAACTGATTTAAAGGGAGTTCCAAACCTCAGGCTTGTTGGGAAGAGAAAGCCCTAAATCTCTTGGAATTAAAAATAATCTCTGCTTATTTTATATCCTTCTTTCATTGTTCTTCAAATGGAGCTTACGATATAGGAGTTCGGGGAAAACTGACTACAGATAACTTCTAATCCAGAAATTATAAATTATTAGAAATAAAATAGAAAAACTACTAATGCTAGTGATGTCCTGTGGGCCCACGTCTTTCATATTCCCTTCCTATAGATGCATCCGTAATAGGGTTTTTGTGAGAAAAGATACTTTAAGAAATTGCAATCCATTTCTAGATGCAACGAAGATTACATGTTACCTTGCACCATAAAAGGTGATTGAGTTTCACTGTTGAGATTCATATAGCACGCATGTTTCCTGTTCACCCATTTGTTTGCAATTCACTTCACTTTGGTATTTTTGTCAGTGAGATCTTTTCGGTTACTTCTTGTTTATGCCTTTTTTAATTTCATATTGCAGGTTCTTGAGAATTTTCGTGGTAATGTTCAGACAAGGTTGAGAAAACTTAATGAAGGGGTAGTCAAAGCAACACTATTGGCTTTAGCTGGACTTAAACGTTTGAATATGACAGAAAATGTGACCTCAATTCTTTCAATTGATGACATGCTGCCAGCAGTTGCTCAAGGGGCGATTGGAATTGCCTGTCGAAGTGATGATGATAAAATGGTATGTATTTATATCTTGTCTATTTTGTATTGGATGCTCAAATTCGACAGTTCATCCAGCATCCACCATTTCTAATTTGTGCTACTGGATATGTGGTTAATGTTTTTGTGGCTCAAGATGAATTCAGAAATTGAAGTTAGAAAGTTAAATAGTATCAAGAGGTAAAAGTACACAATACTATTTGAGAATTAAATTGTGCTAAAATAAAAAACCTCAGGGGTTCTATTGCATGAAGAACGACAACCAAGGCAACTGTGGCCAAGTCTTTTTCAACATGAAGTGTTTACCATCTCATGATTCGTATGGATGAGACTTAGTTTTGCAGGGCATGTTCACTTTGCAATTCCTGGTTTGCATTGGTTGTTTTTTGCAGTGGCCTCCTGAATCAATATTTCATGCAACTTCATTTCATAGGGTAGAAGGCAACCAATCTTTTTGTGGGCCTGGATTATACTAGCTGACTTGTATCCTTGATTCACATCTGAATTGAACAAAATGTCTCTACTTATTAATGATGTGTTCATTCTGCATAAACTTGATTGCTGCAAATTTCAACACCTCCTTTTCTGGGTTATTAAAGGTCATCTTATTTTCTAATTTCTTAACTATATTCTTTTAAAGTTGTTTATAATTATATATTTGCAGGCTAATTACCTAGCCTCATTGAATCATGAGGACACTAGGCTAGCAGTTGCATGTGAGAGGGCCTTCCTCAAGGTTTTGGATGGGTCATGCCGTACACCAATTGCTGGATACGCTTGCAAAGATGAGAATGGCGATTGCATATTCAGAGGGTTGGTGGCTTCCCCAGATGGAACCAGAGGTACCCCTTTAATTTTCCTAGAGGAAACAATTTGATTTGATTTTTATGCCAATTAAGTTACCTTTCCCCATATTCTACTGCATTTCAGTACTTGAAACTTCTAGAAAAGGCCAATATGCCATTGATGATATGATAATGATGGGAAAGGATGCTGGCAAGGAACTCCTATCGCGAGCAGGACCTGGCTTTTTTGATAGTTGAACAACCTAATGACAATAGATTAAGTCGAGAAGGAAATCATTTTTTTGTTTTTTCAACTTGAAGTTAGGCTACCACTCGAGGCTTCATGGCCTATAATCATCTTGAGCTGGTGTATCATTGCGATGAATAACTGTTTGATTTGTTGTAAAGTAGAAGATAATGTTCGAAGGCTGATTTGAGATTCCTGTATCCTTGTGGTAATTAAATGAAAATGTCAATTTTTTGCCCCGTCTCTCCCAGGTAATATGTAGTGATGGTATGTACCATGAGATTTTTCATATACCAAACCAAAATGAAATTACAAAAAAGGCTATAACCATATGTATAATTTTTATTTTTATTTTTTTTACATTGCACACATCAGTGGCTTGACATATGAGAAACATTCTATCCTCACTTGTCTAGGATTACTGTTTGTTAATTTCGTGTAATTGGGTTTCCTGTAGCGTTAGGGACTTCTGTATTCTTTTTATATATTCTGTCATATCGTGATTAATGAATTATGAGATTGAGTCTCACTCTACACCCTACAAATGCCTATCAAATAAGCTATTCAATATTTCTCCACCATCATTTTTTCATCATCAATATTCACATCACCAACATTTTAACTCCAACCATATAATCATTTGTTTCCACCCTATCCAACATATCCTTTGCCTTCTCTCTTCCATATCTTTGTTCATGACAAAACTTCATATATTTCATTTTATAATGAGAATCCTAAATAACAACAATATATAACAAAATATTCAAGTTATTTACGTTGTTACAATATTTATCAAATTTCAATTGCATACTTATATCCATGATATTCATTATATTGTCATCACCGAACCTCAACCTATGAAATTTGTAATGACATAATCTCACATAAAAAATGCATTAAATGTTACCAATAATAACCCTGAAAACTTTAATGTTACATTGTAAAAGAATTTCAAAAATTTTATAAAACATCTTACTTTTTTCAAATCTCTTCTTTAGGTGATACAATGTCCCCATTCCATTTTCCTTTTTATTTTTCTTTCTCCAATTTCCACTTTTTTTCATTTTCATCCCTCTCATTCCTCACTCTTCTGAAATTCATTCACATTCCTATCAAAATAGTATACATGCGTTGGTGCAGCCATTAGTGTCTACATTAGCACCATTAATTTCACTAATAGCACCATTAATTTTAAAATCTTAAAGACATTTTTGAAAAAAAAACACAAAAACTAAACTAAAAAATTGAGTGTTAATTCGGTGCATAGGTGCACTGCACACTACGTACCGTTCGATCAGATGATCAAAGCAATCAACATGTTGATAAACTGACTGGAAGGTGTGTAGCACGCGACACACCGTGTATTGTACACCAAATCGTTTCCCTAAAATGCTAAATAGCGATTTTTGATAATATGTGTGTGTATGTATGTATGTGTATGTATGTATTGTTGGCTCAAAATGCTAAACACTAAATCTTGGATTTTGATGATTAACAACACCTTCTAATCAAATAAGTTTTGGGCCTTTTAAAATTTATATTATGTAGGTCTAAAAATAAATAAATTTGATGACATGTTCTCCATTCAGATCAGAACAGACCAGACATGTTACTTTCATATAAGAATCAGACCTGATGATTTTGTGGTGTGTTATGATGATAAAGACTTTTTAGGAAATAATTGTAAAATCATTTTTGAGGATTCACACACTCATATAAAATCATTCATTGCATTTAAAGATTTTTCAAAATCATATATTGACAGATTTAAATTTATTTCTTTCCAAAACTTAAATTTTCCATATATACATTTTTGAAAAAGGAAAGCTAATTTATGGAATATTTTCTAGCAGCTGAATTTTATCTAAGAAAACAAAATCGAATCTCTTTTACTTATGGAAATGTTTTTGAAAATGCTTTCACTCAACAGCTATTTTATTTGAACTATAAAATGATTTTCTGTTGAAGTATTCTAACAAGTGAGTGAAAATATATTTTTTATTTGAGCTTTAATCTATTTGTAAGTTTTCATTCTATTATGAGCATTCATGATCGTATTCCCTCAAAATGATTATAGTTTTTATATTGTAATCACGTTATTGAGGTTTATCAAATATTGTGATATAATGTGAGGTTAAGTTGCTAGAATCTAAAAAAATAAACTAGTAAGTGTTTAAATTCTTTTACTTGGAAAAAAGGGCTAAGTGTTTGGATCATTTTACTTTGGAAAAAGGAGAAACTTTATTGGAGTTTTTTACTTGAGGAAAATTTGGATAGATCTATTGTAAACGGCTTTTGACTCTTATCCGCTAAATAAAGTCACACTAGAAAGAGAAAAACTCTTAAAACGAGTTGTCTTAAGAAGCGGATGTAGGCGTGAGCCGAATTTCTATAAATTACGACGTTAAATATTTCTATCCCTTACTTTTTAAATTCATGCTCTATATATATTTATGCTTTGCTGAATATGCCTGTTCTATACCTATTACGTGTTATTTAAAATAGGATAAAAAAATCAGTCTGTATTTTACAACGGGATGAAATTGTATTTTTGCATAAATTGTTTTAGCAATTTTTAATTTGATTTTTGCTCATCAAAAGTTTCATCCATGCATATGTTTAATATTGAAAAAAGGTTAATTAAAATTATTTTAAGTTAAATACATGAAATGGATTTATTATGATATTTGTGCTATACTTTTATAACTGTTTCTGTTATAATTTGTTTGAATTCTTGAAAATTTTGAAATACTCTATTCACCTCCCTCTAGAGTATATATTTGGGACTCATATATATATATATATATATAAAAAAGCAAAATAGTAACTTCTTTCTTATTTTATTTTTTACAAATAATTTGCCTTATTATAAAAAAGGGATTAAGGATATAAAGCTGCAAATCGAATATGCGTACTCGACAAACATATATTGTAACACCCCGCCATCCCCGTTGGAAGGATACCGGAGTGCCACGCGAGCAAACACATATAAACGAATCCACATACACATGTATAAACAAAAACCAAATGAGATATAAAGAAACTTTTAATCATTTAATAGTAAAACCTTTTTACATGTAACATATATCAATATCGTTTTACAAAAAGAGGCTCGTAAGCAAATACATATACAAAAATAATATTTGTTCCTTTACAAAAGATTTACTTTGCTATACACAAGCCATATACAAAAATTTACAGCGGAAGACTTCAATCAAAAAGACTCCTAGTGGCCGACCTACAGATATCCGACTCTGAACCGAACTCGCCACCTGCACGGGAAAAGAGCCCGTGCTAAGCGATAACGCTTAGTGGGGAGGAACAAAACAAATGCACAATATGTATATACAATATTTATACAATAATAGTCTAATGATCAAAAGCAAAGGCATCAAAATTACATGTAAACATATCTCCAAATTCCTTACTTGAATAAATATATATACAATACAAGCAATCTAGTATTCAATTCATAATTCTCATCATTCTAAGTATACAGATTTAAGGTGCATAATATAGAGTTATGCAGGAATTCATGTACATCTTATACTTGTAATCATGTCAACAATGCATCTCAACATATGCAACACATTTACACATATAGCCTGACTAGTCTAAAATATTCTCTAGAAGTGGATGCGGTCAAATGGATACTGATAGAACACAGTATCCCAAGCATATAGAGACATGAGTCTCAAACATGTATTTTTCATATAGAGACCGAAGTCTCGCATTTAAATCCATATAGACCCATACAGGATCGAAACAAGGATCCAAACGGACCCAAGTATAACGTTTTATCATATAGCAGCTGCACACACACACTAACCTAAGTAAGCGCTTACTTATCCACTACTATGACTATTCAGGCTTAAAACTCAACTCATCAAATCAAACACCAATATCAATATTAAATACAACTAAATGCAAATACATATTTCACGTGTACATGTGTCTAGATCAATTCAGAAACATTTAAATATATCCAGTATTAATTATTGGAGGCAGAAGTACAAATAATTCTCATTCAAGTCAATTTATGTTCATGTAAAATATAAACTAGTAAATTATGTACATTAATTATTTAATCAGGTATACAACTCAATATTAAACAATTATTAATTACAATTCAGATTTTAAATCCAAACTTTGTCATGTAATGCAAAAACTCTTGAAACCAGAAGTTAAAACTTCAATTTAGAAAAACAGGGCAGCAGGTAGAGGCCGGTCACGAGACACCCAGGCAGTGGTGTCTCGTGACGCTGGTTTCTCGCAAGCGCCACGCAGAGGAGCAGGCAGTCACGGCGTGACCATCAGTCACGACTCGTGACGCCTGAGAGGAGAGGAAGAGAGGTCACGAGATGAAATCTCGTGACACGCAGGAGATAGCGAGGTCGCGAGGCGTGATGCTCCATCACGTCGCGACTTCGCAAAGGGAGGCAGGTCACGGCGTGATGAAGTGACTTCCCAAGGAGGGAGGTCACGGCGTGATGCCCCATCACGTCACGTGATCTTCCTCTCACAGATGGTTTCTCCTTCCTCAAACTCCAGAATTTCCAGAAAAACACAAAAACTAGAAAAAAACGTGAAAAACAGAGTATAACTAAAAATCAAACCCCATCTTATCCAAAACCATTTTCCATGCAAAAATCATGCTAACACATACCTTTAAGTCTTCTGAGCACAATTACAACAATTTCACTCACATTATTCACATTAACATATAATCACAGAATATAAACAGAGAGAGACACAAACCAGAGTTTCACATTCATATACATATATAAACATCTCATTTGCACACTCATATTCATTCTTTTTCTACTGTAATAAGGTCTACTGCAACACGTAACTTTAATATTTCTATATACAAACACACATACAAACACATTAATACCAACACTGAAAGCAGGATCCCAAACTGAGAAAACAGACACTCCCAAACCTGTTACTGAAGCTCAAAAACTTCCACTGAATTCTTCAATCCACAATCTTCCCTTTTCCTTTCTCTTTTCTTTTATCCTCAGATGCTTGCAACAGATAAAACCACAATCAAAATCCAATAACAGAATCTCTATAAACCCAAAAGAGAAACAGAAGAACCACTCGAAAACCAAGAGCCACTTACCTTCTGAAAATCTCTACCAAAGCTCAAAATCCTAGCTCACAGCAGATGAGCACACATGCAAGTGAGAAAAAGAGCAGAAAATGGAGATGAAAGAGATGGCTAACGTGAGAGAGAGCAAAAGAGAGAAAACTTCATGTGTTTAGTTTCCAGAAACTAAAAACATTCAGACCTTTCTTTTTCTCTCACCCACGTACACACACCCTCACTCTCCACTTGGCACACATGCACGGTCCATTTAACAAATTACTAACAGCTCTTTTTCAAATCTTCAAATAGGTCCTTATAAATTTCTTTTTGCTCACAACTAAACATTTGCAATTAACATCTTTTATTTTCTTGCAAAAATCCTCTTTCACTAACAAATTACCCAAATGCCCTTAAATGTCCATTTGAAATTACTAATTTCCAATTAAGCCACTTATGGGGTGTGACATATATTATATCATCTATTAATTGGGTTAAATATTATTTTATGCCAATAAGTGTTACACCATAATTACTTTAGTCATTAGGAAGTCGCAATTAAGATTAGGTCATTAGGTGTTTAATGTGTTAATAGGCATGAAGAGAACTTATATTTCTTGCTCATTATGCCTATGTACCAAAATCATATTGGTTATATATATTAGAATTCATGGCTAAGGTCTTGTTTGGATGAGATTGATCGTGATATAATATGATATGATATTATAATTTGTTGGTTAAATTATAACCCAATAGCAATTATTTGAGCTGGGATATAACACATATGATTGTATGTACTTCTTGTCGTGTAGAAACTTTGTGGAAGTGAAAATAAGGATCCGGTTTGTGTCACTGGCAAGGCTTTTACCCATTGGCAATGGATGCAGGATAACAGCTACTATCCCATAGCCTAAAAGGCCCGTAGAGATTTGGAATATAAGAGGGAGAATATAAAATTTCTCAATTCTATTCTGTTGTCTCTTCTCTTCTTGAATCTGACATCTCACTATCTATTTATAGTTTTCTTTTATTAGAAACCAATCTCTAGTATAACTCAAACTCTTTTTGAAATATGACAAGATAATTCTGTTCAGATAAAGATTCTTATATCTTTATTTTATTATTCAAATTCAATTAGATTTAGAATCTTATCTAAATCATATTTGATATGGAACTCTATCTATATTTATAATCATGGGTGTATCCAAACTCTATCATCTCTCACTCAAGCATGGCGAAACAATTTCTAGTTATAATCTCTAGTCATACATACAAATAGAGCATGTGACTAGTATACCTCAAGAGCACTAGTGCTATATATTGGTTAAGGATATATAACATCTTGAAAATAAGATCCTATTTTTCATGTATGCCTAACTCTAGATGGCCTTATCACATTCACTGTTTTTAACTCATGATTTCATAAATAACCTTCGTGTTCACTATTATGTCTTTACTCATAGAAACTATAATAGGCATGCCGGTGAACCACAAAACCATTGATTGTAATTAAAAAGCTATATTTCTCTTTTATTATATGACATCCATCATGATCCAACTCGCTTTTCTAGCTATATCCGCTAAGCCGAATCTTTCTCATGGCTTTTCGGAGACTAACTAAGCTCAATAAAAGAAAATGATGGATTAGAAAGGAAAATTAGAGACGGAAATTAGCGATGGAAACTTTTGTTAAAAACAAGGCCGTTGTTAAATTTAGAAATGGAATTATTTCGTTCTCTAAATTTAGCAGCGGAATTAACCATTCCGTCGCTAAATTAATTCCGTTTCTAAATTTAACAACGGCCTTGTTTGATTTCGTTGCTAAATTTAGCGATAGAATTTTTTTTTTCCATTGCAATATTTAACGACAAAAGTTGCTTTTCCATCCTAAATTAATGGAATTTTTATTTTTTTTATTTATGTTAATTTATTTTGGCTAATTTTTAAATGAAATAATTATCAATATTATAAAAACTATAATTGACAAAAATAATATAATTGAAAATGTATTTATTAAAATAAAAATATAACAATAATGTATTATAAACTAAATGTACTATAAATAGTAAATTTTTAAAAAACTCTAAGCATTTGGCGAATCTAGATGATCAGACTGCTGCGGTAAAGTGTTGAATTTTCGTTGAATGATCTCCTCCATATGTGCCATTCGATTCATCAACATTTCTATTGTATTTCGAAGCTCAATGACTTTACCACTGGATGCTGCCCACCTATTGGATGCAGTTGCACTAGATGAGAAGGATTACGAATAGCAAGTGTTCGCAAAAGAACCAAAGCTAAAAATCTGTCCACGTTGGTCCCTATCGCCACCTGCTTCATGAAATGTCTAAGTCTGATCAACATTCTCAGAATCTGATTTTTGACGTTGAAGACTCTCCTGTACTTGCTCCTGTCATAAAACAAATTCTTTATATTAATTTGTACTAAATTTTAACTAATGATATATAAAAATAATAGTAAATTGTAAGTTTAACATACATGGACTTGTCTAACTCAGGTGTTGATAAACGTCACACCGTCATGCTTTCGTGTGTGGGTGTGCATAAACACCTCATATAGTGTAGGCTTCCTGCCCAAAGTTATTTCCAACAAACAAATTAAAGGGCTACTAAAATTTCAGCAGAATTTTTCCTAAATTTGTACTAAACCTCTTGTATAAAATTTTGAAAAGCACTTCTATATGGGTTATTATCCTACCATCCAACTCCAATTCAAACTCTTTGCACAATATTTTTCCTATCCTCCACTATTCAATCAATCATTTTGAGAATTGTCACATGTCGCATTTATTGTCAACCATTTTATGATCCAAAGGCAATAAATCATTGTACCAAGCCAAGACTTTATCTAAACTACGATCATAAATATGACCTTAAGATTTTATGTTTAGTATTTGAGCAACAGAAGCTAATTGGGTCATTTTATCACAACCTGGCCATAATTCTTGGTCAGTTGCATTCAGTAAGTCAAAGAACTTTATGGCTTTTGGGTTTGGTTCTTCATCGACATTGGGTAAATTTGGCTGAAATGAAACTTCGGCTGTAACATCCTGCGTCCGTAAATGGTATAGACACCGGATGTCTCAAACAGCACATTAATAAACATTAAAGTGAAACTCGATACTCCATAGGGTAACTTTTTTTTACTATAATAATTATCTATCAGAACAATAACAATATAGCATCTCAACAGATCCACTAAACCTCGTTACGTAAACATTCATATTCACAATAATCCTGACCTTATACAATCTCGACTTCATATACAATTGTTACATACATGCCATGCCTAAAAATCCATTCTTACCATCTATGACTATCTTCGAACAATACTGAAGTCCCGGCCACTTCTAAACTTCTATCTTCCAAACCTGTGCGCATAAATAATTTACGCGCTGAGCTTTAAAATGCCTAGTGGTGGATAGATATCCCAAACTTTCTAACCCATAATTATAAGCATACATATATATAAGCATGTTTTTGTCTATATATTTCCTATACATTACTTCTATCAAGCTTCTACTTATCACATAATTTAATTCATCAGTTACTAAATCTTTTACCTAAGTCAGTTATCACTATTTCTATCGTTATTCTAAATTGTTGATTCCAATTGTCCAACTATTACTATTTACACTAAAACCTTAACATTTTCATTTGTATTCTTATGAATGATAGCCTGTAGCTTTAACTCTCCTATTCCTTTAATGCCATTAATACCTTTATTTCAGTTTCTTAATCATTACTAATCTTTTCTTACTAATTACTTATGCCAATGTCTATTATCTTTAATTTCTAATTCTTCAAGTTCATTTCACTTCAATTCCTTACTGTTCCATTTACTGCATTTGCTAAATGACCTATAATTATCTAAGTTACTATTCACTTAATTAAATTTCGATAGTATAATGGCTGTATACTTTGCCTATCCTCCTGCATTCAGACAATACCATAGCCTAGCATGGGCACAACAATCCAATAATCCAAACTTAATCAATTCTTAATCTATTATCACATAATAACTTTCATTCAACATACAAGTTACTATTAAGTTAATCATTTATTTCTTCAGAATTATCTTTATTTTTCCTTAATAACATTTTCTAAACTTCTTTTCATTATTAGCATTACAATCTTAACAGTTAACAATTTTATATTATTAACTTTTCATAACACTTTCATTTACTTATCATTAATATTATCATTTTCTATATCTAAAATTATATAACTATTACTTATACTTCTGTCTCTAAGAATTTTGTTGTATTATTACCATGTCCTAACATTTAATTTTTTTTATCACTATTCATTTTATCATTTAATATTATTCTAATATACTTATTTATATCGTACTTTAAAAGTATTAAAATCCTACATTTTACTTTTATGTAGTTAAATCCTTATTTACATTAGTTATACAAATTATATCATTTTAATCATTTTCACTGATTTATTAATTTTAATTTATTCCTTTAACTTTTCTCTACACATTAACCCATGCACTAATTGCCATTATCACTAAACTATTTTTCATCTCATTTAGTTCATTTTTTAATATGAATAATTTCTATTTAATACTTACATTTTTCTTTCATGCTTAATTACCTTTTTAAACCCTTCACTGGTATATATTACTATACGATTTTCATTCTTCATTGACAATTACACTTGTTAATTTAAATTCCTATTAAGTTATACTTTTGATCTTGTTGTTATTATTACAATATTGCCTTTCAAAACTATTATTTACAATAATGCTACCAATTAACTTTACCTTCGTATTTAATTCAGTATTTGACTTACCAATTATCATTTAGTCCTTAAAGTATCATTTTCATACCAAATTTTATTTCAATTATTGTACAATAATCAAATTAATTATTTTACCAATTTATTTTATGTTTTCTCTTATATAGCCTTATTAACTATTAAAATTAACATTTTTACCATGCAAATTTTCATTTAATTCTTACAATATCATTCTCATGTCCAATTACACTTTAATCCAATTTTTTTTCAATTAATCCATTTCCATTCCATTTCTCTTATTGAAACACATTTACTCATTTTATTTCATTTCATTAATTTTGCCCCTAGTATCAATTCGGTAGAAATCTTCGAACCGGATACACGGAACTTGGACTCCACAGGTCCAATACACTATAGGGTGACCCCGAAGTATTACTCAAACACTTTCACTGCAATTCACTGTACATTTTTTCACTTTTATACTTTAGTAAACTATCATTGGCCTACTGATGCGAGTCGTCATGACTCGCTACCACGGTATACGTGTTCCTATGGCTAGCCAGCTATATCCTGAGCTAGATTTGACCACCAGACTACTACTAAGGGAAAAACATACTTTTTATTCAGTATTTATTCGGTAATTAACCATGAAAATACTTAACTTACATTCCATTCGTATCATTAATTCATTAGAATATCATTCAATCAATAAAACATTTTCACTTCCATTTCCATCAATTCAATTTGAAACTCTTCATTATTAAATACTAACAAAAATACAATATTTCTTTTCCATTCTAATTATTTTTGTTCGTAATTAAATCAATAATTTACATAAAGATTCTCTATACTTCATTAGTATATCATTTGGCTAACTTATTTATTTATTTCTTTCCTATTAATTTCAATTTTCATGTTATCAATTATTTATTTTTAACTTATTTATGCTATCATTTTGTCTTAAATACACATATTTGATACTATACGCTTTGGACATAACATATGTCTACATTAAAATATATCCAATTAAATTCTAAAGTTTTCCATTGAATTACTATATAATCAATTTTTATATTCATTTTAAAAATATTACAATCATTAAACTATTAAATTAATCCATTAATTATCTAATTATTCCATTAGGCTAACATACTTTATATTTCCTTTGTATTCTTTTCCCCCCAATTCACTTTAGTTCTAATTATTATTTAGGTTTATCTCTATTTACACTATTACTTCATTTTAAACATCATCGTTCCATTACTTTCATTAAGAACATAATACAATATTAACCTATTTCATGCCCAATTAAGCTCTATAATTTCTCAAATTATTAGAACACACCCAAATTTAATTCCATACTTATTTTCTATCATCACTTTTACTAGATTGACAAAATACTCAATAATATTCTATGGTTAAACATTCAGCCAAGGTGATAATTCCATCTTTAAGTTTATTCTTTCATAAATTATCATTAATTCCTTTAAATTACATACTAATTAACATAAATACACATTTATATGTCATAAGACACCAAAGTATATACCATTAAACCCTAAGTCCCTATTCGGCCAAGCTAAGGTTTTACATTCCAATTTGGCTCATTAAATTTTAACCACTCAATTCATCATATTTAACCTTCAAATACATGCTTATAACTTTAATTTCAATTAAACATGCATCATACACACATATACATAACCTACATAATTAAGCATACATAACAATTTCATGGAAATTAAGGGATATTGTATCCACATACCTCAATTTTTGATTTCCATACTTTTCTCTTCATTTCCTTAACCTTTCATCCTAGAAACATCATTTTCCACTTATATTCCTAAACTGGCCAAAAATTCAACAATGAAATCCATCAATTACTTGCTTTCTTTTCTCAATATAATCATATAATCAAGCTTATTACCCTTAAATCTAACCATAAAAACCATCAAATCAACTTAAAAACTTCAAAATCACTTACTTGATTTTTGACCCATAATCTTCCCTTCTTGATTTTTTCCTCTTCCATCACTTAAATCAAGCTCTAGAGATGATCAGCCATACAAAGAAAGGCCGAATTTAGCTTAATAAGGTTTGATTTGGAAATGGGAAAAAAAAATTTCAACCAAAAGAGAGTGGGAGAATAAGAAATAAAATTATGGAGAAAGGGCAGATTTTTCTGCCTTATATAGGTCCTCCTAATGGGCCTTTCTAGTGTATTCCAAATGGGCCAACCCAAAACCAAGCCCAAATGCAATAATTCACCCATTTTCTCAATCTAATTTATTTTTCCCACTTTCCAAGCTCAATTTCTCTCAAAATCAATTACATAATTCTCAAAGCATATTCATTAGATTCCATGAATATTTTTAGCTCAATCGGAGACTGTTTCCCAGTCTGATAATTATTTACCTGTCCGATAACTCAATTTCCATTGTCACTATAAAATTAAGTTTATAGCACCATTAAATTCTACTCTTTCATACGATCACGCTCATATTTTTGGATTATTTCTTTAAGGTCCGTAACTCAAGATATGGTCCGGTCAATATCAGGTCAAAATTGGTCAAACCGGACTGAAAAAAGCCCTCAGATGCTCGTCTGAATCCACAGACGGCCTGGCTGTCCCTCACCACTGATGGTCTATCCGTTTGTCATGGACAGACACCCCAAATGTCCTTTTTTCACTATTTTGCACTTTTCGAACCTATTTGACCTCCGTTTGACCTCAAATTTTCTCCTATGGACTCGTCATAACCAATATTTTCTGATAATAAAATAAAATATTTTTCGACCTATTCATCCCGATATCACTATTTACAAAAATTATAATTTTGGGTCGTTATATCGGCTGCATCATAAACCATTTGGATATAGGAATTTTCAGTTGCAACCACATTGTCTGTCATAAATTCATCCACCCCTTGAAATTCACCTACATTTTTGGATGATCTGACTTCATTGTCCCTAGAGATGATACAAATTAGTGGCTCCCCATGTCGTGTCCACTCAAAATAATTGGGTTCAAACCCTTTTCTTAGCAAATGAAGATGCACTTCGTCAGTAGGAAGATAACTCCCGTATTTGCACTTTTTGCATGGAAATCTGATTTTTGAACCATCCATATATGCAGGTTGAGAACTTGCATAGTCAATAAAACCTTGAACTATTTCAATAAACATGGGATTCAGGGAACCATCGCGTGTTATTCTTTTATACATCCAAGATCTATTCTATCAAAGTTACTCATTATTGCTAAACTGTAATGTGAAAATCGTGATATCATGGTTAGACATAACTAGATTTACATTGCTCAACTAATGAAGTGAAGATAACATCTAGCTAAAGAAAGATACCAATTGAAGTGATACATTAATTCCAATTTCAGTTATTAATATTAACACCTCTTTCAACTCCATCTTGAATCTAAACTTTATTTAATATGGATAACCCTATACTAAATATGGTTTAGCCAACATTATTTTTAATAAATTGATAAAAATAACACTTTAATAATTGTAAGAAATTCTATGGTATACACAAATAAATTATAATTATCCATACATCTACTTTATAGGTTAAGCAATACAAAGGAAATTTTTTTCCTAAGTTCATTCCATGAATTTTTATATAAACCAAATTAATAGTATATTGACACATGTAATTAATGAACATCAACCCCATCTTGAATCTAAACTTTATTAATAAATTTTATACCCTATACCCGTGTTTTATTTCTTTTTAAAATACTTATATTTCGTACCCATATAGTTTAGCAATATTAGCCTTCAAACTATTACCATTATATACCAAAGTTCATTGACGATAATGTTATTCACATGTATTGCATGTTGAAAACATTATAATGTCATCATGTTGAAAATTTTTATTTGGTTGTACACTGCCTTATGCAATATTCTCAAGGACTTAATTTTGAATCTGTAGCTTTTTACTGAGGATTTAAGATTTAGGAAATTTAATCTTTTTTTTTTTTGCCTTATAATATATGTACCTAATGTCAAAATTAGGCTCAATTTATACATATCGATTCCTAACATTTTATAATAATTTCTTCAAATAATTTATTAATATTCTCTAATTTATTTAAATATTAAATCTAACCTTTTATAATAAAAAAAATTAATGAAAAAATATAGCAAAATAGCCCATAAATATACACCACAAATAAAAAAAATTACTGAAAAAATAAAAATAAATGAAAATAATACAGCAAAATAGCCCATCAATTTACACTACAAATAAAAAAAATACTAAAAAAAGTAGAAAAACATATACTGACAGTCAAATAAAGTTGGCGACAGTGAAGGAAGGGACGATGATGAGCAAAGAGGGGGCAGGACTAGCAGCTATGGGAGCCTAGTGCTGGGTGAGGGCGGGGGCGACGCCGAGGGGGGGGGGAAGCGGCGGGGGATGGGCCACGGCGGAGTAGATCTATGCAAGAGAGAGAGAGAGCGGAGGAGGGAGAGAGTAAAAAAGATCTTATATATATATATATATATATATATATATATATATATATATATATATATATATATATATATATATATATATATATATATATATATATATATATATATATATATATATATATATATATATATATATATATATATATATATATATATATATATATATGATATTTAGCGATGGAAATACCATTTTCGTCACTAAATTTCACTTTTAGCAACGGAAGCTCTTTTTTGTAGCTAAGAATGAAATTTAGAGTTGAAAAAAAATTTTCATCGTTAAATATCATTCTTTGCTACGGTTTTTCACTGTCCATCGCTAATTTCTCATCTTAGTAATGAAATTTTCTTTCTTTGCTAAAATTTAGCGATAGAAATATAACTTTTGTCGCTAATTTCAGTTACTGTCTCTATCGCAAATATATGGTGCCACATTTAGCGATGCTTAACTCTAAATTTTGTTCATATAAACTGGAGGGAATATTTACCTCCAATTTTAGAGATGGATTATTTTTTCCGTTGCTATTTAGCAATGGGAAATGATTCCGTTGCTAATTTTTCGTCGCTTATCTGAAAAATTCTTGTAGTGGCTAGCCACACTAAATAATACTTTATGGATAAGTTAAGGGTTCTAAAGGGCGAAATTCAAATAAGGTCTTAGACTAAGAAAGTTGAGAGACATTACATTAAATTCCCATCCCTTAGTCGACTTAAGCACACATGGTATAAACATATGGTATGGTGTTCTTTCATTTCCTTAAAGGTGCATATGTCTCGGAAAATATATAATACAATACAGAAGCGTAAGGTTGCGATGCATTGAAGCATCTAACTTTAGTCCGCTTACTTAAAAATTACTTCTAGCTTTTGGATATAACATAGTAGTTACCTTTAAATTACCATGGGATTACACTTAATCTTGTTTTGGATCTTAATCTAAAGCATACAACCTCATATATATATTTTTATGTCTTACCTTAATAAGACTGATCTTTGTCAATTCATTAAAAAAACTAAACCCACTTCTTTGTCTGACATGCTCAATCTCATAATAAATAATAATAAATGTTCACACATTAGACATGATTTGATCTCCTAGATGCCATTTCTTCTTCCATTACTTTAATACATTTTTCCTTAGCTGGGCATGAGAAAACCTCTTGAACATTTTTGGGCACTTTTACATCTTGTGGGTAACCAAAAGGGCTTCGTTCAAGCCTTTGATTTCAATTCATAAAACTCTTATCCTTTTAGATTTTTGCAGTTCTCACCTTGACAAGCATATATCATATATTTATCATAATTCGAAATGCTCCCACTGGGATCGATTTTCATATTTCTACTGGAGTCAAGAATACTCCCACTAAAATAAGGGTTTCAAATATTCGGATCATTTAGCAGAGGAAAGTCTTGAACTTCTTCCTCTAACTCCCTCCCACTTGGATGGAGTGATCCTAATGGTTCCTTTCTCTGAGTTTCACAGAAAGTGAAATCTTGATTCACTTTGCCCAACTTTGGAAATTTATTTTCTAAAAATGCGATGTCTAGTGAATCAAATTCTATCATTGTACCATTCTCTTGCTCACCCACAAAAACGTATCCTTTTGATACTTCATAATTCTCATAAAGATACTCCTTTTACATTTAGATCCCAATTTACCAAATTTACTAGACATGTCATGGACATGAGCAACACAACTCTAAGGCCCTAAATGGCTTAGGTCAGGTTGACGACCTGTTAATAACTCATAAAGTGTGGATGTGATAGACTTGGAGGGCACACCGTTTAAAACATATCTGGCAATCAATAAAGCATCTCCCCAATAGGAGATTGACAAATTTGCCTTTGTCATGATAGATCTAATCATATCTAGGAGAGATTTATTTCTCCTTTCCTCAACAATATTTTTTTGTAGAGTATTAAGAATAGACAACTGATACTCAATCCCCTTTTCATCACATAAAGCTTTAAGATAATTCCAACCTTGATCAGTTCTTAAGGCTTTAATCTTTATGTCTAATTGATTCTCAACTAAGTTCATATAATACTTAAAGCAACTCAATGCTTTTGACTTGTGAGAAATCAAATAGACATGACCATACCTAATATAGTCATCTATTAATACGATGAAATAGTAGGCTCCATGCCTTGCCCTCACATTCATTGGATCACATATGTTAGAATGAATTAAATGCAATGGAAATTTGGTTCTAGTTCTCTTTTTGAATGGTTTTCTAACTTGTTTTCCTTTCAGGCAATGCTCATGAATAGGCAATTCAACCTTATTTAAGTCACCTAACAAATTCACTTTGTCTAACTGGCTTACTCGGTCTTACTCAATATGGTTTAATCCAGCATGCCATAATTTCACATTATTCTTATAGCCATGTGAAGAAGAAGAAATTAAAGAAAAAATGGTTTTATTCATATAGTTATGATCGATATCCATAACAATAAAATCATTTGTCATAAAACTAGAACCATAAAAAATGATCCAAACACAAGTGTACACTATTATCCTTAAAGAATAAACTAAAACCAATTTCTATTAAAATGGGAACAGAAATTAAATTCCTACGAATATCTGGGGCATAAAGTATATTATGTAGGATTAAGCTTTGCCTTCATGCAAGAATAATCTACACGTGCAAAATCTTTTGAATTGCCACTCTGGCATTATTTCCCACATAAATCCATTTAGCTCTATTTGGAATTTGCCAAAATTTGACAAAGGCATCTCAATCCTTTGTTACGTGATTTGTTGCTCCTGAATCTATCACCCATAAAAGATGAAATTCAGTTAGAAATACATAATTAGATACACAAATTTCACTCACTCTTGAGTTAATATAGTGTACCTTTTTATTGCATAGAGTCCTTTTTATTTGCAATTGAAGCATTTCACTCGTTAAAATATTCATCTTCTTCTTGGCTTTGGACCTCTTATTGTTCTATTCCACTTTTTGCTTTTTTAGTCTTTTTAGATTGTTCCTTATCTTGACTTATGAAGCTTATTCTCTTCTTCTGGTTAGAATTCATTCCACTAGAATGAGATTGTGCCATATGCACTTTGGCATTGACCTTAATTGCTGCCCAGACGGTCTTATTCAAGCTCCAAATGATGAGCGACATCCTCAAATGTCTTTATACTGTCCATATGATTTGGTTGCATCTTTTTATGCTCTTAACTCTCGGGTGAAGAATGGATAACAGCTTGGACCTGTTGCTCTTCAGTTAACTTATGACCAGCCTCATTAAGCTCACTTATCATATTTTCCATCTCTCTTAGATATTTCTGCATCGTATGATCAGACTTCTTCTGATAAGTATAAAATTTGATTATTAATGATCAGAGCTTATTCAGAGACACACCTTAGAACTTTTCCCTTAAAGAGATCCACAAATCCATTACATTTTAATACTTGCGGAACTACTTAGTATATCATCATCCATTGCACTTAGCAAGATGATTCAAGTAGTGGAATTTTTCTTTTTCCATACCATATAGGCATCTCGGTCTCGCCTGTTCTGGGCTGTCGTGCCATCATCAAGTTCAACCATAATCGAACTTAAGGGGTTTAGAGACTTTTACTGTTCAAGCATATACTGGATCTTCATACTCTAAATTTCATAATTTTTACCGTTTATCGATAATTGATTGGGAAGCAGTAGCCATTTGGATCTTTTGATCTCTCATTGAACAAAGTTACACATTAAGATTAGATGATATATGTAATTTACTATGCATTCGAAATAATAACCTAGTAAAGTTTTCTATCAGGCTTAAAGTCGAAAAGGCTACTTATAGTATCTAATTACCCTCTAAGTCCTATTATCTAACTTTACAAGTTAAAATTTCATGCAGTAAATTTGAATTATTGGATATTAAATTCTCAAGCTTAAGAGAGAAATTTAATTAGTATGATTGATTAAGTCTCAACTTAATAATCATGCAATTATAAACTATTATAAGGCAATTAAAAATTAAATAAACACATTTATCATAAAGTTAAAAGCCATTACAAATTCATAATAAATGTTACATACATTTATTCAATCATTAAAAGAACCCAATAATTCAATATTAAGACACTAATGTCTGAAATAGAAAATATAAATGTTATCTAAGAAAAATGCTAACTAAAATTGACACTTATGTCAACTATGCTAGAAGTTTAGATTTCGCAAAATCTTTCTTGTTTCATGGATTATTTCTTTGACCATCTTCATCAACTTTTCAGGCAACTCATAAGTTCGTTAATAAAGCCACGGACGATGCACTTTTCATCCACTCCTCAATACCATTGCAGACTTAAAGTTGCTCCTCAACACTCCTCTCCTGGCAACCCTCAACACTCCTCTCCTGGCAACCCTCAACAAAATCTGGATATTATATTTTCTATAAAATCTATGTTGCATGAACCAACTACCTTTCATTAAATTCACCAGCTTTAGATCGTTTGCAAAGGAATAAGTCATCACTTTGAATATGACTTGATCTTCCTTCCCTAGATTCAAACCACCAATCCAAATGCACTCTTGCATTTGTTCTTGCATATGTATTATATGATGCACTATTACATCAATGTCATCAGCTCAGATCCTCCTATACATTTTTATATTGTAGACTTCTTGCACTCTTGCATTTTTCAAAGCAATCTCATGCGAAGTTGGAGGAAGAATTAGTGTCTTTACCATCAATCCTATTTCCGCAACATATTATAGAAAATGAAGGGTTAATGCACTCATATATAAACACATATGATTGAAACATATTTCAATTAATAAGTAAGGACAAAACCTCATAAAAATATTTTTCAAATATTTTAAAAAATATCCAAAGTTAGAAAACACATTTTCTATAATTTTTTAAAATTTTTATTTTTGGAAAAATAAAAACTTATTTTCTAGTCATTAAAAATATTAAAATTTACAAAAAAACAAAAAGAATTATGAAAAGTTTATCTATAAAAAATCAGCGCTGATTTGGTAGTTGGAGGCCCTCTTAGTGCCCCCATGCGCCGGTGAATTATTTTGCCACGTGGCAAAAAACTATAGGGCCACGTGTCCTAATATATGTCACCATGTTAGACCTCTGTCATGACACATGGCAAGTTTTGGTTGGTCCACTTAGTGCTCACGTGGCATGCAGGTGGCTTGTCAGTGCCACATGGCATGACCACAATCATCCACGTGTTCTCCTCCCACTTAGCCATGTGTCCATAATGACACATCAGTTTGACACATCTATCCATGCTTGTAGGCCAGTGCCCACTCTCATGCGCCTTACATATGGTGGCATGTGTATTCCATAGGCCACCTTTATAGTGGATTTTAAAGATCGGGCTTTGTTCGTTAAGTGGTTTTCAGGGCCTATAATTCTAATAGTGAGGTAAAAAACGTCAAATCCCAATTTATAGCTTAGCATTTTTGGACACTTATATTCTTCCTCTCAACACATAGTGTACATATACAAAATTCATAAAAGAATATATATATATATATATATATATATATATATATATATATATATATATATATATATATATATATATATATATAAGATAAAATCAAGCAAGAAAAGTATAAACATGAATAATATATTTATAAGATAAAATGATAAAATGCTCAACACATGAGCGAGACTCATAGGTTTTGAAAATGAAAAATAAAAATACAAGTTTTGAAACACGAAGATATTCACTTAGCTTAAGATTACAAGGTATGCTCAACATATAAGCTTCCTAAAATTCTAAGATAAATGTTTTTGAAGAATGGGAAATTCTCTTCAAAAAATTCTCTGGCTTTTTAAGATAAGGAAAGGTCTTTTTATAGGGAGTCTTGTAGTGTCAATTATGGGAGCCTAGACAGGTGAAGTGACTGGATGAGCTGTAAAGCTAGCTCTTCACTTGTAGATATCCTGTTGCTTTATATTGTTTTGAAAAGGGTTGTTTGAAGTAGAAGAGTGGCTGGCAAAATAAAATGCCTTCATTATTTCCTTTTTGACTTTTTTTTTTTTTTTATAGACTGGGCCTTTTACAAGCTGTAAGCTAAGCCTTTTTCCTAAAAATTAAAATACAATATATGGACATGGTTTATATGTTTGAAAAGTATATGCTGGGCCTATATTTGAAAATAGGCCTGTTATAGTGGTGATAAGATACCATAACAGTCATCTTCATTATCATCGCTCAAATCCACAATGGGCTTGGAACTTGAGGACGATCTTGCCTTAAAAGGGCCTGAATAAGCTTTTGATGATAAGACCTTGCTCTAGAAGAGTTGGGCCATAATTGCAAAATATTCTTCTTTAGTTTTACTACTGCTAGTTGAGTCTGGGCAAAAGACTTATGGGCCAAAAATTGTGTTGTTGAAGGATCTGGCTTGAGAAGGCCTTAGCACTAAAGCCATTGACTAACAATGGGATATTGGTGAGGATGAAGAACTTCATCCACCAGCAAACTCTAAACCTTTTGATAAGATTTGTTTGAGCTTCTTTCTGTCGATATTCTAAATAGCAAGTTGTTACCCAAGGCAAAAAGAATTTTGTTGAAAAAAGCATCAAATAATGAAATCATTTTTCTTTGTCAGAGGGTTGGTAAGAGGTTTTCCTAAACTTCTGGTCTAAGAATATCAGGAGTAGCTCTATACAGTTTCCACTAATGGGCAAACCAGAAGGGAAATTTAGTTGGTTAGATTTTGAGGTTAAAAAAGAATAACCAAGTATGGATAAAATTTGCATTTTAGAAAAGGAAGGAATTATACCATGCATGCTGGTAGTTCCAATTTATGCAATGGCTAATGGTGGTTTTGAAGTCTATGGTGAAGTGTTTTGGTTGGTGAATGATTTGGCCCTGTTCAGAAGGATAAAGGATTTAGTGGATTTTTCGGGTTGAATAATTAACTAGGCCGATTTTTGAATTGTCTTAAAATGTTACAGATTAATTGCTCTATAATATGGCTGTTTTGTTAAATCTTAAGGTTTGAAAAATTATCGTTTTGGGAAAACTTTTAAAATATCCATATGAGGGTCAAGCTGATAAAATCTATCCTCCATGGTCCAAAAGTTTTAAAAATTAGTTTTGACAAAATTTTCCAATTTTAACTTTGATTGTGATAACACAATTTGGAAATTAATTTGAGACAAAATGATTTGTGAAAATTCCTTTTGTGAGGGTTTTGAAACAATTTTGTTGCAAGAATCCCCCTGCGTAAGTTTTGCAATAATATTTACGCAGAATTCCCCCTGTGAGGATTTTAAAAATTTTTTAGTGGAAGTTTTTGGAGAAGATTATTCTTCCTTTGGCTTTGAAAAAAGTTGAAGATCCTTACTAATTCATGGCTCTTCATTGGTAAAAGATTTTATCATTTGGCGCATCTCTGAAACCTATTTGAGGAGTAATCCTAGCTCCAATTGTTTTGAAAGTGCTTCAATCCATTATAGGAGTTGAAGGGTTTTGTTTGAGTTTTTTCTTCTTCGACCACTTTGGTGCAAAACTTGATTTTTGTGGCAAATGAAACTGCTACTAGTTTTTATTTTTGTTCGTCATTTTAACTATTTTCTCACTTCCTTTTGATTTTCTAGACAACTTTTAAGTCCTATTTTGAAGGAACTCTCTGGTCAGAAAATCTAAAATTGAGTTTTGATCTTAAAAATACTAAGGATTGCTTGCCATTAGGCAAAAATGTATCTTAATGTGATTTTTTGAACATCTTTTTGTAAAACTTCTTTTGCTAATTTACAATAAATGAACCAAATATCTATTTTGATGCGACGTTTTGAACATCTTTTTGTAAAACTTCTTTTGCTGATTGATAATCAATGTGAAGTAAAAACTTCTAATTGAGTAAATCACTTTGAAATTTTGAAATGCACATGACAATTGAAATAATTTCTTTTTTGATAGTAAAATAATTCTTTTGACAATTATTCCAATGTGCAGATGTGAATTGAATAATGCATTATTTTCTATTCACGTTTTGTTTTAATACGCCTCCATATCCTAAGCCAGATGCATCTATTTCAACTATCTTAGGAGCTAATGGGTCAGATGTTATTTCTTTGCCCTGTTTCTTAATCTATTGAACTATTCTAGTATGCTCATCAGACCATGATACATGATTGTTTCTTCAACTTATCATGCAAAGATTTAGCTAATCAATTGATATTTAGACAAAAATTTATAACATAATTTAGACTTCTTAAAAGCCTTTAAAGTTGGGTTTTGTCTGAAAATTTATTTGCAAAAGCTAAAGATCTCTCAGTGGGTGTAATTATTCCTTGGGAAATATAATGTCCTAAGAAGTGAATTTTTATTTAAAAAAGAGATATTTTTGTTTTTGAAACAACTATTTCATTGTGCTTAGCCACATAGAACAACATCTTGAAATTTTTAAAATGCTATTCAATTGATTCTGAAAAGATAAGAACATCATCTATGTAAACAACACAAAATTTTGAAACAAGATTAAAAATTTCATTCATTATTCATTGGAATTCTGAATAAGCATTTTTTTAATCCAAACGGCATAACCATCCTCTCACACTGACCAAAAGGAACAGTAAAAACAATTTTATAATGATCTTTTGGTTCAATCTGGATTTTTCAAAAACCTAATTTTATTTCAAATTTTAAAAATACAAATGCAGAATGTAGTTTTTGCAAAAGATCCTTTTTGTTTGGAATTGCATACCGAATCCATTTCAAAGTTTTGTTTAAAGGTTTGTAGTTTATTACAAGTCTTGGTGTGCCTCTTTCTATTTCAAAAATTTTACTAACATAAAAAGCTGTACAATTCCAGAACTCTTGAATAGTATTTGGTTTGTTCTCGAAAGTCCACTTTTAGGATCTGAGGCCAGATGAAGGTTCATCTAACTTGTGAAGGCTAGTCGATTCATAATGGACAGGGATTCAACCCAATTTGTCAAGTCTCAGACCTCTAAAAGGCATGAGATAGCATCTCGGGGTACCTCTATTCCATTGTTGGCGATCAACCTACGAGGGTGTTTGTTAGGCACCATCAGGTAGGTATAACGGAGTATCCACCCAATAAAACATTGGGAAATGAGTTCTAACCTTATGAGGCCAAAATCAGAGATAAGTTCGGTACCTTACTCTTATTTATACCTTTGGTTAATGCTATATAAATGAATTTTAGTATTAACTATTTTATCTCTCTTCTCATACGAGTTGTCATGCATGCTAGAAAAAGTAAAGGCACATTCAAGCATGTTGGAAAGTTGTAAATCATTTTATAAAAAAAGCAATAAAGCATGGCATCGAAAGCGACAAAATCATGATGCAGAAATAAACATAACTAAAAATCATACACAAATTGGAGAATTTATTGAACATCATTTTAGGTGGGAATGTTGGTTCCCGCATGCAATTATTATAAGAAAAGCGATTTTATTATGTTCATTTGAGAAAACTAGGATGAATGATCCGATTTATAATGAAAAATCCATGTTAATTTATATACAAAAATCATTTACAATTTTAAAAGAGTTATAACTTGTGTGTAATTTTGTGTTACAAAAAATAGGACATTGGTCTTGATTTATTGGAAAAAATCCCAATTAATTAATAAAAATAGTTTTGGTGTGATTTTTATGTTAAACGCATGAGAAATCTTTATTATTACCGGAGTAGCAAGAAATACAAGAAAATAAAGGAATAAAAATATAGGCATGAATAAATGAATAATAAATAAAATAAATCCTAGATTTTATTCTCCCGCTTTGTTCTGTCCAGTCTAGGGACGCGTAGTGTGTACCTCACAATCGCGATCATAACAAGAAATAACATTGGTTAATAATGGGTTGATCGAACAGTTAATTGAATCAAATAAATTAGATAGATTATTAATTTGATATAATAGAAATAAAATAAATAAACTAGATAAAATGCATGATGCATCCGGAATTCATGCAACATGCATAAACAAGCTTATGCTAAAGCGGTAACTAAATGCGACGAATAATAAATATATAATAAAATAAAAAAAATTAACAAAATTAATAAATTAACAAATATAAGAACATAAATAATAATAATAATAATAATAATAATAATAATAATAATAATAATAATAATAATAATAATAATAATAATAATAATAATAATAATCGAATAAAATATATATGTGACAATGATAGTTAAATTAAAGGGAAATAAATATGTGTAAATATATAAGTGCATGCATAAATTGCATATTATAAATATAAATAATTATAATTATAATAATCATAATAATAACATGCTCAAACTAAATAAATTTAACAAATTATTATGAACAATATTACATAAATAGAAAATAAAATAAATTATCATGACATACAAAATATATTCACAAGGTAAATGAATGGAAATAGAAGAAAATATAAAATGCAATATATGTTAATTAAAAAAGTAAAAGGAAGAAAATAAGAAAAGGGGAAGTGTAGATACCGGGTCAAGAGACAGCCCAGATTAGGGTTACACAGTGACAAAATTAAATACCTTTTCACAGGTAAAGAGGTTGGAAGTGATGGTTTATTTGTCAAATTTTATTTTTAGAAAAAAAAAATAATAAAATTTTAAAAAATAAAAATAAAAAAAATAAAAAAAGAAGGTTGGAAGTGATAGTGTTATTGTCCAAATTAATTTTAAAGAATTTTTTTTAAAAAAAAAAGATCGGGGGTTTGCATCCGCCAGCGCACTAGGTGTCACCCCATCATCGATGACCCCCGTAAAAGCCCGTAAAAAGTCATCCGAGGGCGGGGGTGTTTACACCATACCCTCTAAAGAGGATAAGGAGCACGGTTGTGCTTGGCAGCAGGAGCCATGGAAATGTTCCAGTCGTCACATCCCCGAGAAATCTGGCTGTTCCAAACCTCCCTCTACGAGATTCCTCGCCCAGCCGAACCTCCTTCTGCGAGGTTTTTTGACAGTCGCCCGTTGAACCTCCTTTGCACGATTTTGCATGGAATGAACCTCCTTTCGCCCAGATTTAGCCTAAAGGCTTCTTGAACCTCTTTTCGAGCTGTTTTGTGCCCAGTTTGGCCTAGAGCCATCTAAAAGGGCCTATATTACTCTTTAACTTGTAAATAGCCTAGAGAATTCTAGATAGGCAATATTAGCCGTAGGATCAAGTTAATCTCCATCGTCCATTAGGGAGGGGGAAGAGTATAAATAGGTGTAACCCATCAATTGTACATAAGTTGCTCATTTGTGCAATATAAAGCATTCTCCAAGCTCTCTTGTGTGTTCTTAATAATTTGCTTTGCTTACTTAGCTTAACTATCCTAAGTCAAGTATTTGTAGGAAAGGCTTACTAGCAAATTGGGGAGATTTTGCTAGCGCCGCATGTGGTTATTACGTGTTCAAAAATTTAGCCCGTGATAGTTGGTATTAGAGCCAAGGTTAGGGAAAGATACACATAGGAGAATGGCGAACATACCATAGACTCCTGCAGGCAATAATCAGCAAGGTGGTGCCAAGAAGGGGAGGGAGAAATCAAGGGATTTGATCTCCGTAGTAGAGGAAAGGCTGGCAAGGATGCATGCATCCATGACCGACCTAAGGGATAAGGTCCACGACATGGACCAGCGCATCGAGGGGCTCGAGTCTAAGGGGGAGGGGCTCGAGTGGAGATGCAAGGAGCTGTAAATGTGGTGATCGATGATTTCTCCAAAAATATGAGGTCCCTCAAGGCTATGATTGCTACCAAGGAAGAGGAGCTGAGCTCGTATAGGGCAAGACTTGATGCACTTGAGCTTGCTCACAATGAGCATGTGGAAGAGCTCAAGGCCCAAGTGAAGTTGTGTTTCGCTATTGTAACCAATGGAGGAGTTATGCATGTGATGCCTAAGGTGGCATCCAAACCTCCTACATATAGTGGGGCAAGGAATGCACGTGAAGTTGATAACTTCATATAGGGACTCGAGGCATACTTCGGTGCAATGGGCATTACGAAGGAATCTCAGAAGGTAAATAATGCTTCCCTTTTTCTCAAAGATATGCCCTGGTTTGGTGGCACTGAAGGTGCGACGACATCAGAAGAAGGGCCAACACCATCGAAATGTGGGAAGATTTTAGGCAAGAACTCAAGAGCAGTTTTACCTCGAGGATACTGAGAAAGAAGCAAGGGCCAAGCTTTGTCGTCTTCAGCATAAGGAGGGCTATATTTGGGAGTTTGTGAAGGAGTTCTCGGAGCTGCTCTTGGAAATCCCCACGATGGGAGAACAAGATGCGCTATTTTGCTGCATTGATGGCCTGAGCAATTGGGCCAAACTTGAGTTAAGAAGGCGAGGTGTGCAAACCTTGCAACCGCGATGGTTGCTGCGGAGTTTTTGATCAAGTTCAAGAGGGAGTTCCCAAAGGGGCAAGATGAGAGGTCCCATAACAACGGCAATGGTGGGGGAGAAAGAGACAACTCTCCCAACCGCGATTCCTTGAGAAACAAGGGCCAGCGGGGAAAAGAAGAAAAAGGTGATTCTTCTAAGCCCAAATACAGTTATTTCCTATACAATAGGCCTCATAGAGTGTTCGAGTGCCCACAATGAGGGATACTCTCGGCACTCATCATGGAGGAATAGAGGCATGGCGATGAGGGGAAGACTGCTTCCATACAACATCTTGATGCCATCCAAGCAGAGGGGGCCGAGAAATCCAAAGGCCGCATGTACATCGAAATCATTATTGCAGGCAATGCGGCAATGGTCTTGGTGGACACGGGGGCAGATACCGTATACATGGCCTAGGAGCTCATGAACGAGATTGGTTAACCATACACGAGGGGAAAAGGCTTTATTAAAGGGGTCAATGCAAAGAGCCTGCCAATCAAGGGTATAGCTCAGGACACGGACATTTAGATTGGGCAATAGAGAGGTAAGGCCAACAGTACCATCACTCCCCTCAATGATAAAAGTTTTACTTAGGGATAGATTTCCTCCATATGGTGAAGGCATTTTTAGTTCCTTTCGCCAATACCCTGTATATCATGGCTGAGGGATAGCCATATGTTGTGCCAGCTTCAAGGGAACTGGGCGAAGGGAATGTGCTATGCGAACTCATAAGCACACAACGTAATCTAAAGGCGATGGGAGCGTCACTTGGATAAAGGAGTGGGGGAACTCCTCGTCGATTGTTTGGTACACCACCCAATGCCCACACGAAAATTGCTAGGGTTTGCCTACGAACGAGGTGAGCTAGTAGCCAATCCAGCACTTGTGGTAGTTCGAGGGGCATATCCGAGCATTTTGGACAAAGGCGACGAAACCTTAAGACGACGAGGGCGTTGCCCAATTGAGTTAGGGAGCATGTCGCCCCATCGCCGATGACCCCGCAAAAGCCCCAAAAAGTCGCCTGGAGGGGTCTACACCATACCCTTTAAAGAGGATAAGGAGCTTGTCGCGCCTAGCAGTAGGAGACATGGAAATGTTTCAGCCGTCACATCCATGACAAATATTGCAGATCCAAAACTCCTTCAGCGAGATTCCTTGCCCAGCTACACCTTTTTCTACAAGATTCGTCGCCAGTCGCCTGCTGAACCTCCTTTGCACGATTCTGCGTGGAATGAACCTCCTTTCACCCAGATTTGGCCTGGAGGCTTCCTAAAGCTCTTTTCGAGCTGTTTTGTGTGCAGTTCTTCCTAGAACCTTTTAGAAGGCCTAGACTACTCTTTAACTTGTAAATAGCCTAGAGAATTCTAGATAGGTAATATTAGCCATAGGATCAAGTTAATCTCCATCGTCCATTAGGGAAAGGGAAGAGTATAAATAAGTGTAACCCATCAATTGTACATAAGTTGCTCATTTGTGCAATACAAAGCATTCTCCAAGCTCTCTTGTGTGTTTTTAATAACTTTCTTTGCTTACTTAGCTTAACTAGCCTAAGTAAAGCATTGTGGGAAAAGGCTTAATAGCAAATTGGGGAGATTTTGCTAGCGCCGCACATGGCTATTGCGTGTTCAAAAATTTAGCACGTGCCAGAGGGCAGAAGCAAGACAACTTTGGTTTGCAATTTTCTTTTCTTTTCTTATTGAAGAGATTTTTTAAGGTTTCAAAATTAATTCTTCTTAATCAAAAAATCATTCTTGAGACAAAGAAAATTATTCTTTGTTCTTGAGATCCAAATTTTCTTCCATAATTTTTCTTTAAACAATCTTTTTTGCAATTTTCTTTCTAAAGAAAAAGTTTAGATTTTTTTTTTCTAATTTAATTTTCACGAATCTAGACAAGTAAATCAATCATTTTCCTTCTACCTATCAAATCTGAATTCTGAGGGTAAATATTCTGGGCTCAATTTTATTTTATTTATTTATTATTTTTTATTTATAGTAAATTAATCACCATGTAGATCTTTGGATTCATTGGTTATTCGTTTGTTTTTTATGATTTTAGTCATAGATTTAACATTATGTAGCATTCTTTTTACCTTTTTTTTATTCTACTTATTTAATTGATTGTTCATCCTCTTTTGTTGTTGTTGTTGTTGTTATTATTATTATTATTTATGTTTTTTTTGTGTTAATTTATTAATGTGTTAATTTATCTGTTTAATTATGTCATTTAATTTATTTGTCATTCATAATGCATTTTATTTTATTTTTATTATTTTGTGTTTAATTGATTTTTGTGATTTAATTACTAACATTAATTTTATTTGTATTTGTTTTTGTTTTATTACTAGTTGTTTCATGTTTGAGCACTCTTGCAAGTCCAGGAGATTTATTTTGAGTTGATTTATTATTTTAGTTGCTTTTTTTATCATTTTTCTTTATTTTGCCTTTTATTTATTTGTCATGTAATTTTTAAATAAATTTATTTATTTTATGTACATTAAAAAGAAAATCACAAAGATATTTTTATTAATAAATTTGGGATTTTTTAAAATAAAATGGGACTAATGTTCTAATTTTAGCAAATAAAATATAACTTTCAAAAGGAGAGTTAGTTTTCATAAAATGGGATCACTCATTCCTGTTTTCTCAATAATACCCAAAAATAACTCTTCAATTTTTAGGTGAGCATGAAGGGACCAATGTTCCCATTCCTAAATAAATGTCCCGATTTATGTATGCTTATTTTATTTAATTGATTTTGTCATTTATTTATTTATTTTATATTTACGGGGATTGTATTTTTATCCCAAATTTTTGTCTTGTAATTTTATTTTTGTAGTTTATTTTTATTTTACTTATTTATCGCTTTTTACCGTTTTCCTACGATACTTGATGTGCACTCTAAATTTTAATGCATGACGTGTGAGAAGAGAGATTGAAAAATTGATTATTAAAAACTCATTTATAATAAACCAAGGCATTAATAAAAGTGAAGTTTCGAATCTTTCTCTGGTTTAGACCCAGAGATTCGATGAATTTTCCTAATTTTTTGAAATTGGGTGGCGACTCCAAAATATCTCAAAGGTGCCTACAAGTTTAATGGGATTAGATGAACTTTCCTAATGTTCTGTTGGGTAGGGACTCCATAATATCTCATGTTGCCCAAAATCTAGACGCGAACCTTCATGGACCCTAAAAGCGGTCCCTCTGGGAAATAAAGTGGGTTCGGCATGCGTCACAGTGGCGACCCCATTAGGAACTTTGAGACTTTGCTTCGAAAGTGTCTTGGTTAATAAATATAATTGAATTTTTAAAGTTAAAATTCTATGTCTTTTCAAAAATTACATTGCATCCATACTAGAGCGTTATAACTAAGCTAGATGGTCCCTTATTTGCCCCGGTGCGTTCCTGAAGCTTGACTCTACTTTCACTCAATATAGGGAAGTGTTGAGAATAGTCACAAGCCCAAGTCTTATACCATCATGGTATATTAAATGGAGACCTAATTCGTTGTTATGCTCGTGATGAGCTAGACATTGGTAGGGACCATGCTTTGGTAGCCCTAAAAAATCATCACCCTTGACTAAAGCTCATGTAATGGCAGTAGCTACTTCCCTAGTTGATATGCTCCTTAATATAATGCTTGCTATATGTACCGTCATATATTGAACAAAATCAAATAAATTAGATGGTTTGTTCATTAAAAGGTTTCATGCCCCGATGGGTCCATCTTAATTTAATTGAAGTGTTTAAATAAATAATGGCCAAAATAGATACGTATGTGCATTAGATAAGAGGTGTTATGCTGTCAATTTTTTACCATGCACCATATCTATGCAATGGGTTCCCCTTAACCCTTGGATAAAGCCCACCTAGAAAAGAGAGCGCACTATTTCGCGTGTGGGAGTGACAAGGTTGGAAGGATCTATTTGCTTACATGTGTTTGTCTATGCTGCATTAGCACGACCATGCACTGCATCACTCTCATGCATCATCCTAATGTCTTGTATTTTACAGCCATCATAGCTTCATCCAAGTGGTCTAGGGGTTCAGGTACTTGACTAAGAAGGAATCCATTCTTTGAACTACCGAAATTAGTGTCAGATTGGGGTTCAGATTCATTTTCAGACAGTAGTGAAACATATGCTTCAGAATTCTCAATAGAAATAAGTATGACTAATTTACTAAGAGAAGCTGACACGACTCGTGCAATGATTGCTAAAGAAATGGGTAGAAGGATGGAAGAGTTTGAGGCTCGAATGATGGTGATGATGGGGAACCTTACTGCTACTCTAGCACCGTTTGCTAGGCAACAACCTATGGCTTTTATTGGGGGGTAAGGTGAACAAGAGCCAATTAGAGAAGGTCCCTCGGCAGCAGTAGACCCACCAACAATAGAGCCCAGGGGTGCAGCACTTATTAAGCAGAGGAGGGTTCATCATCAACCTGACCAGGATTTCTTTGAAGAAGAGCAAGAAGAGCCTGTGGTAATAAGGGAAAAGGTACCCAAGCTAGAGGAGATGATGTGGAGAAAAATGGAGGAAAAATTTGAGGCAATGACCCACTTGCTGGCAGTAAAAAGAGGCATGAGTCCTAAGGATAAGGAGCTGGATGGTAATGATCTAGTCCCCAAAAATTTTAAGATGCCCGACATGCAAAAATTCGATAGCATCTCAGACTCGACAACACATATAAAATAGTACTCGTTAGTAATGAAGGGTATGAATCTAACTAGAAAGCAGAAGATAGAATATTTCTGCCTAAGCATAATAGGACCTGCAGTCTATTGGTACCATGGACTAGATAAAAGGTCTAAAGAGGATTGGGACCTGCTGATGGAGGAATTTCTTAAGCAATACGATTGCAGTACAAGGATAAAGGTCACCTTAAAAGACCTAGAACTGCTTCAACAGAAGTTAGGAGAATCATTCTATGAGTACCTTACCAGATGGAGGAATTGGGTCATGGAAATGAAGAGAAAACCTGATACCCCTGATCAGGTTATTCATTAGGAATGTTAGCCCATACTTGAGAGAGGGGCTAAAGATGAAGGGGCTAAAGGATTGGGTGTCCCTAAAAGACATAGCCATAGAAGCTGGAGGAGAATACCTGGCAAGAAAGGCTAGCAATGACAATTATACCTGAAGAAATTATGGTAATCAGGGAGCAGGAAAGTCAGTAGGGCCCAACAATGGAAATTAAATTGGAAAGACGGTAGATGTTAGGGTTACCGAAAAAACCAAAGGAATTATTCTAACCTAGGTAGATCATTATCTTGCGTACTTAAAAGGTTAATGAAAAAAGGTAAGTTACAGTTAATGCCTGCTAAGCCTACCATAAGTCAGGGACGTCCCGATCATCGAGCGGATCAGTACTGTGCCAACCATCAGCATACAAGGTATGACACTGATGAATGTGAACCAAATTCATAACCTCATTGATAGTAAATAAATTGCTGAACCAGAGAATCGAAAGAAAAAATCATGAGTTGTAAAGGGAATTTGAGACATTAATAAAGAGTCCTAGAAGGTGGCTATAATACTGCAAGAAGTAAAAGAGAAGACTTTCCAGTATATGAGTTTTTTTATATTTGAACTTTTCAAAATTGATGTATGCAGTAGTATTTATGTTAATTATATTAATGGCTTTTTGTTTATATCTCTCATGATTTCATTATGCATGATCACAACCACATTTACATTTGATATTGACTTAATGAATACTACCTCATTTAATCTTGAGATCCTGTTGGCATCTAAAGTTACTCCTCAATAGAGATAAATCTGAGAGATAAAAAAAAGAAAAAAGATAAAAAAAGGAAGCCTTAGCCTAGACCGGGAATGATATCCTAGGAATCAATGAAATCACTGTTTAGACACACTGCTCCAACCTACTGAAATAACAAGTTGGTCAAATCAAAAGTTGAAGGGTATGAACAGACCAGAATGAAGGTAAAGCAAACATCCCAAATAATGAACATCAAGGAAGCTAACAGGAAACTAATAGCTTTATAATTACTTAGAAAGGCCTAAAGATGCCACGAGGAAAGACTTCAAGATGAGCCACAAGATGACCATCCGAGGTAGCAAAAAAATATAATAAATATACAACTCATTAGAACCAAGTCTCAAAATTCCTTTTAACCATTTGAGATGGTCGCCACAAAATCAGTAAAAAAAAAAAATTGGCCTTTAACCGTCTGGAGCCAAAAGGAGCAAGGCATGGACTCTTCCAGTTAAATTTAAGAGGAGAGTTTGTCACTATTTGAAAAAAAGGGAAGTTTTGGCTTAACCTTCTAGAAGTGGATCAAGAGCCATTGATGAAAGGAAGGTAACTTAGCACACAAATAACTTTGATCAATTGCTCTAGGTTACAGAAGCTAAAGTCAGAAAAGCTACTAACAGAAATAGCAGACATCCTTGCTAGCAATGATGGGAAAAGATTCAAGGTTCAGGCAATATTAACAAAGTGAAAATGGTCTAAAAAAAAAATCAGAGGCTAGCTTGTAATCTATTCTCAACCATTAAGAACTACTTCATAAATTGAGCCACCAAAACCGATAAAAAATAAGGTATGGGCTTTTATAATCAAGGTCCAAATGGGGAGCTCACTATCTCCACCAATTTACACAAGGGTCAAGGTGAAGTCTTGTCAAAAGGAACAACTATCCTGATTAACAATGATGAAAGTAAGTTCAAAGGAACCAATAGGTGCTGACAGACTGAAGGAGGTCCCATGGCAAAGGCTAAAAAAAAAATAAATAAAAAGAATAAATGCCCCGCAGGTCGAAAATCGAAAAAAGGCAATCTTGCTAAAATTAGGCACCCTGTCAAGGTGATAATTGAAAAAAGGTGTCTTGGAAAAAAATTAGGGACAAAGAGAAAATGTTCAATCATGAAAACCCGTGAGGGCTGATTGATAATAGGAGTTTGATGCTTTCATAATCCATCTCGATATTAGATAGGGTTTTGTATTTTTAAGATTAATGCCAAATGATGATCATGTGTGATGAAATCGGACTGGAACATATGCATTTATGCAATAGTATATTAATATAAGCAGAGCACTTTATCTCGCATACTCAAAATTGTTTAAGTTCCAGCATAAAAAGTAGCGCATTGGTTTTTTTGTCATATGCACAATTTGCTATATATGGCCTCCAGTGCTATCATCATCCTGACGCTTCAGCAGACTTGCCTCGTTATCGGCTTCGAGCTAGTCATACAACACCTTTATGAGGAAAACTGAAATCCATATAGCTGTTGTTTAGAAAGCGAAATAATTTTAGCTTCTCCAGCTAAAAAAAAAATAGAGGCATTTAGAGATAAAAACTGTAACTGGCTCTCTAACCAAAAGTTAGGCCAAAGTGTAGGGTGAGAACCTAAAAAAAGGTAGTTTATACTACAAAAAAATAAAAAAAAAATAAAATGAATAAAGGCTACTAGAGTGGGTTGGATCCATTTCAAGCAAAAGTTAGGCACAGAGTTATGTAAAAATCCCCAAAGGAACGCATTTCCTGCAAAGAAAAGCTAGTGTGAAAATCCACAAGGGACACACTACCTTTAATGAATGACCACCAGTACATAGAGCAATAAGGCGGTCCGAATAGTCTCCCTTCAGGCATATAATGCATAATTCAGGTCATGAGTTAAAGCCTTGGGGCCAAACTGCTGTACAACTTTTAGGAATATGCTCGTTGATGGGGGGACAAAGATGCACACGAGTCGGTTCTCTATGGATTAGAGTTCCTAAGCTAAGACGACACTCTTCTAGATCCTTGGGGTCATCAAACAATGTGAGCAGCCAAGCCGTACCCTCAACGAACCCTTAACCATCAAGGACATGGTCTATCCATTTTTGCATGCATTTCATGTCATACAATTATTTTGCAAACATCTGCATATAACTTTTCACACATACACACATAATCTCTTGTATATATTCCTGTGCACACAACATCATAGGAAAATTCCAAATAAAGACCACACGCATGAAAATGGATCAAGGATAACTTTAGCTTAATATTAGCAATCACCCGTGTTGGACAACCAAGTCAAGATGAAGTCTACACAGGTTCAAACTGATCTCCAAAGTCCTCTGAAGAGGCAAATCTCCACAATCCTCTTAAGAGGCAAATCTCCAAGTCCTCTTAAGAGGCAAATCTCCAACGTCCTCTTAAGAGGCAAATCTTTAAAGCCCTCTTAAGAGGCAAATCTCCAAAGTCCTCTGAAGAGGCAAATCTCCAAGTCCTCTGCAGAAGCAAATCTCCAAGTCCTCTGAAGAGGCAAATCTCCAAGTCCTCTTAAGAGGCGAATCTCTAAAGTCCTCTAAAGAGGCAAATCTCCAAGTCTTCTTAAGAGGTAAATCTTCAAAGTCCTCTCCAAGTCCTCTTAAGAGGCAAATCTCCAAAGTCCTTTTAAGAGGCAAATCTCTAGGACCTCTTAAGAGGCAAAGCATCCAAAGACCTCTTAAGGGGCAAAACATCCAAGGACCTCTTAAGAGGGAAAACGTCCAAGGACCTCTTTGGGGCACTAATCTACAAATTAGCAAAAGTCCTTCAGGGGGCAACCGTTCTTCAAGGAACTACCAACCGTCTTTCAGGGGGCATCCATTCGACATCAGCTCAACAGGAATGTAACACACCAACAAGGCGATGTTAATTAGCCACTAAAAGCGTAGCTTAACACGTCAACAAGTTGGCTTTAATCAAACCCTCCATAACTCCATCAACACAGCAGGAAGGTGGCAACCTCAGGTACACACTCCTTTCCTTTTCTCTAAATTTTAGCTCATCTAGGCACCCATGAACTAAATTCCCCAAAATTAGGGGCAATTGTAGATACCGGGTCCCGAGATAACCCAAATCAGGATTACGCAATGATGAAAAAATATTTTAAAAAATAAAAATAAACAAAATAACGAAGCTTGGAAGTGATAGTGTTCTTGTCAAAATTACTTTTAAAGAGAAAAAATTAAAAAAAAAAAACAGAGGATTGAGGCCGCCAGCTCGCGAGGTGTCACAGGCTAAATTTCTCATATGCAATAGCCATGTACGGCACTAGTAAAATCTCTCCAGTTTGCTAGTAAGCCTTTATCACAAATGCTTGACTTAGGCTAATTAAGCTAAGTAAGCATAGTAAGTTATTAAGAACACACAAGAGAGCTTGGAGAATGCTTTGTATTACTCAAATGAGCAACTTATGTACAATTGAAGGGCTACACCTATTTATACACCTCCCTCTCCCTAATGGATGGTAGAGATTAACTTGATCCTATGGCTAATATTGCCTATCTAGAATTCTCTAGGCTATTTACAAGTTAAAGAGTAGTCTAGGTCCTTCTAGAAGGCTCTAGACCGAACTAGGCACAAAATAGCCCGAAACGAGGTTCAGGAAGCCTTTAGGCTGAATCTGGGCGAAAAGAGGTTCATCCTACATAGAATCACGCAAAGGAGGTTTAGCAGGCGACTAGGCGAGGAACCTCACAGGAGGAGGTTCGGCTGGGCAAGGAATCTCACAGATGGAGGTTCAAATTGGTGAGATTTCTCGGGGGTATGATGGTTGGAACATTTCCATGTCTCCTATTGCCAGGCATGACCAAGCTCTTTGTCCTTTTTAGAGGATATGGTGCAGACCCCCTGGGTGACTTTTTTCGGTATCGGCGATGGGGTGACATCCTTCCCCACTCAATCGGGTGACGCCCTCGTCCCCTTAAGGTCCCGTTATCTTTGTGTCCCAAATGCTCGGATATGCCCCTCAAACTGATGCAAATGTTTTCTCTTCGCCTGGTTCCCTCATAGTTTACACAACATATGGCTATCCCTCGGCCATGATGTACAGGGTATTAGCTTAGGGAACCACAAATGCTTTCACCTTGTGGAGGAAATATATCCCCAAGTAAAACTTTTTATCATCGAGGGGAGGGATGGTAATATTGGCCGTACCTCTCCATTGGCCAATCTGAATGTCCGTGTCTCGAGCTATACCCTCGATTGGCAGGCTTTTTGCATTGACCCCTTTGATGAAGCCTTTCTCCCTCGTGTATGTCAAGCCAATCTCATCCGCGAGCTCCTTGGCCATGTATACATTATCTGCCCCCGTGTCCACTAAGGCCATTACCGCATTGCCCCCAATAACGGTTTTGATGTACATGTGGCCTTAGGGTTTCTCGGCCCCCTCCACTTTGATGGCATCGAGGAGCTATATGGAACTAATCTTCCCCTTGTCGCCATGCTTCTCTTCCTCAATAATGAGTGCTGAGAGTTTCCCTCGCTTTGGGCACTCAAAAGTGTAGACACCGGGTCCCGAGGCAGTCTAGACCAGGGTTATCCAATGATGAAATTAATTGCTTGGTCACAGGTAAGAAGGTTGAAAGTGATGTTTTTCTTATTAAGTTCCTTTAAAAAAAATTTAGGGGCGCCCTGCCTGCCCCTCGAGGGGAACCCTACGAGGGGCGCCCCTTGAGGGGTGGCCTGTGAGGGGCGGCCCTCAAGGGGTGGCTTGCCCGCCCCTCTTCCTCTTCTTCTTCTTTAGGCATTTTTGCTCCCCGAAAATCATGGAATTTAATTCCAACGCTAATTTTCGAGAATTTTGAAGGTTACATACATTTTTTTCCATTTTAAAAATTAAAAATTGGAATTTAATTGACATGAATGGCTTCATAAAGGCTGAGATATAAATGGTTTTTAGAGAGAGAAAGAAAAAGGAAAAAGGGGGAATTCTGTGATTTTTGAGAAAAAAGAAAAATGATTTTCTTCTTAATTTTTCTTCCTCAAATCTTTGATTGTTGACAAGGAAAATAATTCATGATCTACCTTTTACATATTGATAATCCTGAGGGTAAAGAAGTCTGGGCTCAATTGCATTATTTTGTATTTTTTCTTTATTTTTTCGCCATTGTTCTTTGTTCTAAAAGCTTGAAATTTTATGTGATTAAGCCATTGATTTGTTGTTTTTTGCTTATGATTCAAGTTATTCTAGGTGTTTTGAACATTAATATGGCATGAAATTATATAAAACCACTTAAAATTATATAAGATAGTATTTGTTTTTGGGTTTGGAATTTGAAAAAAAAGTTGTTGTCTTGCCTTTCCTCCTTGCCCATGAGGGGCGGGAAGGAGATAAGGGGCGGCCTGCCTGCCCTCGTGGCTAGGCCGTCCCTTGACCTTATTTTTCGTCTTTTAGTGCATTTTGCTACATTTTGTCCCGTTTTCGATTCTTTTTGGTCAATTTTCTTGTGGAATGCGTTCTTTTGCATGATTTTAATATTATTTTATCAATGTTTGTTTATGTTTTTTTAGTTTATGTGATAATATTTATTTTTATTATTTTATTTGATTTAATTGATTTTCTAGATTTATTTACTAACATTAGTTTTATTTTGTTTTTTATGTGTATACAATTCTTACTTTTTGTGTGAGCACCCGTACGAGCAAATGGGGATCTAGGAGATTTATTTTAGTTTATTTCATATTTTTTATTATTATTTTTTATTTTATTTTGCTTTTAATTAATTTTTCGTGTAATTTGTAAAAACTTTATTTATTTTATGCATATTAAAAAGAAAACCATCAAAAATATTTTTTTTTTAATAAATTGGGTTTTTCTTACTAAAATAGGACTAATGTCCTAATTTTTAGCCAATAAAAATTCACTTTTAAAAAGAAGAGTTAATTTTCTCAAAATAGGATAATGCATGCCGGTTTTCTCAATATTCACCCAAAAATAACTCTTCGATTTTTTAGTGAACGTGAAGGAACTAATGTTCCTGTTCTAAATAAATATTCCAATTTATTTATGCTTATTTATTTATGTGATTTTGTCATTTATTTATTTATTTTTAATTTTCTATTTTGGGGGATTATTTTTTTGTCCCAATTTTGTTTTTTGTAATTTGTTTTGTATTTTACTTATTTTATTGTTTCTTTATCGCTTTTCTCGTTGATTGAATTTGCGCTTTATCTTAAATGCATGAGCATGTGAGATGAGAGATAAAAATTTAATAATTAAAAAACTCATTTATAATTAACCAAGATATTAATAAGAGTAAAGTTCCTAACTACTTTCTGGTTTAGACCCTGAAGTTAGACAAACTTTCCCAATTTCTTGTAAATTGGGCGGCGACTCCAAAATATCTCAAAGGTACCCAAAGGCTTCATGAGATTAGATAAACTTTCCCAATATTCTATTGGGTAGGGATTCCAAAATATCTCATGTTGCCCAAGATCAAAAGACGTGAACCCTCTCGAGCCCTAAAAGCGGGCCTTCGGGAAACGATTGGGTTGTGTGCACGTCACAAAATGCTTTATGAGGCCCATTGCATAGAAAATAACTGTATTTGGGCTCGGAAGAATCACCGTTTCTTTCACTTTCCCATTGGCCCTTGTCCCTTAAGGAATCACGGTTGGGAGAGCTGTCCCTTTCTCCCCCACCATTGCCATTGTTATGGGGCCTCTCACCTTGCCCTTTTGGGAACTCCCTTTTGAACTCGATCAAAGACTCCGCAGCAGCCATCGCGGCTGCAAGGTCTTGAACACTTCGCCTCCTTAACTCGAATTTGGCCCAATTGCTTAGGCCATCGATGAAGCAAAATAACACATCTTGTTCTCCCATCGTTGCGATTTCCAAGAGTAGCTCCGAGAACTCCTTTACTTAATCGCGAATGTAGCCTTCTTTATACTGAAGATGATGAAACTTAGCCCTTGTTTCATTCTCAGCATCCTCGAGATAAAACTGCCTCTTGAGTTCTCACTTAAAATCTTCCCAAGTTTCGATGGCACTAGCCCCTCATCTGATGTCGTCGTACCTTCGATGCCACCAAGCTAGGGCAATGTCTTTAAGAAAAAGGGAAGCATTATTTACCTTTTGAGCTTCCTCGGCGATGCCTATTGTGCGAAAGTATGCCTTGAGTCCCCATATGAAGTTATCAATTTCACGTGCATTCCTTGCCCCGTTATACGTAGGAGGCTTGGCTACCTCCTTAGGCATCACATGTGTAGCTCCCCTATTGGCTACGACAGTGAAACACTGCTTCACTTGGGCCATGAGCTCTTCCACATGCTCATTGTGAGCAAGCTCAAGTGCCTCAAGTCTCACCCTATACTAGCTCAGCTCCTTGTCCTTGGTAGCAATCATGGCCTTGACGGACCTCACCTTTGGAGAAATCATCGATCACCACATTTAAGGCTGCTTGCATCTCGACTCGAAGCTCCTTCCCCTTGGACTCGAACCCCTCGATGTGCTGGTCCATGTCATCGACCTTATCTGCTAGGTCGATTATGGAGGCATGCAACCTTACCAGTCTCTCCTCTATTGCGGAGATAAAATACCTTGATTTCTCCCTCCCCTTCTTGGCGCCACCCTGCTAATTATTGCCCGCCAAAGTCTATAGTATGGTCGCCATTCTCCTATGTGTGTCTTTGCCTAACCTCGGCTCTGATACCAACTGTCATGAGCTAAATTTCTCACACACAATAGCCACGTGTGGCACTAACAAAATCTCCCCATTTTGCTAGGAAGCCTTTACCACAAATGGTTAACTTAGGCTAATTAAGCTAAGTAAGCAAAGGAAGTCATTAAGAACACACAAAAGAGCTTGGAGAATGCTTTGTATTACTTAAATGAGCAACTTATGTACAATTGATAAGTTACACTTATTTATACTCCTTATGTAACACCCCTCACCTATATGTAGGGAGCTTCATCCCTCAAAGAGGAAGAAGGACCCTGATAGATGAGAGTTGTTACGCAAGACCTAAAACGAAGCAGTTATGATCACAAACATTCATTCAAACGAGGTAGAATGAAAATTAAACTATAAAAAATTCAAACAGATAGAATACTGAGGCTGAACACAAATATACAATATTTTATTTACTCTAAACAGTCTTTACATATAAAAGTACAAAAGTGCAAAAGCACAGATGATCGTATACATATCTGATGACAGAGTTCTACTACAAAAGTAGAGTTTACATTCAGGAGTTCTCAGTACAAAAATACTAATTATTACATAAGCAAAAGTACAACCCTCTACTCCAAAACTCTCTCCTAGATGTGTTGGCTCTGCTGAAATGGATCACCTCGCTCCCAAAACATCGACATCTTCCACACCTGCACGGATGAAACACCCGTACTAAGCGAATACGCTTAGTGGGGAAATACACATGGAAACGACCACTCACAGTGGCGTCAACAAGTCACAGGCATATGGCACAGTCAAAGAATAGAATCTTATAAATGATTTATCACATCAACCATAGCAGTACCATCTTTGCATTCATTCATATACTTTATTTCAATTGTAACACTAAACAAACTCTGAGGAGACACACCGCAGTCATAGCAATAATACTAATAATGATATTATTAATAACTTGCTTATCCAAAACAGTGGATAACGAGTACATATGGATACCCGAAGGTATCACAGACACTTTCATAACTCATGGATACCCGAAGGTATCAAAATCATTCTTTTCATTTTATACAAAACATTTTCGCGTGGGATCTTAAACAATATCCAGTACAGAAGGATCACGAAGATCCGATTGGGGGACCTGTTCAGGGTCCAAAATCACAGAAGGCTGCAACTACAGAAACTCTATTAGGCATGCCTAACTATCCACTTATTCGACTAAAGCAGGCTATATAAATTTCCAAATGCACATTCATATATTCATATTAGACTATACATAATTCTAAGAGTAATACAAATTTAGAAGTTAAGTATTGTAAATATAAAAGAGAAATCAAAAGAAAAACTAGAGGGTGTCATGCTCGCGATAGAGGCAAAGCTGGCCTCCTGTCGCACTCGCGACGAGCCTCGCGCCCGCGTGGAGACAAGACGGATCTCACTGTCGCGTTCGCAACAGTGAGCTCCAGCGAGAGCGGTCGCAGGCTCGCGCCCAGGCGCGCGCTCGCAACAAAAGGTTGGCCAAACACTGAGCTCTCTGTCACGATCGCGACGTATGTCGCGCTCCCTACGGTGAGTTCCTACTGCGCACGCTCGGCAGCTCGTAGCTCGGTGCGTGCGATGAGGCAGAGATCACTGAGCTCCATCGCGACCTCACGACACTGTCGCGCTCGCGACAGATTCGGGATTTCCACTCCCAATGCCAAAATCTGCAGAAATTCATTCTCCACTTTCACCCACTCAATCATTTGGTTTCATAACTAAGTTCTAAGCAAAATCCTTTATTCAAACCATCTTATACAACATAAAACATAACCTTTAAACTCATTATTGTCACCAAATCAAGCAACTAACAAGTTCAAAATCCAAGAATTCTCAAACCAGCAATTTCCATAGAAAACATGCAAAATTTCACATTATGACTCCATCCTTCACAACCCATGCTTCTTAAATCAAATTAAACAATACCCATAACTCATAGAAGCCAAAAAACACAATTAATATCATCAATTCCAACCATAACATAGAAATCACCAAAATACACAAAATAACCAAACATTCCCAAACCTTAAAATATGGCGTTTCAATCTCGAGCTCCACTACCACTCGCGATATCCTTGCCTTTCGTCTCCTTGGGCGGAATTTCTGAGCCACAAAACCCAGCAAAACAAGAATTCAAACTCAACCACACACACATAGATATAAAACCTACTCAAGAAAAAAAAGAACAAGGGACACTAAATTACAAACTTACCAACCAACTTAAGCTATCCCCAACTCACCACAACTCACCAGATCTTCAACAAAAGAAGAATTAAAGAAAGAAACAAAGAGAAAGAAGAAGAGAATGAAGAAGGAATGGAAAGAGAAGGAAAAGAAGAAGAAAACGGGATAAGAACAAGGGGAAGAACAGCTGCCCCTTTTATTCTCTCTCTCATGCCACATGGCAACTCCCCACAGGGCCACATACTAACCACACCTAACTCCCATCCTCCAAGCTACACCCAAGACTAATCTTACCTAGCACACCCTACTCCCAAACTCACATATACACCCAAACATACCTCATAAAAATACATCCTAACTCCCTACTCTCACTTATGCTCAATTAAAACCCCCAAATAATGAATATTAGCAAATTTAATTCAACAAACCACACATGCTCAAAATTAAATACACACAATTCACACACATACAGGCTCAATCTACTAGGGCGAATACGGGGTGTTACAACACTCCCTTGCTTAATAGAATTTCGTCCTCGAAATTCTACCTGATCCAAATAACTTAGGATACTGAGCTCTCATAGCTTCCTCCGGTTCCCAAGTTGCCTCCTCTATACCGTGATGCCGCCAAAGCACTTTAACTAAAGGAATTTGCTTGTTCCAAAGTTGCCTTATTTCTTTAGCTAAAATGCCTTTCGGTTCCTCGTCATACGAAAGACCTGGCTGAAGTCGAATATCTTGCACTGCCAATACATGGGATGGGTCCGATCGGTAAGGACAGAGCATAGACACATGAAAGACGTCATGCAATTTGGCTAACTCCGTCGGCAGGGCTAACCGATAAGCCACTGGACTGATCCTTTCCAAGATCTCATAGGGCCCAATAAAACGAGGACTTAACTTTCCATTCTTTCCAAAACGAAGAATCTTCCGCCACGGCTATAGTTTCAAAAATACCTTGTCTCCGATCTCATACCGAATATCCCTTCATTTTAAATTGGCATACGATCGCTGTCTGTCTTTAGCTGATTTCAAATTCTATTGCACAATTCTAACTTTCTCTTCAGTGTCTCTCACTATATTCGGACCCACCATGGTTCGTTTCGATAACTCCATCCAGCACACCGGAGTTCTACATCTCCGACCATAGAGAGCTTCATAGGGAGCCATTCTGATACTTGCTTGGTAACTATTATTATATGCGAATTCCATTAAAGGCAAACACTTATCCCAACTTCCAGAAAATTCCAACGCACATCCCCTAAGCATGTCTTCAAGAATCTGAATGACTCTCTCAGATTGACCATCGGTCTGAGGATGAAACGCAGTGCTGAAGTTTAACCAAGTACCCATAGCTGCCTGCAACTCTTTCCAAAACTTGGATGTAAATCTCGGGTCTCGATCAGATATAATGGATAGTAGAACCCCATGAAGCCTTACTATTTCTCTTACATATATCTCTGCCAACTTGTCCATGGAGTAGTCTAGTCTAATTGGCAAAAAATGCGCTGACTTTGACAATCGGTCGACTATGACCCAAACGGAATCATGCTTACGCTGTATTACTAGTAAACCAGATACAAAGTCCATCGCAACATCATCCCATTTCCATTGAGGAATGGGTAAGGGGTTAAGCAAACCCGATGGAACTTGATGCTCGATCTTCACTTGCTGACATATTAAACACTTTGAAACAAACTCTACGATGTCTTTCTTCATACCTGGCCACCAATAGAACTATCAAAGATCTCGGTACATCTTATCCCCTCCTGGATGCATGGTGAAGACTGACGAATGGGCTTCTTGCAGAAGTCTTTTCTTTATATTATTCACCCCCGGCACACATAGACGATTACCAAATCTGAGCACTCCTTCATCATCAACTGAAAAGTCTGTCCGCTTACCATCTTTAACCATAAATAAAACACGCTGTAACACAGGATCACTCATCTGTGCATCTACTATTAACTGTCTCAAGTTCGGTCTCGCCTTCAATCCAGCCACTAATGCACCTTTTGAATCTAACCTCCACCTTGCTTTATTCAAAGACAAAGCTGCTACTGACTTCCTACTCAACGCATCTGCTACCACATTTGCCTTGCCTGGATGGTAATCAATAATACAATCATAATCTTTAAACAATTCTAACCACCTCCGCTGTCTCAAATTCAATTCCTTCTGAGTAAGCAAGTACTTTAAACTCTTGTGGTCCCTGAAGATTCTACAAGTCTCTCCATACAAATAGCGCTGCCACACCTTAAGAGCAAACACTACCACCGTTAATTCTAAATCATGAGTCGGGTAGTGTTGTTCATGTGGCTTTAATTGCCTGGAAGCATAGGCGATCACTTTGCCGTCCTGCATCAATACACAACCCAGACCTGTCCCTGAAGCACCACTATACATTGTATATTCTTTTCCCGATACCAGCTGAGTAAGCACAGGGGCTTCAATCAACCTACTCTTCAATTGCTCAAAACTCGCTTGGCATTTATCAGACCAAACAAATTTCACCTCCTTCCGAAGAAGCCGCGTTAAATGTGTAGCTATCACTGAAAATCCTTTAACGAACCGCCTGTAGTACCCAGCTAAACCCAAAAAACTCCTCACCTCTGGCACATTCCACGGTGGTAACCAATTAATAATAGCTTCTATTTTAGAGGGATCCACCCGAATACCTTCTGCCTATACTACAAGCACAAGGAAAGTTACTTCTTTTAACCAAAAATCACACTTACTGAGTTTGGCATACAGTTAATGATCTCTCAATACTTGCAACACTAATCGTAAATGCTCCTCATGCTCCTTCTTATTCCTCGAGTAGACCAGGATATCATCTATAAATACAACAACAAAACGATCAAGGTATGGTCTGAACACCCTATTCATTAAATCCATGAAAGCTATGGGCGCGTTGGTTAGACCAAACGGCATCACTAAGAATTCGTAATGACCATAACGTGTCCGGAAAGCCATTTTTGCCACATCCTCCTTCTTTACTCTTAACTGGTAATAACCCGACCGCAAATCTATCTTAGAGAACACTCCTGCTCCCCTCAACTGATCAAAAAGATCCTCGATCCTCGGCAATGGATACTTATTCTTAACTGTGATCTTGTTGATCTGCTTGTAGTTAATACACATTCGTAAAGTACCATCTTTCTTCTTAACAAATAAAACCGGAGCACCCCACGGTGACACACTAGGCCGAATGAAACCTTTATCTAATAGTTCCTGCAACTGACTCTTCAACTCTTTCAATTCCACTGGAGCCATCCGATACGGAGCCTTAGAAATCAGAGTTGCCCCCGGCACAATGTCTATCGACAAATCCATTTCTCTATCAGGTGGCAAACCCGGTAACTCCTCTGGAAATACATCCACAAACTCTCTTACTACTGGTATATTTTGAATCTCTACCTTTCCATGCTGAGAATCCAGAACTAAAGCGAGATACGCTTCACATTCCTTTCTCAAGAACCGTCTTGCCTTCATGGCTGAAATTACATTATGCAGCGAACTGCTACCCACCCTTTTCACAACGATAGGCAACTGATTCCTATCTTTGAGTATCACAACTTTCCTATGGCAATCAACTACAGATTGATGCTTGGACAACCAATCCATTCCCAAGATAAGGTCAAACTCATGAAATGGCAAACTGATCCAATCGGCTGCAAATTCTTTATCTTGCACCATCAAAGAACAATTTCGCTACACCCAATTTACTTCAACACACTGACCCAAAGGACTAGATACATAAATATCATAGTCTAATATATCCTCATCAGGAAAACTATCACATGGCTTATCGGAACACAAATAAGAATGAGTAGATCCTGGATCTACCAAAGCATACATTTCAGTACCAAATAATGAGAACTTACGGGCAATAACTTTCGGTGCGTCCTGCTCTTCTCTGGCTCTCATGGCATAAGCTCTACCCGTTGTCGGGACTGGGCGATCAACCATCTTGGAGGACTCTCTATCTCGAGGCCGTCCACCATGACCCCGTCCTCTACCCCTGCCACGACTGCCCTGAGGGGCATTAGACCCTGCTCGATTAGCTTCCTGCTGACCTTGGAGATTCTCACGCAAATCTAGGCAGTTGGCTAAGAAGTGGTCTACACTACCACACTTGAAACACTCGTCTGTCAACCATCGACATTCGCCCCAATGTCGCTTGCTATAATGAGAGCACTGAGGCACTCCATCACCTCTACCACCCGCACTACCTCTACCAGATCCAGATCCTCTAGAAGATTCCTGTCTTCTCCCTCTAGTAGCTGGATTGGCATGGGACTCACTAGAAGGATTTTCTTGAGGTTCTCTTGTTCTCTTTCCAGAAGAAGAGCTCCTTCGAGAGGTCTTCCTCCTCAGAGCCTTCTCTCTCAAAACATTCTCAGAACGCTCCGCTCTTAAGGTCGCCTGAACCAACTGATAATAACTGACTCCTGGAGCGGACATCAATGAGACTAACATCACCTTCAAAGATTCATTCAAACCCGCTTCAAAATGTTGGCATTTGAACTCATCAGTGAGAATTCCTGGCGGTGCGTACTTACTAAGTCGGTTAAATTCTTTCTCATAATTTGCCACAGTTAATACTCTTTGCCTAAGACTCAGAAACTGTGCCCATCTAGCATCCTTAAAAGCCTTTGTTACATACTTACTTCGGAATTCTTTCTCGAAGAACTCCCACGTCACTGGCTCGGGAAGCTGGGGTTGACTTAATACTAACCTCCACCAGTCATAAGCAGAACCCTGCAATAAGGACTCCACACACTCCACTGCCCTATCCGGAGGACACCGGATCTCTCGAAGCACCCTACTAACCTTCTCAATCCACAATTCAGCTTTATTCAACTCATCTAAATCGGTCCCATAGAAATCTTCTGCTCTAGCCTTCCTCATACTTTCAATCGGAGCCCTCGGTGCCGTAACTCTCTCGAGGACTCTGGCCATATCCTGAGATATTTTAAGCATCACTTCAAAAGGAACCGTAGGAGCCTCAGGTTGCACCCTAGGTGGTTGAGCCGGACCAAAGACAGATGGATCTTGCTCTCGGGGATTCGTACTCTCAGCTAACCCTCAAGCGATCCACGAGCGGACTCCATTAAGTACAAAACACATACAACGATCCGCATTAGGCCAACACACCACAAAACATACACTCCACCTTACACTAGCCCAGAAATGTCAAAACCTAATGCTCTAATACCACAAAATGTAACACCCCTCACCTATACGTAGGGAGCTTCATCCCTAAAAGAGGAAGAAGGACCCTGATAGATGAGAGTGGTTACGCAAGACCTCAAACGAAGCAGTTATGATCACAAACATTCATTCAAACGAGGTAGAATAAAAATTAAACTATAACAAAATTCAAATAGATAGAATACTGAGGCTAAACACAAATATGCAATATTTTATTTACTTTAAACAGTCTTTACATATAAAAGTACAAAAGTGCAAAAGCATAGATGATCGTATACATATCTGATGACAGAGTCATACTACAAAAGTAGAGTTTACATTCAGGAGTTCTTAGTACAAAAATACTAATTATTACATAAGAAAAAGTACAACCCTCTACTCCAAAACTCTCTCCTAGATGTGTTGGCTCTGCTGAAACGGATCATCGAGCTCCCAAAACTTCGACATCTTCCACACCTACACAGATGAAACACCCGTGCTAAGCGAATACGCTTAGTGGGGAAATACACATGGAAACGACCCCTCACAGTGACGTCAAGATAAAAGAAAATTATGACAGATATTCAAAAATTCCACAAAATGAGAAATAAATATGAGATAAAATGGAGAAAGAATCCGGAGTATTTACCCTCAGATAATCGCTTTGGGTGAGATTTTTGTGGTGATTAGATCCTCGCGCGTTCCCCGAGAAGCAAAAGATGAAGGATCAAAGCAAGAAAATGAGATATTTCATCTTCAATCCCTCAGAAAATCGATTTTAGAGTCAAAATCTAAAGAAAACTAATTAGCTTTTAGTTCCTTTTGATTGATTTGATCCTTGATTCAATAGATTTCCTTAGAAAAAGTGTTTTGTTGGAAGAGAGAGAAAATTTGCTTGAAATTGGGCAGAGTTTCCTCTTTTGAAAATTTTTCCAACCCTTTTCAAATGAAAATCCGGAGCTTTTATAGCCAGGGGCGACCGACGGGCGTCGGTGTATGGGGGCGGGCGTCGGAAGAATCCTTCTGACACAAGGATTCATCCGACGGCCCTGCCACATCGACCGACGGGCGTCGGAAGAGTTGCGTGCTCCGGGAAACCAGGCGGCATTCTGACAGGGGCGGTGATCTTCCAACGGGCGTCGAAAAATGCCACAAGCCATCGGTGACTCGAAGCGACGGCCCGGCTTCACAGACGGGCTGGCCGTCTGTGGATGACAAAAAAAACCTTTTGACTTGAAAAAAACCTCTGTTTTCTCCCCCTCCGCCCAGGAATTGTAAAAAGCCTCACTTCTCATGGAACGCGGGACTAAAACCTCCAAATCCAGCCCCTCATACAGGCTCGGACATTGATTGCATCATAGGGTAACCTCTGATCCGGACCGCTCCGGGACACAGTGCTTACAGTTGCCCCCAGTTTTGGGGAAACTAGTGCACAAGCGCTTAGATAAGCCAAAACTCAGAGAAAGGTCGGAAAGGAAGCGTACCTGTGACGGCTTTTCACCCTCCGTGCCTTCTGTCGGGTGGACCTTGTCTCGATCCGCTCGGCGATGCGAAGATATTTCCATCGGCCTTATCTCGACCGGCAGGTACTTGGTGGGATGCGGCATGCTTTGGCTACAACCCCGATTTGAAGTGCGGTACGCTTTGACCGCAGCTTCGATCTGGTGAGATGCAGCATGCTCTGGCTACAGTCTCGATCTGGTGAAGTGCGGTATGCTTTGACCACGGCTTGGATCTGGTGAGATGCAGCATGCTCTGGCTACAGTCTCAATCTGGTGAAGTGCGGTATGCTTTGACCACTGCTTCGATCTGGTTAGATACAGCATGCTCTGGCTACAGTCTCGATCTGGTGAAGTGCGGTATGCTTTGACCACTACTTCGATCTGGTGAGATGCAGCATGCTCTGGCTACAGTCTCAATCTGGTGAAGTGCGGTATGCTTTGACCACGGCTTCGATCTGGTGAGATGCAGCATGCTCTGGCTATAGTCTCGATCTGGTGAAGTGCGGTATGCTTTGACCACTGCTTCGATCTGGTTAGATACAGCATGCTCTGGCTACAGTCTCGATCTGGTGAAGTGCGGTAAGCTTTGACCACTGCTTCGATCTGGTGAGATGCAGCATGCTCTGGCTACAGTCTCGATCTGGTGAAGTGCAGTATGCTTTGACCACTGCTTCGATCTGGTGAGATACAGCATGCTTTGGCTACAGTCTCGATCTGGTGAAGTGCGGTATGCTTTGACCACTGCTTCGATCTGGTGAGATGCAGCATGCTCTGGCTACAGTCTCGATCTGGTGAAGTGCGGTATGCTTTGACCACTGCTCTGATTTGTGAGATGCAGCATGCTTTGGCTACAGTCTCGATCTGGTGAAGATGAGGAAACCCCACCGGGTTCCTTGTTCCAAAGGAGATCTTTTTAATCGATGTCTGTGCTCAGATCGGTATTTCCCCGTAACTGTGTGACAAGAGATTTTGTTAGTTCACGTTTGAGTTGTCATGTTTTGACCTATCTAGTGATGGCGTGATCTTGCTTTATTGGCTATGCCATGTTTCATCTTTCATTCATTTTTTCTTATTGAGATGTTATTGATTATTATTTTTTGTTGTTTGTTTTTTTTTTGTTATTATATCGTCATTTTTATCGACATATAAGTAAATATGAGAACATACACTTTCTGTGATGTGATTAAGCAATTAACAATCGAATGATCATGCAATAATGAAGCAAAAGTTTTCCACTAGAAATGTCATTTTTGTACAGTGCATATACAAAATATAAATATACAAAAGATACAAAAATAACTCCCTGAAGATCAGAGAGGTGTGTAGTCTGAGGGCTCATCGGGATCCTCGTCATCCGATATATGCACGGTCCCTGGAGGAGGCGGACGCGCAGGAGGTGGCGGCGGAGCTGTGGAGGGTCCTGCCTCGTGATCATGGGCCCGCCTGAAATGGATCTGAGCGTAGCCATCCAAAAAGGGCTGGGTGCAGGTACTCATAAACCCTAAGGTCTCAGAAACCTTGTCTCCCAACTTCTTGAAGGCTTGGCTCAACTGAATGGTCTGCTCGCTAGCGGCCTTTCTCCTCTGCTCCGTCTGCTCCCTAAACTCCCTCATGGTTTGAGAAAGAGGGGGGAGGATCCCCTCCATCGCCTGGACGCGGGATCTCAGAGAGTCAAGTGACTCATCAATCATCTGTAGGGTCATATCGACCCTCTGAGACGCCTGGTCCTGTGATGTCCTCAAATCATGAGCGAGCTGCTGCCTCAACTCCCTCTGCCCCTGAGCAATCTGCTCAATCATCCTCATCTGCTCCCCTCTAAAAGCCTCCAGGACCCGAGCCTGCTCATCCCTAAAGGCATCCATGGCTCGAGTCTGCTCCCGCGTCGTATGCTCAATGTAGCCCGCCTGCTCTCGAGCCAAACGCTCCACCGACTGGGACTGCTCCTGAATGGAAGCCTGCTGGCGATCCAACCTCTCGTGGATAGCCCTGTCCCTCTCATCCTGCCGCTGCTCTAAGGCTGTAAACATGGAGGTGAGGAGCTGAGAGAAGTCTGGCTGCACAGGCTGCTGCGGTGCTGGCTCTGGTGGTGGTGCCGAGGAGGTGGATGCCCCTGGGTCACCTCGGGAGTACGGATGGTATCTCTCGGAGGGCCCATGGACAGACCTCTGTACCCTGGCACTCGGTGATGGGACTGGCGTCGGTGCTCTGGACGCCGGCGAAGCGGCGAAGAGGTCATCCATCGTGATCTCAAAGTCGAAGTCCGAGGGGGTCCTAGGTGGCTCCTGCTGCTGTGGTGGAGGCACCGTCTATGGCTGAGGAGGCTGATGCTCCGGCTGAGGCTGGGGCTGTGGCTGCGGCTGGGGCTGTGGCTGAGGCTCGGGCTGTGGAGGCTGCTCCTCCGGGTGATCCGGGTGATCAGGATCCGCACCCAAGGGTGGAAGCGAGAACAGCTGCCGGGTCTCATGGATGGTCAACACCCTGTAGGCCTCCGCCTGGCCTGGAATCTGGGAGATCATCCCCATCTGAACTGCCGTCGCGGCATCTACATGGATCCCCTCCGGCAAGGGTCCTCTCAACCTCTCGGGGTTAACCCCCAATCTCAAAAGCAAACGGGTGATGACTCCTCCTACCATCACCACCGGCGTCATCCCTCTACTGACTCTGGTCAAGTTGGCCAAGATCTCGTGGCTAATGTTGAGACGCTGGCCTGCCACCATAGCCCAGAGGCTCCAGATCTCGGCTGCGTTAAGCGACCCTGGATTACCAGCTCGACCGAGGTACGAACTGGAAAGCACTCTGTGCAAATACCGGAGTGCCTGAGACACCAGTACGGTGCTCTTCGCTGTATCGTGATCGTACAGCACTCCTGGTATGGCAATGGCTGCCTAATGGGCGCGTCTCACCGCGGGATCTCGACCCCCTCCTCTCTAGGGAGCCCCATGGCCTGAGCAAACCTCTGCCTGGTGATGCTAAAATGGTCGCCGTCGAACCAAAACTGAATCACGCCTGGGTCGGTATCTGCACTCTGAAAGCCAGCATAGCGGAGAGTGGCCAAGACCTGGCGGGTAGCCTCTGGAAATGTCTGGAAGGAGGGCTCAAGGAACTCCGTCCAACCAGCACCCTCGGCAAGTAGATCAAACTCTGGAGCCAACCCTAGGGCCTCTGGAAATGGGCGAGATACAAAATGGCTGGCCCGAAACTCTACCTGAGCCAGCGCTTTATACCTCTGAGCCGACTCATCATCCATCCAATCCGGAGCTACAAGCTCGGGCTGGGCCTGCGGTGCTCTACCTCTGGGAGGCATCCTGCAAAAGGGAAGAGATTAAATATCGAAAATTTGGCAAAACAAATATTTTTAAACTTATTTCCGAGGTGAAGGCCGATTTAGGCCTCACTAGGGCAATAGCGGCCCAAAACAAGATAAAGAATTGATAAAAAAAACGAAAAGAGCAAACATCCTGTCTAAGGAAGTAGATTAAAGTGCCTCGCACGCATCATGGCAAAAGCAAACATTCAATTAGCATGGAAATAATTAAAGTGAATAAGAATGGGCTTTCTGGGTCCCGGGGCGTGCATTATACACAAAAATACTCAATTCTTGAGTAAATGATAAAAACTTGGGCAGCATCCCGGCAGGGATATGCCCAACCTCCTGCACGAAAAGGCAAAAACATAGGCCTCAGGCCTCAACAATAATACACGCATGTAAATGGGGCGCACCCCGGCAAGAGTGTGCCCCCAATAACACAAAATAATGGCCTCAGGCCGCAAAAGCAGTATATGCCCATAATGGTGCACTAAAGAGATGCAGTTCTAAAGCACCAAAGTTATAGAAAAATTCTATGTGATCATGCAAAAGTTCAAATTTAATTGCACTAAAATGATATAGAAAAATGAGCAGCATTCTCCCTAAATTCCTACAGCATCTAAAACTTCTTAATTATTATTATTTTTTTAAAGTTAAAAGAAGAAGAGATGTTAAAATAAATTGAATAAAATTCAAAAAAAAGTAGTTATTTACTTACTTGGAATCCCGAGGAGTGTAGAAACTGAAGAAATATAAATATCCGAGCACCCGGTGATTATGGAATGCGAAAATATGAAGAAATCGCGAAAAAATAAGAAGAAAAGCTTTAAAAACCGCTAATAAACCGTTTGAGAGAGGAAGAAGAAAGGGACAGCAGCGTTTGCACCGTCTGTCACTCGCCCTTATATAGGATTTCGTGACCGACGGGCTGGGCGTCTGTAGAAGCAACAGACGGGCTGGCCGTCTGTCGCGCAATAAATGCTAGTTAATGCGCGTGATGAATGCAATGCTGACGTATGCATGTGCCAGGTGGACTTCCTTCCGACGGGCATGCCGTCCCTGTGTAGAGGCGGGCAGGCCGTCTCTTTAGAGAGGCGGTCAGACCGTCTATGTATAGGGGCGGGTAGGCCGTCGGTGGCACTTCCTTATAAAACCTTACAAAATTTTTGTCTCTTCATTTTCCCACATCTTGAGTCTTTCATCTTTCTCAAAATGTCTTCTCCTCTTGCCCAAAGGATGCACCGTATCTTAAATGACAAACATACTTGGGGAGAAGGCACCCTTTCTTCTTTGTCTGGGCTAAAATATCTGTGCCGGGTGAAAATCGACCAGAACCTCCTCCTGGCGGCGACCCACTTCTGGAACCCCCGGTTTCACGTTTTCCAGTTCACCTATCAGGAACTGTGCCCTTTGCCTGAGGAGTTAGCTTCCATTCTGGGAGCACGGTTCCCTCCTAGCGCTCCGCCTTGCGTCCCCCGCTGCGGCTTATTCCAGACCCGGGATGTAGCCATGGCTCTGGGCATACCTTCTTCCGAGGCCATCCGGCTGATTCCTCCGGGCTCTTCTTTTTCTTTGGGGCCACTGATCGAGGCTCTGGATCGGTTCACTGACATCCCCACATATCGGGTAAGCATCACATTCCTATTCTGCATGGTGAACTTCCTTACTGTTGTTCCGGGAGGTTTAACAGGTGACTCTCGTCTGTTCGGAATCTTGAGCGACTTTCATCTGGGACTGTCACCCCTACCACTTGTCTTGGCTGAAACTATTCTGGGTTTGGACGCTATAAGCTCCGGGTCCACTACAACCTATATCGGCAGCCCCTTATTGCTCCAGGTACGTCATTATTTTAAAGGTAGTGCGTCCCTTATGGATTTTCACACTAGCTTTTCTCAGCGGGAGGTGCGTCCTTTCGGATTTTCACACAACCCTGTGCCTTATTTTTGCCTGAAGTAAACCCTACTTACCCCAGCGGCTTTTCTTTCTCTTTTTTCTTTTTTTTTTCTTTTTCTCTTTTTTTTTTATTATTTATTTATTTATCTTTTTTACTTCTTTCAGATCTGGCTGCAAGAAAAACTGAAGATGCTGTCTGAACCACCCCCTCGCGTTACTCCCCAGTACTCGCCGAGCCATTTCCTGCCTCGTCGACGACTGCATGGGTGTGTCACCGCTGGTGAAGGCATTACCAGGTTTGGCGAGCTGTCAGATGATGATATCAGTTTTACATCTGCCTGGCTCCCACTGTCTCATGTGGTCACCGATGGGCCATCGGGTTGTGTTCCCCTCTGCGGCCTCCGTCAGGCCACCTTCTGCATCACCTCCCGATGCGCACGGCAGCTTGGAATGACCCAGGATGTAGTGAGGGTTCCCCTGTCTTTCCGGGGTGGAGCTCTCTCGGCCGCATTTGCCTCTCGGTATCACGAGCTATGGGGTAGACTACCCGTAAAGACTGTTATCCCAAGGTTTGGCAATCATTCTACGTCTTCGACTAGCGAGTACAAGAAGTGGATCCTTAGTCCAGCGTCTGATAACAGGACTCGAGGGCTCAAACATTTGGTCGGCGAGAGCAGCAGCAGGACTTAGCTTAGCCTATATATGTATTTCTTTTGGTGCTACATTTCTTTTTAATGCAGAACTAGGGAATGACAAAAATGAAAAAATAATATTCATCCTATTTCAGGAATTTGCGTACATTTTCATATAATTTCAGCATACATGATCAGTTTTGGCATTTACTCAGCTGCTTATGCGCTGCCAATACATGAAACCAAATTTTAACAGCATCAACTCCTGTTACCAATCGGCCCTTTCGGGTTTTCACGATCGGACATTTTCTCTCATGCCTCTAATTTTTGCACAGGATGCCTTTTTTCGGTTTTCACCCTGTCGAGGCGCCCAATTTTAGCATAGCCGCCTTTTTCCGGTTTTCGACTTGCAGGGCATTTTATTCTCTTCTTTTTATTTTGGTCTTTAGCCGTGGAACCTTTTGAGTCTGTCGACATTGACCGGTTCTTTGAATTCGTTCCCATCGCTATCTGACAAGATTGCAGCCCCTTTGGACAGCAGCTTCTTAAGGATATACGGCCCTTCCCAGGTAGGTCCGAATTTCCCCCTGATGTCTGGTATCCCTGGCCTCATATGTTTGAACACCATGTCCCCTTCTTTCAGCGGATGCTTCCTCACTTTCTTCCCGAAAGTTCTTGCCAATCTCTTCTGGTAAATCTGATTATGATAATAAGCTTTCAGCCTACTCGCATCCAGTAAGTTCAAGTGCTGTAACCTCTGCTGCGCCCATTCGGCTTCCGGGATTTGGGCCTCCATGACCACCCTTAGTGATTTAAGTTCTATCTCTACTGGCAATACTGCTTCTGTTCCGTATACCAGGGAAAATGGTGTAGCGCCTGTAGATGCCCTTACCGTCGTTCTGTATCCCCACAGGGCAAAGGGTAACTTTTCAGCCCAGTCCTTGTAGGTTTGGACCATCTTGGACAGGATCTTCTTCACATTCTTATTTGCGGCCTCTACTGCTCCATTCGCTTGCGGTCGGTAGGGAGAGGATTTATGATGCTTGACACCATATTTCTCGAGAAGCTTTCTGGTTTCTCCCATGAATTGCACCCCATTATCAGACACTATGTGATGAGGGAGGCCATATCTGCAGATCAAATTCCTCTCTATGAACTTGGCCATGTCCCTTGCGTCAATTTTCTTGAAGGATTCTGCCTCGACCCATTTGGTGAAATAGTCGATCGCGACTATGATGTACCTGTGCCCATTGGACGACGTAGGTCGAATCTCTCCAATGATATCTATCCCCCAAGCAGCAAACGGCCAAGGTGATGTCAGGTTATGTAGTTCTGATACCGGCAGGTGTCTCAGGTCTGCGTATTGTTGGCACAACTGACATTGTTTGACATACTTCGAGCAATCACTGTCTATCGTAAGCCAATAAAAGCCTTATCTCATGATCTTCTTGGCCAAGGTCAAACCATTCATGTGGGCCCCACAGACACCTGCATGGGTTTCCTCCATTATCTTGCGGGCTTCTCCTTCATTCAAGCACCTGAGCTGAATCCCATCCGACCGTCTTTTGTACAACACCCCTTCTAAAGATATGAACTGAGTAGATAACTTACGTATCATCCTCTGGTCTTTTTCAGTGGCTTCTTCTGGAAATTTATTGTTTTCCAAGTAATTCATGATATCAAAGTACCATGGCTTCCCATTTGACGCCTCTACTCCCATTACAGGCTCGGTTTCAAAAGTAGGCTTATCAGAGCTCGAAATCAGCACCGGCTTCATGGCCACTCCTTCAGGGTTATCCCACATTGACACTAAGGTTGCCAATGCATCAGCCAGACGGTTCTCCTCTCTGGGCACAAAGTGGAAAGTGCAAGTCTCAAACTGCCCACACATCCCTTTCAGATATTGAACATAGGGGACCAATCGTTCTTCTTTTACAGCCCACTCACCTCGGATCTGGTTTATTACCAAGGACGAGTCACCAAAGACTTCTATGTTCCTTGCCCCCAATGCAGCTAAAGCTTCTAACCCGAAGGTGCATGCTTCGTATTCAGCTTCATTGTTGGTTGCTTTGTATCTCAGCTTCTTAGCAAGAGGAAGTTTTTCATTATCTGGGGTTGTCAAGATGATTCCGACTCTGGCTCCCCTGTTATTCACTGCCCCGTTAAAGTGCAACTGCCATCCCTGAACAAAAATCGTGCCTATGCTCTCGTCAGGAAAGGTAAACTCGGGGGTGTCCCCTTGGATAGGATGTTCAGCAAGAAATTCAGCTACGGCTCGCCCCTTAATAGTCTTACGGGTGATGTATTGCACATCAAACTCTTGTAGTAAGAGCAGCCACCTCCCCATCTTTCCAAGCAAAGACGGTGCCTCCTGCAGATATCTTAACGGATTTTGCTTGGCTACTGCCTGAACTTTGTTTGAGTGGAAGTAATGTCTCAGCTTCTTTGATGCCCAAATCACTGCGAGGCAGATCTTCTCCACTTCAGCGTATTTTATTTCATAAGCCAGGAACTTCTTGCTGAGGTAATAAATTGCAAACTCCACCCCAAATTCATCCCCTTAAGCCATCATGGCGCCCACTGAACCGTCCTCTACTGCCAGGTACATAATAAGCGGTTTGACCGGTTGCGGAGGCCTTAGCACTGGCGGATTTAACAGACATTCCCTGATATTATCAAAGGCTCTTTGGCAGTCTTCGTTCCAGACTACAGGCTGATTCTTTCTAAGCAGCTTAAAAACAGGCTCGCGTATTGAAGTGAGCTTGGCAATAAACCGGCTGACATATTGCAGCTTGCCCAGGAAACTCCTTACATCCTTCTCTTTTTGTGGCACAGGCATCTCTCTGATGGCTTTCACCTTGTCTGGGTCAATTTCTATTCCCCTCTGGCTGACGACATATCCCAACAGCTTTCCTGAAGTTACTCCGAAAATGCACTTCTTGGGGTTGAGTCGCAGATTATACTTATCGATCCTGGTGAAGAACTTCTCTAGAGCTTCAAAGTGTCCCTCTGGGGTGGCTGATTTGACCATCATGTCATCGATATACACCTCCACTTCTTTATGAATCAGGTCGCTTAAGATCTTGGTCGCCATTCTCTGATATGTGGCCCCTGCATTCTTCAGGCCAAAAGGCATAACCCGATAGGCATAGGTTCCCCACTTTGTGATAAAGGCAGTTTTAACCCAATCAGCTATCTTGTTCAGGATCTGGTTATAGCCCACATAACTGTCCCCAAAGCTGTACATCGCGCAATTGGCGGCACTGTCTATCAATACATCAATATGGGGTAGTGGAAAGTCATCTTTAGGGCATGCTCTATTAAGATCTCGGTAATCTACACATACCCTGACCTTTCCGTTCTTCTTTGCTACAGGGACTACATTTGCCAGCCATGTAGGATACTGGACTTCCACGAGGAACTTGGCTTCAATCTGCTGTCGAATTTCCTCCTTAACCTTGTCAGCCCATTCTGGCCTTAGCCTTCTCAACTTCTGCTTCACAGGCTTGCAATCTGGGTAAGTTGGGATGGCATGCTCCGCCACGTCTCGGTCAATTCCCGGCATGTCCTCGTAGGTCCAGGCAAAGACTTTTTCATGTTTTCTTATTATTCTCTCAAAATTTTTTCTCTCCTCAGGAGTTATGTTTGATGCTATTAGAATTTCTCTCGGATTTTCTGAGGTTCCAAGATTAAAAGGCGTTGTGCCAGTGGAGTCAATGTCAAAAATTGATGGAATATGTTCATGTTCATGCATGTTGAAATCATTAGAAACATCGCACAAATAAGTGAAATTGTTTATCTTATTAATAATATTATAGTTATCATTTACATCATAAAAGAGTTCTGGAATAAAAAGACAATCTAGGCTAGAGTCTTCTTCCGCCGCTCCCGAAGTTGATGCTGTTGCAGCTCGCTCACTGGCTTCCTGACTTAGCAGAGGCCCCTCAGGCTCATCGGAGGAGATGCTCAAATCTCCGATTTTCAGATCTAATTCTGCTATCTTCTCCTTCCCTTTCAACCTGGCAGCTACCATCTTTTCAGTAACGACCTCCTCAAGCTCGCATTTGTCCCAAGTGATACCCTGGGTCATAACTTCTTCATCCCAAAAGTCTGTGACAGTCTTGACAAACCCGACATGCCAGTCATACACATCGTTAAAGATTTCGAAGCCCGGGACGATCCTCCCCTCTACCCAGTGCGGCTCATCTTCGCCCATATATGCACAAACTGAGGATGCCGGTATGAAGCTCTCTGAAATGTGGGGGATCTTGTCTGCAACCCTCTTCTTGCCGAAGCCACCTCTATACCCCAGGCCTTTTCGGTTCTTCTGTCCTCGAGTGGTGGTTGCGGTCTGCAATCCTTGGGAGTCTCTGCCCAATCCAGCCCCGGGAAGATAATGCATCTTCTTCATCATATTAACCACAGCTGGGCTCTCCACTGACCCATACTCTTCCCTTATCATAGACACGTGGAAGCCGCTGAATGGCTGATTGGCAATTTCCAGCGCTGAGACCTGGTTTTCCCTGGCCGCTTTGATAGTCACCACCTCCCCTTCGCGTGGGAATTTTATCATCTGATGCAGTGTGGATGGCACTCCCCCTAATTTATGGAACCAGGGTCTCCCCAGTAAAGCTGAGAAGTTAGCAGGTATGGGCAGAACTACAAATTTAACCTCCACTTCAATAGGTCCTGTCTTGACCAAAGTCTTAAAGGTTCCTGAGGCTTGCCTCCTCGAGTTATCGTAGGCTGTGATAGTCAGATCTGATCCGCTGAGCATATCCTCGTTTAAACCAAAAGCTTGCAAAGCTATCAAAGGGCACACATTGATAGAAGACCCTTCGTCCACCATAACGCAAGCAGTGTGCTTACCGTTAATCTGCGCTTTAATGTACAAGGGTCGGTTGTGGTTGCGGCCTTCAACAGGTAGGTCGGCGTCAGAAAAGACCTATCTCTCCTCGGATCCTCCCTTAATTAAACCCAAAAGTTCTGACGGGGAAATAGTGGTGGCGACTGTGGCCTCAACCAAAGCTTCTACTACCTTCTGCCTATGAGAGGGGGATTGCCTCAATAGATCCCATATGGATATTTGGGCCGCGGTTTTCTTCAACTGTCTGACAATCTGCCCCTCCTCTGGCTCTTTCTCTGTTGATGGCTGTACTGGCTCAGGTAGCTTCGTAATCTCGGGGATCACCCTTCCACTCCTCGTCACAGCGCTTATCTCTCCTTCGTCTCCATCGGAGCCCCACAAATCAAGGTTCATCCCCTCTTCATCCTCGGCTTCTCCACCGCTTTCACTGCTAGACCAGCAATCAAGGGTCGCCACAACTGCTTTCTCCTTTCTATCCTCGGAATTACCAGCAGCGGACTTCTCACTCCCATACAGATCTTGTAGCACGTACCACTCTGGCAGGTTAGATTGGATCATAAACACGGGTGGTGGTACGGCATTATAACCGGGCTTCTTCTCAGTTTTTCTCTTCTCAGGGTCAGAGATCTGCTTGCTATCAATCAAGTCTTGGATAGAGTGCCGGAGCGCCTTGCATTTATCAGTGATATGGCCTGAGTGCTGGTGGAATGCACAAAATTCGTTGTCTTTATGTCCTGGTTTCCCTTGTGTCAAAGCTGGCCTAGGAGCCAGAGGGTGCAATTTTCCCTCCTTCATCAACCTCCTCAGGACCCAGGATAATGGTCTTCCCAAGTTCAAAAACTTCCTCTGGGTGGTTACCTCAGTAGCAGACACTTCACCCATTCTTCTAGTGCTATTACTGGGACCCGCCGGCCTGCTGGTTCCTTGACCGGGGTTAGCCCTTTTGGCGAAATTGTCATTATTAGCTTTCCGGGTTAAGAACTCTCCCTCTGCTTCGATGGCTATATCTTTGAGAGACTCCCAGTCCTTCAACCCCTTCATCCTCAATCCCTCTTTTAAGTATGGGCTTGCGTTCTTAATGAATAGACGAATCTGATCCTGGGTGTCAGGCTTTCGGCGCATCTCCATTACTCGGTTCCGCCATCGGGTAAGATAATCATGGAAAGACTCCCCGGTCTTCTGGTGAAGTAGCTCAAGATCTTTCAGAGTCACCTCCATTCTGGTATTATAGTCATACTGCTTCAGGAACTCCTCAGTGAGCAGATCCCAATCTTCTTTAGTGCGGCGGTCCAGGCCATGATACCAGTCTATGGCATGAGAGGTCAGACTCAGACAAAAGTATTCCACTTTCTGTTTTTTGGACAATGTGGTCCCCTTCATGACCAGAGAATATTGCTTCACATGTGCGGTGGGGTCAGAAGTACCATCAAACTTTGGCACGTCCGGCATTTTGAAGTTATAAGGGATCGGGTCCTCTCCGTCCAACTCCCTATCCTCCGGATTCATCCCATGAGCTCTGCCTATCATACGAGCCATAGCCTCGAACATCTCTTCCATCTTCTTTAAAATAAAGTCATCGGTTTGAGGCGCCTTCCCCTTCTCAGATGCCATGCTCAACCTATCGTCCTCGATATCTCTATCGTCATCAATTCTCAACACTGGCCTTCTTCTCAGCTCTCCCGAGGCCACTGATCTTAACTCTACCAGGCGGCGGCCTAACGGGCTCTTCTCGCCTTTCGACCCTTTCTTCCTCAGGCTCATTTTGTCTCACTAGAGGAGGAGGAGGATTCTGCGGAGCGTTCTGCTGTGTCAAGGCGGTCAACATATTCATCATCCTTCCCTCGAATTCCTCAAAATGGCGGCCCACTTCTTCCGCGATCATGGCCCTGGTGGCGTCTTCCCCCCTAGGCGAGTTTGCCATCTGAGATACTGTACCACTGATTTCTGATAATATTTTCGGTAGGCCCTCTCTTTCTGACAGCTCAGGAGTAAGAACTCGGATCAGTCGCCCGGTTGGTGATCTAGTCCACCTGGGCAGATCTATGATGGCTGCAGGGACAAAAGTTAGAATGATGCATGGAATGCAGGTATAATGCATGATCGTGATATGCAACACTTACAGAGCACAAGCAAGCAAGTAGGTCCTTCCACCCTTATTTCTCCCACACACGTGGTCGTGCAGTCTCTTTCCTAGGTGGGATTAGCCCAAGGGTCAACGAGGGACCCGATGGACGCGTATGGTGCGCGACGAAAAACCGGCAGCATAACACTCCTATGCTAATGTACAAGTGGATGGACAATGATCGTCACGTATTTGGACGTTCCATAAATTTCGACATGGCCCCACCGGGGCATGATAGCCTTTGGCTAGGTTACCAAGCGAGACATTTGGACTCACCCAATACATGAGGATCCATACAGCAAGAATGAGATTAAGGTTCATTTCACCTATGGAAAGTAACTACAGCCATTACATGAGCTTTAGCCAAGGGAGATGTTTCTTCAAAGCTACCCAAGCATGATCCCTGCTGATGGGTCTAGCTCATCACGAGCGTAACGACCGATCGGGTCACCATTTTGATATACCATTAAGGTACGTGGCTTGGGCTGGTGATTATCCTTAACACTTCCCCAAATTGAGTGAAAATGAGGAGGTGCTTCAGGAACGCACCGAGGCTAAAAGAGGGACCAAACTAGCGTATTCTAAGGCTCTAATGATATGCAAATGCAAATTCGAGAGAAAGTGAATTTATGAATTAAATTTTGATCATAAAGGTTAAAAGAGGTATTTTCAAATCAAAATCTCGAACCATAAATGTCCCCAGTGGAGTCGCCACTGTGACGCGCGCCGGATCCCGGGCGCCGCCATTTCGACCGCCTGCACGTGGGTGATCGGGGCATTTGCGGGTCCATTGACAGCTTGCGATAAATCGCAAGTGCGTCTATGTTGGGCAACAAGGAGGTATCATGGAGTCGCCACCCAATAGAACATTGGGAAAGTTACTCTCGCCTCGGAGAGCCTAAGACTGCGCTTGGTATCCATTTTGGGCCAGCCAGAGGGGTCATGGAAGGTGAACTTCCCACCCTCAAGAGCCTAGGATTAGCGCTAAAGCCTCGTGACCCAAGAAGTATTTTGGAGGATAACCTCTAACCTCTCGAGCCCAAAGACCAGAGCTGGGTCCGGGATTTCTCATCTATTTCTACCTCAGTTGTTTTATGATCAAATTTTAATGTCATTAATTCGCTCTCTCTCCACACGATGCAATTAATCGAAGGCGCATTTATTCACATCTTAAAAGCGATAAATGATCAAATAGATAATGAAATCAATAGATTACAATAATACAAGGAGCGGAATACAACTCCCTTTCGTAAATGTGCGAAGCATACATAAATCGGGGCATTGCTTATTTTGAGGACTTGGGTCCTTGCATGCATCATTATCAAAATTGGATATTTTCATTTGTGATGGTCTTTATTGGATAAAAATCGGGCATTGGACCCTTGTTTTTATGTAAACCTCATTTTATTGAATATAAAACATTTAGTCATTTTTATACATCAACGGGATATGAAAGGAATACGTCCATATACATAAAATGATCAATAAATAATAAATGAAGAAAATACTTAAGAGGATTAGGAAACAAAACCGGATGAAGTCCTCCAAATATGGTAGACAGCCGTTCAAGCTCGGGATTGTCCAAGAGAATCAATATATACTCATAGAAAATTAAGAGATGTTAATATACATAAAATTAACATGTAAGAAGTCAAAGAGACTTGGAAAAGATGAAAAACGATTTAAAAAGGTGAAGACAGAACCCACCGACGGCCTTCCTTAGCTGACCGACAGGCGTCGGTTAAGGTAACCGAGATGTCCGTTTGTCACTCAAGGAGGGGCGTCTGTAGGTGGGTGACCGACGGGCGTCGGTGATAAAGATGACCCGTCGGTCACCACTGTCTCCGAAAAAACAGAATGGAGAGAGAAAAAAAAACCTTTTCAAAGTAAAAAAATGGGTTTTATCCGAAAGGAGATAAGAGAGTCAAGATAAAAGAAAATTATGACAGATATTCAAAAATTCCACAAAATGAGAAATAAATATGAGATAAAATGGAGAAAGAATCCGGAGTATTTACCCTCAGATAATCGCTTTGGGTGAGATTTTTGTGGTGATTAGAGCCTCGCGCGTTCCCCGAGAAGCAAAAGATGAAGGATCAAAGCAAGAAAATGAGATATTTCATCTTTAATCCCTCAGAAAATCGATTTTAGAGTCAAAATCTAAAGAAAACTAATTAGCTTTTAGTTCCTTTTGATTGATTTGATCCTTGATTCAATAGATTTCCTTAGAAAAAGTGTTTTGTTGGAAGAGAGAGAAAATTTGCTTGAAATTGGGCAGAGTTTCCTCTTTTGAAAATTTTTCCAACCCTTTTCAAATGAAAATCCGGAGCTTTTATAGCCAGGGGTGACCGACGGGCGTCGGTGTATGGGGGCGGGCGTCGGAAGAATCCTTCTGACATAAGGATTCGTCCGACGGCCCTGCCACATCGACCGACGGGCGTCGGAAGAGTTGCGTGCTCCGGGAAACTGGGCGGCATTCTGACAGGGGCGGTGATCTTCCAACGGGCGTCGGAAAATGCCACAAGCCGTCGGTGACTCGAAGCGACAGCCCGGCTTCACAGACGGGCTGACCGTCTGTGGATGACAAAAAAAACCTTTTGACTCGAGAAAAACCTCTGTTTTCTCCCCCTCTGCACAGGAATTGTAAAAAGCCTCACTTCTCATGGAACACGGGACTAAAACCTCCAAATCCAGCCCCTCATACAGGCTCAGACATTGATTGCATCATAGGGTAACCTCTGATCCGGACCGCTCCGGGACACAGTGCTTACAGATCCCAAAGGCAAGGAGAAGGTTAGAGGTAGTTCAGCCAATTGATCTTTAAGAGGAGATAAGGTTTGGGAAGTTTGTGCTTTAATTCAAATTATGGTTTGCATGATAATGGATGGTTTTATGAATTGATGTGTTTGAGATGTGTTTATTATGGGTTTAAACTTGATTGAGTTTAGTTTTGATGGCATGAGTTGTGTGTGGTAAGTGTGGTTTGAATTGGGGATAGGATTTGAGAAGTGAATAGCTGGGAAAACGTTAAAATTCTAGGTTTCTCTTGATCCACACGGCGGTAAGAAATTTCATACTGCTGTGTGATCGTATTCTATGTATGAGTTTTGCTTGTCCGTTGGGTCACACGGCAGTTAGGAGTTATCTTACTGCCGTGTAAATGCACTATGTTTTCATGAATTTGTTTTGTGCATTTTTACACGGCGGTCAGGACTTTCATACCACCGTGTAAATGCATTCTGTTTTCTTAGGATTTCTTACTTGGCAGACTAGATGGCGGTCAGGTTTTCTTGACTACCATGTGGGATGTCTTACACGGTGGTAATGAATATCCATACCGCAGTGTAAATGCTTCCTATTTTGAAAGTTGGTTTTTTTTTTGAATTCTATTTTATTTGCCTCTGTTGAACCTAGAATTGCTATTAATTTGCAATTATCGAATTATTGTGTAACAAACGATGTTAAATTGTAATGTTTTTCATGAGATATGTTAATTTTGCTATATAATGAATCAGAGAGCATTATAAATGTTTTGCCTGCAATAGTCAAGCAAGTGGATAGATAGGCATGCCTATAGAGTTCTGTTAGCTGTAGCCCAATGTGTTATGGACCCTGATCAGGTCCCCGTTTGGATCCTCGTGATCCCTATGAGTTGGATCTTGTTTAAGATCCCCCAATGTGAAAATATATATTTTTTTATTAAAAAGGAAAGAAATTGCTTTTGTTGTACCTACGGATGCCAATGTGTTCACTTATTATCCACTGCTCTGAATTTGCAGGCTTTCCTATGTGTTTGCATAATGTGATGTAAATTGTTATGATTCATTACATTAATATTACGTATTATGTTGAATGAAGTTATTTGTTATGACATATGTAATTTGTGGAAGATTTATGATGCCTTATCCATATGTATGTACCATGTGTATGTGTATTGCATTTGACGTCCACTGTGAGTGGTCGTTCATTTCTTATTTTCCCCACTAAGCGTTATCGCTTAGCATGGGTGTTTCATCTTTGCAGATGTGGAAGCTATTGAAGTTTTTGGGAAGGCCAATCCACACTCATCAGGGCCAACACAATAGAGAGGGCTTTTGGCAGTTTACGTTTTTTTGTATTTTGTATTTAGCACCCAAGTGTAAAGCTTTTTGTTTATATCAACCTTTGTAATATTTTCAGTTATGTATTTTGTAGATTCATGTAACGATTCACTTTGTACTTCAGCTCTGTAATGAATATTTTGGTATATCAATGGATGAGGCCGACAAGTTCTTTTGAGATTCTTGTGCCCTCTTTAATATATACATACATACATATATATATATATATATATATATATATATATATATATATATATATATGTATATATATATATATATATATACATATATATATATATATATATATATATATATATATATATGTATATATATATATGGGTTGTAAAAGGAATTTTATTATCTCCGTTCCTATTATTATATATGTATGTCCTTCCTTATGCATGCTTTGTTCTGCTTGGTGACAACCCTTGCCTATGTGGGCTCTCACTCTATTGCGGGTGAGCTCCCCTACGTATAGATAAGGGGTGTTACAATTGTTATTAATAGTGTCAACTAACCGTTATCATTCCCTTTATATATATATATATATATATATATATATATATATATATATATATATATATATATGGGTTGTAAAAGGAATTTTATTATCTCCGTTCCTGTTATTATATATGTATGTCCTTCCTTATGCATGCTTTGTTCTGCTTGGTGACAACCCTTGCCTATGCGGGCTCTCACTCCATTGCGGGTTAGCTCCCTTACGTATAGGTAAGGGGTGTTATAATTGTTATTAATAGTGTCGATTAACCGTTATGATTCCCTTTATATCCTTGATATCTCTTTTACTCTTTCAGTTACATTAATTTTTTTTTTACGTTTTATATTCATATCATTCACTTGAATTGTCAATACTATCACTTAATACACTGACTTATTTGTAAGATTAACATCATTATTCTCTTAACTTTACACATAATTCTATTAATATTATTTGACTAAATATCTATCTATAACTGTTTTACATTTAAAGCTTATTATTATTGTGACTACCAATACTATTATTACAGCAATACCTGAATTACTCATTTTGTTTAATTTATCATCATTTCAATAATCATTATTTCACTATTAACTTTTAACATTTAATGATAGTTCTAATCTCTTTCATATCTTTGGTTCTATTACTAACATTCTTACGTGGTTGTTTTATTAAGTTAATTTATAACTTCTCTATCATTTATAAGTTGTTCAAACAATTATTAACAATATTACTTGTATTTCTTATATAAGTTAACTTCAATTGGTGTTTGCGTTATTTTCTCTGCTAACACTATGGTAATATAACTATTATTATTAGCGTTAACACTACATCGTTATTCATGTTATTAATTAATATTTACATCAGTTCCATAACAATGTCTTTTAAATATTCTATTACATACACTTTATTCATTGTAACTTATATTTCAATTATGAAATTCACAGTATTCAATTAAATTTACCTGACAAAAGATTATTTATCTTAATTACATTATCTTATCTTTCAATTTCATTCTTTTATATACTTGTTAACCTTTATTTTAATACTTTAATTACATAACCTTAAATGTCTAGATCATTTTACATGACATAATATTTTTCTTAATAATTCCAATGGTTTCATTATCATTATCAATATTATTTTAACAGTTGTCAATACTTTAAATAAATTCAATCATTCATTTAATTTAACTATATGGATTTAAATCGATACACGTGTTTTTCCCTATTCAGTATTAATAATCCTTTAATACTATAATGACATTTTTCATTCGTTTATTGATACTAATATTGCTCATATATTTTTCTTACATTTAATCCTATTGCCATTTCCATGATATTTGCATTAACTGTAATATTTCTACTAATATTAACATAAATACTATTATTTTCTCTATTGTCAATTTATTATACAATTAACATTCAAATTACCTATCAATTATCTTTTAAATCCCTTATTGTACATCACTATTGACAACATTTAAGCCCCTAGACTTTCACCAATTTACAGTTTTGCCATTCACTTTTCACTTAATTTACATTAATGCCATTAATTAACTTATTAGCATACTTATTTCAGTATCTAACATGCAATTTACTACTTAGTCCTAAGAATATTATTTTTATGCCAAATTACACATGTCTATAAAACATTACTAAAATTACAATTTTACCCCTTAGACGTTTATTTATTTCATTCAATTATTTACATGGAATAGTCTTTATTTTGAATCATTTATGCACTTAGGACATTTAAATATCCAAATTTGCATTTAGGTCCCTTAACTATGGTATAATTAAAATTAGGTCGTTATTTTATATCACATTTGCATTTAAGTCCTCTAATTATGTCATATTTATATTTAGGTCCTTTAACTATTATTAAATTATGATTTTACCGCTAACTTTCTCTTATTTATGATTATGCTACCAATTTGACTTATTAACTTATTTAACTCCTTATTTAACATACAAATTGCCATTTGATCCTTGAAGTACCATTTTCATGCCAAATTATATTTTAATCCTTAAACATGTCTAAATTATATCATTAACCATTTAATCATATTATTTCCATTTTTAACCCTTATTAATTAACTTAAGAACCAATTTACCATTTTATCCTTAAACTCTTTATTCTATCATTTACATCAATTTTCACTTCAATTTCCTTTTAACTCCAAATTAGTCATTTTAATTCCATTTTTACCATATTGCCCCTAGTACAATTCTAGCAGAAATCTCAGGACTAGATACACAAGACGTAAACCCTATAGGTTCAATACATTTTAGAGGGACCCCGAAGGACCTCCCTACATTTCATTTTAATACATTTTAGAGGGACCCCAGAGGACCACCCTTATATTTTATTTGACATTTCAACATTTCAATCATTTCAGTAAGACCGTCATTGGCCTACAATAGGTGAGACATCATGCTCACCACATCGGTATAGTGTCCCTATGGCTAGCCAACTATATACTGAGCTAGATTTAACCACCAAACTATTACTAAGGGCATTAATCTTTCCTCTTAACCATTATCAAGTTACAATGTACATTATCAATGGAACATAACCATACCATTCCATTCCTTTTACGTCAAATCATTTGTAAATTGCTTAATCATTCCATTTTAGCATCAATCATGCCATGACATAAATTAAATATAACTCATTATATACTTTTATTATAAACATAATATTTTATTCCATGAAAACACATTCAATTTCCATACTAAAGTTATCAATTAAATTACTATACACTTAATTTCTATTCTATTAACATTTTATACCCTTAATTTTAATAAATCATCAAATAACATTACATTATTCTTATAATATACCATTTGGCCAAGGTGGAATTCTTTCACTATAGATTACTTTCATCACATTCATCACTCATTTAGTTAAATTTCATGTTAATTAACCTAGTTATATTTAAACACAAAATATGTGAAACATGTATGTTTAATTGAATCAAACTATATAGTCGTGTTTAAGAATGTTAAAAATTAGATTTTGAATAATTAAAATGAAATAAATAAACTTTATACCATAGACAATGTTAAGTTCATCTCCCTCTCCTTCTTCTATATAGAAAATCTAGAAATTAAAGTCTTATATTAGTGTTTTGATGTGATTTTGACGTGTAAATTAGAGAAAGAGGAAGCCAGACCTAAAGAGAAAGAAAGGGAAAGAGGATAAAGAGGAGCAAGTTGAAAAGATTTTTGGCACATAAAATAGGTTTGGGAATGTAGCCCTTACATACATAACTTGATGATGATTTGTGATAATTCTAATGTATATTAATGTTAAATATTGAATTGAGTGTGTTTGTAGTGCAGGTAGAGTTTGTAAAGGGAAGTTATGTTCAAAGTTCTATTTGACCCTGAGTTAGTTTTTAGTCTATAATTTGGTCTAGGAATCTCCAAATTGGCCAAGTCCAGTGGAAAATGAAACTTACCCACACCTAAAAAAGTCCCAAAAAGGTCAAGAGCTAAATTCTTCTTTAAATGCCTCAAAATTGAGCCCAAAGTTAGTGTTTCTATTCTGTCAGGGTAATGGGAGCAGGTTCTGTTCCTAAGGTCATTTTTGGAGTTCTAGTGATCCAAATTGTGTGAATAAAAATTATAATTAAACTAGACATTTAGGAGAGCAACTTTTTTGAAGATAGGATGGTCTAATTATGTTCCTATTGTTCCTAATAATTTTTCTAAAGTGAGACATAATTCTATCCTTGGAAGTTGCTTTGGAATAGTCTATAATGTCAAGGCTATATCTTCTAAGATATAGCTCCAAATGATCTAATATTTTACCAATAGAAATTTAAGACATAAGGCAACAAAATTCTAGAAGATTACTTTGGCTGAAAATTCCATTTGCTAGCTCAAATTGGTCATACAAGGTGAGGGTCAGATTCTACCTAGAAGCAGACTCTGTACCTGTGTCGACTCGGCATAGTAGCTTGCTATCACGAGTCGATACAGCCTTTTGCCTAATTTGTTTTCTTTTATTATTTTTGTACCACATTTCATGTTAAAAGGTTCAAATGTAATTTTAATATATGAAGGAGGTAGAAGGGATTTTATTGACATTAAAGCATGATTAAAAACAATTAAAAGAAATTAATTATAGTGTGATTATCTTAAGATTTTGTATGTAAATAAATGTGGTGCACCCTTTAAAATTGTATTAATTTTAATGTATACATATATAACTATTGTGTGAGTTAATTTGATGACATTGAACATGATATGGAATTTAGTTATATGAAATGAATATTGTAAATTATTAAATGGTATAACCATCACATTGTGTAGGATATGGTATGAGATTATATGTGAATCTAATCAAATAGAGGTATGCATTCTTAGACAAGTATATGTATATTCATACTAAATGATAAGATAGGCATCAATTGAGTTGATGATTAACATGAGCATATGACTGTGAGATTAAATAGTTAGGAAATTCATCCAATGTTGTTATAAAATGTTTAATAAGCTACTCTAATACATTACTTGAATTTGTAACAAGTGTTATGAAGGATTCTTCATTTGATAATTGAATATTGAAATGGTTATGTGAGAATCATATATAATAAATTAGAAATGTGATAATCATTATATGATTATATTATGTGTTTGAAAATGTGACAAACACAATAATAATACAAAAATTATAAGAATGAAACACGATTATGAGTATTGGCCTGCGTTAACCTGGTTATGGATAGATAGACATGCCTATAGGGTCCTCTGTCGCTGCAACCTATGTGTTTGGGTCCCTATACATTTTTGGATCTCGTTTGAATCCCTATGCCTAATATGATATTATTACCCTCGGGTACCTATGCGTTCTGATTCCCATTATCCATCACCTTGGGAATGTAGGCAACATTTAAGCAAAATTAAATGTACGACATGAAATATAAATCAATAATAAAATGTACTTATATATGTTGATTTTGAATGCATATTATGATAAATTCTTATGTAATTTGTTATACATGAATGATTCTTTAATGATTGTATAAATTTATGTGATTTTGAATGTTAGTATGGAAAATAAGCATTTCATACGTAGGTAATATTATTGGGTATTTGCTATGGTTTGAGTTTAATATGTTAAAAATGTTTATGAATAGTATTTATGAATATACTTAATTACCGTAACTTTAATGTGTTAAAGTTGGATTATGACTTCGTTAGGTATTTTAATTGGTTGATAAAACAAGAGGTGTATATTGACACTAATAGGTATCTGCTTATAAAGATGTGACTTCATAATTCTGGCTTGTAGCTATATGTTTCATTAATGTGACAAGTGAGAAAATGCTATTGATCACATGAAATTTTAGCAAGTTAATATGGTTTACCTTATAGAAATCTATATGCATTAAATATGGATGAGTGTTTTATAGTGTCTTTAAGTGAATGTGATGAAATATTAAAGATAATAATATATGAACATGAAAAATAAATTAAAGTGAGTATAGGAAGCTAACTTTAGGTGAAGTAGGTTAAATGAAAGAGACGTGGCGATTTATAACTATTTAATGAATAATATTATGGTATTGTACATACTATGCATAGAAGTATATATATAAGACAAGTGATAACTTTGAAAGATGCATGATAAGTGAATAATATGGCTTTTGATATTATACAAAGAAAGTTAGGTGTGTATACTGTCTTTGCATATTTTTACAAGTGTTTATTTTGATAAATAAATGTGTGATATAGTAATGAGGTAAATGTATATGTCTAGTTAATATATGTTTTGGCTATGTTTAAGTGTTATGAATATGACTAATTATATGCAATCATTAATATGGAATTTTATGTATGTGTTTAATTTATTCATTTGTCATGATCAATTAATTTATACTTGACTCTTTTAAACTCAATTATTTGCATGTATTGTTGACAATTACTATGAGTAGTTGCCCATATCATGCTTTTCCCCACTAAGCCTTTGTGCTTGGTACAGGTGTTTCATCCGTGCAGCTAGTAAAGATAATTGTTTTGCCAAGAACATCCCGCATTCGTCAAGGCCAACGAGTCCGTAGGTGTTGCTTATATAAAGTCAATATTATGTAATTTTTTTGTAAATGAAATTTTCTATTATAAACAAATAATTTATGTTTGTAATGTGATCATTGTGTAAAGAAGCCAGCTTTTGATTTTGTAAAGTCACTTATGAAAAGTGTATAAGTAAAGTGATATTGGGAACTTTGTCATTTATGTTTATTGAACAATATTTTGATATGAAAGAAATTTTATAATTCTGTATTTTGTTATATGTCATCTTATCAAGCGTGTTTAGTTGTGTATCATTCCTTCACTCATAGTTATAATCCGGCCATGTATTCTTATGGTTTGCTATGCACGGCTAAGGGGTGTTACATCGGCAATTATCAGTCAAATGACCAGTATGCTAATGGAAAGTACAAAATTGATTTGATCTATAGCTCGATGTCCCTTGATTCCTCATTAGTCTTGGCAGTAAGGGCTGTAACTTTTCTTCCTTAATGAAATGGGTGAGGTAACATGATAGTAATTTTCCCTCATTTGAGCAGTGGTGCAAAATGGTTCTTGTCACCAACACCTTTGTAGCGCTATTATCATTGCCTTTAGTGCTACTGCAGCTATCATATTTTGGGTTTTTGCACCCATGCAGGTCATCATAGTAACCATCCCCTAAACTTATAGAGCCAGTAATAATTTATTTCCATTACCCAAATTTCTAGGGTTGAGAGTAGTTAGGGTGGTTGTGAGCTTGACTTTTATTGACATAACCTCTTTTTTGAGGTCACCTAGCCTCTTTTTCATTCTTGAGAAATTGGGAATACGCCGTTGATTGCAAAAGGTCTAGCCCTTCTGTCTTTCCTATTTGATCTGGAAATTATACTAAAACTCTATCTAATGTGTCCCCTAGGTGCGAACCTGAGCTTAACTCTATATCATATTCTGCCCTTGACGCTTTACTTTCCAGGGCTTGCATCACCATTGGATCTTTATCCTTTTCAGGCATAAAGTCACACTCTAGAGCAGGCCTCTTGTCTCTTGCTTGCTCGACTAGTGAAATAAGTGATGCCTTGCCTCTAGGCTAAGCAGTAGGAGGAAGTACTATTCAACTCGATCAACAGTAGGCATTATAAGCTGCACTCTAAGAGCAAGCACCATGGTAGCAACCCTTTGAAAATCCTTAAGTCACTTATCTAGGTCATGGATTAGCAGGTTGCATTGGATTAGAATCTTTCCCCTTTCTGCTAGCTCTAGCAGCTGTTCTAAAGTCTAGCTCTAGCAGCTGTTCTAAAGTACTATTCTATGGTGTCCCCTGGACTTGAACCCAAACCTGGGTCTAAACCCTGCTTTGACCTAGGTTTTGACATCTTGGATTCTGATTGCTCCTAGACAAAAAAATACCCTGATAAAATGATTGCCAAGATCCTTGAATCACCTAAGCAAATGGTTTATGATGGCTTCAAAATCAAGGGGTTAGAATGATGCATGTGAAAACTTATATGCACAGAATGAAATACACGTGTAAATATTATATGGACAAAATGAGATATACACCTTCCATTGTATGGTAAAAATTATACGCGCAGAATGTACATGTTTTGTTACGTGTTTTATTTTTAGAATATATTTACATGATGCATGAGCATATAGAGGATGCACATGATACATTATGGAAAATAATATGGCATGACAAATCATGAACTTGTAGCATATTGTGTACACAAAATATGGTACAGTGTAAAGATAAATGTCACACAACATGTATGTACATGACGTAGAGGTATATGTATATGACCTAAGGTGCATATGTTGTCTAACACATATGTGTGCACAATAGCATGTGCGAAATATGGCATAATGATGTGTATGTGTGAGTGATGATGTACGATGAAAGTCACACATGTATGAGATGTATGTATTCATCATTTTTTTTTATCCATTCTTACTTGTACGCATGAAAGTTTGTGCATGTATATAATACTAGCCACATGATGCACATATATGTGGAGAAAGCTTATAATATACAATGAAGTATGACACGTAACGTATATGTATAGATCCATAGCATATATGCATGTGGTGTCGGATGAAGGTGTGGGTATAGAACGTGGCATAGCACAAGAATGGATGTACATAGTGTATGGAGTACATGTATATGACATCACTCAAGTATGATAGTATACGTACATAACATAGCATAGCACAAGAATGGATGTACACAGCGTATGGAGTACATGTACATGACATGACTCAAGCATGACAGTATATGTACATAACATGGCATGCAGCTCAACACAAGATGTGCATAGTGTTTATTGTGCATATGTGATTACACATGAAGTACATTTGATGTCTACATATACAAATGTATAACAACATGCATGAGAAATGGTTCAATGATGCATGCTAATATGTACATGTCATGGTGTGTGTTGATGTGTACCTACTATAGTACATGTTATGATGTATGCCAATATGTTATTATGTGCATGCTATGATGTGTGTTTATATGTATATGATGGATGTTATGGAAAATGTTTACATGCATGCACATGTATGTTAATGTGTACATATTGTGTCATGTATCAATATGTACATGCATGATAGATATATGTACATGTCATGATGTATGTTTATTTGTATATGTTATGATGCATAATAAATGTCTGTGTTTTTATGATTTTTTTTACGATAAAATTTTTACGCACAAAATGTGCATGTTTTATTATTTATTGCATGGTAAAAATACCACGCACAAAATGAGATGTATATTTTTTATTTATTATTGATGTTTCAAAATTAATTATATATTTTTTTGGCATGAGAAGAGTGTATGCAGCACGAACAAACACATGCAAGAGAAAGGAAAAACATCTCGACCTTATTATTTCCCACACAGGAGGTGGTGCGGTCTTTTTCCTAGGTGGGCTTAGTCCAGAGGTTAGCGGGGAACTCAATGAACGCGTATGGTGCGCAATGACAAGCAGGCACCATAGCCTCTACTTATTGAAAGCACATGCGAATGAATTTTAGCCGTTGCGTATTTAAATAATCCAAGTAAAGTGAAATGTGCCATCCGAGGCATGAAAGCCTTTGATGAGCAGACATCTAAATTTAGTTGGATTTATCTAATACATTAAGGCCTACATCAAAAACAATGTATTATGGTACATACCCCCTAGGGGAAGTATCTATGTCATTGCATGGGCTTTAGTTTGGTGATACAGCTTTAGGGCTACCTAATCTTAATCCCTTCCAATAGATCTAACTCATCACGAGCATAGTGACTGGTTGGGTCATCATTTGATATACCAAATGGTACAAGGCTTAGGCTGGTGATTATCCATAATCACTTCCCTACATTGAGTGAACGTAGGGTTGTACTTTGGGAATGCACCGGGGTTAAAAGAGGGACGTCTAAGTTAATTCTAAGGCCCTAGCATGAATGCAATGCAATTTTTTGAAGAAAGATAAAAAATTTTAATCTTAAGCTCATTTATATTAGATTAAAGAAAGGTATTTTCAGAGCAAATATCTCATGGGTCCCTAGTGGAGTCACCACTATGATGTGCATCGAACTACTGAATAGTATCCCGCTTATTCTCGAAAGTCCACTTTCAGGACTCAAGGCCAGATGAAGGTTCATCTAACTCGTGAAGGTTGGTTATTTCACAATGGACAGGGATTCAACCTAATTTGCCAAGCCTCGAGTCTGTAAAAGGCATAAGACAGCATCTTGGGGTACCCCTATTCCATTGTTAGCAATCAACCTATGAAGGCATCTGTTAAGCACCACAAGGTAGGTATTATAGAGTCGCCACCTAATAAAATATTGGGAAATGAGTTCTAACCTTATAAGGACAAAACGAGAGACAAGTACGGGACCTCACTCTTATTTATACCCTTGGTCAATGCTATATAAATGGATTTTAGGATTAACTATTTTATCTCTCTTCTAACTTGAGTTATCATGCTAGAAAAAGTAAAGGCACACTCAAGCATATTGGAAAGTTGTAAAGCATTTTATAAAGAAATCAATAAAGCATGGCATAGAAAGTGATAAAATCATGATGTGTAAATAAAATTAACTTAAAATCATACACAAATTGGAGAATTTATTGAATATCATTTTTGGTGGGAACGTTGGTTCCCGTATGCAATTATTATAAGAAAAGCGATTTTATTATGTTCATTTTGAGAAAACTCGGATGAATGATCCCATATATTATGAAAAATCCATGTTAATTTATATATAAAAATTATTTGCAATTTAAAAAGAGTTATAACTTATGTGTTATGTTGTGTTACAAAAAATAGGACATTGGTCTTAATTTATTGGAAAAATCCCAATTAATTAATAAACATAGTTTTAGTGTGATTTTTATGTTAAGCATGTGAAAAACCATTATTATTACAGGCCCATCAAGAAATAAAAGAAAATAAAGGAATAATAATATACGCCTGAATAAATGAATAATAAATAAAATAAATCCTAGACTATTCTCTTGCTTTGTTTTGTCCAGTCTAGGGACGCATAGTGTGTCCTTCACAATTGCGATCATGACAGGAACTAACATCGGTTAACAATGGGTTGAATAAAATGAAGAATAGTTAATTGAATCAAATAAATTAGATAGATTATTAATTTGACATAATAGAAAAAAATAAACAAAATAGCTAAAATGCATGATGCATTCGGAATTCATGCAGCATGCATAAACACGCGTATGCTAAAGCGGTAAATAAACGCAACAAATAATAAATATATAATAAAATAAAACAAATTAACAAAATTAATAAATATAAGGACATAAATAATAATAATAATAATAATAATAATAATAATAATAATAATAATCAAATATAATATATATGTGACAATGATAGGTAAATTAAAGGGAAATAAATATGTGTAAATATATAAGTGCATGCATAAATAGCATATTATAAATATAAATATAAATAATAATAACATGCTCAAACTAAATAAATTTAACAAATTATTATGAACAATATTACATAAATAGAAAATAAAATAAATTATTATGACATACAAAATATATTCACAAGGTAAATGAATGGAAATAGAAGAAAATATAAAATACAATATATGTTAATTAAGAAAATAAGAGGAAGAAAAGAAGAAAAGGGGAAGGCAACGTGTGCACTAGGCCTTGAAATATCTTCACTGGCCGTGGCTCGGCCATGTTATGGGTGTAACTCGGCCCGGTTAGGCCGTGAGTCATTCTAGAATGCAGAACGATGCCATCTTCATTCAAAAATGCAAACTTTCCTTTTAATGCAAGAAATCCAATCTAGATGCATGATTTGTGTATGAAATCACTCAAAATTCACAATCAAACAAGAAAATCATGATTTAATGTATACAGACAAAAAACCAGAAAATTAAACTATGAAAATGGAAGAACAGAGGAAGGAAAGAGACAATGAATAGTAAAATACAATTAACTTATTTATTCAATTTTTGCATGATTTTAATGGGGTTTTCATGGATTAATGATAAAAATAAACACAAATAGCAAGAAATAACAAATTTACAAGCTTAAATCATAGAAATCAAAGATTAAGGAAAATCAAGTAATAAAAATAGAAAATAAGTACTTACACTCTTAAACTAAAAAAAATAAATAATGGATTTACAAGTTTTGGGCTCCTAAATATTACCTTCAGTGTTAGCTTGCTCAAGATCAAAGGTCCAGTGCTTTTGGCTCTTCCTTCTTCTTCCTCTGTTCTTTATTTTAAGTTATAGAGTGTGTGTGTGTGTTTTGAGAGAGAGAGTGACCCCCTTTTTTCCTTTTGTGCCCAGCCCCTTTTATAACTCCATCATGAGCATTAAATGCTCAGGGGATAAAGGTTGAAAATAAAGTCAGAAAAAATATCCTTTCTTTTTTCTCATGATGAAATATCTGAGAAAAAGAGAAAAAAACCTAGTCACGGCCTTGACTCGATGAGTTATGGGAGTGACTGGACTTGAGAAAAAAAAGGGTGAAAATGTCCCTCTAAGGCGTTACTAGGGGCGTGAGAGTAAGCCAGGGTGCGAGAGATGCCCTAGGCATGAATCAAAGTGAGTCACAACCTTGACTCAACTTAAAGTCATTTTTTTTTCCGTTAATCACTGCCTTGCCAACAAGGGAAAAGCGGAAAGCCCCTCCTAAGGAGGGATTTTTAAACCCCAAAAACTTTGAAAGAATTTGCATAAAAACCTTTTGAAAACATCTAGAGTAGAGACATAAATGGCATTTTAAAAATGTAAAACCCAAGGGAGAGCCTAGCACTTCCGTTCCTTGTCTATTTATGAGCAACAATATTCTCATTAGGTAACCTTGATCAAAAGCTGCCTTGGAATGTCTACACCTTGATTTTATAACTAGACTTTTATTTTGTAAATCCTGAATCTCTTTCCCACAAAGTTCTTTGAGTTCACAGTTCATTTTGATTGGCTTAGCTTTAGTTAGAATTTATTTTCGAAAAAGTTATTTCATACGATAAATCTACCATATGTTATTTTTTTTATTCCAAAAAGTATTTGGTAAATCTGAACTAATTTCATTTTCAATTTATTTTTGAAAGATAGAAATTTTCTATTTTACCAAATCATTTTCCAATTGTTTTTGAATTTTGAGAAATGATACATCCTATTAGAGAAAATGTTAATGCTTTTTGTTTTCCTTGAATTATGAAATTAAATTCTTTGTTGTAGACAGGACAAGCTTTCAAAAGATTTAAATTTCTTGTTTTGGGTTTTTCAATGAATGGGAAAACAATTTTTCTTTTTTGTTTTGAAAGAAATACCATCATAGTTGACAGAATAAGGAGTTATCAAATTAATGAATGGAGTCCATAAAATGACACTATGATTGATATTAGCTAACAAAACAAAAGTAGTTTTGATCAGAATGCTTCCATTTTTGATAGAAGCTTTAGTTTTGCTCTTGATATACATGTCGAAATTGTTAGTTGCGATAAGTTTTTCACTTGTCTTTTTAGGAAATCTTTTTAGGATAATATAGCTTTTTAAGCAGTTTAAATATGCACCTATATAAAAAGAGCAATTGTATCGAGTTGAAAATCTTCTGAAAAAATAAGATTTATTTTGACCAAATAATTTCTTAAAGTAACTTCTCGTAAAACATTTGGATTTTGTTTTAAACTTTGGATTTTGTTTTCTAAGTTTTCGGTCTTGTTATCTTCTTCTTTATTTTCTTCCTCACTAGAACCGGTACTTCGTTCTTGCATTTGTGATAGAATAGTATGAAGAAGTTTTGAATTAATCTCATAGTTATATTTAAGAGCTTTTAACTCTTGTTTGACAATCTTAATTCCTTCTTGAAATGATTGTATTATCACAGGAGTCTTAGCTTTTCTTTTTGTACCTAAGATTTTTATAAGATCATAGGTTCACAGAGAAGAAGATGACGATGTGGAAGCTTGAGAAGGTTTTGGTTCAAAGGATTTTAAGAGTCTTTCTATAATATCCTTTAGAAGTTTGAAATCTTCCACATGTTTGATAACATCAAAAATTAATTCTTGATCTTTGGTCAAAACATTTATTGATTTTGAACTAGTTTTTGATTCACTACTTGAGGAATTAAGGACTATTAATTCATTAATTTGAAAATAATCTTCAATTTTTGATGATTAATTTTTATCTCACTTTCAGAAGTTTCAAGGAGGATTGCTTCAAATTTTTGAATTGTTTCTTCCCAAACTTATAAGACATGAAGCTTTTTTTATTAAGTTTGCAGTATTTTGAAATATGGCCAGGCTTGCCACATTTGTAACAAGTGACCTATTTTGATGTTTGAGGTTTGAAGGGTGTTTTGAAAGTCCTTCCTTTATTGTAAGGTTTTTGTGGTTTGAATTTTTGTAAAATTATTCTTTGTTAGGTTTTGAAGAAAAGTTTTGTAAGGCTTTTTGTAGGATTTTGAACAAGAACCTCCATAATATTTTGATGTTTTTTCTGTAAAGATTTCAAATTGTTTATAGAATGATCCTAGTTCTTTCTTAGTCTTCTTCATGTCCTATATATTTCAAATATTTTTGGAGTTTTAAATCTTGATAAATTTTTAAACCTTCTTTTTGTGTGAAGCTAACCAATTCTCTGTAGGTTAATTAATTATAAGGAATCTGACTTATTCCAAAAGCTTATTTGGTTTTGTTTCTAACTCTTTCTTCATAAAGGTAAGAAGGCCTGCTAGGAATTTTCTTTCCAAAATGGTTGATTGGAATCTTCCTTAAGCATTACCTAGTTAAGAAAGTGTTTTTGTAGTTTTGAAAATCACAAAGCTTTTTGTACCTAAGGTTTAAAATCGATATTGCATTTTTGTCTTTCAAATGAGAAGGATCTCTTATGGAGTGTAAACTAATCATATAGATTAAGGTTGCAACTGCATATGGAATTCTATCTCTTCGAGAACAGGCATTCCATCTTTTGTTGTTTGAATGACACCTAATATTTCTAATTGTTTTTGGGAAGTGAGATAGTAATCCCACCAACCTTTTAGTTATCTTAAAAATTCTACTATGAAGAGCTCAACTATAGCTCCATTAGGTGTGTTTGTTTGGGTTTTGTAGGCATTTGAGGCCATAGTAATACACTATAGAAGACTAAGAATAGTATACTCAGACATACCATTTATGTTCCATTCATAGATAGTTGTGGCATTAAAAGTAGACTGAGATAAAATGTTCTATACCTAAGTCTAGAGTTGTTGTTATAGCTAAAGGCTGACCTATTTGCTAATGGAGGTTGTTTAACTCCACATTTTGAACTTGCTATTGGTCTTCTGAATCAGATACCTGATCTAAAGCACTAACAGTTTTGTTACGGTTAAAGGTGTCATGAGCAGCTACTGGTATAAAAGTAGATATTTGTTCTATTCTACTAAGTTGGTCACGAAACATCTAGTTAAATTCTGATTTACCTTCCTTGAATAGTTTTTTACTTGTTTTTGAAATTTAAAAAGGCTTGAAAATAGGACTTTTCAGTTTTCAATCTATTATTTCAATAGGGAAAACAATAATGGCTTTTTGGTTTTTCTCAATCCTAGTTAACTTGTAAGACCCCGACTTGTACCACAGTTGTTTTGCATGTTGTTAGGGGTATGAGAGTGGCCTAAGTGAGTGTTTAGCTAAGTGTATGTATTTAGGATAAAAGTGGCATTAAATGAATTTTTAGAATTAAAATTGTCATTGAACCTTATGGACTTAATTGCACCAAATGGATTATTTTATATGTTAATGTGTGAATTAAGTTAATTAAGAGATATATGCATGATTTATAAGAGATTAAAGGACTAAAGAAGTAATTAAAAAGTTAGACCAATCATGGAGTGACAATTGTGAGGCTTAGAATTAGAGGGGAAAAAGGTGGATAGACATGGCTTTAAAGCGATGTGAGGCGGCGGAGGAGGACCAAGAATTCATTCCCTCCCTTCCTCCTCTTTTCCTCCATTTTTCCTTCCTTAAGCTCTCAATCCCCTAAAGATTTGAAGGTCCAAAGGTTATCTAAGCTAGCAAAGTGAATTTTAGGGTTTGTGCAAGCTTGTGAGGTGAGTATTGGTTGGTTTTTCTCTTTCTATTGTTGAATTTTGTTAAGCTATAAGTCAAGGGCTTAATGTGTAAATAATGGATTTTAATTTATTTGTAGCGGAGAAACTAAGTAGAGCTAAAGGCAAATAGAAGGTGGTAAAGGAAAGAACTAATTGAGCTTAAAGCAAGCTAAGAAGAAGGTTTGGTAATTTTATTGAATTTCATGTGTATTTATTTAATTGCTTAAATTGAGATGTTTTTTATGATGTTATGTTGATTTGGGTTGAGTTTGTGTGAGGGTTTGTGAGAATTAAGTTGATTGGGGCAAGGTCATATGTGAAAGTGGAATTTTGTTTTAGGAGTAAAATGACATTCAGGGACTATTTTAGCTATAAATCAAGTTATAGATTTCCAAATGATCTAATTCTAATTGGGCTAGAACCTAGACATCTGTTCTACAAATGTCTCAAAAATAGTCATAATTTATTTTTGACTCTAAGGCCTTTAAAATTTCATAAAACAGTAGCTATTTTCTACAACAATCTTTGGAGTAGTTTGCATTTGGGAGACCATATCTCTTTGGTCTTAACTCAAACTGACCTGAAACTTGTGCTATTAGAAAGTTAACATCTAGGGAATTATTTTTTGAAGAATATCACTTTGGCTAAAAATGGTCTTAACTTGGTGTTTTTACTTGTGCAAGTGAACCTTGCATTCTGTTTTTAAGGAATGGATTTTTGGTTCCAAAGTGAGGAATCAGTTCTACCGTTCCTAAGTGTTTCCATGCGAGTGATGGGCGTCCCTCATTATCAATGGCCATCCCTCGAGCAGGATTCTATCAAGGATGGATGTGCGGGATTTGGTGTGGCCGTTTCTCACGAATATGCATCTGAGCGACAAGCGCACATCCAGACCGACGACCGTCCCTTAGGCACGAACCTCACCAGGGACAGGCATGAGTGTATGACCGATGGCTATCGCTCATTTCTGTTTTGGCTATTTAATTGTATTTTCTTTTCTGTACATAATTAAATGCTATGAATCATCTCAGTGATTTAAATATTGTTATTAAGGATTAATTACTAGATTTTAAAATATGAGAAATGATTTTGTACGTATATAATTGGCTCTGAATAAATAAATGAAATAATAGATAGCTTGCAAAAGATGGGATCATGGATAGATAGGCATGCCTATAGGGTTCTTTGCTGCAGCCTATGTGTTTAGACCCCGTTTGGGTCCCTATGCGTCTCAGGCCTTGATGGATGCCTATATGTCATTTGATCTTGCTTAGATCCCTATGTGTATAAATTTGAATATGGAACTGTACCTTCAAGTACCTATGCGTTCTTACCCGTTATCCACCACTCGGTAATGCAGGCGACTTTGACTTGTGAATGTAATAAGAAATATTATGGCATATATGTTAAATATCTATAAATGTGAATAGTACCTCTAAAATTTAATATTGATGCAAAATTTTATATTCCTATTCCTATTTTTATCTATTTTTATATAACATATACTTGTGTATGCATTGATGACCACTGTGAGTGGTTGTCCATTGTACGTTTTTCCCCACTAAGCCGTTGTGCTTAGCACGGGTGTTTATCCATGCAAGTACAGTAGATCAGTGATCCTTGAAGGATAGCCCTACATTTCTCCAGTGCTAGCACCATAGGATAAGCTTTTTTTGTAGGTTTCTTTTTTAAAGGAATTTATAATACATTGTGTTGTATTAAGTGCATATATGTGTAGACAACGGGTCCTGAGGCAGCCCAGACCAAGGTTACCCAGTGATGAAAATGATACTCACTCCTAGGCGCAGTGCCCGTGGGAAGCGAGCAAAGCACAACGCATGGGCAACGCGCAAGGCCAAGCGCGTGTAGCGTGCAGCATATTCCTATTCCTATTTTTATCTATTTTTATATAACATATACTTGTGTATGCATTGATGACCACTGTGAGTGGTTGTCCATTGTACGTTTTTCCCCACTAAGCCGTTGTGCTTAGCACGGGTGTTTATCCATGCAAGTGCAGTAGATCAGTGATCCTTGAAGGATAGCCCTACATTTCTCCAGTGCTAGCACCATAGGATAAGCTTTTTTTGTAGGTTTCTTTTTTAAAGGAATTTATAATACATTGTGTTGTATTAAGTGCATATATGTGTAGACAACGGGTCCTGAGGCAGCCCAGACCAAGGTTACCCAGTGATGAAAATGATACTCACTCATAGGCGCAGTGCCCGTGGGAAGCGAGCAAAGCACAACGGACGGGCAACGCGCAAGGCCTCGCGCGTGTAGCGTGCAGCCGTGTCACAACCTGAAATGTACCCTAGAAGGATTTTCGCATATCGAGGATGAGTAGTGACTAAAATTATGCAAGTTATAGTATTGGGTGTATCGAATGGATAAATTAAGAATTAATGTAAAAGTTTCGGTAAGTGCGGCCAATGGTAAATTGTGGAGTATGGAATTTGGATTTAATTGAAAGGATAAAATTAGTTAAGTGGGCCAATGTGAAGGGTTAGTAAGATATAAGTAATAATGTATAAGAATATGAGAATTGAGGGATTAAAAAGGGATTTTGACAAAATTATCTGAATTGGACCAATGGCAAGGTGACAAGTGGCAAGGGATAAAGGGAGGTATAAAAAGAAGAGAGAGAAAGAGAGAGGGGGGAGAAATCTGCTCTCCCCTCTCTCCCGTTCTCCTCATTCTTCTTCTCTTCTTCTTCTTTTTCTTTCCTTCTTGTTCAAATATCATTTTGTTTTTCCCTCAAATTAAATCCCAAGATTAGATGATGAAGATTGTTAGCTCAAGTGATTTAAGTAGAGATTTTGTTAAAGGAAAGGTAAGTTTAAGTTTTGATTTCCCTTATTTCTTTTGATTAAGTTTTTAAACCCTAGATTTATGTTTAGTGTATATGTTTATGTGTTTGTTGAGGTTTTGGGATGAGAAAGACTTTGGATGGGTTTGGGATCAAGCAAGATAAATTAAAGAAGCTATTAGGAGCAAAGGAGATGAGGTATGGGAATTTAGGTTTTTGGTCTATTAATTGATTTTGTTGATTCTAGTTGATTTTTTGGACATTTGTGAGTTTAATTATGTTTATGTTAGTTTAAATGTTATGGGTTTTAACTCATTTGTGTTAAAAGGCTTTGAATCTGACATACTGGATCAAAATGTGCAATTGAATGAATGTTTGGAGTAAACTTCTGATCTTAGTAAATTTGAAATATTGATTATGTTAATTGAATGATTTAATTGTGTTTATTGGTTTAAAGGTTGTGTTTTATATTGCTTTTCAAGATCTAAAAGGTTGATTTGAGTTATATTGAAGTTTAGTTGAAATTGGAGGGTTGGGTGTGTTTTGGAAGATGATGGAGTTCTGCAGATTTTCTGCAGATCTGGAAAATGCGACTCTGTCGCGATCACGATGGCTATCGCAAGTGCGATAGAGCGGGGTTGTTCCAGCCCTCCCAGCAGCCGAGTATCGTTCCGTCGAGCATAGCACTCTGCATGCTGTCGCAATTGCGACGTGTGTCGCGAGTGCGATAGAGCGGGAAGTGCTGTGCTAGCGGAGCAGTGAGGTCGCAAGTGCGCGTGCCAGCGAGCGATCGCAATAGCGATGCCAGGCTTGCCCTGTCGCAGGCTTGACATAAGTCGCGATCACGACAGAAGCTGATCTGCTCTCCTTCTCGCGTGAGTGCAGCATTCTAGGAACTTTGCCCTGTCGCGAGCGTGACAGGTTCTATTTTCAAAATGGGATTTCTTTTGTACTTTTAATACTCATTTTCTGAACTTATAATGTTTTTAGACTTATGCATGGTTAATTTTATGGGCAATATGAATTAATTAAATGTTCTTATGTATGGTAATAATTGAAATGTAAGTAGTTTTATCCACCGGTATTATTTTATGAATGTATATGTGTAAAGAAATGTAAATGTATTCATTAAGTTTAAATGGGTGCTCAATGCCTAATAACATGCATATGTTTATTATGTTCATATGAATTTACAACCTGTGAAAGAATGAATGATTGGCTTGGAATATGATAAGTGTGATTGTGCTAATGATTTGCATGCTTGTGAATGCATGAACCTATATGAAAATGAAAGAATGTTATAAGAATTTTAATGGAAACATATGTGTACTTTAGCCTACGTCGGTCAAGTCGTTGATAAATAGGAATGCTTATAGAGTTCTGTTAGCTGCAGCCCTCTGTTCTGTTCTGGACCCTGATCAAGTCACTTTTTGGTTCCTTGCGAACCTCAATGTGTACGAATCTTGTTTAAGATCCTCTTTGCAAAATGTTTTTGAATGAGAAAATGTGATTTTGCTTTTTGATTTGTACCCGTAATGTACCGCCATGCGTTCAGTTCAACTCGTACCCGTAAGGTACCGCTATGTGTTCACTCGCTTATCCACCCCTTTGACTTAGCAGGAAATTTAAATGAATTGATAAGTTCTGTGATAATGTACAATGTGATATGTGAATCAAGTGTTTGAAAGTGGTTGTTGAAATGATAAGCTTGTGCTTCACGCACTAATGTGTTCTGGATCCTTCATGAACTCATATGTGGAATTGTGTGGTATCTTTGGATACATAAATGCGTTGCATTTGAACCTAATTTCAGTTAAATGCTGAGAAATGCAACAGAGAATGTTATTCTGATAAGTGGGTACGAATGTATACTGACTTTATGTGAATTCGTATGTGGATATTGCATGTTACTAATATGTTCAAAATTCATAGTATGACTGTTTACATGAAATCTTTGTCATGAGTTATTGAGATATTTGTTATACATTTTACTATAGTTAAGAACTTGGTGAATGAGCTTTATGAATGTATTCATTTATATGTTTAATATGAGAATACAGGTATGTTACGTATTATCTACCTTGTGGATCTTAGCCTGGATTATTACTGTAAGTATATCGGTAAGTAATTCGTGTGCATTGTTTATTGGTTGTAATAAATATGATGATGTTATACTGATTCGTAAGTAAGGAATAATAATGTGTTAAACATAATATGGATAACTGGATTTAGGAAAAAAGTTAGGATTAATTATGGAACATGTGTGTTAAGTTTTCTGTAGAACTACGTGGTTCTAATTCCCTAACCATAGGGATACGTAGGAAGCTTGGAATAACATTCCAAGCCCGAACCAAATCTTAAAATCTAAATGTTTTTTTTAGCTTTGAACAATGAATGGTTTGAACAAATGAAATGTTCTAATGTAAGTACTAATACTGTAATCTACATGATTTTGGAAAAGTTAGTAATAATGGGAATCGATATGACTTATTTTGCCCCGCTAGCAAATGTATCTTTTGTAACCTAGGGGGTATAACTATTCACATAGTTAATTAAATGAATTAAGCAAACAATGAGTATGCAGAATGTCATTGTACATTACTAAGGTAATAATGTAAATTTTGGCTATGGTATGTAAACAAATATATATAGGAAATTGTTTAAGTTTTGTATGAGAAAAAGAATATGAATTTATGATAGCTTTAATCGGTGTACTTTATGTTTATGCGTATATATATATTGATTTACATGTGTTTGCCTCGGCAACCACTGTGAGTGGCTGCCCATTATTTGTTTCGCCCAACTAAGCGTTATCGCTTAGCACGATTTTTTGTCCGTGCAGGTTAGGAGATCAGAGTAGCGCAGCAGTCCGCCGAGTCTTTTGCCAATGAGTCTGTAGAAGTTATAGGAAGTGTTATTGATTGGGATGTAATTAAGTTTTATTTATTCGCTTTTGTAATGAGTTGTAATATTCTATAGTGTGAGCATTGATGTGTGGATGACATAGGTTTAGAATGTGCATGTCTTGAGGTTCTGTTTTCTAAAAACTTTATTATCCTGATTTCTGTTTAGCTGTGAGTGTCTTTGTCTGGTAGCACCTTGCGCTCACCATAGCTCTCCATCCTTCAATATGCTATGTATGGGTGTTGGAGGTGTTACAATTTGGTATCAGAGCCAGGTTTAGCCGGTTCTGGTTTACTAGGTGATTTGAAGTGTGTTTGTATAGTTTAGCATTGGCCAAAGCGGATGATTTTGTTTTTTCAAGTATGAGTTGGGAATAGGAATTTCCCGATTAGATAAAGTTTTTAGTTAATTGATTGGCTCGGTAGATCCCGATCTACCTGTCTTGTATTGTTATGTATGTATGTGTGAATTTGGGATGTGTTCGCTGGATGAGTTATCAGAGATTTTGTTAGGAATTTTGTTTGATACTAGGTGTTTAAAGAGAAGGTTCTGTAGAAGTTTTGAAGTGTATTAGTAAGTGGTTACCTTATGAGAATAGATGTTTTGCTATTTTAGAGATGAAGGAGTATCTGAATTTTGTGAGATCATGGTGTTGCTCTGTATACTTGTCAGGTTTCTCTAAAAAATTGTTTGAATATAAGGATGGAAAAAGTACATCATTGTAACATCAATTGCATTTCTACATCATACTGCATACATGAACCATCACATCCTCATTTCATGATTATCTTTTGATCGCACATGAGAAGCATTTGCATATGTGTTTTGACGGAGAGAAAGCTGACAGGGTGTATAATGAGTATTTGATATTAAAATAAAGGTGTATAATTTAATAGCATAGCAATTGTTAAGGAAAGTGTAACGTGTATATAGTCAGAAGTGAGTAGAAAGAGTATTTTGGAATCTTGCACAAATAAATGTAAAAAGATTTTGGAGAAAGACACGAGTGTTGTTAATAAAGAAAGTAGCATATGTGTTGAATGTTTTTTTTAAGTATTAAGGAATTGTGTAGCAAGATGTTGTAAGTTAAATGGTTTATATATGAGGTGTATGTGCTTTAATTTCCGATTGTTGAGAAAAGTAATAATTGTTCTGATGAATATAATTGATTTGGATGTAAGATAATGAAAGAGAATTATGGGTTAATAGCAAGTAAGTATATCAAAAGTAAGGAGTATTGGAATAAGTGAAACATATTTATTATAAGTGTAGAACGTAAGTATTATATGATGATATGGAAATAATCAGTGTAAATGATAGGGAATTGGAGTGTAGTGTTTGGATATTTCTGATGTAAGTGAATTTCGAGGAAAAAATTCTTTTAGAAGGGAAGAGTTGTCACAACCCAAAATGTACCCTAAAAGGATTTGCGCATATCGAGGATGAGTAGTGATTAAAATTATGCAAGTTGTAGTATTGGGTGTATCGAATGGATAAATTAAGAATTAATGTAAAAGTTTCAGCAAGTGCGGCCAATGGTAAATTGTGGAGTATGGAATTTGGATTTAATTGAAAGGATAAAATTAGTTAAGTGGGCCAATGTGAAAGGTTAGTAAGATATAAGTGTTAATGTATAAGAATATGAGAATTGAGGGATTAAAAAGGGATTTTGACAAAAATATTTGAATTGGACCAATGGCAAGGTGAAAAGTGGCAAGGGATAAAAGGAGGTATAAAAAGAAGAGAGATAAAGAGAGAGGGGGAAAAAATCTGCTCTCCCCTCTCTCCCATTCTCCTCATTCTTCTTCTCTTCCTCTTCTTCTTATTTCCTTCTTGTTCAAATGTTATTTTGTTTTTCCCTCAAATTAAATCCCGAGATTAGATGATGAAGATTGTTAGCTCAAGTGATTCAAGTGGAGATTTTGTTAAAGGAAAGGTAATTTTATGTTTTGATTTCCCTTATTTCTTTTGATTAAGTTTTTAAACCCTAAATTTATGTTTAGTGTATATGTTTGTGTGTTTGCTGAGGTTTTGGGATGAGAAAGACTTTGGATGGGTTTGGGATTAAGCAAGATAAATTAAAGAAGCTATTAGGAGCAAAGGAGATGAGGTATGGGAATTTACGTTTTTGGTTTATTAATTGATTTTGTTGATTCTAGTCGATTTTCTAGAAATTTGTGAGTTTAATGATGTTTATGTTAGTTTAAATGTTATGGGTTTTAATTCATTTGTGTTAAGAGGCTTTGAATGTGACATATTGGATCAAAATATGCAATTGATTTAAAGTTTGGAGTAAACTTCTGATGTTGTTAAATTTGAGATATTGATTACGTTAATAGAATGATTTAATTGTGTTTACTGGTTTAAAGGTTGTGTTTTGTATTGCTTTTGATGATTTAAAAGGTTAATTTGAGTTATATTGAAGTTTAGTTGAAATTGGAGGATTGGGTGTGTTTTTGAAGATGATGGAGTTGTGCATATTTTTTGTAGATCTGGAAAACGCAATTCTGTCGCGACCGCGAAGTCTGTCGCGAGCGTGACAGAGCCGGGTTGTTCCAGCCCTCCCAATAGTCGAGTATTGTTTTGTCGAGCGTAGCACTCTGCGTGCTGTCGCAAGCGCGACAGAGCGGGAAGTGCTGCGCTGGCGGAGCAGCGCTGTCGCGAGTGCGCGTGCTAGTGTACGATCGCGATAGCGATGCCAGGCACGCTCTGTCGTGGGCACGACGTAAGTCATGATCGCGACAGAAGCTGATCTGCTCTCCTTCTCGCACGATATTCTGGGAACTTCACCTTATCGCGAGAGCGACAGATATCGCGAGCACGACAGGTTCTGTTTTCAAAATGGGATTTCTTTGGTGTTTTTAATACTCATTTTCTGAACTTACAATGTTTTTAAACTTATGCATGGATAGTTTTATGAGCAATATGAATTAATTAAATGTTCTTATGTATGGTAATAATTGAAATGTAAGTAGTTTCATCCACCATTATTATTTTATGAATGTATATGTGTAAAGAAATGTAAATGTATTCGTTAAGTTTAAATGGGTGCTCAATCCCTAATAACATCCATATGTTTATTATGTTCATATGAATTTACAACCTGTGAAAGAATGCGTGATTGGCTTGGAATATGATAAGTGTGATTGTGCTAATGATTTGCATGCTTGTGAATGCATGAACCTATATGAAAATGAAAGAATGTTATAAGAATTTTAATGGAAACATATGTGTACTTTAGCCTGCGTCGGTCAAGTCGTGGATAGATAGGCATGCCTATAGAGTTCTGTTAGCTGCAGCCCTCTGTTCTGTTCTGGACCCTGATTAGGTCCCTGTTTGGTTCCTCGCAAACCTCAATGTGTACTGATCTTGTTTAAGATCCCCTCTGTAAAATGTTTTTGAATGAGAAAATGTGATTTTGCTTTTAGATTCGTACCCGTAAGGTACTGCCATGCGTTCAATTCGACTCGTACCTGTAAGGTACCGCCATGTGTTCATTCGCTTATCCACCCCTTTGACTTTGCAGGAAATTTAAATGAATTGATAAGTTCTATGATAATGTACAAAGAGATATTTGAATCAAGTGTTTGAAAGTGGTTGTTGAAATGATAAGCTTGTGCTTCACGCACTAATGTGTTCTGGATCCTTCACGGACTCATATGTGGAATTGTGTGGTATCTTTGGATATCTAAATGCATTGCATTTGAACCTAATATCAGTTAAATGAAGAGAAATGTAACAGATAATGTTATTCTGATAAGTGGGTATGAATGTTTACTGACTGCATGCGAATTCGTATGTGGATATTGCATGTTGCTAATCTGTTCAAAATTTAGAGTATGATTGTTTACATGAAATCTTTGTCACGAGTTATTGAGATATTTGTTATACATTTTACTGTAGTTAAGAACTTGGTGAATGAGCTTTATGAATGTATTCATTTATATGTTTAATATGAGAACACAGGTATGTTACGTATTATCTACCTTGTGGATCTTAGCCTGGATTATTACTGTAAGTATATTGGTAAGTAATTCGTGTGCATTGTTTATTGGTTGTAATGAATATGATGATGTTATACTGATTCGTAAGTAAGGAATAATAATGTGTTAAACATAATATGGATAACTGGATTTAGGAAATAAGTTAGGAATAATTATGGAACATGTGTGTTAAGTTTTCTGTAGAACTACGTGATTCTGATTCCCCAACCATAGGGATACGTAGGAAACTTGGAATAACATTCCAAGCCCGAACCAAATCTGAAAATCTAAATGTTTTGTTTAGCTTTGAACAATGAATGGTTTAAACAAATGAAATGTTCTAATGTAAATACTAATACCGTAATCTGCATGATTTTGGAAATGTTAGTAATAATGGGAATCGATATGACTTATTTAACCCCGCTAGCAAATGTATCTTTGGTAACCTAAGGGGTATAACTATTCACATAGTTAATTAAATGAATTAAGCAAATAATGAGTATGGATAATGTCATTGTAAATTACTAAGGTAATAATGTAAATTCTGGCTATGGTATGTAAACAAATGTATATAGGAACTTGTTTAAGTTTCGTATGAGAAAAAAAATATGAATTTATGATAGCTTTAATCGGTATACTTTATGTTTATGTATATATATATATATATTGATTTACATGTGTTTGCCTTAGCAACCACTGTGTGTGGCTGCCCATTATTTGTTTCGCCCAACTAAGCGTGATCGCTTAGCACGGTTGTTTGTTCGTGCAGGTTAGGAGTTCAGAGTAGCGCAGCGGTCCGCTGAGTCTTTGGCCAACGAGTCTGTAGAAGTTATAGGAAGTGTTATTGATTGGGATGTAATTAAGTTTTATTTATTAGCTTTTGTAATGAGTTGTAATATTCTATAGTGCAAACATTGATGTGTGGATGACATAGGATTAGAATGTGCATGTCTTGAGGTTCTGTTTTCTAAAAATTTTATTATCCTGATTTCTGTTTAGCTATGAGTGTCTTTGTCTGGTAGCACCTTCCACTCACCATAGCTCTCCGTCCTTCAATATGCTACGTGTGGGTGTTGGGGGTGTTACAAGCTGTACGCTATGTGTGACCTCCCGCGCGAGAAGTCGCACGCGGCCTCGCAAAGGTGCAGCCTCCTGTGAGGTCGCACCTCGCGATGTACACGAGGTGCGACCTGAAGCCCGCACCTCACGACGTGCAGCCCTCCACGAGGCCTGGAGCCCGCACCTCACGACGTGCTGCCCTCCGCGAGGCCGCACCTCGTGCACACGAGGCATGGCCTCCAAAGCGGGGACCGCACCTCGTACGTCCCCTACCTCGCACAGACTCTGTTTTTTCCTAGTTTCTTTCACCGTATTTCAATTTCAATTAAATTCAAATTATTTTTCTGATTTTTAATAGTATAAAACTGGATTTCTAAAAGGATAATTAGGACTTTAAGTAGGATCAAAACTCCTAAAAACCTAATTTTTACAAGAATCATATAAAAAGAAAAGTTAAACACCTTGGGGGGGGGGGGGGGAGCATTTGAACGGTGACTGAAAAAGCTCCAAAAAAAGAAAAAGATTTTCTGAGTTTTCTTGAAAAATTCAAATTGTTCTTGAGCGAAGAAATTAATTCTTTGTGTTTAAGAATCAATTTTCATCATATGTTTTCAAAGAAATAATAGCTTTTGATTTCAAATTTTTAGCAACAGATCCAAGTTTTCTTAATTCTCGTTTTTCAAAGAATCGGCAGGAAATCAATCTTCCTTCTTTTTGTAGCCAGAATCGAAACTTCTGAGGGTAAATCTACGGGTTAGTGCCAATATTCTCCTATTCTTATTTTCTATCACTCAATTGTTTTCTCCATTGTAAATTGTTCTAAATTATTATTAATGTATTGATTGTTGTCTGTTATAATTAGCATGTTAACTTAGCTTAGCTTAATTGGTTGTTGGCATAATGCATGAAATATAAGTCCAAACTATATTTTCTTTTAGTTTGTTCCTGTTATTATTTTAGTTTGTCTTCTAATTAAAAGGTTTATGCACGTTTAATTAAAAATCACAAAAAATACTTTTATTAATGAATTGGGATTTTTATTAATAAAATAGGACCAATGTCTTGATTTTGGCCAGTAAACTGTCATCTTCAAAAGAGAATTAATTTTCATAAAATGGGATCACTCATCCCGATTTTCCCGATAAATGCCTAAGAATAATTGCCCAGTTTTTAATTGAATGCAAAAGGGAACCAATGTTCCTAAGATCTAATAAATGTCCCGATTTATGTATGATATATTTTATTTTATTCTTTTGTGTATTATTTATTCTAGGCCCTTGTAATTAATTTTGGGGCAATTTTATTTGTTTATACTTTTATTATTTTGGGGGATTGTTATGTCCCCTTTTTTTCACTTGTAATTTATTTATTGCTTTCTTTACTACTTTACGAATATGCTTGAAATGTGCTTGAAATTTATTGCATGATCGTGTGAGAAGAGAGATAAAATAATTAACTCTAAATTCAGTCATATAACATTAACCAAAGGTATAAATAAGAGTGAGGTCCCAAACTCTCTCTGGTTTTGGCCTCATAAGGTTAGAATTCATTTACCAATGTTTTATTGGGTGCGACTCCATGATACCTACCTTATGATTCCCAATAGACGCCCTCGTAGGTTGATTGCCAACAATAGAATAGGGGTGATTCCTTGTCCATTGCGAAGCGACCAGCTTTCACGAGTTTTAATGAACATCTATCTGGTCTCGAGTCCTAAAAGAGGACTTCCGAGAATGACCCGGATGTTGAGCGAGGTGGTTCCTTGCACGTCACAGTGGCGACTCTGCTGGGGACATCATGAGATTTTGCTCCGAAAGTACCTTTGGGTTAATCTAATATAAATGGGTTTAGGGTTAAGAAATTTTATCTCTTTTCGAAAAATATTGCATTGCATACATTATAGCCTTAAAACTATGCTAGTTAGTCCCTTATTTTACCTCGGTGGATTCCTAAAGCACAACCCTACTTTCACTCATTGTAGGGAAGTGCTCAGGTTAATCACCAGCCCAAGCCTTGTACCATCAATGGTATATAAAATGGAGACCCGATCGGTCATTACGCTCGCGATTAGCTAGACCTATTGGTAGGGACCATGCTTGGGTAGACCTAAAGTAACACCACCCTTGACTAAAGCTCATGTAATAGCAATAGAATCTTTCACTAGGTGATACATACCTTAACAATGTGCTTGATACTTGGGCCCTTATATATTGAGCCGATTCAAACATATTAATTCGACACTCATCAAAGGCTCTCATGCCCCGGTGGGCCCATTTTTAATCTGTTTGAAAGTCCAAATACATAAAGGCCAAATACCATATGCATGTACTTTAAATTAAGAGTGTTATGCTACTGGTTTCTCGCCATGCACCATACGTGCCAATTGGATTCCCTATTGACCCATGGGTCAAGCCCACCTAGGAAAGAGACTGCACGACCTCTTGTGTGGGAGTAACAAGGTTGGAATGATCTACCCACTTGTATGTGATTGTCTATGCTGCATCAACACCATCATGCATCTTTAATGTCATTCACGCATCATGCTAACAATTTGAGCCTTTCAGCCATCATAGGTACGAATCAGTGGTCTAGGGGTCCTGACAACAGATTGGTAAGGAGAAACCCATTCTTTGAGTCGCTCACTTTCAGATAGCACCGAATCCTTGCCTTCAGAATTATCATTGAACATGGACAACCAAGAATCAAATGCCACCTGGGCTATTGTCATCGAAGAGATGGATCGAAGGACCCAAGAAATGGAGCACAGATTTGAGGAATTCGAACATAGAATGACGGCAATGATGGAAAACTTAGCTGCCACCTTAGCACCGCCAGCTGGCCAACAACCTGTCGCTCCTACCGGGGGATAGGACTAATAGGTGCCGATCAGGGAGGCACCCCCGATAGCAGTTGTAGAACCACCCCTTGCTATTGAGCCTAGAGCTCCTGCAAATGTTGAGCCTAAAGGGTTGGAGGACACAGACCTGAAGAGGATTTTATAGAAGATGTGCAGAAAGAATCCAGGGTAGTGAAAGCTAAGCCTCCCAAAGAGGATGCCGCCTTAAAGAAGATAGAGGAGAGAGTTGAGGTGATGGCCCGCCTGCTATCGGCCGGAAAAGGGATAAGCCCCAAGGATAGAGATTTGGATAACGAGGAGATGCTACCTCAGAAATTTAAAATGCTCGAGCTGCCCAACTTTGATGGCACCTCAGATCCATCTGCCCACATCAAGCAGTACACCCTTGTGATGAAGGGGACTATGCTTACTAAGGCACAAAAAGTTGAATATTTCTACCTCAGCTTGATTGGACCTGCTGTAGACTGGTACCACGAGTTGGATAGGAGGACGAGAGAAGATTGGGACCTATTGGCTGATGAATTCCTCAAACAGTATGACTGTAGCACCCGAATGAAGGTTACTTTGAAGGATTTAGAGCTTCTTCAACAAGGATCTAAGGAATCATTCCATGAGTATCTTACTCGATGGAGAAACCGAGTAATAGAGACGAAAAGGAAATCGGATACTCTAGATCAGATTCGGTTATTCATTTGAAATGCAAGTCCATATCTCAAGGAGGGGCTAAAGATGAAGGGGCTCAAAGATTGGGAGTCTCTAAAGGACATAGCGATCGAAGTAAAAGGTGAGTATCTGACAAAGAAAGCAAGCCAAAGTAACTTCGGGAACCAATTAGGGTACAAATCAAGTGGTGCTGGGAGTAGTAATAATAGAAGCAACAAGACAGCCAAGGTTTCAGCTGCTGAGGTTGGACAAGCTCATAGGTACTATTCTAATCTAGGCCGGTCTCTATCCTAGGTATTGGAGAAATTGACAAAGGAGGGCAAATTGAGACCATTAACACCCAGGCCAGCCATGAATCAGGGACAGCCAGGGCACAGAGATGATCAGTATTGCGCCTACCATCAGCACACTAGGCACTTGACGAATTATTTGTAATGCCCCCAACTCCCACACGTAGCATTTCGAAGGGTGAAGAGCTACGGTGAGCAGAAGGTGCCACCAGACACATATGGTAATGCAGAAATCAGAACAATAAAATTTCTTAAATCATAACCTCAAAACATACACGTCCTAAACCTATGTCATCCACACATCATTATTTGCACTAAAGATTATTACAACTTATTACAAATGCTAATAAATAAACTTAATTACATGCCAAAATCAAAAACACTTCCTATGAAAATCTAGCGACTCGTTAGCCAAACCTCAGCAGACCGCTATGCCACTCTGATCTCCTAACCTGCATGGACAAACAACCTTGCTAAGCGATAACGCTTAGACGGGCTAAACAAATAATGGGCAGCCACTCATAGTGGTTGCCGAGGCATACACATACAAATCGATAGATATATGTATACAGACACAAGCATAAAGGAAACTAGGTTCAGTTAATGTGAACTCATATCGTTACTTTCATACAAAAACTTAAACAATTTCATATGCAGATTCATTCATACACCATAGCCAGAAAATACTATGTTACATTTTATTCACAATTACATTAGACATACTTATCGTTTACCTGACTCATTAATTAATTCTTAAGTCAAAAAATTTCATTTAATCAAATCATTACTTGTTCAAAACTAAACAAAACGTTTCATTGTTCAAACCATTAATTGTTCAAAACTGAACAAAACACTTTACTTCTTTGATTTGGTTCGGGCTTGAAATAAGCATTCCAAGCTTCCTACGTATCCCTATGCTTGGGAATCAGAACCACGTAGTTATTATAAAAAACTTCATTCACACAAGTTCTAGAATTAATCCTAATATCTTTCTTAAATCCGATTTCTATCTCATACTTACTAATTGATACGTACTTAATACATTCATTAAAAGTCATCAAACAATGCACATAGTTTCTTACCGAGACGCTTACCCAGGCCTACGTCCAGAAGGCAAATAACATATTACATACATGTATGCTTATTTAAACATATAAACACATATATATACACATTCATAAAGTACATTTACTAAGCTCTCAATGATATCAATCATGCATATCAAGTATTTCAATAATTCATTCTAAAGGCATCATGTAGACAAGCATACTCATAACTCTTGAACAGATTAATAATATGCATTATTCACATACTAACTCTTATGTATTTAGGATCTTTGCATACATGTCTGTTAGAACAAACACTACTTGATACATTTCTTTTCATTTAACAATATCGCCTTATTATACAAAACATGGGGGTATCTGAAGATACCACACCTTTCCACATGAGTGTCCATAAAGGATCCAGAACAGAGGGGTGCATAAAGCACCAGTCAAATGGCATTTATCACCAATGCATCAAATGTTTATTCACATAATCATTTTGCAAATCATCACAAAACTTATCAATTAATTCACATTAATTTTACTCTTTTAGTTGCCTACTAAGTCATAGGGGTGGATAAGCGAGTAACAGAATGCATGGCGATACCCGTGGATACGATTAGAAAAGCAACATCATATTTTTCTCATTCAAAACATTTTCACATTTGGGATCTTAAACAAGATCCATACACATTGGGGATTGCGAGGATCCAAATGGGGACCTGATCAAGGTCCAAATAGAATAGAGGGCTGCAGCTAACAAAACTCTAAAGTCATGCGTATCTATCCACGACTCGACTAACGCGGGCTATATTCCCATATAATTATTAAATTCTTTCACATTTTACACATATATACCCATTTCATCAAACACCAGCATTATTCCTTTATGATCACATAGATACATGTATCAATATATATATGCCTATCATATGCACTAATTTCATTTATCGTATTCAAACTAGTCATGTGTAGTTTCATAGGTTAAGATATTCGCATGAACATATTAAACGTAATCATGTCATTATTCATTATGCATTCGCTTATTTTCATATCACATGTACCAATGATATTTATCATATGCATATGAACATACTGAACATAGCTATATTATTAACATCATGCACTCATATAGACTTAACAAATAAATTACAGTACTTTATGCATAAACAGCCATTAAATAATAATGGTAGACAAAAGTCTAATAATTAAATTACTAACATGCATAGAAGCATTTGCATAATTCACATATTAAGGTACTCATTTTAATTTATCAAGACATAACACAATTGAGAAAATATGACAAGAAGATTATTTTTCCAAAAACATTTTGAAATAGAGAGGGGATTATCGCGATCGCGACAATATGTCGCGCTCGCAACAGTGGCCAGACTCACCTGTGGATAAAGGAACCCATCACGAGTCGTGCTCAGAGACATGACCCATGAAGGTGACCCATAGAGGAAAACAAGTGGACATAAGAGGGAAAGGAGACCACCCCGACTCGTGCACAAGGTACACGACTCGTGCACCAAGTGCACGTCTCGTGCACTCTTCCTCTACAATCTCTATCGCGATTGCGACCGGTGTTGCGCTTGTGACAGAGTTGTGATTTCTAGTCCCTCATCAAAAATCTGCAGAAATTCTCTCTCAAAATCATACCCAAAATTTCCCATTCAATTCAAACTTCATCACAACACAAATAACTCATTCAGAACCTCATAATCAACACAAAATCCAACTTTTATACTATAACACCCTTTATCCATACATAGTAAACCATACCACAATCCGATGGTTCACGACGACGGTCGAGGCATTACTAACACACAAACATGCAAATCTTATAAACTTTTAAGCTGAAAACTGAGTCATAAAATTTCTTTCATTAACGCAAACACATCTATAGCTAACCATATTTTCATAACACAAACATATTACAAAAGATACTTTCTCGGAGTTTACTATAGATACATTAATTACATAACCAGTTGCGCTTTTACAAAACTTATCATTCTAGAATTACAAATCTGACATACATTCTTAAACCTAAACAAATCCTATCCTAAAATTTTCTTCATAACCTTCCATTGGCCAGGACTGCTGCGGAAAGACTCTTGAACGATCCAATCGATAGTACCTACATGGATTAAAGAAAATCCATGCTAAGCATAAAGCTTAGTGGGAAACACATATAAATATGGACGACCACTAATAAGGGCTGTCAAATAAGTTCGGGGAAAACCATAATGTAGAAAATATAATTATATCGATTATAACAAATTAGCTACTTTTAAGGAGAATATCAAAATAGTCACTTACTTTGCATATCAGCGTTAACAATTCAATTATACAAATACACACCTTTTTCACATCTTGTACACGTCACTTTGTGCACTTATTCACTTTCCTTTCGGTTTCCACAATTCATTTCACACATCTTGCCTAGCAGTTGCATTATCATGTAATTTATCCAATCAACAAAGATTACAATAACAAAATACATACTGTGACGCGCACCGAAACCCGTGGGCCCCCCTAGACCGCCAGCTTGAGGGCGATCGGGTAAGTGAGGTTCGTTGATAACTTGCGACGAATTGCAAGTGCATCTATTTTGGCCAACAAAGAGGTTTCATGGAGTCGCCACCCAATAAAACATTGGGAAAGTTCCTCTCGCCTCGGAGAGCTTAAGACAGCGCATGTATCCATTTTGGGCCAACCAAAAGGGGTCTTGGAGGATGAACCTCTCTCCCTTGGAGCCTAGGATTTATTGAGTCATTTGGCAGGACGCAAGAGGGGTCTTGGAGGTCTTATTCCAATGAGTGATCGGATAGACCTCTCGCCTCATTGAGCCCAAATACCAGACATGGGTTCGAGACTTCTCATCTATTTCTACCTTGATTAATTTTATAATTAAGTTTTGAATTTATTAATTCTCTCTCTCTCCACACGATGCAATTTAATTAAGGTGCAATTATCCATTGCTGAAAGCGATAAATAAATAGAATAAAGAAAAACATTTAAAATGAAATACAATAACACTAGGAGCGGAATACAACTCCCATTTTAGAAGTGCAAACCATACATAAAACCGGGGAATTAATTATGAGGACATTGGTCCTTGACTTTGATTATTATAAAAACAATTCTCGATGATAAATTCATTGGGTAAGAAAAATAGGACATTGGTCCTTGGCTTTGTTAAAAAAATTCCAATTAATTACTATAAAACATTTGATTATTTTTATTTGCGCGAGATAAAATAATTTGTATATAATGAAAACTAAGAATAAACAAATAAATAAATAAACAAACGAAAGAATAAAGTTACAGAATTAAACCAAAAGGGGTTCTCCCGGGGTGTGAACGGCGACCATTGTCTCAAGTTCAACTCGCTAAAAAAAACAAGAAAATGGCATTTCACAAAAATAATAAAAATATGTTAGTATCAAAAAAAAATCAAAAATTAACCAAAAACCAAGATAAAGTTATAAGAATAATGAACAATAAAATCAAGTAAGGTTAAGAAAAATATGAAAATAACTAAATAAATTAAACATAACGCGTGTCCAGAATATTTACCCTCAGATTTTACCTTTTTGGATGAAAATTTGGTTGGATTTGGTCCCACGCATTTCACGAGGAGAAAAAAAAAACCAATGAGATTTATTGAACCTTTTGAAGTGAAAATCGGATTCTTCTTTATAAGGGTAAATGAGAATTTTTCCAACCCCAAAATAGTGTGAAATTTCCCTTTTTATAGAAAAACACGACCGACGGGCGTCGGATGATAACTGACGGGCGTCGGTTAAATCCCATTTCCACTAGGAAATAGGATTTAACCGACGGGCGCCTGACCTACCGACGGGCACATGCCAACGGACACGTGTTCGTTAGTTCGGACACGTGGCCGTCGGTAAACTCACAGACGGCCCATCCCTCGTGGCGAGTGAGATGGGCTGCCGCTATGACCGACGGATGCCCCGCGACCGACGGTCTGACCGTCCGTGGAAGAAAACTCAAAATTTAAGTCAAAATTCTCCCGATTTTCTGCTTCTTACTACCGCAAATAAAAACCTTTAATTCTCATGAACTCAAAGGACCAAAATCTCTAAATTTCACCCATCTATTCGAAACCAGGCATTGATTTCTTCATCAGGTAATCTCTGATTTGGACCGCCTCGGGACACAGTGCTTACAGTTGCCCCCAATTTTGGGGAGGCTAGTGCACAAGTGCCTAAGTGAGCCAAAATTCAGAGAAAGAAGGGAAGAAAAGTGTACCTGGAGCAATCCTTACCTTCGGGGTGTTCATCTAGCAGGTCTCATCTCAATCTGCTCGTTGATGAATAAATTTGATGTACATGCCCTTACCGGTCTCGTCTCGACCTGTAAGGCGTTGGCGAGATGCAGCGTTCTCTAGCTACGACCTCATCTGCCTCTGCTGGCCCCGTCTCGGCTCATGCAGCTTTGGGAGATGTAGTATTCTCTGACTTCACACTCAATTTGTTGTTTGTTTTACCATGATTGTTCCGCTAGCCTCGTGTCGGCCTGTACGGAGCGAGGCGAAGTGTCTCTAACTCTATCCTCTGTTGCAATCTATTATATCGCTGGTGCCTCGCTAACCTCGTCTCGGTCTGCATGGTGGTTGATCTGTCCCTCTAGCCTCATCTCGGCCTGCGCGGTGTGAGGCATAGTACTCTCTGTCCACAACCTCTGTTTGCGATCTGTTCTATCGCTGGTGCCTCGCTAACCTCGTCTCGGTTTGCACGGTGGCTGGTCTGTACCGCTAGCCTCATCTTGGCATGCACGGTGTGAGGTGAAGTGTCTCTAACTCCATCCTCTGTTGCAATCTGTTCTATCGCTGGTGCCCCGCTAACCTCGTCTCCGTCTGCACGGCGGCTGATCAGTACCGCTAGCCTCATCTTGGCATGCACGGTGTGAGGTGAAGTGTCTCTAACTCCATCCTCTATTGCGATCTATTCTATCGTTGGCGCCCCACTAACCTTGTCTCGGTCTGCACGATGGCTAATCTGTACCGCTATCCTCATCTCGGCCTGCGCAGTGGCTGGTCTGTACCGCTAGCCTCATCTCGGCCTGCACGGTGTGAGGTGTAGTTTCTCTAACTCCAACCTCTGTTTGCGATCTGTTCTATCGCTGGCGCCCCGCTAACCTCGTCTCGGTCTGCACGGTGGCTGGTCTATACCACTAGCCTCATCTTGGCATGCACGGTGTGAGGTGAAGTGTCTCTAACTCCATCCTCTGTTGCGATCTGTTCTATCGCATGTGATTGAACATTCTGTCTTGGTAGCCGCTTTTGGGCTTGTACATCCTATCTGTTAACCATTATTCGGCCAGTGTAATATCTGCTAAGCACCATCTGGTCAATACAATATCCTAATCTGCTAACCCTCATCTGGCTAATGCATTATCTAATCTGCTAACCCCCATCTGGCTAGTATAATGTCTGATCTGTCGACCATTCTTAGGTCGGTATGGTGAACTATTCGTCACTCTCTTTGCTGGCGCTTATCCTGGACCTCTTCTTTTTTACTACAACAAGGGAAAAGCAAACATACAGGGCATATAAAAGATGCATACTTGTGGCGGTACATACCTGTTGGGGTCGGTGTCAGACGGGTGCCCCTTTGAAGGACAGTTGGTCGCTCCCCATTTTTTAATTGCACTGACTGTGACATGCCAGATATCGATTCCTCTATCATCTCCAATGCAGCCTCCTTGTTAAAAAGACCTGCATACTTCTCAGGAGGGTGAGAGAAATTGATGTTGAGCCTCCGGGGCGGAAAAAAGATTTGAGCTTTCTCAAAGGAAAAAAATAGATTGGAAATTTTGTTGTTTGCCTGCAGGCGGGTGATCTTTCTATTTTGTTTTCGTTTTCATTTTTGTTTTTCCTTGTTTTCTTTTTGATCTTTACATTTTTGGATGTATTTAGAGTATATTGGATTTTCAAGGCCTTGAAAATGTCTTTTCTTTGTGTTTTGTTGTTTTGTTTGTGAATTTGTATTCTTCATATATTTGCATTTTTTTTGAGAATTTGTACATTTGAATTTGGCTTTTGTACACTTTGTGTGATGTGTGTGAGCGTGCCTCTTATGATAGAGAAACTCACCTTATTGCCCCCTGGCACAACGTGGATAGGCTTGCTTTTCTGGATAGTGTCTGTCAATGTTGAGCTGAACCCGTCATCTGGATTACCTTTAAGCATGGGGTCTATTCGGACCTTTCCCCTGAGTCACGTACATGGCAATATTGTGTGTGTGTGTGGGATTACGTGTGTGAAACGTATGAATACATTTGAATTCGGATTGTGTGAGGTGTGTGAGCGTAGATCTTATGACAAAGAAACTTACATGTTTGCTCCCGGCATGGTGCGCATGAATAGGCCTGCTCTTTTCCCTCTTGGGAGCGGGTCCGTGAGATTCTTCTCTCGTAAGGACTTCATCTTGATTATTGTGTGATGTGTACAAGCATACATCTCATGGTACAGAAACTTACCTCGCTGTTTCAAGCATCGTGTGTCCAGATAAGCTTGTCCTTGTTAGACATTCCACCTCTGTACATATTCACCTGACTTTATGCTGGATACAGCGGCAACTAATGTTGGGCTTAATCCGTCCTTTAGACTATCCTTGTTCATGAGGTCTATTCGGACCTTTCACTCAGAATCATGTACACAATAACATATACAATAGATTGTGTGTGTGTATGGGATCATGTGTGTGAAATGTACATACAAAACTATATATAGAAACACATTCAAAGGATTAATGTACAAGAACTGTGTGTGCATATCTATACATGTAAAAGACTGAATGCACGTGACATGCATGTGATATGCAAAAATGAATAGACCACATGCCAAGTGGTTAAGGGATTCGTTGAGGGTGCTGCTCGACTGCCCGCATTGTCTGATGCTCCCAAAGATCTAGAAAAGCGTTATCTTGACTTTACGGACTCTGACCCATAATCTTTTTAAAGAGAACTGACTCGTGTGCATCTTTGCCCCCCGATCAACGAGCATTTTTCCCCCAGGACTCAGAATCATGATCTACATTATGCATTATCTGCCTAAAGGTGAAGTCATTCGAAATAATGCTGCCTTATCGCTCCAGGCGCCAAAGGTCATTGTTTTAAAGGTAGTGCGTCCCTTGTGGATTTTCGCACTAGCTTTTCTTAGCGTGAAATGTGTCCCTTCAGGGATTTTCACAAGACCCTGTGCCTAATTTTTTTTGCCTGGAATGGACCCAACCTAATCCAGCGGCTTTTATTCATTTCATTTTTTGAGGGACAGACTGCCTGTTCCCAGGTTTTCACCCTGCCCTTTGGCCTAACTTTTGCTTAGAGAGCCAGTCACAGTTTTCATCTCTAATGGCCTTTTTCTTTTCTTTTCTTTTCTTTTTTTAGACTCTCTTGTCTTTCAGGTATCGCTGCAAGAAAAGTTAAAGCTGCCATAAAAGCCCCTTCTTAGAGTAATCCGCAATTATTCTTTGAGGCATTTCTCTCTAGGCATTGATTGCATTCCATAGCCTTCCTTGATGAATGTGTTGCTAGATTGGGTGAAGTAGCAGATGAGGATCGGGTTCTTTAGGACTTCATAAGGTTGCCTTTTTACCTTACCACCCATTATGCTTGATAATTCAAAGGGATTAACAATATAGTGAGGCATCCCTATCTTTCCAAAGTGGACCTTTATCTTCGACTCTTACCTCCAAACATCATGGCCTCTAGGCGAGCTGTCGGTGAAGACTATTATGCCATCTATCGGGGGTTGTTCTTTCACTCCCCCTAATGCTCTCAAGAGGTAGGTGCTCAATCCTGCAATTGATAGCAGAACTCGCCGACTTAGACATTCGGATGGTGAGAGCAGTAGTAGAGTGTAGCCATTTAGATTTCATACGTTTAGCAATGAACAACATTTCTCTTTTTATAAATGAACTAGAAACTAATGAACACATGTATTTGCAAAGATTGTGTATATTTCAGTATGATTTCTCCACACATGATCATTATCTAACATCTATTCAAAATGCAAAACTATATCTAATCTCAGAGTATATCTTGTAAGCATCAAACTCCTGTCTCCAATCAGCCCTCTCGAGTTTTCTTGATTGGATATTTTCTCTCAAGCCTCTAATTTTTGCCCAGGATGCCTTTTTTTGGTTTTCACACTGACGAGGCGCCCAATTTTAGCAAGACCGCCTTTTTTCGATTTTCGACCTATGGGGCTTTCATTCTCTTCTTTTGATTTTTAGTCTTTAGCCATGGATCCTATTGAGTTCGTCAATGTCATCTTTATCACTGCCTGTTGCTGCTGTCTCGGATAACAACTTTTGAAGAACGAATGGACCCTCCTCACATCGGCCTGAACTTGCCTCATTTATCCGGAACTCCTGGTCTCATTTGCTCAAAGACTGAACCTCCCTCTTTCATTTGGTACTTTCTAACCTCCCTCATGAATTGTCGAGCAGAGCATTTTCTGATAGATCCAGCTGTGGTAGTAATCCCATGATTCATCCTTGCCTGACACGTTTAACTGCCGCTGCCATTGTTGTGCCCCTTTCAGCTTCCAGGATTTAGGCTGTCTTAAAGGTTTGAACTTTACAATGATCGGCCATGCTACTTCTGCCCCCCTTGACTTTTGTAGAGGTTTCGACGGTGATTCTTTAGCATGGAAGCACACAAGGCAATTTTTCTGCCCAATCTTTGTAATCATGAACCATCTTAGCCAGGATCCTCTTGACATTCTTGTTGGCAGATTCTACCGCCCCATTGGTTTGAGGACGATACGTAGAAGACTTGTGATGCACAATACCATATTTCTTGAGTAACTTCCTCATTTTGGCGATGAACTTGACCCCGTTGTTAGATACCATGTGGTGTGGGAGGCCATACCTACATATCAAATTTTCCTCCACGAGTTTCGCCATATCCCGAGCATCAACTTTCTTGAAGGACTCAGCTTATACCCACTTGGTAGAATAGTCGATGGCGACAATGATGTATCTATGCCCATTGGAGGCCGTGGGGCATATCTCTCCTATAATGTCAATCCCCCAAACTGCGAACGGCCAAGGAGACATCAAGTTATGCAATTTCGAAATGGTCAGGTGCTTTAAATCTGCATACTATTGCCATAACTGACACTGCTTTAAATACTTCGAGCAATCGTTATCCATGGTGAGCCAGAAGAATCCTTGTCTCATAATCTTTTTGGCCAATGTCAGCCCGTTCACAGGGGCTCCGCATATTCCGGCGTGCATTTCTTCCATTATCCTCTTGGTATCTTTCTCATCCAAGCACCTCAACTGGATACCATCAGCCTGTCGTTTGTACAACTTGTGAATCATTCTCTGATTTTTCTTGGTGGCTTCTTCTGGAAACGTCGCATTTTCTGGGTAGTTCATAATGTCGTAGCACCACAGCCTCCCATCCGCTACTTTTGTTTCCATGACTGACTTAGATTCGAAGCTAGGTCTCTTAGAGCTAGAAATCAAAACCGGTCTCATGTCTACTCCTTCTGGATTGTCCCATGTTGACACTAAAGTGGTGAGTGCATCAGCCAACTGATTTTTATCCCTCGGAACAAAATGGAATGTACACACTTCAAACTAGCTACTCAGGTCTCTCGAGTGCTTGATGCACGGCATTAGCCTTTCTTCTTTAACAGCCCATTCACCTCGAATTTGAATAATTACCAAGGATGAATCGCCAAACACTTCCACGTTCTTTGCCCCCAAGGCTATTGACGCTTCCAACCCAAAAGTACATGCTTCACACTCGGCCTCATTGTTGGTGGCCTGAATCTCAACTTCTTAGAGGCCCAGATTACTGCAAGGCAAATCTTTTCAACTTCTGCATACTTAACCTCATAAGCCAGGAACTTCTTGCTAAGTCAGTAAATAGCAAATTCCACTCTGAATCCGTCCTCCTGGGCCATCATGGTACCTACAGAACTATCTTTTATTGCCAAATACAAAATCAATGGTTTGACTGGCTGCGGCGGTCTCAACACCGGTGGATTCAGCCAATACTCTCTGACAGTATCGAGAGCCTTCCGACAACTTTCGTTCCATACTACTGGTTGGTTTTTTCTGAGTAGTTTGAAGATCGGTTCGCAGATCGAAGTAAGCTTAGCAATAAACCTACTGACGTATTGCAACCTACCCAAAAAGCTTCTCACATCCTTTTCCTTCTACAGTATTGGCATCTCTCTGATGGCCCTAACCTTATTTGGGTCAATTTCAATACCCCTCTGGCTAACTACGTGTCCTAGGAGCTTCCCTGAGGTAACACCAAAGATACACTTCTTAGGATTTAATCGCAGATTGTATTTATTTATCCTCTGGAAGAATTTTTCCAGGGCTTCGAAATGACCTTCTCTAGTGGCTGACTTGATCATCATGTCATCCACATATACCTCCACTTCTTTATGGATTAAGTCATTTAAGATTTTTGTTGCCATCCTCTGATAAGTGGCTCCTATGTTCCTCAAGCCAAAAGGCATCACCCTGTAAGCATATGTCCCCCACTCTGTGATGAAAGCCGTTTTGATCCTGTCAATTATCTTATTGAGGATCTGATTATAACTAACATAGCCATCTACAAAACTGTACATTGCACAAGTGGCAGCACTGTCAGTAAGCACATCAATATGGGGTAAGGGGAAGTCATCCTTAGGACAAGCCTTGTTCAAATCCCGGTAGTCCATGCATACCCTCACCTTTCCATTCTTCTTGGCCACAGGGACAACATTGGCTAATCACATGGGATACTGCACCTCAACTATAAATTTGGCTTTGATTTGCTGCCGAATCTCCTCTTTTACTTTATCTGCCCATTTCAGCCCAAGTTCTGACTTCCCAATCAATTCCTGGCATATCTTTGTCAGTCCAGACAAAGACTTTTTCATATATTTTTTAATATTCTCTCAAATTTTTCTCGCTTCAGGAGTTACATTAGATGCTATCAAGATTTTCTTTGGACTTTCCAAAGTTTCTGAGATTAAATAGAGTAGCATCAACTGAATCAATGTCAAATATGAATGAGTTATGATCATGATTATGCATAGCGAAATCATAAGAGACATAACACAACTAAGCAAAAACGTTCATCTTATTAATGAAGCTAAAATGTCATTATTAAGCAATTTAAAAATAAAAAGACTATTCTAAATAGCTAATCAACTCCCGTTCTTGCCGACATAACTGTTGCAGCTGATGATCCATAATCAACTTTAGGGCCCGTCCTGCCTTTCCACTTAGGCACTTAGTCTATCTTATTCTTTCCCTCCCGATTCTCTGGGTCGGAGATCTTGTTGGAATCAATCAGATCTTGGATAACGTGTCTTAAGTCTTTGCAATAATCTGTAGTATGCCCGGTGTGCTGGTGGTAGGCACAATACTCATCTTCCTTATGACCAGGCTGTCCTTGGCTTCTAGCAGGCCTAGCTGGCAATAGCTGCAATACCCCCTCCTTTATCAGCCTCTTAAGGACCCAAGACAATGATCTGCCCCAATTAAAAAAATGCCTTTGCCTCACTTTCGTCATTGGCGTTCCTACCATCTTTCCTTTTTCTGGGTCTGACACCAGTTCTTGGATGCGATCTTTCAGTCGATGACAGTAGTCTGTTCTATGCCCAGTGTACTGGTGATACACACAATACCAGTCTGTTCTGTGTCTAGGCTTTCCCTAACTTGGGGCCCAGCTGGCAAGGGTTGCAACTTCCCTTTCTTAACAAGACGGGTGAAGTGCCAAGACAATGGCTTACCCAAGACAGTGAGGTGGGATCAAGCTACTCCAGTGGCTGAAACTTCTGTAGCCTTAACATTTACCTTACTATGGTCGAGGCTTCTTGAGGTTTCACCTTCTAGAATATAAGTGACTGCAGGGTCCTCATCCTCTTCGGCCATAGTGCCATATTCTAAAGGAGGCCTTCTATTTTGTCCTTGCTCAACTGGTGAATCAAGTGACCTATTACCTCTGGTCTCAGAAGGAAAAGGAGATACTATAGCAGTTGCTGTATGAGCCTCCTCGGTAGTGGCCGGCTTCACTTGGTTGATAGCTGTTGCCATAAGCTGAGCTTGGAGAACCAGCGCCATGGCATCCATTCTTTCTTTGATCACAACCAGCATCCTTTTTTCCAACTCTTCAAACCTTTTATCTATCTCCTGGGCAATCAGGGTGCGAGTCTCTTTTGTCAATTGTGAAGGGCCAGCTATTTTTAATTCCTTCAGATGCTTTGGTAAGGATACTAGGTCTCTGTCGGCCAATCCAAACTCTGATCATTCCTCGGATGACTATTGGGATCCCTAAACCACCAATGCAAATGGTCTACAGTGGCTGAAAGGCAAAGAGTTAGAATGAGGCATGAGTAATATGCAATACATGGTCGTGCTGTGCAATAAATGGTATACAATGGTTAAAAGAGATTATAATGGTACATGTGAGACATGTGAAAAACTATACACAGGATAATATGTACATGTAATAATTATTTGCAAAGAATAAGATGTATGCATAGGGAGAAAATAAAAATTTTATGCATGAATAACATGAATATGCAATGCATCATCCACAACCACATGCAAGCAGATAGATCCTTCCAACCTTATTGCCGCCACACACAAGGTCGTGCGGTCTCTGTCTTAGGTGGGCTTGATCCATGGGTTAGCAGGGAACCCGATGGATGCGCATGGTGCTCAGTGAAAAACCGGTAGCATAACACTCCTATGCTAATGCACAAGCGCATGAATAATGATCTTTATGTATTTAGATAGTCCAAATACATTGACATGGCCCTACCAGGGCATGAAAGCCTTTGGTTAGGTAACCAAACAAGATACTTGGACTCATCTAATACATAAGGATCCATACAGCAGGCACGGTATTACGGTTTTGATCGGTGTTCGGCAAGTGTACCGAATCGACAAGTAATAAAGTGGGGTATAGTTAGGACCCCGACTTATCGTACCCAAGGGAAAAAGGATTATCACGTTAAATATCTAGATGAGTAAATATGAGATATCCCCGGTTTTTTTGGTGGAGAAAACTAAGCTAAGCAAGAAAATTTATTAACAATTAAAAATAAAAGTGTTCATCAAGAAATTACTCAAGGATGAAATTAAATGCTTAGGAAATTCTATCCTCATAAATGTAATTGGAAATTGGTAAAACAACATAAACATGAAATTCTGGACAACCCAACTAAACCCAAGCGTCCCATTCCGGAGCAAGCTACTCTAATTGCATAACGTCCCATTCCGGAGCAAGCCATACAACTAGCCTAAGCACGGGTCTAAAGTCCTAGATTCGGTTTGCTTTCCTATTCCGGAGCCAAACAACCCAAAACCCATCTATTCCTCACATATCTGAAAATTATAAAACTAAAATCTATAAATCAAGCTTCCCATTCCGGAGCAAGCTAAACCGATAGATGCAAAGATATAAAAACAGAGCAAAAACAAATTATAACAAAAATCAGATTTGAAATTAATCATTATTCCGGACTAAATCATAATCAAATCCAATAATCATCATAAATGCAGAAAATATAATGAGAGAAATAAAAGAAATCATGAAAATATTCATTAAATCCAAAAATCCAAAATACAAATATGATTCAAGAAATCCTAAGTAAGAATAACTACTCTAACATCAAGAATATAAACATAAAATAAGAAAAATCAAAGTTTAGAATACACCCTTATGAGAGAGAAAATAGATCTTGAAGTCTTGTTCATCAACCTTGGAATCTCCTTGAATCCCCAAAATATAAATTTAAACTAAAAATAATCTAAATTAATTAAGAACAAAATTGCAATTTAAAATTAAATCTATCTAAAAAAGAATTTTAAAATGAAAATTAAAACCTGAAAATTAAATAAAATGTTGCTGGAATTTAAGGGAAAATAAATCTAAGTCTAACCTAAAAAAAACAAGAAAAATAAAAATAAATACTAAAAACTAAAAAACTCTCCCCTGGTTTGCAGCGGTGCTTTAATTTTAATACTGGAGAAAAGCACAGCTGTGCTTTGAGAAGCACGCCTGTGTTTTGGCTAGGGTTGCGCGATAGCTAGTGGATAAAAGGCGCAGCACAGCTGTGTTTCTCGCTGAAGCACAGCTGTGCTGCTGGGCGAGAAATGCGTGACGCTGTCCTCATCCGCGCGCGCCTCTCCTACGTGACACAGCTGTGCCTTGTGCAACAGCATAGCTGTGTCGTCGATTGATCTCGCTGGCGTGCGCACTCCACTCGAAAGCACAGCTGTGCTTTTGAAAAGCACGGCTGTGCTTTAGGCAAAATCTGCCTTCTTTCCATAATTTCTTCTAAAATCAAACACCAACCTCCAATTTAGCTCCGGATTAATATAAAACACCTGAAAACATCCCAAAACTTATTAAAAATTATAAAAACATTATAAATTAATAAAAAGACAAAAATTAATTAATTAATATTAAAATTAAATAAATAAAACACATAATTATGCCAAGAATTAATCTAAAATATCAATATAATTGTAACTTATCAGATTCACATCACCTAAGGGAAGTATCTATGGCCATTACATGAGCTTTAGTCAAGGGTGGTGTTACTTTAGGGCTACCTGATAACTTCAATATAGTGTTTAGTTTTCATAGTGTTTTTATATGATTTTAGGTGTTTAGTTGCGTTTTTGTGTTATGTTTTGTTTCCTTTAGGTTAATTTTACTAATTTTAGTCAAATTGGAATTTTGATGCATTATAGATAGATTTTGATTGATTTTTATGACACTTTGCAGGTGAGGTATTAGTTACATCACGGTCACAATGAATTCCATTGTGACCGTGACATGAAGAGAAGTGGGAGTCAGGAGCTGGCCTAGATGGGTCACGGTCACAATGGATTTCATTGTGACCGTGACATCGTGAACGATTGGGCAGAATGCAAGTAGGAGGTATGTCACGGTGACAATCAATTCCATTGTGACCGTGACATAAAAATCCTCAAGGCAGAATCAAAGAAGCACATACATCACGGTCACAATGAATTTCATTGTGACCGTGACATAGCTAAATCCTGGACAGAAGCAAACTTCGAAGACCTCACGGTGACAATGAATTTCATTGTCACCGTGACCCATTTCCTGTGCGTGAAAAATTTGAAATTCTCGACTGAACACGGTGACAATGAATTTCATTGTCACCGTGACCTATCTGGAACTATAAAAACGAACTTTTCTATTTGGCTAGGGTTCCGATTTTTTTAGTTAGTTTTTGTTATCAGTCTTTACAGCTGTGAATTTGAGAGATATTCTTCGGTCCTAAACTTCAATTTTCGTTCTTGTTTTTGGTTTTCGATAGTAATTGAGATTAAATTGCTTTAGTTTCATAGTTCAATTTCAAGAGTTCTGTTAGTTCGTTTTTCCAGAATTTTAGTTATTTTCTCCATTGAAGATTCGAAGAAAGAGATCGAAGATCGAGCAATTCAACCGGAATTTTCTCAATGAATTTCAGGGTTTATTCTTTCTTTTACTCTTTTGATTTTGTAATGGATTGTGAGTAGTCGTTTAGTTGTTCGGGGGTCTCTGAATCTCCTATACCTAAGATGTGAATTATGAACATCTATTGAGTTTATGTATGAAAGATTGGTTTATTTTGCTGGTGTTTATTGCTTGTTTATGGATTTTAGTTTTTCAGTTCAATTTCCAATTGTGATAAAAGATTTATTCTATATGTCTATGTTGGTTATTGAATTTATTAATTGGATGCCATGAATGTATTTTATTCTTAGAATTTTCTATCATGTTTGCTGTGGTGTTTAGACTACTCCGGAATGGGAATCTAAATGGACAGGATTTTATGATTTAAGATTTGAGTGATGAGCGAAATAATGAGGTTTTGGGATGTTTGACTCCGGAATGGGAAAGCAAACTGAACCTAGGATTTTAGACCCGTGATTAGGCTAGTTGTATGACTTGCTCCGGAATGGGACGTTATGCGATTAGAATAGCTTGCTCCGGAATGGGACGCTTGGGTTAAGAGGGTTATCCCGATTTCTTTCATATAAGATTCATAGGTTGATTTTATTCATATTTGGGTAAGGGGTGGATGAGTGAACTTGAGCAACGCCTTTATAATTTGATAACTTTTCTCGTTTTTATTTACTTTTATCTTTGTTAGTTTTACTGTCATCTTAATTTGTTTTTGCTTAATCATTACAGCAGTTGATTAATTTATTAGTTTTAGTTTAGTTAATTTAATCAAATCAATTAATTGGGAATTCTTTAGCATACATTTAATTTTCATAACTTGCGTGTTCAGTCCCTTGGGTACGATAACTCAGAGTCATAATTTTACTCCATTATATTACTTGTCGATTCAGTACACTTGCTGAGGTCGTGTCAAGTTTTTGGCGCCGTTGCCGGGGTCCTTTATTCTTTTCAGGTGGTTGTTGAGGGTGTATGAGCAGAAGAAGACAAGAACAAATAGCACCTTACGATCCTGAAATCGAGAGGACTTTACACCAACAATTAAGAGCCAACAGGATTAATAACATGGACGAAAATCCGCTTCCTATTGGTGAAATTCCTCCTGGAAATGAACAAGTGCTGAGGGCACAAAATCAGAATCCGGGGCATAATAGAGAAGAGATCCCTAGGCAGAGGACAATTAGGGACTATGCGGTGCCTAGATGGAATGAAGATAATAGGACAATTGTGCTGCCCAGGGGAGTGCAATTTGAACTTAAACCAGCCACCATCGGTATGGTACAGCGAAATCAGTTTTCGGGTGCAGATGTCGAAGATCCTGCACAACATTTGGACATTTTCTTAGAGATCAGTGATACGATTCAAATTCCTGGAGTGTCATCTGACGCGGTAAGATTAAAGCTGTTCCCTTTTACATTGATTGGAAAAGCTCGTGAATGGCTGCAAATGCTACCTAGACAGTCAATTAGATCTTGGGAACAGTTGCAAGAAAAATTTTTGATGAGATTCTTCCCTCCCACAAAGACTGCGAACATCAGAAATAGTATATTAGGCTTTAGTCAGATGAGTGAGGAGCCCTTTCATGAAGCCTGGGAAAGGTTTAGAAGACTGTTGAGAAGCTGTCCACACCATGAGATAGCAATTTACCATTTGATGACCACTTTTTATTCTGGGGTTACACCACAGACAAGATCCTTATTAGATGCTTCATCAGGAGGGTCATTTATGAACAGGTTACCAGAGGAAGCTTTTCAATTACTGGATGAAATGGCAGCTAATGATGCTCAATGGTCTAATCCTAGAGCAGTTCCGAGAAGACAAGGGATACATGCTGTGGATGAGGTCTCGATGCTGAAGGCACAGATGGAGTCTATGAGGAAGGAGATGAATAGCTTGAAAGTGCAGAATGTAGCTGCAGTGGGCCAAGAAAATGGATGGTATGAACAGGAGCAAAGTGGGCAAGAAAGTGGAGCAGTGGGTGATGTCAATGCTGTGGGAGATTTCAAAAGAAATGACCCTTACAGCAATACGTATAACCCGGGATGGAGAACTCATCCAAATTTCTCCTGGAAAGATGGAAATCCAAATGCTTCATCCTCTAATCCACAAGTAAGAGCTCCCTTCCACCAAAATATCCATCAAAACCACGGGCAGCCATATCAACCACCATATCCACCTCCTCAGAACCAAGGGCAGCAGTACCACCCACCAGGTTATCAACCCAGGCCACCTGTTCAAGAGAGAAAGCCAAATTTGGAAGACATGTTGGCTACATTCATTAACAGTCAACAGCAGTTTATGAATAACCAACAGCAATTCATGGTAAATCAAGAGTCTAGATGGAAGTCTCAAGAGCAGTGGAACCGGAACCAGGATGCCTCAATAAGAAATTTGGAGACTCAAGTGGGACAGCTTGCAAATTCTATGTCCCAGAGACAACCAGGAACATTTCCTTCAAATGTAGACAGGAATCCAAAAGAGGAGGCTAAGGCAATTACACTGAGGAGTGGTAAGGAAGTGGAACCGAAAGATGATCGAGGTAAAAATCTTTCATTAGAAAAGGAGGAGCCGACACGGACGGTAAGTAACTCCAACTCTAAGTTAGAAGTTGATGAAAATGCTCCTAAAAGTGACAAGGGAAAGAGTATTGTTAATCCTAAGATAGAGGATCTAGATATTAATAAACTGCCATTTCCTGCTATTGCTAGACAGGAAAAGAAAAATGAGCAAAAAGCTAGGTTTCTAGAGATGTTTAAGAAACTGCACATAAACTTACCATTTGCTGAAGCTTTAGCTCATATGCCTAATTATGCTAAATTCATGAAAGAACTCTGTTCTAATAAAAAGAAATTAGAAGGGCATGAAACTGTACAACTAACAGAAAATTGCAGTGCTATTATTATGAACAAGATTCCTGAGAAACTGGAAGATCCAGGTAGCTTTACTCTTCCTTGTGTTATTAGTGAAGATTTTTACGGTAATGCTTTATGTGATCTAGGTGCAAGCATAAACTTAATGCCTTATTCGATATGCAGGAAGCTGAATCTTGGAGAGCTTAGGGAGACAGGAATGCGACTCCAACTAGCAGACAGGTCCGTGAGGAGACCAAAGGGAGTGATTGAGGATCTGCTAGTGAAGGTGGGGAAATTTATTTTTCCAGTGGATTTTGTGGTAATGGAGATGGAAGAAGACCACAAGGTGCCATTGATTGTGGGGAGGCCATTTTTAAATACCGCCAAGGCGTTGATAGACGTTCATGGTCAAACGGTTACCCTAAGGTTTAATGGTGAGGAGTTGGTGGTAGATATGAATAAGGCTCAAAAATACCCATCTGGTGATGTGAAAGAGTCTGTATATTTTATGGATGTAATAGATGATTGTGTGGAGGAAGTGCAAGAAAAAGAATTGAGAGCTGATTTAGAAAATAAGAGTCTATTACATTCAGTGGAGGGAGAAGAATGTGAAGAAGAGATGAGGGGACAAGTGATAGCAAGTGTGGAGATAGAAGACAGCAAGGAGAAAATTGATCCTAAAGAGGGGGATTCAAATTCTGAACTTAAACCTCTTCCCCCTCACTTGAAGTATGTGTTTTTAGATAATGAGAGTAAACCAGTAATCATTTCTTCTTTGTTGTCAGGTGCAGAAGAGACGATGCTGCTAGAGGTGCTGAAAAAGCACAAGGGAGCCATTGGCTGGAAGACCTCAGATTTGAAGGGGATTGACCCAAGCTACTGTACACATAGGATCCCAATGGAAGAGGAGTGCAAGCCGGTAGCTCAGCCTCAACGGCGACTCAATCCAGTCATGCAAGAGGTAGTAAAGAAGGAGGTACTTAAACTCCTAGACTCAGGTATTATCTATCCTATCTCTGACAGTAAGTGGGTGAGTCCTGTGCAATGTGTGCCTAAAAAGGGGGGAATGACGGTGGTAAAGAATGAACTAGATGAGTTAATTCCAACTCGTACAGTTACGGGTTGGAGAGTCTGCATTGATTTTAGGCGGTTAAATAATGCCACTAGGAAGGACCATTTTCCTTTACCTTTTATTGACCAAATGTTAGAAAGGTTAGCGGGTAATAGGTTTTACTGTTTTTTAGATGGGTATTCGGGATATATGCAGATTCCAATAGACCCTGAGGATCAGGAGAAAACGACCTTTACCTGCCCATATGGCACATTTGCATATAGGAGAATGCCTTTTGGGTTATGTAATGCACCGGCTACGTTTCAGCGGTGTATGATGGCCATCTTCCATGATTTTATAGAAAAATTTATGGAAGTATTCATGGATGATTTCACCATATATGGGGCTGATTTTGAGAGCTGTTTACAGCATCTTGATCTAGTACTAGGGAGGTGTGAAAAGACTAACCTGGTATTGAATTGGGAAAAATGTCATTTTATGGTGAGAGAGGGCATAGTGCTGGGACACAAAATTTCAGAGAATGGGATAGAGGTAGATAAGGCCAAAGTTGAAGTAATTGAAAAACTACCACCTCCGACAAATGTTAAGGGCATAAGAAGTTTTTTAGGACATGCAGGATTTTACAGGCGTTTTATTAAAGATTTTTCAAAAATTGCAAAACCCTTGTCTAATTTACTTATGAAAGATGCTCCTTTTGTTTTTGACAGTGCATGTATATTAGCATTTGAAACTTTAAAGAAACGACTTATTTCAGCTCCGGTGATTATATCTCCGGATTGGAATTTGCCGTTCGAACTAATGTGTGATGCTAGTGACTTTGCAATAGGGGCAGTGCTTGGACAACGAAGAGATAAGATTTTTTATGCCATATATTATGCTAGTCACACTTTGACAGGAGCACAGGTAAATTACACCACCACAGAGAAAGAACTTCTCGCAATAGTATATGCGTTTGAAAAGTTCAGGCCGTATTTGCTGGGTGCAAAAGTGGTGGTGTGGTCGGATCATGCAGCCTTGAGGCATTTATTCGCAAAGAAGGAATCAAAACCAAGGCTGATTCGATGGGTACTTTTGTTGCAGGAATTCGATTTGCAAATTAAGGATAAGAAGGGCGCTGAGAATTTTGTGGCAGATCATTTGTCCCGATTGGAAAATGATCGTATTGAAAAAGGGGAAATTTTAGATTTATTTCCCGATGAGCATATTTGTGCTGTATTTTCCTGTGAAAATTCTGTACCTTGGTTTGCTAATATTGCTAATTTTCTTGCAGGGGGCTTTATGCCAAAGGATTTTTCATGGCAGCAAAAGAAGAAATTGCGTGCGGATGCGAGACACTACATATGGGATGATCCCTACATTTTCAAATTATGCGCTGACCAAGTGTTAAGACGGTGTATCTCAGATGCGGAGACCAGTGCAATCATCACAGCTTGTCACAGTGGAGAAGCTGGTGGACATCATGGGCCGAATAGAACGGTAATGAAAATTCTATCTTCTGGTTTTTATTGGCCAACAATGTTTAAAGATGTCCAATATTATGTGAAAAGTTGTGATAGATGCCAAAGAGTAGGAAATATATCCAAACGTGATGAGATGCCCTTAACGAATGTGCTTGAGGTTGAATTATTCGATGTTTGGGGAATAGATTTCATGGGACCTTTTCCGGTTTCATACGGGTTTGAATACATTCTGGTAGCAGTGGATTATGTTAGTAAATGGGTCGAAGCTGTAGCTACTAGGACTTGTGATGCACGAATTGTGTTAGAATTTTTAAGAAAAAATATTTTTACCCGTTATGGAGCTCCTAGAGCCATTATAAGCGATGGTGGTAAACATTTTGTTAATCACCAATTCAATGCTCTATTAAAGAAATTTGGCGTTAGGCATAAAGTCACAACCCCATATCATGCTCAGGCTAATGGTCAAGTAGAAGTGTCAAATAGGGAATTAAAGGCCATTTTAGAAAAAACGGTAAATTCCTCTAGGAAAGATTGGTACCTTAGGTTAGACGAAGCTCTATGGGCCTATAGGACTGCTTTCAAGACGCCAATAGGGATGTCCCCCTTTAGGCTGGTTTATGGGAAGTCCTGTCATCTTCCGGTGGAATTAGAACATAAAGCCTATTGGGCTACGAAATTTCTAAATTTTGACCTTGAGAATGCAGGAAAGTGCAGGTCTTTGCAGCTGAATGAACTTGAGGAGCACCGATTCTGGGCTTATGATCATGCCACCAAATACAAGGACATCACCAAGAAGCGGCATGATCGGAAGTTAGTTCGGAAGGAAGTTGTGCCTGGGATGCATGTACTTCTTTATGACAGTAGGCTGCGATTATTCCCTGGTAAGTTGAAGTCGAGATGGAAGGGACCATATCAAGTAGTGGCTGTGAACAAGTTTGGAGTGGTAACGCTGAAACACCCGAGGGGTGAGTCAGAATTCAAGGTAAATGGACATCGTGTGAAGCCTTATTTTACATCTTCGTTTGATAATGCTTCCACGATCGTCACTCTTATAGATCCTTGACGGTTTTAAAAGTCCAGCTGCGGACTTGTGAAATGCAGAACTACTTTTTATCTTCATTTATTTGTATCATTGAATGGTAGTTTGTCTAGGAAGTTAATCTTGTTTCATTTTGTAAATTTTAGGTTTAGAAGAGAAATTATGCTTTGTTGGAAAAGATTCAAAACATTTGTATCAAGAGATTTAGAGAAATTGATGAATGTGTGCAAGTGTGCAGGTAGACACGGTCACAATGAAATTCATTGTGACCGTGATCAAATGAGGATGCATTCTGGATTCTGGGTGATGCACATGTCACGGTCACAATGAAATTCATTGTGACTGTGACCATCAGGTAAGTTACATTCTGTTTTGAGGAGTGCACATGTCACGGTGACAATGAATTTCATTGTCACCGTGAGGTAGAGTGAGTGACATTCTGTTTTCAAACTGGGTTATGTCACGGTCACAATGAATTTCATTGTGACCGTGACATATTGCACATTCGATTCTGTTTTCCAATTTGATAATGTCACGGTGACAATGGATTTCATTGTCACCGTGACCCCATGACGGTTCAATTTTGGAATGCAAATTTTTTATGTGTCACGGTCACAATGAAATTCATTGTGACCGTGACCAACTAAAGGAAGTTTTAAAATCCCAGTTTTCTATTTGTTCTTTCTCACTTTCTCACACCTATTTCACTCTCACGAACACGATTTATTTTCTCTGCATTCCGGGTATATCTTTTCTCTTTTTAGACCATCATCCCGAATTATCTACAACAAGTAAGTACAATTCTCTTCCTTCTATTTTAATTTTAAATTTAGTTTGTCTCCTCCTCTCATCCCCTGTTCTTCCTCGTTCCCTATCACTATGTTGTTCTTGGTAGTTTTGTTCCAAAATTCCATGATGTTCTCAATTATTGTGATGAAATCTTGGTGTGAATTTTTTTTTCTTTCTTACTCCCCTTCTTAATGTTGATCCTTACTCCTGAACGTGATTATATGGGAAGTAGGACATTTAGGGCTTTATTTGTATTTAACGTTGGGTTAATGGTTTTCATCAAATTTGGAATCGACTTGGACTTTTACTGATCTTAACCTGTTGGTTGTGCACTTAATGGTTGTTTATTGCCAATTTGGGGGATTGTTAGTGCCATTAGTTTTCAATTCTAGTACGTTTAAATACATGCTCACCAAATGTTTGATAAAATGTCCCATAGAGTTTATTCCCCAACTTCTGCAAATTTTAACATGTTGACATGCCTAATTCTATATACCTTTATGTGTAACTGGTTTTAAAAGTAGTTATTGCACATTCTAAACCTACTCATGAGTGGATATCAATTTGACAAATCAAACTGAGTTGGGTGATACAGATTCAGTTAGGGGATGCATAAGTTGGGTGAAATGAATTGTTAAATGCTGAGTAAAGTAGTAGCCATGGTTGTTTCAACTTACTTTGTTATTGAAATTGGTTGTTTTCTTTTATGCAGTGGCTCCAAAACGGAAAAGCACAGCATCTGCTTCTAGCTCTGGCAGCCAACCCCCCAGCACGGATTCAGTAGACATTTCAAAGGTGCCAGCATGGGTACCAGCTGCTAAAAAGGTTCCATATGCTCGGTTCACCAAATGCTCGTTCATCCCAACGAGTTATTTGGATTTTGGACTGTTGGAAAAAATCGGAATTAAGAATGAAGTCCAGCAACTTATAGGCAACATTGGCTGGGAGCGGGTATTTATGCTCAACGAGAAAGTTTACCCCACCTTGACGAGGGATTTTGTGTCCACTGTCACGTGTAGACCAGGCCGCAATCTCATCACGGATCCAGGTTCTGTTTCATTCTTCTTGGACTCGATTGAGTATAACCTAACCTTCCATGAATTTTCAGAATATCTTGGATTTCCACATTTGGTCCCGGATTGGTATGAGGATTACACTAAAGATGGCGCGTGGGCAATCATTCGAGATACTGTGACTGCCACGCAGTATGTCTCCGGAAAAACGAAGGCCCATCATCTGAACAGTCACATTTTGCGGATCCTCCACAGATTTTTTTCGTTATCTCTGCTCAGCCATGCCGATTCAGCGGGCCAAGTGAACTTGTCGGAAGCCCTGTTTCTTGCGTGTATGATCCAGGGTGTCCGAATAAATGGAGCCACACATTTCTGGCATAAACTGGAGGAGATGCAATGGAAGTCGAAGAAAGTCACAAAAATTGCACTAGGAGGATTTGTAACCGCCATTGCCAAGCGCGTCCGCCATCCGTTAAAAAAATACAAGTCACTGCCTTCTGTTGCCACCATCGATCAGAAAATGCTCATTAACATGAAGGTACTCGTGAAGGATGTGACAATGGCCGATGGTTTTCGGTTGTCCACTAGGGAGGAGTATTTACATGGAGTTGAGCGAGGTTTGGGCGGTTTACCACATGAGCAGGAGGACGATCCAGAGGCACACGCTCCCCCAGCTCCCGAGTCCCAGCCATTATCTTCAGCACATTATGACGCGCTTATGGAGTGGATGGATAGTATTTCCGCCACCCAGACTGAGCTCCGATCTCAGATGGAGCAAGTGCTTTATGGCATGGCGTCTCTGACGTCCAGATTTGATGCACATTTCCCCCCACCGCCACCACCATCCGATCTATGAGCAGGGAGACCCTTATCTTTTGTTTTGACTTTTGTTTATTTTATTTTTATTTTTCTTTTTGATCTGTAATATTATTACTTGCTGGGGACAGCAAGTTTTTTATATGGGGGGGTAGGAGACATTAATTTTGCATTATACATGTAATTAACAGTCATTCCATTGATGTATGATGCATGGTTAGTTCTGTTTTAGTTTATTTGCACTTTATTACGGTTGCCTAAATATCCTTATCTTAGTTTAGCTTAACCTCAGTTATTCCTGTTGTGAATGTTTTGAACTTTAATTGGAGAATAGTATATCTTAAAAACTGATCTTGGCATACGAGTAGTTTGAAGTTTTAGAAGCAAATAGAATCTCAATCGGTTATATATCTTGTGATTTCAAATCTTTTATGCACTATAGGCTTGTTTGTAAAAATTTAAAAAAATTCCGGTGCGTAAGAGTTTTTGAGTGAAGGAATGGTAGGATAATTAGAACCTTCCTCATCACCCTTCGAAACATGATAATAACTGAAACAAGTTTAGGACATGATTAAGGCAATTTGTTTTTTTTTACAGCCATTTTTAAACAGCTTTAGACCTACCTGTTTATATTATTTCCATTGCTAGCCCCGTTGAGCTGATTTAGTATGCTAAAAGCGTACTACGAAATTTTCTTGTTACACTATTATTTTACCATTTAGCCTAAATGCCTTTGCCTACCCGTTTCTAAGAATTGGCCACTCTAGGATTGGGTTGGAATATCATTGAAAGTTGAATAAGAGTATCTATTGTTGAAATAGTGGAAGTGTGAGAAGAATTGTTGAATTTTGTGGGCATTATTTAGTATGATGTTAAACTTTCCCTCATTAGATGGGTATAAGAAATTCTAGACTTTGGGTACCCCAGAAAAAAAGAAAAGAGAAGAAAAAAAAAATAAAAAAAATAAAAAAAATAAAAAAAAAAAAAAGAAAAAAATTTGATGATGAAAGTTTGATGAGTTCTGTGGTTTTTATTGGTAAATTTTGATGTATTGAATATAGAAAAATTCAAGTGTGGGGTACATTTGAGTAGAGAAAGATATACTCATAATTACGGAATTGGATTTAAAAGTGAATTAAAAGGGAAATTCATCATTTTGTTGTTGTTGAGTTCAATGCATATTATGTATGGAGAAGTAGACAACATTGGAAATTATGGGTGAATTGAAGGTAGGATCTGGACAATTTTGTTCAGTTTGGTTAGTTGAATTTTAGGTAAAGTGGCAAATTCTTAGTTTGAATTCTTTAACTTTTCTTGTTAGCCAACACCTTAACCTAACATTACAACCCTGGAATAAGTCCTTTTGATTCTATTCTTGGTTTGAGTTGTTTAAGTGGAGATGACTCTTGTGGTTCCGGTGCTAAAGGAGAGGCGTATGATTATCCTGAGTTTTAAGCACGAAACCTATATGCGAATTCATTTGCATATTCAATTTATTTGCTCAATTACTGGAATGCATTGGTTGTTTTGTTTTGAAATGAGAAATTTGGTTTTGAGCCTAGCACACACACACGTGTGAAATTACTTGATATAAATTGATTTGAGAATTTGTAACTAAGACCCTTCTACTTGGTGCTATGACTGTTGTTAAGTTTTCATATTCTGAGTTAGAGTTTGAAATTTCAGGAATTTGGATAATTCATTTACTCGAGGACGAGCAAAGTCTAAGTGTGGGGTATTTTGATAACTTCAATATAGTGTTTAGTTTTCATAGTGTTTTTATATGATTTTAGGTGTTTAGTTGCGTTTTTGTGTTATGTTTTGTTTCCTTTAGGTTAATTTTACTAATTTTAGTCAAATTGGAATTTTGATGCATTATAGATAGATTTTGATTGATTTTTATGACACTTTGCAGGTGAGGTATTAGTTACATCACGGTCACAATGAATTCCATTGTGACCGTGACATGAAGAGAAGTGGGAGTCAGGAGCTGGCCTAGATGGGTCACGGTCACAATGGATTTCATTGTGACCGTGACATCGTGAACGATTGGGCAGAATGCAAGTAGGAGGTATGTCACGGTGACAATCAATTCCATTGTGACCGTGACATAAAAATCCTCAAGGCAGAATCAAAGAAGCACATACATCACGGTCACAATGAATTTCATTGTGACCGTGACATAGCTAAATCCTGGACAGAAGCAAACTTCGAAGACCTCACGGTGACAATGAAATTCATTGTCACCGTGACCCATTTCCTGTGCGTGAAAAATTTGAAATTCTCGACTGAACACGGTGACAATGAATTTCATTGTCACCGTGACCTATCTGGAACTATAAAAACGAACTTTTCTATTTGGCTAGGGTTCCGATTTTTTTAGTTAGTTTTTGTTATCAGTCTTTACAGCTGTGAATTTGAGAGATATTCTTCGGTCCTAAACTTCAATTTTCGTTCTTGTTTTTGGTTTTCGATAGTAATTGAGATTAAATTGCTTTAGTTTCATAGTTCAATTTCAAGAGTTCTGTTAGTTCGTTTTTCCAGAATTTTAGTTATTTTCTCCATTGAAGATTCGAAGAAAGAGATCGAAGATCGAGCAATTCAACCGGAATTTTCTCAATGAATTTCAGGGTTTATTCTTTCTTTTACTCTTTTGATTTTGTAATGGATTGTGAGTAGTCGTTTAGTTGTTCGGGGGATCTCTGAATCTCCTATACCTAAGATGTGAATTATGAACATCTATTGAGTTTATGTATGAAAGATTGGTTTATTTTGCTGGTGTTTATTGCTTGTTTATGGATTTTAGTTTTTCAGTTCAATTTCCAATTATGATAAAAGATTTATTCTATATGTCTATGTTGGTTATTGAATTTATTAATTGGATGCCATGAATGTATTTTATTCTCAGAATTTTCTATCATGTTTGCTGTGGTGTTTAGACTACTCCGGAATGGGAATCTAAATGGACAGGATTTTATGATTTAAGATTTGAGTGATGAGCGAAATAATGAGGTTTTGGGATGTTTGACTCCGGAATGGGAAAGCAAACCGAACCTAGGATTTTAGACCCGTGATTAGGCTAGTTGTATGACTTGCTCCGGAATGGGACGTTATGCGATTAGAATAGCTTGCTCCGGAATGGGACGCTTGGGTTAAGAGGGTTATCCCGATTTCTTTCATATAAGATTCATAGGTTGATTTTATTCATATTTGGGTAAGGGGTGGATGAGTGAACTTGAGCAACGCCTTTATAATTTGATAACTTTTCTCGTTTTTATTTACTTTTATCTTTGTTAGTTTTACTGTCATCTTAATTTGTTTTTGCTTAATCATTACAGCAGTTGATTAATTTATTAGTTTTAGTTTAGTTAATTTAATCAAATCAATTAATTGGGAATTCTTTAGCATACATTTAATTTTCATAACTTGCGTGTTCAGTCCCTTGGGTACGATAACTCAGAGTCATAATTTTACTCCATTATATTACTTGTCGATTCAGTACACTTGCTGAGGTCGTGTCACTACCCAAGCATGATCCCTGCCGACGGGTCTAGCTCATCACGAGCGTAATGACCGATCGGGTCACCATTTGATATACCATATGGTACGAGGCTTGGGCTGGTAGTTATCCTTAACACTTCCCTACATTGAGTGAACATAGGGTCGTGCTTCGGGAATGCACCAGGGCTGATAGAGGGATCAAACTAACATAATCTAAGGCTCTAATGGGATGTAATGCAAATTTGAGAGAAATCGATTTTATAAACTAAAACTTAATTATAAATTTTAATCAAGGTATTTTCAAATCGAAGTCTCGAGTATTTTCCCCAGTGGAGTCGCAATTGTGATGAGCGCCGAACCCCGTGGGTGCCCCTAGACCGCCCGCTTGAGGGCGATCGGGCAAGTGAGGTTCGTTGACAACTTGCAACCAATTGCAAGTGCGCCTATTTTGGGAAACAAAGAGGTTTCGTGGAGTCGCCACCCAATAAAACATTGGGAAAGTTCCTCTCGCCTCGGAGAACCTAAGACAGCCCATGTATCCATTTTGGGCCAACCAAAAGGGGTCTTGGAGGATGAACCTCTCTCCCTTGGAGCCTAGGATTTATTGAGTCATTTTGCAGGATGCAAGAGGGGTCTTGGAGGTCTTATTCCAATGAGTGATCGGATAGACTTCTTGCCTCGTTGAGCCCAAATACCAGAGATAGGTTCGAGACTTCTCATCTATTTCTACCTTGATTAATTTTACAATTAAGTTTTGAATTTATTAATTCTCTCTCTCTCCACACGATGCAATTTAATTAAGGCGCAATTATCCATTGCTGAAAGCGATAAATAAATAGAATAGAGAAAAACATTTAAAATGAAATACAATAACATTAGGAGCGGAATACAACTCCCATTTTAGAAGTGCAAACCATACATAAAACCGGGGAATTAATTATGAGGACATTGGTCCTTGACTTTGATTATTATAAAAATAATTCTCAATGACAAATTCATTGGATAAGAAAAATAGGACATTGGTCCTTGGCTTTGTTAAAAAAAATCCCAATTAATTACTATAAAATGTTTGATTATTTTTATTTGCGCGAGATAAAATAATTTGTATATAATGAAGACTAAGAATAAACAAATAAATAAATAAACAAATGAAAGAATAAAGTTACAGAATTAAACCAAAAGGGGTTGTCCCGGGGTGTGAACTGCAACTGTTGTCTCAAGTTCAACTCGCCAAAAAAAAACAAGAAAATGGCATTTCAAAAAAATAATAAAATATGTTAGTATCAAAAAAAAATCCAAAATTAACCAAAAACCAAGATAAAGTTATAAGAATAATAAACAATAAAATCAAGTAAGGTTAAAAAAAATATGAAAATAACTAAATAAATTAAACAGAACGCGTGTCCAGAATATTTACCCTCATATTTTACCTTTTTGGATGAAAATTTGGTTGGATTTGGTCCCACACGTTTCACGAGGAGAAAACAAAACCAATGAGATTTATTGAACCTTTTGAAGTGAAAATCGGATTCTTCTTTATAAGGGTAAATGAGAATATTTTCAACCCCAAAATAGTGTGAAATTTCCCTTTTTATAGAAAAACATGACCGACGGGCGTCGGTTAAATCCCATTTCCACCAGGAAACAGGATTTAACCGACGGGCGCCTGACCTACCGACGGGCACATGCCAACGGACACGTGTTCGTTAGTTCAGACACGTGGCCATCGGTAAACTCACAGACGGCCCGTCCTTCGTGGCTAGTGAGACGGGCTGCAGCTATGACCGACGGATGCCCCGCGACCGACGGTCTGACCGTTCGTGGAAGAAAACTCAAAATTTAAGTCAAAATTCTCCCAATTTTCTGCTTCTTTCTACAGCAAATAAAAACCTTTAATTCTCGTGAACTCAAAGGACCGAAATCTCTGAATTTGACCCATCTATTCGGAACCAGGCATTGATTTCTTCATCGGGTAATCTCTGATCTGGACCGCCTCGGGACACGGTGCTTACACATACTATCATACAAATCTTCACATATGTTCATCAATTCATAACTTACTGTTTCATTTTCATGTTCTTGTTCATTTAATGCCTGCTGAGTCAAAGGGGTGGATAACGAGTAACGCATAGATACCTGAAGGTATTAACACTATTCTCATAACACATAGATACCCGAAGGTATCAAAATAATCTTTTAATTTTTGTTCCAAAAACATTTTCGCGTAGATTCAGTACACAGGGATCACGAAGATCCAGCCGGGGGACCTGACCAGGATCCAAATCAAATCATTCGGTAGCTACAGCAACAGTAACTCTATTAGGCATGCCTAACTATCTACGACTCAACTGACGTAGGCCAACAAGTATTTGTTTCCTTTAATAATGTTCATGCTATAATTTATACCTTTTCCAAAAACACTTACTTTTACTATAATCGCATAATAATCCTACGCATGATTTGTTCATAAATTAAAGCAATGGTTCACATAAAATATAGCAATCCATAACCTTTAATGACGATCACATTTTAATTTTAATACATGCACAACAATTTATTTCAATGATAATTTGTATGGTATAGCATATTTTGGTTTATACACTATATCATATGTAAATCACAAGTCAAACCCATGTCAAATAGCTCCATTAAAACACATTCATTGCATAGTAAAGAGTCGCCGCGACCGCGGTAGAAAACTAGATGGCCTCTATCGCGCTCGCGACAGAACCAAGCAAACAACCTCCGTCGCGATCGCAATAGAAAACTAGATGATCTCTGTCGCGCTCGCGATAGAGCCAAGCCTCACACCCCGCCTACGTCATTCAAGTTCCAATGGGCCACTACACTTGACCACACTCATGTCAATTTTTTTTTAATCAAATACAACTTCCCTTAAAACATATTCATACTTATATTGTCCATAAACAATTTCTTAATCATTATTTCCCTCAAATTCATGCATTAAACTCGAGAACTTCAACATAAATATCTTAAACTACTCACTTATTAAGAATCATTCCGTAATTAGACAGTCATATAAAAACCATTTAAGATACAAAAGATTCATCTCAATTTCAATTTATGATACACTTAAAAACAATCATTTAATTCATTTAACATCCCAACAATTTTAAACTATAAATAAATCTACTTGAGACTTGAGTCATTAATGGCTTAACTGTACCTTAACTTCCGAACAAGTTTCTAAACTTGGTTTTGGACTTAGAAGAGTGTCCTAACTTTCAATATACCCTAAAGAGTTGGGAATCCAAACCCTGTAGTTCTACTAGTTCAAAATGCAAGTTATAGAATTTCACTTCAAATCGCCTAACATAAGATAACTCCGGTCAATATTAAGCATATTCGAAAATGTTCGACTCATTAATCTTTTAAGTAACTAAGTCAATATTCTTATTTATAACCTCCAACGCTTGTGTTCCCAAGTGATAACCATTTATTTGTTCATTTCCAAACTCTAAACGTATGATGAATAAGTCTCAAGCGGTTCCAAGGATGTTCGGGTGTATTTCGGAAGGCAAAACATTATAAAATACACAACCTAAAGAAGGGTAAAGAGGGGCAAGGGTTTATACCAACTATAAGGCTCAAAATAAATAAAAAGACCTTCAGTAAGCAGGTTCTATCGCGCTCACAACAAGGGTTGCGCTCGCGACAGAAGCCTCCGCCCCTTGCCCTACGAAAATAGACATACGTGACTGCTTCTCGCCCCCGACTTTGTACCGCCAAAAAGACCCACTAAAATTCGTTTTTAGCCTAAACTTCCTCTTATCAAATCTTTATTAGGATGTTAGATTTTAAATTCAACAAATTTCAGATCAATTGGACATATAGAACTCCAAATATAAGCTACACAACCTACACTGCTCCCGTGAACCCATCTAAGTACAAACACCATGGTTTTTACCATTTTCAAGGATCTAAGAGCCAGAATTAGATTCCGGTCCTTGTTAGAAAATTTTAGCTACAAGTCTTATCTTTCTAATGGAACTAATTCCATATCATTTGGAGTTCTAAACTCTAGATATAGCCCAATAACCAAAGAAGGGTCACGTAGGTTCTGACATTTTCATCACCCAAAATCCTATTCACATGCATATTTCAACAAATTGAAACCAACACTCACTACCATCATCATATATCATCATTAGAACATTCAAGTCACTTAAATAACACATTAGTATAATCAAAATCAGATATAAACAAGGAGTTTCCAAACCTCATGTGGTGACTCCTTCTATCTTCATTTACTTTCTATCCCTTCTTTTTCTTTCATTTTGCATCCAATTCCAACTTGCATCAATTGATTTCCCTCAATTAAAACACATCACAAATCGCATGAGTTTTCTCCTCAAAAACACATAACTTAAAATCTTATACAAAGAAAAGGAAGAAAGACAAGAAAAGACCTAAAACTTACCTCAAAATCAACAACTCTTGCTTAATCTTTCCCAACTTCCATCTCTCTTTCTTTCACCCATTTAAAAGATGAAGAACAAAGAGAAAATGAGAAGCAAAATTCTGAGATTTTCCAGCCCAAGAACCCGTATCCCCCCATTCTTTCTTTTCCCTTTTACATACTTGGTCTATATTGGGCCACATGTCATGCTCCTATTGGCTACACTTAGATTTTTATGTTTAATATCAATTTAGTCCTTCATTTTTTTGTTTCTTCATACATTTGACAAATAACTATCTCCAATTAAAACATTGGCATACAAATCTTCTTAATTGTTTTATTTAAGTCACAATTTGGCAAATTACCAAAATACCCTTAACTTTTCCCCTAATGCCGATGACGTCCTTTACTACACTTAACCATTTTGATTATCCAATGACACATTTTTAATTACCAAAAATAATTCTTTTCATGTCATTTAAGGCACGATGATATAATCGTCCCATTAACCGAAACTCACCGAAACTTTTGAATTAATTACAGTTGTGTCCTTTATGACCCTTCCGTCCCTAAATCAAGCACATTTGGTTACCAATTCACCCTAAACTTATCCTAATCCGATTAGGGTGTATTCGGGGTGTTACATATACCACTAAACCTAATTAAATCATGTTATTAACATCATCAAAATCCCTAGTAACAAAATCAGAAAATTTTGTTGCAAAAACTCACTCAATCTTTTACCTTGATTCAAAACTCACAATCAAAACATCTATGCACAAATTATTCCAAACTCATAACACTCAAACATACTCAAACAACTTTAAGTTCATAAATACAGAAAATCAACAAGAACACACAATCACGTAATATACCAAAAACCTAAATTCCCATACCTTATCTCCTTTGCTCCTAATAGCTTTCTTAGATAATCTTTCTTGTTCCAAAAACCCATCCAAGATATTTCTCTTCCAAACTCCTCACCAAAACACATAAATGCACAAAACATAAATCTAGGGTTTTAACAAATCAAGAAGAACAGGGGAAATTCAAAACTTAGAACTCACTTTACCTTGATAAATCTTCACTTAAATCTCTTGGACTAATAAACTTGATCATCTAAACTTTGGGCTTTGATCTTAAGAGAGAGCAATTAGTATTGAAGCAAGAGGAAGAAGAAGACGAAGAAGAAGAGGCATGAGGGGAGAAGAGAACGGGTGAGCAAGGGCAGAAAAAGGGACTCCCTTTCTCTCTCTCTCCAACCTATTTAAATCACCCTCACTATCCACATGGCAACAACCCATTGGAGGAATCTAACCAAATACACCCTACCACCAAACACAACACCATACCCAATTCTAATCTCACTAATACATATACTAACTCCCTATATGCATCCGCACTATAACTAAGCCTTCTCACACATACACTACTACCATGTATGCAACCGCACTCTAACAAAACTCATAACTCATGCATAAAACTTAATTTAGAATAACACATGCCAAAACTCACACAACTTTGGCCAGAATCCTTCTCGGGTACACTTCGGGTTGTTACATTATTGCCGAACTCTGAGGAACAAGATCCAAGACCTTATTGATTACAAGGAGATCACTAACCCTGAGAAGAGAGAGATTAAGAAGAAAGCATAAAAGGATTTCAAGACGCTAATGAATAGTCTTAGAGGGTGGCCACCGCATAGCAAGTAGTAGGAGAGAAGATTTTCTATTAGATGTGCTTTTCATTTTATTGTTGAACCTTTTCAATATTTATGTATGCAGCACTGTTTACATTAATTATATTAATGGTTTTTTGCTTATGTTTCTCATGATTTCACTATGCATGATCGCAACCACAAGTCACTTACATTTGATATTAACTTATTGAATGCTGCCTTATTTAATCTTTAGATCCCATTAGCATCTATTATCACTCTTGAAGAGAGAAATATTCTGAGAGATAATGAACAAAAATAAAAAAAAAATAAGAAAAAGAAAAAGAAAAGCCTTTGCCTAGACCTAGAAGACATTAACAAGAGCATTATTGAGACAGTGCCACTCCTCAAAATCTAGGACGCATACGATATAGCCTAACAAAGTCAAACTCCGGTCATTAAAAGGCTTAAACAAATGAAACTCTGGGCCTTGACAAGAAATAGCTCATTAGAACTAAGCCTTAGAATTCCTTTCTCCCCAAGCATTTGAAAGATTTATTACAAAGCCAATCAAGATTGACCTTTAGTCATCGGGAACCAAGATAAATAAGGCTTTACCTTAACCAAAAAAAAAAGCCAAAAAAAAAAACAAGAAAAATAAAGAGCAAAAAATAGTTTTGTCCTAAACCACCAGTGGCTAACTTGCAACCCAATCTCAGCCATCAAAGGCTACTTCAGAAATTGAGCCACTAAAGCCAACAAAAGCAAGAGGTTCATCGTCTCAGTCAATTTGCACCAAGGTCAAGAAAAAAACCTTTGATGCTACAAAAGAAGCACTATCAGGAGAAGCAGCCTTCCCGGCTAACGAGGATGGAAGAGAGTTCAAAGGAACCAATCAACACTGACAAACTGAGGAAGGTTCCATGGCAAAGGCTAAAATAAAAAGAAAGAATAAAAAGAAAGAATAAAAAGAGAGAAATAAATAATAAATAGCCCGCAGGTCAAAAACTGAAAAAATGCTACCTTGCTAAAATTGGGTACCCCATCAAGGTGAAAACCGAAAAGGCATCTTGGGCAAAAATTAAGGGTAAAAAGAAAATCTTCAATCATGAAAACCCGAGAGGGCTGATTGATAACAGGAGTTTGATATTTTGGGGTCCATTTCAAGATTAGATAGGGTCTTGTATTTTTGAGATTAATGCCAAATAACGATCATGTGTGATGAAATTGGACTAAAACATACGCATTTATGCCATAATATATTAATATGAACAGAGCACCTTATCTCGCATACTCAAAATTGTTTAAGCTCTAGCATGAAAAGTAGCACATTATTTCTCTTTTCCTATATGGCCTCTATTGCTATCATCATCCTGACATTTCAACTAACTTGCCTATCATTATCTTGAGCTAATCATGCAGCACCTTTATGAGGAAAATTGAAATCCATGCAACCGTTCAAAAAAAAGAGAGAAAAAAGGTCGTTAGAGATGAAAACCGTAACTGGCTCTCTAAGCAAAAGCTAGGCCAAAGGATAGGGTAAAAACCTGAAAACAGGCAGTCTATCCTACAAAAAAATAAAATGACTAAAAGCTGCTGGATTGGGTTGGGTCCATTCCAGGCAAAAGTTAGGCACTTGGATATGTGAAAATCCCCAAAGGGATGCATTTCCCGCAAAGAAAAGCTAGTGTGAAAATCCACAAGGAACGCACTACCTTTAATAAATGACCAATAGTACATGGAACGATAAGGCAGCCCAAATAGTCTCCCTTTAAGAAGATAACGTAGGATTCAGGACACGAGTCAAAGTCTTGGGGAAAAAATGTTCATTGACCGGGGCGCAAAGATGCCTACGGATTGGTTCTCTTTGAAAGATTATGGGTTGGAACTCTTAAGCCCAGACAACACTCCTCTAGGTCTTTGGAATGCTCCAAACAATGTGATCGGCCAAGCTATACCCTCGACGGACCCTTAACCACTCAAGTCTCAGTCTATTCATTTTTGCATGCATTTCATGTCATACAATTCATTTCCAAACATTTGCATATAACTTTTCACATGCACACACAATCTCTTGTACATATTCCTATACACATAACTTTGCAAGAAAAGTCCAGATAAAGACCACACGCACGGAAGCAGGTCAAGGACAACTTAAACATAATATAGGCAATCATCCATACTCAATAATCAAACTGAGATGAAGTCTACATAGGTTTAGTTCCAAGTCCTCTTAAGAGGCAAACCCTTCGAAGTCCTCTTAGGAGGCAAACCCTTTAAAGTCCTCTTAAGAGGCAAATTCATCAAAGTCCTCTTAAGAGGCAAACCCTTAAAAGTCCTCTTAAGAGGCAAATCCCTCAAAGCCCTCTTAAGAGGCAAATCCTTTTAAGTCCTCTTAAGAGGCAGATCAACCAAAGACCATTTCAAACCTAAGAAATGATAGCACGATGGCGGCACTACCATTCTACGGAAGGTTAGCATGACCATGGCACTACAACATCAACAGGTTAGATACTGACACAGCTGGGGCTATATACCACACAGGTTAGATGTCGCAATGAATGAGGTTAGACACCGCACCAATAGGTTAGATACCGACATGGCTGAGGCTAGACACCATACAGGTTAGATGCCGCAACAGAGGAGGTTAGACACCACACCAATAGGTTAGATACCGACACGGCTGGGGCTAGACACCTTACATGTTAGATGCCGCAACGGAGGAAGTTAGACACCGCACCAATAAGCTAAACACCGCACACGTTAGATGCCACAACAGAGGAAGTTAGACACCACACCAATAAGCTAGACACCGCACACATTAGATGCCGCAATGGAGGAAGTTAGACACTGCACCAATAAGCTAGACACCAGACATGTTAGATGCCAAAGAGACAAGGGTTAACACGTCGACAAATTAACGGTAGCTACCCGTAACAACTTGATTCAAACTGGAAAGACAACTGCCTCAGGTGCGTATCTCTTCCTTCTTTTTTTGAGTTTTGGCTCACCTAGTTAACCATGCACTACGTTCCCCAAAACGGGAGGCAACTATAGAAACCGGGTCCTAAGGCAGCCAAGACCACGGTTACCCAGTAATAAAAATGATACTCGCTCCTAGGCAAAAAGGTTAGATATGATGACTTCCTTGTCGAAACCTTCTTTTTGAACAAAATTTTTTATTTTGTTTTTAAAGTTTGTGGGGCCCTGCCGCCACAGGTTGCGCGGAGCTTGCGAACAGCTCCTGTGGGCAGAACAAGCAAGGCGCCGCACCCGCAGGCAGCGAGCGATGCATAGTGCACAGGCAGTGGGCGAGGCCTCGCGCACGCAGCATGCAGCCTCCCGCGCGAGAAGCAGCACGAGAGATGCGGCCTGGAGCCCACACCTCTCGACGCACGCAGCCTCACAAAGGACGCATGTGAGGTGCGGCCTAGAGCCCACACCTCAAAATGTGCGGCCCTCCGTAAGGCCGTATGCAAGGCATGGCCTCCAGCGCGGGGGCCGCACCTCATGCATCCCCTACCTTGCGCGGACTCTATTATTTCCTAGTTTTTTTCACCGTATTTCAGCTTCAATTAAATTCAAATTCTTTTTTCAATTTCTAACAGGATAAAACTGAATTTTTAAAATGATAATTAGGACTTTAAATAGGATTAAAACTAATAAAAACCTAATTTTTACAAGAATAAAAAAAAAATTAAAAGTTAAACACCTTGAGAGGGGGGGGGGGGGGGGGAAGCATTTAAACGGCGACTGAAAAAGCTCCAAAAAAAGAAAAAGATTTTTTGAGTCTTGAAAAATTCTAATTGTTCTTGAGCGAAAGAAATTAATTCTTTGTGTTTAAGAATCAATTTTCATCATATGTTTTCAAAGAAATAATAGTTTTTGATTTCAAATTTTTGGCAATAGATCCATGTTTTCTTAATTCTCATTTTTCAAACAATCGACATGAAATCAATCTTCCTTCTTTTTGCAGCCATAATTGAAACTTCTGAGGGTAAATATATGGGTTAGTGCCAATATTCTCCTATTCTTATTTTCTTTCGCTCAACTATTTTCTCCACTGTAAATTATTGTAAATTATTATTAATGTATTAATTGTTGTCTATTATAATTAGAATGTTAACTTAGCTTAGCTTAATTAGCTGTTTGCATAATGCATGGAATATAAGTCCAATCTATATAATATCTAACATTGGTTTTGTCTGTTTTATTTTTAGTTATTAATCTATTTTGTTAACCTCCGGTATTTTATCGAACCTTGTTTTCGTAATGATCACAAATGCTTTTCTTAATTTTATATATTTGCTCCTTCACCTATTTAATTATTATTTAAGTGTCTTAATTGATATGTTTGCTAATACTGTTAATACATGTGTTATATTGATTCATTTAAATTATTTCGATCCTAATGTTTTTAACACGCCTTGTTATTTTCACATTTATTCATATTGCGTGCTTAGTTGCTTGTTTATTTGTGTTAATATTATTTACCTCTTTAAAAATCAGTTATATTGCCGTGTTTTTTCATTACTAACTATTTGTCTTCAATCTAATAAATCCATGCATGTGAGTTTATTCCACAGAATAGAGATGTGGGGGCAATGGCAATTTAAGCTTCTCGATTTGATTTTATATTTCGTGCATTTTTATTTATTTTCTTTTGGTTTGTTCCTGTTATTATTTTATTTTGTCTTGTAATTAAAAGGTTTATGCACATTTAATTAGAAATCACAAAAAATACTTTTATTAATGAATTGGGATTTTTATTAATAAAATAGGACCAATGTCCTGATTTTGGCCAGTAAACTGTCATCTTCAAAAGAGAATTAATTTTCATAAAATGGGATTACTCATCCCGGTTTTTCCGATAAATGCCTATGAATAATTCTCTAATTTTTAACTAAATGCAAAAGGGAACCAATGTTCCTAAGATCTAATAAATGTCCCAATTTATGTATGATATATTTTATTTTATTCTTTTTTGTATTATTTATTCTGCGCCCTTGTAATTAATTTTGGGGCAATTTTATTTGTTTATGCTTTTATTATTTTGGGGGATTATTCTGTCCCATATTTTTCACTTGTAATTTATTTATTGCTTTCTTTACTGCTTTTCTAATATGCTTAAAATGTACTTTAAATTTATTGCATGATCGTGTGAGATGGGAGATAAAATAATTAACTCTGAATTCAGTCATATAACATTAACCAAAGGTATAAATAAGAGTGAGGTCCCGAACTCTCTCTGGTTTTGACATCATAAGGTTAGAATTCATTTCTCAATGTTTTTTTAGGTGGCGACTCCATGATACCTACCTTATGATTACCAATAGATGCCCTCGTAGGTTGATTGCCAATGATGGAATAGGGGTGATTCCCTGTCCATTACGAAGCGACCAGCTTTCACGAGTCTTAATGAACCTCCATATGGTCTCGAGTCCTAAAAGCGAACTTCCGAGAATGACCTGAATGTTGAGCGGGGTTCCTCACGCATCATAATATGTTTTTGAAGTGTGTAAGTTATGTAAGTTTGCAATAGATATAGTAAAATGTGTTTACTATAGTAACTGCTTTATGCATGCAAATGATTAATAAAAAAGTATGTGTAAGATTGGTAAAAGAAGTTTTAAATTTCTAATTTAGTGATTATGCATGCACGTAAGGAAATGTTTGAATTTCTCTATTAGCATACTTGTGAGTGTGACAGCCCTCACTTGTCGCAGTGACTCGTCTTATGAAGGTGGTGTTCACTATGTACGAAGAAGAGGTGTTACATTTATTAGTATGAGAGCCTAGCTTTAGGCAGTTTTGGATGATCGTAGAATATAAGTACATGTAGATTTGATAGAGTTGTACTGGCGTAATATGGATGTCCTTGTATTTTGTAGCCTAGGGATGGATCCGTCTAATGAATCTGTAGATGAAACGGCTGGAAGTGTGAACCCCCGAGATCAAGATCCATCTATTTTCGGTCTTGCTGAGCTTGCTAGAGAGGAGCTTAATGTTTTGGGTGTGCCTATAGAGGCTTTGTTTAAGATATCACAAGATATGGCTTAGGTTCTGGATCGGATAATTGCCTCGAAAGCTCCGATTGATGTGTTAAGAAAGCACGGAGCGAAGGATTTTTGTGGGACTAGCCTTGATGAATCAGATAAAGCTGAGTTTGGGATCGAGAAGGTGTAGAGGGTGCTTGAAGAGATCAGATGCCCTCTTGATCAGAGAGTGTGTAACGCCCTCAAAACCACTACTTGCGTGAATAGTACTTTTCTGCTGTGAATAGTGCCACCCATGGCCCATCGGGTCCACAAATACTTTTCATCACCATAGGGAAGTACAATTCATGGCAAGTTCGGTGGTATAATTTGAGATGAAATTGAGGTCAATAGGCCTCCAAAAGTCAAAAATAAAAATAACTACGAGGACTGAAAATTATTGACCAAAACTTTGACCGTCCCAAAAATATTCCACACACTTTAGAAACTTATTTTGATTGCACCAGGTCATATGAAATAATGTATATGAATTTTTGAAAGTGAAAAATTAATTTTTGGATAACATTCAAAATCCAACTTTCAGACCGAAAAAAATGCATTTTCGGGTCAAGTTTTATATCGAAATGACCTCATATTGATCCAAAATTTTAAATGCATCCTATTTAATATATTTAGGTATTTTAGGACTAATTTTGGTGGAAAATTTACAACAAAAATTATTGGCCAAACAAGATATGACAAGTGGCATATTTTCCACCATGAGATGAAATAGTCGCCCATTTAATTTTGACCATTGGATGTTGGGACCTTTATTAATTCTAAAAACCCATATTTTTTCCTCATTTGGCTGTCCCTTCTTCCCCATTTGCTATCCCGTAGCTTGCTTTTCATCATTTCTCCATTGATGAAAACTTCAAGCTTGATTTTCCTTGTGTTTTCCACCGCAAATCCCCTAAAAATCATACTACTAGCTTCTCTCCATCTCAAGGGTAAAAGAGCAAGAAAATTCAAGGTTTCCAAATGGGTCATATTATGCAATTTAATGAATTTAAGTTTTTTCTTTAGATTTTGACTAGTAATGAATTGTAGGCATGATTTTATGTGTTTTTGGGTTGATTAATGAAAGAAATTTGATGAAATCGACAATGTAGATTTTTGGCGAAGTGTGATAAAAGAGAAGGATTTAGATGCAAAATTAGGTAAAGGCAAGAATAAGCTCCCATAGGTGGTTTGAGCTTGAAATAGGTAAGTGAACACAAACTTCTTAATTTCATACAAAAAATTTGAATATGTACCTTAAGGTTCTTGGGATAAAATTGGGAAATTGATGTTATAATTGTTAAATTAAGAGGTATGGCGTGTTGAAATTAATTTTGAGAGGTATAATTTGTTAATTCTTATACTTACATACATTATGTTTAAACTTAAGAATTTGATATGTATATTATATTGAATAATTGATGAGATAAAAATTGTTTTGCATGTTATAAGAACATGATTAAGATATTTAATGAAAAAAAATGGAAAACAAAGAATTATTCATAAAGTGATCGAATTATATGTGGTAGACAATTCATGATTTAGGTGTTAATTCATGTTTATATGGGTATATTTAATGATTATATACTATGAAAATTTAATTTTAATTATGAAGAGTGAAATTTTGTTATTTGACCTAAAATTGGTAGAAAATAAAATAATTATTATGATGCTTGAAAATGATTACAAAGGATTCTAAGTCTTGAATTTGTGAGCACTCAGAAAAATGATGTGAGTTAAGTTTGATTATAAAGGAAAGAATTGAAATGATTTTTGATATGTGTACTTAAGAACTGTTATGGGATTATGTTTTTTAAAATAAAATATAAAAATCTATTAGATATGCCCTTAGTAAAACTAGACTCCTGGGAATTGGAGGAACGGGATAAGGTTGGCATGCCAATTAGGGAGTTTAGCAGTACTACATCATTATAAGTGAAACTGTACCAAATGGCTCCGAGAGATCTATTCCGGTGTAAGATGTTAAATTGAGTCCCGAACTGAATGCCTCTAAGAGCTCTGTCCATATATGTATTTATTTATATATTTGTATGTAATAATAATATAGTAATATTAATAATAAAAGCAATATAAATGGACCGAGTGGTTCCGAGTACCGGGTCCCATATTGATATTCCGCTTATTCGGCTTGACACAATTTCTTTGGATTTTACTATGGGCAAAATAATGGAAAAAGATGACCTATTATACAAAATAATAGAAGAGAATGAAAAATATTGGAAATATAGCATAATATTGTAAAATATAACAGAGTAGTGAACATATTTTAAATATTAGAAGATATTGAACTATGATACAAAACAATGGGAAAAGATGAGATATAATGAAAAATAGTAAAAAAGAGTGACAAATAGTGAAAAAGGTGAAAACAAGTTAATTTAGGGCAAAAATGGCATTTTGCAAAATTTAGGGACTAAATTTGTAAATTTTCCCTTTAGCGAGAAAATTTAAGTGAAAGGTAGTGAAAATTTAAAAAAGAAAAAGTAAAAGAAAGAAAAACAATTAATAGGGGACTAAATTAAAATTTTGCCCTAAATTTATTTGATAAAATATGTAAATTAAATTTTTGAAAATATATATATATCAATTATATTTGATAATTAATTAAATAACAGGATTATTTGCATGTAATAACTATTTTGTGAAGTTATGGGGTTTCGTGTTCACCACTAAGTACAATTTGTACTTAGTGTGTGGTTTTTGTGTGCCATACGTAGGGGACACAGCTAGAGCAGAAAAGGAGAAAAAGTGATCTAGCTTTCTTATTTTTGCCATGTACATATTTGCAAAACGAATATATGAGATAGTGTCATATATAAATTTTGGGGATTATGTATACTTTTTTATGACTGTATTATATAGATGTTGGTTTTGTTAATTTGAATGTAATATGATGGCTTAAATTGATTATGATGTGGAGACGTGAATGAAACTTGAGGAATTGGAGGTTGTTTGAATATTTTGGGAGTGTAATTTTCCAATTTTACTAGAGGACAGATTTTGGATACAGCCGTTATGTTGCCCATATTTTTGCAATTTAACTCGCAATTGGATATATATATTTGAACATGTAATTTAATTGGTTATTTAAGGTTACTAGAAAGAATGTGTTTAATAAAAAAATAGGTCTCTATATTATTGGTTTGGTAATATTGTACAATAGTTATAGATGAATTGATAAGGAAAATTCAATTAAATCGCCGACCAATGCGACACCTGTACTTGGACCAATGTCTGGGTATAGGGTGTTACATTTAGTGGTATCAGAGCTGGTTTAGGCGGTCCTAAGATCGGAGTCACAAGGAATATGTGAATTAACTTACATAGATGCCATAAAGGATGTGGGTAAATAAGGTAATTAGGAAATAATGCTTTGAATCTGTCCCTACAGTTCTAGAATTTGAAGATTGGTATTCAATTCGGGAATATCGTTAAGGCTAGGAGATAGGAAGTAGAGTGTCCCATAATGTGGGCGAAAAGTAAGCAAGAGTAATATGCTCTGCATGCCTGTCAAGTAGCCCTCATGATACGTAGACTTCATTTCATGGCAGATGATCATTTGGGCAAGGATATTACACACATTTGTGATATGAGCCTAAATAGCTCATATTTAGCTTATGTTTTTTGGTTAAAATTATATTTAGTTATGGTTGAATGTGTTAGAATTAGGTGTGTTTGATGTTTTGTTTTAGGTTTTGTTAATATAGGAGAAAAAGGGAGAAAATGTGAAGGAGCAGAAATGAGCAAGAAAGGAAGCTGCTACCGCAAGTGCGACAGAGGATAGCCAAGAGAAGCCAAAGGAAAAGAAGAAAAGAAGAGCAAAGGAAGGAAGCCGCGCGCTGTCGCGAGCACGGCAAGATGCAGAGGAAGAGGAAGATCATACAGCAGAAAGAAGTAAAGTGCTATGCTCTATCGCGAGCGCGACAGGCATCGCGAGTGTGACAGAGAGAGCCGTTGGACAGTTTTCCTTGAAAAGTCACTTGAAAAGTTGGGACTTTCCACTAAGTTGTGCATCTCTTTGAAGAAAGGACATGACCTTCAGAACACTATAAATGTTAATTTCAACTGTAATTTTTAGGATGATGGGATTTTAACTAATTTATTTTTCTGTAAGTTGGAAGAACAGTTTTTTATAATAGTGTGTAATATTAATCTACATTCCTCGTGGGATCGACATCTTTTGTACTATAATCGGTACACCGTCTACTTGCAGAATTAGCGTGTAGAAATACGCCTAACAAGTTTTTGGCGCCGTTGCTGGGGAGTGTTATGATTAAATTTATTGCCATTATGAATTTTGATTTATGATTTTGGATTACAAGACTTAATTAGTTTCGTTTTTGTTGTCTTTTGTTTTTACAGGATTGGATAGTTCAAGTATATGCCTAATACAAGGAGTTCTCAAGAAGAACTTGAACCATTGAATCCAGAAATAGAAAGATTTATTTCAAGTAACCGTAAATCCAACAAGAAAAAGAATAAGACTCGGAGACTAATCATGGCTGAAGAAGAGAATCCACCAAGGCTAATGGATTTTGCTAAGCCAGCGTTAAGCGGGGCTCAACAAGGGGTGATAAGACCAACGGTAAATGCTAATCAATTCAAAATTAAGCCATCTCTTTTTCAAATGATTCAAAATAGTATTCAATTTTATGGTTTGGCAAATGAGGATCTAAATGCTCATTTGGAAAATTTCTTCGAAATATGTGATACCTTCAAAATTAATGGAGTTTCGGCAGATGCAATCAAGCTAAGACTTTTTCCTTTTACTTTGAAGGATAAGGCAAAGGCTTGGTTGAATTTTCTAACTAGATGATCTATAATAACTTGGATCCAATTAGCCTAAGCATTTTTATCTAAATATTTTTCTCTAGCCAAAACTGCAAAAATTATAAAGGATATCACTACTTTTGTCCAACATGATAATGAATTTTTGTATGAAGCTTAGGAAAGGTTTAAAGAATTGCAGAGAAGTTGTTCACATCATAACCTTCCAAGGGAATTGTTAATGCAAATATTTTACAATGGAGTGAATCCCACTACTAGAGGTATAATAGATTCTATGGCCGGTGGTTCACTTATGAGAAAAACAACAGAGGCTGCGTTTGAGTTGTTAGAAGAGATGCCCATGAATAATTGCATGTGGCCAACCGAAAGAGTAAGGGAATCAAATTCTTCTAATGATAGGGGGTACATTCATTAGATTCTATAGTAGCATTGTAAGCCCAAGTTGAGGCTTTAACACATAAGATTAATAGCCTAGGTATGGGAGGAAGTCCATAAAATGCATGCACCATTTGTGGCCAATAAGGTCATACTAGTGAAGCGTGTAATTTGGGGATAGCTAGCACGGATGAACAAGTGAGCTTTATCGAAGGATAAGGGCATGGGAATCCATATTCAAATACCTATAACCCTGGTTGGAGAAGCCATCCAAATTTTTCAAGGGGAAATAGTAGCAATCAAAATAGGGGTGTAGGATTTCAGCAACCTCAAGATAGGTTTAGAGCTTTAGAGGTTAAGATGGATAGGTTCTTAGAAGGGATTAATTTGAAGTTTAGTTCACAAGAAGAGAACCAAATGAGGCTAGAGACAAAGTTTGATCAAATCACTAAAAATCAAGCCTCATCGATCCATAACTTGGAGGTGCAAATAGGGCAAATTGCTAAGGCTTTATCTTCACGATTACAAGGGAATTTACCAAGTAATACGGAGAAAAATCCAAGGGAACATTGAAGGCAATTAAATTGAGGTCAGGTAAATCCTATACTAGTGAATTTGTTTCTACTAACAAGGATGATAATGTGAAGAAAAAGAATTTTCAGAAGGATGAGTCTTCTGTCGCGAGTGCGACAGAGGAGAGACCGGCCAACATCGCGAGCACGATACCCTTCGCGAGCACGCAAAAGGAGAATCTGCCTTCTGCCGTGAGTGCGACAGAAGGGGCTACTAAGGCAAATTCTTCAAAAATTTTCCAACCTCGTCCACTGTTTTTGCAACGTCTTAAGTAGTAAAACGAAGATAAGCAATTTCAATCTTTTATTTATAAATTAAAGCATTTACATATCAATTTGAATTTTATTGAGGTTATAACTCAAATTCCTAACTATGCAAAGTTTCTTAAAGATTTAATTTCTAAGAAAAGAAGTTGGGAAGACATATCTACTGTTTAGTTGACTGAGGCATGTAGTTTAATAATTACTAATAATTTGCCCACTAAACTTAAGGATAATGGGAGTTTTACTATTCCTTATACTTTAGGGGATGTTGATTTTCCTAAGTGTTTATGTGATTTGGGGGCAAGTATTAATCTTATGCCTTTGTCTATCTTTAAAAAGTTAGCATTGGATTATGTTAAACCTACTTCAATAGTATTGCAATTGGCTGACCAATCTATTAAGAAACCATATGGCATAGTGGAAGATGTGCTTGTTAAAGTGGATAAGTTCATTTTGCCTACTGACTTTGTTATTTTAGACTTTGCTTTTGATGTTAAATTCCCATTGATATTGGGAAGACCTTTCATGAGAACTGGTAGAGCTTTATTTGATATTTATGAAGGAACTTTAGTTTTAAGAGTGGGGGAAGATAGTGTAGAGTATCACATGGATAAAGCACTCAAATACCCCATGGATAAGAATGTATGCATGAAAATTGATGTCATTGATGCTTGTGTTTTGGAAGTATTGGATAATGCAGGTCAAGAGAAGGATCATATTGAGGAAGAAGTACATGAAGAAGTGGAGCAAGAGAGCTTAAAGCAAGAACTTTAGTATAGAAATGAAGCACCTTTGCCACCTTCTTTTGTAAGTCCTCCTAATGTGGAATTAAAAAAGCTACCAAGCCATTTGAGGTATGCATTTGTTGGTTCAAATAATACTTTACATGTCATTATTTCTAACAAGCTAACTAGTAAGCAAGAGTCTTTGTTATTAGAGGTTGTTAGAAAGAGAATCAAGAGTATAGGTTGGCAAATTTTTGATTTAAAGGGAATTAGTCCAAACATTGTCATGCATAGAATAAACATGGTAGATGAGTGTCAACCTAAGGCTAATAGACAAAGGAGGCTTAATCCCAATATGAAGGAAGTAGTTAAAAAAGAAGTCATTAAGTTATTAGATGCTGGGATTATCTATCCGATTTCGGATAGTGCATGGGTGAGTCCAATTCATTGTGTACCTAAGAAAGGGGGAATGACTGTAATTAGAAATGAGAATGGAGATTTAATTCCTACTAAAACCACCATGGGTTGGAGGGTTTGCATTGACTATAGGAAATTGAAATCAGCTACTAGGAAGAATCACTTTCCTTTACCATTCATTGATCAAATGTTAAAAAGGATAGTTGGCCATTCTCATTATTGTTTTTTAGATGGTTATTCGGGATATTTTCAAATATTCATACACCCTAGTGATCAAGAAAAGACCACCTTTACTTGTTTATATGGGACTTTTACTTATAGAAGGATGCCTTTTGGGCTATGTAATGCACCAGCAACTTTTCAAAGGTGTATGACTTCTATTTTTGGGGATATGATAAAGGATATCATGGAAGTTTTTATGGATGATTTTTCTGTTTATGGTGATTCATTTGAGTTATGTTTGTGTAATTTGGATAAAGTGTTGGCTAGATGTGAGGAGACCAACTTGGTACTCAATTAGGAAAAATGCCATTTTATGGTTGAAGAGCGGATAGTTCTAGGCCATAAGATTTCAAGTAGAGGTATAAAGGTAGATAGAGCTAAAACTGAATTGATAGAAAAGTTACCTCCACCTATTACACTTAAAGGTGTAAGATCTTTTCTAGGGCATGCTGGTTTCTATAGAAGGTTTATAAAGGACATTTCATTAATTGCTAAGCCTTTAACTAACTTGTTGGTAAAGGATGTGCCTTTTGAATTTTCTAATGCATGTATGAAAGCTTTTGGCATATTAAAGGAAGCTCTTGTAAGTGCACCCATAATAACTTCACCAAATTGGAATTTACCTTTTGAAATAATGTGTGATGCAAGTGACCTTGCTGTTGGATGTGTGTTAGGTCAAAGACAAGGTAAACATTTGCATGTCATTTACTATGCTAGCCATACATTGTCCCCACCTCAAGTAAATTACACTACAACTGAAAAACAAATGTTAGCTGTTGTTTATGCATGTGATAAGTTTATGTCTTACTTGTTAGGATCTAAAGTCATAATCTATACAGATCATGCAGCACTTAGATATTTATTTGCTAAAAAAGATGCTAAACCTCGGTTAATTCGCTGGGTTCTTTTGTTACAAGAATTTGACCTTGAGATTCGAGATAAGAAAGGTTCTAAAAACTTAGTGGCTGATCACTTATCAAGGTTAGAAAATGATGAATGACCTATAGGGGATAGCAATGAAATTAATGAATCCTTTTCGGATGAATCTTTAATGACAATTGAGCAAGTAAATGTCCCATGGTTTGCAAATTTTGCTAACTTTCTTGCTGCAGGGGTTGTACCTCATGGATTGACATGGCAACAAAAGAAAAAGTTCTTTAGTGATGTCAAAAATTACATTTGGGAGGAACCCTATTTGTTTAAGATAAGTGGGAATTGTGTAATTCGTAGGTGTGTAAGTGAGGATGAGTTTGTGAATATTCTGACACCTTGCCATTCATCTTTGTATTCGGGTCATAATGGAAGTACAAAAACTGCCTCTCTTATGCTTGAATGTGGTTTTTATTGGCCTACCCTATTTCATGATGCTAGGACTTTTGTAGCTCAATGTGATAGGTGTCAAAGGGTTGGTAACATTGGAAAGAGAGATGAGATGCCTTTGAATAGTGTTTTAGAAGTTTAGATATTTGATGTGTGGGGGATAGACTTCATGGGTCCTTTTCCTTCATATTTTGGGCAAAACTATATATTGGTTAGGGTAACTATGTCTCAAAATGGGTTGAAGCCAAAGCCACACCAACCAATGATTTAAAGGTGGTGATCAAGTTTTTGAAGAAGCTCTTTTCTAGGTTTGGAGTGCCAAGAGCTATCATAAGTGATGGAGGTACGCATTTCATTAATCGTTCTTTTGCTTCACTATTGCATAAGTATGGTATGCATCATAGGGTAGCTACTCCTTACCATCCACAAACTAGTGGTCAAGTAGAGGTTTCCAATAGAGAGCTTAAGTGGATATTAGAAAAAACAGTTTCTAACTCTAGGAAAGATTGGGCACATAAACTTGATGATGCACTATAGGCATATCGCATCGCATTCGAAATGCCTTTTGGGATGTCACCATATAGGTTAGTGTATGGGAAAGCATGCCTTTTGGGATGTCACCATATAGGTTAGTGTATGGGAAAGCATGCCATTTACCTGTTGGGTTTGAACATAAAGCATATTGGGCTATTAGGACTTTGAATTATAACATTAAGGAGGCTAGTGTAAAAAGATATTTGCAATTAAATGAATTTGATGAATTACGCCTTATCTCTTATGAAACTGCAAGAATACATAAAGAAAGATGAAAGAAATGGCATGATGCTCACATTCGATATAAAAACTTTAAGGTTGGGGATAGAGTTCTTCTATTCAATTCTAGGTTAAAATTATTCCCTGAAAAATTGAGGTCTAAGTGGAGTGGACCTTTTGAAGTAACACAAGTATTTTACCATGGTTATTAGAGCTTAAAAATGATAAAGGGGAATTGTTTAAAGCTAATGGTCAAAGATGTAAGGTTTATTTAGAAGGAATTTTTCAAGGTCAAGAGGTCTCAAGTATATCCTTGAAGTTGGGTTGAAGGCTATTTGCACTTATTTTTTTATGTATTGCATTGTTTTTATGTTGATTTTGTATACTAATATAGTTTATTTTTGGTTCTACAGGTTACCATTATTAGTAAGTCCTTAGAGTTATTCAAATATTTCAGTTTTATTGACAAAAAAACAATTTTTCATTGAGATTTTACTCACTGTCGCAAGCGCGACAGTATAAGGAGGTCATTTTTGCATGTTTCTGTCACAAACGTGACAGTTGTCGTGCGCGTGATAGAAAGGGGAGAAAATTTTCTGTCACAAGCGTGCTTGGTATAGCGAGCGTTTAATTGCATAATTTCATTTCTGTTGCGAGCACGACATTGTCATGAGCTCGCGACAGCATGTGGGATTTCAAAAATTTGAGAATTCTAACCGTTGGCATCTAGTTTCATTTCCCCCTATAAATATCTTTTATGCCCTAATTCTTCATTTTCACTTTGGTTTTCAGTTTTCTCTCTAAATTTAAGTTAGTTTTCTCTTAAAGTTCTTCTTCTCCTTTGATTTTCCTTTGTTTTACCTTGGTTTTCTGCACTTTTGTTTCACTTTTTCTGCAAATTTCAACATGGTGCATACCAAAACTATGGCTAACAAGGCAAAGGAAAGAAGGCATCAGGAGAGTCCAGCGGTCATGCCCCAAAATCTGACTTGTTGTCTCCAAGATTCAAGTATGACTGCCCCTTTTCTATCTACACAGAAGAAGAAGGTTCAAGACCCAAGTTTGGACAAAGGCAAAGGCAAAGCCCCTGAAACTTCTACTGCAGCTACTGAAAAGGAGGTGTCCGAGGACGATGGGTCTAATAAAGAAGGAACAGGAGTGCCTGCTGGTAGAGGGGATGATTCTATTGGTTAGCAGCAAGTTATGACACAATTGGATGGTGTAGAGGCTGTCAACCAAAGCATGGCAGCAAGATTGGATTCTATGGAGGCCACCATGAAGGACATGCACAGGAGCCAAAAGAGCATGAGTCGCAAACTTCTCTCTTTCTTTCGCAAGAAGAATATCGAATTCACACCTTCTCCACCAAGTTCCCCAAGTGGGAATTAAGATCAATTTTTCTCCTACCCATTTACTTTTTATTGTTATTTTTATTTATTTTGTGTTTTGTATTTTTATTGTTTTTTATTGTGTGTTTTTATTTGCATTTGATTTTCTTACACAATGAGGACATTGTGTCCTTTAAGTGTGGGGGCATGCATGTTATGTTCATTTATATATGTGTGTTTGTTTAGCATAGCCTGTAGATATGCATGTGCTGCTAGTTCTAGGTTTTTATTTTTGCATATGTTGTTAGTAGTATGTGTGTTGAGTTTGATTTGTATATATGTGTATGTTGTTTATGTATGATTGTTTATAGGTTTTATATGCTAGGTTGTTTTGTAAGTTTGATTTTGGAGCTTGTATATTTGGGGCCTATTTGGGAATATATGCATGATATAGCTTGAATTTCTTTTAATTTAGTCTAGTTAGGTGAATTCTTGAGGAATATCATTTTCATTTTACTTTGACATATTAATGTACATAGTGAAGGTCATGACTTGGCAAAGCACTTTAGTGTAGGCTATTTTTAAGTTGAGTATCTTTTCACATATATAAAAGGATTATTTTGCCAATGCATTGCTTAGAGTAGTTTAATCTATAGCTTAAGTGAGCTTTTGGGCCTTGTACATTGAACATTTTCTTGTATGAGAGGCTTACTATGCCATATCCTCTAGAACTTGTTTTTGGTAAATTTTGAGACTACATTTAGTATGAGATGTGCATGAAAAATGATAAGGGCATTTAGAATAAACTATTTTGGCTTGCTTAAATAACTTACCCTCTTTGACTTTAGGTAGCTAATTTTGAGCCTTTAACCAATTTTTATTTTTTTTTTTTGTGAAACATATAATTAGCCAAAATCCTTTGCTACACAATACAATATTTCTTTTTGTTACCCTTTTTGTGAAGAGAATTAGGATTTCTATATCATTGGAGATACATTTTGTTTAGTGTAACCATGAAGGTGGTTGAATTACGAGTGGAAGTCCTTATTTTCAAAGTCCAATATTAGAAAAAGGCTAGTTTCTAAAGAGAAAAGAAAACAATAATAAAGTGGGATGGAGCATAAAATTCACCCACAATATAAAAAACAAAAAAACAAAAAAAAAAGAAAAGGAAGTGTGAAAAAAAAAGAAACTGGCAGGAAATGTGGACATTAAGGAGGGAGTTAGAATAGAAAGATTAGAATATCATGAGATCATGCTATACTTAGCTTTTAAGTCTCTTATGATATGGTGATACTTTTTCTCTACATATTATAAGCTACTTAAACCAAATTGTCCTACCTTAACCTAAGCCAAGCTACAACCTTTAATAAGACCCTTTTGATTTCATGTACTACTTTATACTAATAGTGGAGAGGTTTACCCATTACAAGCTTATGGTATGCAATGGCATATTTAAGGAATGAGTGAAACACTACCCCATAAACACATTGAGAGATTTAAGAACATAGTGTTTGAGTGAGAATTACTTTAGGCAATGTTTTGTGTGAAATAATCTTTACATGTGTTAAGATATTCAAATTCTTGAGTTCAAACATTCTTGTGCTTTGCAACTTTATGACTTTCCACATGTGCATGGTTGTTCAAGTTTAATGGATAATGAAATTGCTTGAGAATTTGCATAATTAGACTAATGAGTTAAGAGATGAAAGTTTATGGATGTTATTTCCAAATGTTTGCCAAATATAGATGTGAGCTCCAAAATTGTGTGTATGTTATTTTGTGTTATGTGTTTGTTTGCTTGCTTTATTGTTATGTTTTGCTTGGGGGCAAGCAAATATTTAAGTATGGGTGCTTGATATGAGCCTAAATAGCTCATATTTAGCTTATGTTGTGTGGTAAAAATTATGTTTATTTATGGTTAAATGTGTTAGAATTAGGTGTGTTTGATGTTTTGTGTTAAGTTTTGTTAATACAGGAGAAAAAGGGAGAAAATGTGAAGAAGGAGCAGAAATGAGCAAGAAAAGAAGCTACTATCGCGAGCGCGATGGGCATCACGAGTGCGATAGAGGATAGCCAAGAGAAGCCAAAGGAAAAGAAGAAAAGAAGAGCAAATTAAGGAAGCCGCGCGCTGTCGCGAGCGCGGCAAGATGCGGAGGAAGAGGAAGATCATGCAACTGAAAGAAGTAAAGTGCCGTGCTCTGTCGCAAGCGCGACAGAGAGAGCCGTTGGACAGTTTTCCTTGAAAAGTTACTTGAAAAGTTGGGACTTTCCACCAAGTTGTGCATCTCTTTGAAGAAAGGACATGACCTTTAGAACAATATAAATGTTAATTTCAACTGTAATTTTTAGGATGATGGGATTTTAACTAATTTATTTTTCTGTAAGTTGGAAGAATAGTTTTTATAGTTAAAGTTCTAATTTAGATTTTATGTTTTGAAGTAGAAGACCAAGGAGAAAAAAATTTCTTACAAGGGTTTGAGAAAAGGGTTGAGAGATTTCTTTCTACTTACTCTTATCTTTTACTTTCTTCTCTATAATTAAATGAATGTTATTTAATGAACTTGAATTATATTAATGTCTTCTATTTCCATCTATGTTAGTAATCCTTGAATGCAGAATTTTCTATTAGTATTATTGCATGATCATTATAAGTTAAGGTAGAATTGAGAGGTTCATTTTAACTTACATCTAATAGGAATTAATTATTAAAACATAACTAGAGAGATCACTATGTTGAGATCATTGCTATAGGTTGGTGAATAATCTTAGAATAAGTAATTGGAATTAACTAGTCATTAACGAGAGTTAAGGATTAGCATTTCAATTGTATATTTTAGGCATTCTAGTTTATGGTCGAGAAAGTGAATTAGAACAATATTCCCATTTGGCTTGCTTATGAGATTACATTTATATTAAAATGATGGAATCAAGTTTCATAATCATTAGTTCTTCATTATATACTTTGGCTTCTTTGATCATCATTAACTAGGTTTAATTAAGTTGCATGATAAGAGGAGTATAAAATTAACTTACAAATTAATGAACATTGTAAACAAGATTAATATTGAGTAGTAATAGTATGTAATATTAATCTACATTCCTCGTGGGATCGACATCTTTTGTACTATAATCAATACACTGTATACTTGTGGAATTAGCGTGTAGAAATACACATATGAGGACATTGTGTCCTTTAAGTGTGGGGGCATACATGTTATGTTCATTTATATATGTGTGTTTGTTTAGCATAGCCTGTGGCTATGCATGTGCTGCTAGTTCTAGGTTTTTTTTTTTGCATATGTTGTTAGTAGTAGGTGTGTTGAGTTTGATTTGTATATATCTATATGTTGTTTATGTATGATTGTTTATAGGTTTATATGCTAGGTTGTTTTGTAAGTTTGATTTTGGAGCTTGTATATTTGGGGCCTATTTGGGAATATATGCATGCCATAGCTTGAATTTCTTTTAATTTAGTCTAGTTAGGTGAATTCTTGAGGAATATCATTTTCATTTTACTATGGCAATTTAATGTACATAGTGAAGGTCATGACTTGACAAAGCACTTTAGTGTAGGTTCTTTTTAAGTTGAGTATCTTTTCACATGTATAAAAGGATTATTTTGCCAATACATTGCTTAGGTTAGTTTGATCTATAGCTTAAGTGAGCTTTTGAGCCTTGTACATTGAGCTTTATCTTGTATGAGAGCCTTACTATGCCATATCCTTTACAACTTATTTTTGGTAAATTTTGAGACTGCATTTAGTATGAGATGTGCATGAAAAATGATAAGGGCATTTAGAATAAACCATTTTGGCTTGCTTAAATAACTTACCCTCTTTGACTTTAGGTAGCTAATTTTGAGCCTTTAACCTTTTGTGTTTTTGTTGTGAAGCATATAATTAGCCAAAATCCTTTGCTACACAATACAATATTTCTTTTTGTTACCCTTTTTGTGAAGAGAATTAGGATTTCTATATCATTGGAGATACATTTTTTTTAATGTAAGCATGATGGTGGTTGAATTACAACTGGAAGTCCCTTATTTTCAAAGTCTAATATTAGAAAAAGGCTAGTTTCTAAAGAGAAAAGAAAACAATAATAAAGTGGGATGGAGCATAAAATTCACCCACAATATAAAAAAAAAACAAAAAAAGAAAAGAAAGTGTGAAAAAAAAAAGAAACTAGCAGGAAACGTGGACATTAAGAAGGGAGTTAGAATAGAAAGATTAGAATATATGAGATCATGCTATACTTAGCTCTTAAGTCTCTTATGATATGGTGATACTTTTTCTCTACACATTGTAAGCTACTTAAACCAAATTGTCCTACCTTAACCTAAGCCAAGCTACAACCTTTAAAAAGACCCTTTTGATTTCATGTACTACTTTATACTAGTAGTGGAGAGGTTTACCCATTACAAGCTTATGGTATGCAATGGCATATTTAAGGAATGAGTGAAACACTATCCCATAAACACATTGAGAGATTTAAGAACATAGTGTTTGAGTGAGAATTACTTTAGGCAATGTTTTGTGTGAAATAATCTTTACATGTGTTAAGATATTCAAATTCTTGAATTCAAACATTCTTGTGTTTTGTTCAAGTTTAATGGATAATGATATTGCTTGAGAATTTACATATTTAGACTAATGAGTTAAGAGATGAAAGTTTAGATGTTATTTCCAAATGTTTGCCAAATATAGATATGAGCTCCAAAATTGTGTGCATGTTATTTTATGTTATGTGTTTGTTTGCTTGCTTCATTGTTATGTTTTGCTTGGGGACAAGCAAATATTTAAGTATGGGGGTTTGATGTGAGCCTAAATACCTCATATTTAGCTTATGTTTTGTGGTTAAAATTATATTTAGTTATGGTTAAATGTGTTAGAATTAGGTGTGTTTGATGTTTTTTGTTAAGTTTTGTTAATATAGGAGAAAAATGGAGAAAATGTGAAGAAGGAGCAGAAATGAGCAAGAAAAGAAGCTGTTGTCACGAGCGCGATAGAGGATAGCCAAGAGAAGCCAAAAGAAAAGAAGAAAAGAAGAGCAAAGGAATGAAGTTGCGCGCTGTCGCGAGCGCGGTAAGATGCAGAGGAAGAGGAAGATCGCGCAGCTAAAAGAAGTAAAGTGCCGTGCTCTGTCCCTAGCGCGACAGGCATCGCGAGCACGATAGAGAGAGCCGTTGGACAGTTTTCCTTGAAAAGCCACTAGAAAAGTTGGGACTTTCCACCAAGTTGTGCATCTCTATGAAGAAAGGACATGTCCTATAGAACACTATAAATGTTAATTTCAACTGCAATTTTTAGGATGATGGGATTTTAACTAATTTATTTTTCTGTAAGTTGGAAGAACCGTTTTTTATAATTAAAGTTTTAATTTAGATTTTATGTTTTGAAGAAGAAGACCAAGGGGAAGAAAATTTCTTACTAGGGTTTGAGAAAAGGGTTGAGAGATTTCTTTCAACTTACTCTTATCTTTTACTTTCTACTCTGTAATTAAATGAATATTATTTAATGAACTTGAATTATATTAATGTCTTTTATTTCTATCTATGTTAGTAATCTTTGAATGCATAATTTTCTATTAGTATTATTGCATGATCATTATAAGTTAAGGTAGAATTGAGAGGTTCATTTTAACTTACATCTAATAGGAATTCATTATTAAAATATAACATGTTGAGATAATTGCTATATATTGGTGAATAATCTTAGAATAAGTAATTAGAATTAACTAGTCATTAATGAGAGTTAAGGATTAGCATTTCAATTGTATATTTTAGGCATTCTAGGTCATGGTTGAGAGAGTGGATTAGAACAATATTCCAATTTGGATTGCTTATGAGATTACATTTATATTAAAATAATGCAATCAAGTTTCATAATCATTATTTCTTCATTATATACTTTGTCTTCTTTGATCATCATTAACTAGGTTTAATTAAGTTGCATGATAAAAGTAGTATAAAATTAACTTACAAATTAATGAACATTGTAAACAAGATTAAAATTGAGTAGTAATAGTGTGTAATATTAATCTACATTTCTCGTGGGATCGATATGTTTTGTACTATAATCGGTACACTGTATACTTGCGGAATTAGCGTATAGAAATATGCCTAATAATTTGCATATATACTGCATACATATCTATATAAATCGCATACATAAATTCGTATTTATGAACTTCATTGTTTGTACATATGCATTCACAAGTATTTACTGAAAAAAAAATGTGTGCCCCGTAGACTAGCTATACATTAAGCATAAATTCTGGATCATGGTGTTGATTTCCCCCTTGACCTGAATAAATGCATGTAGATTGACTATATGAACCTTAAGTCAATAATGAAGTGAAGTGGATTAAAGCGAGAATTGGAAATGATAAATTTTGAATTATGCGAAAAAAGGAAAATTTGATTTCGAGCTAAGGATAGTAACTTATGAGCAGCTCTTAGTTATTTTTTAGCCATAATTTGGCTATGAACCTCTAAATTGAGTGCTTCTAGTGGCATTACAAACTTAAGACATAGATCTACAAATGTCCTGAAGAGACTAGAAGCTAAGTTTATCTCTAAGGTGCTACAAATGAGTCCTGAAATGGGGAGCTGAAACTGTCCTCAGGACTTGAGCGGTTTCCAGTATTTTAAGTAGAACACTCACTACGGAACTTGGATAGATGTGAATCAAAATTCTATAGAAAATAGACTCATTATGGAACAACTTTCATGAGGAAGTATGGTCTAAATCCGTACCAAATATGCCTAGACAATTTCAGGTATATCGCTTATTGTAGAGCTCCAATTGAAGTGAATCAAATTTTATTGGAAACTAGATACATAAAGAAAGAATTTTCTTGAAGGGTGTATGAACAGATTCTACTTCTATCGCTCCCAACAATTTTTTGAAGAAGGAACTACAAATCTGCCACTATCAGGTGTACTAGAGAATTCTAAAATATTTTGGTCGTAAATCACAAATTACTAGCCCAATGGATTGACTTTTGATCTTTGGAAGGCTGAAAGATAGGGCAATATTTGTTAAGAGGCCATTTTGATTTAAAAAGCGTGCTAATCATGCCAAAAATAAAGACCGATTTTGTAGTGCAACACTGTTATGTAATGGAAGTTAAAGGGAACTCTATCTTATAGTTATGACTTTTAAATATTCTTCCCTGATAAGTTGTCAGGGCTATTATCTGGCAAGAGGGTGAGTTCCCTAAGAGAGGATTTGTTGAGTACAACATCTATAAATATCGCCCCTACAGAATGATATTGGTGGAGTTAGAAGAATTTAAGGTATAGTGTGAGAATTGTTGGAAAGGAATTTACCTATTTTAATATATTCTTCCAAGGGGCAGTGATATTGATTTGGAAGAAAAATGATGGATTGAGGATGACTTTAGGGTCACAGTTGTGCTAGAATACAAATGATTTGTAACTTAAATTTTTAAATTCTTGCTTTTGGAAAAGGGAACTGATGCTAGTTACTTTTTTTGCATCCTAAATGAGATAAAAAGATGGATTACTATAGTTATGGACTAATTATAGGCAGAAGTAGGCCACTACAAAGATGAATACCTACAGCCGGAGATTAGCAACTTATTGGATTAAGTGATGGGTATAAATATGCTTTTTCAGATAGAATTGGGATTTGGTTGTTACCCATTTAGGTTAAAGAAGGCTAGTACACATAAGAGAACTTCTCGTACCATATATAAATGTTATGAACTCTTATTCTTGTTGTTTGGACTTACAAGTGCATCATCGGGAATTATGGATTTAACCAACCACATGTACTATCTGTATTTGGATCAGTTTATGGTGATGTATAATGAGGATATTTTGGGTTTACTCAGAACCCTTGAGAAGCATGACAAACATTTGAGAGTTTTATCCAGACCTTAAGGGATGAATAGCTATATGAAAAATTTATTAAATTTGTGTTTTGTTCGATGAATGGCCTTTTTAGTCATGTGGTTTTAGCAAAAGGTATTACGGTTGATCCTAAGAAGATTAAAGCTATTAATAAATGAATAAATCATTGCCAACAAAGTTTTGAGAAGCCAAAAAGTATGTTGACAAAAGAACAAAACCTTGCATACCCGACCACAGGAGAAAGATTTTATGTTATATAATGACACTTTTAGGAATAATTTGGACTGTATGCTGATGCAAAGGGGTCAGGTAGCTACCCATGCTTCCATGCAGCTTAAGTCAGACTTATTATAGCAAGTGAAAGCTACCCACTTGCAAGGTGAACTGTTTGATATTGCTATGAAACGAATGAATGAAGGGAAAGATACCGAGTACCCTTAGTAACAAGCGCATGGTAGGTGATTATTCAAGTTAACCACTTAAGATTTCATTTCATATAAGATTATGTATACATAGGAATAAAACTATATGGTTGTTTACTTAGTCTTAAAGACTATGTATGTCGAGTTACTTATGACGTGTTATAGAGTAATTTGGCAAATATGCAGATTAAACTTGACTTATTACAACAAATATTGTGATGAAAGGTGGCATATTGTGATAATGATAGTTGATGCTGATTTGAGTGAGGCGACTTTGAGTTGATGCTGATTTTGGGTTGGTATTAGGCCGCCCAGAGAGATGGATGCACACAACATGCGAAAGCCCTTCAAAAAAAATATTTGTTCTGGAAATTTGGTAGTTTGTCACTAGGGGAATTGCGGCTAAGAATTGATCCGTCATATGATAAAGAAATAATAGAAATCGTAGTACGAGGAATCAAACAACTAAAGAATAATTGGATATCATCTCTAAGCTTATCATGATGTCAAAAAGAGACACAGGAGCCAGAAACGACAAGGAAACATCTTCAACTATTTAACTCTGGTAAATTTTGAGAATAAAATTTTTATTAGTAGGCGAGAAATGTAATGCCCTCAAAACCACTACTTGCATTAATAGTACTTTTCGGTAGTGAATAGTGCCACCTGTGGCCCACTGGGTCCACAAATATTTTTCATCACCATAGGGAAGTACAATTCATGGCAAGTTCGATGGTATAATTTGAGGTGAAATGTAACACCCCCTACCCATACGTAGGCAAACCCATCCGCAAGGGAGTGAGATGCCGTATGAGCAGGGGTGTCACCATACAAAGGATACATAATCATACATTCAATCACATTGTACATACTAAATACAGCGGAAATAAAACCTTTGGAAACATCAGAATGATCATTCATTAATATAACCAAAATTCGTTACAATAATGTTCTGATCAAAATAGCCAATACAACATAAATACAACTGTCAGAGATATATATATAGCGGAAGCTTACAAAAACGATATACAATAGAGAGTTCTATTACAAAAGAATCATGCAACAAAAATAAAGCCCTAACACTAATCCCTCTATGTTGGCTTGACTGGCGGCGACTCTCCCAAAAGCTATACATCTTCCGCGCCTGCACGGGTGAAAATACCGTGCTAAGCGATAACTCTTAGTGGGGAAACAAACAATAATATATGGACGGCCATTCACAATGGTCGTCAAGGCAAATCACATACATAATGGCATACTGAATATCTTCAGATATAATCACAATTGAATTCCATTCAACACCATTCAAAGGTTCAATAAAGACAATCATATGCCAATAGATTCGTAAGCTCATAGAAGAGTCATTCAAATTCAAATGCTTATAATCATACTCATTTGGATTCGCATACTTTTGATCATATTAGAACAAACCATAACACCTGCTGACTCAAAGTAGTGGATAACGAGTAAATGCGTAGAGGTAGCTTACGGGTACGAATTGTCACATAGTGGTACCTTAAAGGTACGAATCGAAAAACAGTATCACTTTATCTCTTTTCAAAACATTTTACAGAGGAATCTTAAACAAGATTCAAACATGTAGAAGTTTGCGAGGAACTAAAAGGGGACCTGATCAGGGTCCAAAACAGTACAGAGGCTGCAGTAAAATGACTCTTTTAGGCATGCCTAACTATCCACTAGACTGACTCTTGCAGGTCATGCATAATCCATTAATTCACATTTATAGAATTCATATAACTATACATGCATAATACACCCAATTTTACTCAAATATACATCAACCCAACCTTATCTTACCTTCAAATCAACCTTTCCAACACCACAATTAACATAAACCACAACCTAATTCCACATTTAACACAATCAAAAACATGCATCATCAAAATCAAACTCCTCAAGAACACAAACCCAAAAATTTACAGCAACTATTCATCAAACTTCAATATTTGCTCAAAACTTCAACTTTCATGCATCATAACTCAAATCAATTAATTACCCATAACATTAACACTATAATATGCCTCATCAAACATCAATTTTCCAGAAATCACACACAAAAGCATGTATCACCATATGAACATCAAACAATCAAATTTCAAATAAAAGCCCCAAACCTGCACTTCCTATGCTCCAAATCACTTAGCACCACTTCCACACGCCTTCTCCTTCCCCTTGGGATTGCGAGGAGGCTCAACTAGAAATGATACCCACAAATCATACAAAACACCAACCCTAGATTAAAAACCCAAACCAGAAATAAAGAAGAAAAGAAGATAAAATACAACAAAACTTACCAATTGAGGTCAAGAGATGATCAATTTCCACCACTCTTCCTTAGATCCAAGCTAGAGCACTCTTTGAGAAGAGAAAAGGAAGAAGAAGGGTAGAGGAGTGAAAAACGGGAAATGAAGAACAATTTCAGCTTTTTCCCTTTTTTCTCTTTCTTCTTCCATTTCTTTTCCTAACCCTAAACACATGTCATTTCCTCATTGGTGGAGATTAACCACTCATACCCCACAAGCATGCATCACACACACACAAGGCTATACTCACTAATGTACACCCTACCAACATGTGAGTATGCACACACTAATGCCACCCACTCACTCACATCCTACAACTCTACATGTAATCACACTATAATAAAATCCACAAAACATGTATTTTACCCAAAATACCCTTATCACATACCAAAACACACCCAATGCACACGGGGATTTTGTCCTCATCGTCGCTTCTGGTTCCCATGTTGCTTCCTCAATTCCATGATGATGCCATAACACTTTGACCAAAGGGATTTGCTTATTCCTTAACTGTCTCACTTCCCGAGCTAAAATGGCCTATGGTTCCTCACCATACGAATAATCCGACTGCACTTGTATATCTTGAATCGACAACACATGCGAAGGGTCTGATCTATACCGACAAAGCATGGAAACATGCAAAACATCGTGCAACTTCGCCAACTCCATCGATAAAGCCAACCTATAGGCTACCAGACCAACCTTAGCTAACACCTCGTGAGGTCCAATAAACAGAGGACTAAGCTTACCTTTCTTACTGAATCTCAACACCTTCCTCCAAGGTGAAACCTTAAGAAAAACTTTGTCCCCGACCTCAAACCGAATATCTTTCCTCTTCAAGTTAGCATAGGACTTCTGTCGATCCTTAGCCACTTTCAGATTTTGCTGCACAACTCTGATCTTCTCCTCAGTATCTCTAACCAAATCTGGCCTAATAACGGAATGCTCGGTCAACTCTGTCCAGCAAACTGGAGTCCTACATGGCCGACCATACAAAACCTCATACGGTGACATACCGATACTCGACTGATAACTATTATTGTAGGCAAACTCCATAAGCTGTACATATCTATCACAACTGCTAGAAAATTCTAAGGCACAAGCTCGCAACATATCCTCTAAAATCTGAACTTTCTGACTGACCATCTGTCTGAGGATGGAACGCTGTACTGAAGTTCAACTTGGTACCCAAAGCCCTTTGCAACTCTTTCCAAAATTTGGATGTGAACCTTGGGTCCCGATCTGACACTATGGACAACGGCACTCCATACAATCTGATCACCTCATCCACATAGATACTGGCCAACTTATCCATTGGATAATCCACTCTAATCGGCAGAAAATGAGCTAACTTCGTAAGCCGATCTGTAACACCCCTTACCTATACGTAGAGAACTGCACCCTATAAAGAGGATGAAGGTCCCCGATAGATGAGGGTTGCCACCCACAGACGCTCAAACAGAACCAATCATTGCACACCAATTACATATACAAATGAATAAATTAAAATTTCATAATTCATCAGAGAATTGGCCATAGAGCAAAATATTGCATTTCATTAATATAATAAAGGTGGCTTTACATATTCCAAAAAGATGCAAAAGTGCCTCAGCACAACTGAATAGTTACATATAACTAATATCAAAACGATTTACAAGATATTCTTTACATAACTTCAAAAGTACAAGACTATAACACATACAAAAAGAATACAAGGCCTAAACTACAAAATCTTCTATCCACTAGTCGTGTTGGCCCTGCTGATGCGAAACCCGCTGCTCAACCCTTCAAAACCTTCCACACCTGCACGGATAAAACACCCGTGCTAAGCAAAATCGCTTAGTGGGGAAACAAAGATGCACAACGACCACTCACAGTGGCGTCAACAAATAATCACAAGCGAATGGCACAGTTAAATGTTAAGATTTTATAAATTAACTTAAAGTATAACAGCACTATATGTTAGTGTAAGCCCTAGCCCCAATACATTGTAATAAAACACTTTAGTTAATAAATGAGGCATTTGTTTTATCCATTGTATTCCTGTGCATGTCAATTGATAGAACTATCCAAGAATGTTGTTTCAGTTTAAGTTATCATGTGTGAGGCACATGGTTGTAAGACCTTGAAACAAATGAGACTTCATTCTAAATATCCCTAGTCAGTCATTGTTATGGGAATAACAAATGAATTAAGACTAGTATGCTCTCTCTGATTAGTTGAGTTCTGTCTTACGGATCATAAGGACAAAAGTGTCAATCAGAGATCATAGATACATGTTTATAACATGGTATTTGGATACGATCCACACATGAGAGCACTACATGGTACAAGTCATAAGTGTTCCTCATATGCAAGTTTTGTATCGGAGTTCTTAGACCTAAAATCTCTATGAAACTCTTTATGAATTACTGTGTACTTTGACATACACCTAACGTGCTCGTAACTGAGTGACAAGTATGGGTATGCTTGGGTATGCATTGATTCATGTTAGAGAGCATGAGAGAAGTAAAGGGATTACCCCTCTCTATAAGAGAGAAAAATATCATCGGCCACTTGATCAGTGAACTGAGAAGTGTATGGCCATACCGAGATGTAATAATGTGCAATCATTATTTATCTGAGAGTTCAGTGTCACTGGAATATCAAGAAAGGAATTAACTTACATATAAGGATGACTAGTTCCATGCCTTATATTAATTCTGATATTTATGGGTAAGGGACTGTATAAAATTGCATTAGGTCACTAAATGCCATTTGCATTTTTCATTTAATTTGGAATGCTATAATATCTTGCTAGAGAATATATATAGCCTTTGAATTAATTCATTAATTCATTGCCAACATTAAATGGACCTATAGGATCGCACACAAAGTATTGGGCTTAAAATATTTAAATAATGTATTGGGCATTAATTTGGGCTTTTAATTAAAGTCAAATTAATGTATGTAATGGGTATTAAAATTGCTATTGGACTTTGGTCCATGAGAGAGGAGAATTTCGGCCCATAAGGTTTAATATCAATTAGTTAATTATATTAATTAAGTTAATTGAGTATTAAATCCTAATTTGAACTCTAAATTCAAAAGGGTTTAAATTAATATTTGTTACTTATCTCTAGGAAGTGTTTAAGGTTGAATATACTATCTTAAGGTAGTAGAATTCAGATTAAAGACTTGCCATAGGATGAGGATATAGATGGGAAGAAAGAAAAAACCCTAGAAGAGCTAGTATTGGCGTGAACCTCTCTCTCTCTCTCATTTTTTTTCTCTTGGCCGAAATACACAAAGAGAGATATTTTTCTTGTTTTCTTGTGTTATTTAGGCGTGAATAACATCTAAAGGAAGGGCAAGAAAAATCTTGTAGCTTCAATCCTTACCATTACACAATACTAAATTTTGAGAACTAGCATTCTCGGTTTTGAGCCTAGCTTGAAAGTGTGTGTGTGAGCATAGAGAGGATTGGCGCAAAGGCTTTTCCTTGGCATTGGTGGTGAAGATCAAAGGTGGACAATATCATCTTAGTTGCTGGTCATCATCAAATTCATTTCGGAATAGGCATCTAAAGTTGTAAGTTTTTAAAAACCCTAAAAGTGCATGTTTCGATTCTTGTCGTGGATTTGTTTGATGTGTATGATCGTTTTTCGATATTTTTCCGCTGCGTTATCTACATACACATACCATGACATAATCCATCACTATAATCATATTAATCCAATATGCAATATTTCAGAATTCACATATGATAACAAATAACACTATTGCACCTGCTTTATCAAAACAGTGGATAACGAGTACGCATAGATACCCGAAGGTACTAACACTATTCTCATAACACATAGATACCCGAGGGTATCAAAACAATCTTTTAATTTTGTTCCAAAAACATTTTCGCGTAGATTCAATACACAGGGATCACGAAGATCCAGTCGGGGCACCTGATCGGGGTCCAAATCGTACACTAGCTGCAGCAACACTAACTCTATTAGGCATGCCTAACTATCCACTTATTCGACTCTAGCAGGTCATGCATAAACCGAATCATGTTTCAATTCGCAATATATATATAATTTGTCATGCATAATTCATATAAATATAGTCATATAACAATTCATATAACAAACAGTAAGAAAAAGACAAGTAAAAGACATTTGAAGTTCATTTCGGAAGACTGGGTACGTGAGAAAACAGGGCAGAATGGGGGGTCTCTGTCGCGCTCGCGAGAGAAAGGCATCGGACACGAGTAGTGCTGAGGGGCATGACTCGTGTTGGATGTCTCTCCACCCCAGTCATGCTTCAGATCACGACATGCTGAGGAAGTCACAACAGCACAAGTCGTGCTGAATGAGCACGAGTCGTGCTTCATCAGCACGTGTCGTGCTGATCCTCACCTGCTGCCATCGCCCTGCTAAGATGCACAACTCGTACACATAGAAAGGGAGTACGAGTCGTGCTTCTCAGCACGAGTCGGACGGCTAACACTTCTTCAAGCCAAACAAGCGAGAGCTGGAAATCCTCTTCTGTCGCGCTAGCGAGAACGTCGTGCTCGTGACAAAAACGGGATTTCCAGTCCCTAGCAAAACGCAAACCCAGAATTTCCCTCCAAACCAAAACCATTTTGACCCAAATCACTTCCAACTCCATCTTACCTCAAATTAAGCCTTCCAAACACCATAACCAACATCAAGCAACATATTTCCACAATTAATTCCAAAATAAATCATCAATTAATAAATCAATATCTCAAAATTCATAAAACCAGAAAATTATGAAGCAAAGTTCAATCAACTTCATATTTGATTCAATAATTCAATAATTATGCTACCCAACTCATCAAAACTCAAAACCCATATCATATTTACCAATACAAGCCTATTTACACATCATAAATTCCAGAATTTCATGCATATTTCAAAACCCATATATGAACATTAACTCAAAGCAAATTCCCAAACCTGGAATTAATAAACCTCCAATTAAGGGGCTCCACTCCCGCTCGGTACTTCCTTGCCCTTGGATTCCCTAGGAGGATTCTCTGAACCACAAAACCCAACAACACCAAACAAGTTTAAACCCTAACTCATAATTACAAAAGCTCATCTAAAGAAGAAGAAGGAAGATTATCACTTATCACTTGCCACACCAGCTTAGGCTACCCAAAACTCACTAGAATTTGCAGTAAAAGGAAGAATTCAAGAAGAAATAAAGAAGAAAGGAAGAGAGGAAGTAAAGTAATGGGAAAGAGGAAGAAGAAGAAGAAGAGGAAGAAGAAGAAGAAGAAGCGTGAAGAGGAAAGGAAATCAGCTGAAATCATTCTCTCTTTCCCCAATACTTATCCGCTCACTTGCCAGATGTCACTCTCTCAAGAGGGAAAACACACCCAACTCTCATCCTCCATAACCTACCCAATTCTAGTCTCTTAACATACACTACTCCCATATACACACTCACACTAGAACATAACCCAATACACACACATAATAACTTAATTCAATTAACATAACACATACTTAACATTAACCATATACACACACACATACACTCTTAAGGCTCACTCTACTAGGGTGGTTTCGGGGTGTTACAATACTCCCCTCCTTAATAGAATTTCTTCCTCGAAATTCTCACCTGATCCAAATAGTTGAGGATACTGAGTTCTCATTACCTTTTCCGGTTCCCAAGTCGCTTCCTCAACACCATGATGCTGCCAAAGCACTTTAACCAACAGTATCTGCTTGTTCCGAAGCTGCCTGACCTCTCCAGCCAAAATCTCTTTCGATTCCTCATTAAAAGAGAAATATGGCTGAACCCGAATATCTTGCACTTTGAGCACATATGATGGATATGATCGGTAGCGACAGAGCATAGACACATGAAAGACATCATGTAACTTGGCTAACTCTGTCAGTAATGCTAACCGATAAGCCATCGGACCAATCTTTTCGAAGACCTCATAGGGTCCAATAAACCAGGGACTCAACTTTCCTTTCTTTCCAAAACGGAGAATCTTCCGCCACGGCGAAACTTTCAAAAAGACCTTGTCACCCACTTCATATTGGATATCCCTACGCTTCAAATTAGCATACGATCACTGTCTGTCTTTGGCTGCTTTTAGATTCTGCTGCACAACTCTAACTTTCTCTACAGCGTCTCTCATTATCTCCAGACCTATCATAGCTCTTTCCGATAATTCAGTCCAACATACCGGTGTTCTACATCTCCGCCCATACAACACTTCATAAGGTGCCATTCCAATGCTTGCCTGATGACTATTATTATATGCAAATTCCATCAAAGGCACATATCGATCCCAATTTCCTGAAAATTCCAAAGCACAACCCCGAAGCATGTCTTCAAGAATCTGAATAACTCTCTCGGACTAACCATCGGTCTGGGGATGAAACGCTATACTGAAGTTTAGCCGAGTAACCAAAGCTGACTGAAGTTCTTTCCAAAACTTGGAAGTAAACCGAGGATCTCGATCAGACACAATGGATAACGGAACCCCATGAAGCCTGACTATTTCTTTCACATAAATCTCTACCAAGTTGTCCATAGAGTAGTCTAACCGAACTGGTAAGAAATGCGCTGACTTTGACAACCTGTCAACTATGACCCACACTGAATCATGCTTGCGCTGCGTCGATGGTAAGCCAGATACAAAATCCGTCGTAACATCACCCCATTTCCACTGATGAATGGGTAAGGGGTTAAGCAAACCCGATGGAACTTGATGTTCAACTTTCACTTGCTGGCATACCAAACATTTTGAAACAAATTCCGCTATGTCCTTCTTTATACCCGACCACCAACAATGCTGCTTAAAATCTCGGTGCATTTTATCTCCACCCGGATGCATAGTGAAAATCGATGAATGGGCCTCTTGCAAAAGCTTCCTTTTCACATCACCCACAGCCGGCACACATAACCAATTCCCATGCTTAAGCACTCCTTCACTATCCATGGAAAATTCAGTTCGCTTACCATCTTTCACTACTTGACATACACGTTGCAAAACCGGATCACTCAACTGTGTAGTCACAATCTCTTACTTCAGACTCGGTCTAGCTTTTAACTGGGCAATCAATGCGCCTTCTGAATCAAATCTCCATCTTCCTCTCCTAAGAGACAAAGCCGACATTGATTTCCTACTAAGGGCATCCGCTACGACATTCGCTTTACTCGGATGATAATCAATAATGCAGTCGTAGTCCTTGAACAGTTCTAACCATCTTCGCTGTCTCAAATTCAACACTTTCTGAGTCAGCAGATACTTCAGACTCTTGTGATCGGTGAAGATTCTGCACTTTTCTCCATACAAATAGTGCCGCCACACCTTAAGTGCAAACACTACCGCCGCTAATTCTAGATCATGCAATGGATAGTGTTGCTCATGGGGCTTCAATTGCCTAAAAGCATAGGCAATTACCTTGCCGTCTTGCATCAGAACACAACCCAAGCCCACTCCTGAAGCATCACTATACATGGTGAATTCCTTACCCGACACAGGCTGCGTAAGCACAGGAGCCTTAATCAACATCTCTTTCAACTGATTAAAACTTGTTTGACACTTTTCAAACCAAACAAACTTGACTTCCTTTCGAAGCAACCTAGTCAAAGGTGAAGCCAAGACCGAAAATCCTTTAACAAAACGCCGATAGTACCTAGCCAAACCCAGAAAACTTCTTACCTCTGTCACATTCTTAGGTGGTAACCAACTCATAATCGCTTCCACCTTGGATGGGTCTACCCGAATACCTTCAGCTGAAACCACATGTCCAAGAAAAGTTACTTCTTTTAGCCAAAACTCACACTTACTGAGTTTAGCATAAAGTCGATGATCTCTCAACACTTGTAACACGAAACGGAGGTGTTCTTCATGTTCCTTCTCATTCCTCGAATAAACAAGGATGTCATCAATGAACACTACCACAAACCGATCCAGATACTGTCTGAAGACCCTGTTCATTAGATCCATAAAGGCTGTGGGCACGTTGGTCAAACCAAATGGCATCACTAAGAATTCATAGTGACCATAGCGCGTCCGAAAAGCCGTCTTCGCCACATCCGTATCCTTTACCCTCAACTGGTAGTAACCCGATCTCAGTTCTATCTTGGAGAACACTCCTGCCCCTCTTAACTGATCAAAAAGATCCTCAATTCGCGGTAACGGGTACTTATTCTTTACCGTAACCTTGTTAAGTTGCCTGTAATCTATACACATCCGCAATGTTCTGTCTTTCTTTTTAACAAAGAAGACTGGAGCACCCCATGGAGACACACTGGGCCGTATAAATCCTTTATCCAAAAGTTCTTGCAATTGACTCTTTAGTTCTTTCAATTCCACCGGAGCCATCCGATATGAAGCCTTAAAAATCAGAGATGCTCCCGGTACAATCTCCACTGACAACTCTACCTCCCTCTCTGGAGGTAATCCCGGTAACTCCTCCAGAAAAACATCCTCAAATTCCCTCACAATTGGAATATCTTGCACTTTAACTTGCCCTCTCCGTGAATCCAGAACTAGTGCCAAATACGCTTCACATCCTTTTCTTATAAACCTTTTTGCCTTCATCGCTGAAATGACATTATGCAACGAACTACTTCCCTCACCTTTCACAATCACGGGCAACTGATGTGTATCTTTGAGAATCACAACTTTCCTGTGACAATCTACTATAGCTCGATGCTTGGCTAACCAATCCATCCCCAAAATAATATCAAACTCATGAAAAGGCAACCGAATCAAATCAACTGCAAACTCCATGCCTTGAATCCTTAAAGGACAATTCCGACAAACCCGATTCACACTAACACTAACGGGCTAGACACACAAATCTCATAATCCAACCTTTCCTCACTCCCCAAGCTATCACCCAACTGACTAGAACACAACTAAGAATGAGTAGAACCCAGATCTATCAAGGCATACACTTCAGAATCAAATAATAAAAACTTACCGACAATTACTTCCGGTGCTTTCTGCTCATCCCTGGCTTTCATGGCATAGGCTCTACCAGCTGTTGGAACGGGGCGGTCCACAGACTCAGATAACTCTCTCTCTCGAGGCCGTCCACCATGACCCCGTCCTCTACCTCTACCACGACTTCCTTGAGGAGCATTGGACCCTGCTCGGCTACCCTCTAGTTGACACGGGGCATTCTCATGCAGATTTGGGCAATTAGCAAGGAAGTGGTCCGTACTACCACACCTAAAGCACCCTCCTATCAGCCATCGACATTCGCCCCAATAGCGCTTACTACAATGAGAGCATTGAAGCATAGCATCGCCTCTACCACCTGAACCTCCTCTACTAGTGCCTGATCCTCTTGAATAGTCCTGTCTCCTCCCTCTAGTAGCCGGACTAGCAGGAGGCTCACCAGCAGGATTCCCTTGAGATTCTCTTGATCTTTTCCCTGAAGAAGAACTACCTCTAGAGGTCTTTCTCCTCAAAGCCTTCTCTCTCAAAACATTCTCCGATCACTCCGCTCTCAAGGCCGCCTGAACCAGCTGATAATAGCTAACATTTGAGGCAGACATCAAAGAAACTAACATTGCCTTCAAAGATTCATTCAAACCCGCCTCAAAATATTGACACCGAAACTCATCAGTAAGAATTCCTAGCGGTGCATACTTGCTAAGTTTGTTAAACTCATTCTCATAATCTGCCATTGACATTACCCTCTGCCTGAGGCTCAAGAACTGTGCCCATCTGGCGTCTTTGAAGACCTTAGTTATGTACTTATTCTGGAATTCTTTCTCAAAGAACTCCCATGTCAAAGGCTCGGGAAGCTGAGGCTGACTGAGCACTAACCTGCACCAGTCGTAAGCAGAGCCTTGCAACCATGACACCACACATTCCACTTCCCTATCTGGGGGACATCTTATTTCCCTTAACACCCGCTTCACTTTATCAATCCACATCTCAGCTTTATCTGATTCATCTAAGCTGGTACCGAAAAAATCCTCAGCTCCATACTTTCTCATATTCTCAATAGGTGCCCTAAGTGCAGTTACTCTCTCCAGCACCCTAGCCATATCTTGGGATATCTTGAGCATCGCTTCAAAGGGAACTGCAGGGGCCTCAGGTTGAACCCTAGGAGGTTGAGCCGGACCCAAAACTGATGGATCTTGCTCTTGGGGATTCGCACTCTCGGCTGACCCCTCAAGCGATTCACGAGCAGACTCCATAGTTACAAAACATAAACCACAATTCGCATCAGACCAACACAACTTTAACAAACTTTCTATGATACTCTAGCCTAGAAACGTCTAAACCTACGGCTCTGATACCACAAAATGTAACACCCCTTACCTATACGTAGAGAACTTCACCCTATGAAGAGGATGAAGGTCCCCGATAGATGAGGGTTGCCACCCACAGACGCTCAAACAGAACCAATCATTGCACACCAATTACATATACAAATGAATAAATTAAAATTTCATAATTCATCAGAGAATAGGCCATAGAGCAAAATATTGCATTTCATTAATATAACAAAGATGGCTTTACATATTCCAAAAAGATGCAAAAGTGCCTCAGCACAACTGAATAGTTACATATAACTAATATCAAAATGATTTACAAGATATTCTTTACATAGCTTCAAAAGTACATGACTATAACACATACAAAAAGAATACAAGGCCTAAACTACAAAATCTTCTATCCACTAGTCGTGTTGGCCCTGCTGATGCGAAACTCGCTGCTCAACCCTTCAAAACCTTCCACACCTGCACGGATAAAACACCCGTGCTAAGCGAAATCGCTTAGTGGGAAAACAAAGATGCACAACGACCACTCACAGTGGCGTCAACAAATAATCACAAGCGAATGGCGCAGTTAAATGTTAAAATTTTATAAGTTAACTTAAAGCATAACAGCACTATAATCATATTATTCCAATATGCAATATTTCAGAATTCACATATGATAACAAATAACACTATTGCACCTGCTTTATCAAAACAGCGGATAACGAGTACGCATAGATACCTAAAGGTACTAACACTATTCTCATAACACATAGATACCCGAGGGTATCAAAACAATCTTTTAATTTTGTTCCAAAAACATTTTCTCATAGATTCAGTACACAGGGATCACGAAGATCCAGTTGGGGGACCTGATCGGGGTCCAAATCGTACACTAGCTGCAGCAACACTAACTCTATTAGGCATGCCTAACTATCCACTTATTCGACTCTAGTATGTCATGCATAAACCAAATCATGTTTCAATTCGCAATATATATATATAATTTGTCATGCATAATTCATATAACAATTCATATAACAAACAGCAAGAAATAGACAAGAAAAAGACATTTGAAGTTCATTTCGGAAGACTGGGTAAATGAGAAAATAGGGCAGAATGGGGGGTCTCTGTCATGCTTGCGACAGAAAGGCATCGGACACGAGTCGTGCTGAAGGACACGACTCGTATCGGATGTCTCTCCACCCCAGTCCTGCTTCAGAGCACGACTTGCTGAGGAAGTCACAACGACACGACTAGTGCTGAATGAGCATGAGTCGTGCTGCTCAAGCACGAGCAGCACGACTCGTGCTTCATCAGCACGTGTCGTGCTGATCCTCACTTGTTGCCATCGCCCTACTGAGATGCACAACTCGCACACACAGAAAGGGTGTACGACTCGTCGTTCTCAGCACGAGTCGGACGGCCAACACTTCTTCAAGCCAAACAAGCAAGAGCTGGAAATCCTCTTCTATCGCATTCACGTAGAAACGGGATTTCCAGTCCCCAGCAAAACGCAAACCCAGAATTTCCCTCCAAACCAAAACCATTTTTACCCAAATCACTTCCAACTCCATCTTACCTCAAATTAAGCCTTCCAAACACCATAACCAACATCAAACAACATATTTCCACAATTAATTCCAAAATAAATCATCAATTCATAAATCAAGATCTCAAAATTCATAAAACCAAAAAATTATGGAGCAAAGTTCAATCAACTTCATATTTGATTCAATAATTCAATAATTATGCTACCCAACTCATCAAAACTCAAAACCCATATCATATTATCAATACAAGCCTATTTACACATCATAAATTCTAGAATTTCATGCATATTTCAAAACCCATATATGAACATCAACTCAAAGCAAATTTCCAAACCTGGAATTAATGAACCTCCAATCAAGGGGCTCCACTCCCGCTCGCTACTTCCTTGCCCTTGGATTCCCTAGGAGGATTCAATGAACCATAAAACCCAATAACACCAAACAAGTTTAAACCCTAACTCATAATTACAAAAGCTCATCTAAAGAAAAAGAAGGAAGTTTATCACTTATCACTTACCACAACAGCTTAGGCTACCCAAAACTCACTAGAATTTGCAGTAAAAGGAAGAATTCAAGAAGAAATAAAGAAGAAAGGAAGAGAGGAAGCAAAGTAACGGGAAAGAGGAAGAAGAAGAAGAAGAAGAAGAAGAAGAAGAAGAAGAAGAAGAGGAGGAAGAAGAAGCGTGAAGAGGAAAGGAAATCAGCTGAAATCATTCTCTCTCTTTCCCCAATACTTATCCTCTCACTTGCCACATGTCACTCTCTCAAGAGGGAAAACACACCCAACTCTCATCCTCCATAACCTACCCAATTCTAGTCTCTTAACATACACTACTCCCATATACACACTCACACTAGAACATAACCCAATACACACACATAATAACTTAATTCAATTAACATAACACATACTCAACATTAACCACATACACACACACATACACTCTTAAGGCTCACTCTACTAGGCTGGTTTCGGGGTGTTAAATGATCTACAATCACCCAAATCGAGTCATGCTTCCTCTGAGTCGATGGCAAACCTGACACGAAATCCGTAGCAATATCATCCCATTTCCACTCGGGGATGGGCAAGGAAGTGAGCAATCCCAAAGGAACTTGATGCTCTGCCTTTACCTGCTGACAGGTCAAACACTTGGCCACATAATCCATAATGTCTCTCTTCATGCCCGACCACCAATAAAACTGCTTCATATCCCGATACATCTTCTCACCTCCGGGATGCATAGTAAAAATCGTAGTGTGTGCCTCACTCAAAAGCTGCTTCCTTAACTCATCATTCTCGGGCACACACAAATGATTCCTATACACAAGCACCCCATCCAAAATTGAAAACTCTGACTGCTTACCAGATCGAACCTCTTGTAGAACCCGTTGCAATCTCTCATCATCCTTCTGGGCATCCACTATCGACTGTCCAAAGGTAGGCTTCACCCTCAATTGGGCAACCAAAGCCCCATCTGAATCAAATCTCCATCTAAACCGCCTCTAAAATAAAGCCAAAACTGACTTCCTACTCAGAGCATCTGCAACTACATTGGCCTTACCCGGATGATAATCCAAAATGCAGTCGAAGTCCTTAAACAGCTCTAACCATCGGCGCTGCCTCATATTCAACTCCTTCTACGTGAGGAGGTACTTCAGACTCTTATGATTTGTAAAGATCCTACACTTCTCCCCATACAGATAATGCTGCCAAATCTTCAAAGCAAAGATCATAGCCGCCAATTCCAAATCACGTGTTGGATAATTTATCTCATGTGGCTTCAACTGACGGGCAGCATAAGCCACAACTTTTCCCTCTTGCATCAACACACATCCAAGTCCAACACTTGAAGTATTGCTGTACATTATAAACTCTTTACCCATGATGGGTCGAGCAAGTACAGGAGCTTCGACTAACAACCCCTTTAACTTCTCAAAGCAAACCTGACACTTATCCGACCACTCAAACCTAACTCTTTTCCCCAACAACCTCGTCATAGGAGCAGCAATAACTGAGAAACCTTTCACAAACCGACGGTAGTAACCCGCTAAACCAAGAAAGCTTCTCACTTTCGGAACATTCCTAGGTGCTTTCCAATCAACAATCGCCTCTATCTTAGATGGATCAACTTGGATACCCTGAGCCGATACAATATGCCCCAAGAAAGACACTTCCCAAAGCCAAAAGTCACACTTGCTAAGCTTCGTAAACAACTAATGGTCCATCAACACTTGCAAAACCAACCGGAGATGGTCCTCATGTTCACTCTCATCCGTCGAGTAGACCAAAATATCATCAATGAAGACCACTACAAATCGGTCAAGATATGGCCTAAACACTCGATTCATCAAATCCATGAAAGTCGCCGATGCATTGGTCAAATCAAATGGCATCACAAGAAACTCATAGTGGCCATATCGAGTCCAAAATGCAGTCTTAACCACATCCGCATCCTGAACTCGAAGCTTATAGTAACCCAACTGAAGATCAATCTTCAAAAAGACTCCCACACCTCTAAGCTGATCAAACAAATCATCGACTCTAGGCAAAGGATACTTATTCTTCACTGTGACCTTATTGATTTGCCTATAATCGATACACATCCTCAAAGAACCATCCTTCTTCTTCACAAACAACACCGGAGCTCTCCATGGAGATATACTGGGTCTAATAAACCCCTTATCCAATAACTCTTGTAACTGAGTTTTGAGTTCTCTCAACTCTATAGGAGCCATCCAATAAGGTGCTTTAGAAATGGGCGAAGTACCCGGCATTATCTCTATGGATAACTCCACCTCTCTCTCCGGAGGCAAACCAGGCAATTCACCAGGGAAAACATCTCCAAACTCCCTAACCGCTGGAATATCCTCAATCCGAACCTGATCACGCTTAGAGTCCAACACCACTGCTAAAAATGCCTCACAACCCTTCCTTAAGAACCTCTTAGCTTGCATAGCAAAAATCACATTGCTCAGAGAACTAGAATCCAAACCCTTAACAACCACAGAAGACTGATCTGTATCCCAGAGCACAACTACCTTCCTATGACAATCCACCACTGCTCGATGCTTACTAAGCCAATCCATACCCAAAATCAAATCGAACTCTCTAAAAGTTAACTCAATCAAATCCGCAGGGAACTCAACTCCTTGAACCAAGAGAGGACAATTCCTATGCACTTTACTCACATTGACACTATGCCCTAAAGGACTGGTCACACAAATCTCATAGTCTAACAAATCTACATCATGCAACTTATCAATCAATTTATCCATGCAGAAATAAGAGTGTGTGGAACCAGAGTCAATTAGAGCATAAAATTCAGTGTCAAGGAGTAGAAACTTATCGGTTATCACCTTAGGGGCGTCCTGCTCCTCCCGAGCTCTCATAGCATAAGCTCTAGCTGGCACTGTCACAGGACATTCAACTGACTCCGACGCAGCTCCATCTCTAGGTCGACCGCCTCAACCTCTACCTCAGCCTCTACTACGACTCGCTTGCTGAGCATTAGAGCCGACTCTACTAGCCTCACGCTGATCACCAGAAGCCTCATTATACCTTTGACAATTTGCCAAGTAGTGGTCAGTGCTACCACATCTGAAACAACCTCCCGTGAGCCATCTGTACTCACCCTAATGGCGCTTCCTGCAATGAGAACACTCAGTTATAACATCCGTCCTATTTTCAGAACCACCTCTGCCAGAACCCATACTCATGGCTGAACCCTACCTCCTGCCTCTCGAAGCTGGACCTGAAGATGACTTATCCTGCGGGTTTCAGGACCTCTTACCTGAGGATGGAGAAGATCCAGATCCACCACGAGGGGGATTCCTCCTCTGAGCCCTCTCTCTCATAACTGACTCTGACCTCTCAGCCCATACTGCAGCTTGCACAATCTAATAATACCTAACACCCGGAGTACTCATCAGCAAAATCAGCATAACCCTCAAAGACTCATTCAATCCAGTCTCAAAATGCCTACATCGAAATTCCTCAGTCAGGAGCATACTTGGCCAATCGGTTAAACTCCTTCTCAAATTCAGAAACCGTCAGTGCCCTCTACTTCAGACTCAAAAATTGTGCCCACTTGGCATCCTTGTACTCTCGAGTCACATACTTACTTGTAAATTCCCTATCGAAAAACTCCCATGTGACTGGGTCAAGAAACTGGGGGATGCCTTCGAACCAACTTCCACCATACAAAGGATACATAATCATACATTCAATCACATTGTACATACTAAATACAGCGAAAATAAAACCTTTGGAAACATCATAATGATCATTCATTAATATAACCAAAATTCGTTACAATAATGTTCTGATCAAAATAGCCAATACAACATAAATACAACTGTCAGAGATATATATATAGCGGAAGCTTACAAAAATGATATACAATAGAGAGTTCTATTACCAAAGAATCATGCTACAAAAATAAAGCCCTAACACTAATCCCTCTGTGTTGGCTTGACTGGCGGCGACTCTCCCAAAAGCTATACATCTTCCACACCTGCACGGGTGAAAACATCGTGCTAAGTGATAACGCTTAGTGGGTAAACAAACAATAATATATGGACGGCCATTCACAATGGTCGTCAAGGCAAATCACATACATAATGGCATACTGAATATCGTCAGATATAATCACAATTGAATTCCATTCAACACCAATCAAAGGTTCAATAAACACATTCATATGCCAATAGATTCGTAAGCTCATAGAAGAGTCATTCAAATTCAAATGCTTATAATCATACTCATTCGGATTCGCATACTTTTGATCATATCAGAACAAACCATAACACCTACTAACTCAAAGTAGTGGATAATGAGTAAACGCGTAGAGGTACCATACGGGTACGAATCGTCACATAGTGGTACCTTACAGGTACGAATCGAAAAACAGTATCACTTTATCTCTTTTCAAAATATTTTACAGAGGAATCTTAAACAAGATTCAAACACATAGAAGTTCGAGAGGAACTAAACGAGGACCTGATCAGGGTCCAGAACAGTACAGAGGCTGCAGCAAAAGGACTCTTTTAGGCATGCCTAACTATCCACGAGACTGACTCTCGCAGGTCATGCATAATCCATTAATTCACATTTATAGAATTCATATAACTATACATGCATAATACACCCAATTATACTCAAATATACATCAACCCAACCTTATCTTACCTTCAAATCAACCTTTCCAACACCACAATTAACATAAACCACAACGTAATTCCACATTTAACACAATCAAAAACATGCATCATCAAAATCAAACTCCTCAAGAACACAAACCCAGAAATTTACAACAACCATTCATCAAACTTCAATATTTGCTCAAAACTTTAACTTTCATGCATCATAACTCAAATCAATTAATTACCCATAACATTAACACTATAATATGCCTCATCGAACATCAATTTTCCAGAAATCACACACAAAAGCATGTATCACCATATGAACATCAAATAATCAAATTTCAAATAAAAATCCCAAACCTGCACTTCCTATGCTCCAAATCACTTGGTTCCACTTCCACATGCCTTCTCCTTCCCCTTGGGATTGCGAGGAGGCTCAACTAGAAATGATACCCACAAATCATACAAAACACCAACCCTAGATTAAAAACCCAAACTAGAAATGAAGAAGAAAAGAATATGAAATACAACAAAACTTACCAATTGAGGTCAAGAGATGATCAATTTCCACCACTCTTCCTTGGATCCAAGCTAGGGCACTCTTTGAGAAGAGAAAAGAAAGAAGAAGGGTAGAGAGAAGGGAAAAATGGGAAATGAAGAACAATTTCTACTTTTTCCCTTTTTCTCTTTCTTCTTCCATTTCTTTTCCTAAACCTAAACATATGTCATTTCCTCATTGGTGGAGATTAACCACTCATACCCCACAAGCATGCATCACACACACACAAGGCTATCCTCACTAATGCACACCCTACCAACATGTGAGTATGCACACACTAATGCCACCCACTCACTCACATCCTACAACTCTACATGCACTCACACTATAATAAAATCCACAAAACATGTATTTTACACAAAATACCCTTATCACATACCAAAACACACCCAATGCACACATGCACAAATGGCACCAACTTCTAAGGGGCAAACAGGGTCAATAGGTCAAAAATAAAAATAAGTCGTCGGACTGAAAAGTGTTAACCAAAACTTTAATTGGCCTAAAAACATTTCACAGACTTCAGAAACTTATTTTGATTACACCGAGTCACTTGAAATAATATATATGAATTTTTGAAAGTAAAAAATTAATTTTTGGATCACTTGGAAAATCCAACTTTCAGACCGAAAAAATGCATTTTCAGGTCAAGTTTTATACTGAAACGACCTCAGATTGATCCAAAATTTTAAATGCATCCTATTTGATATTTTTAGGTATTTTTGGACTAATTTTAGTGGAAACTTTACAACAAAAATTATTAGCCAATCAAGAAATGATAAGTGGCATCTTTTTCACCATGAGATGAAATAGTCACCCATTTAATTTTGACCATCGGATGTTGGGACCTTTATTAAATATGAAAATCCAGATTTTTTCCTCATTTGGCCGTCCCTTCTTCCCCATCTGCTATCCTGTAGATTGCTTTTCACCATTTCTCCATTGATGAAAACTTCAAGCTTGATTTTCCTTGTGTTTTCCACCTCAAATCCACTAAAACTCATACTACTAGTTTCTCTCCATCTCAGTTTGGCCATAGAAGGGAAAAAGAGCAAGAAAATTGAAGGTTTCCAAATGGGTCATATTATGTAAGTTAATGAATTTAAGTTTTTTCTTTAGATTTTGATTAGAGATGAATTGTAGGCATGATTTTATGTGTTTTTGGGTTGATTAATGAAAGAAATTTGATGAATTATACTATGTAGATTTTCAGCCAAGTGTGATTAAAGAGAAGGATTTGGATGCCAAATTAGGCAAAGGCAAGAATAAGCTCCCTTAAGTGGTTTGAGCTTGAAATAGGTAAGTGAACATATAAACTCCTTAATTTCATAAAAAAAAATTGAATATGTATCTTAGGGTTCTTGGGATAAAATTGGGGGGTTTATGAAATTAATGTTATAATTATTAAATTGGGAGCTAAATAAGATGTATGGCATGTTTAAATTAATTTTGAGAGGTATAATTTGATAATTCTTATACTTATATTCATTATGTTTAAACTTAAGAATTTGATATGTATATTATAATGCACAATTGATAAGATAAAAATTGTTTTGCATGTTATAAGAATGTGATTAAGATATTTAATGAAAAAAAATGGAAAAAAATAAAAGAATTATTCATAAAGTGGTCAAATTATATGTGGTAGACAATTCATGATTTAGGTGTTAATTCATGTTTATATGGGTATATTTAATGATTATATACTATGAAAATTTAATTTTAGTTATGAAGAGTGAAATTTTGTTATTTGAGCTAAAATTGGTAGAACATGAAATAATTATTATGATACTTGAAAATGATTACAAAGGATTCTAAGTCTTGAATTGGTGAGGACTAAGAAAAATAATGTGAGTTAAGTTTGATTATAAAGGAAAGAATTGAAATCATTTTTGACGTGTGTACTTAAAAAATGTTATGGGATTATGTTTTTTAAAATAAAATATAAAAATCTATTAGATATGCCCTTAGTAAAACTAGACTCCTAGGAATTGGAGGAATATGATAAGGTTGGCATGCCAATTAGGGAGTTTAGCAGTACTACGCCATTATAAGTGAAGCCGGACAGAATGGCTCCGAGAGCTCTGTTCCGGTGTAAGATGTTAAATTGAGTTGCAGACTGAATGGCTCCGAGAGCTCTGTCCATATATGTATTTAGTTATATATTTGTATGTAACAATAATATAGTAATATTAATAATAAAAGTAATATAAATGGACTGAATGGTTTCGAGAACCGGGTCCCTTATTGATATTCCACTTATCCGACTCGACACAATTTCATTGGATTTTACTATGAACAAAATAAAGGAAAAAGATGACCTATTATGCAAAATAATATAAGAGAATGAAAAATAGTGGAAATATAGCATAATATTGTAAAATATGATAGAGTAGTGAACATATTTTAAATATTAGAAAATATTGAACTATGATGCAAAATAATGGGAAAAGACGAGATACAATGAAAAATAGTGAAAATGTAACACCCTTATACCCGTAAATGATATGGATACCGGATGTCACAACACTCAACTGACAAACACTACAATGCACTCGATAGTTCTGTAGAAATTTTTTTTTCACCAATAATAAACACAAACATACATATATACAAAAACTTACCAGTACATTAGCATACAAACCACATACTTTTACCATATACCATTTGCTTATCTTAACTGCGGTCATATAAATGCCATGCCAATCCTTCTATCCCTACTGTCACTCATTTCCTCTATTGTCTCTACATCTTCGGCCACGTTAAAAGTAACACAACCTACGCGCATTAACATTTTACACGCTGAGTTCTAAAATGCCCAGTGGTGGATATATATCCTAAATTTTTCACACTAGTACTACATGCATGCATACACAAACATATTTCTTTATTTGAATTATGGGAATATTATTTTCTAAGTCTTTTAGACAGTTATTACATACTCTTATGTCAATCATTATCTCTACCTTTGTCATTATCACTGCAATCACTTTAGTCATTAGTAATGCTATTGTCAATATCACTATCACTTACTTTTTTAACTTTTACGATATATTATTATTGCGTTCTTTCTATTAGTTTGAGGAGTAACTATGTTAACAATTCGTAATTATCTTATAATTATATCTATTTGTTTTTGTTTCTGTAACTATTTCATCACTTACTCTATCCTTTTCATTTCTATTATCAATGTCTTATTATGTACACTAATAATCTTTACCATTTAATATTTTGTTTGGTTTGTCAATTAACAATCTAATTTATAAATAATCCTTTTTATTACTTTATCTATGTTAATAACCTTTGGATTCTTCCCCTTTTTAACTTATATACCAAATTACGGTCTAAACTCGAACATTATATTGGTTACTAAATTACTTATTAGATAGTCATTGTTTACGATATTAGGGACACTGGTTTTCCATTATGACTTCCTTTATGTTCTTAACACTTTCTTTACTCTTTACATTACACTAACTCTCTGCATTAATAACCTTCACTATATCCAATCTTTCATTAGGTCACTAAACTTTAATCAATTACAAGTCGTATTTATTCTCGAATGGTTAACACTATGATTCAAACACTAGCTCACTTTAATACTTATTATTCCATCATTATTCTTTTATTTCTTTCTTAATCAATACTATTTCTATTATTTACTCTAGAGGTTCCATATCAATTAATCAACAATATAGGTTTTACATTAATTTTAACAATTATCTAACCCACATTTTACATTATTGTTGTATTTGTAGTTTCATTATTCATACGTAAAATTATTTCTCAATATCATTCACTTATATAATTAGCATCATAATGAGTCTAGTAATTTCTTTTTATATTAACACTTTTCCTATTAAATCACATTACAAACTATTACCATTACCCTTATATTTATTATCTCCCATTATACTTAATTAAACACTTTTAATATTCTAACTTAGCAAAACACACAATTAATTTCATCAATTTTTTATAAACTATTATTCAATAACCCTACACTATAGCTTAATTCATTAAGCCCCCTTTTATAAACTTACTATAATTTAATTCACAATTTAATCCTCTATATTTATCACAAGTACCGATTTACTTTTCTATTTTACCTTATTAATATTATCATCATTAATTACGTTGTTGGCTTTATTAATTCTTGTGTCATTCCCTAATTTACCAATATATATCCAAAATCAACGTTTCCATAATTTCACTTAATAGCAAATTTTCTCATTGCTTTACATTTAAGTCCTAACATTATATTTAAGTCCCTACTTAATCACTTATTTAAAGTAATGCCATTAATTTACCTTCTAACCTTCATTGTCACTTATCTATAATTACATCATTATCTTAAACTTAATTAAGTTATACCCATATCCATAATCATTATATATATATCCATTAAAAACTATTATACATCTAATAATCATTTATACAATAATATTCTATAATTCTTAATTATTCATTTATTAATTGTCAATTACACATTTATTCTTACATCACTGATTGATTTCACTTTAATCCCTTAATTAACCTTCATATTGTAAATTTACAATTTGGTTAAATTTATGATTTTACCCTTAATAGTCTCATATTTACAATAGTGCCACTAGCTAATTCCATTATTACCTTAATTTATTATTTGGTATGCAAATTACTATTTAGCCCTTACTATAACATTTTAAATCAAATTACACTTTAGTCCTTATTTTATCCTTCAATTCCAATCTTACCACTCCAATTTACTATAATTACAATTATGCCACTAGTTAATCTTAATTTCACTTTAAATTTATTATTATTATTTTCTATTAAATCATTAACCATATTTAGCCAAATATGTCATCAATTTAATTACATAGTCGCTCATTAAATCATATTATTCACTATTTACATTTTAATTCTTCAATTAAACTTACCATTTCATTATTTACTTTTAAGTCCTTATTCTTTTTCCTTAATTTTCCAATTATGTCCACATCTTTTCCATTAATTTCATCTATGTCCCCACTTTTACATTAATTTCATCTATATCCCTTCTTTTCAATAATTCCATTCATGTCCTCATTTTTTTACTTAATTACTAAAATACCCTTAATTATACATAATTTACAATTTTAACCTTACTTATTCTCATTTTCCACTTTTACCCTTTTTAATTATTCTTAATTACAAATTTACCCTTAATTAAACTTAAATTCTATTTTTAACCTTATAAATTTATCAAATTACATTTAGGTCCCTAATTTGCCACTTTTACACTAAATTACCATTTTAACCTCATATTTTGTCCAAATTACCCTCACCATTACACTTTTTACCTAACTTTACCACTTTTTACCTAATTAATGTCAATTTACCATTTTACCCATAAACTTTCCATTTATTCCATTTTAGTCCCATTTTCACTCTCTTTCACATTTATTACTCTTTTAACCAATTTTATCACATAACTTCCATTATGCCGCTAGTATACACCCAGTAGAAAATCTACTGACCGAATACGCAGGACGTGGATCCCACATATCCACTACACTATAGAATGATCCCCAAAGGAATCATTCCACACTGTACTACACTGAACACTAAAATCATTGAATACTGCACTGAGATAGACCGTCGTTGGCCTATCAATAGTGAGTCGTCATGACTTATACCACAGTGTGAAATCCCTATGGCTAGCCAATTATATCTTGGACTAGATTTTACTACCAGATCACTACTAAGGGCAATATATCATTAAAATTCACTTAAATTTCACATTATGCCAATATACACATTTCGGCCAAGACATCATTTTCACTTATAATTTTGCATGCACACTCAGTTATCATTATTTAACCATTTTATGCCATTATATGCATTCAAACATCAAAATACACTATATTATGCTAACATAATCAATTCGGCCAAGGTACATATCTTCCACTATGATTGTATTTAATTTATTTAATCACTCAAATATCCCATTTACATGTTATACCAATCATAAATACAATTTATATGCCATAATTATCAACATACCCTAATAATCTCTTTATTATTCCATTCGGCCTAACTACCACTTATGCATTATATTCACTTTTCTTCCATTTAGTCACTTGATTAGTTAAATCTCATGTTATACACACCACTTACATCATTTATATGCATGGTAAACCAAAATACATTAAAAGTTCCCTTAGTGTTCAATTCGGCCTAGGTTAACTTTTCCATACCATGTTTCTTTAATTCACTTTAAATACATACACATGCTTATTTAGTCCCACTAATCATGTTTATCAAGTTAGATTCAATTATACATGCATATTTCACATACTTTATGCTTAAACATAACCTAAAATCATACATCCTTAATGGAAAAAGAAAGATATTGTATCCACTAACCTTATTTCCCTGATCTCCACTCCTTAGGCTTCCTTTCCATAGCCTTTAACATATGAAACAACTCCCTTCCTTTTGAAAACCTAAGGTGGCCGAATATGTTCATCAAGATTTACTCAAAATCTTTCTTCCTTTTTACAAAATAACTTCATAAATATACACTACACATCTAGAAATGCCCGTAAGAACCTTTAAATCTAATTATAAAATCCTAAATCTCTTACCTCACTTTTAAGACATAACCTTGAACACTTAGTTTTTCCCACTTCATTCACTTCAAATGAGGTTTTAAGACCATCATCAATGAAAAGAGAGGCTGGATTTTACTTAGGAATGTTAGATTTGGGTGAGAACTTGGAAGAAAAATGAAGAAAATTCAAGAGAAAGAGAGAAGAAACCATTCGGCCAAGATGGAGGAGGAGAAGGCTGAAGAGAAATCTGAAAAATGGGAGATTTTTCTGCCTTATATAGGGGTCTTGAGTGGGCTTGGGCTTGGTTCAACCAATGGGGCCAACCCAAAGGCCCATTTAAATTAATAAGCCCATTTTCCAACCCAAAATAATTTTTCACACTTTCCAAGCTCAATTTCACTCAAAATTAATTTCATAATTCTTAAAATATATAATTTAGTCTCCACATAAAATTTTAACTCAATCGGAAACCGTTTCCCAGTCCGGTAATTTCTTACCATTCCGATAACTCAATTTTCTGTCTCACCGGAAAATTTATTTTTCACTACTATTTAATTATACACAATATTTCAAGTAAATCCATACTTTTAGATAATTTTTTTGAGACCCACAGCTCCATTTAGAGTCCAGTCAAATCTTTGTCAAACTAGTCAAAACAAAGTCAACTGGTCCAACCGGTCCGGTTCACTGGTTAACCGGTTCAGTTCACTTTTCATTCTTAACATCATTTTCTCTCTTAGTAGCCCCTTTGACCTTGGTTTCATCTCAATGAGGGTCCTTATCCGATCCAATTCAATTAAACTGGTCCGATTCATTAATTTTAAATGTCACCGTAAAAATTACTTTTTCGCTACCAAAATGTTCTACACACTATTATGTCTATCTATGCCTTCAAATAACTTTTTAGAAGTCATTTACTATCTTTAAAGTCTCGGTCAAATTTCGTTCAAACTATTTACTATTTGAATCGAAGTAGAGGCTTTTCTTCAATTTGACTTTTGGGGACCTATTTGACCTCATTTTCACTACAAATTACATCAATAGATTCCATTTAACAGGTATTTCCAACAGTCCAATAACATATTTTTTTCTATCGGCTTCCCGGCAGGTCACCCATCAAGGGCTTCCCTGACCTGAGCACATTCAACCTTTCTTCTTTACTGTCTTTTTGGATCCAATTAGTGATATTTCCACCTGAAATTTATATACTCTATAGATTTCACTGATCACTACTGACCCGGTATTCAGGCCATTATAGAAAAAGAGTGACAAATATGTAAATTAAATTTCTGAATATATATATATATATGAATTATATTTGATAATTAATTAAATAAAAGGATTATTTGCATGTAATAACTATTTTGTGAAATTTTAAGGTTTAGTGTTCACCACTAAGTAAAATTTGTACTTAGCATGTGGATTTTATGTGCTACACGCAGGGGACAGAGCTGCAGCAGAAAAGGAGAAGAAGTTATCTAGCTTTCTTATTGTTTGCATGTACATATTTGTAAAACAAATATATGAGATAGTGTCATATATAAATTTTGGGAATTATGTATAGTTTTGGATTACTGTATTATATAGATGTTGGTTTTGTGAATTTGAATGTAATATGGTGGCTTAAATTGAATATGATGTGGAGATATGAATGAAACTTGAGGAATTATAGGTTGTTGGGTTGTTTGAATATTTTGGGAGTGTAATTTTCCAATTTTGCAGGAGGACAGATTTTGGGTACAGCCGTTATGTTGCCCATATTTTTGCAATTTACCCGGCAAATGGATATATATATTTGAACATGTAATTTAATTGGTTATTTAAGGTTATTAGAAAGAATGTGTTTAATAAGAAATAAGTGTCCATATTATTGGTTTGGTAATATTGTACAATAGCTATAGATGAATTAATAAGGAAAATTCAGTTAAACCACCGACCAATGCGACACCTATACTTGGACCAATGTCTGGGTATAGGGTGTTACAGAGTGACCTGTGCAGTATCTCAGCTTCAGCGTCCTGCATATGATTGGTGGACACTGGTTTTGAGGCACCCAATGTTTCTTGATCTGATCTCATAGGAGTTCTTTGTTCAAGAATTCAAGAATAAATATATTACAAAAGCATATTGGGAAACGAAGTGGATGTAGTTTTTAAACTTGAAGCAAAGAGCTATGTTAGTAGCAGAGTATGAAAAGGAGTTCAGGAAGCTTAGTAAGTACGCACCAGCTGGGGTGCTTACTGAGGAGTTTAGATGTCAACACTTTAAAGAGGGGCTGAATGAATCCATCAAGGCATTTCTGATATCTATGATGACCTATCAAACTGTAGGTTATTGTCAGATTATTCAGGCAGGTTTTAGGGTTTAACAACCTGAGGCTATTTAGAGAGAGAGGGCCCAAAGGAGAAGTTCCTCTCAAGGTGGATCGTCATTAGGAAAGAGGCCTAGGAATCCATAGGAAGTTCCTCCAGTTGAGTTTGTTAGTAATCCATCTACCAGGGGTAGACGACATGGAGCCTCATAGGTATCCGGTGCTGGTAGAGGTACCTCAGGTGGACGAGGAGATAGTATACCATAGTGTTCCCACTACAATAAGACCATAGAGGAGAATATAGATGGTTGACTGGTGGATGTTTCTGATGTGGGAGCACTGAGCATTTCTTGGAAAATTGTCCGAAAGCTTATGAGGGTGGTCATGAACAGCAAGAGGCTAGTAGAGTTAGATCCAATACACCTTAGGCTACTCTAGGTAGAGGTAGAGGGCGAGGTCGAGGTCGCCGACCTAGAAATGTAGCATTTTCAGAGACTATTGATCATCCTTCGATAGTGCCAGCACGGGCCTATGTTATGAAGGCTCGTGAGGAGCAGGATGCCCCAGAGGTGATAGCTAGTAATTTTCTACTCTTTGATATTGAGATGCATGCTTTGATTGACCCTGGATCCACACACTCGTATTTATGTTATGAAAAGTTATACGTTAAACTGTCCCCTGTTGACCAGTTAGATTATGATATTTGTGTGACTAGTCCATTGGGGCATAGTGTCAATGTAAATCGAGTATATAGGGATTGCCCCATAGTGGTCCAAGGTATAATTTTTAATGCCAATTTGATTGAGTTTCCCTTTCATGAGTTTGATTTGACTTTGGGAATAGACTGGCTATGTAAGCACCATGCAATAGTTGATTGTAGCAAGAAGACTATAGTGTTTAGAAGTCCAGGTCAGTCTAGTGTGGTGGTACGGGGTATTCATTCTAGTTTGATTTCTAATGTGATTACTGCTATGTAAGCCCATCAGTATTTGAGAAAGGGATGTGAAGCTTTTCAGGTGTTGGTTTTGGATTCTAAGCGAAGGAAAGTGAATTTGCAAGATATATCAGTGGTAAGTGAGTTTCCTGATGTGTTTTCGGAAGAACTACCAGGGTTGCCACAAGAAAGAGAAGTTAAGTTATCTATTGAAATGCTACTAAGTACAACTCCTATAACTAGAGCTCTTTACCGTATGGCTCCCACTGAATTGAAACAGCTGAAGACTCAGTTACATGAGTTGCTGAATAAGGGTTTTATTCGGCCCAGTACATCTCCGTAAGGTGCTTCAGTGTTATTTATTAAAAAGAAAGATGGCACTCTGAGAATGTGTATTGACTATCAGCAGATCAATAAGGTAATGGTGAATAATAAGTATCCCTTGCCGAGAATAGAAGATTTATTTGATTAGTTGAGAGGAACAAGTGTCTTCTCTAAGATTAATTTGAGATCTGGGTATTATCAACTTCGGGTAAATAATGATGATGCCCTGAAGACTGCTTTTCGGACCCCGATATGGTCATTATGAGTTCTTGGTCATGCCATTTGGGTTGACTAATGCACAAACAACATTTATAGATTTGATGAATTGGGTATTTCGACCATATCTCGATCAATTTGTGGTTGTATTCATTAATGTTATACTGGTGTATTCAAGGGATGAGCGAAAACATGAGGAGAATTTGTAGATTATGCTTCAGACTTTAAGGAAAAAGCAACTGTACGCGAAGCTCAGTAAATGTGATTTTTGGTTTAAAGAGGTATCCTTTTTAGGGCATATTGTCCCTTCTGATGGCATTAGAGTTTACCCGGCTAAGATTGAAGCAATTGTAAATTGGAGACCACCTCGGAATGTGCTAGAAGTAAGAAGTTTCTTACGTTTGGCAGGGTATTACCGACGGTTTGTGAAAAGGTTTTCTTGAACAGTTAAAGAAGATGCTTATTGACGTGTGGGTGCTTACTCAGCCCATTTCTAGTAAGGAGTACACTATGTATAGTGATGCTTCAGGGATTGGTCTTGGATACGTATTAATGCAAGATGGGAAAGTAATAGCATATGCGTCAGGGTAATTGAAGCCATATGAACAGAATTATCCGACTCATGATTTAGAGACGAAAACTCCATTCCGTCTCTAAATCACGGGGTATAAAACTCCTTTTCTCATTCTCTCTCCCTCTTCTTTCCCCTCTTCCCCCTCTTCCCGATCTACTCCCCCTTCCCCCCCTCCTCCGTCCTCCGGCGCCGTCTAGATTCCAGGCCACTGCGTCATCAATGCCGGCGTTCATCTCTGCTCCGATGCCTCCTCCCCTATCCGGATCATCCCTTGAGCAAGGAAGCTCGTATTTGCTCCCTCCCAAGCGTCTTCCCGATCTAGTAGCATCCTCCAACCGTCTTGCTACTTCCCGCCATCGGCGTAGCTCCTCTTCCGGCGAGAGCTGCAACCACGACGTACGGTATTCCCTTTTTTTTATTTTGTGAATTATTAGATGTTTATATTATTTTAATTTAGTATTTTATTTTTGTGTATTTTTTTAATTTTGTTTTATTTATATTGTATTATAATTATTATATTATTTATAATTGTTTTAGATTTGTGGTATATTGTTTGTAATATTGTTTGAATGTGGTATTTTATTTGTGTATGTAGTTATTTTTTGTGTATGTATATTGAATTATAATTGTTGTTATGTTTATATTATTTATAATTTTGTTGCATATTGTATGTGTGTTTGTTATTAAATTGGTATGTTATTTGTGTATATATATATAGTGTTTTGTGTATATTGTATTAAAATGTTTATTATATTAATATATTTTTTTTGAAATTGTTGCATATTGTTAATGTTTTATTTTGGTATTAAATATGTGTATATTTATTTTTTTTGTTGTATATATCTTCTATTATGATTGTTATTATGTTGATATATATTTTTTTTTATTTTATGGCATGTTTGTTAAAATTATATGTATTATTGTTTTAATTATGTGTGATATATGTGTATGTATTTATTTTTTTTTAAAAAAAAATTTCTATTGTATATAGTGTTATTATAGTTAAAATATTATTATTATTGTGGTATATTTGTTATTATATGTAGTCTTGTTTAAATTTGTATTATATTTAATTTTTTTTGCAAGGGTGTATTACATATGTTGTTATAATTAAAATTTATATTAAAAATATAATTTTTTTTGGTTATTGTAGATAGTTGGACTTAGTATTTATTTTGACATTTTTTTTGGAATATTAAATCTGAGCTAGTTAATGGCTTGAAGAAAGCTATTTTACAATTTGAAATGTAACTTATTTTGAATGATGAATTTTGGATGTTGAAATTTATGGTAAATATATGCATGGATGATGGAGATGGGTCTTATAATATTATTTTGGACAATGTATGAATTGAAAGGGCAAATTCACAATTGTTGGTGAATTTGCCCTTTTATTCATTTGAGGTAGATGAGAAAATTTGATATTGCATTGGCTTTGTTGTGGAGTTGAGATGTTTGGATGCTTTACAGAAGTGTAAAATTTGCTATTGTTTAACAGGGCTATACGAACCTGTACAAGGGAAACTCTATCCATTTTTTCACAAAATTTTGAGGTATATTTGTTATTATATGCATTATTGTTTTAATTAGGTATTATTGTTAATTTTCTGGGATGTGTGTGTATGATATATATATGTTAGTATAATTTTAAATTTTCTTAAATTATATTATATTTCGTATTGCATGTACCCTGTCATCGCCTGTCTCCACCACTGTTTAGCTGCCCTGCATGCGTCTTCCAGCTCCCATCCGTTTGCTTCATCTATTCCGTCTGGCTTGAACTACGTTTCAGCTGCTGCCCCCCACTACCCTCCCTCTCCGACTAGTTAATTCACCAAAGGTCATTGTTTATATATTAAATTGATTTTGTTAATAATAAGTATATATGTGTATTAATTTTTTATTTAGGTATTTATAATTTGGTTAAATATACTTGCATATTGTTTATGTTTTAATTTCATATTATATTTATCTATATTTAATTTGTGTGTATTATAATTGTTATTATGTATAAAATTTTGTAAGAGGGTATTAAATTTGTGCATATATTGTAAAATGCATTTTGAATTAATTTGAAGAAATAGAATAAATACTTGAATTGCAGTTAATTATGAAAATTGACACGTGAAGGTTCTAACTATGTATTTATGAATTTTGCACCACAGTTTAATAATAATGAGCAATTGAGACAGAAGTTGGATGTAAAGAAGAATAACGTCGGATGGTTACATTAATCTTGAGTTTGCTGAAAGAGTTCAATCTTTTATTGAGTATGCAAGCTCTCAACCCCCATACATGGATGGTTCAAAAATTAGATGTCTACGCAAAAGGTGCAAAAATAGGTGTTATCTTCCTATGGAGGATGTGCATCTCCATTTGCTGAAAAAGGGATTTGTGCCCAATTATTTTTAATGGACAAGGCATGAAGAGCCAATAATTTATAGCACATCTAAAAGTTCAGAATTTGGACCAGAAGTAGTTGAATTTGAATTGCAAGAGGGGGGAGATTTTATGACAAGTAATGTTTGTGCTACATAAAATTCCTATGTCTAAATGGTTTTTGATATAGTAGGAAATTCATTTCAACCCAATTTAGGCTATGTCGAATAAGAACCTAACCCAACAATAAAAAAAATTTTCGACTTACTTAATGCTGCTAACCATGAATTATGGCCAGGATGTGATAATATGACACAGTTAGGCTCTGTTGCTTGAATATTGAACATCAAATCTGAAGGTCATATTTCTGATCGTAGTTTAAATGAAATCCTGGCTTGGTACAATGAATTATTGCCTTTGGATAATAAAATGGTTGATAGTTTTTACGATATGAAGAAGTTGCTTCGGGCTCTTGGTTTGCCTGTAGAAAAAATTGATTGCTATCGGCTTGGATGTATGATTTTCTATGGAGTTAATGAGGAATTAATGGATTGCAAATTTTGTAATGAACCGAGGTTCAAGCTAATAAATGCTAATAGGAAGCAGAAATTAATACCATGGAAGCGGATGTATTATTTTCCTATTACTCCAAGACTTCAGAGGTTCTATTCATCTGATGTTACTGCATCTCACATGCAATGGCATAATGAACATGAATAGATGGATGGAGTAATGAGCCATCCATCTGACGCAGTTGCATGGAAATATTTTGATAACATTCACCCCTACTTTGCTGCTGATAATAGAAATGTGAGGAAGCACTGATGGCTTTCAGCCTTTTAGGAAATCAGGCCAACAATATTCATCATGGCCAATCATAATAGTTCCTTATAATTTACCTCTATGGATGTGTATGAATGAGGCTTACATATTTTTAACAGCAGGCCCGAAGAATCCAAAGCAGAAGATTGATGTATTCCTACAACCATTTATTTATGAATTGCAATAATTATGGGAATTCGGTGTGCTAACATATGATGTGTCCCTTAAATAGAATTTTATGATTAGAGCAGCTTTGATGTGGACAGTTAGCGATTTTCCTGCATATGCTATGCTATCAGGTTGGAGCATGGCAGGGAAATTAGCTTGCCCTTACTGTAGCAATGATTTGGATGCTTTTTATCTTACTAATGGGTGCAAAACATCATGGTTTGATAATCACAGAAAATTCCTTTCTCCAAATCACCCTTTTAGATGAAATAAACAAAGGTTCATTAAGAACAAAGTTGTCCATGCCCCTCCTCCACCTAATAGATCTAGTGAAGAAATCTTGCAAGAGATTGATGAATTAGGGTTGTTGAAAGTAAAAGAAGTTGAAGCTAAAGAAGTCAATAGTAGCATTTCTAAAAACTTTGGTTGGAGAAAACGTAGTATCTTCTGGGATTTGCCATATTGGAAATCAAATTTGATATGGCATAATTTAGACATGATGCATATCGAAAAAACGTTTTCGATAATGTCTTCAATACGATAATGAATATTGAAAGGAGGACCAAAGATAATGCAAAATCACGTGCTGATTTAAAATTGTATTGCAAAAGAAATGAGTTAGACAGAGATTCTCGAATGGGTAAATATCCAAAAGCGTGTTATACTTTGGACAAAAGACAAAAGGAAGTTTTGTGTGAGTGATTAAGAAGTATAAAGTTTTCAGACGAATATGTTTCAAACATGAGGAAGTATAAATTGTTCGGAATGAAAAGCCATGATTGCCATGTATTCTTGCAAAGGCTGATGCCAGTTACCTTTCGTGAATTGTTGCCTCAGAAAGTTTGGGAAGCTATAACTGAGTTAAGTTTATTTTTCAAAAACTTGACTTCATCTGAGATAAAGATGGATGACATGGAAAAACTAGAATTAGAAATTCCAGTAATCCTTTGCAAATTAGAGGGAATTTTTCCTCCCAGCTTCTTTGATATTATGGAGCATTTACCAATACATTTAGCACATGAGGCCAAATTGGTAGGACCCATTCAATATAGATTGATGTATCCCTTTGAAAGGTAAATCCAAATGGTTGATATATATATGAACTTATAATTTATTAAGTTGTTATTAACTTGAATAACAATTGCCATGTAGGTATTTGTATCGTTTGAAAAAAATAATGTTAAAAATAAAGCAAGAGTAGAAGGTTCAATATGCAATGCGTACTTGGTTGAAGAAGCATACATTTTGTTCTCATTACTTTGAGCCGCATGTCAGCACAAGACATCGAAAGGTTCCTCGTAATGACGATGGTGGCCAAACAAGTGAAAATGATGGAAATCTAACTATATTCACATATCCTGGTCGATTACATGGACGTGCAACTAGAAGAATGCTTATAGATGAGGAATTAGAGGCTGTACATGGTTACGTCTTACTGAATTGCCAAGAAATTCAACCATTTGTGCAGTAAGTGTAACTGATCATTTGAAATTAATTATTTATTTAATGCCATCAAGATGGAGATGTAACTTATATTGTTGTTACTTGTAGTTTATATGGGGAATGGTTACGGGAACTTATGCCACAAATAACACAAAATGACATCAATAAGGAAGTCGAAAAGCACTTCCATTTATGGTTAAAGAAATATGTAAGTTTTGACTTTAAATATACATAAAGGACATAATGAATATTTCGTGAATGGATTAAATGACAAAATACAATTATATTCTGTAGGCGTCAAAACATATAATTGAAAATAATTTCATCTCTGATGTTGCTAAGGGACCATTGCAGACTATTAAATCTTACCCGATTTATTTCGTGAATGGATACAAATATCATACGCAATCTCATTGTAATAATAGGGCAACTACAAACAATGCAGTTTGCATTTAGGGTGAATTGATGGATTATTATGGCAAAATTAAAGAGATATTGGAAATTGAATACCCCATTTTGCCAATAAAATGTTGTATGTTATTTAAGTGTGAATGGTTTGATGCAACACTTAATGTCAGAACAAAAGTGCAAAGCAGCTACAACTTGGTTGAGATCACTCAAAGAAGAAGATTTCCTAATTTTGAACCTCTCCCTTTGCCTAGCCTAAGATGAGATAAGATAGATTGGTTGGCAGTTTGCAAGGTAAAACGAAGAGTCATATTTGAAATGAAAGCTACAAGACAAAATAAATGAATTGAAAGCGAAACCTTTCAAGAAGAGGAAGTGGAGGGTCATGAAATAAATGAAAGCTTGTCATATGAAGATAATGAACCTTTTATCAATGTTGACAATGAATTTGTTGATATTACAACCGACGAGGAATCCAAGACTACATCTGAATTGGAAAGCAAATTTGATTCTAATCATTCAGAAAATGAAGATGATTGTGGTAATGAATTACATCTAAGTGATGATAGCGAATAATTCTTTGCCCACGTGAGTAAAATCCATAATCTAAATATCATTTATTACTTTATGTTTGATTTAATTCACAAATAACAAAATTTTGTATTATTGTCACAGATAATCATGAATATGTAATAATCAACTGATGTCTAATTATGTTCGTTAATATTTTCAGGAAAAAAATGAATAACAAGAGGAAGACTAGTACTATGCAACCTCCTAGGGTGAGAGTGAGTTCATCGGTATCCGCAACTGTGAGTCAAGGGGAGGGATTATCGTCTCCTACATCTGCACCTCCCTGTATGGGCACGGATTCTTCACCCTCAATGTATCCAAGCCCAACATCTACTGCTGGTACTTCATCAACTAAAGCACCTATTACAACGACTTCGTCTGAACCATCTCAGAGATCACTTGAAATAGTTGAAGGTCCTATGCCTGGATCGGTTGGTGTGGATGGATGGAAGTATATTGGAATTGAAGGACAACAATGAGTTATTAATTTTTGTTTTTATATTTACTATGTAATGCTGAATTTGAACACATTATGACATTTTTGTTGTCCATTAGATTTATCCCATCTGGTCCTTACTCCCACTCGATGATTGGTATATTTAAGGAGAGAATTGAATTTAATGGTTTTTTATGGAAGAATATCTCTCAGGAGACAAAAATATTTTATTTCTAGGAGGTTCAAGTAAATAAATTATTTTATTTATTTTTAATTATTGTACCTTAATTTATATATTATTTAAATTGTAAGCGTATTTTGCAAATACATACATTATGTTTAACCTTTTTATTTTTCTTTTAAATCCCTCAGAAAGCTTTTTATTGGAATTCCGATGTTGATCACATTGTGTATGCTATATGGGAGAAACGGGCCAGTGCACATTATAAAGACATGCTTAACAAGATGCATGCCAAAGGTGAATGACCATAGTATATAAATGAAGACATCTGAAGCCCTTTCTATTGCCGATCGGAATTCTTTCAATAGGAAGGGAGGACCAAAGGGAGTTAGTGTTTCCTTACACACTGGAGGAATATTGTCCCATCGTGAGCATGTTGACAAACTTGTAAGTTTTCAAATATCTGACTTTATATATGCTACTCTTTATTGCAATTTGTATCAACTTATTAGTGTATTAAGAGTTTTTTTACTACAATAAATGCAACTCTTGATAATAGGCCAAATGTTTGATTGAATGAAGGAGGATGGGAAAAATATTGTGTAAGGAGTTTGATATGGATTTTAATAGTGGATAATAGAAATATAAATGTAATTTCTTGATGTTTAAACAGGAGGTTTGCTACAAATTTAGGGGAAATTATGCCGAAATTTTATTAACCTATATACAAGTTTTATTACTGTTAGGAGTTAGAATTGTATTTTGTTGGCATTAACATAATAATATATAAGTATTTTTGTGGTTTTTACACAGGAGGTTTGCGACAAATTTAGGGAAAATTCTGCCGAAATTTTATTAACTTATAGACAAGTGTTATTGTGTTAGGAGTTAGAATTGTATTTTGTTGGTATTAAAATAGTAATACATATAAGTACTTTTGTGGTTTTTATACATTAGGTTTGTTACAAATTTAAGGAAAATTCTGTCCAAATGTTATTAACCAATAAGTTGTTTACAGGAGTCTAGTATGGGCAGAAGACCTTATCCTCATGAGTTATTTTTGTATACACATACGTGAAATCATGACGGTGTGACATTCGTCAGCGACCGAGCTAGACAAGTTCATGTATGTTAATTTCTCAATTTATTATTATTTTGTTATATCTTCTTAGTTTTATTTTAGTACTAAATAACATTCGAATAATTTTTATTACAGGAGCAGGTACTAGAGAGTCTTTAAAGTTAGCAAGCAGATGGTGAGAATGTAGACCATGCTCGGGGATTTTATGACGCAGCTGGAGGTAGGAACCACCGTGGACGGGTCTTCGGTTTGGGCTTTTATGCGAATATTTGCTATTCGCATGCCTCCTCATCCCCTAAGGCTACGGCTAGTAGGCTTACGGCAACTACTAATGAGGTCATTGAGTTTCGCAGCACAGTCAACATATTACTGAACCGTATTAATAGGTTAGAGGATTTCATTAGCCGAAGATTACCTGATGATACGCAAGCACCGTCGGCTGATCGTCCATATTCACCTCCAGCTTATTTAGTGATTTTAATTTGTTCACGTATGTTTATTTGTAGTGTTACTAAATTATATATATTAATACAATATTAATTATATTTTTATTAAATCGATTTATGTTTTATTTAATACTTGTTTCATTATAAAAATTTTGGTAATTATAATTTTAATATTATTTATTATTATATATATTTCAAAAAAAACCTTTAAAAAATAGAGACGAAAATTTGCTTTTCGTCTCTAAAAATAGAGACAAAAAGTAAATTTTCATCTCTAATATTAGAGATGGAAATTCACTTTCCGTCTCTAATATTAGAGACGAAAATTCACTTTTTGCCTCTAATATTAGAGATGGGCATTTATTTTTCGTCTCTAAAAATAGAGACGAAAAGTATATTTCTATCTCTATTTTTAGAGACAGAATATAAATTTTCGTCTCTAAAATTAGAGATGGAAATATTCCGTCTCTAAAATTAGCAACTAACCAAATAGAGATGGTATTTTTCCGTCTCTAATTCCGTTGCTATTTGTGTATAGAGACGGAATTTCGTCTCTATTTTTCGTCTACGAAATGTAATTTTCTTGTAGTGATTATTGATGCTCAGAGACGTGACCCTAAGTTATTTCAAACACTACAATTAGTCAGGAATAAAGACAACACTGACTATTCAGTGGATGATGATGGTGCTTTTTGCTATAAAGGCATATTATATGTACCTGATGATAAAAAAGTAAAGAAAAAGCTTTTATATGAAGCTTACAATACTATTTTCACCATGCATCCAGAAGGCAATAAAATGTTTCAAGATCTAAAATAGTTTTATTGGTGCCTGGAATGAAGAAAGACATGGTGAGTTATGTATCCAAATGTCTGACCTGTCAGTAAGTGAAAGTCGAACATCATATAACTTCAAGTTTGCTCCATCCCATTCCAATCCCACAGTGGAAATGGGATTAATGGGTCTTCCTTTGACACAGAAAAAGCATGATTCAGTGTGGGTGATAGTTGACCGGCTCACTAAGTCAGCTCATTTTATACCTATTCAAATGGATTTCTCTATGGATCATTTAGCTGATTTGTAGGTAAATGAGATTGTCAGGCTTCATGGGATTTTTTTCTCCATAGTGTCTGATCGAGATCCGAGATTTACTTCCAGGTTTTGGAAAGGTTTGCAATCTGCTCTTGGTACTCGACTCAATTTCAATACGGCTTTTCATCCTCAGACATATGGGCAATCTGAAAGAGTGATACAAGTTTTAGAGGATACGCTTTAAGGCTGTCTCCTGGATATTTTTGGGAGTTAGGATAAGTACATTGCATTGATAGAGTTCACATATAACAATGGTCATCAGATGAGTATTGGTATGGTATCTTATGAAGCTCTCTATGGTAGGAAATGTCGGACTCCAGTGTGTTGGATAGAATTAAATAAGCATAAAGTGATTGGCCCTAAGCTAGTTAAGGATACTGAAGAAAAGGTGAAAGTGATTTCGCCAAGATTAAAACCTGCAAGTGACCGGCAGAAATTTTATGCAGATTTAAAGCAAAAGGACATTGAATATGAAGTCGGTGATAAATTGTTCTTAAAAGTATCTTCCTAAAGAAAAGTGCTTCGATTTGGATAAAAGGGAAAACTGAGTCCAAGATTTATTGGTCCTTATGAAGTACTTGAGTGGATTGGGCCTGTAGCTTATCGATTGTCTTTGCCATTGGAGTTAGCAAAACTACATGATGTGTTTCATGTGTCTATGCTCCTTAGATATCGGTCGGATGAATCTCACATTTTTCTAGTATAAAATGTGCAAGTGCAATCAGATTTTTCTCATGATAAGGAGCCTAAATCTATCTTGGCTCAGGAAGTAAGACAGCTTAAAAATAAGCAAATCCCTTTGGTAAAAGTGCTCTAGCAACACCACGGTGTTGAGGAATCAACTTGGGAACCTGAGTCTACTATGAGAGCTCAACACCCTCGGCTATTCAGATCAGGTATGAATTCCGAGGATGAAATTCTTTAAGGTGGGAAGAGTTGTAAGGCCTCAACTTATACCCTAGTCATTTTGCATATTGTTAGGGGTATGAGAGTGGCCTAAGTGAGTGTTTAGCTAAGTGTATGTGTTTGGGATATAAGCAGCATTACGTGAATTGTTAGAATTAAAATTGTCATTGAACCTTATGTACTTAATTGCACCAAATAGATTATTCCATATGTTAATGTGTTAATTAAGTTACTTAAGAGATTTATGCATGATTTATAAGAGATTAAAGGATTAAAGAAGTAATTAAGAAGTTGGACCAATCATAAAGGGACAATTATGGGGCTTAGAATTAGAAGGGAAAAAGGTGGATAGACATGGCTTTAAAGCCATGTGAGGCGGTGGAGGAAGACTAAGAATTTATCCCCTCCCTTTCTCCTCTCTTACTCCATTTATTCTTCCCTAAGCTCTCAATCCTTCATAGATTTGATGGTCCAAATGTTATCTAAGCTAGCAAAGTGAATTTTAAGGTTTGTGCAAGCTTGTGAGGTAAGTATTGGTTGGTTTTTCTCTTTCTATTATTAGATCTTGGTAAGCTATAAGTCAAGGGCTTAATGTGTAAATGATGGATTTTAATTGATTTTTAGTGGATAAACCAAGTGGAGCTAAAGGCAAGAAGAAGGTGGTAGAGGAAAGAACTAATTAAGCTTGAAGCAAGCCAATAAGAAGGTTTGGGAATTTTATTGAATTTCATGTGGATTTGTTTAATTGCTTAAATTGAGATGTTTTTAATGATGTTGTGTTGATTTGGGTTGAGTTTGTGTGAGGGTTTGTGAGAATTAAGTTGTATGGGGCAAGGTCATATATGAAAGGGAAATTTTATTTTAGGAGTAAAATGACCTTCAGACTATTTTGGCTATAAATTAAGGTATAGATTTCCAAATGACTTGATTCCAATTGATTTATAACCAAGAAATCTATATCGACAAATGTTCTTGAAATAGTCATAATTTATTTTTGACTCTAAGGCCTTCAAAATTTTACAAAACATTAGCTATTTTCTGGAACGGGGTCTTTGAAGCAGTTTTGGTTTGGAAGACCATATCTCTCTGGCCTTAACTCAAAATGACCTGAAACTTGTACTATTAAAAAGTTAACATCTAGGGAATTATTTTTTAAGAATACCACCTTGGCTAAAAATGGTCTATACCTTGTATTTTTAGCTATGCAAGTGAACTTTACATCCTGTTTTGAAGGAATGGTTTTGGGTTCCAAAGTGAGGAATTAGTTCTTCCGTTCTTCAGCATTTTTGCACGAGCGTTGGGCATCCATCGTTACCGATGGCCTTCCCTCGAGCGAGATTCTACTGAGTATGGATGTAACATCCCAAAAATGGCCTAATTGAAATTACATGTTTAATTGGACATTTAAAGGGTAATTGGGTAATTGTGTAAGTGAATTAAGGATTTATAAGAGTTTTAATGAGGACAAAAGAAAAGAAAGAAAGTCAAAGAAGTGGAATATAAGGTCCAATGAGAGATGGACATGTGGATTGGGTAGGTGAGTGCATTAAATGAGATTTGAAAGGGAGAAGAGAGAGGAAGAGCAGAAAGTGGTTTGCTTCCCGTGGAAGCCACCAGCTGCTCCTCTTCCTTTCTTTTCCCGTTCTCTCATTCCCTCATCTCTCTCATTTTTTTACTGTCTACTCTTTCCTACATTGTTCTTCACATTTGAGCTAGGTTTTGAGACCAAGACATGTTCCAAGAGGTAAGTAGCTGGAATTTATATGAGGTTGCTTCATCTTCTTCTTCCTCTTCTTCCTTTGGGTTGATTATGGTTATATGGTTTTGATTGCATGGGTTAATTGGGTTTCGTTTGGTTGGATTGTGCAAGAATCTGAAGAGAGCAGGAAAGATAAAGGAAAAGGAAAAGTGGTATCTTGAAGATAGTGGATTGAAGCTCCATTTCTAGGCTTGGGAGCTTTGTGTTTGGCTATGTACGTTTGAGAATGTTTGTCCATTTCTCTTTGGATCATGGTGTGATATGTGAATATCTGTCATTTATGTGTTTTGGTACATGTAAATGCATAGGTATGATAGATTTGTGTATATGATCTGAAATGTTAGAGTTATAATGCTTTGCATGTCAACTTTGAAGAGTATGTACATGAATATGAGATGGATTTCTGGGTTTTTGCAAACTCTGTATATGTTGATTAGATGTGTGTTAATATTGTGTAATTTGAGTTGTTATTGTTAGAGACATGTTTTTAGGTAAGTTTTACATGATTTTTGCATTATATGTGGTTATGGATAATGTTTGGATTTGGTTTCCATAAGCTCTTTTTTTTGCATTTTCCCTGAGAATAGGAAAACATGATTCTGTCGCAAGCGCGTCAGAACCAGGTCTTCCGTTCTCTCATACAAGATCCAATCGGCCGGCAATTCTTCACGACAAGTGAAGTTCTTCACGAGTCGTGAAGAATAGCCCATTCAGCATAAGTCGTTTGGCAAGGTACTCTTTACGACACGTGAAGTTCTTCACGAGTCGTGAAGATTATCCCGTTCGGATGAGAGTCTTCTCCACACATGAAGTTCTTCACGAGTCGTGAAGATAGGCCGTTCGGAATGAGAGCCGCTCGGCATGGGAGCCCATTCGGCAGGAAGGCTCCGCTCGGTGTGGTGTGCACGACTTGGAGGGAGATGTCCGACTCGTGATGTTGGCTGCTTGGCCGAGCACGAGTCGTGATGTTATGCACGACTCGTGCTGGTCTGTTTCTCCTTCAATGCTTTCTTGGTTACTGTCGCGAGCGCGACTTGTTGCCGCGAGCACGACAGTAACCCATCTGCCTGCCTACCCTATTTTCCAAAAATGGTTTCCAAGTCTCTTTTTACATGGATTTTTACTACTACTTGATACATGATTTGTTTTAGGCTTGTCTTATATTATGATGCCTTTAATTACAAGTTATATGTTCATGATTAATAATTTTATAAATGATATAAATGCATATGATTTTATATGTAGACGGATTACTTGATTTTGAGTTATATGTTCATATTGAGATCTGTATATGATTTATATGTCTCTAAAATTAATCAGAATACATGAATATATGAATCAAGTGATTATACTTAAATTATTTCTCTATCATATGATAATAATATTAGAACTTAATTGAGTTGTTATTTTGAGCCTGATGGTCACAGTAGTGGATAAATAAGTGCTTATTAAGGGTTAGTGTGTGAGTGCAGCTGCTATATGTTACATGTTGGCCTCGTTTGGGTTATATAAGTCGACCCCATTTGGGTCCATATGATAAGAGACTCGGGTCTCCAGTATACATGATTATATATATAATTTGAGACCCATGTCTCTACATATTTGGATACTGTGTCCTATCAGTATCATTAGTACCTGTATCCACTAGTTAGTGAGTAATCAGGATACTACATGAGGCTATTACATGGAACTTTTACAAGAGGCTTTTATATGTGGCTATTATATGTGTTCCCAGTGATATAGATATGGATATTTGTCACATGATTATGGATATGTACTTGAATATGATAAGATATGCTATGATCCTTGTAGATGCATATGAATAGTTTATATGAGTATGAGTGGATTATTGTTTACATGTTTGATTAGTTTGATAAGTTTATAAGTTGTTATTGTAGTTATTTGTATATGCATGTTTTGTTCCTCCCCACTAAGCGTTATTGCTTAGCACGGGTTGTTTTCCTATGTAGGTGGCAGGTTCAGTTTGGAGTCGGACATCTACAAGTCGGCCACTAAAAGTCTATAATTGGAGTTCTTTTTGTCTTTCGCTATATTTTGTATTGATATAAGTTTTGTATATGGATTTTGATTTTGGAAATGTAATTTTGTAAAGGATCGATTTTGTATATGTATTTGTTAAATGTTTACAAATCCCTTTTATAAAACGATATGGTTATTTATATATGGATTTGGCATCTTTTTGATTAAATGTATTTGCTTTTAGCATGATTGAGTATATGTATTTGTGCGCGTAGCGCTCTGGTATCCTTCCAAGGGGGATATCGAGGTGTTACAGTTTGTGGTATCAGAGCACCGATTTAGGCAGTTTTGGTGTTTAATTGTTTGAGTATAGAGTCCTTACATGTGAGTTGGTCTTGAGTCATGGCCTATTGCAGATGTTGTTCTGTATAATGTCTAGATGGAGTCGAATCCGAGTGAGTATGTGGGCGACATAATGGAAAGTGTTGATCGGATCGGAAGTAATCCGGTCGGACAAGATAGGCCTGCACGTGAGCGTCCACCAGCAGAAGGTCCGGGCTTTGGGTTTGAGAATCCAGCATTGGTACAAGGGCTATTGCAACTAGTGGATAGATTAACTGCTCCCAAAGCTCCTTCTGAGCTTATGAGGAAAAGGCGAGCAGAAGAGTTTCATGGAACCTCTTTGGACCAATCAGATGTGGCAAAATTCTGGTTAGAGAGAATTGAACGAATTCTATAAGAGATAGCTTGCCATCAGCATCAACGAGTTGTTTGTGCCGTATCGCTTTTGCAAGGATCGGCATATAATTGGTGGAAGCTTGTGCTTCTCAATCCATAGAGACCGGCTGAGTTGACATGGGAGTTTTTCGTGCAAGAATTTGAGCAAAAGTATGTTACTAAGGCCTATCGAGAGGCAAAGTAGAAGGAATTTATAAGTCTGAAGCAAAGACACTTGTCGGTCAGCGACTATGAGAAAGAGTTCAGTCGCTTGAGTAAGTATGTGCCTACTGCATTGTTGACTGAGAACTTTAAGTGTCAAAATTTTCAAGATGGGTTAAGAGAAATGATTAGAGGTCCGTTGTCGGCTATGGCGGTTATGCAACCGGTTGGGTATTATCAGTTAGTGGTAGCAGCAATTAAGTTAGAAGAATCTGAGATGGTAAAACAGAGAATAGAATAGAAAAGGAGAGCTCTGGATGGTGGAGTTGTTGGTAATAAGAAGCCTAAAGGTGCTCTGATCGGACAAGTGACTAGAGGGACTGCTCAAGTGCATTCAGAAGCGGGAAGTGTGGCACCGCTTGCTAGTAAGGGAAGTTGAGCACCAGAGTGTGAATATTGTCAAAGACAACATTGAGTTACATGCCGTAAGATCACAGGAGCGTGCTTCAAATGCGGTAGCATGGAGCATCGGTTTGCTAATTGCCCTGACTGGAGGAAGAATAAGAGCCAACAAGAGAGTAAAGCGGGTGGAGGTAAATCAAATGCAACAAAAAGCAATCGGGATAGAAGTAGAGCTCCTTAAGCGCCATCAGAAATCATGCATCGGATCCCGACTTAAGGAGATTATGTTCGGCCACAGGTGTAGGTGATAATCAGAGAGGATACCCCAGAGCCCGCAGGTCCTTCTAGTAAGTGTTAATTTGTTAAGTTTTCATATGAGTTCGGTTTTGGTAATTGGGATGTAAATGGTTCTGAAACAGTGCATCGGATCCTGACTGAAGGAGATTATGTTCGGCCACGTAGGCGATGATCAGAGAGGATACTCCAGAGCTCGCAGGTCCTTCTGGTAAGTGTTAATTTGTTAAGTTTTTATATGAGTTCGGTTTTGGTAATTGGGATGTAAATGGTTAGCGGGGAAATTTCAAGGATAAAATTTCTTAAGGAGGAGAGAATTGTAACATCCCAAAAATGGCCTAGTTGAAATTACATGTTTAATTGGACATGTAAAGGGTAATTGGGTAATTGTGTAAGTGAATTAAGGATTTATAAGAGTTTTAATGAGGACAAAAGAAAAGAAAGAAAGTCAAAGAAGTGGAATATAAGGTCCAATGAGAGATGGACATATGGATTGGGTAGGTAAGTGCATTGAATGAGATTTGAAAGTGAGAAGGGAGAGGGAGAGCAGAAAGTGGTTTGCTTCCTATAGAAGCCACCAACTGCTCCTCTTCCTTGCTTTTCCCATTCTCTCACTCCCTCATCCCATTTTTCTGCTCTCTACTCTTTCCTACATTGTTCTTCACGTTTGAGCTAGGGTTTTGAGACTAAGAGTTGTTCCAAGAGGTAAGTAGCGGGAATTTATATGAGGTTGCTTCATCTTCTTCTTCCTCTTCTTCCTTTGGGTTAATTATGATTATATGGTTTTGATTGCATGGGTTAATTGGGTTTTGTTTTGGTTTGATTGTGCAAGAATCTAAAGTGAGGAGGAAATATAAAGGAAAAGGAAAAGTGGTATCTTGAAGATAGTGGGTTGAAGCTACATTTCTAGGTTTGGGAGCTTTGTGTTTGGCTGTGTACGTTTGAGAATGTTTGTCCATTTCTCTTCGAATCTTGGTGTGATATGTGAATATCTATCATTTGTGTGTTTTGGTACATGTAAATGCATAGGTATGATAGATATGTGTATATGATCTAAAATGTTAGAGTTATAATGCTTTGCATGTCAACTTTGAAGAGTATGTACATGAACATGAGATGGATTTCTGGGTTTTTGCAACCTCTGTAGATGTTGATTAGATGTGTGTTAATATTGTGTAATTTGAGTTGTTATTGTTATAGACATGTTTTGGAGGCATTGGGAGTAAGTTTTACATGATTTTTGCATGATATATGGTTATGGATAGAGTTTGGATTTGGTTTCCACAAGCTCTTTTTTATGCATTTTCCCTGAGAATAGGAAAACATGATTCTATCGCACTCCAGGTCTTTCGTTCTCTCGTAGAAGATCCAATCGGTCTGCAATTCTTCACGACACGTGAAGTTCTTCACGGGTCGTGAAGAATAGCCCATTCGGCATGAGTCGCTTAGCAGGATACTCTTCACGACACATGAAGTTCTTCATGAGTCGTGAAGACTATCCCGTTCGGATGAGAGTCTTCACGACACATAAAGTTCTTCACGAGTCGTGAAGATAGCCCGTTCGGAATGAGAGCCGCTCGGCATGGGAGCCCGTTCGGCAGGAAGGCTCCGCTCGGCGTGGAGTGCACGACTCAGAGGGAGACATTCAACTCGTGACGTTGGATGCTTGGCCAAGCACGAGTTGTGATGTTATGCACGACTCATGCTGGTCTGTTTCTCCCTCAGTGCTTTCTTGGTTACTGTCGCAAGCGCAACTTTTTTTCGCAAGCACGACAGTAACCCTTCTGCCTGCCTACCCTGTTTTTCGAAAATGGTTTTCAAGTCTCTTTTTACATGGATTTTTACTACTACATGATACATGATTTGTTTTAGGCTTGTCGTATATTATGATGCCTTTAATTACAAGTTATATCTTCATGAATAATAATTTTATATATGATATAAATGCATATGATTTTATATGTAGATTGATTACTTGATTTTGAGTTATATGTTCATATTGAGATCTGTATATGATTTATATGTCTCTGAAATTAATTAGAATACATGAATTTATGAATTAAGTGATTATACTTGAATTATTTCTCTATCATATGATAATAATATTAGAACTTAATTGAGTTGTTATTTCGAGCCTGATGGTCACAGTAGTGGATAGATAAGCGCTTATTAAGGGTTAGTGTGTGAGTGTTGCTATATGTTACATGTTGGCCCCGTTTGGGTTATATAAGTCGACCCCGTTTGGGTCCATATGATAAGAGACTCAGGTCTCCAGTATACATGATTATATATATGATTTGAGAGCCATGTCTCCACATGTTTGGATACTATGTCCTATCAGTATCATTAGTACCCGTATCCACTAGTTAGTGAGTAATCAGGCTACTACATGGAACTTTTACAAGAGGCTTTTATATGTGGCTATTTGTATGGCTATTATATATGTTCCCAGTGATATGGATATGGATATTTGTCTCATGATTATGGATATGTACTTGAATATGATAAGATATGCTATGATCCTTGTAGACGCATATGAATAGTTTATATAAGTATGAGTGGAATATTATTTACATGTTTGATTAATTTGATAAGCCTATAAGTTGTTATTGTAGTTATTTGTATATGCATGTTTTATTCCTCCCCACTAAGCGTTATCGCTTAGCACGGGTTGTTTTTCCGTGTAGGTGGCAGGTTCAGTTTAGCGTCGAACATCTGCAGGTCGGCCACTAGAAGTCTATAGTTGGAGTTCTTTTTGTCTTCCGCTATATTTTGTATTGATATAAGTTTTGTATAATGATTTTTATTTTGGAAATGTAATTTTGTAAATGATCGATTTTGTATATGTATATGTTAAATGTTTACAAATCCCTTTTGTAAAACGATATGGTTATTTATATATGGATTTGGCATCTTTTCGATTAAATGTATTTACTTTTAGCATGATTGAGTATATGTATATGTATTTGTGCGCATAGCGCTCCGGTATCCTTCCAAGGGGGATATCGGGGTGTTACAACGGATTTGCAGGATGTGGTGTGGCCATGCCTCAGGGATATCCTTCAAGCAATAGGAGTACATCCAGACCGACGGTCATCCCTCAGGCGCAAAGCGCTAGGGACGGGTCGAGGTGAAGTGGTGGCCGTCCCTAGGGCATGGCTCACCAAGGACGGGCATGAGTGGATGAGCAAGGGCCGTCAGTCATCAGGCACGGCTGTCGCTCATCTCTTTTTTGGCTATTTAATTATATTTTCTGTTCTATACATAATTAAATGCTATAAATCATCTCAAATGATTTATATATTGTTATTAAGGCTTAAGTACTGGATTTTAAAATATGAGAAATAATTTTGTACATATAGGATTGGCTCTAAATAAATGAATGAAAGAATAGATAGTCTACAAAAGACAGGTCGTGGATAGATAGGCATACCTATAGGGTTCTTTGCTGCAGCCTATGTGTTTGGACCCTGTTTGGGTCCTTATGCACCTCGGGTCCTGATGGATCCCTATATGTCTTTGGATCTTGCTTAGATCCCTATGCTTATAAATTTGAATATAGAATTGTACCTTCGGGTACCTATACATTATTACCCGTTATCCACCACTCGATAATGCAGGTGACTTTGACTTGTGAATATAATAAGAAATATTATGGCATATATGTTGAATATCTATAAATGCGAATAGTACCTCTAAAATTTAATATTAATGCAAAATTTTATATATGGGCTATTCCTACTGCTTTTTTTTTTGTCTATTTTTGTATAACATAGGCTTGTGTATGCATTGATGACCACTGTGAGTGATTGTCTATTGTACATTTTTTGCCACTAAGCTGTTATGCTTAGCACGGGTTTTTATCCATACAGGTGCAGTAGATCAGTAATCCTTGAAGGACAACCCCGTATTTCTCCAGTGCTAGCACCGTAGGACAAGCTTTTTGTATAGGTTTCTTTTTTAATGGAATTTATAATACATTGGGTTTTATTAAGTACATATATTTTTTGAAGAATGTAAGTTATGTAAGTTTGCAGTAGATATAGTGAAATGTGCTTATTATAGTAACTGTTTTATGCATGCAAATGATTAATAGAACTATATATGTAAGATTGCTAAAAGAAATTTTAAATTCCTAATTTAGTGATTGTGTATGCATGTAAGGCAATTTTTGAGTTTCTCTATTAGCATACTTGTGAGTGTGACAGCCCTCACCTGTCGTAGTGACTCATCTTATGAAGATGGTGTTCACTACGTACGGAGAAGGGGTGTGACATAACTGTTTAGCAAGTGTACTAAGATGAGCATTTGTAAAATTATTTTGTAGAAAGACATTTTTAATACCCTTGTTTGTGTTTTCACTTGAGATTTTGTAAGGAGCAACATCTATTATTTGATTTAAATGCGTTATTTTGATTTGTCTTAATGGCAGGTGTTCTTATTATTTTTCTACTATTTGACATTTTTCATTTTGAAGCCTTATTTCTAGTTGTTACAGGGTTTACAAATTTTGTTTTTGTTTTGCATGGATATGAAATTTTAATTTTTAGATGCATAAATTTCAAACCAATCAAAGAATAAAATATGAGCTTTATTTTGTAAGACAAAGTCATAAAACTATTTTTGAATTTCTTTTCTCTCATCAAGAAATTTTTTAAAGAATCAAATTCTTTTTTCAGAATTTTAAGATGTATAAATCATCATGTAGAGATTTTTTATCAACTTCAAATTCATTTTCTATGACATTTAATTCATTAATAATATTTTCAATCATTGCAGAAAAAGATGGTGAAGTTGTTGGTGAATTATTTTGATATTCCTCATCGGTTGTTTGAGGTTTTATATAAACCTAATGGGGTACATGTGAAAAATAATCCACATTTTGAAAAGAAACATTTGGAATACTTCAACAAGAAAACTTTTTTGAAAACTTTTCACTTTATCTAGAAGATGAATCACTGGGTAGATTTGAGGCTCTACCCAAATCTACAATACTAGTAGAAGAACCATCATCAGAATATCTATGGCTAGAAGCTCTGCTAAAGTTTAGTTTTAAATTTTCGTCATTGTACTGGGTAATTTTCCTTAAATAAATTCTTAGTTTTGCTTGTTCAAGAGATTTTATTTTTAAAATTCCTTCCAATATCCATTCTTCGGAAAGAGTGATATCCATCCAAAAGATAGATTTTGCATTACAAGATTTGCTTTAGACAAATCTGTTTGTAAAAATAGGGTTTCACTCTTTTTGAAATCAATATTTTAATTGCAGTAAAAGTAGAAACTATGGCTTTGTAATGCACTCTAAAAATTATTGCTATTGGAATTGATCATTCCAGCATTTTGTAATTATTTTGATTTGTAAAACCAGAGACTTTAAAATGTTCACTACAAAAAAAACTCAAAATAGCGACTAAATTAGCGACTACTAAATTTTAGTCGCTATTTAGCGACAGATTTGCGACTAAAATCACATTTGGTCGTCAAAATATTTTGTTTCAATCTGTTGGCTATTTTAGCGACTAAATGAAGAAAACCGTCGCTAAATTTTAGCGAGAACAGATGGCGCCATTTTTAGTGACAAAATTAGCGACTATATATTTTGTCGCTAAAAATGTACAATTTTTATTTTCTTCAAAATTATTTTGCGACAGAATTATAGTCGCTAATTGGCTTTTAAAGTTAGCGACTAAATTGCGACTGCATTATTAGTCGCTAATTTTGGAAGCAAATTCCTATTCATTTTTTTGTGACAAAATTAGTGACTAATTTTGTCGTGTCGCTAATTTAGTAATAATTATTTAAATGCATTTAACGATGAAATTGGTTAGTCGCTATTTTCATTAAGAAAAAAATAAAATGTATCATTACCCTAAATCCCCAAGTCAGTCCCCTTTTCCTTATCATCTCTCTCACTCGACTCGCCCTCTCTCTGTGGACTGAAGCCTTGTCCTGCCGCCTGTATATCCGTTGCCTGGCCCCCGTCGTTCTCTCTCTCCGTCAATCTCTCTCTCCTTCGATCTCTCTTTCGCAGTCCAAGCAGGTTTGTATCTCTACTTAATTAAGATGGTTTGAGCTGTGGGTATTATTGGGTTAATACAAATTCTAGATGGAGGCGATTTCTAATTCTATTCCTAGGGTTTGCATTTCTTGTTTGCTTGTCCACATCATTTAGGGTTTTGCATGTTTGGTCTCAGACTCTCAGGTACTCACTTGTGTATATATTTTATTTCTCGCAGAAGATTAAAGTGTTGGGATTTAATTTTTATTTTCAAAATTTTCATACGATTTGATTTCAGTCTAGTTAGATGTTATTTTCTTCCTCATTTTTATACTGTTCTGCATTCGCTAAACCGGAGTTGCTTTTGTTTCTGCCTTTTCCTCTGGATCTTTTTATCTTTCAGTCTTCTAGTTGGCCTTCTCTATTACATTTATGTATTTTTTATTTCTAATGTTTCATTTATGAGCATCTTCGGGATCTTTGTGTTTCGGTGACCACCAGTGAAAGGATTGAAGCCAAAGGTCCTTCGTCAGGTTCAACTTCTGCTTCTCTTCTCTTGTTTGCTTGTCTTTATTTTTTTCAATTTATTTTGTAATTGGTTAGTTGATTGTAATTTGCATATGAATTAATGGCTTTTACTGCAATTTAATTAAAACTGAGGTGTGCATTTTGTGTTTCTAAAGGAGCTTTTTACAAAATGATGGTGTTCTGATGATTGAATTGGTTGTGTAGATAAGAAATATAATAAAGAAATGAGTTTTCAAGGTTTAGATTTTAAGTGATATTCCTTTTTCAATTATAATACAGATGGAAAAGGAGGATGGTTAGTTCTGTTTTCAGAGTGGCTTCAACTTGTACATTTCTATTGATTTTTGGTTTAGTAGAATTTGAACTAGCTGAATAGGAAAGACCAACAGCTTTTGGACCAATACCATTTATGAAATTGATCTAATGTTATCTTAATAGAGCATCCGTGTACATTAGTAGGTATTAGCTAATTAAATAGACATTTATTGTATTTAAATCCTACCGTTAATTTCTTACACGTAATTAGTTCTAAAGCTGGCAATTTTCTTGAAGTTAATATAGACTACCAATGCAATGGGTACGTTGGCAAGTTTCTTTCAAATTTGATTATGTGAAAATTTTTCAACTTTTCTTTCTGTTTTTTTGTTTCAAATTTAATTATAATTTACATAAAGATATTTCCTTCTCAATTATGTCAGTGCTTTACGTATTAAAAATGGTGCAAGTTATTTATTTTGCTAATTCTCATGTTATCAGCATGTACCACTTTTGACATTTGCTTTAATAAACAAACTCATACCTCAATTGCACTGTCAAATGATAATTCAAACTCTTTAATGTAATAAACTTACCATCTTGTGCTAGTTGGTTTAATAAATGAGATTTATATTGAAATCTGTTTTGGATTATTCTTTGCATTTTTGGTTGGAGTCAGGTGAGTATGATGATTGTGGTTTGCTTATGGTGTTGCTAATTATTGGGAAGGGGAGTTGTGGACATGGATTATTTATTTTTGGGGTTGCTCATCAGGTTTTGCATCAATCTAACTCTTGTTTTATGCTGCTACTAGGTAACTAGCAATGACACCAGCCTGGTGAAAGCCACTGGTGCCATTGTGTTCTAGTGTCTTGCAGTCTCTTTTATTTATTTATTTATTTTCTACAGCTGATTCACTTTTTTCTTCGAACAACAGTGCCTTAGAGTCACAGTGATGCTAGTTTATAGTTAATTTGCAATAATATGCAAGGCCTTATTGGAAATATTTGTAAGCAGCCTATTTGGTTTGTCCTATCTGTGTTGCTGACTTGTTAGTTTTGCCAATTTTCCCTCTTGTATATTGCAGTGATGGTGAAATATTTATATCAGCAGATGACCTGCGAATCAATGTTTGGAACTTGGAAATTAGCAGCCAAAGTTTCAATATTGTTAATGTAAAACCTGTAAATATGGAGGATCTAACTGGTATTCATCTCAATCTCTTGTATTAGGTTTCATCTTGAAATACTATGTTAGAATGGTTGACTTGTCCATGAACAATCTTGGTGGATCCTGGTTTTGATATTGGGATTGATTTTCATGCCTATCTATCTGTTAATAATTTCCTCATTGTAATCAAATTACTTTGTAAAAAAAAAAGTTTAGGCCCCCGATTAATCAAGTAGTGGAATATAAATTTTTGCAAAATCTATTTCAAATCTCAAAATTTTTAAAATTTGTTATGTTTGAATTTCTTTAAAATTTGTTATGTTTGAATTTCTTCTACAATTTTTTTATTAGATAAAGATACCATTCTTTATAAATGTCACGTTATCGTGTACATTTCAATCATACTTAATAGAACGCAATTTAGTTTTTAAATTTTTATAATTTTTCACGTTAGTTCTGTTTATAAAAAAAAAACCTTTTAACGATTAAAACGCGTGCTTATTAATTCCGTTAATGAGAAATTACGTATTAAGTAAATTTTTAAACGTAGAAAATTTTAAAATTTTAAGATATAAAAATGGATTTTGCCTAATATTTTTTTTCCCTTAACTGAAATTGATGAAGTTATTGGGAGCAGAAGTCTTAGAATCACATTATCCAGTGCCTTGTTATTTTACTTCACATGAACTCTTTGAATGTCACAAAATGAACAGATTTGCATTAAAAGAAAATGTTTGAATTGCAGATAGCATGGGATGATGCACAAAGGCTAGCAAAAAGACGGCTGGAGAGAGAGCAAGGACGAAATGATGCTGCAGATGATCTTCCTGAGCTATCTGAGGGAGAGAAAGGGACAGAAGTATATACGATATATAAGAAAAAGATTAGTTGAATTGTTAGTTTGTATGATTAGCGATTTTAAGATTTTATTTTTCTATGTACTTTTTAAGTACTATATAATTTAATGTAACTTTATTATATTATATTTTTTAATATAATAATATTTGAGAATTGCTATTTATATAAATTAAATTTTGAATGCGATAATAATAATAATAATAATAATAATAATAATAATAATAATAATAATAATAAAATTAAATTGCAAATAATAATAGTAATAACAAATATTAAAATTAAATTAGCGACGAATTTTGTCGTCGAAAATTTTCTGTTTTTACGTGGTATTTTAAAAATATTATTTTGTGACGGACTTTAGCGACGAAAATATCCGTCGCTAATATTTTTATAATCTAATGGCGACCACTTTTGGGGGTTAATTAGCGACGATTTTGCAGTCGCTATTTTTAGCGACGATTTTGTGTTTTACTCGCAAATTTCCTTGCGACAGCTAAAATAACGACGGTAGTCGTTTTGTCGCTAAAAGGAATTAGCGACGGAATTTTCCTAATTAGTGACGGAAAATACCGTCGCTAATTCCTTGTTTTTTTGTAGTGGTTTGGATCTTTTAAAGAAACTGAAAAGTTTGGATAATATTCAAAAAAAATCGGGCATTGATAAAGACTCGATCCAACTGAAACTATCATCGAATCTTAAATATTTAAAAACCTTGCATCCTTTAAAACACAAAGGATTAAAGTGTTTAAACCTTCTTTTGATGTTTGATTTTTATGGTGTTTCATGCATCCTATTTTATAAATTTACCATTTTACATATAAAAATTATATCTATTTTAGCCACATGTCAAGACACAAATTATAAAATCTCTGGTACCAATGTTGGTTAAATTATAATACAATAGTAATTATTTGAGATTATAATAGTAATTATTTGAGCTAGGATAATCATATGATATGATTGTATATACTTCTTGTAGTGTAGAAAGATTTCGGAAGTAAAAACAAGGATCTAGTTTGTGTCACTAGCAAGGCTCTTACCTACCGGCAATGGATGCGGGATAACAACTACTATTCCACAGCCTAAAAGCCTTTTAGAGATTTGGAATATAAGAGAGAGAATATAGAATTTCTCAATTCTATCTTATTTTCTCTTTTCTTTCTGAATCTGACTTCTCACCATATATTTATAGCATCCTTTTACTAGAAAATAAGCTCCAGTATATATCAAACTCTTTTTGAAATAAGATAACATAATTCTATTAAAATGAGATAATTATGTTCAAATAAATATACTTATATTTTTATCCGATTATTCAAATTCAATTAGATTTAGAATCTTATATAAATTATATTTCATATAAAACTCTATCCATACTTAGACTAATGGGCGTATTCAAATTCTATCATAACTATTATTAACATATTTGTTATTAAAATTTATACAAAACTAAATTATGAGATAATCATACCATACCTATGAGATAATCATTTTTAAAAATATTTGCTTCACCAACATTCTACCATACCAACTATCATCCACATAAGAGGTAAATATCTATGATTAAGTGATTATTTATGTGTCAAATTCCATATAATGTGCTACACGTTTTATAGAACAATTAAAAATGAAGCATACGCTGGACAGTAATTAAATTTAATTTAATCTTAATAATTGCAATATTCTAAAAGACAAAATGTTAATTAGTGGGTACTATGTGATTATGAACTCAAATTTTCAATAGTAAATAACCTTAATTTGAAGTTTTTTCAATAATAATAATAATTTAATAGTGCAACCACAAACAAAGAAATTTCAATTAAAGGAAAAATTAATTTAACTTGTTGGCCTGATAGCACTTGATAAAAAGTGCACGTAATCTCAAATTCGATTATTTTTAATGATATTTTTTAATTAGATATTATATCTATTTTGTAAAAAAAAAAATAAAAAATAAAAATCTCAGCTAATTAATCAATTTTTCAAATACGGAAACTTTAATCAACACTTAACAATGATTTACTCTTGCAAGAGACCATTGACATCCAATCCATTTGGAATATCAAACATCAACATGTTGCTACAGTAACTATCTCTTTCATCTTCTGTGCTACAATTGACATTTGTTGTAGAGGAAGACTGCAACGGTGTCGTACTCGAAGGTGTAGAAATCACTGACCAAAATCCCAAATTTGACAAACTTTCACATGAATTGTTCATCATTGGTGCATTTGCTGATTGCAACGAATGATCTGGGCCGTTGAAGTTGGGTTGGTTTTCATTAAGAAACTGAACACTGCTATGGAATTGATTTTCATTAATTTGGTTTTCTTGGTTCGGTTGATATGGCAAGAGAGAAGTGAGTAGATTTGGGTTCAACATGGATCCAATTCCAAGCAAATTTGAGATATTAATCTGAGATGAACTATTGTTGTTGAGAATTGATGAGTAGAGTTCAAGAAGATCTAGGCGTGGTTTATGGGTTACAGGGTCAATTCCCATCCTTAATAGCTTCTTCTTTATGTGGGTATTCCAATAATTCTTTATCTCATTATCTGTCCTTCCAGGCAACCGGGAAGCAATAGCAGACCATCTGAAGTAAAGTGAACACAAGAAAATTTAGATACCACAAAATATTATTAGTTCTTGTCAAACCATTCTTGATAGTTTATTTCATAGATTGTTAATTAAAATTATTATGTCATATTCTAAAAAAATTTATGTGTCATTTTTTAAAATATTTCAAAATATATTAGTATTTCAGCATGGAATTTATAATTTTTCAGCTAAAAATAATTTTAATTATAATATTTTAAAAATTAAGATATTTTTATATAATAAAAATTTATCAGTGATGGACAAGCCTAAAGTTGTTGTAATTTGAATATCTAATTAAAATGATTTTAGTCTATGAAGTAGGTAAGCATTATTAATGTGAGATTCCACGAAATCATTTGAAAAATAATCTTCAATTTATTTTCAAATCAAGCACAAACAATAGGGGAAAAAAAAAAAGAATTGTCACTTTTCATAGGCTTTTGCATATGATATTATTCATCTTAGAATATTTTCATTATTTGATGAACATATGCAAATTATATACAAATAAATATAAAGAAAAACAACAGAAGACAATAGAAATTAAAGAAATAAACTTACTTATTTCCCAAGACGCTATGCAATTGTATTATGGCTTCTTCTTCCTCAAAAGAAAATTTCCCTCTTTTGATGTCAGGTCTCAAGTAATTAGTCCAGCGAAGCCGACAACTCTTTCCACATCTTTTTAACCCTGCTTAAGGGAAAAACAAAAATAACCCATTCATCACTTATATAAGTTTGATAATAAAATAACTCAAAAATCTATATCACTAAACTTTAATTAAGGGGAAAAATGAAGAAGAAATACAAGATTATTGTTTACTATCAAACTTTTAAAAATGATAGAGAAATGCTATTGAACATTCTTTTGGGCTATTTTTACATTTAAAATTTTTAAAAGAGAGAAATTTTATTACTGTACTTGTGAAAATAGTAATTTTTGCCACTAAATTTATCGAAATTGAGATATTTTACTTCTAAAATGAAATGACAACAAATGACCTTATTATGAAACAAAAGGGAATGCATATTTAAGAAAACATACCAGCATTCTTTGGAAGGGTTCGCCAACGGCCATGGCCATGTTTCCGAATATAATCAATCAACTTCTGATCTTCTTCGGTTGTCCATGGACCTTTTTTTATTCCATTATTCTCAGAAGGTGATTTCCCCATATGCACAATCTGAGTAAATTAATTCAATTTTCAACTTATATATGGTATTTCTATGTATGAAAAGAAAGGCAAGCCGACTCTGAATTAGTGAGTTATGTAGATTAAAAGCCGAATGCCGGAGGATTAAAAAAAAGAAGAGAGCAAGTTTCTAATCAATGCAGCAGCTTGTGATGTGAGTGATTGTCCGTGGGTGATCATATATATATATATCTGTAAATTTGATGACGATAAACAAATAGGGCAAGTCAATGAGATTCGGTGCCGTCCATTTCTTTATTACACTATACGTGTCTTCGTATCAAGGTTATATTCACATATCCCCAAAAGTAACAGTCAGTAACAATACCTAATTATTCAACTTAAAAATAGTAAAGACCTTTGTTTATGATATGGCAAGGTACCATTGGCCACTTGGGCTATGTTTATAGTGGGTTGAAGCTAGCTCCTTTATCTTGGTCTTCGTCAACGTTTCTGCATTTGTATTTGTGTCTCATAATCTACAACAGTTGAGTACTGTTATAGGAAATTAACTGAAGAAATTGTTAAATGTGGGCCCATTTCCACTTACTTTTTGGCTACGTAGCAGCTGTCGTCGACTACATGTATACATGCTTGTGCTGTTATGCATTGTTTTCTTTTCGGGCTTTAGGGTTTGACCTTTACAAGATCCAGACATGCATGGCTCCAAGGCGACTTAAGAAATTAATTATTTAGCTAAGTTTTGAGTGAGAATAGCAGGCAATTTTGGACTAGAAAATTTTGCTTGGCCTTTTTTTTTTTTTTTGAAAAACTCCCCATCTCAATTTTTTTCCGCCCAAAATTGTAATGCTCGAATTTACATGCAAAATGATGCTAATAACGGAGGTAATTAGTCTATCAAAATGGAATACAATAAATATGATTATTTATATGTATACATGTAATCATTAATAGTCTAGAAAAATAGTAATACTCAAAATACAAGTATTAATACGGTAATTAGATTTGGCAAACGAATCGGGTCGGGCGAGTTCATGTTCGGGTCAGTTCTTTTTGAATTATCATTTTTTCGTATTACTTTCAGTTCAGGTCACTTATTTTTTAAGATGGTTCAGGTCGAGTCTCAGGTCAAAATTAGGATTAGAAAATCGAACCGGTCTTTACTCTAACAGATTGGATCAAAAATCTAACTAGACTGGACCGAAACAGTTTGATATATTATGTTCGAGTTTGAAATAGAAATTCGGTTATATTAATTCAATTTTTAATATTAAAAAATCACTAAAATCGAACTGAGATAATTATTAGTAAAATTACGTCATTTTGATGCCAAAACTTAGAGGCCACCGCCGACGGAGATAAAATGAGACAAAGAAGGAAGCAGGACGAGAGGGATGAGCAATAGAAAAAAAAATGTCGAGAGGTTAGAAATTTGAGATATATATATATATACACACACACATTAATTATAATTAAAATGAAAATAAAAAAATAAAATTAAAGAAGAATAAAATCACATATAAGAAAATAAAAGATTGTAAAACAAAATGCTCAACACATGAGCGATATTACAGGTTTTGAAAATGAAAATTAAAACACAAGTTTCATAAATGGAGATATATATTTAGCTCAAGATTACAAGGTATGCACAACACATGAGCTTCCTAAGATCTAAGCTAAATGTTTTTTAAGACTGAAAAATTCTCTCCAAAAAAGGGCCCATGTTTGAAAAGAGACCTATTATGATGGTGAGAAAATACCATAATAGTCGTCTTCATTGTCATCGCCCAAATTTACAATGGGCTCGGAATCTAAAGACGAATCTGCCTTCGAAGGATCTGAAGAAGTTTTTGAAGATGAGGTCGTGCTTTGTTGGAGTTGGGTCATAATTGCAAAATACTCTTCTTCAATTTTTGTTATCGCTAGTTGAGTCTGCGCAAAAGACTTCTAGACCAGAAACTGTGTTGTTGAAGGATTTGGTTTGAGAAGGCCTTGACACTTGAGCCATTAACTAATAGCGGGTTTTTTTTTTTTATGCTAGTAGGAATTGAGAACTTCATCCACCGGCGAACTTTGAACCTCTTGACAATGGTGGGTTGAGCTTCATTTTATTGCTATTCTAAATACCAAACTGTTACCCAAGGTAAAAATATTTATGTGGAGAAGACACTACAAAAAAAAAACCCAAATTAGCAACTAAAATTAATGACGGACATATTTTGGTCGTTAATTAGCGACTATTTTTAGAATTAGTCGTGAAAATTCATTTTTGCAATCTGGTTGCAATTTTAAAGGCGAAAAAAAAGAAACAGTCACTAAATTTTGGTGGCAATTGATGGCGCTTTTTTTTACGACGAAATTAGCGATGGTTTATTTGTCGCTAAAAACTATTCAATTTTTCTATTCCAAAAAATAATTTTGCGACTGTATTGGAGTTGCTAAGTGATGTTTAATTTAGCGACTAAATAGCATCGGCAATATTAGTCGCTAAATTTGGAGGCCATTTTTAACTCCTTTATTTGCAGTGGTTTTAGCGGCTAATTTGTGTTGTCACTAAAGGTGTAATAATTATTTAATCAAATTTAGCGATAGTGGGCTTTAGTCGCTATTTGAAAAAAAATAAAAATCTGTCCCTTATTCCTAAAATGGATTTAACTCTTGGTTTTCTTTTTCTCTTTCTTTTTCTTTCTCTCTCTCTTTCTTTTTTGTGTTCCAGCCCCGATCGCCGCTGCCTCCCTCTCTTGCGTGTTGCCGGTCTCCCTCTCCATTACCACTCCCTCCACTTGCCCCCGCCATTACTCATCTTGATCTTGTCAAGTGCAACATGCAAGTATCCTTTCTCTAGATCTACGCTTCTATTGTTCTTTTGCTACATTTTTTTGGTTTTCCTTATCTATCTTAGATTTCTATTAGATCTATGTCGCTTGATTTTGACCAGTTTGGTTTTTGCTTACCCGTTTTCATAATTTTGTTGTGCTTTGGTTTATTTTGACAGAGTTGTTGTTGGATTTGTATTTCCCTCATTCGAAAGATCATTGGAGAATCCAAACATCTGCAAAACAACCCATTAGAGCTTATCCTAGAGGAAGATAGGGTGGTCAAGCATGTATTAGATTCCCTCCTTCCTTATAGCACCACATTTGGCTGAGGTCCCTTGATGTCACTACTAATCCCAATGACTGGGTTTGTTTCTAATTCCTTCATTTTGTTGGTTGTTTTTTTTTTCTTTAATTCTGGGTTCATGTTTGTTATTGTTTGCCTCTGATGGGCTTTGAATTTTGATTTGGGATTCCTCAAACTAATAAAGCTCACACATTTTTGAGATATGTATGACAAATTCTTTTTTTTCCTTGTGGACACAATTATTAAATGAAAAGTTCTCATAAGCAAGCAACTGGTTTTAGCTTATCAAGTTTCTAACTTTATATATATATTTTAAATAGGTTAAGTGTTGCACCTATTGAATGGAAAGTGCTCTCTTTCTCTTCTTGATTTTTTTCTTTTCAATTATTTATCTTCCCGACTTTTTTTTTTTATCTCATACTGCTTGTGAATTTTTTTCTCATTTGTAATCTTTTATCCTTCACTGGTTAATTTTTGATCATGATTTTTATTATGTGGTCCATGCTGAGAATAATTATACGTGTTGTTGCATTTGTGATTGAAGCTACTCTATTTACCTTTATGAGATTAATTATATGTGCTATTGCATTTATGATTGAAGCCACTTTTTAAGTTAGTTTGCACAGAAATATCAACTTTCTAGTCATTGAATTGAAAGAATGGTCTTTATTTCTGTTTGGAATATTAATGTTGCAAATGCATTTGCTTATGACTTAGAGGTTAGTAGTTAAATAGAAATGGCTTTTGGCATTGCAAGAGAAAGGTTGTGTATGTCTAACCTTTCCCAATGGCTGCAATGCATGATCTTTGGTTGTGCATGATCTTTGGTAAGCTTTATTTTTATATGAGTGCAAGTGACAAAATAAGAAATTAAAAAACATGTAACCAAAATATTGAACTTGAATTCCATTTATATTACATCTTTGGTTTTGGTTAAATTTCACTTAAAAGATTAGTGGTCACAATGTCATTCTTTTCTTTTGGTTCAAGTGGTTGTTTGTTCTTTTCCCTTCGCATTGATTTCTATAATTTTTAAATTGAAATATAAATCAAGGGATGTCAAAATTTAAATGATTAAGTCTTGTTCATGGAATGAAATTAATATGCATTGTATATTAAAATTTAAAGAATGTTAATTGACCAAGTAAAGAAATTCCCTAGCTAGTTGTTAGTTGATTTCAAGTACAATAAAAAGCCTGCACAAAACAAAGCATAACTCACGCTCTGGTAGTCCAAATGACACAAAATCAGTTCCTATAGAAAGCTAACTTATAGATCTATATTTTTTGTGAATACAATTATCTTGAATCTTACTATAAATAGTTCAAATTTAGTCCTAGACATAACACTAATGCTGCTAGGGATAACCTTTTACTCACTTCATCTAAGGTTTTTATTATGAGTTTTGTGAATTCTACAATTGATAATTTCACTACCATTTACGAAGCCTTTTCTGTCCATAGGTAATTTTAGAGTGAAATATAAAAAATGCTACTGAGTTTATCGGCAAAGGTAGATGAACAATAGAGATCAAACTTCAAGTGATTTCTCAAAATAAGTCTTTGATTCTATCAAACTTATTGAATCTACTATTCTATCTTTACAGGTTGGATTAGTTTGTTATTGAAGTTCTGTTTAGCTTGGATTAGTTTTTTTTTTACTAAGTACTTTTTAAGTACTTTACAATTTGATGTACTTTTATGGTATTATATATCTTAAAGTAATAGTTTTGGAGAATTGTTATTTATATAAATTAAATTTTGGATGTTATAATAATAATAATAATAATAATAATAATAATAATAATAATAATAATAATAATAATAATAATAATAATAATAATAATAATAATAATAATAATAATAAAAATAAAAATAACAAAATTAAATTAGAAATAATAATAATAATAATAATAATAATAATAATAATAAAAATAACAAAATTAAATTAGAAATAATAATAATAATAATAATAATAATAATAATAATAATAATAATAATAATAATAATAATAATAATAAAATATTAAAATTAAATTGTGACGATATTTGCACACTTATTTCACGTGGCTATTTAAAAAGGTTGTTTTGTGACCGAATTTAAAGATGCTAAAATCTATCGCTAATAATTTTTTAAATCTCTGGCAACCAATTTTAAGGGTTAATTAGTGATGAATTTATTGTTTTTAGCAACAATTTTTTCCATCGCTATTTTTAGCCATAGTTTTATGTTTTGGTCTCAAAACTCCTAGCGACAGAGCTATTTGTGACGGTTAGTCATTGCGTCGCTAAAATTAATTAGCGACAGACTTTGCCCTATTAGAGACGAAAATTATCGTCTGTAATTCCCTATTTTTTATAGTGAGAGCATTAAAAGATGAAACCTTTTTTCCCTATCAGTAGGTTGGTAAGAGGTTTTGAAAAGATTGTAGCTTTCCTGAACTTCCATTCTTAAGATGTCAGGAATAGCGCCATACAGTTTCCACCAGTGGGCGAACCAAAAGGGGCATTTGGTTAGTTCTATTTTAAGGTTAATAAAGAACAACTAGGTATGGTAAAATTTTGGATTTTATAAAAGGAAGGCATTATACCAAGCTTGTTGGTAATCCCAATAAGTATAAGACCTACAATGGTTTAATGTTATTTTGAAATCAAAAGGGAATTGTTTTGGGGCATGGAGATGTTGTCCCCACTCCATGGAAGAAAGGACTTTGTGAATCTTCCTAGTTGAGTAATTTACTGGACCGATTTTAGGGTTATCTGACAAAGATACAGAACCCGTCAGTTCTAGAATTGGCCAGTAGTAAGGCTAGGGTTTTATTAAATTCTATGGTTTAATAAACCAACCCATTGAAATTTGTTTTGAAAAAGTCATCCAAGGCTTTAGTTGGTAAAAACCATCTTATATGGTCTAAACGTTTTGTAAATTAGTTTTGACAAAATAGTTTGATTTTAATTTGGATCGTGTTAACATAATCTGAGAATCATTTCGTGACAAAACAATTTTAGAAAATTCCTTCTGCGAGGGTTTGAAATAATTTTGTTACAAGAATCTCCCTACAAGTTTTTCAAAATAATTTTTGTGTAGGATTCCCCATACGAAAGTTTTGAAGATTTTTTAAATGTAGAAGAATATTGTCCCTCCTATAGTTTTAAAAAAATATAGAGTGCCTTACCAATGCATTTTGCTTTGATGGCCAGATATTCTTGCAACTTCTGCATCTTTAAAACCCATTTGATGAGTAACTCCCTGTTGGTGATACGTGAATAGGGGGGTCAACATTGCAAGATTATAAACATTGCAAGTTTGGATTCATGGAAATCAAATTTATGGAAGTTTAAGAAGGCTTGAAGGTGGTTTACTGAAACTATGAAGAAGACGAATCAAAAAGAGACTTTAAAGAGAGGCATGTGCAAGTCATGTGACCTTGACATGTGCCATCCATGTGCCATGTCATGTGCTATGCATGTGCCATTTTCATGTGCACATCATGTGACACATTATATGTGCATTGCATGTGTTAATTAATGGACTTAAGGGGCTGATTTGTTTGGGCTTTTAGTTTAGGCTTTTATTTATTATTCTCACACTAATTAACTTAAAATACAGCCCAAAAAGCCTAAAAAGAACTAATTAAATAAGCGTAAGCTAATTAAAGCCCATCTCACTTAAATAAGCCCAAAAGAATAAGTTAAGGCCTAACATATTATAAATAATCAAATAAAAATAATAAATAAAAGCCAAAACTAAAAGCCCAAACAAATCAGCCCCTTAAGTCCATTAATTAACACATGCAATGTACATGTAATGTGTCACATGATGTGCACATGCAAATAGCACATGCATAGCACATGACATGGCACATGGATGGCACATGTCAAGGTCACATGACTTGCACATGCCTCTCTTCAAAGTCTCTTTTTGATTCGGATTCTTCATAGCTTCAGTAAACCACCTTCAAGCCTTCTTGAACTTCTATGAATTTGATCTCCATGAATCCGAACTTGCAATGTTTATAATCTTGCAATGTTGACCCCCCTGTGCATGCATCAGTTGGTCAGAGAATCTTTTGGTATGTTTAGTGAGATGGATTGTAATGTAATGTAATTAAAGATGTAATGAATCCCTTGTTTGTTAATATAAAATTTTTGTATTGTAATGTAATGCTAAATACATTTGTAATTTCTAATACATTTACTAATGTATTTGTTAATCCTTAAAATTTAGTGGTATTTATCATTACAATACTTTCCGTTACACATCTTATTTTCTAACTCTCGTCTCACTGTTCTTTCTCTTGCCTCTACAGCTGCCATCGCTACTGTAATGGCGTAAAACTCAATAAATCATAAATAATATTTTCCCCGAATATGAATAGTGTCACCCGGAATGAATAGTACCACTTGAGGACGAAAATTTTTTTATGTGACTATTGGAAAATACTATTTATGACGAGTCGAAAAATGAAATTTGAGGTGAAATTTAGGTCAAATAAGTCCTTAAAATTCAAAAATAAAAATAAATCACGGTTCGATTTAAATAGTGATATAAGTTTTACCGAACCTAAAAGTAGTGCTAAAGACCTGTGAAAAATTATTTGATCACAGGAACTCACTCTAACTAAAATAGGGAATTATTTGGTAATAAAAAAATAACTTTACGGTGATACAGAAAAATGAGTTATCGGACCGGTAAAAATATACCAAATTGGAAAACGGTGTCTGATTAATTCGAAAATATTCGTGTAACCTAAGAAATATTTTTCTATAATTAGGAACACATTTTTATGGGGAATTATATTTCAATACATAAATATAATCTAACTAAATATATGAATGTATTAATATTTACATTACATTACTAATCAAACCAAACATAGTAATGTAATCTTAATTACATTACATTTCTTCATCCATTACATTTCTCATTACATTACTTTACATTACATCCTACCAAACATAACCTTTGAGTTTTTGCATCTCTGAAACTTGCTGGAGGAGTAACTCCATGTTTGGCTATTTGTCGAGGGCTTTGATCTATTTTTGGAGTTGAAGGTTTTGGTTTTAGGTTTCTTCATCTTTGGCTGCTTAGGCCCAAGATTTGATTTCTATAATAGATAAGATGCTACTGGTTTTGATTTTTGTTCGTTATTTAATTTGGATTACTTTCTCTTTTCTTTTGATTTTTTGGGCATCTTTAGGTCCTATTTTGAAGTAATCTAGTAAAAAAAATCTAGATTGAGTTTTGATATCCTTTTATAAATTCAATTTCAAAATCGAACATACTAAGGATAGCTTGCTATCTGGCAAACATCTATCTTGATGCGATGTTTTGAACATCTTTTTATAAAACTTCTTTTGCTAATTTACAATCAATGCGAAGTAAAAACTTTTGATTGAGTAAATCACTTTGAAATTTTGAATGCACGTGACAATTGAAAGAATTTCTTTTTTGATGGCAGAGTAATTCTTTTAATAATCATTCTAATGTGCAGATGTGAATTGAACAATGCATTATTTTCCATTCACATTTTGTTTTAATATGTGTGACGCGCGCCGAACCTTGTGGAATGCCCCGAAGACCCGCTTTAGGGCTTTCGAGAGAGGTTCATTGAAACTTGTAAAATATTTACAAGTGCATCTATTTTGGGCAACAAGGAGGTTTCATGGAGTCGCCACCCAATAAAATAATGGAAAAGTTCATCTCGTCTCAGTGAGCCCAAGACGACGCATATATCCATTTTGGGCAATCCAAAGGGGTCTTGGAGGATGACCCTCTCACCCTATGGAGCCTAGGATTATGAATTAGGTCTTTTGATTGAGACACAAGAGGTGTCTTGGAGATCCCATTCCAATGAAACATCGAAATGGTCCTCTCGCCTCGTTGAGCCCAAAGACTAGAGATGGTTCGGGACTTCTCATTTATTCATACCTTGGTTATTTTATAATTCAGTTTTGAATTTAAATTTCCATCCTTTTTCTCACGCATTTAATGCAATCAATTAAAGTGCACAACATACATTCAAGAAAAACGGTAAATAAAAGCATAAGTAAAATAAAGGATATGAAAATAAACTACAACAAAACTAGGAGCGGAATACAACTCCCATTGTAAATAAAATATAAAACATGCATAAAACGGGATATTTATTAATGGTGAGTACATTGGTCCTCGCATACATATTATTATGAAACAATTTTAATGTGATGATTTTGGATGGGAAAATTGAGACATTGGTCCTATTTTTATTTAGGAAAAATACCAATTTAATTAATAAAAAAAATATTTGTGACTTTCTTTCTAGCGGTCCTAAAATAAACGATTTTATACAAAAATATACATGGCAAAAGTAAATATGAAGACAAACAAGTAAATATTATAAACAAATAAAATAAATAAATAAACCAAACGAGCCTTCTGGATTCCCCCCCGTGTGCTCGCAAAAATGCCTAAGCGAAAAAATGAGTTTTGACATAAAAACAAAATATAAACAAAATAATGTTAGTAATTAAAAATAATTAAATCAATAAAATATACCAAATAATGAATGACAAATTAAAATAAAATAAGATGACATGAAAAGAATGATGATTGAATTAAAATGTTAACAAACCAAAATAAATGGAAAAAAATGCAATTATAAATGACAAATTAATTAAATGATGTGAATAAAATAAAATATGACATGTTAATTAATTAATATATGGAAATATACACATGATGAAAATAATGATAAAAAGTGAAAAATGATAAATGACTAAATAAATAAATAATAATAAATAAATCATGTAACAATGATAAAAAAAAAATAAAAGTTAGTAAACAAAAGAATGGTAAAAATAATTAAGACAATGACATGATTAATTGATGTGTTCATAATTAAAACAAACTATTTACATGGCAAAAAGATTAATTTAAGTTAATTAATTATTTACATGTTAAAAATAATGAGGAATCAAAATAAAATAAATTATTTACATGTTAGGAATTAAAAGAAAATAATATTCACATGAATAAAAATAAAATCATATATAAACAATTAAATAGAACAAATATAAAATCAATACAACAAATGAATAAATGAAAACAATAAATAAATCAATAAAAATAATAAAATATACATGAATAAATTAAATATAAATAAGATAAAAGAAAATAAAAATTAAGCCTAAAATATTTACCCTCAGAGTATTGGATTTGATGAAGGAAAAGTGATGATTTTCCGAAAAATTGCTTGAAAAAATAATTTAGCAATGAATTAATTATCTTTGTTTATGAATGAAACAAAGAAATTAATTTGGATGCTTGAAATTGAAAAGAAATGATTTTGAAGTGAATGATTAATTTTCTTGGAGCCCAACAAAAGAATCAATTGGAATAATTAAGTATTGAAAATTAATTCTCCAATCTCAATTAAACCTTGTTAATTTAAGGACAAAATCTCAAAACTTTGAAGAAATAAATCAAAAGAGGAGAGAAGCTGAAAAATTCAGATGTAAAAAAAAAAATTATTATGGAGGCTCCCCCCTTAATTTTTCTATCATTAAAAATATATACGTTGGAGGAAAAAGTTGCCCTAATTCAATTAGGGAAAAACAATTTTATTTAAACTCAATTTCCTTTATTTTTGGTGATAAAATCAAGTTTTATTGATTAGTTATCTAAAAGAATATTTTAGAATTTAATTTGGACTAAAAAACCTTGATTTGGGGTGAAAAAAATCGGAAAAATGGTGAAAAAATCGGAAAAGGGGCTGATTCAGACCCTTTAGCGACGCCAGGGGGAACGTCGCACACAGCGACGCTGCGCGGATGCACGGAAACTGCGTGGTGCGGCGCGCACTTTTAGCGACGCGCAGCATTGGCGACGCTGCGCCTGCGCGCCCGACACTCATGATCCAATTTTATTTTATTTTATTTTTTTAAATCTTAAATTGACTAAAAACATTATAATTTTAAGCCCCCATTTTTCAAAATTAATTTTTAAAATATTTTTTAATATTTTTTAATTTTTCACTCTAAAATGCAAATTTAAACAGGAAATCACCACTTTCAACCTTTTTGCCTGTGATAAGGCATTTTATCATCATTGGGTAACTTCGATCTACACTGACTCAGGACTCGGTGTCTACAATATGCCTCCATATCCTAAGTCAGATGCATCTATTTCAACTATCTTAAAAGCTGATGGGTCTGCTAAATGCGAGCATGGAATTTCTTTGACCTGTTTCTTAATCTATTGAACTATTCTAGTATGCTCGTCAGACAATGATACAGGTTTTTGTTTCAACCTATCATGCAATGGTTTTGCTAACCGGTTGATGCATTGACAAATATTTAAGACATAATTTAGACTTCCTAGGAACCTTTGCACTTGGATTTTATCTAGAAATTTGTCTTGAAAAACTAGAGATCTCTCAATGGGTGTAATTGTTCCCTATGAAATATAATGTCCTATCGAATTTTTGTTTGAAAAAGAGATATTTTTTTTGAAACAACCAATCCATTTTTCCTAGCTGTATAGGAAAATGTTTCGAGGTTTTTGAAATGCTGTTCAATTGATTTTGAAAAGACAAGAACACCATCGATATAAACAACACAAAATTTTGAAAAAGAATTAAAAATTCCATTCATTATTCTTTGAAATTTTGAATGAGCATTTTTAATCCAAATGACATTACTGTCCATTCATATTGACCAACAGGAACAGTACAGGTAATTTTGTAATGATCTTTTGATTCAATCTGGATTTGCCAGAAGCTTGATTTTAAATAAAATTTTGAAAATACAAATGCAGAATGCAGTTTTTGCAAAATATTTTTTTGTTAGGAATTAGGTATTAAATCCATTTCATAACTTTGTTTAAAGGTTTGTAGTTTATTATAAGCCTTGACATGCCTCTTTCTATTTTTATTTTTGTTGACATAAAAAGATGCATTGTAACACCCTTATTGCTTCCATACATTACATACATTGCACTGCTTATACTATTGCCTTTATTGATTAATTACTATTTAATCGAAACTTATAGTAATTGCGGTATTTTTTTGTCACTAACAATTCACATTAACCCAATCTAATATCACATTTATCACATCATGTCATACACTAATAATCCATAACATCCACTATAATCATAATACATTTTACATAATCAATCTTAAGCTGTTACATATACCTGCCAGTAATAATATACATATTATTCTTCGCTTCAATCCGGAGGTCCATTCTGAGCTCAAAGCTGAAAGCATGCCTGCACCTCAGACATCCTACTCGATACCTACACACAGTCAAACAAACTACGTGCTGAGCATTGAATATGTTCAGTGGTGATTACAAATCTAAAGATCTCCAACCCATATTGTCACACCCCATTTGCCCCTAGTAGTATGAGCCTATTTGTGTGTGTGTACGCATGCATTGTGTGTTTTGGGCATGTCATAAGGGTATTTTGGTAAAAATGCATGTTTAAATGGTTTTATTAGCATGTGGATGCATGTATGTTATCACGGTGTGAATTAGTTGGTAAAGTTTTCTACATTTTCATCATCTTCTTCACAATGTTCATGTTCTTCTTTGCATTTCTAGTTTGGGTTTTGATTTAGGGTTTTTGTTTGTGTGTTTTTGGTATGTCGGCTGTTAGCTGAGTCTCCCCATGACCGAAAGGCAAAGAGAAGGCTGGGAGTAGTGGAACCAAGTGACTGAAGCTAGGATTACAGGTTTGGGAATTTCTGCATTTTTGTGTTTATGTTGTGGTTGAATGATTTGTGGTAATTTGATGATCGTTGTGATCCATGCTGGAAGTAATGTAATGTATTTTAGTTGATTTAAGTTTCAAACTAAAAAAACGGATTAGTGTGTTTTGGGTTTACTGTGACTTTCTGGGTTGTTGCGTTCGGAATTTGCTTTTGTTCAAATGTGATCTAATTGTGTTACAGGGTGTTAAAAGTTGTGTCTGTGCATTGCTGGTGGCGAGGAAAGTAGCGATCTGAGGTAAGTGATTTTTGAAGAAATGTTTTTCAACGTTCTGGGCAAGTTTAGGAACTAAGGATTCCTACAGAGTTTCTGTGGTTGCAAATGCAGAAAATCAGTCAGTCCAAGTCTCGATCGGCCTACCATCTTCTGATCAGAAAAGCCTTGAGCGCATCATGCTCGGCTATCGATCAAAAGATGGGAAGTTCCGATCGGGAGAGTGGATCTCAGCACTCGTGACCCTAGTTTTTCCTCCCCGATCGGCTGTGGACGCTCAGTTGCTCGTACGATAGAGCAGTCAACTGCCGAGCAGAAAGGAGGGAGATCTTATCGGCTGTGTAGGGAGAGACCAGTCACGAGTCGTGATTGCCAGTCACGACTCGTGACCAGCCAAGAGGCCAGTCACGAGTTGTGATTGCCAGTCATGACTCGTGACCGACCAAGAGACCAATCACGAGTCGTGATTGCCAGTCACAACTCGTGACCGGCCAACCTTGTGCGATTGGTCATTGTCGCGAATGCGACTCGTGTTGCGATCGCGACAGTGAGCCTCTGTTCGGCCTATTTTCTGAAATTGCCCAGTTTTAACTAAAAATGAATTTTGTATCTCTTCTGAATGGACTTATACTACTGTATGATACATGTCATACTTTTATATGCTTTTATATGAATAATACCATGATTCTTCAGATGAATTGTATGCTATACTTTGAAATATGATTTGTATTATACATGACCTGCGAGAGTCAATCTAGTGGATAGTTAGGCATGCCTAATAAAGTCTTTAGCTGCAGCCTCAGTTCCATTTGGACTCCGATCAGGTCCCCGTTTGGTTTCTCGCAAACCCCTCAGTATTTGGATCTTGTTTAAGGTCCCCTCAGTAAAATGTTTTGTAATTGATAAAATGAAATGGTTTTCGATTCGTACCCGTAAGGTACTGTCAGTATTCGATTCGTACCCCGTAAGGTACTGTCTGTATACTCGTTATCCACTATTGTGAGTCAGCAGGTGCTCTTTTTGTTTTGTTCCGCTTTGATATAATTACAAGAATACGGTATTCGGATGCGTATAATGATGAGTATGAGAAATTAATTAAAGTGTTAATGAATGTGGATGTGAACTTCTGAATGCATGTCTTTATTATGCAAGTATGATTATATAGCGGATATCATTATCCGCATTTGTCATATTGTATGTGTATGGCATTAACGACCATTGTGAATGGCCATCCACTCTTTTGTTGTGTGTTCCCCACTAAGCGTTCATCGCTTAGCACGGTGTTTTATCCGTGCAGGTGCGAAGGATGGTGTTCATTTGGGAGAGTCGTCGCCAGTCAAGCCAACACAGAGGGATTAGTGTTAGGGCTTTATTTTTGATAGCATGACTGATTCTTTTGTATCGGAACTCTCTTTATGCCATTATTTTGTAAAGCTTCTGCATTTATATACTTTTGGGTTATGTAATTATCTTATTCTGACTTTTGATCAGAACATTTTTGTAACGAATTTTGCAATTGTAATGATGTATTATTCTGATGCTTATGAAGGTTTTAATTTCCCCGTAATGATGTATGGTTGTTATGTATGAATGTATGCTTTGTATCTTTATCTGTTTGGTGACACACCCGACTCATATAGCTTCTCACTCTGTGGGTAGGGGGTGTTACAGTTTTTGGTATCAGAGCCTAGGTTTAGGCATTTCTGGGTGTTGTTGATGTGTTGAGGTGCATAGATGTGTATATGTCTAGATCTGTGTTGGCTAACGCGGTTATCTCCTTGTTGTTTTAGATGGCTTCTAACTCTGTTCGTGGATCACTTGAGGAGTCTGCCGAGAGTGTGAACCCTCAAGCCGTAGATCCTTCGATTTCTGTGTCGACTCAACCTGCTAGGGTCCAGCCCGAGGCTACTGCCATGCCTTTTGAAGCTATGTTCAGGCTGTCGCAGGACATGGCTAGGGTCTTGGAGAGAGTGACTGCTCCTAGAGCCCCCATAGAGAGCTTGAGAAGGGCTGGTGCTGAAGATTTCTATGGTACGAGTTTAGATGAGTCAGAGCTGGCTGAGAAATGGTTAGACAAGGTGAAGCGTGCATTGAGAGAGATTCGGTATCCTCCTGACCAGCAGGCAGAGTGTGCAGTGGCTTTGCTACAAGGTTGAATGGTGGGAGTTAGTTTGTAGACATCCTCAGCTACCCGATCCGATGACTTGGGATTTCCTGGAGAGAGAGTTCACGAAGAAGTACATAACTCAGACTTATAAGGATGCGAGATGGGCACAGTTTTTGAGCTTGAAATAGAGAGCTATGTCGGTCTTAGAGTTTGAGAAGGAGTTTAACTGGTTGTCTAGGTATGCTCCAGAGGGGATTATGACTGATGAGTTCAGATGCCGTCATTTTGAGGCAGGATTGAATGAGTCCTTGAGAGCTATGTTGATTTCCCTGATGAGCACTCCAGGGGTGAATTATTATCAAATTGTGGAAGCTGCTATTAGAGCCCAGAGATTGGAGTTTGTGTTGAGAGAGAGGGCTTAGAGGAGGAATCCTTCTCGTGGTGGTTCATCTTCATCATCCTCGGGTAAGAGATCTAGGAACCCGCAGGATGAGTCATCATCTGGTCCGGCCATTAGAGGTAGAAGACAGGGTTCTGTAGTGGTATCTGGTTCTGGTAGAGCTGGTAGATCTGAGCCTATTCCCATATGTTCGCATTGCAGTAAGGCCCATCGGGGTGAGTGTAGGTGGCTCACTGGTGGGTGCTTCAGGTGTGGGAGCACTGAGCATCTTCTAGCTAGTTGTCCAAGGTCAAATGAGGATTTGGGTGTCCAGAGAGAGGCCAACAGGGTTGGTTCTAATGCCACACAGGCTACTCGCGGTAGAGGCCGGGGTAGAGGTCGAGGCGGTTGACCTAGAGAGGGAGCTGCATCAGAGTCTGTTGAGCGTTAATTGCCAGTCGTAGCTAGAGCCTATGCTATGAGGGCCAGAGAGGAACAGGATGAGCCCGATGTTATTGCTGGTAAGTTCCTACTCCATGACACTGAATTATATGCTCTAATTGATCCTGGTTCCACACACTCATACTTGTGCACGGATAAGATTGTTGATAAGTTGCATGTGGTAGATCAGCTAGATTATGAGATATGTGTGACCAGTCCATTAGGGCATAGTGTCAGTGTGAGTAGAGTCTATAAGAATTATCCCCTGTTGGTTGAGGGAGTTGTGTTTCCAGCAGATTTGATTGAGTTGCCTTTCAAAGAATTTGATCTAATTCTGGGTATGGATTGGTTGGGTAAGCACCGGGCTGTAGTTGATTGCCATAGGAAGACGGTGGTGCTTCGGGATAGAGATCGGTCTTCTGTGCTTGTGAAAGGTTTGGGTGCTAGTTCTTTGAACAATGTAATTTCAGCTATGCAAGCTAAGAGGTTCATTAGGAAGGGTTGTGAAGCTTTTCTAGCAGTTGTGTTGGATTCCAAGAGGGATCAAGTTCAGATTGAGGACATCCCGGTTGTGCGGGTGTTTAGTGATGTGTTTCCGAGTGAATTGCCGGGTTTGCCTCCTGAGAGAGAAGTTGAGCTGTCCATAGAGATTATGCCGGGTACCACTCCCATATCGAAAGCACCTTATCGGATGGCTCCTGTAGAGTTGAGAGAACTCAAAACTCAATTACAAGAGCTATTGGATAAGGGGTTTATTAGACCCAGCATATCTCCATGGGGAGCTCCGGTTTTGTTTGTTAAGAAGAAGGATGGTTCTCTGAGGATGTGTATTGATTATAGGCAAATTAACAAGGTCACAGTGAAGAACAAGTATCCTTTGCCTAGGATTGAGGATTTGTTTGATCAGTTTTGAGGTGCGGGTGTCTTTTCGAAGATTGGTCTCCGGTCGAGTTACTATCAGTTGCGAGTTAAAGATGAGGATGTGGTTAAGACTGCATTCCGGACTCGGTATGGCCACTATGAGTTCCTTGTGATGCCGTTTGGTTTGACCAATGCTCCAGCGGCATTCATGGATTTGATGAACAGAGTGTTTAGGCCATACTTAGATCGGTTTGTAGTGGTGTTTATAGATGACATCTTGGTGTATTCCAAGAATGAGAGTGAGCATGAGGAACATCTTCGGTTAGTGCTGCAAGTTTTGAGGGAGCATCAGTTGTTTGCCAAGCTTAGTAAGTGCGATTTCTGGCTTCAAGAAGTGTCGTTTTTGGGTCATGTTATTTCGGCCAGGGGTATTCGAGTTGATCCGGCCAAGATTGAGGCGATAGTTGATTGGAAAGCGCCTAGGAATGTTCAGGAAGTGAGGAGTTTCCTTGGTTTGGTGGGATACTACCATCGGTTTGTTAAGGGCTTTTTAGTTATTGCTGCTTCGATGATAAGGTTGTTAAGAAAAGGCGTCAGGTTTGAGTGGTCGGATAAGTGTCAGGCTTGTTTTGAGCGGCTGAAGCAGTTGCTAGTCGAGGCTCCTATACTTACTCAACCCATCTCGGGTAAGGAGTTTGTAATGTATAGTGACGCTTCAGGTGTCGGTCTTGGTTGTGTTTTGATGCAAGAAAGTAAGGTTGTGGCTTATGCTTCTCGACAGTTGAAGACACATGAGAAGAATTATCCGACACACGATTTGGAGTTAGCAGCTGTTATCTTTGCTCTAAAGATTTGGTGCCATTTCTGTATGGGGAAAAGTGTAGAATCTTTACGGACCATAAGAGTTTGAAGTATTTCCTCACACAGAAGGAGTTGAACATGAGACAGCACTGTTGGCTTGAGTTGTTTAAGGACTACGACTGCATAGTAGATTACCATCCGGGTAAGGCCAATATAGTCGCGGATGCTTTGAGTCGGAAGTCGGTTTCAGCTTTGTTCCTGAGACGGTTTAGGTGGAGGTTGGATTCAGATGGAGCTTTGATTGCTCAGTTGAGAGTGAAGCCTACCTTGAGACAGAGGATTGTGGATGCTCAGAGGGATGATGAGAGGCTACAACGAATTGTGCAAGAGGTCAGATCGGGCAAGCAGTTAGATTTGTCAATTCTGGATGGAGTATTGATGTATAGAAATTGCTTGTGTGTGCCTGAGGATGAGGAGTTGAGGAAACAGCTTATGAGTGAGGCGCATAGTACGGTTTTTACTATGCATCCTGGAGTGAAAAGATGTATCGGGACATGAAGCAATTTTATTGGTGGTCCGGTATGAAGAGGAATATTGTGGATTTTGTGTCCAAGTGCTTGACATGTCAGCAGGTAAAGGCCGAGCATCAAGTTCCTTCGGGATTGCTTACGCCTTTATCCATTCTCGAGTGGAAGTGGGATGATATAGCCATGGACTTTGTATCTAGCTTGCCTTCGACTCAGAGGAAGCATGACTCAGTTTGGGTGATAGTGGATCGGCTTACGAAGTCAGCTCATTTCTTGCTGGTGAGAGTGGACTATCCGATGGATAGGTTGGCCAGTATCTATGTGGATGAGATAGTTCGGTTGCATAGAGTGCCGTTATCCATAGTATCAGATCGGGACCCAAGGTTCACTTCAAAGTTTTGGAAAGAGTTGCAGAGAGCTTTGGGTACCAAGTTAAACTTCAGTACGGCATTCCATCCTCAGACAGATGGTCAGTCAAAACGGGTCATTCAGATTCTGGAGGATATGTTGAGTGTAACACCCCCAACGTCCCCATTGGAAAGACGCCGGAGAGCGCTACCCAACGCTCACTCACAACATGCACACATACGCTAAGAAAAAGCATACGTTCATGCCAAAAACACGGGAAATTAAAAACTTATCTTGAGAAGCAAAACTGGACATACATTAACCCAAACACATGCAGGCACTAAGCTGAAACATATACACATGCATACATATAATCATTCAGCGGAAGCATAAAGCGGAGAAATAACTGAAACTTAATTACAATAAGATCCTTACATAATCAAAGGCTACAAAAGTACAGAAATTCAAAATACAGAAGCTGAACCGAATAACATAACTCTTCTAACTCCTATGTGGCCGACCCTACAGACGCGCGACTCGAACCGAACCAAACCTGCCACCTGCACGGGAAAAGAGCCCGTGCTAAGCGATAAACGCTTAGTGGGGAGAACACACAAACAAGATAGTCGGCCATTCACAATGGTCGCCAGAACAAGTTATAAACACAATTGGCATATGCAAATAATCACAACAGATGGATAAATAAGCCTGCATAGGAAAGCCATGCATTCGGAAGTTCATATTCACATGCAATACAATTATCAGGCAGTAACGAACCTAATTATCATGCCGACCCACTAGGTATTAAAACATATTTTTATCATGCCACAAGGCGCATACACAAAATGAAACCCAGGGCATAGCATCAATCCACCACACTTCCACTGCGCAACTCTAAACCATACAATATCATGTTATGAACTGCAAACATATAACAACGTACCGAAGACACCACGGTGACTGAGTTCAAAGGAACATATAACATATCATTAAATTATGGCACATGCTCTTACCGGACGTCGACCCACATGCATTGCATCATAATAGTACATATACTCATTCACACATTTAACCTTAACATTCAATGATTCAAATCAACGTACTTATACATATTAGTTCACATGCTTACAATTCTAACCAATGAAATCAAACATATTCCCAATACGATATATATATATATACGGGAAAACAGATACAAAATACATATTGAGTCACATTCGGCCCACTCAGGAATTCATAATCTTATTCAGAAAGATGGTTGATTCACATTACTGAAATCTTACCCATTCAGTTATCATATTCTCATATTCATATCAGATAAAGCGAACAGAATACCTGCTGACTCAAAATAGTGGATAACGAGTATACAGAAAGTACTTTACGGGTACAAGCCGATTACAGAAAGTACCTTACGGGTACAAATCGCAAACTATTTTACTTTTCATTCTCAAACAATTTTATGGGGGATCTTAAACAAGATCCAACCACATTACAGAAGGTTCGCGAGGAACCAAACGGGGACCTGATCGGGGTCCAAACAGAAACGAAACGGAAGCTGCAGCAAAGACTCTATTAGGCATGCCTAACTATCCACTAGACTGACTCTTGCAGGCGGAGAATTACACAGTTAATGGCCGTAGTTTAATTACGACAAGTAGAGAATTCACATTCTATGATAATCAGAACATACATACTTATAACTCAAAACACATGGTATTGCGTGCTAAAAAAATCCATAATTAAACATTCCTAAAATATGCAGAAATAAAGGGATTTTATTACAAAAACAGGGTAGGTCACGGTGGTAATCAGATTGGTTGCCACCGTGACATACTAGGGATCCTTGGCAGAATGCATGCTTGGGGTACCTCACGGTCACAACCAAAATGGTTGTCACCGTGACATACCAAAGCAACTAAACAGAAGCAAAGGTTTAGGTACCTCACGGTCACAACCAAAATGGTTGTCACCGTGACGTACCAAAGAAGCCAGACAGAGTCAAAAGCTTGGGTACCTCACGGTGGTAACGAAATGGGTTGCCACCGTGACATACCCACTGCCCAGACAGAAACCAAAGTTTGGATATCTCACGGTGGTAATCAAATTAGTTGCCACCGTGACCTATTCAAACTCTCGGCAGAATGCATCTGGTTCGTGCCTCACGGTGGTAATCAAATGGGTTGCCACCGTGACCCATGCCCAGATGCGATTCCGGAGGGCGATTTCCAGGTTATTCAAACCAAAACTACATATCCTCATTCCAATAGCAATAAAAACCCAAATCAAACATCATTGAATCATGTCATTAATAAGTCTTTCACATGAATTCGAAGAACAACATCACATTACATCAATTCATGCTAACACTTAACAATGCAAAGTCTTAGTCATGCAGCGAAATAATTTACACTCAAGCATAGCATAATATTCTTAGGAAAGGATCATAAGTACAGATATGCACAATACATTTCACATCCAATATTACATGTTCATGATGAACAACCATGAAATTGGCATTCATAACTCACTCGATTTCAGATGGCGATATACGATACCACCCACAACAACTAACATTAATAAATCACGTCAAGCAACCCCACATCATTCGATATCCTTTAAATGTGTATAACTTAATCATGTTACACATGCTCATACGGATTAAGGTATTACAACCCTTATATGTCATTTAACTGAACTAGATTCTAATCATACAATTACACCTAATTATTTCATTCGTTTGTATTAATCTTAATCCTATTCATGTTTATTTTCCAAGTGAAAACTATTATTATACTCATTTAATAGTCCTAAACATGCATTGGATGGATCCTAGGGAGTTCCGGTGCAAAACGGGTGCAATTCGGGAAGAAAAACGCATAAAGTGGTCAAGACAGAAGGGGTCACGGTGGTAATGAATTTGGTTACCACCATGAGGTCCCAAACTAAGCATTCTGTCCAGGATTTACATATGTCACGGTGGTAATGAATTTGGTTACCACCGTGACCTACCAAAAACTTGCAAAATAGAAGCTACGATTCAGGACTGCTTCACAACTCATTTTTGTTAAGCCTAAACGGAAATCTAAATGACATATTTAGGCAAATATTCCTTATTAACATTTATTTCTTAGGATGTTAAGTTTACAATGGGACAAATTTCAGGTAATTTTGACATCTAAAACTCCAGATATGAGCTAAACAATCCACACTATTCCAGTGACATGACCCAACCAGAAACACTTCAGATTTTAACTTATTCAAGGATCTTAGAGCCAGAACTGGCTCCTGGTCCTTCAGATATAATTTTAGATCTATGTCTTAGCTTTCAAATGGAACTGGAAGTACTCATTTTGGAGGTCTGTAACTCGATCTATGACAAAAACAATGCACAAAGGTCTGGCAAAAACTAAACAGAATTTCCCCAACATCATACTTTACACACCAAAAATTATATGAACAATCTAACACATCCAAAATTCATGCACAATCATCCAATACATAATCATGTATCATTTATACATCAAGATTATATCACACATAGCTCCCAAACATGGAAATCCAAGCTTCAAACCGATCACTTCAAAATCCAACCTTCTCTTCCCTTCTCCTCCAATTCTTGCAACCAAATCAAATCAAAACCTCATTAACCCAAGAATATAACCTTTAAAACCCACTCAAATCCGAAAAAGGAGAAGAAGAAGAAGTATACTAAAAGCAAAACAGCCACTTACCTCCTATAGAACCTTCAAAGCTCAAACCCTAGACCAAAGGTGGAAGAAAATCCACATGAAAGGAAGAGAGAGCAGAAATGTAGATGGGAAAGAGAGAGAGAGAGGCGTGGGAAAGGGAAGGCACAACTTCCTTTGGCTTCCACGGGAAGCTACTCCCTCAATCCCTCTCTCTTCTCCTTTCAAATCCCAATCAATGTTCCCACCAACCTTACACATGTCACCCCACAATTGGTCCCTAAAGACCTCATCTTGACTAACAACCCAAGGCACCACACTCAACTCACACCATATAACCTCCCATGAAACACTTTTACATCCTAGTTACCATGCACTAATACCACTAGATCAAGCCAAAACCAAAGTACCCTACATCCATACACACATGCACACCTTATAATTTTCCCCCTCTTAACATAATTAATTAAAATTTATTTGTACCTTGATCAATATTACGATTAAGTTTTGAATTCATTGTTTCACCAACTTTCCATACGATGCATTTTATTAAAGCGCAATCATTCACGTCAAAAGCAATAAGTAAAGCATTATTAAAATAAACATTCTCAAAATAAATTACAATAAAACTAGGGGCAGAATACAACCCCCATTGTAAATAAAATACAAATCATGCATAAATCGGGGTATTCATTACTTTGCACTTAAGTCCTTATTATCCAATTCTTCATGAACAAAATTACCAAAATGCCCTTCACTTATCCGACTTAGCTAGTCAATTCCGACTAGGCCCGATTTGGGGTGTGACATTGAGGGCGTGTGCTTTGGATTTTCCAGGTAGTTGGGACAGATATGTGTCGCTTATGGAGTTTGCCTACAACAATAGCTATCAATCGAGCATCTATATGGCATCGTATGAAGCTTTATATGGTCGGCAGTGTAGGACTCCGGTTTGTTGGACCGAGCTATCCGAGCGTTCAGTGATTAGACCAGAGTTGGTTAGGGATACTGAGGAGAAGATCAGAGTTGTGCAGCGGAATTTGAAAGCGGCTAAGGATCAACAAAAGTCTTATGCCAACTTGAAGAGGAAAGATGTGCAGTTTGAGGTCGGGGACAAGGTTTTCCTTAAGGTTTCGCCTTGGAGGAAAGTGCTTCGGTTTGGTTAGAAAGGCAAACTTAGTCCTCGCTTCATTGGTCCTTATGAGATTTTGGCTAAGGTTGGTCCGGTAGCCTATAGATTGGCTTTACCGATGGAGTTGACGAAGTTACATGATGTGTTCCATGTTTCGATGCTTCTTCGGTACAGGTCAGATCCGTCACATGTCTTGTCGGTTCAGGATGTGCAAGTGCAACCGGATTTTTCTTATGATGAGGAACCAAGAGCTATTCTAGCTAGAGAAGTGAGACAGCTGAGGAGTAAGCAGATTCCGTTGGTTAAAGTGTTATGGAACCATCATGGAGTCGAGGAAGCGACTTGGGAACTAGAAGAGTCGATGAGAGCTCAGTATCCGCATTTGTTCAGTTCAGGTGAGAATTTCGAGGATGAAATTCTTGTTAGTAGGGGAGAGTTGTCACACCCCATTTGCCCCCTAGTAGTATGAGCCTATTTGTGTGTGTGTGCGCATGCATTGTGTGTTTTGGGCATGTCATAAGGGTATGTTGGTGAAAATGCATGTTTAAATGGTTTTATTGGCATATGGATGCATGTATGTTATTAGGGTGTGAATTAGTTGGGTTAAGTTTGGGTGTGCATGAGTGTACCAATGTAGGGTGTGAGTAGTGGAGTTAGGGTTGTGTGCTTTACTCACACATTAGTAGGGTGTTTTAAGTTGGGATTGCATTGTGTGTGAGTAGTGTATGCTTGTTGAGTGTGAGTGGTCAAGTTCCACCAATCTTAGGATGACACGTGGCTAGGGTTTTTGGAAATGGGTGTAAAAAGAAAGAGAAAGAAGGGCAGCCACTTCTACTGCCTCTCACCCCGTTTTCTCTTCTTCATTACTCCTTTTTCCTCTTTTCCCTTCCCATTTGTGCCCTGGTATTTGATTTAAGTGATTTGTGGTGGAATTTGATCGCTCCTCAACCTCCGCTAGGTAAAGTTTTCTACATTTTCATCATCTTCTTCACACTGTTCATGTTCTTCTTTGCATTTCTAGTTTGGGTTTTGATTTAGGGTTTTTGTTTGTGTGTTCTTGGTGTGTAGGCTGTTAGCTGAGTCTCCCCATGACCCGAAAGGCAAAGAGAAGGCTGGGAGTAGTGGAACCAAGTGACTGAAGCTAGGATTACAGGTTTGGGAATTTCTGCATTTTTGTGTTTATGTTGTGGTTGAATGATTTGTGGTAATTTGATGATCGTCGTGATGCATGCTGGAAGTAATGTAATGTATTTTAGTTGATTTAAGTTTCAAACCAAAAGAACAGATTAGTGTGTTTTGGGTTTACTATGACTTTTTGGGTTGCTGCGATTGGAATTTGCTTTTGTTCAAATGTGATCTAATTGTGTTAAGGGTGTTAAAAGTTGTGTCTGTGCATTGCTGTTGGTGAGGAAAGTAGCGATCTGAGGTAAGTGATTTTTGAAGAAATGTTTTTCAACGTTCTGGGCAAGTTTAGGAACTAAGGATTCCTGCAGAGTTTCTGTGGTTGCAAATGCAGAAAATCAGTCAATCCAAGTCTCGATCGGCCTACCATCTTCCGATCGGAAATGCCTTGAGTGCATCACGCTCAGCTATCGATCAAAAGATGGGAAGTTCCGATCGGGAGAGTGGATCTCAGCACTCGTGACCCTAGTTTTTCCTCCCCGATCGGCTGTGGACGCTCAGTTGCTTGTGCGATAGAGCAGTCGACTGCCGAGCGGAAAGGAGGGAGATCTGATCGGCTGTGTAGGGAGAGACCAGTCACGAGTCGTGATTGCCAGTCACGACTCGTGACCAGCCAAGAGGCCAGTCACGACTCATGACCGACCAAGAGACCAATCACGAGTCGTGATTGCCAGTCACGACTCGTGATCGGCCAACCTTGTGCGATTGGTCACTGTCGCGAATGCGACTCGTGTTGCGATCGCGACAGTGAGCCTCTGTTCGGCCTATTTTCTGAAATTGCCCAGTTTTAACTAAAAATGAATTTCGTATCTCTTCTGAATGAACTTATACTACTGTATGATACATGTCATGCTTTTATAAGCTTTTATATGAATAATACCATGATTCTTCAGATGAATTGTATGTTGTACTTTGAAATATGATTTGTATTATAGATGACCTGCGAGAGTCAATCTAGTGGATAGTTAGGCATGCCCAATAGAGTCTTTAGCTGCAGCCTCAGTTCCGTTTGGACCACCCCGATCAGGTCTCCGTTTGGTTCCTCGCGAACCTCTCAATATTTGGATCTTGTTTAAGGTCCCCTCAGTAAAATGTTTTGTAATTGATAAAATGAAATGGTTTTCGATTCGTACCCGTAAGGTACTGTCAGTATTCGATTCGTACCCGTAAGGTACTGTCCGTATACTCGTTATCCACTATTGTGAGTCAGCAGGTGCTCTTTTTGTTTTGTTCCGCTTTGATAGGATTACAAGAATACGGTATTCGGATGCGTATAATGATGAGTATGAGAAATTAATTAAAGTGTGAATGAATGTGGATGTGAACTTCTGAATGCATGTCTTTATTATGCAAGTATGATTATATAGCTGATATCATTATCCGCATTTGTCATATTGTATGTGTATGGCATTGATGACCATTGTGAATGGCCGTCCACTCTTTTGTTGTGTGTTCCCCACTAAGCGTTCATCGCTTAGCACGGTGTTTTATCCGTGCAGGTGCGGAGGATGGTGTTCCTTTAGGAGAGTCGTCGCCAGTCAAGCCAACACAGAGGGATTAGTGTTAGGGCTTTAGTTTTGATAGCATGACTGATTCTTTTGTATCGGAACTCTCTTTATACCATTATTTTGTAAAGCTTCCGCATTTATATACTTTTGGGTTATGTAATTATCTTATTCTGACTTTCGATCAGAACATTTTTGTAACGAATTTTGCTATTGTAATGATGGATTATTCTGATGCTTATGAAGGTTTTAATTTCCCCGTAATGATGTATGGTTGTTATGTATGAATGTATGCTTTGTATCTTTATCTGTTTGGTGACACACCCGACTCATATAGATTCTCACTCCGTAAGGATGGGTATGACTACGTATGGGTAGGGGGTGTTACACATACATTCACGTCACATTAGTCTTCACTCTTAGACTAAACAGTGCCATATCGCTCTCTAGTCCTTCATTTCACTTCAATTACGATTTTACACTATTTCCTCTCTATTTTTCACTCTTACTTATTATCGTGCTCGTAACATCTTTACTTTGGCCCTTCAAACTTTTTCTTTGACTTATTACTTTTCTGATCCTCATTTTAACATTATTTATTGATCTTATCATCTAACTTCTCTGGTTTTCATTTACTCTAACTTCATTTCTTATGACTAATCACTCTACTCCTTTTTCTTTTAAATCTTTACGTTTCAATCCCTTCACTTCATTTACTTTAATCAATCCATTTTACACTATGATACATTTCTTTTAGTACACTCCATTCATTTCATATACTTCTATAACGCATTTTACTCTAATTAATTTCATAATTTCATCTAATCATTCATCATACCTCAATCAGTGTCATTTTATATTTATTTACTTAATTGACATGTAAATTATAGTCTAGCCCTCACATTCTTACATTCGTGTACATTTTACCCATCAATCTATATTACATTTTTTTATTGCAATTAGATCCATTAGTCATTCATGGGATTAATTTCATTCATTAACCCTATTATTTAACATAATTACTCTTTTTACGCTTTATTTACGATTTTACTCTTTAATAACCATTTAATTATCTTTATGGTATCTTTCGATTATTTCACTTAATTAAACACTATTATCATTTCATTTTTTTCATTTTATTCTATTAGGTACCATTAATATGGCAAATTTCACTTTAGTCCCTAATATTTCAATTAATTACAAATTTGCCATTTTTATAACACATTTACGATTTTGTCACTAATTCATTTCTCTTTTCACTTTAAATCATTATTTGGCTTACAAATAACATTTTAGTCCCTATATTAGCATTTTCATGTCAAATTACAGTTTAGTCCTTAACATTTACATTCTTTACGTAAAGGTCATTTCAATTTCACTTTTCACTTACATGTCACTTTTTAACTTACTTTCACACTCAATTACTGTTTTACCCCTAAACTTTTATCAAATTATAATGTGGTCCTTCTTTTAACGATTACCTACAATTTTGTCATTTAGTTACTATATTTTCACATTTATTCACTTCTTAGCTTATAATTTATCAATTAATCTTTCAACTGATTATTTTTACTGTAAATTACATTCTAGTCCTTGAACTTTCATCTTCTTTCATGTGAGTTCTTTTTCACTCAATTTATCATTTTCACTTCAATTTTTTTACATTTTCAACTTATTTTACTATTATTACTCATTTAACTTATCATTTGGGCAAATTACCTTTTTCACCCTAAACTTTTCATTTAAGTCCTTTTTTTAATTTAAACTCATTTTTATTTTACTTTTTACGTTTTCATATCACTTTTACAATTATGCCCCTAGTACAACTACCGGCAGAAAAATCTGTAGACTAGATATACGGGATGTGGACCCTAGAGGTCCACTACACTGCAGTAGGGCATGACCTCGAAGGATCACTCCAACACTATTACAGAACAGAATATTGAACATAGAACGTATCTATGCACTATGGGAGACCATCATGAATCTACCATAGTAAAGCAAGTCATCATGACTTGCACCGTGGTGTGGGTGTCCCTATGGCTAGCCACACATATCCTAAATTAGATTTAAATGGTCAGACACTAATAAGGGCAATACTTTTCAACAGACTTTCAAATCCACTTTTCATGCTTAACACTTCCATTTACATTAACCTTTCATTTCCATTTTGTTTTACCAGTTACATAACATTTTCATCAATGTTGTACATTTCATATTATATACTTATTTCACATAATAAATATGCTTTGATCATTAAATGGCCATGAATTTACTTCAAAGCCACAATCATTTTCTTCTTATCATTTATGCTTCAATTATTCACTTAATCAAACAATTTCAATATACGTATACTTTCAGTCATTTCAATTTTTAGCATTATTTCCCACCATGGACATAATGGGAAACTAATCTCAAATTATTCAATTAAATTCTTATAATTTCAATTAAATGCGTATAGTTTCAAATTATATACATATTCATTTTATGGCTTAAATATCATTAATTGGACTAGTTATATTTTTTATTCATTAAATCAATTATTCGATTTTTATGCAATTCTTTTCATTATTTTTTTTCACTTCTAATTCATTCATTTATCTAACTTACCACTCACATATCATGCATACCACAAAACCCATCACATTTTCCTATCTAATCCATTCGGCCACCTTAAGCATTTTCCTCTATCACTTTATTTTTCATTCATTCATTACCTATTCCACTAAATTAAGATTTAATTCACATGTGTATACTATTTAATTTCACATAATCAGTAAGTATACCAATAATATACCAAAGCATACCATTATGTATCATTATGGCCAATACTTGCCATTAGTTTTCTTTCAATCAAATCTCTCTAATTAGCTTAATTAACTTCCTTAAACTCATATATCACTTCAATTTCAATAACACATGCATTTTACACATAGTCATTATATCAACATAATACAAAACCCTAATTTCAAAATGAAAATTCTTGAATTAGGTAATCACAAACCTCATATCCATGCACTAAGCTCCTCAAGCTTCCTTTTCCCTAGCTTTTCCTTTGGAAATCTTTTTTTCCCTTACTTTCTCCTCTATGGCCGAAAATATAAGTCAAAGAAACACACATCAATTCTCTTCTTTTATGCAATATAACTTCATAAATACTCTTAATACACCCTAATCTATCATTTAGAACCATTAAATCAAATTAAACTAATTTATTTCTCTTACCTCTATTTGAAGACATAACCTTAAATCCTTGTTTTTCCTTACTTTTAATCCATCAAATGGATACTAGAGGCTGTTATACACTCTTAGAGGGGCTAAATTACATTTAGAGTGCTTGAATTTAGGGAGACATGAAGTAAAAAATGAAGAAAAATTGAGAAAAATAAAGGAAGAACATTTCGGCCAAGCAAGAGGAAAGAAGAGCTAATGGGGATAGGGATCACTCAACCACCAATTTTCCATTTAAGTGCTTTAATAGTGGACCAAAATGGTTCAACCTTGGTCTAACTTATAAGCCCAAATTGCCATTTTAGCCCATTATGCAATTTTTCTATGGTTTTCTCAATTTCCAACTCCAATTCATTCCAAATTTGATTTCATAATTCATATCATGCAAAAACTAGGCTGTACACAAATTTTTAACACAATTAGAGTTCATTTTTAGTCTGGTTCAATCAAACCAGTCCGATCAAGAAATTCACGGAGTAAAAAAATTCCCTTTTCACGACCAAAATTTCCTACATATGACTTAGAGTCCATCTAGAAATTTTCATCAATTTTGGAAATCACATACTATTTTAAAAAACCTCGGTCAAACCTCTAGTCAACCTGAGTACTATTTAAACTGAAATCATAACTTTTTCCTCACTTTATTAAGTTAATTCCTCATAGAACTGACTCTATAATGCTTAAGATATATTCATTAGACTCCAATAATATTTTTGGACCAATCAGAAACCATTTTTCAGTGAGATAATTATTTATCAGTCCGATACTCCAATTTGCCAGTGTCACCAAAATTAAATATTTCAAAACCAAACGATTCTACTCATCAATATGAGTGCGTCTATATTTTAAGATCATTTTTCTGAGATCTGTAGCTCCAGATATTATCCGATCAATTTCGGATCAAAATTGGGTCAAACCAGACTGGAAAAACCTTTAGACGCCCGTCTAAAGCTACAGACGGCCTGGACATCCCTCATAATCGACGAAATTGCTATCTATCTCCCCACAGATGCCCTTAAAACCTCTTTTTCCACGGTTTTGCACTTTTTGGATCCCATTTGACCCCAAATTTTATATTCGGATTCCCACTGACATGCTCTATCCAATGGTCTAATAAAATATTTTTTAACTCTAAAAAATACTATTCATCCCGATGTCACTATTCACTATCAAAAAAATACTATTCACGACTAGCTCGGTATTGGGGCCGTTACATGTACAACTCCAGAGTTAACTGGATTTTGTAATTAGACCTTTTTTTTTTCTAAATCTTGAATCTCTTTTCTATAATATTCTTTGAGTTCATGATTTATTTGGATCGGTCTAACTTTTATTGGAATTCATTTTTCAGAAAAATTATTTTCATATGGCAGATCGATCAAATGTTATTTTCTTTTTCAAAAAGCATTTGGTAAATCTGAACAAATTTCATCTTCAATTTATTTTTTAAAATAAAAAATTTTTTGTTTTACCAAATCATTTTCAATTATTTTTAAAATTTGAGAAATGATATTTAACAACCAATGGGGTCCCAACCGAGGGCTATCCTTGGAACATATCCCGTTGGGCCTTTCTTACGCGCTGTCTATAGCCACCGCGCCGTACTCAAGATCTTTTCACTTCCCCTTGTGCATTTTTGCCTTTTATGGGATTCGAACCAAGGACCTAGGGAATGAGTCCTTAAAATGAAGAAATAAAATTTGTGTGAAAAGTTACTACTTTGGCCGAATGTAAATCATGTGATTTTCATGTGTTTTCATGATGTTTTAAGCATGTTTATGATGGATCCATGGTATTTGGCATGTCAACTAATGAATGGTATGTGTTAGAGCATGTGAAAATATCATGAGGTATGTGATGTATGTATGGCCGAATGAATGTCATGTGTAAAGTTATAATTTTGATGTGTTTATATGGAAATTAATGGTATGGTGATGTTATACAATGTCACACCCCAAATAGGGCCTAGTCGAAATTGGCAAGCTAAGTCGGTTAAGTGACGGGTATTTCGATATATTGTGCATGAGGAATTTGGATGTTAAGGAATTATCAAGTGAGGTAGGAGTATGGTGCCATGGTTTGAAGAGTCAATAAGTGGGATTTTGGTCCAATGAGGACTTGCCATGTGGTAGGGTTAGTGAGCATTGAATGTAGAAAAGAAGAAAAGAGAGAGAGAGAGAGAGAGAGAACACAGAATTTGGCATTCCCATTCTCCCCTCCCTCTCACGCCTCCTCTTCTTCTTCTCTTTTCCATTTTCTGCTTTTCCTTTTCTTCTCTTTTGGCCGGATGTTTGTGCTTGCTTGGAGGTGATTTTGACTGAGTTTTGGAGTAAGATTTTAGAGGTATGTGTTTGGGTTTTAGGGTTCCTGCATTTTGGGTTTCTTCATCCTCTTCTTCTTGGTTTTGTTTGAGTTAAATTGGGTTTGAATGAGTAATTTTTTGGGTTTTTGTTTGTGCGAGCTTGGGTTGGCAAGAAGAAGCTTAAGGGCAAGGAAAGGATTGAAGATTGAAGCTAGAAAAGTGATTTTGGATCTTTGATTTCCAGGTTTGGGAGCTTTGACTTTTGAAATTGAGTTTTGAGTTGTTTCTGCCATGTTTCTTTTTGGATCATGAATGTGTAATTGTGCTTATTTTCCAGAAATTTGAGTGCTTGGTTATGAGTTTATGCATGTATTTGTACAGAAATTTTCTTGAATGGTTATGTTTTGGTGATTTGAAGTTGGCATGATTCTGGAAATTTGTAAGATGTTTGGTGTTTAAATTGGTGTGTGGGATATGATAGTGTACATATGTTGAGTTAAGAGCTGAAATTGTGAGCTTAAGATGGTGATTTTGGTGAGTTATGCCTGTATAAGTTTTACTCAAATGTGATTCTTAAATTGTTGGATAAATTGCTTGATTGAGTATGATATTACATATGGTGATAATAAGTTGAGTTGGAAAGGTAAGTTCTGGGTGAATTTTTATGGTTTACTAAATGCAATTTTGATGTATGTGGTTTTGGGTTCGAAATTGGAGTGAACTCTGCAATTTCTGGAAATTCTGGAAGTCACACGGTGGTAAGGAAATGGCTCACCGCCGTGTGGATCGAGGATATTCATCAGAAAGTGCAAGGCCGTCGTCTTACACGGCGGTAAGGGACTACCCATATCGCCGTGTAAAACGCTACTGCCCTAAGAGCGTTTTGAACTGAACATCTCACACGGGGGTAGGGGTTCCCCCCATACCGCCGTGTGAAATGTTTTTGCCAGTACCTGTGTAAGTCATCTTACACGGCGGTAAGGTCTAAACCATACCCCCGTGTAAGGTGCCTCACACGGCGGTAAGGGACTACCCATACCGCCGTGTAAAACGCTACTGTCCTCAATTTTACAGATTTTTGACCTTCTTCCTTTTCACTCCTTTTTCTTTTATACTTGGGTGAAAATATTATTTAGTGTCTTTCTATATATCTCACATGATTTAATGGTATGCTTTGCTATGCTAAATTTATGAATGTTATTTTTGGTATGGAAATGGGTTATTTATGCTTAAGTTAAGAACTCTATATGTGAATAGCATGTTGTTGTGCGAACTTATTTGAATGATAGGATTAATGTCTGAATGCCATATTATGCCTTAGCTTAGGAGCTAATGTGTTATACTTTATTGTGATTTTGCTTATGTATGTTAATTATTGTAAATGGTATCGCATGTTATAATTTGAATACCAGTGAGTTATGAATTCCAATTTCATGATTGTTTATCGTGAGTGTGTTATATTAAAATGTGGAAGGTGTTGTGCGTGTATTTACTCATGAACCTTCCTTAAGAATAATATGTCATGCTTATATGTAAATAGTATCCTTGCATGATTAAATTTATGCAATGTTAATCATTGGTACAATAATGTTCCATATTTGACCCTAATATGCTTCAGAATATTGAATAATGTTAAGGTGTTAACTGAATTATATTATATGTTTGGTAACATGAATTGTATGATGCATGGTAAACATTATGAACTTATCTACTTATTTACTATACGGTGGCTTACGCATGTGTGTGTGTGTGTGTGTGTATATATATATATATATATATATATATATATATATATATGTATGTATGTATATATACATATTAGGTGTTTCGACATATGATTTGAATGATGCACGACCTACTAGAGTCAAGTAAGTGGATAGTTAGGCATGCCTAATAGAGTTCTTTAGCTGTAGCCCTCTGGACATTTGGACCCTGATCAGGTCCCTGTTTGGTTCCTCGCGAACCTTTAATGTGTATGGATCTTGTTTAAGGTCCCCTCCGAAAATGTTTTTGAATGTGAAGAATGATGTTGCTTTTCGATTCGTACCCGTAAGGTACCACCATGCGTTGATTCGTACCCATAAGGTACCGCTATGTGTACACTCGTTATCCACTATTTTGTGTTAGCAGGTATTCTATTTGTTTTGTCGGATATGAACAAGAGAATGTGATATTCGAATGAGCATGATTTTGGACATATGAATCAGTTATGTATCCGAATGTGATTATGAATCTCTGAATGGGTTGGATGTGAGCTTAAATTACGGACTGATAGGGTTAATTAGTATGTATATGAATGTGATTCTGTACTGTTAACTATTATGGTAGCATGTGAATTAGTATGCATAATAAGGCGATCTGGACTACTGAATGATTGCATATGTATTATTTGGGGTGTAATGCATGTGGATCGGCTTCGGTAAGTGTGTGAGCAGTAATGGGTGATGATGAGGCAAGTTAAAATGTATAAGAATTTGATCTTGAACTAGTGTATGCTCTGAATATAATATTTTGCTATATGTTCCTTTGGTCTTAACTATTGTAGTATCTTCGACATGTTGTCATGTGTCTATGTTACATGGCATGATATTTTATGTGATAGAGTTGCGCAGTGGAAGTGTGGTGTTTTGACGCCTTCCCTTGGGCTACGGCCAGCGTGAGTGTACTATAACATGACAAAAGGTAGGTTTAGATAGCTCGTGTTCTTTGCATAATAAATGAGTGCGTTATTGCATGGAAATCTTATAGCATGGGAATGGTGGTTTTCAGTTAATGTATGAGTATTTGGTTATGATAATTGCATGTATAAATTTCATGTGACTTTGAACGGTAAGGTACTGATGTCCGATACCTCGGTAAGTATATGCATGTGAGATTGTATGTGTTTCTGCATGATAATACCTGTATTTTGCATAAGTACTCTGTCTGCTTTGGTTTGATCGACACGAGTTTTGAATGTGGATATGATTTTCTGAATGCCTGGCTTTTATACACAAGTATGTATATCTATCTATTAGGACTATGTGCTTTTGCCATTCAAATGTGTTATGCCTTGACGACCATTGTGAATGGCTGTCCATACTGCTTGTGTGTTCTCCCCACTAAGCGTTTATTGCTTAGCACGGGCTCTTTTCCCATGCAGGTGGCAGGTTTGGTTCGGTTCGAGTCGCGTATCTGCAGGGTCGGCCACATAGGAGTTAGGAGTTATTATTTTTGTTATCAGCTTCTGTAATTTGGGTTTTATATTCTGTAACCTTTTGTAAATGTGTTATATGTAAGGACCTTAATGTAATGTTCGGATGATGAAATGCTGTTATATGTATGTGTTAAGTTATTCCTCAGTTATGTCGTCTGCTTTATGCTTTCGCTGATTGAATGAGTGAATGTGTGTATGCAAATGTTTACATTTTCGCTTAGTGCCTGCCTGTGTGTACGTTAACGTAGGACCAGCTTTTGCCCGCAAGGTAAGTTTTTAATTATCTCGTATTTACGCATGTATGATTATGTATGAATGTATGCTTCTGCATAGTGTATGTGTACATGTATGTGAGTGAGCGTCGGTAACGCTCTCCGATGTCCTTCCAACAGGGACGTAGGGGGTGTTACAGTTAGTGGTATCAGAGCCCAGGTTTGGCGGTTCTGGTTGCCTTTGTTTGTTTAAGTGTCAAGTCCTTGCATGCTAGACGGTTATGTGTTGTGTCTTTACATGTGAGTCAGTTTTGTGTCGTGGCCTAATGCAGATGTGTCTGGTATGGTGTTGTGTCTAAATGGAGTCTGATCCGAGTGAGGATGTGGGCGAGACAACAGGAAGTGTGAACCCAATTAGTGCTGATCGAAGTGTTTCCGAGCATCCTTCGGTTGGAAATTTCAGTCCCGCTTTCGATGATAGAATGTTAGTGCAAGGGTTGATTCGAATATTGGATAGGCTGACTGCTCCTCGGATTTCTCAAGGTTTTGTTCAGAAGGTACCTCAAAAGAGAAAAGTATTGGATAGAGAAGTACTAGCGGGTAAAAGGATTCGAGAACCTCCGATGTGTCAACACTGTCAGAAGCGACATCGGGGTTGTGTCGGCTGATGACGGGTGCTTATTTCAGATGTGGCAGCATGGGACATCAGATTGTCGATTGTCCTAAAAAGATAAGTGAGAATCTAGCTCGACAAGCTAGAAAGGATGTGGAAGAACTGCTTAGAGCCACCCGTGTACCATCAGGATTGGTTGCGCACCGCAATGAAGTGAAAGAGCTTGCAGAGCCTTCCGGTAAGTTTGTTTGATATGTTAAAGTAAAGTTTGTTTTGGCATGTTGAGATGGAAGAGCATTTGGATTCTATAAGGTTTTGGTAAATACTCTGTATACTTGTCAGCTATCTCCCTAACAAGTATTTGAATGAAAGCATATTAAATCATGGGGATGGGACAAAGTGCATCATTATAGCATCAATTGCATTTCTTCTGCATCACTCTGCATACATGAGCCATCGTATTCTCATTGCATTATCATCCCTTTGACCATACATGAGAAGCATTCGCATATGCGTTTTGATTGAGGAAAAGCTGACAAGGTGTACATGGAGTATTTCAGAATCTTATACAAGTGAATGTAAAATGATTTTGGGAGTTTAACAGAAGTATTGTTAAGAGAATAACATGTATGATGAACCTCTTTGAAGTATTAAAGGATTTGTGTAGCTACCAGTGAAAGTTAAATGGTTTATGTGTGAAGTGTTTGTGTTTTGATTTCTGATGTGCAGTTGAGTAATGATTATCCAGGTAAATGTGATTGACTCGAATATAAGAAAGTGATTTAAGAGTGTAGCGATGGCGATTAGTGTAAGCAAGTGAGTAGTTTGAAAGTGAAGTGTATGAGTTTGATGGGGTCTTGGAGTGTAGTGTTGGGAAATCCTTCCGGTGTAAGTGAATTTCGAGGACAAAATTCTTTTAGGAGGGAAGAGTTGTCACACCCCAAATAGGGCCTAGTGGAATTGGCAAGCTAAGTCGGTTAAGTGACGGCTATTTCGGTATATTGTGCATGAGGAATTTGGATGTTAAGGAATTATCAAGTGAGGTAGGAGTATGGTGCCATGGTTTGAAGAGTCAATAAGTGGGATTTTGGTCCAATGAGGACTTGCCATGTGGCAGGGTTAGTGAGCATTGAATGAAGAAAAGAAGAAAAGAGAGAGAGAGAGAGAGAGAACATAGAATTTGGCATTTCGTTCTCCCCTCCCTCTTACGCCTCCTCTTCTTCTTCTCTTCTCCATTTTCTGCTTTTCCTTTTCTTCTCTTTTGGCCGGATGTTTGTACTTGCTTGGAGGTGATTTTGACTGAGTTTTGGAGTAAGATTTTAGAGGTATGTGTTTGGGTTTTAGGGTTCCTGTGTTTTGGGTTTCTTCCTCCTCTTCTTCTTGGTTTTGTTTGAGTTAAATTGGGTTTGAATGAGTAATTTTTTGGGTTTTTGATTGTGCGAGCTTGGGTTGGCAAGAAGAAGCTTAAGGGCAAGGAAAGGATTGAAGATTGAAGCTAGAAAAGTGATTTTGGATCTTTGATTTCCAGGTTTGGGAGCTTTGACTTTTGAAATTGAGTTTTGAGTTGTCTCTGCCCTGTTTCTTTTTGGATCATGAATGTGTAGTTGTGCTTGTTTTCCAGAAATTTGAGTGCTTGGTTATGAGTTTATGCATGTATTTCTTTGGGAATTTTCTTGAATGGTTATGTTTTGGTGATTTGAAGTTGGCATGATTCTAGAAATTTGTAAGATGTTTGGTGTTTAAATTGGTGTGTGGGATATGATAGTGTACATATGTTGAGTTAAGAGCTGAAATTGTGAGCTTAAGATGGTGATTTTGGTGAGTTATGCCTGTATAAGTTTTACTCAAATGTGATTCTTAAATTGTTGGATAAATTGCTTGATTGAGTATGATATTACATATGGTGATAATAAGTTGAGTTGGAAAGGTAAGTTCTGGGTGAATTTTTATGGTTTACTAAATGCAATTTTTATGTATGTGGTTTTGGGTTCGAAATTGGAGTGAACTCTACAATTTCTGGAAATTCTGGAAGTCACACGGCGATAAGGGACTACCCATACCGCCGTGTAAAACGCTACTGCCCTAAGAGCATTTTGAACTGAACATCTCACACGGGGGTAAGGGTTCCCCCCCATATTGCCGTGTGAAATGTTTTTGCCAGTACCTATGTAAGTCGTCTTACATGGCGGTAAGGTCTAAACCATACCCCCGTGTAAGGTGCCTCACACGGTGGTAAGGGACAACCCATACCGCCGTGTAAAATGCTACTGTCCTCAGTTTTATAGATTTTTGACCTTCTTCCTTTTCACTCCTTTTTCTCTTATGCTTGGGTGAAAATATTATTTAGTGTCTTTCTATATATGTCACATGATTTAATGGTATGCTTTGCTATGCTAAATTTATGAATGTTATTTTTGGTATGGAAATGGGTTATTTATGCTTAAGTTAAAAACTCTATATGTGAATAGCATGTTGCTGTGCCAACTTATTTGAATGATGGGATTAATGTCTGAATGCCATATTATGCCTTAGCTTAGGAGCTAATGTGTTATACTTTATTATGATTTTGCTTATGTATGTTAATTATTGTAAATGGTATCGCATGTTACAATTTGAATACCAGTGAGTTATGAATGCCAATTTCATGATTGTTTATCGTGAGTGTGTTATATTAAAATGTGAAAGGTGTTGTGCGTGTATTTACTCATGAACCTTTCTTAAGAATAATATGTCATGCTTATATGTAAATAGTATCCTTGCATGATTAAATTTATGCATTGTTAATCATTGTTATAATAATGTTCCATATTTGACCCTGATATGCTCCAGAATATTGAATAATGTTAAGGTGTTAACTAAATTATATTATATGTTTGGTAACATGAATTGTATGATGCATGGTTAACATTATGAACTTATCTACATGTTTACTATACGCTGGCTTACGCATGTGTATATATATATATTTATATGTATGTATATATACATATTAGGTATTTCAACATATGATTTGAATGATGCACGACCTGCTAGAGTCAAGTAAGTGGATAGTTAGGCATGCCTAATAGAGTTCTTTAGCTACAGCCCTCTGGGCGTTTGGACCCTGATCAGGTCCCTGTTTGGTTCCTCGTGAACCTTTAATGTGTATGAATCTTGTTTAAGGTCCCCTCCGAAAATGTTTTTGAATGTGAAGAATGATGTTTCTTTTCGATTTGTACCCGTAAGGTACCGCTATGCGTCGATTCGTACCCGTAAGGTACCGCCATGTGTACACTCGTTATCCACTATTTTGTGTCAGCAGGTATTCTGTTTGTTTTGTCGGATATGAACAAGAGAATGTGATATTCGAATGAGCATGATTTTGCACATGTGAATCAGTTATGTATCCGAATGTGATTATGAATCTCTGAATGGGTTGGATGTGAGCTTAAATTATGGACTAATAGGGTTAATTAGTATGTATATGAATGTGATTCTGTACTGTTAACTATTATGGTAGCATGTGAATTAGTATGCATAATAAAGCGATATGGACTATTGAATGATTACATATGTATTATTTGGGGTGCAATGCATGTGGATCGGCTTCGATAAGTGTATGAGCAGTAATGGGTGATGATGAGGCAAGTTAAAGTGTATAATAATCTGATCTTGAACTAGTGTATGCTCTGAATGTAATATTTTGCTATATGTTCCTTTGGTCTCAACTATTGTAGTATCTTCGGCATGTTGTCATGGTGTCTATGTTACATGGCATGATATTTTATGTGATAGAGTTGTGCAGTGGAAGTGTGGTGTTTTGACGCCTTCCCTTAGGCTACGGCCAGTGTGAGTGTACTATAACATGACAAAAAGTAGGTTTAGATAGCTTGTGTTCTTGGCATAATAAATGAGTGCGTTATTGCATGGAAATCTTATAGCATGGGAATGGGTTTTCAGTTAATGTATGAGTATTTGGTTATGATAATTGCATGTATAAATTTCATGTGACTTTGAACGGTAAGGTACTGATGTCCGATACCTCGGTAAGTCTATGCATGTGAGATTTTATGTGTTTCTGCATGATAATACTTGTATTTTGCATAAGTACTCTGTCTGCTTTGGTTTGATCGACACGAGTTTTGAATGTGGATATGATTTTCTGAATGCCTGGCTTTTAAACACAAGTATGTATATCTATCTGTTAGGACTATGTGCTTTTGCCATTCGAATGTGTTATGCCTTGACGACCATTATGAATGGCCGTCCATACTGCTTGTGTGTTCTCCCCACTAAGCGTTTATCACTTAGCACGGGCTCTTTTCTCGTGCAGGTGGCAGGTTTGGGTCGGTTCGAGTCGCGCATCTGCAGGGTCGGCCACATAGGAGTTAGGAGTTATTGTTTCTGTTATCAGCTTCTGTAATTTGGGCTTTATATTCTGTAACCTTTTGTAAATGTATTATATGTAAGGACCTTAATGTAATGTTAGGATGATGAAATGCTGTTATATGTACGTGTTAAGTTATTCCTCAGTTATGTCGTCTGCTTTATGCTTTCGCTGATTGAATGAGTGAATGTGTGTATGCAAATGTTTACGTTTTCTCTTAGTGCCTGCCTGTGTGTGCGTTAACGCAGGACCAGTTTTTGCCCGCAAGGCAAGTTTTTAATTATCCCGTATTTACGCATGTATGATTATGTATGAATGTATGCTTTCGCATAGTGTATGTGTGCCTGTATGTGAGTGAGCGTCGGTAACGCTCTCCAGCGTCCTTCCAACAGGGACGTAGGGGGTGTTACATACAACATGTAATTGGCCTAAATAAATGATAAAATTGATAAAAGGAATTAATGGAGATAAATTGGTATGTGGGCCGTATGCATATATGTATGTATGCATGTGTACCATGATGAAATAATGAGTTTACATGGCATGTGATGATGTAATGATGATAACCACATGTGTAATGATGAAATGGTATGAAAAAGAATAAGATATTATGATGATATGCTATGAAAAATATGTATGTCACATTGATAATGTGAAAAATAAAATATTGCCCTATATAGTGATCTAGTAGTCAAGTCTAGTTCAGGATATGTTGGCATGCCATAGGGACATAAGACCGCGGGTGTGAGCATGGCATCTCACTTAAATAGTAGGGCAATGATGGTCCTACCTCTCTGTATCTGAATATTTAAATTGTACTGTACTGTATTTAAAGACAGTGATGGTCCCACAGGACTCCTCTAGTATTTCTGTGAACTTTTGGAGTTTATGTCTCGTTTATCCTGTATATAGAGTCCGCCAGTGTGTTACAGGGGCATAATGGTAAAAATGAGATTAAAATGGTTAAAATATAATTAAAATAATGTTTATGTGGAAAAAGGGCATAAATGTAATTAAATAAAAAGTTTAAGGGCAAAATGGTAATTTTGTACATATGTATGTTAAGGATGGTTAATAAGGGTAAAAACGTAAATAAATGGTTAAATATAAAAATTGGCCACTTTTTAGGGGTGAAAATGTAATTTGGCATGAAAATGGTAATTGGAGGGTAAAACCGTAATTTGGCATGTAAATTAATGGTAAAATTGTAATATTAGTGAAAATAATTAAACTAGTGGCATAATGGTAATATTAGTGAAATTAAAATGAACTAATGGCATAAATGTAATTTTGGTGAAGTATAATTGAACTAATGGCATTTTCATCATTTTGAAAAAGTTTAAGGGTATAAATGAATTATTACCATAAGTTAAGGATAAAATGGTAAATAAGATTATTTATGTGGTTTAAAGATAATATTGCATGAATAATTGGTAATTAAATGAAATATGTTTAATTATGAATAATTAGATGCTATTATTTATTGAATATTATTTATGCATGTGAAATTAGTCTAAGTGGAAATTTCTGGAATTGCAATCACCACTGGATATATTTAATACTCAGCACGTAGTTTTATTTGACTGCGTGTAGGTACCCCATAGAATTTTGGAGCAGTGCATACCTAACCTTTTGGAAATGGTATCAAAGAATAATATTTTGGAAGTTAAGTATGTTAAGATTTTGACATGTATATGAGTTACTGTATTATTTTTGGATTTTGGTCTGTAATAGATTGCTAAAACTTCACTAGTTTATGTGTGTTTGACATGCATAATAATTGATAGAAATTAAGTTAATATAATTGGTAAAGTAAAATATAGGTTTTCAACTTAAAAGAAAACTGACCAAGTGAATAGTAACTTAGACAGTTATAGGGCAATCGGCATAATTGATAATGAATAAAAATAGGATTTTTAAGTTTATTGATTAATTAAATAATTATTAATAGACTTAAGTAAGGTACTATTCATACGGTACTATTCAAAAAAAGTTATCAGTTTTAATTAATTGTCTATTTAATAACCTGACTAATTCAATTAGGTTAACCGGATTAAAATGAACAGTTAATTAATCGGAACGTAGGGTGTTACATGATACATCCTGTTTGAGAAAACACAAATATTTTTGTTTCCCTTAAATTACACAATTAATTCATTTTCGTAGACAAAACAAGCTTTCCAAATATTCAAATTTCTTGTTTTAGGTTTTTCAATGAACTAGAAAATAATTTTTTCTTTTTTTGTTTTGAAAGAATTACCATTATAGTTGACATAATAGGGAGTTACCATAATAATGAAACGAGGCCCTAAAATGACACTATGGTTTATATTAGCCAACAGAACAAAAGGAGTTTTGATCGGAAAGCTTCCATTTTTTTATAAAAGCTTCAGTTTTGCTTTTGATACATATGTCAGAGTTGTTAGCTTCAACAAGTTTTTCATTTATTTTTTTCAGAAAATCTTTTTAGTATAATACAGATTTTTAAGCAATTTAAATCTGCACCTATATCAAAAAGAGCGATTTTGTCAAGCTTAAAATCTTCTGAAAAATAAGAGTAATTTTGATCAAATATTTTCTTGAAGTAACTTCTTGTAGAACAAACAAGAATCATCTGATATTTTTTCTAAGCACTCGATTTTGTTTTCTTCTTCTTCATTTTCTCCTTCACTAGAATTAGAACCTTATTGTTGTGCTTGTGACAAAATAGTTTGAAGAAGTTCTGAATCAATCTCCTATTTTCTTTAAGAGTTTTCAATTCTTGTTTAACAATCTTAATTTTTTCTTGAAGTGATTATATTGTTACAGGAGTGTTTGCTTTTGTTTTCGTACCTAAGATTTTTGTGAGATCATAGGTATCGTTCGGAAGCAAAAAGGAAGATGAAGATGTGGAAGCTTGAGAAGGTTTTTATTCAAAGGATTTTAAGAGTCTTTTTATAATATCCTTTTTGAAGTTTGGAATCTTCCACGTTTGATAACATTAAGAATTAATTCTTGATCTTTTCTTAAAATATTTATGAAATTTGAATTGGTTCCTGACTCGCTATTGGAGGAATCAAGGCCTACCAATTCATCAATTTGCAATGATTCATCATTTTCTAATGATTCGGTTCTTGTATAACTTTTAGACGTTTCAAGGAGGATTGCTTCAGTTTTTTGGATTGTTTTTTCCTCAACTTATAACTCATGAAGTTTTTTGTTAAGTTTGCAGTATTTTGAAATATGGCTAGGTTAACCACATTTGTAACAAGTGACATGTTTTGGTGTTTGAGGTTTAAAGGGTTTTCTGAAAGTCCTTCATTTTTTCTAAGGTTTTTGTGGTTTATATTTTTGTAAAACTCTTCTTCGTTTTGTTTTGAAGAAATATTTTTTAAGGATTTTAGTAGGATTTCAAACAAAAACCTCCACAGTCTTTCAATGAGCTACCCGTAAAGATTTCAAATTATTTGCAGAAGGATCCTAGCTCTTGCCTACTTTTCTTCATTTTCCATTTTAAGTGTTTTTGAAGTGTTAAATCTTAATAGATTTTCAAACCTTGTTTTTATCTGAAGCTAATCAATTCCCTATAAGTTAACTGATTATAAGGAATTTGATTAATTCCAAAAGCTTCTTTGATTTTGTTTCTAACTCTTTCTCCCAAAATGGTAGGAAGACCTGCTAGGAATTTTTATTTCCAAATTGGTTGATTTGAATCTTTCCTAAGCATTACCCTAGTTAAGAAAGTGCTTTTACAGTTTTAAAAATCAGAAAACTTTTTGCATCTGAGATTTGAAAGAAGTTTTGCATTTTTTGTCTTTTAAATGAGAAAGGTCACCTATGATGTGTAAACTAACCATATGGATTAGGGTTGCTGATAACTTCAATATAGTATTTAGTTTTGATAGTATTTTTATATGATTTTTGGGTATTTAGTTGTGTTTAATGTCATGTTATGTTTCTTTTATGTTAATTTTGTTAATCTTAGCCAAATTGGAATTTTGATGCATTTTAGATAACTATTTGATTAAAGTTTTGTGCCTTTGTAGATTTTTGCTCAAGGGGTCACGGTCACAATGAATTGGTTGTGACCGTGATATAAGAAGAATTGCAAACAGTAGCTGAAATCACATGGGTCACGGTCACAATGAAATTGGTTGTGACCGTGACATAGCAAATGTTTGGATAGAATGCAAGTATAAAGCACGTCACGGTGGCAATCTATTTCATTGTCACCGTGACATGAAAATCATTTAGGCAGAATCAGAGCAGCACGTACCTCATGGTGACAACAAAGTTCATTGTCACCGTGACATAATTTTTTCCTGGGCAGAAGCGAAACTTTGAAGACCTCACGGTGACAATGAAATTCATTATCACTGTGACCCCTCTCCTGTGCGCAAAGGCAATTTAACGATCTCGACACCTCACGGTGACAATGAATTTCAATGTCACCTTGACCACTCTGAGACTTTAAAAACGCACTTTTCTGTTTGGCTAGGGTTCCGAATTTTTTAGCTAGTTTTTGATTTTAGTTTTGGCGGCTGAGATTTTCTGAATTATTCTTCTGTTCTAAACTTTAGTTTTCAATCTTGTCTTGGGTTTTCAATTAGAAATTGAGAGTAATTTTCATTAGATACATAGTTTAATTTCTAGAGATTGTTATTTTTAGTTTCTAGAATTTTGAATTTAATTCTCCATTGAGGATCCAAAGAAGAAGATTGAAGAACGTGGGATTTCTACCTCAATGAATTTCTGGGTTTATTCTTTCCTTTATTCTTTTGATTTTGTAATGGATCGTGAGTAGTCTTTTAGTTGTTTAGGGGATCTCTGAATCCCCTATCCTTGATATGAATTCTGAACATATTTTGATATTCGATATATGAATGAAGGGTTTATTTCACTGGTTATTATTGTCAAATCATGAGATGTATATTTTCAAGTTAATTTCTTGTTTTGATGAATGATTTAATTCATGTATCTTAATTGGTTATTGAATTGTATGATTGAATGTCATGATCAATTATCTTCAGATTTTCTGTCATGTTTGCTGTATCATTTGGACTGCTCCGAAATGGGAATCCATATGTGCAGGTTTTCATGGTTTAAGAATGGAGTGAGGAGTGAAATAATTAGGTTTTGGGTTGTTTGGCTCTGGAATGGGAAAGCAAAACAATCTTAGGATTTTAGACCCGTCCTTAGGCTAGTTGTATGGCTTGCTCCGGAATGGGACGTCATGTAATTAGAGTAGCTTGCTCCGGAATGGGACGCTTGGGTTAAGAGAGTTATCCCGATTTCGTTCATATATGTTTTCTTTATGTGTTTTGATTCATATTTGGGTATGGGGTGGATGAGTGAACCTGAGCAACGCTTGTCTATTTTGAATTCTTATATTGCTATTTTTCCATCATTTTATTTCTTGCAATTATTGCTGTCAATTTAATTTGATTAATTCTGTTTGTTTATTTTGGTTACTTAAATTCTTTGTTTTTAATCAATAGTTAACTCAATCAATTCAAACAATTGGGAATTCTTTATCATACATTTAAGTGTCATAACTTGCATACTCAGTCCCTTGGGTACGATAACTCGGAGTCTTGAAAATACTCCATTATATTACTTGCCGATTCAGTACACTTGCTGAGGTCGTGTCAAGTTTTTGGCGCCGTTGCCGGGGACTGGCGTTATTTGTGAGTTTTGATTTTTATTTGTGTTTGTTTATATTTTTCTTATTTTAGTTTTTGTTTTATTATTCTTTTCAGGTAGCTGTGGTGCATGAGCAGATTGAGATTGGAACCAATAGCACCATACGACCCTGAAATCAAGAGGACCTTGCATCAACGAAGGAGAGCCAACAGAAATAATAACATGGAAAATAATCCTCCCATTGGTGAGATTCCTCCCGAGAATGAACAAGTGCCGAGGGCACAAGATGAAAATCTGGGGAATTATAGAGAAGAGGTCCCGAGGCAGAGGACAATAAGGGATTATGCAGTACCAAGATGGAATGAGGATAATTAGACGATTGTGCTGCCAAGGGGAGTGCAGTTTGAGCTTAAACCAGCCACCATCAATATGGTACAGAGGAATCAGTTTTCGGGTTCAGAAGTGGAAGATCCCGCATAGCACTTAGACATATTCTTAGAGATCAGTGATACGGTTCAGATTCCTGGAGTGTCATCTGACTCGGTAAGATTAAAGTTGTTCCCTTTCACATTAATTGGAAAAGCACGTGAATGGTTGCAAATGCTACCTAGACAGTCGATTAGATCATGGGACCAGTTATAGGAGAGATTTTTGATGAGATTCTTCCCTCCGACAAAGACTGCGAACATCCGTAACAGTATATTGGGTTTTAGTCAAATGAGTGAGGAGCCGTTTCATGAAGCCTGGGAAAGGTTTAGAAGGCTGTTGAGAAGCTGTCCACATCATGAGATAGCCATATACCACCTGATGACAACATTTTATTCTGGGGTTACACCACAGACAAGATCTTTATTGGATGCTTCATCAGGAGGGTCATTCATGAATAGACTACCAGAGGAAGCTTTTCATCTGCTAGATGAAATGGCGGCGAATGATGCTCAATGGTCTAATCCTAGGTCAGTTCCTAAAAGACAAGGGATACACACTGTGGATGATGTGTTGATTCTAAAGGAACAGATTGAGTCCATGAGGAAGGAGATGAGTAGTCTGAAAGTGTAGAATGTAGCTTCTGTGGCTCAAGAGAGTGGATGGTATGAAAGTGGGCAATTTGGTCAAGAGAATGGGGCAATGGGAGATATAAATGCCATAGGAGATTATAGAAGGAATGACCCCTACAGCAACACATATAATCCGGGCTGGAGAAATCATCCGAACTTCTCTTGGAAGGATGGAAATACAAATGCTTCATCCTCTCAACCACAAGTTAGACCTCCCTTCAACCAAAACACTCATCAGAACCAAGGGCAGCTGTATCAACAACCATATCCACCCTATCACAACCAAGGGCAACAATACCACCCACCGGGATACTAACGGAGGCCACCTGTGCAAGAAAAGAAAGCAAACCTTGAAGATATGTTGGCGACTTTCATAAACAGTCAACAGCAGTTTGTGAATAGCCAGCAACAGTTTATGGCCAATCAAGAAACAAGGTGGAAATCTCAAGAGCAGTAGAACCGGAACCAAGATGCTTCCATGAGGAATTTAGAGACTCAAGTGGGACAGCTGGCAAATTCCATGTCTCAAAGACAACCGGGAACATTTCCTTCGAATGTGGACCGGAATCCAAAAGAGGAAGCTAAAGCAATCACACTGAGAAGTGGTAAGGAAGTGGTACCGAGAGAAGACCAAGGTAAAAATTCTTCATCATTAGAAAAGGAGGAGCCGACACGGACGGTAAGTAACTCTAACTCTAGGGTAGAAGTTAATGAAAATGCTCCTAAAAGTGATAAGGGTAAAAGTTTAGTGAATCCGAGGGTAGAAGATCTTGATATAAATAGACTGCCATTTCCTGCTGTGGCTAGACAGGAAAAGAAAAATGAGCACAAGGCTAGGTTTCTAAAAATGTTTAAGAAACTGCACATTAATTTACCATTTGCTGAAGCTTTAGCTCATATGACTAACTATGCTAAATTTATGAAAGAATTATGTTCTAATAAAAAGAAATTAGAAGGGCATGGAACTGTACAGCTTATAGAAAATTGCAGTGCTATAATTATGAACAAGATCCCTGAGAAATTGGAAGATCCAGGTAGCTTTACTTTACCCTGTGCTATTGGTGAAGATTTTTATGGTAATGCTTTATGTGATTTGGGTGCCAGCATAAATTTGATGCCTTATTCTATTTGCAGGAAGCTTAATCTTGGGGACCTCAGGGAGACAGGAATGAGACTCCAACTTGCAGATACGTCAGTGAGAAGGCCCAAAGGAGTGATAGAAGATCTGTTAGTGAAGGTGGGGAAATTCATCTTCCCAGTGGACTTTGTGGTGATGGAGATAGAAGAGGATAGGAAGGTGCCACTGATAGTAGGGAGGCCATTTTTAAACACAGCAAAGGCGTTGATCGAGGTTCATGGTCGAACGGTCACCCTACGGTTCAATAATGAGGAGTTGGTAGTGGATATAAACAAGGCTCAAAAGTATCCATCTGGGGATATGGAGGAGTCTGTTTATTTTGTAGATGTAATAGATGAGTGTGTGGAACAAGTGCAGGAAAAAGTGGTTGGAGCTGATCCAGAAAATTTGTGTTTGTTACATTCAGTGGAAGGAGAAGAAGTGGAAGAAGAGATGAGGAGAGAAGCAATAGAAATTGTGGAGATAGAAGATGGAAAGGATGAATCACAGAAAAAAGAGTTTAACCCTAAAAAGGGGGATTTAAATTCTGAACTTAAACCTCTCCCCTCTCATTTGAAATATGTGTTTTTAGAGAAAGATCAGAAACCAGTAATCACATCTTCTTTGTTGTCAGGTGATGAAGAAAAGCTGTTGCTAGAGGTGCTGAAAAAGCACAAGGGAGCCATTGGATGGGAAACCTCAGATTTGAAGGGGATTGACCCAAGTTACTGCACACACATGATCCCAATGGAGGAGGAATGCAAGCCGGTAGCTCAGCCTCAGAGAAGATTCAACCCGGCCATGCAAGAGGTAGTTAAGAAGGAGGTACTCAAACCCCTTAATGCAGGTATAATCTACTCTATTTCTGATAGTAAATGGGTTAGCCCAGTGCAGTGTGTGCCTAAAAAAGGGGGGATGACAGTGGTAAAGAATGAACTGATTCCAACTCGTACAGTTACAGGTTGGAGAGTCTGTATTGATTATAGGAGGTTGAATAATGCCACTAGAAAAGACCATTTCCCTTTGTCGTTTATTGATCAGATGCTAGAGAGGTTAGCAGGTAATAGGTTCTACTGTTTTTTAGATGGGTATTCGGGATATTTGCAGATTCCTATAGCCCCTGAGGATCAAGAGAAAACGACCTTTACCTGCCCATATGGCACATTTGCATATAGAAGAATGCCCTTTGGGTTATGTAATGCACCGGCTACGTTTCAGCGATGTATGATGGCTATTTTTCATGATTTTATAGAGAAATTTATGGAGGTATTCATGGATGACTTCACAATATATGGGGCTGATTTTATGAGTTGTCTAAAGCATCTTGATTTAGTGCTAGGGAGGTGTGAAAAGACTAACCTAGTTTTAAATTGGGAAAAATGCCATTTTATGGTGAGAGAGGGCATTGTGTTAGGGCATAAAATTTCAGAGAGAGGGATAGAAGTGGATAAGGCAAAAGTTGAAGTAATAGAGAAGTTACCGCCTCCGACGAGTGTTAAGGGCATAAGGAGTTTTTTAGGACATGCAGGGTTTTACCGGCGTTTTATTAAAGATTTTTCAAAAATTGCTAAACCCTTGTCTAATTTACTCATGAAAGATGCTGTTTTTAATTTTGATAGTGAATGCTTGCTAGCTTTTGAAACGTTAAAGCAACGGCTTATTTCAGCTCCGGTGATTATATCTCCGGATTGGACTATGCCGTTTGAACTAATGTGTGATGCTAGTGATTATGCAGTGGGAGCGGTACTGGGACAGCGTCAGGATAAGATATTCTGTGCAATTTATTATGCTAGTCACACTTTAACAGGAGCACAGGTTAATTACACCACCACAGAAAAAGAACTTCTTGCAATTGTGTATGCGTTTGAGAAGCTCAGGCCATATTTGCTGGGTGCAAAAGTTGTGGTGTGGTCGGACCATTTAGCCTTGAGGCATTTGTTTGCCAAGAAGGAATCCAAATCGAGGCTGATTCGTTGGGTGCTGTTATTGCAAGAGTTTGATTTAGAAATTAAGGATAAGAAGGGCGCTGAAAACTTCGTGGCAGACCATTTGTCAAGAATGGAAAATGACCATATTGAAAAGGGGGAAATTTTAGATTTATTTCTTGATGAACACATTTGTGCTTTATTTGCTTGTGACACTTCTATTCCTTGGTTTGCTAACATAGCAAATTTTCTTGCAGGAGGTTTTATGCCTAAAGATTTTACTTGGCAGCAAAAGAAGAAACTGCGAGCTGATGCAAGACAATACATTTGGGATGACCCCTACCTTTTCCGATTATGTGCTGATCAAGTTTTAAGAAGGTGCATCTCAGATGAGGAGACGGGTGCAATCATCACAGTTTGTCACGGTGGACATCATGGGCCAAATAGAACGGTAATGAAAATTTTGTCTTCTGGTTTTTATTGGCCTTCAATGTTTAGAGATGTTCAATTTTATGTGAAAACTTGTGATAGATGCCAGAGGGTAGGAAATATATCTAAGCGAGATGAGATGCCTCTGACAAACATGCTTGAGGTAGAACTATTTGATGTATGGGGAATAGATTTTATGGGACCTTTTTCGATTTCGTACGGGTTTGAATATATTCTGGTGGCAGTGGATTATGTGAGTAAATGGGTCGAAGCTATAGCCACTAGAACTTATGATGCTAAGATTGTTTTAGAATTTTTGAGGAGAAACATATTCACTCGGTATGGAGCCCCTAGAGCCATTATAAGCGACGGTGGTAAACATTTTGTGAACCACCAATTTAAGGCTTTATTAAAGAAATTTGGCGTTAGGCATAAGGTCACAACCCCTTATCATGCTCAGGCTAATGGTCAAGTTGAAGTGTCTAACAGGGAGTTAAAGGCCATCTTAGAAAAAACGGTCAATTCATCTAGAAAAGATTGGTACCTTAAGTTAGATGATGCTCTATGGGCCTATAGGACAACATTCGAGACACCGATAGGGATGTCCCCTTTTAGGTTGGTTTATGGGAAGTCCTGTCACCTCCTAGTGGAATTAGAGCATAAAGCTTATTGGGCTACCAAATTTCTGAATTTTGACCTTGAAAATGCAGGTAAGTGCAGGTCTTTGCAGCTAAATGAACTAGAAGAGCATCGATTTTGGGCCTATGATCATGCCATGAGATACAAAGATAATACTAAGAACTAGCATGATCGAAAGCTGGTCAGAAAGAAAATTACACCTGGAATGCGAGTGCTTCTTTATGATAGTAGGCTGCGGTTGTTTCCTGGTAAGTTGAAATCGAGATGGAAGGGACCCTATGAAGTAGTGGCAGTTGATAAGTTTGGAGTGGTGACATTCAAGCACCTGCGGTTTGAGAATGAATTCAAGGTGAATGGACATTGTGTGAAGCCATATTTTGAATCTACATTTGATAGTGCTTCCACGATCGTCACTCTTGCAGATCCTTGACGGTTTTTAACAGTCCAGCTGCGGACTTGTTAAATGAAGAACTACTTCTTATCTTTGTTTCTTTTTATCGTTTAATGGTATTTTTTTTTAGGAAGTTAATCTTGTTTCGTTTTGTAAATTTTATTTTCAGAAGAGAAATTATGTTTTGTTGGAGAATTTTCAAAACAATTGTAGCTAGAGGTTTGGAGAAATTGATTAAAATTTTGCAAGTGTGCAGGTGGTCACGGTGGCAAGGGATTTTGTTACCACCGTGACCAAATCATGAAAGCATTCTGGATTGGTACAATGGGTATGTCACGGTGACAATGATTTTCATTGTGACCGTGACCATCAGGTAAGTAACTTTCTGTTGTGAGGTGTGCACATGTCACGGTGACAATGAAATTCATTGTCACCGTGAGGTAGAGTGAGTTACATTCTGTTTTCAAACTGGATTATGTCACGGTGACAATGAAATTCATTGTGACCGTGACATAATGCACATTCAATTCTGTTTTCAAATTGGGTTATGTCACGGTGACAATGAAACTCATTGTGACCGTGACATAATGAACATTCGATTCTGTTTCCAACATGGGTTATGTCACGGTGACAATGAAACTCATTGTCACCGTGACCCCATGGCGGTTCAATTCTGGATTGCAATTTTTGGGTATGTCACGGTCACAATGAAACTCATTGTGACCGTGACCCCACGAAAAGATCTTTTAAAATCCCAGTTTTTCATTTGTTATTTCTCACTTTCCCACACCTCATTCACTCTCACCGTGCACTATTTGTTCTTCTCTGCATTCTTTGTGTTTCTTTTCTCTCTTTTAGACCACCATTCCGGATAATCTACAACAAGTAAGTAAATTTCTCTTTCTTTTACTTTAATTTTAATTTTGTTTTTCTCCCCTGTTCTTATTCGTTCTCCCTTGCCATGCTTTTCTTGGTTGCTTTGTCCAAAATTTTCATGATGTTCTCTGTTATTGCTTTGAAATCTTGATGTGAATCCTCTTAATTCTTACTGTTCTTCTTAATTTTGATCCTTACTTCTGAACGTGACTGAAATTTAGGGCGTAAATGGTGCACAACTTGGGTTGATGATTTTACTCAAATTTGGGATTGGACTTGAATTTTATTGATCTTAAACTATTTGTTATGCATTGTATTGTTGTTAATTGCCAATTTGGGGGGTTGTTAGTGCCGTTGATTTTCAATTCTAGTGCGTTTAAATGCTTGCTCACCAAGAGCTTGATAAAATGTCTCTATGAACTGATTTTCCAGGAAATTTTTAACATGTTGAAATGCAGAGTTTTATTTACCCTTATGTTTAACTGTGCTTTAAGGTTGTCACTGCACACTCTAAACCTAATTATGAGTTGATATCACTTTGTTACAATCAAGCTCATTTGGAGGATGCATAGGTTTGGGTAGAATGGATTATTTCTTGATGAGTAAATTTGCAGCATTGTTGTTTACACTTATTTGATATTGATTGTGGGCAATTGTTTTTTTTACAGTGGCTCCAAAACGAAAAAGCACTGCTCTTTCTTCCAGCTCCATCAGCCCACCCTCGAGCCAACAATTGGTCGATATTTCGAAGGTCCCTAAGTGGGTACCGGGACCAAAGAAAGATGTATACGCTTTGTTCTCCAAGTGCTCCTATGTCCCGACGATATATTTGGATTTTGATCTGCTATAGAAGCTCGGTATCAGAAATCAAATTCAACATTTAATAGCCAACATCAGTTGGAAGAGGGTTTTCTCAACCCAGGAGAAGGTATATCCGCAATTGACACGGGATTTTGCGTCGACTGTCACCTGTCGACCGGGATGCGACCTTGCCCGAGACCCAGGTACAGTGTCTTTTTGGTTGGATGGAACATCTAACAATCTTACTTTTCATCAATTTTCTGAATATCTTGGTTTTCCACACCTTGCACCCCACTGTTTTGAGGGTTATGATAAGGATGCTGCTTGGGCAACTATTAGAGACACGGCTACAGCTACCACATATGTCTCGGGCAAGATGAAGTCCCACCATCTGGACGACCATGTTCTGCGCATCATCCATAGATTTTTCTCATTTTCTCTCCTCAGCCATGTAGATTCGGCGGGTCAGGTAAACTTACCCGAAGCTTTGTTCCTTGCTTACATGGTTCGGGGTGTTAGAATAAATGGCGCTACTCATTTTTGGCATAAATTAGAGGAGATGCAATGGCATCCAAAGAAAGTGAAAAAAAATAACACTGGGGGGATTCGTCACACTGATAGCCAAGCGGGTTAACCATCCATTGGGCAAGTACAAGGTTTTATCTTCCATTCCTGTAATTAATGATAAAATGCTGAGGAATATGAAAGTCATAGTAAAAGATTCAACAACAGCGGATGGCTATCGGTTATCAACCCGTGAGGAGTATTTACACGGAGTCGAGCGGGGTTTAGGCGGTTTACCTCATGAGCATGAGGACGACCCTGAGGCACCGGTCCCTCCTGCACCAAAGCCCCAACAATTTGCCACAGCCCAGTATGATGCCATCATGGAGCGAATGGACACCATTTCCGCATCTCAAGCTGAGCTCCAGTCTCAGATGGATCAGATGCTGTTGGGCTTGTCATCTTTGGCTGCGAGGTTTGATGCACAATTTCCACCACCACCACCAGATCAGTGATCAGGGAGACTTCTTATCTTTTGTTTTGATTTTTGTTTATTTTATTTTTTTTTTCTTCTTGATATGTAATATTATTACTTGTTGGGGACAGCAAGTTTTTGTGTGGGGGGTAGGAGAAATTAACTTCATATATATATGTAATTAACAGCCGTTGATGTATGATGCATGTTTATTTCTGTTTTGGTTTCCTTGTACTTTATTGTCGTTGCCTGAATATCTTTATCTCAGCTTGACTTAACCTCAATTATTCCTATTGTGAATGTTTTGAACTTTAATTGGAGAATGGTCTATCTTAAAAACTGATCTTGGCAAATGAGTAGTTGGAAGTTTTAGAAGCAAATTAAATCTCAATCAGTCATATATCTTGTGATTTCCAATCTTTTATGCACTAGAGGCTTGTTTGGAAAAATTTGAAAACTCCAATGCGTAAAAGCTTTTAAGTGAGAAAATGTTAGGATAGTTAGAACTTTGCTCATCACCCTTCGAAACATGATAACAACTTAAACAAGTTTAGGACATGATTAAGGCAATTTGTTTCTTTGATAACCACTTTTAAATAGCTTTAGACCTACCTGTTTATGTTATTTCCATTGCTAGCCCAGTTGACCCAATTTGGTATGCTAAAAGCGTACTACGCAATTTTCTTGTTGCACTCTTAATTTACCATTTAGCCTAAATGCCTTTGCCTACCCTTTTCTAAGAATTGGCCACTCTAGGATTGGGTTGGAATATCATTGAAAGTTGAATAAGGGTATCTATTGTTGAAATAGTGGAAGTGTGAGAAGAATTGTTAAATTTTGTGGGTGTTAATTAGTATGGTGTTAAACTTTCCCTTATTAGAGAAAAAAAAATGGGTACAAGAAAATCTAGACTTTGGGTACCCCAGTTGAAATATATATATATATATATATATATATATATAGAGAGAGAGAGAGAGAGAGAGAGAGAGAGAGAGAGAGAAAAAGAAAAAAAAAGAAAAAAAAATGAAAGTTTAATGAGTTCTGTTGTTTTTAGTTAATTTTGATGTATTGAATATAGAAAAATTCAAGTGTGGGGTACCTTTGAGTAAAAGAAAACATACTCATATTTACGGATAATTGGGTTTAAAAGTGAATTAAAAAGGGAAGTTCATCACCTTGTTGTTTTGAGTTCGATGTATTTTATGTATGGGGAAGTTTAGACAACTTTGGCAATTATGAGTAAATTGAAGGTAAGTCATGGAAATTTTTGTTCAATTTGGATAGTGGAATCATCGGTAGAGTGGTTGACTCTTTATTTGATTTCCCTTACTTTTCTTGTTAGCTAATACCCTAACCCAACATTACAACCTTGGAATAAGTCCTTTTGATCCTGTTCTTGATTTGAGTTGTTTAAGTGGAAATGACCCTTGTGGTTCCGGTGCTAAAGGAGAGGCGTATGATTATCCTGAGTTTTAAGTGCGAAACCTGTATGCAAATTCATTTGCATATTTAATTTCTTTGGTCAATTGTTGGAATGCATTGGTTATTTTGTTTTGAAAAGAGAAAATTGGTTTTGAGCCTAGCATACACACATGTGAAATTATTTGATATAAATTGATTTGAGGATTTGTAACTAAAACCCTTCTGCTTGGTGCTATGATTGTTGTTAAGTTTTCGTATTCTGAGTTAGAGTTTAAAATTTCAGGAATGTGGATAGTTCATTTACTTGAGGATGAGCAAAGTCTAAGTGTGGGGTATTTTGATAACTTCAATATAGTATTTAGTTTTGATAGTATTTTTATATGATTTTTGGGTATTTAGTTGTGTTTAATGTCATGTTATGTTTCTTTTATGTTAATTTTGTTAATCTTAGCCAAATTAGAATTTTGATGCATTTTAGATAACTATTTGATTAAAGTTTTGTGCCTTTGTAGATTTTTGCTCAAGGGGTCACGGTCACAATGAATTGGTTGTGACCGTGACATAAAAAGAATTGCAAACAGTAGCTGAAATCACATGGGTCACGGTCACAATGAAATTGGTTGTGACCGTGACATAGCAAACGTTTGGACAGAATGCAAGTATGAAGCATGTCACGGTGGCAATCTATTTCATTGTCACCGTGACATGAAAATCATTAAGGCAGAATCAGAGCAGCACGTACCTCACGGTGACAACAAAGTTCATTATCACCGTGACATAATTTTTTCCTGGGCAGAAGCAAAACTTTGAAGACCTCACGGTGACAATGAAATTCATTGTCACCGTGACCCCTCTCCTGTGCGCAAAGGCAATTTAACGATCTTGACACCTCACGGTGATAATGAATTTTATTGTCACCGTGACCACTCTGAGACTTTAAAAACGCACTTTTCTGTTTGGCTAGGGTTTCGAATTTTTTAGTTAGTTTTTGATTTTAGTTTTGGCGGCTGAGATTTTCTGAATTATTCTTCTGTTCTAAACTTTAGTTTTCAATCTTGTCTTGGGTTTTCAATTAGAAATTGAGAGTAATTTTCATTAGATACATAGTTTAATTTCCAGAGATTGTTATTTTTAGTTTCTAGAATTTTGAATTTAATTCTCCATTGAAGATCCAAAGAAGAAGATTGAAGAACGTGGGATTTCTACCTCAATGAATTTCTGGGTTTATTCTTTCCTTTATTCTTTTGATTTTGTAATGGATCGTGAGTAGTCTTTTAGTTGTTTGGGGGATCTCTGAATCCCCTATCCTTGAAATGAATTCTGAACATATTTTGATATTCGATATATGAATGAAGGGTTTATTTCACTGGTTATTATTGTCAAATCATGAGATGTATATTTTCAAGTTAATTTCCTGTTTTGATGAATGATTTAATTCATGTATCTTAATTGGTTATTGAATTGTATGATTGAATGTCATGATCAATTATCTACAGATTTTCTGTCATGTTTGCTGTATCATTTGGACTGCTCTGGAATGGGAATCCATATGTGCAGGTTTTCATGGTTTAAGATTGGAGTGAGGAGTGAAATAATTAGGTTTTGGGTTATTTGGCTCCGGAATGGGAAAGCAAACCAATCTTAGGATTTTAGACCCGTGCTTAGGCTAGTTGTATGACTTGCTCCGGAATGGGACATCATGTAATTAGAGTAGCTTGCTCCGGAATGGGATGTTTGTGTTAAGAGGGTTATCCCGATTTCGTTCATATATGTTTTCTTTATGTGTTTTGATTCATATTTGGGTATGGGGTGGATGAGTGAACCTGAGCAACGCTTGTCTATTTTGAATTCTTATATTGTTATTTTTCCATCATTTTATTTCTTGCAATTATTGCTGTCAATTTAATTTGATTAATTCTGTTTGTTTATTTTGGTTACTTAAATTCTTTGTTTTTAATCAATAGTTAACTCAATCAATTCAAATAATTGGGAATTCTTTAGCATACATTTAAGTGTCATAACTTGCATACTCAGTCCCTTGGGTATGATAACTCGGAGTCTTAAAAATACTCCATTATATTACTTGCCGATTCAGTACACTTGCTGAGGTCGTGTCAGTTGCTACTGCATCTGGAATTGGGTTTCTTATCTCATCAAGAATAGGTACTGCATCCTCTGTTATTTGAATGACACCTAATATTTCTAGCAATTGTTGGGGAGTGAAATGGTAATCCCACCAACCTTTCAGTTGTCTCGAAAATCCTACTATGAAGAGTTCGGCTATAGCTCTATCAGGTGTGTTTGTTTGATTTTTGTAGGCATTTGAGGCCATAGTCATCTCCTAGAGAAGACTAAGAATATTGTAGTCAAACATACCATCTAAATTCCATTCATAGACAATGATGCTATTAAACTTAGACTGACACAAAATGTTCGGTCTATTTTTTATACCTAGGTCTAGTGTCGTGGATGTAACTAAAGGCTGACCTCTTTGTTAATGGAGTTTATTCAACTCCACAGTTTGTACTTGGTGTTGGTATTCTAAGTTAGATACTTGATCTAAAGCACTAATAGTTTTGTTACAGTCAAGGGTGTCTTGTGCAACTACTGGAATAGAAGTAGATGTTTGTTCTATTCTACTAAGTTGGTCATAGAGGTCTTAGGTAAACTCTGATTTACTTTCTTTGAACAACTTTTGACTTGTTTTTGATATCTAAAATGGCTTGAAAATAGGACTCGTCAATTTTGAATATGCTATTTCAATAGGGAAAACAACACTGGCTCTTTGATTCTTCTCGATCATAGTTAATTATTTGGCAGTTGTACTAAGATAAGTATTTGTAAAATTATTTTGCTGAAGGACATTTTTAATATCCTTGTTTGTGTTTTCATAGCACTTATTATTTGATATAGATACGCTATTTGTCTTAATGATAGGTCTTCTGATTGAATTTCTTGCCATCAGACATTTTCCCATTCTGAAACCTTGTTTTTAGTTACATGATTTATAGATTTTGAGTTTGTTTTTAAAGGATATGAAATTTGATTTTGAGATACATAAATTTCAAACCAGTCAAAAAATAAGACATGATCTTTATTTTGTAAAACAAAGTCATAAATTCCTTTTGAATTTATTTTCTCTTATTCGGAAAATTCTTAAAGAACCAAATCCTTTTTCCTTAATTTTAATATGCATAAAAATTTTCATGCATAAATTTTTTGTCAACTTCAAATTTCTTTTCTATAACATTTACTTCATTAATAACATTTTCAGTTATTTTAGAAAAAAATGGTGAAATTGGTGGTGAATTATTTTGTTTTTCCCCATCAATTTTTTGAGGTTTTATAAAAACCCGATGGGTTACGTTTGAAGAATAATTTACATTTTAAAAAGAAGCACTTGGAATGCTCAAACAAGAAAACATTGGATTTTAAAAACTTTCAATCTTATTTGGAAGATGAATCACTGAGGGTAGATTTAAGATTTTTCCCAAATTACAGTACTTGTGGAAGAACCAGTATCAGAGTATCTATGATCCGAAGCTCTACTAAAGCTTAGTTTTACTTTTCTGTCATTATACTAGGTGATTTCCCTCAAATGAGTGTTTGGTTTTGCTTATTTAGGAGATATTTTTTTGTAATCCTTTCCAAGATCCATTCTTCGGGAAGAGTGATATCTCTATAAATGATAGATTTTGGAATAATAGTGTTTTCTTTTGACAAAGCTATTTGTAAAAATAGTGTTTCACCTTTTACGAAATCAATGTTTTTACCTATAGTGAAAGTAGAAACCATAGCTTTGTATTGCACTCTAAAAATTATGGCTACTAGAATTGATCATTCCAGCATTTTGTAATTATGGGTTTTGATTTGTAAAACCAGAGACTTTAAAATGTTTGGATCTTTCAAAGCAACTGGAAAGTTTGGATAACATTCAAAAGAAATCGGTCATTGATAAAGACTCGATTCAATTGAATTTATCATGGCATCTTGAAATTTAAAAAACCTTGCATCCCCTAAAACACAAAGGATTGAAGTACTTGAAGTTTCTTTTGTTAATTGTTTGATTCCAACCTGGACAAGACTTACATGAATGAAATAATATTTTCTATCTTGGTGTTTTCGTATATTTTTTGAGAAAGAAGTTGGATGGTTTTAAAGCGTTTTGAAATTTCAACATCCTTTTCTTCCGTTTTGATAATAAAATAGGTTTTGAATGGGTTTTGGAAAGTACCGATTTCATAAATTTGATTATTTTTTATTTTTGAAATTTTCCATTTGTTAATAAATTTTTGAAAATGTTCAATAGTGATTTCTTCACTATTGATGACTTGTTTTGAAGTTTGATCTGTAGATTCGTAGTAGAAGAACTTAAAAAGGAAGCGGTTCTACAAAATAAATTATCCATGATTTTGAAAATTAATTGATTCTAAAAAATATTTTTTCTTACCTGAATAACCTTGCAAAGGATTCACCGCTCTAAACACCTAATCTCAATGGTTTACACAGGACTTACCACCCAGCAATTATCCTTTACCCAGATAATATCTTAATTTCTTAAAAAATATTAAATTTACAAAATTATAAATAATATTATCTTATAAACTCACAACCCCTTGGCTATGAAACCAAAGATACCACAGGAGCTAAAGGTAAAAATAAAAAAATAAAATATGCAATGTAAGAAATCCTTTACACTGATGCTGGTTCTTGCATAAGTACTGTAGATTTGGGGAGAGCCTCAAATCTATCCTCGGTGATTCATCTTTTAAAAAAGATGGAAAGTTTTCAAAATTAAAGGTTTTCTTATTCGAGCATTCTAAGTGCTTCTTTTCAAAATGTGGATTAATCTTTAAATGTACCCTATTAGGTTTTTATAAAACCTGAAACAACTGATAAAGAACAACAAAATAATTTACCACAAGCTTCACCATCTTTTTCAGCAATAGCTGATAAAATTATTAATGAATTAAATGTCATAAAAAAGGAATTTAAAGTTCACAAAAACTTTTTACATAAAGAGTTTTATGCATTTCAAAATTTTTTAAAAAAAAGAATCTTATTCTTTAAGAATTTTCTGGATAAGAGAAAAGAAATTCAAAAAGAATTTTATGACTTTGTTTCACAAAATAAAGCTCATGTCTTATTTTTTGACTGGTTTGAAATTTATGCATCTCAAAATCAAATTTCACATCGATTCAAAATAAACTCAAAAGTTGTAAACCCTATAACAACTAGAAATAAGGTTTTAGAATGGAAAATGTCAAATGGTAGGAAAATTCAATCAGAACACCCACAATTAAGACAAATTAAATTAGCGTATCTAGATCAAATGATAGATGCTGCTCCTTACAAAATTCCAAATGAAAACACAAACAAGGATTTTGAAAGTGTCCTTTAACAAAATAATTTTATAAACACTCATCTTAGTACAATTGCCAAACAATTAACTAGGATCGAGGAAAATAATAAAAAAGGCCATTGTTGTTTCCTTTATTGAAACAATAAATTCAAAACTAAAAAGTCCTACTTTCAAGCCTTTTTAGATATAAAAAACAAGTCAAAAGCTATTCAAGGAAGGTAAATCAGAGTTTACCCATGCCCTCCGTGACCAACTTAGTGGAATAGAACAAACATCTACTTCTACACCAGTAGTTGCATAGGATACCCTTGACCATAACAAAATTGTTAATGCTTTAGAATTGGCATCTGACTCAGAATATCAACAATAAGTACAAAATATGGAGTTGAACAAACTCCATTGGCAAAGAGGTCAGCCTTTAGTTATGACCACAACACCAGACTTAGGTATAGAAAATAGACCGAATATTTTATCTTAATCTAAGCTTAATGCTACCACTATCTATGAATAGAACATAAATGATATGTCTTAGTACAACATTCTTAGTCTTCTCCAGCAAATGGCTATGGCCTCAAATGCCTATAACATTCAAACAAACATACCTGATAAAGCTATAATTGAACACCTCATAGCAAGATTTTTAAGAAAACTGAAAGGTTGGTGGATTACCATCTCACTCCCTAACAACAGCTAGAAATATTAGGTGCCATTCAAACAACAGAGGATGGAATATCCATTCTTGATGAGGTAGGAAACTTAATTCCAAATGTAGTCACAATCCTAATTCATATAGTTAGTTTACACTTCATAGGTGACTTTCTCACTTAAAAGAAAAAAAAAAAGTAGAACTTCTTTCAAACCTCAGATGTAAAAAAATTCTAATTTTCAAAACTATAAAAACACTTTCTTAATGAAGGTAATGCTTAGGGAAGATTCAAATCAATTATTTTGGAAAGAAAAATTCATAGCAGGTCTTCCTACTCTTTTAGGAGAAAGAGTTAGAAACAAAATCAAAGAAGCTTTTGGAATTAATCAAATTCCTTATAATTAATTAACTTATGGGGAATTAGTTAGCTTCACACAAAATGAAGGTTTGAAAATCTGTCAAGATTTAAAATTTCAAAAACATTTAAAATGGGAAACGAAGAAAACTAGGTATGAACTAGGATCTTTATGCAAACAATTTGAAATCTTAAGAGGTAACCCATCGTAAGACTGTGGATTTCTTTTTCAAAATCCTACAAAAAACCTTACAAAAAATTTACTTCAAAACATAACAAAGAAGAGTTTTACAAAAAAAAAAAATCAGACCACAAAACCTTAAAAAAAATGAAAGACTTTTAGAAAACCCTTTAAACCTCAATCATCAAAACATGTCACTTGTTACAAATGTGGCAAACCTGCCCATATTTGAAAGTACTGCAAACTTAACAAAAAACTTCATGAGTTACAGGTTGAGGAAGAAGCAATCTAAACAATTTATGTAATCTTCCTTAAAACTTCTGAAAGTGATACAAGAACTGAATCATCAGAAAATGATGAATTTTTGCAAATTGATGAATTGACAGCCTTTAATTCCTCTAGTAGGGAGTCAGCAACCAGTTCAAAATCCATACATGTTTTAACAAAATATTAAGAATTAATTCGTGGTGTTTTCAAACATGTGGAAGATTCCAAACTTCAAAATGATATTATAAAAAGACTCTTAAAATTCGTTGAACCAAAACCTTCTCAAGCTTCCACATCTTCATCCTTCTCCTTCCTTCCAAACAATACCTATGATCTCATAAAAATCTTAAGCACAAAAACAAAAGCAAAAACTCTTGTAACAATGCAACCACTTCAAGAAGAAATTAAGATTGTCAAATAATAATTAAAAACTCTTAAAGAAAAACAGGAAATTGATTCAAAACTTCTTCAAACTATTCTGTTACAAGCACAATAGTAAAGTTCTAATTCTAGTGAAGGAGAAAAGGAAGAAGACGAAAACATAATTGAAAGCTTAGAAAAAATTCCAAATGATTTTTTGTTTTTTCTACTACAAGTTACTTCAAGAAAATATCTGATCAAAATTATTGTTATTTTTCAAAATATTTTAAGCTTGACATAATTGCTCTATTGATATAGGTGCAACTTTAAATTGCTTGAAAAGCTGTATTGTACGAAAAATATTTTCTAAAAAAGCAAATAATAAACTTGTTGTAGTTAATAGCTCTGACATGCGTATCAAAACAAAAACTAAAGCTTCTATAAAAAATGGAAACATTCTGATAAGAAATCCTTTTGTTTTGTTGGCTAATATAAACCATAGTGTCAGTTTAGAGACTTTTTTCATTAATATGATAAGGTTTTGAATAGGCTTGTAATAAACTACAAATCTTTAAACAAAGCTTTGAAATGGATTGGTTGTTTAAAAAATAAAAATCTATCTTTTCCAAATAAAAATTCGATGGGACATTGAGAGATCTTTGGCTTTTGCAGATAAATTTTCAGATAAAATTTTAGACAAAACCCAACTTCAAAGGCTCGTAGGAAGTCTAAATTATGTCTTAGACTTTTGTCCAAATTTCAACCAATTAGCAAAACAATTGTATGCTAGGTTGAAGAAAAACCCTGTATTATAGTTTGATGAGCATATTAGAATTATTCAACAGATTAAGAAACAGGTCAAAGAAATTTCATACTTGCATACCCCTAGCTTCTAAGATAGTTGAAATAGATCCATCCGACATAGGATATGGAGGCATATTGAAAAAAAATGTGAATGAAAAAGAATACATTATTTAATTCATATCTGCACATTGGAATGATTGCCAAAAGAATTACTTTACTATCAAAAAAGAAATTCCTTTAATTGTCATGTGTATTTCAAACTTTCAAAGTAATTTACTCAATCAAAATTTTTTTCTTACATTGATTGTAAATCAGCAAAAGAAGTTTTACAAAAAGATGTTTTACAAAAAAATGTTCAAAATATCGCATCAAAATAAATTTTTGATAGATGGCAAGCAATCTTTTTTTTTTTATTATTTTGAATTTGAATTTATAAAAGGAGATGAAAACTCAATTCCAGAATTTTTAACCAGAGAGTTCCTTCAAAAGATGACCTAAAAATGCCTAGAAAATAAAAAGGAAATGAGAAAATAGTCCAAAAGGACGAACAAAAATCAAAACCAATAACAGTCTCATCTACTATAGAAATCAAATCTTAGGCCCATGTAGTCGAACATGAAAAAACCTAAAACCAAAATCTTTGACTCCAAAAATGGATCAAAGCCCTCAACAATAGCCCGAAATTGAGTTACTCTTCCAACAAGTTTTAGAGATGCAAAAACTCAAAGGGTCTCTAACCAACAAAGAGTTAATCATTGAATAGACTTCAGAGATGTAGAAATTGCAAAAATCTCTAGTCATCAAAGAAGACTACTGAGAAATTTTGGAATTGATGGGTTCTATATCTTTCTAAGATAACCATAAAATCGGCCCAGTAAATTAGTCAACCAAAAAAATTCACAAAGTCCTTTCTCCCATGGAGTAGGGATAACATCTCCATGCCCCAAAAAACTTCCCTATTAATTTCAAAACAACATTAAATTCTCAATTTCTACCAGCATAAAAAAAAACCCACTATTAGTCAATGGCTACAGTGCTGGGGCCTTTTGAAACCAAATCTTTAAAAAATATAGTTTCTGGACCAGAAGTCTTTTGTGTAGACTCAACTAGTGGCGGTAAAAATTGAAAAAGAGTATTTTCGATTGTGGCCCAACTCCTATAGAGAAAAGCCTCATCTTTAAAAACTTCTTCAGATCCTTTGAAGGCAGATTTGTTCTTAGATTTCGAGCCTATTATAGATTTGGATGATGACAATAAAGACATTATGGTATTTTTTTCACCATCATAATAGGCCTCTTTTCAAACATGGGCCTAGCCCATATTTTTCAAACATATGGACTTAGTCCATAACTTATAATTTTAATTTCTCAAAAATAGGCTCAGCCCACAACTTGTAAAAGGCCTAGTCTATAAGAAAAAAAAAATTTAAAGAAAAGTTAAAAAAGAAACAGTGAATACACTTTGTCCTTTCAACCACTCTTCCACTTTTCAGACGGCCTTTCCAAAATCATGTGAAGCAACAGGATTTCTACATGTGAAGACCTAACTTTACAACTTATCCAATCACTTCTTTTGTCCGGGCTCTTACAATCATCGCTTGAGGAGTCCCTATAAGATGACCCTTCCTTCCCTTGAAGGAGGCAGAGACTTTTTTGGAAAGAATTTTTCAATCTTCAAAAACATTTAGCTTAGATCTTAGGAAGCTTATGTATTGAGCATACCTTGTAATCTTGAGCTAAGTGTATATCTCTATTTACAAAACTTGTATCTTAATTTTCATTTTCAAAACCTGTAAGTATCTCTCATGTGTTGAGCATTTTGTTTTATAATCTATAAATATATTTTCTTTTCTCATATATGATTTTATTCTTCTTTAATTTTATTTTTTATTTTCATTTTAAGTATGCTCTGCACTTGCAGTATAAGCTGATCTAGTGCATAAGAAATTATGTTCAATTTATTATATTTCATATTTCATATTATTTTTATTTATACCCTTAGATCCTATGGCTTCTTTGGTATCAGAGCCAAGATGTTGTGAGTTTGTAAGATATATTATTTATAATTTTGTAAATTTAATTATTTTTGAAAAATTAAAATATTATATGGGTAAAGGATAGTTTTTTGATGGTAAGTCCAGTGTCAGCCATTAAATTAGGCATTTAGGGCAATGAATCCTTTGCAAGGTTATTTAGGTAAGAAATAATATTTTTCAGAATCAATTAACTTTTGAAATCATGGATAATTTATTTTGCAAAACAACTTCCTTTTCAAGTTTTTCTATTCCAAACTATGTAGATCAAACTTCAAAATGCGTCATCAATAGTGAAGAAATTACTATTGAAGATTTTCAAAAATCTATCAATAAATGGGAAACTTAAAAAAAAAGGATCAAATTTATGAAATCGATATTTTCCAAAACCTATTCAAAACCTTAAACCTTATACATATATATACACATATATAGATACACACACACACACACACACACACACACACACACACACACAAACACACACACACACACACACACACATACATACATACATACATACATATTTGTATATATACCGATACATATACATATACATACACATACATA